>OZ024729.1:40490772-41978272 GCA_964016875.1 Fallopia convolvulus
GAGATCGGGGAGGGGGCGGAGTTGCAGGGGGGGCGGGGAAGGTGGGGGAGGAGGAGGAGGGGGAGGGGGCGGAGTTGCAGGGGGCGGGGGGAGGCGGGGGAGGAGGAGGCGGGGGAGGGGGCGAGGAGGCGGGGGAGGAGGAGGCGGGGGAGGGGGCGGAGTTGTAGGGGGCGGGGGAGGCGGGGGAGGAGGAAGCGGGGGAGGGGGTGGAGTTGCTGGGGGCGGGGGAGGCGGGGGAGGACGAGGCGGGGGAGGAGGAGGCGGGGGAGGAGGGAGCCGGCCAGATCTGGGCTGGGGAGGAGGAGGCGAGGCGGAGGAAGGGGGACAGGAGAGTCGGCGAGCCGGAGGAGGGAGGCGGTCGGGGAGGGGGGGGAGCGGAAGACGCGAAATTTGAGGGTTTAGGGAGAGAGCAAATTGCAGACGGCGGATGAGGAGAATGAAGCAGAAGGAGTTTCATTCTCCTTCTTATTTAGGGTTAGCGACCATATAGTCGCTATATTTAATTAAGCTGGTAGTGGGCCATGCGACAAACATTGGCGACCATATGGTTGCCAAATAGCGACCACATGGTCGCTATTTTCTTTAGCGACCATATGGTCGCGAACCCAAAATTTTGGATCAAGAGCCGAAATTTCAGATTTCCCCCCAATTATTTCAGAACTCGCGCCCATAAATTTCGGTTTAGCGACCATATGGTCGCTAAACCTAAATAAATTTGAACAACGCGCTAAAAATTGCAATTCCGAGCCCAAATTTTAACGTTTAGCGACCATATGGTCGCTAAAATCAATAAAAGAACACACGATCCTAGCCTTTCCCTGAGAGGAAAACGCACGATCGTGCACTTTTCAGTGCACGATCTGTCGTTCATTTGCGACCACGTGGTCACCATTACTAGTGACCAAATGGTCGTTAGAGCCAAAATAGCGACCATATGGTCGCTATTTTGGAAACATTACATGTCGCTATTTATGGTCGCTATTTTGGAGACATTACATGTAAACAAACACTTTCTACCAACAATATTTGGTTCGAGGACTCAAATGGGACAAAACGAACGAGTTCATTGCTTCCACACAACCAAAACAACTTCATTAACGAGATAGGCACTAGAAATTGTAAAGTTAATACAGCAACAAACAACTTACTGAATTACAAATTAGATGACAACGGCATTGTGCTCCTCAGCTCCAACTTCAGTTATCTTCATCAACCCCATATTGTTTATCTAGTCTAATATCTCGTATCCGTCACGAAGTATCGGGGGACCACGACACTCCCGTCGACCTTTCTTGAAATCAGTCTTATTGTTTCAGAAGCGATGATCATGTTCTGTAAACCTCCTATGACAATCGAACCAGCACATTTTGTGTCCATGTGTTAGATAAAATGCATCGGTGTCCTCCATGCAATACGGAAACTCGTATTTCCCAAAAGTGCTCTAGCCTACACAAACATATACTTTGTATCACACATTAAATCTTGCAAATCATATATATGCATTATTATAATATATAAAAGTTTCAAATTCATTAGCATATGTAAAAGTAACAACATACCTGACAACATCGAATATGCCAGAAGTCACTAATAGTTCATATTACAGCTGCATGCAACACAAAATTATGCTTCCTCCAAGAACTGTAAGTGTACACCCCATTAAGCCACAGATCCTTCAGCTCGGCTATCAATGGCTGCAAGTAGACATCCAACTTTTGCTTCGGACTCTTCGGTGCAGGTACAATAACCGTCAAAAACATAACCTCTTCTCGCATACACATCAACGACGGAAGTATGTAGGGTGTCAGAATCACAAGCCAACATGAGTACTGTCGCCCGGACGCTCCGAACGGATTAAAACCGTCCGTGCACAAGTCTAGTCTCACATTTCGTGTTTCTGATGCAAAATCTGGCCACACAACATTGAAGTGCCTCCATGCCTCTGCATCTGACGGATGTCTCATCACCCTATCTTGTACGTGTTATGCATGCCATCTCATGTGTTTGGCAGTCACCACAGATGCGTACAACCTCTGCAACCGTGGAGTTATTGGCAAGTAAAACATACGAGAATAGGGAATGAGCTTTGACTTGCCTTGCTTTCATCTAGGATAGTCACATATCTTGCATGCCGCGTATTCTGCATCTGCACCCCAATATATCATGCAAGAGTTTGGACAACAATTAATGGCCTCGTACGGAAGACCAGGACCCTCAACTAGTTTTTTTGTGTCGTAAAACGTGGCTGGTAATGTTGTCTCCGGGTGAGAAACGCGTCCGCAAAAATCCGAGATCATGTCATATCCACGCACCGTCATGCTTAGCTTAGACTTTAGGCTAAGTAGCTTAGTCGCAACCTCCAACTAGGTCATATCACATCCAGGCCACAAAGGCCTATTTGCGGCCGACAACATGTCGTACATACGTTGTGCATCGGGATTGGGCGCTTCATTATAATATTACTCCCCTTGATCATGCCTTAGATCATCATTCTGCACGGGATCCTCAGCAGTGTAATCACTTCGGGCATTAAAACCATCATATACCATCTGTTCCATTCGATTATCATTCCCACCATTTACTGGTGGTGTTGGATCGGTACTGCTACAACCTTCATGCTGTCTAGACTCGGCCAACAACATAGCGAGCATTTCATCTGTCTCCCTGTGCGAAACCCAATGGTAATAGTTAGGAACAAAACCTTCCCTAACAAGGTGATAATGCACATCATCTACATATTTCAATTTCTTATTCTTGCACCTCCGACACGGACACCTTAATTCGGATGGGTCATAGAACGGCATAGATTTGCAGAATTCGAGAAATTGCTCTACGCCAGCTAAAAACTCGTTGTTCAAAAAACCATCTATATTACGCACATACATCCACTCACGCATTTTTTCCTTCCTGCATTTTCAATATAAGAGTATAATTAAATTAATTCAAGTGCATATTATCCTAAATGTGGCGACCATATGGACGCTAATTAGCGACCATATGGTCGCTAAGATGTATTTCGCGACCATATGGTCGCTAATTATCGTTCATATGGTCGCCACTTAATAGTATATCAGAACACACACACACACACACACACACACATATATATATATATATATAACATAACCAATTGCTATATGCTATATGTAGTTAAATTCTGTAACACAATCTCTTAGAATTATATAAACGAAAACTTTCTACCGACAATATTTGTCTAAAACAATATAATGACAGAATGAAATATTATGATTAAGTTTTAAATACATACCTTTAGTGAAGTTGTCGGTAAAAATTGATGGAATTTCTTCTTAGAAACAATTCCGAGTTGTGATTGATTGTTTCTTTCTTTTGTGAATATTTTGGAAGAGAGCTATGTATGTGTACAGTTGTGTTGAAGCGGAATGAGAGTGAAGTTTTTACAACCTAGGTATATATGCTGAAATGGCGGTAATTTTACCAACTACTGTTTTTAGCGACCAAGTGGTCGCAAACAACGCGGGAAATTACTCGCCAAAATTGATGACGCGCGCCAAACCATCTGATCCATGTAATCGACCAAATGGTCGCTTTATGTTGCGACCATATGGTCGTTGGCCCTGTGGAGACCATATGGTCGCTGAACATAGCGACCATATGGTCGCGGATATGGGTTCCGAATTCAGCGACCATATGGTCGCTACATTCAGCGACCATATGGTCGCTACGTGCTGGCGGGAAATTTCCCCGCGCACTTATTGCGACTATAAAGGCTTGGCGACCATGTGGACGCCCTATTTAGCGACCACGTGGTCGCTAATTTGGTTTTATTTTTTTTCCCGTTTTGACGTCCACATTAGCGACCATTGGCGTCTATATGGTCGCTAAAATATGGTCGCTAAATCTGCAGAATGGTGTACTGTTGGTATCTCGTTCTTCATAGCCACATAAGAAAATATTCACAAATCGCAAAAACTAGGGTTTGAGTTTTTGTATTTGAATGGTAAAAATTGGTGTTTTATTAGTGAAAATAACAAAATTTCGTTTTCTAATAAAAAAAATTATTTGAATAATTGATATGGGATGATTTTTTGCAAACAAAATATTTTTATGGGTGGTTTTTCAAATAAAGTATTTGTACATGCGATTTGTCAAAATTTTAATTTTTATGGGTTTATTTTTGTGAAAAATATGTATGATAACTTTTTAAAATTTCAATTTTTACCGACGATTTTATACACAAATCCATAATTCAGGATGATTTTATGAAGTTCACCTAATAAGTAACAACGTATACGTAAGTATGTCTAGTAGCAGCTCCTTAATTTTTAAAATAAAAATAAAAATTCGATTCCTTTTCTCTTTTACCTTTGCACTTTATATAATACTCCTGTTCAAACTAATGTATAAATTAATGGGTTAATAGATTAATTAAGAACCAAGTACACACTTTACAAATAAACCTCGATCAGTTGGCCTTAATCAGCTCCTAATTCACGGCAAAACCGACGAAGCCTCCTCCCCCTCACCCTTTCATTTGTTGCCCTTTACTCTTTCGAAATGGAGAATCTAATTCAATGCGAAATCACACGTGTCCTCTATCATCCACAAAATCACAGTACAAATGGAGGAGGAGTCCAAGTCGAATATTATGGAGGAATGAGTAAATAGGAATGCAAAGGCAAAGCAAACCAAACCGAGTCCAATTTAAAAAACCGCATAAGGACCCACATATCCCCTCGTCCTCTATATAAATTGGCCTCCCCACCCCCAAAACCCAGAACACCCCGAAACAATTAAGATCGACAAGGCACTCTATATTTTCCCATCCCGACTCCACATCCAAATACATTAATCAATCAATCGGTCGGTCATGGAAGCGCCGCCGAAGAAGCCACTCAGCGGCCTCCACATCGCCGGCGCGGAATCCCCGCCCCGGCCCAGCCCACTCCGCAAGATGATCCTGGTGGCGTCCATCGCCGCCGGGGTCCAGTTCGGGTGGGCCCTACAGCTCTCCCTCCTGACCCCCTACGTGCAGCTGCTGGGGGTCCCCCACATCTGGTCCGCCTTCATCTGGCTGTGCGGGCCCATCTCGGGCCTGCTCGTCCAGCCCACCGTGGGCTACTACTCCGACCGCTGCACCTCCCGCTTCGGGCGCCGCCGCCCCTTCATCGTGGCCGGCGCGGGCCTGGTGGCGATCGCCGTGTTCCTGATCGGGTTCGCGGCGGACATCGGGCACGCAGCGGGGGACGACGCCAGCAAGACCCCGAAGCCGCGCGCCATCGCGGTGTTCGTGGTGGGGTTCTGGATCCTGGACGTGGCCAACAATATGCTGCAGGGGCCCTGCCGCGCCCTGCTGGCGGACATGTCGGCGGAGGACCAGTCCAAGACTCGGGCGGCCAACTCCTTCTTCTCCTTCTTCATGGCGGTGGGGAACGTGCTGGGGTACGCGGCGGGCTCCTACCGCCACCTCTACCGGCTCTTCCCCTTCACGCACACGGCGGCCTGTGACGTCTACTGCGCCAACCTCAAGACCTGCTTCTTCATCTCCATCACGCTGCTGGTGACGCTGACGGTGGTGGCCTCGCTCTGCGTGGCGGAGAAGCCGATCGCGGCGGCCCCCGCCAAGGGGGAGGCGGAGGCCGCGGCGGTGGTCTGCTCGAGCATGCCCTTCTTCGGGGAGATCCTGGGGGCGCTCAAGGACCTGAAGAGGCCCATGTGGATCCTGATGGCCGTCACCTGCCTCAACTGGGTGGCCTGGTTCCCCTTCATCCTCTACGACACCGACTGGATGGGGAAGGAGATCTACGGCGGGGACGTGGGCAGCAAGCTCTACGACCAGGGGGTGCACATGGGCGCCGTCGGCCTCATGCTCAACTCCGTCGTGCTGGGGGTCATGTCGCTGGCCATCGAGCCCCTCTCGCGCTTGACCGGAGGGGTCAAGAGGCTCTGGGGGATAGTCAACCTCGTCCTCGCCGTCTGCCTCGCCATGCTCGTCGTTGTGTCCAAGGTGGCTCAGCACACGCGCCATCACACCGGGGTCTCCCTCCCTCCCGCCAATGTCAAGGGCGGCGCCTTGGCCCTCTTTGCGCTACTCGGCATCCCTCTAGCGGTACTATACGATACTCGATCTCCATCTGCATGCACACTCTTAATTCTTAATTACTTTGCCTAGTTGTTCTTTCCAAATTTAATTTGATTTTCTATCTGCATATACGTTTCAATTCCGCTTCTTTTAATTGTTTCTTACATGGAGAATTTGATTTAATTTATTCGTTTTCATGTTTAAATATATAGTACAAAATTGATATCATATGGTTATTGTCTTATTTACTATCCGATGATGACCTGATTAATCAAACGCATACATACCGTCCACGCCTCATCCAATAGTTTATGTTCTTATAATTAATTGCAAATTTGACCGAGTTGGAAAACTGATTTCAGAATTACAGTATTAATCATCATATATTTATATTTATATTTATATTTATGAATTTGGTATGCTGTCTTGTTCGATCACTGAGTAGCTTAGCTTGGAAGAATTGAGGTGTAAATTAAGGAACCGATATATGTTTTCCTATCCCTCCGATAGATCGAAAAACAGCTTTCTTGGGACTGTGATGGGTGCATCGAAGGGGAGAAAGTGTAGTAATAACTAATAACTGAAGGGTGGGTTCCACGCGCGGCCGTGGGCGGTCGCCGGCCATGTCTTGGGCCTCACCCGAGTAAATATGGGGCCCACTTTCACCACCTTCTATAAGAAAGTCTTCCTTTTCAGTTACTTCTACTAAAATACTATTATTGTTCCAACATTAAAAAAAGATGACATTTCTTTCTTTTCTTCGTTCTTCTACTCTTTTTTTTTTTTTTGAAAACAAAACTTACGGGAGTATGTAGCAGGTGAAACCGTGTCCGGATTAGAGCACCCTTAATTTTCGTTTTCCCACACTAGCTACTCATAATTGTCTTTTTAATTTATGAATTTCTCACCTTCTTTTGACTTCATACTAAAAGGATAGCCTTATCTAAACCAACAGTAGGTAAAAGTAAAAGTAAAAATAAAAATAAAACGGATGACTTGTCACAATTTTTAAGGTGGAACTAAGTATAATTATGGCAAATTGAAAACGCAACAGAAACAGTAACTGCTTGTTAAAGCAGAGGTAGTTGAGAAGTTGCTTAAGTTTTGGAGGTTTATGCATAAGTCATAACTTTTAGGGCCTGTGCATGTTTTTGCCTGTTCACACCTCACAGACAGCATTAAAGTGTGCATACATCACTAATTTGTGGGTCTCCCCCTAACTTATCCAATTATCTATCTCATAGTCAACATATTTCTAATTTTTTATTTACTGTATTATATGTTACTGAGTCGGCCTTCATTGAGTATTAGCTTTCTTCTCTACATCATCGAGCTAATCAAACAAACTAAAATTGGCGGTGCATATATTGTTATGAAATTTGATGCTAATTGGGTTGATCTTACTTTGGGTTTGCAGATAACATACAGTATTCCCTTTGCGTTGGCATCCATATTCTCGGCATCTAGTGGTGCAGGCCAAGGTATAATATTATGCTTGTATTTGAAAGAATTGATGGAAGAAAAATCGCAAAGCCTATAACTATATATATTTTATTTATTTATTTATTTTTCCGAAAATTGCAGGTTTATCTCTTGGGGTGCTGAACCTTGCTATAGTCGTACCACAGGTGAGCTTCCATTTCAAGTTCACGTTTTTATTTATTTATTTATTTATGTTTTGGCTGAAAAAGAAGAGGGAGAAAAAAAAAATAACAAAATGGGCAAGGGAATCATGGGCTTGGGCCCAACATGAGGCCCACCACCAGAGCTAGAGAGCACTACATTGGTGGGTGTGGGGCACATAGTTTAATTGGGTCTTATCACATGTGGTGTCCCCTCCCCGGGTTAGGTGAAATTTGATTAAAAGAAAGAAAGTTGGAAGGAATTGGCATAAATGTAAAATCTTGAAGCATTTGATCCCTTGTCAACTTGAGTATGGATGGAGTTTAGAATAAGATCCGATATGTCTGTCTGTTTTAACTTTTGTGAAATCCAATCCAACCAGATGTTCGTGTCAGCAACGGCTGGACCATGGGACGCCCTGTTCGGAGGCGGAAACCTGCCGGCCTTCGTGGTGGGCGCACTGGCCGCCACCGCCAGCGCCATCTTATCCTTCACCGTGCTCCCCTCGCCGCCGCCCGATGTGAAGCTTACAGTCATGGCCGGCGGCCATTAAGAATTTCGCCGCATTCAAACCATAGTAGCTATTAGCTAATCCTCCCATAAAAAGAATGTGCTATTGCTTTTTTATGGCGCGCATGTCGTTCAATTCGGTTCTGTCTAGGGATTGTTTTCCTTGATTCGCCTTTTTTTTCTTTTTTCTTTTTTCTTTTTTAAGGAGCCTTTTTTAGCTCGAATGAAAAGAAGAGGCTGCACAGTTGTTGTGCCTAAGCATATATAAGATCGATGCAGCAGCACATGTAGTTAATTACCTGATGGATTAGATGAACAAGCTCTATCTTTAATCCTGATCCCCTCCCTTTTCTCTTCTTAATTATATATAAAATCCGGCTCCACTTTCTTCTCACCTTGGTCAATCAACATGGATGTCGACTGGTCATTATACTATATATTTGATTGATAATTCCGGCCCTTCACATAGCTAAATTAAGTGCATGTGACATGCTTGCTTACAAGGATGACATAGTATATTTAGCTAATACAGCGCTGATGGGGGTGACGAACGTATTTCTTAGCCCAAAACGAATCTGATTTGTCCCATCCGAATCCGATGGACAGGTGTGGTGTGCTTAATACATACGGTATAGTATTGTGGATGACAGACAACTTCAGGATTAAAAAAGACATGAAAGTGATGATACAAATGTGTACCAATTAAAAACAGCCAAATACCCAATTACCCATTCATTGCATTAGGGCCATCCAACAGTTTCACTTTTGGGCTTTGATAATGGGCGTGGCCACTCCCACCTCAAGGCCCAATGTGGTTGCCGACATGTTCAAGTAATGTCTATTATGTTTGTTGACATTTTGGCAAATCCATAATGGAGGGGAACAAGTAATGTCTATTATGTACTTCCTCCGTCCCATATTGTTTGTCCAAAAAGACAAGTTGCACAAGTATTAAGAAATTGAAAGAGAGTAAAAAGCAACCAATGAGAATAGGGGAGAGGTTATGATAGTGATGGGTAAAAAGGGGGAAAGGAGAAAGAGAAATGAAATTACCAAAAAGTTAAAGTGGGTGGATTTTTGATTGGATATTGTGGATAAAAAGTGAGATTAGATAGAGGTAATATTGTAAGAAAAGATTGATATAAAAGGAAAGATGAAAAGGTGGACAAACATTTTAGGACGCCCGAAAAAGAATATTGGACAAACATTATGGGACGGAGGGAGTATGTGATATGGGATTTAAAATAGTGACTTCGAAGTACTACTCCAGAGACTTGACCCCCGAACCAAATACCCGAAAGCGTGTGATTCTCTGATTTTTTGCAGCTTGATCCACGCTTTAAATCCTTTTCAAGGCCAAGAGACTTTTTAAAACATGGATGATATTTTAAACCACCACTCCAAGTTGGTGCATATTTCAAAAATCTATGGGAATATATTGGTATTGTAGTGCACTTCGACAAACAAATAAGTCTTTTATTGTCTTTTAGAATCGATTTTTTTGTTCAATAAATAAATTAACCCAACTAAACTCAATCCTTAAATCCAACTAAAACCTCTTACTAATGAGTCAAATCGAATTTAGCCAATGCAATCCTCGTGTATTGTAATGTCACCAGAGCGATCATCGGTAGGATGCAATTGGTCCTCGAGGGTGGATGGCGTCATCGTGGTTTAGTTAGTGACCGTCTTCTTCTACGTCATAATATTATATTGTTTTATTGGTTGTAGTGATTTTTCAACTTGTTCTTGTTATTTTTTTTTCTAAATGGGAGTCCAAATCAAAATGAAGTAGGTTTAATCTCAAAGTTTAATTTTATCATCCTTTGTTTTCATTAATAAGAAAATGTTACAAAACCTACAACCTAGGGATGAGAAACATGACACTACATACTATAGGGAGTGTGGATCAAATGAAACACATTTCTTATGTGTAATATGAGGCGTCATGTCAGTCATTCGATGGGCTAAATCCACGACCCAGATTCAAACACTTAAATCCCAATAATATAGGCATGCGGTGGCATTTAGGTAATTTCTCAGAAATTATAAAAATGCATCGCTATCGCGAAAAATTGCACTGCAAAATACCAAAAAGTGAATTATGAAGCCGAAAAAGTGCAGAAAAAAATGAAGCCCGCGAGGCATGCGTTCCGTGTTCGGTTCATTGTAAAAGTGCATCGTTGTGGCGGAAAAGTGCATTATGAAACTGGTAAAAGTGCATTACAAGACCGAAAAAGTGCAAACAAAAATGAAGCCCGCGGCCGCGTGTGCTCCTTATTTAGTGCATCATTATGGTTGAAAAGTCCACTATGAAACCGGTAAAAGTGCGTTGCCAAAGTGCATCATCCTGGGTGTTCAGATTGACTCAATCCCAAATCAGCTCAATCGTTTGCTTCCTAATTTTTTGGGTTAGTAATACACTAATACTGATATCGCAATGCAATTTTTCATGATAGCGATGCACTTTTATAATTTCCGAGAAATTACTAAAATGTCACCGTGTACCTATATTAAAGGGGAAAAAGGTCGTTTTAATCTGGGTCGTAGATTTGGCCCATCGAACGGCCAAGATGGCGAATCATATTGCACCTAAGGAGTGTGTTTCATGTGATCCACACTCCATCCTATGAGGTTTGTAATGGAGACCTCTAGCTGCTTTAAAGGTTCTTTAAGGGCCTTAGTTTAGACACACCAGGGAAAACATTTTCACTCCTTCCACTGTCTTGGAAATCCAAGTATTCGAGACTACTTGGTTGAAGTCGTGGTGGCCACACCAGTTGTTTTTGAACCTAAAAGGAGCTCTTTTCACCACTTGGTTGCCATTGATGTATAATAGAGTCGGGGAATGATATAAGCATTCATTGTATCCAAACCCTATTGAGTAGGAAGGGAATTCATCAATCCATTTCTAATTAGCCAAGACTCTATCCAATTTACAAATGATCTTGGTGCCATCTACATGTTTGTTGGACCATGTGTAAAAATTTCCTATGTAATTCAAATTCGTCAAACCATTTTTGTCTAAGCAATCTCTAAGGTCTGTGTTGAGATAAGGAGGAGTATCATTCTTTTACAAATTTCTCCTTTACATCTCTAATTGCATTGAAGTCTCCTAGCAAAACCCATGGCTCATGATTAACATAAGAAGAGGTTGCTAGTATATCACACATCTGCCACAACCATTTTCTCTCTAAGACATGATTAGAGGCATAGAAAAAGAGCACAAGGATTGTTTTGTGAGCTTGAACCGAGCAGTGAATAATCTGAGAGTCTTCCACCATGAAGGCTACATCAGATGGTATTTGGATTCCAGAAAACTCAAATATGGCCATTTTTGCCTTAGTACTTGGCATGTCTAAGCCACCCCTTGAAAATTAAACTAGAAACTGTATTTTATTTACCCTAACTCTTGTTTTCAAGATCGCTACCATATCTACACTATACTTTTTTGCAAAGAAGTTAACAAAATCACACTTAGTAACCTCATTAAGGCTATCTTATTCATTAGATAAGATAGTTTCTAACTCCCTACCTTCTCCTAAGACTCCCACCTCCTCCTGTGTTCTAACTCATCATATAACTTTGAAATCGCTATCAAAGTGAATTTGAGAGAATTAGGCCCAAGTTCATTCAACTGAATGATCCGGGCCGATCACGGGGACTGTCTTTAGACAGGCCCAAGTTCATTCAACTGATTTGCAATATCACACACACAATACATGAGGTCGGTCGGTTGGTCTAAAAGCCACACCGTAGAGCCAGAGAGATAATAGGGAATCAGGACTCAGGAGTTTGCCAAAATTCTTCACCGGCGGGGGCAAATCTTCTCTCCATCGTCAAAGTGTGCTACAAAGGTAGGTTTACAATTCGTGTATGTATCTCTAGGTTTTACTCTCGTTTGTCTTGTTTGTAATTCTTCAAGATCCAAATTTGATTGGTTTGAGCTTGTCGTTCTCAATTGAATTTAGTTTCTAATGTTTTTAGGTCATCCGAGTTTCTTACTTCTCAAGAAATATCCAAAATTTCACTTGTTTTGTGCCACTGGCGCCTGGTTGAGAACTCCCATTTATAGCTGTGTATGTGTGAAGCATTCTGCTCCCTTATTTAGTAGATTGAATGAAATTAGTAAATCTGGTAGTCTTGTAGTACATGCCAGTATTATTTTCTGGAGTGCTCAATTTACATAATAAGATAAAATGATGGCAGACAGATTTCAAAAATACACGACGAGCCCAATGGATTCAGAAGCTGAAAGGGCTTATGCTAGCTTTGAGGAGCAGGTGAAACGAAGCATATACCTGGATAATCTGTCACCACAGGTGACGGAAGCAGTCATCAAATCTGCTCTGGATCAGTATGGGTGTGTGACCCAGATCCAGTTCATCCCAAACTACACAGAACCCAACAACACAGCATGTTCAGCGCTGGTTGAGCTGGAAACTGCAAAGCAAGCTGCAAACGTTGTGATGAGTTGACTGCTTACCCCTTCATGATGTCGGGAATGCCAAGGCCTGTGAGAGCGCAGCTTGCTAAGGCAGAGATGTTTGAGGATCGGCCTGTGAAGCCGGGCAGGGGGATCCAGATTCGCTGGGAGGGCCCAGACGATCCAGATTTTGAGACGGCTCAGATGCTGAAGAAGTTGGCCAAACAACATCAGGCTGAAGCTGCGTACCTGCGCAAGGTGAAATCGGTCGCTTCTTCTGCTTGGTTGGACTATTCTCTCTCTGGCTGATGCTGAAAACTGTTTGTTTGTTTGTTTGTTTGTTTGTTTGTTGTGGGGCAGTCCATAATTGAGGAGGAAGAGAAACTCTCAAGGACCCAAGATGAGACGTTGAAGTCAACCTACCACAAGTATGAAATGATGGATAAAGTGCTGAGTGAGAAGACCGAGCGCCTGGCAAAGCACTATAATAACAAGAGATCTCGTGGTGATGATGCAGGCTACTAAAAGCGGAGATCAAATCATCTACCTCTTTTCTTAGTCTGATGCAAGAGGGAGGCCTGGGAGGGTGTATGTAACAAGAAAGCTAACACTTACAACTTCCAAATAATACAAGTGACTTTGATCTATCTTAATGACTTGTAGTACATCAGTGGGTTGCATTGTATGTTCTACTAAACTTATGCACAGCTATTTAGGGCCCTCTCTGCAATGTATATTTCTCTACAATTAGGATGAATGTTCTCTCCAAAATGCTAACAGTGAAACTTGTGCTTTGCTCAATTTTGCTGATGCTAGTTTCTGAACCTCTGTCTTATCTGGTTGCTTGCATTCATTTTTCTTTCTTGCCTCTTCTTTGAGCTTACTAAATAATCTTCATTGACTTGGAAGACATGATCATATCTATTTGTGAAGACAGAGATCAGTGTGATAGGCTCTCTATATTCTTTGCTGATAATATTTACTGGCTTTGCTTTTAAAGAATGTACAAACAAAAAGAAAAATACTTGGTGTCCATTATTCTGTCATGCTGCTTGATGACTTCCATTATATAACAAAGGGTAGGTAGCCAAACCCTTGAGATGGAGCAACCAGGTTTCTGTTGTTGACACCAGTCTCAAATATTCCAGTGCTCCAATCAGCAATTCAGAAACTCAGCCATATACTGCACAAGTACATGGAAATGACACCAGTCTCCATCTTCCAGATTTTGTTCTGTTATTGTTACTATATCCGCCCGATCCAAGTTACATTTATTCTATGACATTTTCAGAGCAACAGCTGAACAGGGGCAATCTAATAATTCTAACTCGACATTAAGCTCTCAGTAGGCACTGAGAGCTTGCTTTGTGGTGTTGATGTTTTGATTCACTCTAGTGTAAACTGTGGTAGACTAGTTCACAAGATGAAGTCACATCAGGTAAAAATATATGCTATGTTCTTCTGGGTAGGGGTTGTTTGGCCGCACTTGACGGGACACCTGGTATGAAAAACAAACAAGTCTCCCCATTAAAACCCTTTGAGACAAATAAGGCGTGGAAAGGGAGGAGAAGGTAGAAGAAGAAAAGTAATGGTGGTAGGTGGGCCATGACCCACCTCTCATTAAAGAAAGTGGCCACTCGAGGAGGAAGATAAATTTTCTTTTCTTAGTATATATATATAGAACATCCCAAGTATTAATTACTATCAATCTCCCTTTGGATTCTGACAGGGACATATATTTTAATTAGGTGTGAATAGGAAAATCGGAAGATTAGGAGTCTTAAGTCATAGGGAACATATGCTAGTGAAAGACGTACAATGTTCTCGCCCATACTAAATCCATTCATGTGGTGGAATTGAGCATTCTTAAATCATATGCTGAAACTTTTTTGTTTGTTTAAATAAAAGAAAAAGGGCCCCCTACCCTTTCAATTAGATGGGAGGGCATTTTATATATGCGCCTATATGATTATGTGGTGATATCTTACCACAGGAATGTTTATTCATGTATGATGATAGTGACTTGATCGAGTCCTCTTATCCCATATTCATGTATCCTTTCCTCATTGCTTCAGGCTGTGAAACATGGATTTGAATGGTCGCATTTGAGTTTTGAGTTCGTGCATAGTCCAAAGGCCACATGATATCTTTTCCGAGCTAGAAGCAAATAGCTATACTTTATTAGATGATTACCTTTGGTTATTCTGACTGATCAAGTAGGAAAAGGTCCAAACAGATCGGAATGAATGAACCTGATGTGAAAAATAAGCCTAGCTGAATGAACCTGATCTGAAATTACATCTAGATGAAGTCAGTCAGCTGAAACATAAATGCCTCGTTGATGATTGACTTCTGACCTTGTCATCTGCTGATTATACAAATATATATAGACCTATTCCCTGTTTGGTGTGTATCCTATATTCATCTTACTCATATCTCTAATCATTCTCCAATGTAGTATATAATATCTCTTGAAGATCCAGCTTGAAAGGAATCCAAATCCCTTTTTTTAATGGGCCAATCCTAGTAGACTAACAAATCCTAAAATTAGCTGTACTACTATTTGGAGTCCCAGCTGCCAAAGAGAAGGGGAATGTCTTATGCTAGACTCATTGATTTGGTAGACCTGCGACAAGGGCAAATAATTAGCTACTTTTCTATCAATCTATCATGAAACTAATCATAGGCTTATGGGGCAAAATCAAGTTTTGCTTTCAAGAAACAAGTAGAATCTACCCTCAAAACAACTCACCTTTTTTGGAGCTCAAGCAGGCCAAAACAGAATACTCTGTGAGTGATTTAACATTATGTTAAATGAAATAATAACAATATGCTTACAAATTACAATGTGGGGAATCTTCATAATTAAAGAAAGGCACCATTGAAGAGTAAAGACGTGGGTTTTTCACAACTCGCACTCTTTTTGCTTCAAAGGTACACATTGGATGAAGTGAGTCTTAGAGCTGAAGGTTTCAAAAAGGATATTCGATATGGTTTGATTTAGTGTAGTGGTGTAAGCCATTGGAAAGTGCAAAAATCAAGCATAATTAACAGACACTAGCGCATTTTTGACGGGTTGTGCTAGATGAACTGTGTACAACATGATTAAGTATAACCCGAGACATGTGCGCGAGATTTGTGGGTGACCGACCTTTGGAATCTGTAATTGTCTTAGCTACCTGGTTTTACCATCCATAAATTAAACAAACAAATAAGAACCCTTACAATAAATAACTAATGTGTCTCCATCTGACAGACATGTAGATCCAGAAATCAGTGCTCCACCCGTGTGAGTTCTCAAATTCTTTCTCCGTGTTTTCTGCAAAAGCAGAGGTTAGAAACCCCTTTTAAGTCGGCTATGCCTTTTTGCACACTATTTTTGAGCTTTTTGCACCACTACACATTGTGCCGTAACGATTTCACGCTATATTATGCCGTAACAATAAAATATATTAAACTAAGATATTCTAATCTCGTTTTAAAATTTCTTGCGTAACGTTTAAATACTACGGCACAAAGAAGCGTAATATTACATCACAAAGAAGCGTGAAATGTAAATTCTCTACAACAAAATGGACCGGACTGAAAATTGGCATTGGGCCGGCCCATCAGATATCACGGCACCACATGCAGTGAGATCACTACAAAACGTGCAGTGAGATCACTACACCACGTGCAGTGAGATTAGACACCCAAGAATTTTATCGCGTTTGAAATTGGGCCGACCCATCAATATGTTTTTCTATTTTATTAATTAATTTGATATTATTAATTGATTATTTTATGTTTTAGTGGTTAATATTTTCAATTGGAATTTTTTATAATTTCTTAGAATTATTATATGGATTGATATTAATTATTTTATGTAATTGTTTATAATTCGAAATCATTTATAGTTATGATCATAATAAATTTTATATACTCTACCTAAGAATGAACGATTCTAAATGAATATAATGTTTTCTTATAAGAATGAATGATTCTAAATGAATATAACGATTTCTTATAAGAATGACCGATTCTTAATGAATATATCGATTTCATAAAAGAATGAACGATTCTAAAGGAATAAAACGATTTCTTATAAGAATGAACGATTTCTAAAGATATATAACGATTTCATATAAGATTAAACGATTCTAAAGGAATATATTGATTTCTTATGAATGAACGATTCTAAAGTAATATAACGATTTCTTATAATAATGAACGATTCTAAAGGAATAAAACGATTTCTTATAAGAATGATCAATTTCTAAAGAAATATAACGATTTCTTATAAAAATGAACGATTCTTAATGAATATATCGATTTCTTATATGAATCAACGATTCTAAAAGAGTATAACGATTTCTTATAAGAATGAACGATTCTAAAGGAATATATTGATTTCTTATAAGAATGAACGATTTCTAAACGAATATAATGTTTTCTTATAAGAATGAACGATTCTAAAGTAATATAACGATTTCTTATAAGAATGAACGATTCTAAAGGAATATATTGATTTCTTATAAGAATGAACGATTTATAAAGGAATATAACGATTTCATATAAGAATGAACGATTCTAAATGAATATAACGATTTCATATAAGAATGAACGGTTATAAATGAATATAACGATTTCATATAAGAATGAACGATTGTAAATGAATATAACGTTTTCTTATAAGAATGAACGAATCTAAATGAATATAACGATTTCTTATAAGAATGAACGATTCTAAATGAATACAGCGATATCTTATAAGAATGAACGATTCTAAAGGATTATATTGATTTCTTATAAGAATGAACGATTTCTAAAGGAATATAACGATTTCATATAAGAATGAACGATTCTAAACGAATATAACGATTTCATATAAGAATGAACGATGATAAATGAATATAACGATTTCATATAAGAATGAACGATTGTAAATGAATATAACGTTTTCTTATAAGAATGAAGGAATCTAAATGAATATAATGATTTCTTATAAGAATGAACGATTCTAAACGAATATAACGATTTCATATAAGAATGAACGATGATAAATGAATATAACGATTTCATATAAGAATGAACGATTGTAAATGAATATAACGTTTTCTTATAAGAATGAAGGAATCTAAATGAATATAATGATTTCTTATAAGAATGAATGATTTCTAAAGGAATATAACGATTTCCTATAAGAATGAACGATTCTAAGGGAATATATTGATTTCTTATAAGAATGAACGATTTCTTAACGAATATAACGTTTTCTAATAAGAATGAACGATTCTAAATGAATATAAAGATTTCTTATAAGAATGAAAGATTCTAAAGGAATATATTGATTTCTTATAAGAATGAATGATTTCTAAAGGAATATAACGATTTCTTATAAGAATGAACGATTCTAAGGGAATATATTGATTTCCTATAAGAACGAACGATTTCTAAATGAATATAACGTTTTCTTATAAGAATGAACGATTCTAAATGAATATAACGATTTCGTATAAGAATGAACGAATCTAAATGAATATAACGTTTTCTTATAAGAATGAACGATTTCTAAAGGAATATAACGATTTCTTATAAGAATGAACGATTCTAGAGGAATATATTGATATCTTATAAGAATAAACGATTTTGAAACGAATATAACGATTGATTATAAGAATGAACATTTCTTAAGGAATATAACGATTTCATATAAGAATATACGATTTTAAATAAATTTTTCTTTTTTTTTATAAAAATGAACGATTCTAAAGGAATACAACGATTTCTTATAAGAATGAACGATTTTAAAGGAATAAAAAGATTTCTTATAAAAATGAACAATTCTAAACGAATATAACGTTTTCTTATAAGAATGAACGATTCTAAATGAATATAACGATTTCTTATATGAATGAATGATTCTAAATGAATATAACGATTTCATTTAAGATTATACGATTCTAAATAAATTTTTCTTTTTTCTTATAAAAATGAACGATTTTAAAGGAATACAACGATTTCTTATAAGAATGAACGATTTTAAAGGAATAAAACGATTTCTTATAAAAATGAACAATTCTAAACGAATGTAACGTTTTCTTATAAGAATGAACGATTCTAAATGAATATATCGATTTCTTATATGAATGAACACTTCTAAAGGAGTATAACGATTTCTTATAAGAATGAACGATTCTAAAGGAATATATTTATTTCTTATAAGAATGAACGATTTCTAAACGAATATAACGTTTTCTTATAAGAATGAACGATTCTAAATGAATATAACGATTTCTTATAAGAATGAACGAATCTAAATGAATATAACGTTTTCTTATAAGAATGAACGATTCTAAATAAATAGAACGATATCTTATAAGAATGAAGGATTCTAAAGGAATATATTGATTTCTTATAAGAATGAACGATTTCTAAAGGAATATAACGATTTCATATAAGAATGAACGATTCTAAATGAATATAACGATTTCATATAAGAATGAACGATTATAAATGAATATAACGATTTCATATAAGAATGAACGATTGTAAATGAATATAACGATTTCTTATAAGAATGAACGATTCTAAACGAATATAACGTTTTCTTATAAGAATGAACGATAAATGAATAGAACGATATCTTATAAGAATGAACGATTCTAAAGGAACATATTGATTTCTTATAAAAATGAACAATTCTAAACGAATATAACGTTTTCTTATAAGAATGAACGATTCTAAATGAATATATCGATTTCTTATATGAATGAACGTTTCTAAAGGAGTATAACGATTTCTTATAAGAATGAACGATTGCAAAGGAATATATTTATTTCTTATAAGAATAAACGATTTCTAAAGGAATATAACGTTTTCTTATAAGAATGAACGATTCTAAATGAATATAACGATTTCGTATAAGAATGAACGAATCTAAATGAATATAACGTTTTCTTATAAGAATGAACGATTCTAAATGAATAGAACGATATCTTATAAGAATGAAGGATTCTAAAGGAATATATTGATTTCTTATAAGAATGAACGATTTCTAAAGGAATATAACGATTTCGTATAAGAATGAACGATTCTAGAGGAATATATTGATTTCTTATAAGAATAAACGATTTTGAAACGAATATAACGATTGATTATAAGAATGAACGTTTCTTAAGGAATATAACGATTTCATATAAGAATGAACGATTCTAAATGAATATAACGATTTCATATAAGAATATACGATTCTAAATAAATTTTTCTTTTTTCTTATAAAAATGAACGATTCTAAAGGAATACACCGATTTCTTATAAGAATGGACAATTTTAAAGGAATAAAACGATTTCTTATAAAAATGAACAATTCTAAACGAATATAATGTTTTCTTATAAGAATGAACTATTCTAAATGAATATAACGATTTCTTATAAAAATGAACGATTCTAACAAATTTGGGCTGGCCAGATTGGGCCCAGCCCAGTCCAGATCTCACGCAACCTGGTGCCGTGATCTCACGCAACCTGGTGCCGTGAGATCTGCACTGGGCTGGGCCCAATCTGGCCAGCCCAAATCTGGCTCAGGTGTGTATAAAAGTCCACGCTTTGTTCTGCAGTTATATCACGGCACTAGATAGCGTGATATCACGCAATTTTTCGAACAACCCCGAAAAAATGTCTTGAAATTCAATGTTTTAATACTTTTTAATGTTACGGCATGGTATAGCGTGAAATCGTTACGGCACATTGTGCCGTGGTGCAATAAGCTCAAAAATAGTGTGCAAAAATCCCGAGCGTTTAAGTCTGCCTCAAGATCGACCCTTGTCAAGATCATTAATATCAATCTTTTGTGTACCCAATTTTTATATTTACTACGGAGTAGTAGAAATACTGGTGCTATGTACGGTATATAATTTAATTTCTATGAATTAAATCTTTACCTATTGCAATTCAAGAACCAAATATATTAAGCCCAAGGATAACGTTTCATTTATTTCGAAGCAATACTTTATTATATAACTGTGTCATTAATTAGGATTTTAATTGATATAATTATGGGTGTCTAGTGTCTACCACTATATATCATACATGTGATATTTCTTATTCATTGTTCTTCGATAACTAATTTAACTTAAATATGAAACGTAAATAATTATTTTAAAATCATATTTATTTATAATGCTCTTATATAAATGCAATTATAGTACTTTTTAAAAAATCATCTTTGAGATAAGTTGTTTTGTAACAAGTATAGTGTATAATTAGCAAGACCCGGTCGTTCTATGCACGACTATGACTTGAGAGTTTTTTTTTATGTAGGAACCGTACTCGTTGATCGAATTTTACATAAACTTATTCAATAAAATAAAATATTTTTCTCAATAAAACTTTCAAACGATAATTATTATAATATGTAGGGAATGTAAGAAAATAATTAAATAACAGTATTTATTTATTTATAATAGCATAGGTGATTTAATTTTTAAATTAGATAATATTATTATAATATACAGGAAAATAAACATGAAAATATACATGAAAATAAACATTGAAAAAACTAAATAATATTTTCATACTCATTAGTTAAATATGGTAAGTAATACTAATAAATGAGGTAATTTATTATAATAGGCATGAAATGCTTAACAATAACATAGCTTATTAATTTTTTTTATTTAATATGTTAAGTACTAATGAGAAATGAGATACTACTATTATAATATGTAGGAAATGTAAATACTAACGAAAATTAAGGATAAAGAGGTAAATGAACAATTAAACTTGCTTATGTGGCATAGCTAGATGAGTGACACCTAAGAGAGATTGGTTCGACTTTAGTAAGAGTATATTGATTGATTGATATTGATAAGGATGTCAAGAACAAAGATAATTAACCCTAACACAAGCTATTATAGCGAGTAAGTCGGGGTCGTACCCTAGAGAACTTGCGGCTTCTAGTATCAATATTTTTGTCAACTAAAGACAGGGGAAATCACGAGAAAGATCTAAACTAAACTAAACAAAGAAACAAATAACAAACAATCAAACAAAGCAATAGAGAAACAAGTTTATTCAAAAGATCCACTCTGAAATCATCATTCGATCACAAATTCATCCACTGATTCCTTTTACACCTATGATTAATTCCTATCCTAATCATTAGCAATCGCAAGTCCACGGTCCAAACAATTCTTTAACCCTAGGCAAGGACGCTTAACCTAGAATTAGCATAGAGAACAAGGATATGCAGGACACAAGTCAAGACAACCAAGCTACGAGTCGATTGAAATAACTTATAATCAATTCTCTTCTTAAAACCTAGTTGCATAGACAATAGATCTAAGTTCTAAGTTGTTTTCACAGAACAGATTTGTCCACGGTCCAAATCTAATCCAACAGTAGAAAATCAATCAAATTAACAAGTTAGCTACTCATGCAGAATCAATCAACATTCATATAATGAAGCACAAGAGAATTAATATTAACCAAAGGATAGAAATCAATTACCAAAACCTCACGAGTTCATACATCAGAGCTTCACCTTCGAACAAACCCCAAAGGGTTAGCTCTCCATAAAAACTGAAAGAAACTCTAGGTTAAAATTAAAAAGAGGCTCTCCAAGTATGCTGTCAAACTGAAAACGAAACTAGGTATAAATACTAATCATCCGAATAAAACCTAATACTAAAGATAAAATAAAAAACATAAGATAAAATAAAAGAAGTCGGCGCTGGAAACTCGCCACCCGCGAGCGCGGGTCTTCTGCGTCTCTCCATCCTCGCGGATAAGGCCAACACCGCGGGCGCGGGTACTAGGCCGCGGTCGCGGGTCTTTTGACAACTTTCTGGTGTCAACTTCGGAGGTGGTTTTGACCCACTTAGAGTTGGAATTTGAACTCGCCGTAAAAACATGAATGGTAGCTCTTTGAGTTAGCTTTCCAATGATACCAATTTCAGCTTCATCCGATCACCATAGCTCCCGAACAATGCGTCACAATAAAATGGCGTCAAAACAACTCCAAATGAACACTTGTCTTCAAAACTCTTGCAATTCTTCAAACCGTGTCTTCGGTCTTCATATTACAATTATGCTCAAAACTAACCTAAACACACTCAAATCATGCCTAAAATACAAGAGATAACCATACTAATCTAGAGCGTATCAAAGGACATGTGTATTCCTAAAATATATACTTCATATTACCATATAATACAAATCTATCCTATATAAGTGCTTATGGGCATAAGAAATTCTTTGTATGGAGGCAAGAGGACCACTGTATATGGAATAATACAAGTGATTTAATTTTATATAACTTTAGAATTTTTTTATTTAGGAACCATATATTAAATCAATAATTATTAAAAATTAAATAAGTGGTGGTACACCTCATATTTTTAAAAAATTAAAAAATATGAGGGTAAAAATATGAGGTGTACCACCACTGATCTCATTATAAATTGATATTATACATAGAGAAAGAGTCGTGTGAGAATGGTCGTCCAGGTGAGAATTAAGAATAAATCTCGCTCGTCCATTTCAAAAAATCAACGCTAGGCATTCATTAAAAAAGATAAAATACGACACAAGTGAATTTTTTCTGTATTATTTGCGTATTTTTCAATAAAATACGGCACGGACGAATTTTTCCCGTATTTTTCGAAAAATACGTTTTTATGAGACGCGCCTAGTTTGTTCATCAAAACTAGCGATTTGTTCATCCATATTCATTATTTGTTCATCAATACTAACTAATTGTGCATCGAATTTTTGATAACAATGTTCATCGATTTCGAACTTTTTTTAATTTTTAATTTTATTTTTTAACCTTATCTATGTGTATGAACACAATATTATCTAGTTTTTGATGCACATATAATTATTTTCAAACCAGAAATGGTGTTCTGATTGTTAAAGATAAGGTTATTACGATACTTCCAAGTTTTCTACAACATATAAGCAAAAGTTAAACCCCAAAGGTCTTCTTTTTTCAAGTTCAATAATTGATGCCAAACATCCGTCTATGACTCCTAACGACGTCGAGGAAAAGCTAAAGGTGTCATTTGACGGACCAATCACAAGAACTCGAAACAAGAAGATACAAGATGCAACTCATGCTCTTCTAGATCATTTAGGAGCCATGATGGATCAAGCTTCGAAACCTCCATGAATTGCCGTGCTTAGACATCTAGTTTAGACAAACCCGAGCCTAGATCAAGAGGTCTCAATACCCATATTTGTTCATCAATATACTTCTATTTGTTCATTGATATAACTTGTTTGTTCATTGATATATATCCATATTAGTTCATTGATATAATCATATTTGTTCATTGATATAACCTTGTTTGTTCATTGATATACTCTATTTGTTCATGGATATACCCCTATTTATTCATTGATATAATCTTTTTTTGTTCATTGATATAACTTTTGTTTGTCCATTATTTGTTCATTAATATACCCTATTTGTTCATGGATATACCCTTATTTGTTCATTGATATAACCTTTTTTGTTCATTGATATAACCTTGTTTGTCCATTGTTTGTTAATTTATATACCCTATTTGTTCATGAATATACTGCTATTTGTTCATTGATATAACCTTGTTTGTTCATTATTGTACCCTTATTTGTGAATTGAAATAAACTTATGTTTATGTGTCAATACCATCAATTTTTACATTTAAGACTATCTATACGATTTTCATGTCTACCTATATGAGCATAACAAAAGAAACGAATAAAGTGCTCAATATAGTACATAAATAAGTTAAGGTTGATATAGAAGCTTGAATGCAAAGGATAATAGATAAATTATATGACTTTGCAATAATATGATGTATGATAAGACTATAAGAGAACAAGCCAGCTACAAAAACCGAATAGGAGTTGCTTGTGCCTTATTTAGCTATGTTTGGAGCCCAAGAAGTAGCCACATGTTTCACAGTAGCAACAATGACAAATCCAAAAGAGTCAAACAAGACAATACCAAGACCGACATCAAAACAATTAGTTTTGTCTCACATACGACTAATTATGAACACACATATATTAATGCATACAATTTCGATACACATTCATCTATTTTTTATATACAAACAATAGATATTTGATGCACAAAAAATAGTTCATTTATTCACAAAATCACAGTGTTGATGAACAAAATCACATTGTTGATGAACAAAATCATAGTGTTGATGAACAAAATCACAGTGTCCTATTTTTGTTTTTTATGAACAAAATCGCAATGGTGATGAACATATTGCATGCAATTTTGATACACATTTGTTCATTTTTTATGTACAAATAATAGATTTTTGATGTACAAGCAATAGTTTATTTATGCACAAAATCACAGTTTTGATGAACAAAATCACAGTGTTGATGAACAAATCCACATTATTGATGAACAAATCCACAATATTGATGAACAATCTGGGCGCGCGTCCTATTTCTGTTTTTTTTTCAAAAATACGCGAATAATTTGCCAATAATTCACCCGTGCCGTTTTTCCCCTTTTTAAGTGAAATGATCAGCGCCTTTGATTTTTCTTCATCCAACGGCTCTTGTTCTTTCTTATTTCGCATTTGGGCGCCTATTCGCACCTGAACCGGACTCTTATACATATATAGATTTTTACATATACTTTAATATTATAAAAGTGACACCTCCCACATAAAGGACAAAGAATAGCAAAGCCATATTAAAACTTATGTCCATAAAAATAAAATCATAGAGATCTCACCTATTCATAGTTTCATATTTACCATAAAAAATTACAGTACATATATCTCATATACTAATATAATTATATAATATGCCCTCGGACATCTAGTCAATTGGTTAAGCCTCGAGGGTAGTACCTAGAGGTCTTCGGTTCGACTCTCATGGGCAGTGCCCTTCACCAAAAAAAATATAATTATATAATATTAAAGTTTCTCATTTACTATAATGTTTACACATTACATATTATTAAAGAATCAAAGATCATGTACTAATGTATTATGTACAATTATTTTTTAATTATTGTAAAAACTTATATAATATTAAAATTTATGAATTTATGTCCATAATGATGGAATAGTAGAGATTACGTTCTAATATGACTATATAATATTGAAATTTTGTTCATAAAGATAAATAGTAGAGATATCATGTACTAATTTAGAATGTAAGGAATTAAAGATCACCTACTAATATATTATGTGCAATTATTAATAACATTAGCAATATTATTATATCATATATTTTTTAGGATTGTAAATACTAAAAATTATGAAGGGTAAAAGAGTAAATTGAAAAATTAAGAAGTTGGCATAGTTAAGAGATTGACAAATAGGATAAAGGGATTCAAGTTTAGTAATAGTATATAGACTCTTTATTTATTTAAGGATTAATTAATTAATTTAAATTAAGAAATTATTATTTGATTTGATGATGATTGAAAAAACAATGTATATATGTATATACTTGTGGGGGCGCTCCGATATAATACTTGTCCACAATCTGCTGTCCGGTATAATACTAATTATGGTGCAATGTGTGGTTAGATATGGCAAGTTGGATCTTCCTCAATCAAAGGTTAATAATTAGGTAACATAATGAGAAAAATAGGGAAGGGAGGAGTGAATCAATTCTACGTAGATATAAATAAGGAAGATTGCTGATTTTTAGGAGAAAGAAAGAGAAAATGGGTGAAAATAAAAATAAAAATAAAAATTATAGAATATCTTTTATTCCATAATTTAAAATTACATCCTCCAACAAACTGTCATTCATCATACACGATTAGTTTGAGGAAAATGAAACTTGATTTTGGCATTAATTTGAATTTCAAACATGAATATAAGATTAAATAGGCGTTTTTTTAAACTCAAATGTTATTTTCATATTTTGATTTGAATAATAATACATGATAGTTCGAATAATAATAGATACTTATTTGAACAATAATAAATGATTGTTTAGATATTTATAGTTTTGAATAAGTACTTATTTTAACCTGAATATCGATTGATTATTGGTTGAATTATTACATATTAAAATAAAAAAAACGACAAAAATGTGGATCATATATGATAATGAATATATAAATGTAATACATTGAATAACACAAATTAAGGAGTGTTATATCTCGAATACATACTCCAATGAATTTGAATAAGTACATCTATTTATTTGAATGTACACTAATATAAAAAATAAATTTTTGTCTTCAAACTTCATCAAATTACACCTTTTCACCATTCTTGAATAACTCCATTGCAAAAGGTGCATATGTGGATAACAGTTCTTGCATAACAAGAAACAACATTCTTGAATAACTGCACAACATAACACACATCTATAAATAACAATTTCCTCATTTATGAATAACCAAATACACATATATAAAAATGAAGACATGCTTTTATAAATAACAAAACACGCATATATGAGTAACAAGACATGCATGTATGAATAACAAGTCACACATATATGAATAAATAAAACACATACATTAATAACAAATCAAGTATATTTGAAAAACAAATCACTCCATGTATTTATGATATCAAAACTTGTCTATTTGAATAAAAATTCATGCATATATGAATAACAATACAAATATATATGAAAAACAAGCCATGCATATACGAATAACAAAAATACATATATGAATAACAAGTCACACATATACGAATAACAAAAAATGCATATATGAATAACAAATCACACATATATAAATAACAAATCACGACATGTAAGCCAAATCGAACGTGACAAAACATGCATATATGAATAACAAACCACACAAGTATGAATAACAACAAACGCATCCATGAATAACAAATAATACATAGATGAATAACAAGAAATGTATATATGAATAACCAACATGCATGGATGAATACCAAAAAATGAATATATGAATAATGTCACACATATATGAATAACAAACGTATACATGAATAACAAACCATACATATATAAATACTAAATCACTCCACATAATTTATGATATCAAAACATGCCTATATGACATGAATACCTTCAAAGATACATGTCAAGATAACCATCATAGCTTAAAATTAAAAAACACATAAATTAAAAATCTACAAACACTATCCATCATAGCTTAAAAGTATAAAACACATAAATTAAAAATCTGCAAACACCAATCAAGTCGAAGCTACGATAATCATCCCGGCATTCGAATGTTTCTCGATGGATGGGAGAAATTTATCGATAATCATCCTGACGGTGACAAAAGTTAGAAGATCGAAATAATCATCGACAATGCCATTGGGGAGCGAGGATCGAGGATGCAAATTTTCAGAGAAATCTAAAAGAGAGTAGTTGCAGTCCTCTCAAACGGGGAGGTTGAGAGGTGCAATTGAAAATGACGAAAATTTGAAAACAGAAAGAAAATATTTTGGCCGAAAATTGTGGGCTTTGAGAATATATGGAAGGAGATAGAACCTTTCTAGCAAGATTATGGTTTAATTTAGTATTTCTCATCCATTCAAATAATTTGCGCCCCAATTTTTTTTAATCCTCACCCATCATTTATCAAAATCTGACGGTTGGAGATTGACCACATTGTGTTTTTACTAGAGAAAATTGTATTTTTACTAGAACACTATTCTATATATGTTTCCGCACGCGGGTGTGTTGGAGGTGAAAAATTTAATAGGTGAATAAACATATATGTTCTTTTTATAAATTATGCTCTATCTAAAAAATGATAAAGACACTTTAAGAATGATACAAAAGTTTTTTTGAAATAAATTCTATTACACAAAAAGTTATTTTTTTTTTGGTAAAGAAAAAAGTTACTTTTTTAAAGACGTAAAAAGTTACTTGAGAATTAGCACAAATAAGAGTATAAGATTTTTTAATAATGCATCTGTCAAATCCAAATAAATGGTACTATATAATTTTTTATTTGATGCAAATTATATTTTATCATAGAGAAATTAAATGATTAAATATTAAATACACTACATGAACATGAAAGGTTTAAAGAGATTGAGACTCTTAACATTGATTTTATTCTTATGGACTTATGATTTTTTTTGGATAAACTAAGTATGTGTGTGTATATATATATATATATATATATATATATATGGGTTTTGGTTCAAGTGAGACCCACCCTTGTGGTGAGACCTTTGGCTTAAAGTGAGGACTAATCTCAACCATTAGATTTACATCATCACTATATAATGGATGGTCAAGAATTTTTTATTTTTTTTATTTTTTTATTTTTTTATTTTTTTATTTTTTTATTTTTTTATTTTTTTATTTTTTTTATTTTTTATTTTTTATTTTTTATTTTTTATTTTTTTATTTTTTTATTTTTATTTTTCGGAATTTTTTTCATATTTTTTTATATTATATTCTTTGTTAAAAAAAGCTTTAAAAAGATTAAATATAACAGTTCAATTTTTATATACTACGAGTTCATTTTTATATACTAGAAGTTCAATTTTTTTTTATGTTAGGAGTTCAATTTTCCAATATTGTATGAGTTCAATTTTTATATTCTATGAGTTCTTTTTTTATCTATGATAAGTTCAATTTTTATGTGCTTTGAGTTCATTTTTAAAATAATTCGATTTTTGCAAAACAAAAAAAAATAAAAAAAAATAAAAAAAAATAAAAAAAAATAAAAAAAATAAAAAAATGAAAAATGAAAAATGAAAAATGAAAAAATTTGAAAAAAAAGCTTTAAAAACGATAAATATGACAGTTCAATTTTTGTATACTACGAGTTCATTTTTATACAATAGAAGTTCAATTTTTTATGTTAGGTGTTCAATTTTCAATATTATGTGAGTTCAATTTTTATATTCGTCGAGTTCATTTTTTATCTATAATAAGTTCAATTTTTATGTACTTTGAGTTCATTTTTAAAATAATTCGATTTTCACAAAACTAAAAAAATAGCAAAAAAAATAAAAAAATAAAAAAATAAAAAAAAATAAAAAAATAAAAAAATTTGAATTTTTTTGAAATTTTTTGAAAAAAGGCTTTAAAAATGTTAAATATGACAATTCAATTTTTATATACTACGAGTTCATTTTTATACACTAGAAGTTCAATTATTTTATATTAGGAGTTCAATTTTCAATATTATATGAGTTCAATTTTTATATTTTACGAGTTCATTTTTTATCTATGATAAGTTCAATTTTTATGTGCTTTAAGTTCATTTTTAAAATAATTCGATTTTCGCAAAACTAAAAAAATAGCAAAAAAATAGCAAAAAATAAAATAAAATAAATAAATAATAAATAAATAAAAAAAATAAAAAAAATAAAAAATAAAAAAATAAAAAAATTTTAAAAAATAAAAAAAAATGAAAAATAAAAAAATTTGAAAAAATCTTGACCATTGAATACATAATAGAGGGGTAAATCCAATGGTTGAAATTAGTCCTCATTTTAAGCCTTGGATGTACCACAAGGGTGGTCTTCACTTGAACCATGCCCTATATACACATACTTAAAGCCATTTTTTCTTGTTTCAAAATACTTGTTCATTTAACTTTTTTTTCCATTTATACCCTTATATATACCCCACATTACACATATCCCAAAACTTATTTTTTTAGTTGAATCTCCCAAAGTGTACTTATAGGGGTAGTTTGGGTAAAAAAAATTTCCTTAATAAGTGTGCAATTTTGTCTAAGATCAACTATTTTAAAACGGAGGGAGTATATCCTTCCTTTCCATTTAGAATAATGACATTTGAGGAATCCAGAATTGTTTACAAAACCTGGAAATAAAGTATATATCATTAATAATTCTAAAATATATAATATAAGAATCAAATAAGTCCATCATTAAGAAAAAGAAATAGGGACAAAAAGTAAAGTTTGTACTTAGCATACAATCTTACTTACATTTTCACTAATGAACAAGATTTTTAACTCCATCATTAATTCTTTTTATTATTATTATTTATTTTGGATGTTTTTATTTTTTATAAACACAATAATTGTGGTTATTTATAACTTATAAGAGAAAATTGAATATAAAATATTATGATTAAATAAAAAACAAAACAATAAAATAAAATATTATCTCAATCGAGATATCAAAAATATTGTAGAAAACTTTATCCTTGAAGTCTTTGTGAGAAAAATAAAGATACTTCATATGAATTACTTTTGCTAAATATTAACTACATAATCAAATGCTCAAATTGTGGCAAGAAAAAAGAGATAATTTAACAAATACAATTTTCAACTACAAATTATTATATAATGATGAATTTAAAAGTTGTAAACCTATTTTATGGAAGTCATCATGTCGTGATAAATCTAAGAGGAACATGATTTGATTAATATATGAAAAAAAATTCACAAGGAAAAAGATATACCAATAATAATCTTGTATGATTGCATCCTCTATTTTTTCTGGACTCTTTTTTACTTCAATTATTCTCTCATTGTTTTCACGACATTTGACTTCTTACATTATGTTCACATATTTTGACTTCTTACTTTATGTTCACATATTTTATGCATATGTTCACACCATTATACTACATGTTCATATATTATCACCTTAATTGTTGAGAGATTTTATAATACATTCATATAGTGCAAGTGTGTTCACATATTAGTAATGTTTGTTCATGTTTTATGGTCATATGTTCATGTTCGATTAAATTATCAAACAAACGTTAAAAGGCTTATCAAGTTGGTTATATTAATTTTTATTTTTTCGCTTGTTTTTGCCAAAAACACGACACTTGAAATTTTACATTTTATTCACATATTTTATACCCATGTTTATATTATTACAAGGGTTGTTCACATATAACCATCTTTTAACTTTAGAAAATTTAGCGTACGTTCATATATAATATAAGTAGCATTGCATTTTCACGTTTATGGTCATTTGTTGATACTCGATTTATATCATTCTACATACAAAAAAAGGCTTTTGAAAATAAAAAAAATTAATTTTTTAATTTTTAATTTTTATAATTTGATGGCCCAGATTCATTTCTTATGTTTTAATCATATGACCTAGATTCATTTCTAGTTTTCATGATAAGAGTTATTTTCTTTTGAATCAATACCTATTAATATGCAGGGAACATAATTAATTAAGGTAATAAATGGGTGCAAAATCCATTCTTGTATGTATATAAGCTTCTAATTCATAATTCCAAAAGGACAGTGGATCAGTTTTTATTTCATTCTTAGAATGATTTATGAAGTGATCGAGAATAGAGAAAGTAAAATCAAACAAGCAAATAAAAGTATGAAAAAACTTAGTGGAGAAAGGCTTCTAAGGTCAATGACTCCCACAACAATGATTCTGTATTTAGGCCTAACTAATATCTATCTGAATTTAGTCTACATATTTTTAAATGACCAACTATTTAAGGTAAAAACTAACTCTTTCGATTGATAAATGTTCGTTCCTTAACTCAACTAACAATCTCTATGCGTAAAGACAATCAATTTTAGACTCTTTAAGCTTTTAGAGATTAGGAATAAACAAACCTAACAATCATTGTCACATTCTACTAGAAATTCTTAAACCCTGAAACTATATGATGTTTTAAATTGCACAAGAGAAATCAAATTGTTGTGGCATAGATAACTCTCTAGTTCAATTCCCAGGGATTTGAAAGAACCGATTTTTAGCACTTAACCAATCAGTATCATATCATTGTTATCTCTCTCAAAATCTAAAAGGAATCCTATTTGTAAGAGATAATAAGGCATTAAACAACCTAGTATTGAATCAAATACATATTAGACATCAATTCAGGCAAATTTTACATTCCTACCTACAACATTGATGGATTCACCTCAACCTTAGAATAGAGAATTTATCTAGACATGATTAAGAGAGAGAAATTAATTCAATAAGAGGAAACATCATACCATATATAAGAAAAAGGAGAACTTGATTCAAATGTAAAAGATGCAACTTCAAATTATAAAACTTCAATCTTTGTCAAAACAGCCTTAGTCACAAATCTCTCTACGAGTTTTCAATACCAAGTCTCCTAAAATTTCTTCCAAAAGATATAAAACAAGGGTTCAAATACTAGCCTACAAGAAAGAATATGAAAATATCCAAAATAGGCTAAGACGGTGACATGGGGAATGACCCGGTCTGACACCCGGTCACGTGCCTCTCAAAAAAGCATTGGCGTGAAGCAATAAATGACCTAGCCTAAGACTTGATTTGAGACCAGACCATGTCTTCCTAAACCCAATAGATGCACTCCCGACCTAACCTGGATAGCTCTTCTTCAATTGAGAACTATCGCAATGTAGTAGAACACTCGGTCTAAGACCCGATTTGACACTCGACCGCATTATCTTCATGTATGATTTTTGGAGAAAGTTAACTCTTTGAGTAGGAATTTGAACTCAAAGTAATAAACGAAATGTAACTTGTCGAGTTATTTTTCCAATGACCTCAAAATTACCTCAAAACGACAATCGTATCTCTCGAACAAAGCATTGCGAGATAGAGATGTCAAAGCATATACTCTAATGCACGATCTAGAACTAAGCATTCTTTTCCAACACTTTTTGGGGCTTGATGAACTTTAATATTAGCAGTTGGAACATGATAGTAATTGTAACCTTTTTATTTAGGACTATTAGCATATTCAAAATGACTAGAGAAATGTAAGCGGTGACTTTTTCCTAGTTGACAAGAGCTACACACAAATGACAGTTTTCTGGAAGAAATAGGTAAATTATAACTAGCAACAAATGCAAAGTTGACTCAAGGGGGTGTGCCATGCGGTGATGCCAACACTGAAGTGAGGCACAAACACGCAAATAAACTCGAGGAGGAGAAAAATGATTTTTTTCGAAAAATACGCGAATAATTCAAGAAAAATAATCATTCGGGAAAAATACAAGCGTGTTGCATTTTGACCCTGTATAATGAAAATCTAATCTAAAACGTCAATTTTTTTTGGGAAATGTAATAATGATTGGCACGTGACTTCCCCCCCCTAATTGCATATGCAATTAGAGTGAACCTTGTTTGTGAAGTGGAATTCAGGCTACGGGCGCAATTTGCAATTGAGAATTATAGATAGTGGGATGTAGACAAAAGATCTAAAAAGAGGGATAGTAGGTTAGATTCCAATCTGATTTTCCCCTGCTATTTTTGTCTATATTACATATATATGGCATCTTAATTGTGCCTTTTACTTTTTTCGCTCTTTCCAAACTACCAAAGGATCTCTCAATATGCCACCTTCCCCACAAATACAATCCATGAAGAATAAAACATATGGGAAAAAGTATTTTGGGGTGAGAAAGATAAAAACTTGTACATTGAGCTACAATCCAGAGAAGAATTGAAAGATACCCTTTCTATTATCTAACTCTCATTGGAGACCTCAAAACATTTTATACGAATGCACTCTTCCATTAGTCAGTACGCATAAGCATAACTTAATATAATTTTTTTTATCGAAGGAGAGACGGTACTCTCCGGCCTCTCAAGGGGACATTTATTAATATGAAAAAGGTGGTTAAGTAGTCATCAAATGGGAGATAGTCTGACAGCTAACATCATCATAAAACATAGAAATAACACCCTCAGGCGGTGGGTCACACGGTGGGTCACACAATAAATGAAGTCCTAAATTAAACGAAAAAGCATAAGAAGTTAGAAAATCGATCTTCCACGAAGTTAGCTTAATATATAGATATTACATATAAATCCTTAATTCTGGTGTTTGGTGGGTTTGTTGCATAATGACAAGGAATTTGGCTGGGATTATTCCATTCCTACTCTGCTAAATATAACCTTTGATTCCCCCATATCTCTCTTTAGCTTATTTTGTCTCTTTCTCTCACTTTTTCATTGATGGAAGACTTGGAGATAGAGGAGGAGGAGCTTTTGAATCTCAGCCTCTCTCTTGCTTCCCATGGCGAAGGCGATGAACATCGGAACACAAGGAGAAAGAAAAACAGCAACCACGACTCGTCTACCTCTCGGGACTCTTCCGATGGAGGAGATCATCATTGTGATGACCAGGTCGAGATTCTTGGGCTTCTCCAGCAGCGCGAGCAGATGCTAAGGGGAGTAAATCGTGCCGAAGAAGAAGACATGTACAGGAGGAAGAAGCAGCAGCTGGATCCTCACACGATCCACCGAATCACGGCCTCCATTGACGAATGCAATCTGAGCTCAGCCGTGGCTGATCTTACCAAGATGTACCAGAGCGCCTCCTTGACAGGCGACTCTGCACAGAGAGCGGCCGCCTACTTTGCGGATGGCCTGACTGCAAAGCTTCTCATCAAGGAGAACAAGCCGTCTTTCTATGACATGATCATGAAGGAGCCGACTCCGGCGCAGGAGTTCCTGGCCTTCACTCACCTTTACAAGGTCTCCCCTTGCTACCAATTCTCCCACTTCACCGCCAACCAGGCCATTCTAGAAGCTTTCGAGCGAGAACAAGCTTTCGGACTGCTCGTGCTCGATTTCGACCTGGCCTACGGCTTCCAATGGCCTTCTCTCATGCAATCTCTATCAGAGAAGGCGAGCGCTACCAACACCACGATCTCTCTTCGGATCGTCGGGTTTGGCAGGAGTTCGGAAGAGCTGGCGGAGACGGAGGCTCGGTTGGTGAGCTTCTCCAAGGACTTCGGGAACGTGGTTTTCGAGTTCCAAGGCCTTCTGAGACGACGAGCTGGCCCCTCCAACTCCATCCAAATCGACGGCACTCTGACAAGAAGGGAGAAGGAAACGCTAGCAATCAACTTGGTATCTTGTCTACAACATCATCATTCCTCGAACACGTTTTTGAATACGCTCCATTCAATGCACCCTTCCATTGTAGTCCTGGTGCAACAAGGGGGTCATAAATATAATTACTACACGGCCATGTTCGATTCCTTGGACGACTGCCTCCCGAGGGACAATCACGAGAGGCTGTCCATAGAGAGCAATCATCTTGGAAAAGAGGTGAAGAATGCACTTGTTGACTGCTTCGGATCAGATGAATTGGTGATGGAGGATTACGGGTTTTGTGGGATCAAGCTGAGCTCGAGGACCCTGATGCAGGCAAAGCTTTTGCTGAAGATGAGGAACCCTAATAATAATCCCGGTTTCCTTGTAGCTGATGCTGACTTCAGTGCTGGGTTTAGGGTTTCCGAAAGTGAAGATGGGAAAGCTATTTCTCTTGTTTGGCAGGATAGGGAGCTCATAACAGCATCTGCATGGCAATCTGTATGAATGAAATTGTATTCCTGCGTCTGCTCTAAATTAATTCTTCCCTCATACTTGCTATACTAAGACATGCAGTTAGTTACACCAAATTAGATCATTATATTTGTTGAGTTCTTCTGTCGGGATCTTGGGAATAAATGATCTAGCATCTTCACAATTTTATGGTTTAGTTACATACTCACTTTGATATTAAATAAATGGGCACATTCCTACTGGTAAATGCTTATGGTATTTAAAGACCATGGAAATGCGCAACATAACAACAGGATAGAATTCGTTGGTCTAATCACTAGAGACATGTGTAAACTCTTTCAATGATACGTATCTGATAGCCACATTATTGCTTTGCTTTTCAACTGAATTATTTGACATAAAAAGTGAAAAAACTGTACATTTTGGCAAACTGACCTTATAATCAATCGCAAAATAATTGCTGTCCCGTCCAACTGATCTAAAGGACAAACAAAAAAATGTCAAAATAGAATAAATTCTACGATTTTCTGTACTTGTATCAATAAATAATAACGAAAAGAGATTCCTCAGTGAGTAAGCGGTATTAAACATATATTATTAGTTATGTATGATATGTAAGTAGAGTTTGGTTTAAATGAAACAAAGTCTTATCTTAAAACGTGAAACGAATAAACTTTTCCTAGTTTATAGTGCACTTTTCATACAAAAGTGCATTGAAAAGTACAAAAAGTGCAGTATGAAAAAGTGCACTAAAAAGTACGAAAAGTGCAAATGCGAAAAAGTGCACTCTGAAGTAGGAAAAGTGCACTATGAACTAGGAAAAGTGCATTCGTTTCAGGATAAAAGTTCGTTTCAGGATAAGAGTTAGTTTCATTTGAACCAAACTCTATGTAAGTAACCTTAACATTTCATAGGAAATTGAAAGATAAAATACTGAGCTCAAAAAAAAAGATAAAATACTATTCGTACCTCAAAATACTATAGCAATATAGCATATAGAAACGAGAGTTTGGTTCAAATAAAACAAACTCTTATTCTGAAACGAATGCACTTTTCCTAGTTTGTAGTGCATTTTTCCTACTTCGGAGTGCACTTTTTCGCATTTGCACTTTTCGTACTTTACAGTTCACTTTTCGTAATTTTTGTAGTGCACTTTTTTCGGATTGCACTTTTTGTATTTTACAATGCACTTTTGTTTGAAAAGTGCACTAAAAACTAGGAAAATGCATTCGTTTCACGTTTCAGGATAAGAGTTTGTTTTATTTGAAATAAACTCATAGAAACTAGTCTTAGTCTTGCCCTGCAAAAGTTTTTATAAAATTATTGTACTATTTATTTGTATTTATTAAATTTTAATTAATTTAATATATAAACGATATTTTAAAAGAAAAACTATACATGATGATGTCCAAAATAGTAAAGTAAGAAATGGGCCCAGGGTACAAAGAACAAACGGACCCGGCGGGATTCCCAAGGATGATTTCGGGTCCTACATCCGTGTCCCTCAGTTATTTTAAACAAAGTCCCTACCCCTGCGAGGTCCCCAGAAACCTCGGAACGAGGCCTAGACCTCGTAACCGACTCCAATGACGCCCGCCCACGCGGACCACTCATGGATGCCGCCACCCCAAGCCAATCACCGGCTGCTTCACCTCCGGACCAATCAGAAGCCGTGATCTCGGGCATCCCACATCGGATGAGTGCCAAAGCACGATTCACTAATTCTCTATAAATAGGGGAGATCCTCGTAAGTAACAGTGGTCGAAAAACATCTTGAACTCAAGAACTATCTTGCTCGTTGAAGATCGACGTGATCGAAACATCGTCAAAAGACCTCGCTATAGACAAGTGGAGTCCACAAAAAGACTTCAAGTCGCTCGGAAATCTCGTTCACATCAAGGACCTCGCTACCCAATCTCGCAAGTCGTCAACACCGCTTTCTTGGATCAACCTCGCACCAAGGTCAAGCAAGCGATACTTAGGGATATAGGCCCGTCTGGCAACTAGGAGATCTCGAACATTGTTAGGTTGAGATCTCGAACATCTGTAGGGGGTCTAGGGTGAAAATCTCAAGTGTTTTTAGGCCTCGTTGGCTTGTAATCTCACTGGTTTGCAACCTCGTTGTCTTGTAACCTCGATGTAAAGAAAATCATAAATAAAGAAGCAAGTGTTCGCACAATCGAATATAATAATCCCGTCCCTTGTCTTTTAGCGAACAGTTTATTTCGGGTTTGATCACTGGCGCCGTGTGTGGGAACTTCTTCATCCTAAGCAGTTCCTCGATTCGTGCAAACCTTAGCTTCGATTCCCTCAAAATGGCTTGCCCAAACAATTTCTTCCCTCAACACCCCGACAACATGCCCGAAACTGCGCAGTGGACGGCCGCGGGGCCTCCAGACTGCCCGTTTGTTGTCCCTCCGAGATGGACGTACGCCGCACCGCAGAACCCATTCCCATTCCAAGGCTTCGAGCAGGGCGGCGCACCCCCGAACCCATACCCCTACCCGGCTTATGGGCAATACCAGCAGGGCTTCGCCCCTTCGTACGTCCCCGTTCCCCCCAGGGTGAACCTCACTCCGAGTACGTGCCTGCGTACGTCCCTGGGTGTGTGCCAAAGCCCGAGTCCTCCACCAACGGCTCGTCAACGGAGAGACCTCCCGGAGATCCCATGCAGATCTCGCGGTCTCGATCGCGACGATCGAGGCTGCAGGACCCAGATTTGTCCGAAACAGCGGGGAGCGCGGTGCACTACCCAAGATCTCGGTCGCGCAATTCGCGGCCACCGCCCCAAGCCCAAGAGGAGGCCAAAATTACCTCTCCGTTCATGGACCAGATCCGGAATGCGCCGATGCCTAAGGGCTTCCTCAGGCTCAAATGGGGCTTTATGACGGCTCAGCAGACCCCGAGGAGCACGTGAAGCACTTCGTAGTCTAGATGAACGTCAATGCCTACAACGATGCAATATTCTGCTGGGTTTTCCCAACCACCTTGGAAAAGGCCGCGTTAACGTGGTTCTCCAGTGTTAAGATCGGCTCCGTGACCTCGTTCGCCTAGTTGTGTGAGTCCTTCGTCACACATTTCAGCGGCTCTAGGAAGCGCAAGAAGAACATGCGGGATATCCGCGGAATCGAGCAGGGGGAGAACGAGTCTCTGGGTGCCTTCTTCACGAGGTTCACAACCGCGGTGGCAGAAATCGCGCACGTCGACGAGTCGTCGGTGCGCGACACCCTCATGGGCAACCTTCGTATCGGGACTTTCAAGAATTTTATTTTCTTGAAGAATCCGGCAACGTACGACAACCTGTGCGCCCGTATAACGGCCCAATTTTACGCCGAGGATGCCGCTAACCAGAGCTCGCGACCAAGGACCGACAAAGAAATCGTCGCCGAGGCTAAGGGGAAGGCAAAAGTGGCCGCTCCGGCCGCGCGCGATGCGTATGTGACGCAGGCCCATATCCCCAACAACAACAACAATAACAAAAACAACAGAAACAATAATAACCGGAACAACAATAACAACAACAATAATAACCGGAACAACAACAACCGCGGAGGCGGCGACGGAGGTTGGAACTGCTCTCGGGGGCGTCAGCGACGTCGCTAGAAGCCTTGCTTGCTGGGTCCCGCGACGTGTTCGCTTGGACTGCAAAGGACCTCCGAGGTGTCCCACGGACCGTGGTGCAGTGACGAAGAAAAATGAATGAAGAAAGGGCGAACGCCGCAAATGACGAGGTGGCAAAGTTGTTGGCCGCGGGGTTCATTCGCGAGGTTCAGTACCCGCGGTGGTTGTCCAACGTCGTGCTTGTCAAGAAAGCCAGCGGGAAGTGGAGGATGTGCGTTGATTTCAAGGATCTCAACAAAGCCTGTCCCAAAGACAGTTACCCCTTGCCCTTGATTGACGAGTTCGTTGACTTAACCGCCTGTCACGGAGTATTGAGCTTCCTCGACGCGTACTCAGGATACAATCAAGTCCTGATGAATCCGCGGGAAGAGGAGGAAACGTCCTTCATCACCCAGCGAGGCACTTATTGCTACAAAGTCATGCCGTTCGGTCTAAAGAACGCGGGAGCCACTTTTCAACGCCTCGTCGACAACGTCTTTAAGAATCATCTAGGAAGGAACGTTTCGGCTTATGTCGACGATATTGTTGTCCGGAGCAAGACCCCTGAAGAGCATCTGGTAGACCTCTCTGAGGTCTTCGCCACTCTCAGACACAACCGTCTGAGCCTGAACCCCGAGAAGTGCGTCTTCGACGTGTCATCGGGAAAATTTTTAGGTTTTATGATCAGCGAGCGCGGGATCGACGTCAACCCCGCCAAGGTCGAGTCGATCCTCTCAATGAGGTCACCTCGATCTCACACTGAGGTGCAATGACTCAACGGTGCCGTCAACTATCTAGGGAGATTTTGCTCCTGCTTGGCGGAGAGGTCCCTGCCCTTTTTTGCGGCTCTCAAGCAGAACGACAAGTTCGTGTGGGATGAGAGGCTTGAGCTCGCTTTCTCTGAGCTGAAGGACTTCCTGTCGAAGCTCCCCACATTGTCGCCCCCAATGGCGGGCGAGGACTTGCAACTGTACGTGGCGGTCAGCCTCGAGACTGTCAACGCGGTGCTGACCAGAAAGGCCACACACCTAGTCTACTTCGTGAGTCGCGTGCTCTAACCCACTGAGTAGCGGTATTCCCCGGCAGAGAAGATGGCACTGGCAGTTGTGACCGCCGCGAGGCGTCTACGCCCTTACATCCATGCGCACCCCATTCAGGTCCTCTCTGACCTCCCACTTCGACAGAATGACGAAGTGGGCAGCCGAGCTCTCCGAGTTCGATATCAGCTACCTCCCGAGGACCGCCATGAAAGGGCAAGCCCTCACTGACTTTATGGTGGAGGTCACTTTCCCTGAGACAGACGCAAGCTCGGAAGAGTGGAAGGTATTCGTTGACGGCTCACGGTGTGATGCGGGTGGTGGGGCTGGCGTATTTCTCGCTGGGCCCTCGATCGAGATGGAGTATTCCCTTAACTTCGCCTTCGAAGCCACAAATAATGAGGCCGAGTACGAGGCCATGATCGCCGGGATCGTGATGGAGCTCCTCAGCGGGGCCCGAAAAATTAGGGTCTACACCGACTCCGAGCTGGTTGCGCGCCAGCTCAACGGGCAGTACGACACCAGAACGGGTTTCCTACCCGCGTACCGAGAAAAGGTCAAAGCCTTGGTGTCGTGCCTAGAAACCTTCGCGGTTGAATCCATCCCGCGAACCTCGAACACCAAAGAAGATGCTCTTGCGAGGTTAGGATCCGCTCTGCCCCTGGAAGTAGGGAACCGCGTGATGGTAGAAAGAAAACTCTCGCGAAGTGTGAACAACAAGGTTTTATCTGTCATTGCGTGGGATGGGAGGATCCCGATAACATGATATGTGGAGAGCGGTGTCCTCCAAGAGGACCCCGCGTAGGCCAAGAAGCTAAAAATGCAGGCGGCGCGGTATTGCGTCGTAGGTGGCTACCTTTATCGCCGAGGCTATGCTGAGCCCAACCTGTTGTGCGTACCAACCGAGGCTACGGAGCACATCCTCTATGAGGCCGATGAGGGGGTTTGTGGCGGCCACCCAGGGTGGCGAACCCTTTCGCATAAGATCGCCCACTTGGGGTACTTTTGGCCCACCATCCGGCAAGACGCGAGGGCCTATATCCAACGATGTGACGGATGTCAGAAGCACGGTAACCTCCTGCACGCCCCAACCTCGCAGCATCGCTCCATACATGCGTCATGCCCCTTCGCGATGTGGGGGATGGACATCCTCGGCCCCTTCCCCAAGGCTGCTGGCCAGGTGCGGTATATCCTGGTCATTGTCGACTATTTCACGAAGTGGGTTGAGGCACAAGCAATGGAAAAGATCACGGGGACTAAGGTCAGCGAATTCCTGTGGAAGAACCTCGTCTGCCGTTTCGGCGTCCCCATGACCATCATGACCGACCATGGCCCCCAATTTGATTGCGAAGAGACTCGGACATTCTGCTCAGACCTGGGCATAACCCTCAAGTTCTCCTCCGTGGCCCATCCCCAGTCCAACGGCAAAGTAGAGAACGTCAATGCCCGCATCCTGTCCGATCTAAAGAAACGGCTAGGCATGGCCCAAGGTCGTTGGGCAGAACTCCTCCCACTCGTCCTGTGGACGTACCGCACCACCGCGCGCCGCGCGACCGGAGAAACGCCTTTCGCCCTAACCTACGGGGCGGAAGCCCTAGTCCCGGTAGAGACCCTGGTTCCGTCGGCGAGGGTGTTTGATTTCGATGAAAAGGAGAACGAGGCCAATCTCAGGGTCGAGTTGCTTTTTCGTGACTAGCTGCGCGAGGTAGCCGACCTTCGCTCCAGGGAATACAAGCGCCGAGTGGCTGTCTATCATAATAAGAAGGTGAGACCTCGATTCCTGGTCACAGGTAACCTCGTCTTGAGGCGTACCGAAGGTGGCAAGCTGGACCCCAACTGGGAGGGGCCATACATTCTTGGCGAGGAGGTCGCCCCCGGAGCTTTCAAGCTCAAAGACAACGAGGGGCGCACCCTGAGCAAGACATGGAACGTCGACCGACTCAAAAAGTATTTTGTGTAAACTCTCTGAACTCCGTTGCTTTTCGCAAGTTTTTATGAATAAAGGGTTGTGGAACTTTCAAAATCTCTCTCAAAAACAAAAACCTCTGAATGAAAAGTCCACCCATCGCTTCCCGCTTGGGGTTGGAGAATCTCGTTGAAACCACCCCTCGCTTCCCGCTTGGGGTTGGAGAATCTCGTTGAATCCACCCCTCGCTTCCCGCTTGGGGTTGGAGAATCTCGTTGAGTCCACCCCTCGCTTCCCGCTTGGGGTTGGAGAATCTCGTTGAGTCCACCCCTCGCTTCCCGCTTGGGGTTGGAGAATCTCGTTGAGTCCGCCCCTCGCTTCCCGCTTGGGGTTGGAGAATCTCGTTGAATCCACCCCTCGCTTCCCGCTTGGGGTTGGAGAATCTCGTTGAGTCCACCCCTCGCTTCCCGCTTGGGGTTGGAGGATATCGTTGAGTCTACCCCTCGCTTCCCGCTTGGGGTTGGAGAATCTCGTTGAGTCCGCCTTTCGCTTCCTGCTTGGGGTTGGAGAATCTCGTTGAATCCACCCCTCGCTTCCCGCTTGGGGCTGGAGAATCTCGTTGAATTCACCCCTCACTTCCCGCTTGAGGTTGGAGAATCTCGTTGAGTCCGCCCCTCGCTTCCCGCTTGGGGTTGGAGAATCTAGTTGAATCCACCCCTCGCTTCCCGCTTGGGGTTGGAGAATCTCATTGAATCCACCCCTCGCTTCCCGCTTGGGGTTGGAGAATCTCGTTGAGTCCACCCCTCGCTTCCCGCTTGGGGTTGGAGAATCTCGTTGAGTCCACCCCTCGCTTCCCGCTTGGGGTTGGAGAATCTCGTTGATTCCGCCCCTCGCTTCCCGCTTGGGGTTGGAGAATCTCGTTGAATCCACCCCTCGCTTCCCTTCTGGGGTTGGAGAATCTCGTTGAATCCACCCCTCGCTTCCCGCTTGGGGTTGGAGAATCTCGTTGAATCCATCCCTCGCTTTCCGCTTGGGGTTGGAGAATCTCGTTGAGTCCACCCCTCGCTTCCCGCTTGGGGTTGGAGAATCTCGTTGAGTCCACCCCTCGCTTCCCGCTTTGGGTTGGAGAATATCGTTGATTCCGCCCCTCGCTTCCCGCTTGGGGTTGGAGAATCTCGTTGAATCCACCTCTCGCTTCCCGCTTGGGGTTGGAGAATCTCGTTGAATCCACCGCTCGCTTCCCGCTTATGGGTTGGAGGAACTCGAGTAAAACATGCGAGGCCTGGGCAAAGCCCACGACCTCGATATAGTTATTATGCGAGGTCCGAGAAAGGCTCGGGACCTCGGCGGATTCTTGTGAAGATCCGAGCGAAGCTCGTGATCTCAGTGTAGTATCAAACGCCCGCTGTGGCCCAAGTGCCACAATAGTTGTGACACTCGACCCATGGGGTTGGATGGGTATGAAACGAATGAATGGACATACACAAGAAATTTAAAGCGAGAAGCACAAACAATCATAAGGTTAGAAAAGCGGCGTAAAATGAGGGCCACAAGGGCCAAGATGTTTAGATTACAGACCCCGCAGAGCCACCAAAAAAAAGAAGTTTATTATTACAAAACCAGAAACTTCCTTCAGATCTTCGAGGCTTCAGCGTCGGGGCCTTTAAGAGTCTCTAGGGCAGGAGGCGGTGTCGCGGGCGGCTGGGACTTCGGCAAATCTGCAACAGGCTGAGGCTCCGTAACTGCGACTTCCAGGTCCCCCCGAGCGAGGTCTGCCGCGGTAGGTGCCTCGCTGGCCACAGTCCCGTCCTTGTTGAGAAAGAACTCACATTCTGCCTCGGGCTCTTCTCCGTCAAGTTCCCCCATAGTCTCCTCGTAGTTGGGGATGAAGAAGGTAATACGGGGGTCGATGTGCCCGTACTTCGCAACCGCCTGTTTGACCCCCATGCGGACGGACTGGTGGAACATCTTCCTTACGCTCTCCACCAACTCCGCCTTATAGGCCTTGGAGTCACCGTACCTGGGGCCCGCGGCCTCCACCTCCTCATTAAGCTCAACAACACGCCGTTGAAGGCTGGTAATCTCCTCCTTGGCTTTTTGAAGCTCCGCCTCCTTTTCCCTGAAGAATTGGTGCTCCGCGGATAGCTGACCCTTGAGCTTTGTGACTTTGCCCTTGAAATCCCCGATCTCTTCCTTTAAATCCTTAACCTCCTCCTTCACCTTCCTCAGCTCCTCCCTGACCCTAGCGGCGTCCTTGGCCTCGTCCGTTGCTGCGACCTCTGCAGCGCGAACGCGCTTCTCGGCCTCCGCGAGGTCTTTTCCCCTCTTCTCAATCTCAGCGTCGCGCTCTTTGAGCCTCGCCTTCATCCTATCCATGTTCCTATGGAGCAGGCCGACACGACCGCAGTTGTAGTTCGCAAAGAAGTTATTCTAAAAGAAAAGAAGAGAACGTTAAAGCAAAAAAGATAGAGCCAATCAAAGAAAAACAACCCCGTGAGAGTAAGACGAACCATCGTTGAGTAGAGGAGGATCTCGTCGTTGAGGGCGGCCTCCGAGAGATTGTTGGCCCATGGAACCTCCTCTTTCCAATATGACCTGTCCCAATCCTGGGACGCGCCCCGGGAGGGACCGGGGCAATGGAACTTGTCGGCTGGAGGGCCAGTAGCCGAGACAACTCGGCTCTTTGAACCGGGGCGCTCGATCATCTCGCCCCCTGGGGTCCCCCCTTGGCCGTCCCCTTTCTGCTTCTTCCTTTTTTCTCCGCGGGGAGACCCCGCGCCCTTTCTCTTGGACCCGGCTTTATCACTGGATCCTTGGGAGGCTTGGGATGATGTTCTTGCAGCGTCCCCCTTAGCCGCGGCCCCCTCGCTCGTCTTCGCCTCAGGCGCCCTCGACGTCGGAGCTGTGACCCTCGACTGCGAAGCAGGCGGCCTCGCCTGCGGAGTCGGTTCATTAATAGAGATCCCCTTTTGTCCTCGGGGAACTGGAGCGGTGGAAGTAGAAGTCACAGGCCTCTTTCCCTTCGACTTCGAGGTAAGAGCGCTTAAAAGGTCAACCACTGTAAAAAAAATAAAAAAATAAAAGGTAAGTTAGTTATAAAAAACAGTGCAGGATGGCGAGGTTTTCAACCTCGCGGCCCAAAAAAAGACGTTAAAGCAAAACAAACTGGCAAGGTTTCTCAACCTCGCTACCAAACCACAAGGAATAAGTAAACAAGGGAAAGATAGTGAAACAGTAAGTACCCTCCTTGCCCGCGCCAGGGGGAAGGGCGAGACTCAGGCCGGCCCGCTCAAGCCGGTCCTGTGCCAGGTACCTCTGGTACGACGCCTGTTCCATCGGGGCATATCGAGCCTTGAGTGCCTTAAGCTCGGCAACTGAATGCGAACCCACGGACCGGACGAAGACACCCGGCGCCGTGGGAAAATTGAGATATCTCCCAGTAAGGTCTCGAACCAGGAACCACTTCGGCTTCCACGACCCGACATTCGAAGGAGCCGTAGTAATTTTGATGCCCGACACGCTGAGGTTGATGAGGCAAGACCGTGGCTCCCTCCTCGCTAGGAACAGAGTTGACATATTATCGCAACTCGGCCCGTTCCCAAGCTCACGGCTGCGAACCGTGTAGGCACACAGCAAACTCCAGGCATTTGGAAACAATTGCGCAGGGTAGACCTGCATGGCCCACAGAAATTCGGCGAGGTGCGAGGCCAGAGGTAACCTAAAACCCGCCTGAAGGCTGCAGAGGTGAACGACCACGCACCTTTTGTAAGGCGCCAAGGAGCAGCCCCCCTCTTCGGGAAGCGCTAACTCGACCCCCTCGGGCAAAGCGAAGTCCTTAGCAATGGCCCTGAGGTCTTTGGGCTCTACCTCGGTGGGAACCCCCTCGGACAGAAAAACCTCGCGGCCCCCCGAGGACATAGGGATCCGTTCCTCAAGGACAGGTGGAACGCAGGACACGGCGTCGGTGATATACGCCGCAGTAAAACTCGCGGGCTCGTAGGAGGTGGAAGCCGGGGCCGCTCCAACCCCCGACCTCTCCGCAATCTCGGCAACAACCTCGTCGGAGATGGAAGACGAGGCCATTTCAACACCAGAATAGACGCGAAGTCGAGGAAAGAGCGAGTTGATAGAAACGGCGGAGTCGCTAGAAGAAGGGTCGCTGAAGACTAACGAGGGAGACCTCAGGTTCTGGGAATCGCTCGGCTCAACACTCCCTCCTCGTAAAAACCCTCTTGGACTTTGAAAGCGAAGCCTGGCGGGGGGCTCACGGAGGCTCTCCTAGGCATGAAAGAACGACGTCCAGGCCACAAAAGGCGAGCACCTGGATAAGAAAAGAGGTTTGAGACGTCGGTCAAAATAGCAAAGGGAAAAAGAGCACGAGGTCATCACAGCAACAGAAAAAAGAGAACGCGAGGTCACAAGGGTAGAAAAGCCACGTGGAAACCCTAAGCCTACTCTAACAAGATAGGACGGCTGAGGGGAATGTGAAGCGCCAAAAAGGAGGAAAGAGAAGGAAGAATGCCAACCAGTGGTGGGGGCCAGCGGCGGAAGCCCAAACGTCCCGTCAGTCGAACATCATGTCGTTTTGGCTCCCGAGGATTTCAAAGTTTCAAAATGATGGAAAAAAGCAAGCATCCAACCGTCAACTGACAAGCGAAGGATGCAAGGGCATGGCGGTCGCCGCCACTGCCCCACCGTCTCACCACAACGGCACTGATAAGAAAGAACAAAACACCAAGAAGCCACCGTTCCCCACCAAAAACCAAACCAAGACAAGAGACAACAAAAGAAAAAAAAGAAAAGAGGCAGCAAGGGCGCAGCGCCAAGGCAAGGGCCACCCTCGCCGCCGTCTCACCGCCGCGGCACTGGCGAAAAACGCCAGGAAAAAACAACCGTCGCCCCCCTAGAGCAGGGAATGGAAAGCACACGAAAGAAGAATCGAAGGCAACAAACTCCGAAGAAGAATGAAAAGAAGGAGGTCGGGAACTTACTCGTTTAGAATCGGCGTGGAAAGAGCGGTTGTGCAGCCGGAAAGTAGTAGAGGCTCGTCGGGAACCGTCTGAAGAAACCGTTTGCCGGAAGTCTAAAGGACGAAGAAAGAGAAGGCGGAAATGTTGGGGGAGAAGATGAAGGGGAAGCGTGTGAGATACGCCCTTATAAAGAGCAAGCTTGGGCCTCCCCTGCTCCGGAAAGGCTTATTGGGCCTATTCCACCTGAACGGCCATTAAGAAAAATATGAGGAGCAAGCCCAGAAAGCTCCACCCATGCGAGAAGAGAAAGGCCTAAGTGCGGAACCTCGCAAGGAGAGAACATCGTAAGATTCCCTCCCAACCTCCGAAACCTCGTACCCCGCGGCCTCAAGGAGCTTATGCCCTGCGACCCTCGGCGCGAGGTCCCCAGGCCATGGGGTTGTGATGATGTCCAAAATAGTAAAGTAAGAAGTGGGCCCAGGGTACAAAGAACAAACGGACCCGGCGGGATTCCCAAGGATGATTTCGGGTCCCACATCCGTGTCCCTCAGTTATTTTAAACAAAGTACCTACCCCTGCGAGGTCCCCAGAAACCTCGGAACGAGGCCTAGACCTCGTAACCGACTCCAATGACGCCCGCCCACGCGGACCACTCATGGATGCCGCCACCCCAAGCCAATCACCGGCTGCTTCACCTCCGGACCAATCAGAAGCCGCGATCTCGGGCATCCCACATCGGATGAGCGCCAAAGAACGATTCACTAATTCTCTATAAATAGGGGAGATCCTCGTAAGTAACAGTGGTCGAAAAACATCTTGAACTCAAGAACTATCTTGCTCGTTGAAGATCGACGTGATCGAAACATCGTTAAAAGACCTCGCTATAGACAAGTGGAGTCCACAAAAGACTTCAAGTCGCTCGGAAATCTCGTTCACATCAAGGACCTCGCTACCCAATCTCGCAAGTCGTCAACACCGCTTTCTTGGATCAACCTCGCACCAAGGTCAAGCAAGCGATACTTAGGGATATAGGCCCGTCTGGCAACTAGGAGATCTCGAACATTGTATGTTCGAGATCTCGAACATCTGTAGGGGGTCTAGGGTGTAAATCTCAAGTGTTTTTAGGCCTCGTTGGCTTGTAATCTCGCTGGTTTGCAACCTCGTTGTCTGGTAACCTCGCTGTAAAGAAAATCATAAATAAAGAAGCAAGTGTTCGCACAATCGAATATAATAATCCCGTCCCTTGTCTTTTAGCGAACGGTTTATTTCGGGTTTCATCAATACATATCTTATCTATAAAAATATTATTTTCTAAAATAATTATTAAAATTTAATATAGACAAGAATATATTTAAAAAAATTATAAGTATTTTATCTAAACTAATGATTGTCATAAGAAATAAACTTAGTATCTTGCTTGTGGTAGGTTGTGAGATGTGATACATAATAGTATTAAATTATCGACACATGTTAATTTATAATATCTTTACCTTCGTATCATATCTTAGTTTGATCACAAAGCAATATGATAGAAATATTCTCATGTATGTAAACCCACTTTATGTCTTAATGCATCAATTTTTTTTCTTTAGTTTTAGAACGCCGCTACCATTTTCTAGGATTTCATTTGATTTTAAATAAGACAAATAAGAAAATAACAAAAAAGGATTAAATTATAAATTAAAAAAACATTAATATAAAATTGGTAGAGAAGATTACATAGAAAAAAGAATATAGTACTATAAATTAAAGATAATTAGGTTAAGATATCTAGCTATCATAATATAATTTATTAAGATACTTATTAAAATATGTATTAAAATATTTTTTGTAGTTAGTTTATTAAAGTTGTGTCAAGTGGTACAACTTTTTCAACAAATCTAGTTTCTGCTTTATAATGTATTAGGGTATTTACTCTTTGCTTTACTATGTAGTAATGATGGATCCAAGTTCTACATTCGTGAAAAAATTAATTTCAACTTTATAAGAAATATTGTAATAATATCACCCTATACATGAAATATTCAACTTATAGATAAAATTTATAGATAGAATTAATATAGATGGGAGCCTTATGACAAATTTGTTGTTTTTATTTAATATATACAGTTTTGTTCAGATTTCTCCCAGTAAAATAAATAAAATATTTAAAATTATACCGTCGTTATCCGTACCATGTACGGGTCTTCAACTAGTTTTAGTATTAAGCTACTACTTGTTACCATATATAACGAAAATAGAGAAAACAAGCAATGAGTTTTTTTATCATACCTTAGAGGCACACATAATTATGCAATTTTTTTAACAATAAATACAACATGAGCTTTTGGACATCTAGTCAAATAATTAAAATTTTATGGTAGTATTATAAAATTTCTGTTTTGACTCATACAGACAGTGCCAAGACCCAAAAATAAAATTGCAACATGAAGCTACAAGCATATTTTCATGCGGATTGCGCCACATGTTCCCATACATAATCAAGGAAGTCGGTTAGTGATTTCATAATACTCGTTGGTGATGTTGTATTAATAATCTTCATATGTACTTTACCACAAAAGTAATCTTCATATGTATTTGAAACTAGCGTTTTGGTATTATAAATTGTACCACTTAAGCTTAGGTAGATTAATTCTTAGGTGATGGATTCTAGGCGAAATTTATTTGGACTAGAATCGGGCATCTAGGACGAGGAGTTTGTACCCCCGACCTAGGATTAGTCCAAGCTCGATGTGGAAGGCAACTCTGACGTTCTAGACGACCCATTATAGTTGGCCCATATGAGCTAACGAGCCCAAACAAGAAATGAAGAAGCAAAGTCTTGCCTTGCGTCTTCTAAATGGAACAGTGGGGTTTGGAGCTTCTAGAGGAACTGACTCACGGGCCTAACTTGTGATTGTGGGAGCGCAATTTAAGGATGCTTGACCTAATTTGGATCTCATTCGGAGAAGAAAAACCCCGCCCTAGAGAGAGAAAGAGAAATAGAGAGAGAGGAATAAAGAAAGAAAAAATAAAAGGGAGAAGTAGATCATAGTCAGCGGATCCTTTCCGTGGTGATTTATTTGCGTGACGACGCTTGATCGAAGAGTTTCTTAGCCTTGATGGAGCTGAATATCACTTCTCTTGCCTTGTTCTTACTTTTGTTCTATGATGCTTTTATCTTCTTTATGTTTTTCTCATTTCCATTGAGTTTGCCGCTTTCAATTGCTTGTTTTGTACCGAAACGCTCTTGATTTCCCCATAGTGCATTCTTTAGGGGTGACCCCCTCCTGAGACTCCATGTATTAGGTTAATTTGAACCGCATCAACATTCTAGTGTTCATCCTGTTTTTCAGTTTTGTTTGCTTTTTTTTTGAAATCGTTTCGACTTTGGTTACGCAAAGTACCTACCATCAAGACCATCCTAGTGAGTCATCTATTTGCTTTCACATTAATTCATTACTTTACCTTTAGTTTCATTAAGGACAAGGAAAGGTTTAAGTTTGGGAGAGGGAGTACTCACTAGTGTTATATATGTACAGTTGCATTTTACATTCAACTTTGGTTATTTAAAAAAACATGAAATCTTGTGTTGAGTTGAAAACCCGAAAGGGTAGTTTAGGAAAAAATCAAGTGCCCGGACCAACATTAGGCTGGGGTAATTAGAGGCTAAAAGAGTGAAAGTCAGTTTGGTGAGCATATCTTTTGGGAAATGAAAAGAGTGGTTAGGTGAAAACCCGAAAGGGCACCTAAGTAGAATGAGTGAAAAAAAGAGCGATTAGGATGCATTATTGGTTGGGGAGGGGTTACATTGATTTATGGGCTTTTCACATTGATATTTTGAGTGATTATTCATGCTTGAGTGATAGAGTATGCTAGAATTTTACTGTATCATTTTCATTCTTAAATGCGTCCGGGTTGTGAGCTTATTTGAGTGTTTTTGAGTTTCAGATCATATTCCCTTTTCCTGTCTTTAGACCTTTGATGTAGTTGCTTGTTAGATTTTATTTTGGGTTTACTCGAGGATGAGCAAGGTCAAAGTATGGGGGAATTTGATACACTATAGTTTCTATAGTATAACTAGGACTTTTTAGTTTTTAGTACATTTTTAGAGAGAGTTTTGGTCTTTCTAGAGTGTTTTATTGAAGATCAAGGTTTGAAGACCAAATTTTCAAGATCAGAGTTTTAAGTGAAGCCAGGAAGAAGAGACGTTCTACAAAAGAACTGCGGCAACGAGTGCCACTACCACGATCGCGATGGACATTGCCGAGGATCCAAAATATACAAGGAAGAACTGTGACCGCGGTTCCTACCACCATGATTGCGGTGGCGCAACAGAGACGAACATGTATTGAAGGCCGCGACAACAATTTTCATCGCCGCGCCCGTGGTAATGTACGCCTCAGAGGAGTCAACAAGTCAAACCGTGACCGTTATTTTCCCAGATCACACGTGTGAGAAGACTTTCCAAGATTATTTTATCTACTTCCTTTTTCTTATCTTTTTAGATCTCATGTTTTTAGTTTATAATACCTTTTTAGAGTTTATTTTTCAGTTTATGTAATTCTACTTTTACTTTGACTTTTATTCGAAGTTTTGGAGAACCCTTTGATGCAGAAGTAAATATTGGTTTCATTCATTAGTTGAAGCTATTTGGATTCCATTAAGTTGTGAGATTTGATTTTTAAGTGTTGTTCCTTAGATTATATCAATTCCTCTTGTGCTTCATTGATATTGAATTTTGTTGATTTCTTTTAACCTGATCATCTACTTGAGATTAATTATAATCTATTTCTAGGATTTAGGTTTTCTCATTCAAATGCATATCTTTGTAGCAAACTCATTGTTTTAGGACTTGTTGGACTAAAACAATTTAGGAAGAAAATTCATTGCATACTTGTTGAAACGGTTTCTTGACAACAAATAAATTTATAAGCAAGACCCCGCTGAGTACAGAGGAGTCAGGTTCGTCCACGGGAGAAAGTCTATGTCAAGATTTGTTACTTGGAGCGCAAGTAAGAGAGAAAAGCAAGAATTTTTATCAAAGGAAAGAGAAATTCTAAGGTAATGGTATCACCACAACAACAATCATGCAATGCCAATGCTAATGAAACATAAAGATCATGTTTTTATCACATAAAGGTGTCAACTTTCATCAACCAAAACAAGTAAATCAACTAACTTTCGTCCAATCAATAAACTTACTATCTATCTCTTCTATTTCAACTAGGATTGATCCGCTTTCGCTTCAAAACCCTAAATTGACTATTCTGATTCAAGGTTTCCGCTTTCGCTTCAACTATGAATGAGAAATTCCTTTCAACTTTCGTTTCAAGGATTAAAGAGTAAGAGAGAAGATTCATGCAATAAAAACAATCACAACATGATCACAAACAAGTATGCACAACCATTGTTGGGTTTAACCCCAACCTTAGATAGAGAGAGACTACTCACAATTCATAATTGAAAACATCTAAATTAAATTAAAGAGAAAGCTTACAAGTGTGAATCCAAACAAAACTTGTCTTCCATGTAACTCCACAATTTCGTTCCTCTCTCTCTCCTCACACCTCCTCCCTTCTCTCTCGACTCTCTACCCTAAACTAATGATGGATGGTTGTGTAAAACAAAGGCTAGGACAAGAGTATTTATGGAGAAACTAATCTATCTAAAAGCTATCTATAAGGAAATAAATCTTCTAATAAGATATATCCCTTCTATCTATCTAAGGACATAAAAGGAAAGGGATAAAAGAACATTAAAACGCCGACTCGGATCTTCGCTACCGACACGGAGTGCCTCGGTACCGACCTAATGTACCTCGGTACCGACCCTGTTCAGCACTGAAAACAGACTAGAGTAAAACTTCCGTAGTGGGTTCGTTACACCTCCGTTTGACTCGATTCTTTTTCCTATGTCTTTGTAACAAGTTTCTCTACCTCTTTCCAAACTCAAACTTCATCTTCAATGTCTTTATTTGAGTGCTTTTCTTCGGCCTTCACTTCATTCTTGAGTGCTATCTTCAAGTGTTTTCCTCCTTTCTTCAAAATATGCTTCAAAACAGCTTCTAAAACCTACAAAACACCACTAAAGCTTATGTAGACTCCATATCTTAAGAAAATACGAAAACCTACACAAACGACTCAAAACAAAACACAAAACTAAAGAAAAAGACTCGAAGACAATAAAAACACTCCCTAAAAACATGACTAAAAAGGCGGACATCAATACTAATATTTAATTCACTGTGAATTATTTACATGTATCCTGATTATCCTTGTTCTTACTTCTAATGTCAAATTAATTCATGATTGTTTCATTTTTGTTGTATTTTAACTATTTGCATGACATGTTGGCTTGTTAATTACATCAGATCGGGATAGGAATAATCTTAGGAAAGGAAATACTTGATAAGAATCAATGATCAACAAACTTGATGATAAAAGTGGATACTTGTGAATGAATTTGTCTTCCCCCTTGATAAAACCAATTTGTTTGTTTGCTTGTTACTTGTTCTGCTTAATAGAGTTAGAAAACCAATCACAAATCCACATTTTTACTTCTTAAGTTGATAAAAGTATTGTCTTAGGAGTACAAGATTCTCTTGGGTTCGACTCTGACTTAATGGCTATAATTTAGTTTAGTAATGGGGATTTATTTTTGATTAGCCACGACGACTTTAAGCCTATCACCCGGCTTGGGGTTGCACCCATTCTCTTCAAGATACGCACGTTGCAAGCCATGCTTGGGATCGTCATGTTGACAAGGATTTACTTAACAACAAATAAAATTTGTAGTCAAGACCCCGCTGTGTATAGCAGAGTTAGGATCGTCCACGGGAAGCACGGTTGTTTGTCTATCAACTACATAAACAAGAAAACGAAGCAAAAACAAACAAAAATAGTTACGACCAACCTCGTTAACGACCTTGTCAGGGTCATTAACGAACCTGGGAATTACCTAAAACAGAACAACTAACGACCTAAACACAGGTTCGGTACCGAGGGTATGTTGACTCGGTAACGAATGAAAATGAGAGTAAAACTAAGCAAATCAATGAATAAAAAGATCTAGGACAAGGGTTACCATGACATAGCCATGCATAAAACTCATATGAAGATAAAAATCATGCCTTTAAAGATAAATTCGTCAACTTTCGCTGACTAACAAGCAAATCAATCAATCTTCATAAATCAATTTACTCTATCACTTGTTTTGAATCCAAAGCGCGAAACTTTCGTATCGAACAATATCAACATTCAAGTTCCTAACTTTCTCTTTCGATCAAGTTGAAAACTCAAATTACTTCGACTATCGTCTAAGCATAAGCACATAAAGCAATTCAATAGATAAAAGGCAATTAAAACATCAACTTACTCATTCAAACATGCACAACTATGTCGGGTGTCAACCCCGACCCTAGATAAGAAGACTACTCACTCTTCATCAAAATAAAGCAAACGACTTTAATCAAAGAAGACATTGAAAACAAAGCTAAACTTACTTGAAATTGAAAATATATCGTCTTACAAACTTCGTGGAATCCCGAAAACACTTAAGAACACCGAGCAAGATCCGATCACCGACCCTAAACTCTCTCTCCCGATTGAACTCAGGTCCGATTCTCTCTCTCTCGACTTCTCCTAAAACTAATACGACTCCCTTATCTAGGCTTAGAACAAGGGTATTTATACTAAGAAACTATCTATTAAAAAGGCTAAAAGATAAAAACTTACCCTACTTAAAAGATAACAAGATAAAAGATATAACAACTAAAAGTCGTCTACGCCTCTACCGACACGGGACCCTCGTTAACGACCCCGCACAGGGTCGGTAGAAATTGCTAATTCCCTCTGAAAAATTCTATCTTCTAGCCTCGTTAACGACCTTCACAGGATCGTTAACGAGCCTCTGTTTTGGCTTTTCTTGAACTTCTCTTCAGCTTTAAACATGGAATTTAACTTGATCTTCCCATACAATCTTCTTCCTCCACTTCCATGCATTCTACCTTCCACCATAAGACTACAACTCAGCTCGAAAAGTGCTCCTTTCCGCTTAAAACCCTACAAAAAAACACAAAACGGAGTAGCTTCCATTCTTTCCACAAAATATGCAAACTCATCCAAAAACACACAAAACTAACTCTAAAACCTACTAAAACTAAACTAAACAAACTAAGAAAGACACTAAAAACTAGACTAAAAACACGAACATCAAAATACCCCATACTTAAGCTTGCTTGTCCTCAAGCAATCACTATACAATAATCAAAACCAAACAAACATGCCTATCAAGCAATAGCCATCAACTTAAAAGCAACATAAAAAACATAGCAGAAAATAATAAATGACTATTAACGTCATCACACATATATAAGCACTCAATAGACATAAGCAAATACAATCCAACCTCACCAGGGATATTTGTGTTTCTCTCAACTCTCAAGTGTTTAGGCTTATAAATTCAATCTCTCAACTCATCTTATATGCAAAAACTCATAGAAATTGGAACTTATATCACCAAACTCTCCACCTAAGATGTCAAAACAAGCAGAAATCATCAAGAGAACTTAGGCTCAATGAAAAACTTCATAGAAGCTTCCATTCGGCCGGGTTGTAATGGGGTTTGGTAAAGACAATAAGGCGTGGAAATCTTTTGGTCATGTGGTGCTAATAATATCCGGGAATCCAAGACTCCTAAAAACTCATACACAACTAAAAACTCTCATAAAACATAAACCAAACTCACTCAAACATTATACACAAACTCTCACCTTTTATCCTAGAAAGCCTCATATAAACTCAAAAGCATCTCTGGTTTACCTTAAACACAAATGCACATTCACTTTTTTTTTCTTCTTCCTTTTTTTTCTTTTTTTTTATTTTCATTTTTCTCCTTTAGTTTTTCTGTTATTTGTTTTGAACAACCTCGTTAACGACCCAGATGAGGTCGTTAACGAGCTACTTTTTCTCCTCATTTTCTTTCTTTTCAACAACAACCTTTCTTATTCTTGTGCATCTTTTCACTACCAAGAGATCTTTTTTATAAATAAAAACAAGACACTTCCAATCTACCCTTCCCAAAACCCTAATTTTGAACCAAAATAACATTTCACTCTACAAAACATACCTCTCCAACTAAGTCTTAATCCCCGGATAGGGTCAAGCTTATCTCGGCTAGGGAAATAATTTTTGTCGAGCTAAAAATAAAAGGCTTAAAGGCTCAAATTGGCTATCAAAAGAGGGATCATGCAAGGGTGGATAAGGATAAATAAGGCTTATAAAAATAAGTTCTCTATCATATGATTTTCACAAGTAATGAACTAAAAAATCTTATATAGGTCTCAAGTAATAGATAACCATCAAAATTCCAAGAGATAATATGCATAAAGAGAGTAAATCACACAAGAGAAGAAGAGGGATTTTTAAAGTTCTCCCTATAAGGACAAAAATAACTCACTAGGTAGAAATTTTTTGTTGGATTGCATTACCCATGCTAAAAGTTATACATGCTCAATTTCATCAAATTGCTTATTCCTCTATAAAAACAACTTCATATCAAGAATCAGGCTATACCATCAAAAACATGCTTGAAAGGAAATTACATGATCATGCTAGCAACTACTATCATAGAACCAAAAAGAAAGGGTATTTATCCATTCAAAAAAAAAAACTCTTTTTTTTGAAATTTTGAAATTTTTTAATTTTTTTGTGATTTTGTAATTTTTTCTAAAACAAAGGACAACTGAAACACACAAGACACACAAAACACACAAGTTCTCTTCCTTTCCCACCCCATGCTTAAAATTACAGTGTCCCCATTGTAATAAAACTATGCAGAAGAAAAGAAAAGAAAGAAATAGGAAAAAGAAAACTTACAAGACAATTGAAGCGGAAAAGAAACATCTTCTCAAAAGTTGAATCAGCGCCCTGGTTGTGGAAATTGACGCTCAAAGTTCCCCATGAACTCGTACATGGTCCTCCAACGTTCCTCATCAACCGTCACCCTCTGCTCCATAGTCCTCCAATGAGCATCCGCCTGCTAATGCCTCGCATCATCCAAACCATGCGAGCGGAATAGACATCCTCCCAACGATCCATCCTCTGGTGGAGCTGTGTCTGCTGAAGGTTGAGCTGTTGCATCTGAAATGATTGATCTTCGGTCCATAGAGGTGGAACACTCGATCCAGTATAAGTGGGATGAGGAGGTGGTTGGTAGTGATCTTGGGGCTGGAAGTGTTCTTGAAAAATCACCGGGTTATAAGGCATAAGATCATAAGATTGTGACACGGTAGGCGGTGGCGAGGGTCGTTACCGAAGTAGTGTGCCTCGTTAGTAGGCTCGAAGTAGTCGATAACGACCTTGGGTGGGTCGTTAACGATGTTGTCATCGTCACCTAGAACTTCGGTACCGAGGTCATCATCCTCGATATCGAGCTCCTCCGTGGCTGCCTCCGTTGTATCATCATCTTCATCCATGGGTTCTCCTTCTCTAGCAAACCTCGATTCACACTCTCTCAACGACGGCTCATCATGTGGCTTCTTTTCTAACGGGAATTCATGACCCGTCCAAGACTTGTACCAATTTGGCACATAAAGAAATTCAAACTTGTCTCGGGCAAGGAGCACATCTTGGCCATGAACTTTGGTGGCGTGCCCTCTCTCGGCCCTCACAAAAATGGCAGAAGCAAACCAATAATTCTTGTCGAGTTTTTGGGCACGGTTCGGCGTGTAGAGCGAGAGGTTAACGCCGAGCTTGTCCGCCAAAAGACTAACCAAATTCCCGCACCACACTTCTTTTGACTTGATCCCGTGCTTCTCAATATATTCCAACCATTCATACCCCAAGTTCAACGGGGGTGAGATCCTCAAAAAGTATAGTACGGAGGCATACAACTTCCGTCCGTGTCGACCTTGATAACTCTCTCTTGGGCCAAAATGTGGCAGCCAATACTTGGAGAATGATCCGAAAGATGGGGTTGATAATGCTTGCCTCGGAGAGTGCTGCGGCGGAAGGTTCAACCTCCCTGGAAATGTAACTCCAAGTTTTGGTAACCTTGTAGTCCTTGATCTTGTAGTTCCGAGAATGGTGAGGAAGTTCGAGATATCCATTAAACTCCGCCATTGTGCACTCATGGTTGACATTGCCGAGCCGAAATCTTATCCTTCCCACCGAGGTCTTGGTTTTGAAGCTTGTCTCAAGAGTGGCCAAGAACTCAGAGGTGAGAGCCAGGTAGTGCGGTACATCTTCCTTCTTCAATAGTTCAGGCACTCCCAGAATGGCAAAGGCGTGCTTGACATCCTCATAGATCCCCATTGCCTTAGCACTTGACTTCGAGAACCACCTTGTGTAGTGGTCCTTTTCCAGGATCGTGTCAAAGGGGTCAGCTTCTGCTTGGGTGGCTAATATGACATTGTCCATGCGGGGAGGAGACGGGGACCGTTGATCAAGTCCTCTTCTTCTTCCCGGCTCTTGTGGTAGCTCTGCTAGTGCTTGCCATATGGACCTACAAAAACCATGAATTGTCCAAGATAAGATCCACACAAACCAATAAAAAGGAGACCCCATATTTGGTCTCGGAAATGCTCTCGACTTGACTCGTTACCGAGCCAATTGGGTCATTAGCGAGCCTGGGCTCGATTTGAAACTGGACAAATTGCAGGGTCGTTAACGAGCCTATACAGGTCGTTAACGAACCTGAGTGAGAACCACTCGCGGACTATTCCGAGTTCTAAACTACAAAAATTTCCAACGAAACGAGCATGAATCCAACACAATCCCACAAAAAAAAAAAAAATCAAGCACATGCACCCCATACTTACTCGATTACCCTATCCAAACATGCCAAATTTTTTCTAAAACTCATGGTGAAGATCAACCAATTCAAGAACAAGATAATTCGAGCTTTCTCATCAAAATTTCAATGCAATCTAAGCAAGAACAACCACAAATAAATCAAAATCAATCACCATTCGTAGAAGCAATAGAATCATTATGCAATATAGACATGCAAATCAACAACTCAATCAAGATCAAGATATGAAATTTTTACCCCAAAAATCATGAATCTTGCAAATAGAAAGTTAGGTTTTAGAAATTATACCGTTGATTCGAAGAATTGAAGAACAAGGATTGAATTTGGGGAGGGGTAATGAGGCTAGTGATTCGCCGGTAACGAAAACGAGAGTGGAGGCACTCGTTATCGTGGTGTGGTTCCAAGGTTATGGGAGGTGGTGCACTAATTGATGGTGGGTAGAGAGAATCGGTGGGATTGGTTTGAGGATTTGAGGATTTGGTTTGAGATTTGAGTGTGGGATTGGGAGTTTTTGAGAGGGTTAAATAGGAAGGGGCAACAGGTAGGGGGAGAGGCAGTGTGGGTAGGTTAGATAGAAGATAGATTTAGGTTAAAAGTACTTACCTTTCCCGTATCCTCCTATCCGAGTCTCGAAATGGGTCGTTAATGACCCTGGGTGGGGTCGTTAACGAGCCTGTGCGACTTGTTTTTCAGCGTTGTTCTGAGCCCAACTTCCTGTATCATGTTAGCTCCAAACAATTCTATCTTGCTAACTTCTATACTACTAAAAAATCAAAAGAAAGCTAAGAAAAAGATCTAAAAAGGAAAACTAAACTAAAAACCGGGTTGCCTCCCGTAAGCGCTATTTTTAACATCGTTAGCCCGACGTACTTACCTTGGCTCAAGGTGGTTCCTTTGCAGCTATGTCAGGGTTTTGAGGGACCCCATACTTAGCTTTGTAGGCATTATTAGCTCATGTCACTAAATTTGGTCCTTTATCTTCTAGCAATATGCTTGGTATTCCTACACAAGGGTTAGTGAAATCCGAAAACCAAGGTGGTTTCGATTCCTCTATAGCATAGATAGTGGGGTACGGTGTAGGAACAGAGTATAAAGAAGAGTCATAACCATTAATAGTGAATCCATAGTTAGAATACTCACCTTGATTTATTGGTGATGATGTTGACACTGAAGTTATCGGGGTCGTTAATGAGCCTGCGTTGGCAATTCTTCCGTCATAATGTTGCTCGGTATTGGACCAAGGGGGGTCTGTAGAGATCCCAGTTACATTCCTATCCTCCCTGTTTGTTGGAGGAGAGTCGTTAGAATCTGCAATGTCGAGCTCTGGCTGGGACAACTCAATTTGTGCGGCAGCAGTTGGGTTGTTGGCATTTTGGTCTAGGCTGAATTCTACCCGCTCCTCTCCAATATCGAAAGTGAGGAGTCCTTTCCGTACGTCCACCCTAGCACCTACTATAGCGAGGAATGGCCTGCCTAGAATGATGGGGACTAGAGGATATTCAGGCATGTCGAGGACGATAAAATCATTCGGAATGAAAAATTTCCCAACTTGAATGGGATAATCGTCAACGACTCCTGTGGCTTTCACACTTGACCCGTCCGCCATGTACAGTCTCATGTCCACTGGTTCTAGAGGTCCCATGTTAGCTTTCGACCAGATTGATAGAGGGAGTAAACTGGCACTGGCTCCCAAATCACATAGAGCCTTGAATCGGTGGTCGCCTATGCCAATTGTGATAGCAAATCTCCCTGGGTCCCCTAATTTCTCTGGAAGAGTAATAGATCGGACCTCCTCTTGAAGCTCTGTAATAGATCGTTTCCTGCTAAGAATGTCTTTCAAAAACTTTGTGTAAGCCGGCATTTCGCTTAGGGCCTCAGCAAATGGGATAGAAATATTTAAGCCCTGGAGAATGTTAACGAAACGCTTAAACTTGCTCTCAGTAGAGTCCTTAGATTTCTTAGTACGAAAGGGAAGAGATTTCACCAATCTCGGAGCCAAAACGGGCTCGAGAGGTGATGCTACCGGGTCGACATTAGGGTTGATTGGTGCGTTTGAAGGGTCGGTACCGACCCTAGTGGGGTCGGTACCGACCCTAGTGGGGTCGGTAACGAGCCCGGAATCAAGAGCGGAGCTAGGAGTAGAGAAATTACCTGGATTGGGGTCGTTAACGACCCTGGGAGCATCGTTACCGAAATGTTCATGCTCGGTAACGACCCTCTCTGGCTCGTTATCGATCTGGGTCATGGCGTCCTCTTCCGATTTAGGACTCTTCTCCGTAGCCTTGGCACACTCCGGTAATGTCTTTCCGCTCCTAAGGTGCACTGCCGCTATTTCTCCTCTAGGGTTCTCCTCGGGATGGCCCGGGAGTTGCCCTTGTTGTCTTGGAATCTATGCGGACATGTTTCCTAGCTGTGAGTCGACACTCTTCTTCCACACATCGAACTCTCCCCATCTTTTCATCTGATTCTTAAGGTTGGTTTGGACTCTAGTGATTTCATTCTTTACGCCATTTATCCCTTCATAGAGTCCTTGTACCCAAGATGGTGGCTCTTGATGGCCTGGAGGTCTATATGGTGCAGGCCGTTTATCCGGTGGGGGTTTTGCATAGCTTGGGTTCGGGTTTTGATTGCCCCATGCTGGGTAATTGTTCGACCTGTCAAAAGGCTGGTTCCTGTATGGACCTCTCATGTAATTCATCTCAGCATAAGTCTCAGCGGCGCTAACCTGCTTGATGTTAGTGCAAGCATAAGTAATATTGGCAAAAGAGCCACATTCTTGACAAGGTTGAGAGGCTTTCAGAAGACTTACCTGTTTCTTAAGGCGGATGACCTCATCCTGCAGAAATTGATTTTTGACATCGGGATCAACATCATCCTTAGTAGGCACGTAGAGACGCCTCTGGGGCTGGGGTGATTGCTGGGTACCATACATGGCATCGTAGTTAGACAGCTTGTCCATCAATTCCCATGCAGTTGTGGGATCCATCTCTATAAACCCTCACGCAGTATGTGTGTTGATGCGGTTCTTCGTTTCTGCATTGATCCCCTGGAAAAAGATTTCTTGAAGTACATATAAAGGTTGCCCGTGAGTAGGGCACTGTCTAAGCATCTCTTTAAACCGCTCCCATGTCTCTACAAAGGTCTCGTTAAGCAGCTGGTGATAGGAGGTGATACGTTTTCTCACATTCGTTGTCTTGGCAGGAGGGAAGAACTTTGTAAGAAATTGATCATACAAAGCTTTCCAAGTCCTGATAGACTTAGGAGGTAAGCTCTCCAACCAGCTCAGGGCCTTTCCAGTAAGAGACCACTTGAAAGCTTTCAAAAGAACATATTCAAGTGAGACACCTTCAGCAGCAATAGTGTCACATAAATCAAGAAAATTCCTAATATGTTCCATAGGGCACTCAGTAGGTTTCCCCTAAAACTGAGCCCTTTTTATGGATATGAATTGAGATTTAATCTCAAATGTCTTCTTTATCTCTGGAAGCACAATTGCAGACTCTATCACCCTTAGTTCTGGATGCATATATTGCTTGGCATTCCTTGGATAGACGTTCAGTTCTTCTTGTAAACGAGCACTGTTTGCTCGTTCACGGTCAACAGCGGCAACAACGACATCTCTAACAACTTGTAGCTCCTCCATCCGCTTCTGGAGGACTTACATCTGTCGAGCCATCTCTTTAGGTGTAGCCATGGCTCGGTTTTCTCTTTGTCTAAGATGCAAGGTGCGTTCAGGTTCAGAATAGCAACCAGTGTTGTCAAATTAGAGCCTGCGACGTCCTGCAGGCATACGCTGAGAAAACAGACAAAGAAAACAAAGTTAAAAACAAAAACAGGGTCGGGCTATTCCCAGACTCAAAGATAAACAAACAAACACTGTTTCTTCCCCGGCAACTGCGCCAATTTGCTGACAGGGATTTACTTAACAACAAATAAAATTTGTAGTCAAGACCTTGCTGTGTATAGCAGAGTCAGGATCGTCCACGGGAAGCACGGTTGTTTGTCTATCAACTACAAAAACAAGAAAAAGAAGCAAAAAGAAACAAAAATAGTTACGACCAACCTCGTTAACGACCTTGTCTGGGTCGTTAACAAACCTGGGAATTACCTAAAACAGAACAACTAACGACCTAAACACAGGTTTGGTACCGAGGGTATGTTGACTCGGTAACGAATGAAAATGAGAGTAAAAATAAGCAAATCAATGAATAAAAAGATCTAGGACAAGGGTTACCACGACATAGCCATACATAAAACTCATATGAAGATAAAAATCATGCCTTTAAAGATAAATTCGTCAACTTTCGCTGACTAAGAAGCAAATCAATCAATCTTCATAAATCAATTTACTCTATCACTTGTTTTGAATCCAAATCTCAAAACTTTCGTATCGAACAATATCAACATTCAAGTTCCTAACTTTCTCTTTCGATCAAGTTGAAAACTCAAATTACTTCGACTATCGTCTAAGCATAAGCACAACAAGCAATTCAATAGATAAAAGGCAATCAAAACATCAACTTACTCATTCAAACATGCACAACTATGTCAAGTTTCAACCCCGACCCTAGATAAGAAGACTACTCACTCTTCCTCAAAATAAAGCAAACAACTTTAATCAAAGAAGACATTGAAAACAAAGCTAAACTTACTTGAAATTGAAAATATATCATCTTACACACTTCGTGGAATCCCGAAAACACTTAAGAACACCGAGCAAGATCCGATCACCGACCATAAACTCTCTCTCTCGATCGAACTCAAGTCTGATTCTCTCTCTCGACTCGACTTCTCCTAAAACTAATACGACTCCCTTGTCTAGGCTTAGAACAAGGGTATTTATACTAAGAAACTATCTATTAAAAAGGCTAAAAGATAAAAACTTACCCTACTTAAGAGATAACAAGATTAAAGATATAACAACTAAAAGTCGGTTATGCCTCTACCAACACGTGACCCTCGTTAACGACCCCGCACAGGGTCGGTAGAAATTGCTAATTCCCTCTGAAAAATTCTATCTTCCAGCCTCGTTAACGACCTTCACAGGATCGTTAACGAGCCTCTGTTTTGGCTTTTCTTGAACTTCTCTTTAGCTTTAACTTGGACTTTAACTTGATCTTCGCATACAATCTTCTTCCTCCACTTCCATGCATTCTACCTTCCACCATAAGACTACAACCCATCTCGAAAAGTGTTGCTTCCCGCTTAAAATCCTACAAAAAGACACAAAACGGAGTAGCTTCCATACTTTCCACAAAATATGCAAACTCATCTAAAAACACACAAAACTAACTCTAAAACCTACTAAAACTAAACTAAACAAACTAAGGAAGACAATAAAAACTAGACTAAAAACATGAACATCACGTCACAAATAATCTAAGGGTGCAACTCAAGTGCGGCTTGGAGTTGTACCCATTCTCCTAAACATATGCGCGATCCTATATAAAATGAAGGCCCCCTCCCATTCGTGGACCGAGTCGGAGCAAACTATGCGCATCTCACCCTATGGGGTTGGATAGAAGGTGGATAGGTAGGCGTACATATAATTACGAAACACCTATCAGAAAATCAAAACAAAAAACAATGAAAGCAAACAACATAAAACAAGCAACATAGGGAAAATAATTAATTACAAGCTCCACAGAGCCACGATCTGTTCATTGCAAGCCCACACGAGGCCTCAAAAGTTGTAAAAAAATAAGAATCGCTTTGAGACATTGGAAGCGGGAGGGTTCGCGGGGAGTTTGGTGATAGGAGTGTCATGAATGATCGACGATTTATCAATCAGAGATGCGACCTATTGTGGGTCAATGCCTGCAATGGTCCCATCCCCCTCTTCACTCTACAAGTCTACCTCTACACCCTCGTGATTGCCCTCTTTAGGGTAGAACCCACATTTGCCCTCTGGCTCGACCTTGATTTCTCCCATATCCTCCCTATAGTTCAAGATGAAGAAGGTGATATGTGGGTCGATGTACTTATACTTCTAAACAGCCTACCTCACCCCAATGTGAATGTCATGGCGGTACATCCCCTCATTAGTGGCACTTAGTTGTTCCAAATAATCCTCACTCTTAACATACTCTGGCCCTACCCTCTCCACCTCCACCTTGAGCTCTTTCATGCATTGTTGGAGACAGGTGACCTCTTTCTCGGACTCACTCATATCCGCCTCCTTCGTCTCAAATTACTTTTGCACTATGTGTGGTAGCCTTCTTCCACGTCGGACAACGTTTCCTTCTCAAGATTGGACAGTGTCAAAATACTTTCGCCAAGGAGTTTGGCGCGCTATTCTGACGCAGAAAGTCTCTCTACCACCTTCTCAAGATTGGACAGTCTCTTGGCATGGTCGACCATCTTTGCGTTCTCTTCATCGAGTTGTTGGTAGACTTTGCTAGAGTCCGCCTCTAAGAGTTGAGTGTAGCGTAAGTTACAGTTGGAAAGAATGAATTCTTGAAAGGAAATCAATCACTTTAATCGCATTCTATGGAGGGAAAATCCCTTTGCAAGAGACACTTGTAAAGAATACTTACCATCTCCACATAGCGGAGAGACTATTTGACATGGTGACGCCTCGAGAGGTTTTTCGCCCATCGAATCTCGTCATTATAATCTCCAAGCTTGATGCACTTCAGCGAAGGTCCTAGGCAGAGGAAATAAAGGCCACATGGTGCCTCATTTGTAGGGTTGCTCTCCCCTGCGATGACGGTAAGCGCAAGCTCCCCTACCGCAAGGGGCCATGACCTCCCTTTACTTGGTACCAATGGGGACTTCGTGCATTACCCATGTTGCCTTAGAGGTTTGTTCGTTGGTGATGAAGGAATTTGGAGACTCCTTCGACCCCGTCTTGGCGGCTACTGGCTATTGTGAGGTCATCACCTTGGGGGTGCTACTATGTTTCTTCATCCTCGCGGACAAGGCAATAACATTCATCTCTACAAAATATGAAAGCAAGGTCTAAATAAAAATAAGGAGTAAAATTGTCAAAGAAGAGTGAATACCCTGATCATCATCGTCTTAGGGAAAGAGGAGGCTTAGGCCTGCGTGCTCTAATGATCTTGTGTCAAAAGGTATTGGTGTGACCTCACTTTCTTTGCTTTAAAGTGCTTCTTGTATGTACTTATCGCCTTTTGGGGCACTTTGGTGGGAATTTGACTCGGAAGCAGAGTGGTCGGGAAAATGAAAAGGTCTCGGCAACATTGCGAACCAAGGACCACGTTCCCCACCACATTCCCATATCAGAAGGTGTGGTAACGAGATTCAAATTGGACATGCTAAGGTTAATTAAATAAGAAGCCGACTTTGGTAGCAACAATGTATGCATGGTATCAAATCCCGGTTCTTTGGATAACTTGAGACATATCTCCATGCACAAAGGTATCTCTACACATTGGGAAATAATTGGGGAACACAAATGTTCAATGACCACATATAGTCGGTGAAATCCCCGACGAGAGCAAGCCGAATGTCGATAAGAAGACTATCATAATAAACCACATCGTAACTGATGCGACTCTGCCCTAGCTCGGACCAAGCTCCTACGGACCCGAGACGGCCTAGATCTTGGAGACCCCCTTGGCTTAGGACATAGTCTATTTATCTATTATTTATATTAATATTTCTGTTTCTGTCATTTACTTTCCGTCTTTACTATTTTTGGCGTGTATTCTCTTATGCTTAAGAGACCGACCCATTAAGCTATCATAAGGCCCATTAGGCCATTAGGGTTAGATTGCACCTTTTCCATTTATAGTAGTTTCTATTATTAGTAATATGGGCTTGGATGTTGGGCCTAGTATGCTTACTAACAATAGTCCACCCCCATCTAGAACTAGGGTTTCGTGTGGCCTCCTCTATATAAAGGAGCCACGCCCCCTTATATTATTTACGTCAAATTGAATAGCCAAAGTTATAGTCGAGTGAGAATCCTCCTAGCCTTGGCCCGACATCACCTCGATTCCGTTATCGAGTCCATACGTTGGACCGACGTTCTATCCCTTTGCCTCACCCCACCCTCGTTCCGATGAGCATTAGAGGCCCGAGAGTCCACTTTGTGGTCTAGTAGATATCCCGTTACTATTGTCAGAGAATATCCGGGCGTTTTTGAGCCTAGATCCGCCCCTTGTGATCCTAGGGTCGCATCAATTGGTATCAGAGCAAAGGCGGCTCGAACGGTCCCTTCTCCGTCTCTATAAAAAAAACAAAGTCGACTCTTCTACACAGATTTCGACCAAAAAAATTTCTTTTTCTGCAATTGTTTTCCATAATACTGTAGGTCTTTTCGACACGAGTCCGAGTATATAAAATTCGCCCAAAACGGACGTCGTTTGCCCCTCCAAAAGGCCGAATTACCAACCAGCACGCGAGTCCGGCGCCCAACCAGCCAGCGTGCCTGGATCCGAGTCCTGGCACAGTCGCGGCGCTACAGCAGTGCGCCGACAGCTCGCTAGCACCGCGCCGAAGACCTGCCAACCGCTAGATCCACCGCGCCAGCCCGCGCCGAATCCGGAAACCCTAGATCTCGAGATTATTTCCGAGATCTCTTGGGATATTTTGGGCGCATATCGTTTTTTTTTTGATTGTTTTGCATTTATTTGTTATGATTTTGTAAGAGATCTTATCTTATAAAAGATCTCCTTCATATTTTATTTCAAGGTTAGTTTTTATTGTTTCCGTTTTTGACGGGATCTTTTGGATTGTGAAAGATCTCATAATATTGTAAAAAAAACAAAACGAAGGGTCGAGCCATGTCTTGGACCGCTTCGCAAGTTTGGGACTATTTGGACTCTTAGGATCAGCCACCTCGACGAGTCAACACTTGTCCATGTAGGCCGTTTCCGAGGGACGACCCAGATTGGATCCCACCATATCGACTCCTGGAGAATCGGGCCCGCTATTAACGCGAAATTACAAAACCCCAACGTCGCTCATACGATGAACGAGATTGGAGTCTGCCACCTCGGCGCCCGCGTCCCCGAGACCGCACCCCGGAGGCCCCTAGGTCTCCCTCGGTCCGCGCTCGAGTCCACCACTTGGACTCTCGCGCCACATCCCCGACACTCTCCGAGCACCAACGAAGCACGCTAGCCGCACAACTAGCGGAGAAAGATGCAAGGATCGCGAAGCTCGAGCACATCATCGTCGAGCAAGTCCGAGCATCCCAACCAAGGCCGGCGCCCCAAGTGCCGAAGCACGAGTCCCTTCCGGCACCCCAGCCCCCCATGGCGCTGGTGCCTAGCGAGCCTACCCTCTCCAAGGCTTCAACGCCCTTTGCGCTGACGCCCAAGCCGGTGCTGAGTGCGCCTGCCCATACCGAGGTTCTTGTCGTGCCAGCGCTCGAGCCGGTCCCGAGCGTGCCCGTCCTTACCGAGGATCCATTTTTTTCCCGCGTCGACAACTAAGGCCGAGGACCCGCCTTGACGAGCCATTACCTACACCGGCGCCCTCCTTGGAGTCCGACGCTGACCCCGAGCCCATGCTCGAGCCTGCCCTTGTGTCGACACCATACTTACTAGAGACTACCCATGTCGATGGCAAGGCTTTAGAGATATAATCGCTTTCTTCCCTTGTTCGACCCACGTCGAAGCGAGGACGCTTCGAAGCTAAGCGAGGGAGAATGATGCGACTCTGCCCTAGCTCGGACCCAGTTCCTACGGACCCGAGATGGTCTATTTATGTATTATTTATATTATTATTTCTATTTTTAGTCATTTACTTTCCGTCTTTACTATTTTGGGTGTGTATTCTCTTATGCTTATGAGACCGGCCCATTAAGCTATCATAATGCCCATTAGGCCATTAGGGTTAGATTGCACCTTTTCCATTTATAGTAGTTTCTATTATTAGTAATATGGGCTTGGATGTTGGGCCTAGTATGCTTACTAACAATAGTCCACCCCCATCTAGAACTAGGGTTTCGTGTGGCCTCCTCTATATAAAGGAGCCACGCCCCCTTATATTATTTACGTCAAATTGAATAGCCAAAGTTATAGTCAAGTGAGAATCCTCCTAGCCTTGGCGCGATGTCACCCTGGTTCCGTAGTCGAGTCCATACGTTGGACTGACGTTCTATCCCTTTGCCTCGCCCCACCCTCGTTCCGACGAGCATTAGAGGCCCACGAGTCTACTTTGTGGTCTCCTATTTATCCCGTTACTATTGTCGGAGAAGATCCGGGTGTTTCGAGCCTAGATCCGCCCCTTGTGACCCTAGGGTCGCATCAGTAACCCACATAACAAAGCACAAAGAAGATACATCAGAACCCTCGGGTTCGGTGTCATAGGAACCCTTTGCTCAACAACGCGCGGTATAGCCAAAACTCTATTATCAATGTAACGCAGAGAAAAGAAAGGTTGCTCTCTAGAATATAAAGAACGCGCCTCGGAGCTGAGCGGTTCCTCGTTTGACAATGAGGGTGAGGGCTTGTCAAATCCTAAGTAGATGCGAGCATGAACCAATTGCGAGGCAATAGAGACTTCGGAAGAGGTCGAGGAAGGTTCGCTAAAGAGGAGAAAAGCGTAGGGCAGATTATGTGAGTCGCTCTCCTCACTAGGGGTTGTTGAACCGATGGACTCCTCGTATAAGTTGTCGAAGTCTTTAAAAACAAAGCCACGTGATGTACTAGAGGAGTGGTTGTCGGACATAAACAAAGGCACATGGAAAAGAAAAGTTTTTTAGTGCACAATCGAGGAAATTTCAAACAAAGTATAATGAGGATGCTAAGAAAGGATATCCTTCGATGGGAAAGCTCTGGACAAATAGAAAAACTGAAACACACTCGTGGCCAACAAGATTAAAAAGACATAAATGTCCCATCACGGAAGGCAAGACGGTTGATTTTCCTGAAGATCATTCAAAACTCAAAAACAAAGAGAAAGAACGTGACAACCCCTCTGCCAGACGATGCTCGGGGAACTCAGCGGTCTAGGTTGCCAAGGGTCCATGGCGCCACGGTGGTGCACCGATGTGCCAAGGGTTGTAATGTCGGAAAAGCGATAGAGAAATAAAGTTACATGAAAACAATGTATGGGCTTGGAAGGTGACGGTTTTTCACCAACTAAAGGCCCCAAAAGGGGAGCACAAGCCCGAAAATCGCCACCTCTCCCTGTCGGAGCAAAACCCAAAAAAATAATGAAGAAAAACGAAGAGGGCCAGTAGTGAAAAACAAAAAAGGCGAAACATACTTGGTTTTCGAAGTGGTGAAGATGGAAAAACCACAAATCAATGAGAGTCTTTGGTCTCGTTCGTCATCGAGAAGTCTAAACGTCATGAACAAGCAAGGGGGAGGGAGAGAGAGAGAGAGAGAGATGAAGTGGGTGTGAATAAGATCAGGCGTGGGCGGTGAAGAGGTTTTTAGGATCTTTTATAGCCTGAAAATGGGCCGACTTTCCACCTTCATTTTTGGGCTTTACCGTTTTGCCCCATTAAGGCAGTCTGAAGGCCTAAATCCAGAAAAAAACCGAAAGGCTGGAACCACCAAAAAAAGATCAAGGCATGAGCCCCCTACCGTACAAGGTATAATCAGCTCGCACAGTACATAGGAGAAAGACCTCGTTGGGCCCAAGGTTGTGCACATCATGCACAACTTGAGAAACTTCCAGCTAGCACAATCAACTCGCATATTTTCCCAAATAGAAGACAATGCACTCCAATGATAAGGAACATTGCTCAAAACACGAAGGAGAAAGAGCTCGTTGGGTGTAGAAGAGTAAGTCGCACGTCGTGGACAGGTAGTGCTCCTTTCATTTCTTGCCTTGAGGTTTGCCGCAAGCGCGAACAAAAAGTCGTGGGATTATGATGGTGCACGAATAAAACCTTACAGTAGCTATCTATGTTTTGGGTGGTGCTCTAGTTCTCTAGTGGGAATGTGATGGTGCCCCTTCAAAAGAAAAGCTATATCTTTTTTGGGCAATGCTCTAGTGGATGCTGACCCGGGGTTAGAAGGATGGAATTGTAAAGGGTGGGAGGTCGCGCCTCGGCACCTAAGGCGTAGGCTTGATAAGCGCCATGGAATGGAATGGAATGGAGAGAGAATGGCTTTATTGTTGTGTTTGGACTTATGTGTATGAATTCTTTTGGGTTCTTTTCTTCTTTTGTAGCTTCCTCATTGCACGAAAGGTCTTCTCAATCTCGGAGATCCTTTCTTGAAGATGCTCCCTAAGACTTTGAGTAACGGGCATACAACGAGGAAAACAACACAAGAAAAACAAGAATAAGAGAGTGATTAGAGTTTTTTTTAAAAAGGCAATAAAAAATCTAGTCTCACTAATTAATGCTAAATCAATGTCAACCGTGCTCCCAGACAACGACGCCAAAAATTTGATAGGCCCGCAACTGCAAGGTACTATCGAAGTAATATAAAAGATATCGAATCCAAACGAGCACTCATTGATCACAAATCTCACACAAACTAGTAATCTAGACTACAAACAACTGATTGGGATTTGAAATTTTTATAATTAAAACAAACACAAAAACAAGATATAAAACTAGGAAAAACTAGAAAAGTTTTTTGGTTGTTTGATTGATGGGAGGCTAGGATTGGGTTCACCACAATGGAACTATGCAATGTCAAGCAAAAATCTCTCTATGGTTTGCAAGCAATGGTCTACCATGGTCAATTGTCATAAAATATCTCCAATCCTCTTTCAAGGCAAAGGAAAACTACTTAAATCTAACTTAATCCCTACTTTCGTGGTAATTAATCCTAGATTAAGTGCATTAAACACATAGACAATTATAAATAACCACTAGGAAATTAGGCCTACTTTCGTGGTCCTAAAATCCCTAGCTTAATTCTTGAAGGTCCAATGTCAAATATCATCTTTCAATGCATACTCAACATCCAAAATATGAGAAAATACTAGCTAGGCATTTTCACAAACACTTGGTGTGCAAGAATTGAGTAGTAAACCAAAACCCATTGAACCAAAGAGAAATCTTCACCAATACATCACATAATCACCATTGGGCTACCCCCAATCCAAACAAAAGCAACTACTCACTCATAATTGGCAAAAGCATGGCATAAGAAATCAATCCAACAATCACACACATGGAAATAATGGAAGGCAAAACAAGAAATAAGATAAATGGATAAGAGACACTTATCATTCAAATCAAATCTTGATTCTACATTCATCCATGGGAAACAAGTTGGAGTTGAGTTTCTCTTCCAATTTCTCCAAGTACAAGAGAGCTCAAACAAACCCCCAAAATGAGATTTGAATCTAGATCTACTACTAAACTAGCTAAAATCTAGAAAAAGAAAATATAAATCTAAGAGAGATTAGAGGATGAAATGAGAGAGATAAAGTCTTCTAAAACCCTAGAAAGATGAGATAAAATGAGGCATGAATCTCTCAAAAGTGTCTTGCTTCGGTATTTATATGTGCCTCCAAAAGGTGGGAGAAATACAACCCTATATTAGGAGATGTACTGAAATAGGATGCCCATGCTGTTTGGCACGGGTATGCCTTGCCAAAAATTCTTGTAGAGATTGGGCATTTGCTCTTGGCATGGGCATGTCGAGTGGCATGAGCACCTCATGCAATATCGTGGGAAGATATCTTGAGAACTTTTGATTGGATATGAGTGTTTCCTTAGCTTGTATGGCTTGTGTAACTCATTCTTCTCCATTAAATCTTCAAGTTGAATCCCTTGGGTTCTTCTTTGCTTGAATTGAAGTCCATTTGATCCTAGAAGAATCCAAATTCTTGCAGCTACAAAATGAAAAGAAAATGAGAGCAAATATCCGAACAAACAACCATAATCATGTTAAAATGATCATGCAATTGTATGTTTTATGCACAAAAGTGGGGACTAATCCGCTACACATTGTTGATCCCAACAATGTGTAGCGGATTAGATTCAATATATTTTGCTTGAATTGAGTTGGAAACTAATATTATTTGATTCTAGGGGCTTAATCTAATAGGTTTAAACTTGTTAGAGTCTTGTTTAGGTTGCGATTCGAGAGGTGGTAATCTAATTAAGTAAACAAAATAGAGAGAACACATCGAGAGGTGGTTTTATCTATTTGGAAAAACTAGAATTGAACTTGAGATTAGTTTCTCATGTGGTTAATTGTCATAGAACTTCTAGGTGTTTGAGTCAAGTTTGATGCATCACGAGAGTGGGGCAAGTTTGGTTTACCATCTAGATTTCTAAGTGCTTAAAGGGTTTCTATCGGTTTTGTTTCGTCACGAGAGTGGGTTCTTAATTTGATAGAAGTAAGTTAAAATTTGGGAAAAGTTAATTTATCACATTAGACAATAACCTTCATAACAAAATATCCAAGTCAGTTTAGGTAAAAGTGAGATTCAAACTCCGATCCATGGATCAAAGTTGTGGGGATTCCTTGCCTTGGAACTTTGCTTTCTCATATACTTTTTATTCTCATACTTTACTTGTTCTAATTGTTTTTAGTAGTTAGATATAATCCCCGTGATTCGATCCTGATCTACTACTACAATAAATCTCATATTCTTGTGAGTGTGTGGGAAACCATCACATCAATGGCGTTGTTGAGGTACATTTTGGCCTTGTAGTTGGCCTCCATGCACTGCCATTCGGTGGGACCCCATTTGGACATGTCATTCCGAATGTTTGTGTTGAGAGGGATTTACTTAACAATAAATAAAATTTGTAGTCAAGACCCCGCTGAGTATAGCGAAGTCAGTATCGTCCATGCGAAGCAAGGTTGTTTGTTTACCGAACTAAGAAATTAATAAAAAAAAGCAAAAAAGAAAAGCAAACAGCTACGACAGACCTCGTTAACGACCTTGTCAGGGTCGATACTACTGAAACAGAACAATTTACACAATACAAGTGCACGCTCGGTACCGATCCTAGTGCCTCGGTAACGAGTGAATTCGAATGTAAAACTAAGGAAAAATCAAAGGATAAAAAGCTCTAGGACAAGGGTTATCACAACATAGCTATGCATATAAACTCTTGTGAAGATAAAGATCATGCCTTTGAAGATAAATCTGTCAACTTATGTTGACTAAACAAGCAAATCAATCAACTTTCTTAAATCAATTCACTTTATTACTTGTTTTGAATCCAAAGCTCGAAACTTTCATTATCGAACAATATCAACATTCAAGTTCAAGACTTTCTCTTTTGATCAAGCAATAAACTCAAATTACTTCGACTCTCGTCTAAGTATAAGCACAAACAAGCAATTCAAAAGATAGAAGGCAATCAAAACTTCAACACATTCATTCCATCATGCACAACCATGTCGGGTTTCAACCCCGACCCTAGAAAAGAAAACTACTCACACATGATTGAATCGAAACAAACAACTTTATTCAAAGAGAACATTGAAAAGTAAAACTTAACAGAAATATCGTTTTACAAATTCTCGTTTAATCTGCAAAACAACAGAAGAACAACGACCAAGAGCTCGATCACAACCTGCTTCCTCTCTCTCGATCGAAATTAGGGTCGAACTCTCTCTCTATCGTCTCTCCTAAAAACCTACGAGAACCCCCCTTTGCCTAGACTAGAACAAGGGTATTTATACTAAAGAAAGCTATCAGCTAATAAAAGATCTAAAAGATAAAAACTTACCAAACTAAAAGATTACAAGATAAAAGATATAAATCCCGAAAGTCGGCGCCGCCTACTGACACAGGTCACCTCGTTAACGGCCTGCGCAGGGTCGGTAGACACTTGTTGAATTCTTTGGCAAAGACTCTGATGCACAGCTCGGTACCGACCCTCACAGGTCGGTAACGAGCCCTCTATTTTCGTTTATTTGCACTTCTCATATGACTTCACTTGAACTTTTCCTTGATCTTCATCATGCATTCTCCCTTTTCTTCTTCTAAGCATTCCGCCCTCCACCACTTGACTCTAGTTTCACTTAGAAATGCTCCTTTCTGCTTAAAAAAGCCTACAAAAACACACAAAACGGAGTAGCTTCCATACTTTTCACAAAATATGCAAACTTATCCAAAAACACACAAAACTAACTCTAAAACTTACTAAAACTAAACTAAACAACCTAATAAAGACACCTAAAACTAGACTAAGAACGTGAACATCAAAATACCCATACTTAAGCTTGCTTGTCCTCAAGCAATTACTAAACAATAACCAAAACCAAACATCATGCTCATCAAGCAATAGCCAGCATCTCAAAAGCAACATCAAACATAGCAAAAATAGCAAATGACTATTAACGTCATCACACATAGATAAGCACTAATAGACATAAGCAACAACAATCCAACCTCACCAAGGATATATTTATGTGTTTCACTCAACTCTCAAGTGTTTTGGCTTATAAATTCAATCTCTTGACTCAATCTTATATGCAAAAACTCATAGAAATTGGAACTTATATCACCAAACTCTCCACCTAAGATTTGTCAAAACAAGCAAAAATCATCAAGAGAACTTAGGTTTAATGAAAAACTTCAAACAAGCTTCCATTCGGCCGGGTTGTAATGGGGCTTGGTATTAACAAATAGGCGTGGAAATATTTTGGCTATGTGGTGCTAATAATATCTGTGAATCAAAACTCCTAAAAACTCACATAAATCCAAAAAACTCTAAAAAAACATAATCAAACTCACTCTTTATTAAGCATTTTCTTTTCACTCACCTTTTAACCCTAGAAAGCCTCATATAAACATAAAGAATCTCTGGTTTTTTCTTTAAATAAACTAAACATCTTCCTTCTCTTTCTTTCTTCTCTTCATTTCAGCATTTTTTTCTGCTCTCGACTTGCCTCGTTAACAACCTGAGAGGGCCGTTAATGAGCTACATTTCTCCTAGATTTTTCCTATCGGTACCGAGCCTACTTAAGCCGGTATCGATCCAAACATTTTCCTTTCTCCTCTTATTGTTGTGCATCTTTTCTACCAAGAGATCTTTTTAAAATAGAGCAAGAGACTTCCAATCTACCCTTCCCAAAACCCTTATTTTGAACCAACACATAACATTTTTCACTCTACAAAACATACCTCTCCAACTAAGTCCTAATCCCCGGATAGGGTCAAGCTTATTTCGGCTAGGAAAATAATTTTGTGGGGCTGAAAATAAAAGGCTAAAGCTCAAATTGGTTGTCAAAAAGAAGGATCATGTAAAGGTGGATAGGGATAAATAAGGCTCATAAAAATAAATTCTCTATCATATGATTTCCACAAGTAATGAACTAAAAATCTTATATAGGTCTCAAGAAATAGATAACTATCACAACTCCAAGAGATAATATGCATAAAGAGAGTAAATCACACAAGAAAAGAAGAGGGATTTTTTATGTTCTCCCTATAAGGCCAAAAATAACTCATTGTGAGCAATTTTGTTGGATTGCACTACTCGTGCTAAAAGTTATACATGCTCAATTTCATCAAATGCTATTCCTCTATAAAACAATTTCATACTAAAAATCAGGCTATACCATCAAAAACATGCTAAAAGGAAATTACATGGTCATGCAAGCAATTAACTATCACAGAACCAAAAGACAGGGTACCTATCCATTCCTAAAATCTTTTTTGGAATTTTTTAAAATTTTCAATTTTTTGGGATTTTTGATTTTTTTTTCTAAACAAAGACAACTAAAACAAGAAACAAAACAAAGCAAACAAAAACAAGTAAACAAGCAAGCAAGTTTTCTTTCCTCCCCTACCCCATACTTAAAATTACAATGTCCCCACTATAATAAAGCAACTCTGAAAAAAAGAATAAGGAAAAAGAAAGAAACTCACAAGATATCATTGAAGCAGAAAAGAACATCCTTGAAACTAAATCATCTCCGTGGTGGTGTTGGAAACTGGCGCCAAAGTTGCCCATGAACTCATACATGATCCTCCAGTGCTCCTCATCAAACATCACCTATTGCTCCATTTTCCTCCAATGAGCATCCGCCTGTTGATGCCTCGCATCCTCAAGAGCCATGCGAGCTGAATAGACACCCTCCCAGCGATCCATCTGCTGGTGGAGCTGTGTTTGTTGCAGGTAGAGCTACTGCATTTGGAAAGACAAATCATCGGCCCATGGAGGTGGAACACTTGATCCAAAATAGGTGGGCTGAGGAGGTGGTTGATAATGATCTTGGGGCTGGAAGTGGTCTTGATAAATCACCGGGTTGTAGGGCATCATTGCATATGACTGAGGCACAGTAGGTGGAGGAGAAGGTTCGTTACCGAAGCCGAATGCCTCGGTACTAGCCGAAAAATACTCTTTATCGAGCCTAGTTTGTTCGTTACCGAGGTCGTCTTCCTCGCCAAGGACCTCGGTACCGTGGTCATCATCCTCGATATCGAGCTCCGCCGTGGCTGCCTCATCTTCATCCATAGCAGCCTCTTCTCTGTCGAATCTTGTCTCACACTCCCTCAATGACGGCTCATCTTGTGGCATCCTTTCCAATGGGAATGCATGACTCGTCCAAGCTTCATACCAATTCGGCACATAAAGCAACTCAAACTTGGCCCGAGTAAGCAGCACATCCTGACCAAGTACCTTGGTGGCTAACCCTCGTTTGGTCCTCACAAAGATGTTGGAAGAGAACCAATATTTGGAGTCTAGCTTCTGGGGACGGTGTGGAGTATAGCACCCGAGATCGATACCGAGGTTCTCCCGCCAGAAGACTCACCAAATTCCCGCACCATACTTCTTTTGATTCGGTCCCGTACTTCTCGACATATCTCAACCATTCATACCCCAAGTTCAAGGGGGCAGGGTCCTCAAATAGAATGGTAAGGAGGCATGCAACCTCTAATCGTGTTGGCCTTGAAAGCTCTTTATTGGGCCAAAAAGTGGCACCCAAGACTCTGAGAATGATCCAGAAGATGGGGTTGATGATGCTTACCCCTGGGAGTGTCAGTGCGGAAGGTTCGACCTCCCCATAAATGTAACTCCAAGTGTCGGTAACTTTGAAATCCTCGATCTTGTAATTCCTAGAGTGGTAAGGAAGCTCGAGGAGTGCATTGAATTGGGCCATTCTGTACTCGCGATCAATATTGCCCAACCAGAACTTGATTTTTCCAACCGAAGTCTTGGTTTTGAAGCTTGTTTGGAGAGTGGCTATGAACTCGGATGTGAGAGCCGGGTAGTGCGGTGTTTCCTCCTTCTTCAATAGATATGATATACCAAGAATGGCAAAAGCGTGTTTGACATGTCATAGATCCCCATAGCCCTTGTGCTTGATCTCGAGAACCACCTTGTGAAGTGGTCCTTCTGAAGGACGGAATCAAAGATCTGATCTTGCTCCCGAGTAGCCAAAATGACATTGTCCATGCGTGGAGGAGACGGGGACTGTTGAGTCCTCCTCTTCTTTCCGGCTCTAACATTAGTTATACTAATGCTTGCCATTTGTACCTGAAAACACCATGAAAATCCAAGATAAGATCCACACAAAGTAATCAAAACAAAACCCCATACTTGCACTAAAAAAATGGTCTCGACCTTCCTCGGTACCGAGCCAATTGGGTCGGTAACGAGGTTCCTGTGTTTGGATTTCAGATTAGATCATTCTCAGGTCGTTACCGACCTTCTCAGGTCGTTAACGACTTTGAGCGAGAACATTGCTCGAGTGATTCCAAGTTCCAAATCTCAAAATTTTCAACAATTCAGCAAAATTTCAACCACGATTTCACACAGAAACACACCATTTAGAACATGCAACCCCATACTTGTTTGAAACCCTATCTAATCATGCTAATAAGTGCCAAAATTCATGCTGAAAATCAATCAATTCAAGAACAAGTTATTTCATGCTTTCCTTATCAAAATTTCAATGTAAATCAAGCAATAATAACCGAATTTCAGTCAAGATCAATCACCTAATCAAAGAAGCAATAGGAGCACAGTAAAATATGGACATGCAAACCGATTTCTCATACACGATCTAGATATGATTTTTTACCCCAAATTACCATGAAACTTCAAGAAAAGAGTTAGGGTTTATAAATCATACAATAAATTGGAGAATTGAAGAATAAAAATCGAATTTTGAAAGGGTAACGAGGGCTTGAGTGCTCTGGTAACGAGTCACAAGGATTGTGCTCGTAATCGAGTAGTGTGAGCGGGATTAGGGTGCGATGGTGCTCCGATCGATGGGGGTGATAAACCCGGTGGGATTTGGTTGGGGATTTGAAGATTTGGCTTAAGATTTTGGTGTGGGTTTTGAAGGTTTGAGAGAGTTTTAATAGGAAGGGGAGAAGAGGCGGTGTGAGGAGGTAAAAAGAAAGATAAAAGATAGATTAGGGTACTTACCTGCCCGCGTCACCATTTTTGTGTGCCGTCTCAGGTCGGTAACGAGCCTCTCAGCTCGGTACTGAGCCTGAGTGACTCGTTTTTAGCGTTTTTCGAGCCCAACTTCCTATGACATGTTAGCTTCGAAAATATTCTATCTTGCAAACTTCTTAACTACTAAAAAAAACTCAAAAGAAAGCTAGGAAAAAGATCTAATAGAAAAGAAAAGAAAACGTAAATTAAAACTAAAAACTAAAACCGGGTTGCCTCCTGTAAGCGCTATTTTTAACGTCGTTAGCCCGACGAACTTACCTTGGCGAAATCAGGGCGGTTCCTTCTCGGCTATGTCGGGGTCTTGAGAGACCCTATACCTAGCGTTAAAGGCATCGTTATTTCTTCTCGCTAGGTTTGGTCCTTCATCTTGTAATAATATGCCCGGTATTCCTACACAAGGGTTAGTAATATCCGAAAACCAAGGAGGTTTCGATTCCTCTATAGCATATATAGCAGGATATGGTGTAGGAATATGATATAAGGAAGGATCATGATTAGTGATAGTGAATCTTGAGTTAGAATACTCACCTCGATTGATTAGTGAGGATGTTGACACCAAGGTTTTTGAGGTCGTTATCGACCTCTCAGAAGCAAAACCTCTCTCGGTGTCGTGCCAAAATGAGCCACCTCCGTCGTATTGCTGTACGAAGTGCTCGGTACCGGCCCAAGGGGGGTCGGTAGCGGTCTCGGTTGCACTTTTGTAGTCCTTATTAATTGGAGGAGAAACTTCAGACTCAGCAATGTCGAGCTCTGGATGGGACATCTCGATTTGTGCGGCAGCAGTTGTGTCATTGGCATCTTGATTAAGGCTGAACTCCACCCGTTCCTCTCCTATATCGAAGATGAGGAGTCCTTTCCGAACGTCAACTCTAGCGCCTGCTGTAGCAAGGAATGACCTTCCTAGAATGATGGGAACTAGAGGATCTTCGGGCATGTCGAGGACAATGAAATCATTTGGAATGAAGAATTTCCCCATTTGAATGGGATAATCATCAACGACTCCTGTAGCTTTCACACTTGATCCGTCCGCCATATACAGCCTCATATCCACAGGTTCCAGAGGGACCATGTTAGCTTTTTACCAGATAGATAGGGGGAGTAAGCTGGCAGTGGCTCCCAAGTCACATAAAGCCTTCAATAGGTGGTCACCTATGCCAATTGTGATAGCAAATCTCCCTGGGTCACCTAACTTCTCTGGAAGAGTAATAGATCGGACCTCATCTGTAAGCTCTGTTATTGATCGTTTCCTGCTAAGAATGTCTTTCAAAAATTTTGTGTAAGTCGGCATTTCGCTTAGGGCCTCAACGAATGCTATAGAAATATTTAAGCCCTGGAGAATCTTAACAAAACGCTTAAACTTGCCTTCAGTTGAGTCCTTAGTCTTCTTAGTGGGAAAGGGAAGAGACTTCACCAATCTCGGAGCCAAAGGGGGCTCGAGAGGTGATGCTACCGGGTCGAAAATAGGGTCGTCGGTGCCTTAGTATGATCGGTACCGACCCTGGTGGGGTGGGTATCGAGCTTGGGACTAAGTGAGGAGCTCGATGTAGAAAACTTACTTGGATTGGGGTCGGTAACGACCCTTGGAGTATCGGTTCCAAGTGGTTCAAGCTCGGTAACGACCCTCTTTGGCCCGTTATCGACCTGGGCCGTGGCGTCCTGTTCAGATTCGGGGTCCTTCTCTTTAGCTTTGGCACGCTCTGGTAGTGTCTTTCCTCTTCTTAGGTGCACGACCGCTATTTATCTTCTAGGGTTCTCCTCGGGGTGGCCCGGGAGTTGCCTTTGCGGCCTCAAAATCTGTGTAGCCAGGTTCCCTAGCTGTAAGTCGACACTCTTCTTCCAAACATCGAACTCTCCCCATCTTTTCATTTGGTTGTTTAGGTTAGCTTGGACTCCATTGATTCCTTCTTGAAGTCCTTGCACCCAGGATGGTGGCTCTTGATAACCTATAGGTCGGTACGGCGCAGGCCATTTATCCGGTGGGGGTGCTGCATAACTTGGATTTGGATTTTGATTTCCTCATGCTAGATAATTGTTTGGCCTGTCAAAGTTATTAGGCGGGTTCATGTATTGACCTCTCATGTAGTTCATTTCAGCATATGTCTCAACGGCTCTAACCTGCTCGATGTTAGTGCAAGTGGAAATACTATGGGTAGAAGAACCACACTCTTGACAAGGTTGAGAGGTTTTCAGAAAACTTACCTGTTTCTTCAGACAGTTGATCTCATCTTGTAGGAATTGATTTTTGACATCAGGATCAACTTCGTCTTTATTAGGTATGTAGAGACGCTTCTGTGGCTGGGATGGCTGCTGGGTCCCATACATGGCATCGTAGATAGACAACTTGTCCAGCAGCTCCCATGCAGCAGTGGGATCCATCTCTATAAATCCGCCAGCAGTGTGTGTGTTGATGCGGTTCTTTTTTTTCTGCATTAATCCCATCGAAGAAGATTTCTTGGAGCACATATAGGGGTTGCCCATGAGTGGGTCAATGTCTGAGCATCTCCTTGAACGTCTCCCATGTCTCTACAAAGGTCTCGTTAGGCAGCTGGTGATAGGAGGTGATGCGTTTTCTGAACTCCGTTGTCTTGGCAGGAGCGAAAAACTTTGTAAGAAATTGATCATACAAAGTCTTCCAAGTTCTGATAGACTTAGGAGGTAAGATCTCCAACCAGCTCAGGGCCTTTCCAGTAAGAGACCACCTGAAAGTTTTTAATAGAACATATTCAAGTAGGACACCTTCAACAACAATAGTGTCACATAAATCAAAGAAATTTTTAATATGTTCCATACGACACTCAGTAGGTTTCCCTTCAAACTGAGACCTTTTAATTAAGAATATGAATTGAGACTTGATCTCCAATGTCTTCTCTATTTGTGGAAGCACGATTGCAGACTTTGGCACCCTCAGTTCTGGATGCATATATTGCTTGGCATTCCTCGGATAGGCATTCAACTGCTCCTGTAGACGGGCATTGTCCTCTCGTTGACTTGCAGCATTCACTCGTGTCTCGATCAACTTGTAATGCCTCCATCTGTCTCCGGAGTGTTGCCATCTGTTGTGCCATCTCTTCAGGTGTAGCCATGGCTTGGTTTTCTTTTCTTCTACGGTACAAGGTGCGTTCAGGTTCAGAATAATAACCGGTGTTGTCAAACTCGAGCCTGCGACGTCCTGCTGGCATACGCTGAGAAAACAGACAGAAGAAAACAAAATTAAAAACCAAAACGGGGTCGGGCTATTCCCAGACCCACAAGTAAACAAACAAACTTTGTTGCTTCCTCGTCAACGGCGCCAATTTATTGAGAGGGATTTACTTAACAACAAGTAAAATTTGTAGTCAAGACCCCGCTGAGTATAGCGAAGTCAGGATCGTCCACGGGAAGCAAGGTTGTCTGTTTACCGAACTAAGAAATTAATAAAACAAAGCAAAAACAAAAGCAAACAGCTACGACAAACCTCGTTAACGACCTTGTTAGGTTCGATAGCGATCCTGGGTTTCTTCTGAAACAGAACAATTTACACGATGCATGTGAAGGCTCGGTACCAATCCTAGTGCCTCGGTAACGAGTGAATTCGAATGTAAAACTAAGGAAAAATCAAAGGATAAAAAGCTCTAGGACAAGGGTTACCATAACATAGCTATGCTTATAAATTCATGTGAAGATAAAGATCATGCCTTTGAAGATAAATCTATCAAATTTCGTTGACTAAACAAGCAAATCAATCAACTTTCATAAATCAATTCACTTTATTACTTGTTTTGAATCCAAAGTTCGAAACTTTCGTTATCGAACAATATCAACATTCAAGTTCAAGACTTTCTCTTTCAATCAAGCAATAAACTCAAATTACTTTGACTCTCATCTAAGTATAAGCAGAAACAAGCAATTCAAAAGATAGAAGGCAATCAAATCTTCAACACATTAATTCCATCATGCACAACCATGTCGGGTTTCAACCCCGACCCTAGAAAAGATTACTACTCACACATGATTGAATCAAAACAAACAACTTTATTCAAGGAGAACTTTGAAAAGTAAAACTTAAAAGAAATATCGTCTTACAAATTCTCGTTCGAACTCCGAAACAACCGAATAACAACGATCAAGAGCTCGATCACGACCTGCTTCCTCTCTCTCGATCGAAATCAGGGTCGAACTCTCTCTCTATCGTCTCTCCTAAAAACCTACGAGAATCCCCCTTTGCCTAGACTTGAACAAGGGTATTTATACTAAAGAAAGCTATCTAATAAAAGATCTAAAAGATAAAAACTTACCAAACTAAAAGATTACAAGATAAAAGATATAAATCCCGAAAGTCGGCACCGCCTACCGACACAGGTCACGTCGTTAACGACCTGCACAGAGTCGGTAGACACTTGCTGAATTCTTTGGCAAAGACTCTGATGCACAGCTCGGTACCGACCCTCACAGGTCGGTAACGAGCCCTCTGTTTTGGTTTATTTTCACTTCTCATATGACTTCACTCGAACTTTTGCTTAATCTTCATCATGCATTCTCCATTTTCTTCTTCTAAGCATTCCGCCCTCCACCACTTGATTCAAGTTTCACTTAGAAATGCTCCTTTCTGCTTAAAAAACCTACAAAAAGACACATAACAGAGTAGCTTCCATACTTTTCACAAAATATGCAAACTTATTCAAAAACACACAAAACTAACTCTAAAACTTACTAAAACTAAAGTAAACAACCTAAGAAATACACCTAAAACCAGACTAAAAACATGAACATCAGTTTGCATTGGCCTCGAAGTTCCCATGCTCTATGACACACCATGCTTGGTAGTCATGACTCCTCATCCAGTCTCTCATCTTGAGTTTCCATTTCTCAAAGCATCCAACGATGAGTCTGGTAGGTTTGTTGTTCCAATGTCCAATCTGTAACACCCCTATTTTGCAACATTGGCTATTACCGCCAGTGACCTCAGACTTTACCATCCAAACTCACCCTAGGCTTTATAATGATATTAAGAACTTATAAAATGCGGAAATGGACATAAATATTGCATAAATTAAAGAGTGCTCCCGAAGGAGACTTCGTTCTTACAATTTTCATTACTACAATAAAAGCGGAGTTCGATAACGGAAAACGTAAACTTGTCCTTGCAACATAAACAAAAATGAACCAAAATGAGCTTAGAGTACATCTTTGTAAATACGGCCCTTCCTTCGTGATGCGGTCTTTTCCTACGCCTTGTTGGAGTTCCTAGGGTCTGACATAAGTCACGAAGGGCGAAAAAAGCCAGGCAAAACATGCGGAAAAGCGGAATTTGTCTAAGACACTAAGCAAGTGAGAAGCAAAATTTCTCAAGGGTATTTCGGTAATTTATAATATTTGAGAGATATTATCGGGATGTGTTTTGAGGTATAGGACATTATGTGGGGCTTATCGGGACGGAGAAGATTGTATCTCGAGAGGAGATAACTCGTTAATCGAGAGAAGAACTACGAGATTGTAGACTTCTTAGAATAGAAAGTATATTGGGAACGTTTATTAATTCATACAAGTTTTGAAAACCTCCCGCACCCTTGTCGGACCTCAACCAACCTCATCTTATCCGATGCTCGAAATAGGGGAGGTGGCTCGAAGGTGCTTATGTACCCGCCCACCTTAGACAAGCCCGAATAAGCATTCAGATTGGAAAGACGATCTTTTCAAGAACCGGGAGCCGGGTGGTCTTCCACGTTGTACTATTCCGACCCGCTTTTGGTTTCTTTTAATTGTGCTTGGGCACTTATCTTGTATCGTGATGAAAACTTTCACTTACGTTAATGATTTTTAAAGAATGTGGGGGGCATGCATGGGCCCGGACCATAGAGAGGAACCCAATTCCGGCACTTAGCTACGGTGCACTCATCCCTCCGTTGCGTAGGAGCAGACATAGATCATGATCTTGAAAGTCGTACTTTAGGCATGGCGGCATACGACTTAATAGGTTATATAGAGGTGTCGGGTTAATCCCGCACCCCTTACTATTTCATCCAAACCGATCTCGAAAAGAGATCGTAAACAATCAAGGTCACAAACAAGACTAGCATAATAGTCCTATCGAATAATTAAATAACGGAATAACGATAACAATGGGGTCATTATTTCTAACAATTGATATTCCTAGATTCGTTTATTATTAGCAAACAAGTTGTTCCCAACATCGAGAAATTTCACGGAATGCATTATCAAGGCTACAAGGAGAAATTCCACTTGCCTTTGCTTATACGATTGCGTATAAATGAATGAACGAAAACGTTGTCCTTAAAACGAAACGGGAGCTCGATCTATCGACACGGAATATACGAACGAGCTTTAATTAGAATTTTCTTTAAATTCTTCTAAAGTTTTGGAAATCTCTTATTTCCTTATTATAAGAGAATTAATTTCTAAATTATTATAATAATAATTTAGGTGGAGGTGATTAAAATAATAATATTCCTTATTATTATTATTTCATATTTGTAATATCCTTGTATTCTTTATAAAACCTTTATTTTAGTTTTATTACTATTTTCTTTTGAAGACCAAGTCATAAAATTATTTAAACTATTAACATATTCCTTTTTGCTTAACTTATTATTCTTTTATTATAACTAAGCAAGGAAATATCTTTATAAAATCATTAAGATATAGTTTTCATAACTATATGAAATATTGTTTTTATAAAACTCTTCTTAGGATGTGAAAAGTCTAAAAAATGCCCTTGTCATTAAATATCTTTTATTTTTCTTGTTATAATTTTATTACCCAACTTATCAAATAATATCCTTTTTAATCTTATAATATATTCTCATTATAATATCTTTCTTATTATGCTATTCATATAAGGACATGCAATAATTAATAAAGATGTTTATATTAATACATCCTTTTCTAGTACTTTCCTTAAGTAGGAATTCTAAGCAATTGATATAGTATGATTTCCCTATATGTGATATGATAATAAAATTCTGTAATTAAATGATGTCACCATGTCTTAGAATATTATTTTATAACTAGGAGCATGCAACTTATTTAAATTTAAGTTAGCAATAATAATATATCTAGTATATCTTTTCTTATTACTTATATCTTTTATGTAAGATTTGTTTTAAGAAAACTAGAATGCTCAAAATCTTATGACATTAATTATATATATAAAATATTCTTAACATATCCACTATTTTTATTTAATAAATTCCATGTCTTGAGATTTATTTTTATTATTAGATTTAATCATGCAAGATAGAAACTTTATGTAAGTATAATAAAATTTACTTATTTGATTTTATCTTGTTCAACCAACAACATCTTGTAGCAATATTTTTAATTAGGTTATTAGCATAAATCCATTATTATTATTTAGATCTCTATGGAAAGCAATTTAAGTTATTTAAATCAAAATAAAAAGATTGTTAAGAGGAAATTAGACCTTCTGTATACTGGATTTAACGTACAGGAGAACAGGACACTTCAGGGGAGAAGCCAAAGAGGCGGCGGACACCAGGAGGGGCGGCGACGGACGGCCGACGGTCTAGCGGCGGCTTTGGCGGCGGGCGCGGACTTCAGGGCGGCGGTCTGATGGTCCGGCGGTTGAGTGGTGGTGATTGGGTGGTGTTTGAATGTGTTTAAATTTGTTTTAATGGGGAAAAATCAGCAAGGAAGAACTTGATTTTAGGCTGAATTTTGAAAAATTGAAAAGCAAGAATGCTTAGGAAGAGAGAAGAGAAATTGTGTGTGTCTTCTAAGTGGAAAAATCAGCCTTTAAATAGGCAATTCCATGGAGCTTGGTGATCCATGTCAATGGATTTTGACCAATGGAGAAGGGGAAGATTGATGAGGATTGGAGAGGAGTGTGCTTGTTGGGTGATGACTATTGATGATGCAAGTATGGGTGGTCTTGCAAGCAAGAATGGAGAAGTCAGGCATCAATGTTCATGCACTGGTTTACGTCAATTCAATATCAGACTTATTTGACTCTTGAAGAAGAAGAAGAATAGAGAGGGTTTATTATTAAAAGTGTGGTGATTTCGGTAGTCAAATTGCAATAGTCTAGCGATTTGAGGAGTGTGTGTGTGTGTGAGGGGGAGATGCAAGAGGTCTCGGGTTCGAGTCCGGGCTCTTGATTCTTTTTTTTTTTATTTTGCCTTGTATTTAGTTTTTGCCTTGTAAGACTATAATATTGTTAATGAAATTGGAAAATTATGTTAGTATTATTTTATTTGAATAATTTTCATACCTTATAATCCTTTATACAAAGTTCTTAATTTTATTTAATTTAAATTACTTAAACTCTCTTTGTAAAGAAAAAAGGATTATTTAAATATTATATTTGTTTTAAGGTATATTGCGGATATCACATTTAATTTAAATTTAAATTATTTAATTTAAATTACCCTAAACCTTGGAATATTGCGGATATTACAATAGTACCCCCTTAAATTAGTTTCGTCCCTGAAACTAGGAAAACGTAGAGCGGTACAAAGGTAGATAAGAAAAGACAACTACAAGGCTCACGACTGTGAGGACACAACGCAGGGTCTAGTACCCCATTAAAGAACACTACAAACTATACTTAAGGTGACATTAATTGGGGAAAACGTCTCTACATATCTTGCTCGGTTTCCCAAGTGTCCCATGTCGTCCCTTCTTTACCATCTTTGGACCAAAGTACCCGAACTAGAGGTACATCTTTGTTGCGTAGCTGTTTTACTTGGCGCTCTACTATTCTAAGCAGTCTCTCCTCATAGGTGTCGTCTTACTGGATATCTACGTCATCGAAATTGATTACATGGGATTCGTCGGGCACATACTCCCTTAGGAGTGACACGTGGAAGACGTTATGAAAGGGGTGAGCTGCCGGTGGCAAGGCAACACAATAAGCTAGGTTGCCCACCCTTTCTAGAATCTCGAAGGGTCCTACATAACGAGGATTTAGTTTTCCTCGTTTTTCGAAGCGGAAAATGCCCTTCGAAGGAGATACTTTGACGAAAACTTTGTCTCCCACTACGAACTTGATGTCTCGCCTCTTCAAGTCTGCATATGATTATTGTCAACTCTGAGTAGTCAACATTCTCTGTCAGATTAAAGCAACCTCTGAGGCAGTTCTTTCTACTAACTCTGGTCTGAGAAGTATCTTGTCAGCATCGTCGTCCCAACAGATCGGAGAACGACATTGGCTATTACCGCCAGTGACCTCAGACTTTACCATCCAAACTCACCCTAGGCTTTATAATGATATTAAGAACTTATAAAATGCGGAAATGGACATAAATATTGCATAAATTAAAGAGTGCTCCCGAAGGAGACTTCGTTCTTACAATTTTCATTACTACAATAAAAGCGGAGTTCGATAACGGAAAACGTAAACTTGTCCTTGCAACATAAACAAAAATGAACCAAAATGAGCTTAGAGTACATCTTTGTAAATACGGCCCTTCCTTCGTGATGCGGTCTTTTCCTACGCCTTGTTGGAGTTCCTAGGGTGTGACATAAGTCACGAAGGGCGAAAAAAGCCAGGCAAAACATGCGGAAAAGCGGAATTTGTCTAAGACACTAAGCAAGTGAGAAGCAAAATTTCTCAAGGGTATTTCGGTAATTTATAATATTTGAGAGATATTATCGGGATGTGTTTTGAGGTATAGGACATTATGTGGGGCTTATCGGGACGGAGAAGATTGTATCTCGAGAGGAGATAACTCGTTAATCGAGAGAAGAACTACGAGATTGTAGACTTCTTAGAATAGAAAGTATATTGGGAACGTTTATTAATTCATACAAGTTTTGAAAACCTCCCGCACCCTTGTCGGACCTCAACCAACCTCATCTTATCCGATGCTCGAAATAGGGGAGGTGGCCCGAAGGTGCTTATGTACCCGCCCACCTTAGACAAGCCCGAATAAGCATTCAGATTGGAAAGACGATCTTTTCAAGAACCGGGAGCCGGGTGGTCTTCCACGTTGTACTATTCCGACCCGCTTTTGGTTTCTTTTAATTGTGCTTGGGCACTTATCTTGTATCGTGATGAAAACTTTCACTTACGTTAATGATTTTTAAAGAATGTGGGGGGCATGCATGGGCCCGGACCATAGAGAGGAACCCAATTCCGGCACTTAGCTACGGTGCACTCATCCCTCCGTTGCGTAGGAGCAGACATAGATCATGATCTTGAAAGTCGTACTTTAGGCATGGCGGCATACGACTTAATAGGTTATATAGAGGTGTCGGGTTAATCCCGCACCCCTTACTATTTCATCCAAACCGATCTCGAAAAGAGATCGTAAACAATCAAGGTCACAAACAAGACTAGCATAATAGTCCTATCGAATAATTAAATAACGGAATAACGATAACAATGGGGTCATTATTTCTAACAATTGATATTCCTAGATTCGTTTATTATTAGCAAACAAGTTGTTCCCAACATCGAGAAATTTCACGGAATGCATTATCAAGGCTACAAGGAGAAATTCCACTTGCCTTTGCTTATACGATTGCGTATAAATGAATGAACGAAAACGTTGTCCTTAAAACGAAACGGGAGCTCGATCTATCGACACGGAATATACGAACGAGCTTTAATTAGAATTTTCTTTAAATTCTTCTAAAGTTTTGGAAATCTCTTATTTCCTTATTATAAGAGAATTAATTTCTAAATTATTATAATAATAATTTAGGTGGAGGTGATTAAAATAATAATATTCCTTATTATTATTATTTCATATTTGTAATATCCTTGTATTCTTTATAAAACCTTTATTTTAGTTTTATTACTATTTTCTTTTGAAGACCAAGTCATAAAATTATTTAAACTATTAACATATTCCTTTTTGCTTAACTTATTATTCTTTTATTATAACTAAGCAAGGAAATATCTTTATAAAATCATTAAGATATAGTTTTCATAACTATATGAAATATTGTTTTTATAAAACTCTTCTTAGGATGTGAAAAGTCTAAAAAATGCCCTTGTCATTAAATATCTTTTATTTTTCTTGTTATAATTTTATTACCCAACTTATCAAATAATATCCTTTTTAATCTTATAATATATTCTCATTATAATATCTTTCTTATTATGCTTTCAATATAAGGACATGCAATAATTAATAAAGATGTTTATATTAATACATCCTTTTGTAGTACTTTCCTTAAGTAGGAATTCTAAGCAATTGATATAGTATGATTTCCCTATATGTGATATGATAATAAAATTCTGTAATTAAATGATGTCACCATGTCTTAGAATATTATTTTATAACTAGGAGCATGCAACTTATTTAAATTTAAGTTAGCAATAATAATATATCTAGTATATCTTTTCTTATTACTTATATCTTTTATGTAAGATTTGTTTTAAGAAAACTAGAATGCTCAAAATCTTATGACATTAATTATATATATAAAATATTCTTAACATATCCACTATTTTTATTTAATAAATTCCATGTCTTGAGATTTATTTTTATTATTAGATTTAATCATGCAAGATAGAAACTTTATGTAAGTATAATAAAATTTACTTATTTGATTTTATCTTGTTCAACCAACAACATCTTGTAGCAATATTTTTAATTAGGTTATTAGCATAAATCCATTATTATTATTTAGATCTCTATGGAAAGCAATTTAAGTTATTTAAATCAAAATAAAAAGATTGTTAAGAGGAAATTAGACCTTCTGTATACTGGATTTAACGTACAGGAGAACAGGACACTTCAGGGGAGAAGCCAAAGAGGCGGCGGACACTAGGAGGGGCGGCGACGGACGGCCGACGGTCTAGCGGCGGCTTTGGCGGCGGGCGCAGACTTCAGGGCGGCGGTCTGATGGTCCGGCGGTTGAGTGGTGGTGATTGGGTGGTGTTTGAATGTGTTTAAATTTGTTTTAATGGGGAAAAATCAGTAAGGAAGAACTTGATTTTAGGCTGAATTTTGAAAAATTGAAAAGCAAGAATGCTTAGGAAGAGAGAAGAGAAATTGTGTGTGTCTTCTAAGTGGAAAAATCAGCCTTTAAATAGGCAATTCCATGGAGCTTGGTGATCCATGTCAATGGATTTTGACCAATGGAGAAGGGGAAGATTGATGAGGATTGGAGAGGAGTGTGCTTGTTGGGTGATGACTATTGATGATGCAAGTATGGGTGGTCTTGCAAGCAAGAATGGAGAAGTCAGGCATCAATGTTCATGCACTGGTTTACGTCAATTCAATATCAGACTTCTTTGACTCTTGAAGAAGAAGAAGAATAGAGAGGGTTTATTATTAAAAGTGTGGTGATTTCGGTAGTCAAATTGCAATAGTCTAGCGATTTGAGGAGTGTGTGTGTGTGTGAGGGGGAGATGCAAGAGGTCTCGGGTTCGAGTCCGGGCTCTTGATTCTTTTTTTTTTATTTTGCCTTGTATTTAGTTTTTGCCTTGTAAGACTATAATATTGTTAATGAAATTGGAAAATTATGTTAGTATTATTTTATTTGAATAATTTTCATACCTTATAATCCTTTATACAAAGTTCTTAATTTTATTTAATTTAAATTACTTAAACTCTCTTTGTAAAGAAAAAAGGATTATTTAAATATTATATTTGTTTTAAGGTATATTGCGGATATCACATTTAATTTAAATTTAAATTATTTAATTTAAATTACCCTAAACCTTGGAATATTGCGGATATTACAATAGTACCCCCTTAAATTAGTTTCGTCCCTGAAACTAGGAAAACGTAGAGCGGTACAAAGGTAGATAAGAAAAGACAACTACAAGGCTCACGACTGTGAGGACACAACGCAGGGTCTAGTACCCCATTAAAGAACACTACAAACTATACTTAAGGTGACATTAATTGGGGAAAACGTCTCTACATATCTTGCTCGGTTTCCCAAGTGTCCCATGTCGTCCCTTCTTTACCATCTTTGGACCAAAGTACCCGAACTAGAGGTACATCTTTGTTGCGTAGCTGTTTTACTTGGCGCTCTACTATTCTAAGCAGTCTCTCCTCATAGGTGTCGTCTTACTGGATCTCTACGTCATCGAAATTGATTACATGGGATTCGTCGGGCACATACTCCCTTAGGAGTGACACGTGGAAGACGTTATGAACGGGGTGAGCTGCCGGTGGCAAGGCAACACAATAAGCTAGGTTGCCCACCCTTTCTAGAATCTCGAAGGGTCCTACATAACGAGGATTTAGTTTTCCTCGTTTTTCGAAGCGGAAAATGCCCTTCGAAGGAGATACTTTGACGAAAACTTTGTCTCCCACTACGAACTTGATGTCTCGCCTCTTCAAGTCTGCATATGATTATTGTCAACTCTGAGTAGTGAACATTCTCTGTCAGATTAAAGCAACCTCTGAGGCAGTTCTTTCTACTAACTCTGGTCTGAGAAGTATCTTGTCAGCATCGTCGTCCCAACAGATCGGAGAACGACATTTCCGGCCGTACAAGGCCTCGAAGGGAGCCATCTTGATGGTGCAGTGCCAGCTGTTGTTGTAGGTGAATTCCACTAAGCTCAAGTTGTCATCCCAACTTGTTGTGCGATCCAGCACACATGCTCGAAGCATGTCCTCAAGAGTCTGAATGGTCCTTTCGGACTGACCATCGGTTTGAGGATAGAATGCTGTGCTAAACTTCAGTTCCGTGCCCATGGCCTTATGCAATTCTTTCTAGAAATTTTCCATGTAGCGACCATCTCGGTCGTAAATGATCGTCTTTGGAGTACCGTGGAGGCGGACTATTTCCTTAATGAAGATGCTACTAGCTTTGGAGCTCCCCACCTCTTCTGCATAGCGATGAAGTGAGTGCTCTTGGTGAGCCAATCCACGATAACCCAAATAGCGTCCTTTTGCTTCTGAGTATTGGGTAGGTCGGTCACAAAGTCCATTGCAATATCCTCCCACTTCCATTTCGGCAAACTAAGCACCTTTTGGTCTCTGGTGCTGAATCTTCACCTTTTGGCAAACTAAGCACTTTGAGATGAATTCTGCGACCTCTTGTTTCATGTTTGGCCACCAGAAATTCCTTCGTACATCCTTATACATCTTACTTGCTCCTGGGTGTACGGAATATGGAGATGCGTGGGCTTCCCTCAAGATGATCTTTCGAAGCTCTTCCACGTTTGGCACACAAATCCGGTTTTGAAACCAAAGGGATCCATCATCCTGAATGACGAACCCCGGTGCCTTGCCTTCTTGTACTTCACCACTAATTCTGATCAGCATGATGTCATCAACTTGCTTCTCACTTATTTCAGCTAACAAGTCGGAATGGGTTTCCAAGGTGTTTAGGCAACCTTGTTGTCTTCCAAACCAAATCTCGATACCTTCTCTTATCAACTCTTGTTGTACCTTTGGTTGAACCTTTAGCATTGTTATTAAGCCCTCTTGTTGTGTCTTACGACTGAGGGCATCGGCTACGACGTTAGCTTTGGCCGGGTGATATAGCAGCTCGATGTCGTAGTCCTTTAGTAGTTCAAGCCATCTTCTTTGTCTCATGTTCAATTCCTTTTGAGTGAACACGTACTCCAGATTCTTGTGGTCGGTGAAAATCTAACACTTCACCCCGTACAAGTAATGTTGCCAAATCTTTAAGGCGAACACCACAGCTGCTAACTCGAGATCGTGCGTCAGATAATTCACTTCGTAGAACTTGAGTTGCCGGGATGCATAAGCGATTACCTTCCCATTCTGCATTAGTACACATCCCAGGCCTTGTTTTGAGGCATCAATGTACACCACATAACCTTCTTGTCCATCTGGCAAAGTCAGTACTAGTGCACTTGTGAGACGCTTTTTGAGTTATTGGAAGCTCTCTTCACATTTCTCATCCCACACAAATTTCTTGTGGGTCTTCCGGAGCAGCTTTGTCATTGGTAATGCAATCTTAGAGAATCCTTCGACGAACCTTCGGTAGTACCCTTCAAGTCTTAGGAAGCTACGAATTTCTTTTACATTTCGCGGTTGCTTCCATTATGAGACTGTTTAAATCTTCTTTGGGCCCACCATTACTCCTTTCTATTTGATGACGTGACCGAGGAAAGCGACTTCTTTAAGCCACAAGTCACATTTGGACACCTTGGCATACAACTAATTGTGCCTTAGAATCTGGAGCACAGTTCGGAGATGCTCCTCGTGATCTGCCTGATTCCCGGAGTAGATTAAGATGTCATCGATGAAGACGATTACAAACTTGTCGAGGTATTCATGGAAGCATATGTGCATCAAGTCCATGAATACCGCAGGTGCATTGGTCAACCCAAATGGCATCACTACAAATTCCTAGTGGCCATAGCGAGTTCGGAAAGCCGACTTAGGTATATCTTCCTCGCGGATCCTGAGTTGATGATACCCGGATCTTAGGTTGATCTTTGAGAACGCCTTGGCACCCAAATGGCATCACCTCGAAGTTTGTTCTTGATGGTGACTTTGTTCAACTCTCTGTAGTCGATGCATAAGCGGAAAGTCCCATCTTTCTTCTTCACGAACAGCACAAGTGCTCCCCAGGGCGAGGCTCTCGGCCGGATGAAACCCTTCTCTAGCAGCTCTTCGAGCTGAGTCTTGAGTTCTTTCATGTCTATCGGAGCCATCTTGTAGGGTGCCTTGGAGATCGGCGCAGTTCTTGGCTCGAGACTAACTGAGAATTCGACTTCACGTCGAGGAGGTAATTCGGGGAGCTCTTCTGGGAAGATGTCGGGAAATTCTCTGGCTATAAGAATCTCTTGAATATCCATGGCCTTTTTCTCCGTTCGCTCGAGGTAGCAAAGGTACCCAACACAACCTTGTCGGAGCAGCTTCTCGGCCTTCATGGCATATATCACCTTGCCATTTTCTTCTTCTCGTTTTCCCTTGAAGTTGCAAATGTGTTTCCCTCCTGAGTTGATGGTTACGGTTCGGGTGTAGAAATCGATTATCGCTCCATGAAGAGACAACCAATCTCTTCCGAGAATGATGTTGTAGGGGTCCATTGGAATGCATATCAAGTTGGAGTTGAAACTTCCTCCTTGAATGCCTAGAGGAAAGCTACTTAATTGTTTTGCCCCTATTATTCTTTCTCCATTTGGAAGGTTCACAACAAACGGTTCACACTCTCTAGGTTATTTAATTCTAGGAGTTCTACACATTTTTCGGATATGAATGAATGCGAAGCACCGGAATCGAAGAGTATGAAAACATCTTTAGAGAGGATATGGAGGGTACCTTGACAAATAGGCTCCTCCGGCTTGTCGGTGGTGTGCATCTCGTATAACCGTTTTCCTTGACCTTGGGGATGCATTGGTCCTTTTCCCTTGTTGTGAGTTGTAGATTGGTCCGATGCAGTTCCCGCAGTTCTGTTAGATGCCTGAGGACGCTGTGAGACCGTATTTGAACGGGTCTGGCCTGACTTGTTTGCTGGTTGCCTACAGAATTGGCGGAGATGTCCGTCTTTCCCACAGTTGAAGCACTTCTAAGGATCCTTAGTTTAGTTTCGGTTGAGGTGTCCAAGTTCTGCACAATTGTGGCAGACTATCGGACCTTTCCTTCATTCCGAGCTTTGGAAGGATTTTGGCCTAGTTGACATGGCCTTGTTCTTTCTTTTCTTGGACCAGTGTGATCCTTGTGGAGAAGCCCGCCTTTTGAATCCGCTTTGGTTGGAGTGGTGAGGCTTCCCTCCACCATTCTTTCTGTGCTCGGGGCCTTTAAGCGTTACTTCCATCTTGTAGGCTGCATCTACGTACTCCTCCGAGGTCTTGAAAGTGCGATTCACCATCCAAGGTTTGATGGTGTCGTTTATCCAACGGTGGAAGCGCTTGATCTTTTGCTGCTCTATGGTGATCTCCTCCTCGGCGTATTGGAGTAGATGATTAAACTTTTTGGCGCGTTCAAGCACACTCAACCCATGGACTTTCGGGGAGTGGAGTTCGTCAAGTTTCTCATATTTCATAGCCTCGGAGAAGAAATGGAGCATAATTTTATCCTTGAACATGGCCCAGCTCAGATCAGGGCGAGTAGCCAAGCTAGAACTTTCCCACCATTCTCCGGCTTCATCCTTAAGCCATGTGGACCTTATCCGCTTTTGAGCAATGTACGTTCCTTAAGAGTATCTCCACGTGGGAGAACCAATATTGGATTCATGAAGGGTCATCTATGTAACACCCCATCTTTATAATCCGGGTTGTTACCTGGTTGTGGACCACACCTGGGTCCACCAAAACAAGCCTGACAACAAATTCACGAATATTGGACCTTGCAACAAAGGCACAGCAAGAAAAGCCAAGAAAACGTCCAACTTATCATTTTTAAAACAACTCGATAACCAATGTGAATGCAATTGACTGCTAGCACTAAAGCCAACCTTCCGTCTACCAACATCAACTCCATATTACTATTAACTACACTCTCCTTGCAACTAGGGACTCAAGCCCTTAATTCCCACTAAGACACGTTTCGTCGAGTTCGAGCATCATCGTCCAAGAATTGATCTCCTGGAACATTTCCCATACAAGGATGTTTACCTAAAACATTGGAAGTAGAACACATTAGCTAACAATCCCGGTATGGGCCAAACAAGCAAATCAAACACGTAGAACAAAACATAGATTATCAAAATAACGCACTCAGTCATTCATATACATATCAAACTAATATGTACACCAAAACACGTCATATAGTCATATAGACTAGCATATCAATTCCCAAACCAACACTCAATTCCACAACAACAAATAAGCACGAGATTAATTAATGTAATGCTCATGCAACATATATCATAATAACCAACAACAATTCCTCCATAATCGAAACCATAATCATTCTCCAATTCAGGCAACCCAAACCTGCCTTTGAAACATGGTACACGGCTAGCGTGCGCTAAGCTCATGCCCATTTTCTTTCCCATCACCCTTCTTTCCCCAGCTAAGCCTCTACTAGAGCACTTGCCAAAACAATCAATTCTTGAAGGTGATCTCCACACGCCGCATGACTATGTCCGGGGTCTCTTCTCCACCGACTTGTCTGTGTCCATAATCACACCCGCAGAGATCAAGTTGCACACAATAAAAATCATTGAAACTATTCCAATAGCTTTCAAATATGAAAATATACTATGGAAGAATATTCCAAAATAGAAGACCACACATTCAATTTACTAGTTTAACACATAACATGATCGCAAGCTAAGTAAGTCTAGACGACTTACCTTGAAGACGAATTCTCTAGGCCAACAAACAATAACTAACACGCGAAGTGGTCCCCTGTTGTCAAATATAACAAAAGACTTCTCAACAACGAGCTCACGGAAACACTTCTTAGTTGTATACTCAAATTCTACAACCTCCTAATCGATAAACGATTTAATTTCCGAATATCGATATATAACAAATCCTTAGTTATCATGCTTCAAGGAGCCATCTTGGCGGAATTATAACTAATTATCCGCTTCACTTTTGAAACAATTTTCTAAATAAAAATTGTTCATCAGCAACAGTTCTTAAAGATTACCAAATCTCAGATCAAAAGGATTAACAACGAATCCTGAGTAATTATCCGAAGTCCTTTACCTGCCAATCGGTAACCAAAACTTGTCTTCGATATAACGGAAGATCCGGACGTCCGTTTCCCGAGCGGTTTGAACCCGTGGGACCGTATCAACGTCAAGATTATAAAAACCATAAATTTAATTAGCAAAGCGGCACCAAAAGGCCCTTACGGTGGCTCCGCAATCAACCTGCTAATTAATTTTGATCGTATATACCTTCACTCGAGCTCATGGCTCGTTTGGCTCGATCATGGCTCGATCCCCGAGCCCGAGGGTGGCTGGGCATTGCCCGGAAGCAGCCCTTGCTATAGGTGGTGGTCGGAGAGGCTAACGGTCGCCGGCGACGTCGCTTGGCAAGGCTAGAAGAGAAGACCGGCGGTGAGTTCTTCCTTTCCGAGTCCACCGCACCGTCTTGGCTTCACCCACTGGTTCCGGTACTTCTTTGCAGCAGCAGCACACATAGAGGAAGAAGGAGGAGATGAGGTGGAGGAGAGGTGGTGAAGCTGGTGGAAGGCAAAGAAGAACGCCGGCGGTTAAGATGGCAACCGAGTCCGTCGTCACGTCCTTATTTCTCCTCTCTCTCGTTTTCATTTACAACAATTCGAAGTCCCCCCCTTTTTTTTGATTCTATCTCTACGCTTCCTTCCTTACTAAGGCAATTAAGAGATAGATTTTAAAATCAAGGCCCGTCTCGGAACGGGACTCGCGTTAAAGCGGTAGAATTATGTACCTCGTGTGGAAAAACTCACTAAACGAAAAACGTCCCGTAAATTATGTAGACCAATAAAATCAATTTTTCATGATTTTATCTTGCTACCGTTAATTTTTAAGACTTCCGTTTCGCATTTTAAATCCTTTCCGGTACATAATTAAAAAGACGACTTATCCAATAAATATTCTTTTTCCACCGAAAAATCCTAGAATTCCCACCGATCCATAAAATCATTTCTTTGTGATTTTAGGATGTCACCAACAATTTCCTAGGATTTAATCTCCAACAAAAATATTGGATTAAGCGTTAAAACGTTCAAAAAGGTTAAAAGGATATTCGAGAAAAATTCAAAAATATCCTCAAAAACCGCAGTTATTACATTAGTACGCCCTTAAAAATGGTTTCGTCCTCGAAACCAAGGAGAACTCTGATCACAAGGAAGGATAACATAAACACACACACACAACCACTACAAACCTATATAGAAGTTTGTAGTACCCCCTTAAAAAAACATGTTGTAACTTCTGCACCAGGCACAAACAACCATTGCTTAGTTACCAAATTCCTTTACAACATTCATTAACTTTGGAAAATAACTCAACATTTCCTGCATGGTTTCTGAAGTCTTCTCTTTACCTCCATAACTAGGCCAAGGTAACCTAACCAAAGGTATTTTTCCTATTCACGAAGACATTACGGATAGAATGCATTGAAGGTGGCAATGCCAACTGATAAACAAGATTACTAGTTCTTTCCAGTATCTCAACAGATTCAACATAGTGAGCATTTACGTTGTCTTGCTTTCCCCAGCGGAAAACGCCTTTCAAGGCGGATATTAGAACAAAAACATCGTTCTTTACAATGAACTTAACATGCTCTCGCTTTAAAACAACACACGACTGTTGTTGCTTTTGAGCAGTTAACACCCTTGAACATGTTAGTGCGATATCAGTTGTTGTTCTCTTTGCCAAATCTAGCCCATGAAGAACCTTGTCAGTGTTGTCATTCCAACAAATTGACACCAACACTTCCAGCCTTACAAAGCCTCAAAAAGAGTCATTTCCTTTATCGTGAAATCAAAATTCTTGTATGTGAATTTACTCAAACTCAAACTACCATTCCAACTCGTGTGGAATCCAGAATACATGTCCTCGGGAGTTGAGTCTTGAACGACTACTGACAAGAATCCATTGTAACATCTTCCCACTTTCCTTCTGGAACAGGAAGACTATAACATTTCATCTGGCCTTCTATGCTCAATCATGACTTCCAGACAAACAAAACATATCAAAACGAACTTGGTGACATTTCGCTTCATGTCAGTCCATCAAAAGTTTTATCTTAAATCCTTATACATTTACTTGTTCGAGGATGAACTAATTAATCAAGTAAATATGCTTGCTTTGAAATAAGCTTTCAAAGCTCATCAACAACAGATACACATGAACAGTTTCGAAACCAAGCAATCCATAATCTTGAATAACAAATCTCGGTGTCTTACCTTCTTGAGTTTCTCCATTGATCTACAATAATATTACTTTCCCATACTACTTTTCCTTGATCTGGTCAACAGATTTTGAATAACATTCTAGGGAATTCACACAACCTTGTTGTCATCCAAACTAAACCTTTAGTTCTTCTCACATTAGTTTCTTTACAAGGATTACTTAAAATCCTTACTCAATTTCCTTTTTTGAGATAAAATCTCAGTATTACTTTAACCAAGAATATGAAACTTATCCAACACATGACAAGATAATAACCTATCTTGTCAATCCTTTACATCCTTTTCTCAACCAAAACTCATCTTGGGCATACTGACATTCAAAAATAGTTATCTTACTCAACCACTTCAAACTAAACTCTTATGCATTACTATACCAACATATTGGACAATAATACCTTTAGTCCAACAATTTCCAACAAAATTGTCTCCATTGACAATTTTCAGTCTTTTTCATCAAAGAACTGTTTAGACTTCATTTAACATTCTGACTTGTTGAGCAACCTAACTCTTAGGATTAAAAACATATCCTCGCGTGTCCACTTTCTATATCCAACAACTTATCAAGTTGAGATTGAATATCAATACTAATCTACATATCCAAACTCCAGACCCATTGGAGTTCTGCTTAAAGTCTTCACTTGACTATCTTATTTCAAAGAGATTTAAGTTTTCAAGACAACATGAAAACAATTAACAACTAATGGAGGAGTTACTAGTACATCCTTTATTCCAATGAAAGGATTACTACAATATCATTCCTTAGAAAGGGTTCCATTCCAGGAGTCCATATCAACTTACTTTCAAGGACAATTCCGCTAAAAAGGCAATGACTTTCTTAGGTCATGACGTCAACTAAGATGAACTACTAGCAACTGCTTAGAGAATTCCAATAATCGTTGACTGAAAACAATCCCAAACTTTTAGAGAAGTACGGAGTTACTCCATGCTCTTCAGAGACCAACACAGATTTGTAAAGAATCTTACCAAATTTCTTTACTTATAATCGAACTATTCTGGAAAGTTTGACCATACTCCTTAAATGGTATAGGATACCAAGGATATACTAACTCAAAGGACTTTTACAAGATACTAGATATAGAAATTGCCATAATGCAAAAGAAAGTTTGCATCTTTTCATCTCAACCAACTACACTTGCAAAACTCATATAATTGCAAAACTTATATGATTTCCAAATCATACCAGAAACGTGTTATTCTTTACGACCCAAGTGAAATCATTTATCAAATGGTTATTTCCAAATTCCCATCACAGCCTTTGTGTAATCATTCCAACCTTGACAAGAAATGTAACTTCTACAAATTTCTTATTTCGAGCTTAAACCTGAGGAATTATGTGATCTAATTCCACCATGAACCTAACCAAATAGTCAATGAACACTCATTTTATCTCTCCATAAACACTGTAAGGGCATCCGTCAATCTAAACGACATCACTACACCTTTATAATGATCATATCTTCCTCAAAAAGACATCATAGGAATATCTTTTCTTCAACTAATGATAACCCAATCTCAATTCCACTTTTGAAAACACCATGTCGCCATGCAATTGGTCCAACAAGTCATCATTATAGGACCATGAGTTTCTATTCACAATAATCACTTAGTTCAACTCTCGGTAATCAGTATACAATCATAGGAAAATATCCTTCTTTGAGACTATACGACTCAGAACTTTCGATATTGGTCTCATTCCCAACTCCACTTCACTATTATAATCTGCCCCACTCTAAGGTGGTAATCCTTAAAGCTAATCCCGTAATAACATTCACTCACAACTTACAAACATCAGGTATATTCTAGATGTGTAGTCTTTCCTTGTCCTCTTGAAAGGCAGATCACTAGTACCCTATATATCCATCACTGCACAACTTGGCAGTCTTTGCCACACTCCTTACTAACCTAAATCCTTTGACCCTACTTCTTTGACATACAATCAACTACCTTCGATCTCGGTTCACTCTACAATTCCCCAGACTAACCTAGATGCCCCACATTAGCATTCTGATTAGGCGCAACTTTTGTTCCCCTCAAATCTAGAAGAAATCCCATCCAAATGGCTCGAATAACAGCAACAATATCTAGTGTTACTTCAAACTATGGCGCCACTACTAGTCCACAAACGTTTCCTACAATAGAAGCATCTTTATCCTAGAGTTTTCCATCTTCCACTCCCCACACTAGCACACCCAATGTCATTCCTTTATTGACATATCTGTAAAGTTGTCTCAACTTGTTAGTTAACCACCTTGACAGGGATGTTTCCAATACTAGTTCATGCCCTAGACCATACTGAGTCCTTCCTCTTCTACCTTTCCTTAAACAACTTTGCAGCAAATGACATCAAAGTTAACACTTACATTATCTTAATCATGTTGTCCATGTATGCAATCACTATATAGCTTAACATTGTCAAGTCTTTAACCGAATCACATCTCATAATCTTCCTATAATCAATTCCAAAGAAGTTTAACTACTTCTCTTCCTATTCTTCACCATGCATTCTCAATTCATTTCCTAAAACAATGCTCACATTTTCTCAAGTCGAACATCATTCATCTTCAATCATCATTCTTTCTCAAATACAACCACCAACCGTCTTGAATCTTAAGTGCCTAAGCAGATTTCACTCCAGAATTACCTTACTCCTCTTGTTTTAACTACTTCCTTGATCATCTATCAAACCAATACCAAACATTCATTAGAAAACACACCACCATCCAGTTGCAATTCAGAAATTTCAGATTGGGAGGTCGTGGATTTCAGTTCTCCGAGAACTTGGGTCGCATTTGCAATTGGAGTTTGGATATAACTCGATCTTCCGCTACTTCGGCCATCTAAACAAAATTCTAACCGACTACACCCGTCGTATATACACCTTCCATCATAACATTCGAACGCTTTGATAGCTGAATCCTGATCCCTAAAACGAATTCTTGAATGAAATTGAGATCTAGAATCCAATTTTTCTATGCTTTCTAAATTTCCAATTCCAGAAAATACTTGATTTAGTACTTCACAAGAAATTAGTTAATCCTCATAATGTATCTTGACGAGAAGCACTTGGACTTGGCTGAAGATGCCTTCGAACTCATTCCAACCTACTTTTCAATAAGCTTGTCAAAGGTACCGCCGATGGTAGCTCATACCCCCAAAGTGCCGAGCTTTTCATTTCATGTTTCTTTTCTAAGTAACCTCACAATGTCTATTGTGAAGGTCGACCTCTATTGTTTGTCTATCACAATGGTATTATCTCCGCTTAGGCCTTCAAAATAAGGTCCAAGATTACTTCCAAAGCCTTATCCTAAGGCTCACTTTTCGTGTATTGTAACTTGTAAGTCGGATCCAACATAGCCCTCCTTAGAAAGCTAATGTAAATCATACTTTATTACTCCATTAGTTGTACTGACTTTCTTTAACCAATCATTGATTCAGGTTTAACGCTATCACATCTTCATTCTTCACTGTGTCTACTAGTTCTTCCACTTATAGAGGTAGTAACATCCATCGTTACACCATCCTCGAGAACAATTAATATCTAATTTAATAAAAACATACATATTTGTATATTCCTCGTTAGTATTTTTAACTTGAGCTCAAGAGCAATTCCTTTACTCCTTCCTCATAGTCAATCTTTACTTATTTTACTTATCAAGACTAATATCCAGCAAAACAATCAGTTGCTTGGATTTCTACAAACAACTACTTCTAATAAACAAACAAAATGTTTACGGAGATCCTCTTGTATGATGATGACGTCTCGACGTGTCTTTCTATCCCAAATGCACTATGCCCCAAAAAATCAAGTTTTTGTGTGAAAGGAACTCTAAGTTTGACCTCATGTGCTCAATTGTTAGGACCTTGTGCCCTTGTTGTCAACCTTGGCTCTGATACCAATCTGTAACACCCCATCTTTATAATCCGGGTTGTTACCTGGTTGTGGACCACACCTGGGTCCACCAAAACAAGCCTGACAACAAATTCACGAATATTGGATCTTGCAACAAAGGCACAGCAAGAAAAGCCAAGAAAACGTCCAACTTATCATTTTTAAAACAACTCGATAACCAATGTGAATGCAATTGACTGCTAGCACTAAAGCCAACCTTCCGTCTACCAACATCAACTCCATATTACTATTAACTACACTCTCCTTGCAACTAGGGACTCAAGCCCTCAATTCCCACTAAGACACGTTTCGTCGAGTTCGAGCATCATCGTCCAAGAATTGATCTCCTGGAACATTTCCCATACAAGGATGTTTACCTAAAACATTGGAAGTAGAACACATTAGCTAACAATCCCGGTATGGGCCAAACAAGCAAATCAAACACGTAGAACAAAACATAGATTATCAAAATAACGCACTCAGTCATTCATATACATATCAAACTAATATGTACACCAAAACACGTCATATAGTCATATAGACTAGCATATCAATTCCCAAACCAACACTCAATTCCACAACAACAAATAAGCACGAGATTAATTAATGTAATGCTCATGCAACATATATCATAATAACCAACAACAATTCCTCCATAATCCAAACCATAATCATTCTCCAATTCAGGCAACCCAAACCTGCCTTTGAAACATGGTACACGGCTAGCGTGCGCTAAGATCATGCCCATTTTCTTTCCCATCACCCTTCTTTCCCCAGCTAAGCCTCTACTAGAGCACTTGCCAAAACAATCAATTCTTGAAGGTGATCTCCACACGCCGCATGACTATGTCCGGGGTCTCTTCTCCACCGACTTTTCCGTGTCCATAATCACACCCGCAGAGATCAAGTTGCACACAATAAAAATCATTGAAACTATTCCAATAGCTTTCAAATATGAAAATATACTATGGAAGAATATTCCAAAATAGAAGACCACACATTCAATTTACTAGTTTAACACATAACATGATCGCAAGCTAAGTAAGTCTAGACGACTTACCTTGAAGACGAATTCTCTAGGCCAACAAACAATAACTAACACGCGAAGTGGTCCCCTATTGTCAAATATAACAAAAGACTTCTCAACAACGAGCTCACGGAAACACTTCTTAGTTGTATACTCAAATTCTACAACCTCCTAATCGATAAACGATTTAATTTCCGAATATCGATATATAACAAATCCTTAGTTATCATGCTTCAAGGAGCCATCTTGGCGGAATTATAACTAATTATCCGCTTCACTTTTGAAACAATTTTCTAAATAAAAATTGTTCATCAGCAACAGTTCTTAAAGATTACCAAATCTCAGATCAAACGGATTAACAACGAATCCTGAGTAATTATCCGAAGTCCTTTACCTGTCAATCGGTAACCAAAACTTGTCTTCGCTATAACGGAAGATACGGACGTCCGTTTCCCGAGCGGTTTGAACCTGTGGGACCGTATCAACATCAAGATTATAAAAACCATAAATTTAATTAGTAAAGCGGCACCAAAAGGCCCTTACGGTGGCTCCGCAATCAACCCGCTAATTAATTTTGATCGTATATACCTTCACTCGAGCTCATGGCTCGTTTGGCTCGATCATGGCTCGATCCCCGAGCCCGAGGGTGGCTGGGCATTGCCCGACAACAGCCCTTGCTATAGGTGGTGGTCGGAGAGGCTAACGGTCGCCGGCGACGTCGCTTGGCGAGGCTAGAAGAGAAGACCGGCGGTGAGTTCTTCCTTTCCGAGTCCACCGCACCGTCTTGGCTTCACCCACTGGTTCCGGTACTTCTTTGCAGCAGCAGCACACATAGAGGAAGAAGGAGGAGATGAGGTGGAGGAGAGGTGGTGAAGCTGGTGGAAGGCAAAGAAGAACGTCGGCGGTGAAGATGGCAACCGAGTCCGTCGTCACGTCCTTATTTCTCCTCTCTCTCGTTTTCATTTACAGCAATTCGAAGTCCCCCCCTTTTTTTTGATTCTATCTCTACGCTTCCTTCCTTACTAAGGCAATTAAGAGATAGCTTTTAAAATCAAGGCCTGTCTCGAAACGGGACTCGCGTTAAAGCGGTAGAATTATGTACCTCGTGTGGAAAAACTCACTAAACGAAAAACGTCCCATAAATTATGTAGACCAATAAAATCAATTTTTCATGATTTTATCTTGCTACCCTTAATTTTTAAGACTTCCGTTTCGCATTTTAAATCCTTTCCGGTACATAATTAAAAAGACGGCTTATCCAATAAATATTCTTTTTCCACCGAAAAATCCTAGAATTCCCACCGATCCATAAAACCATTTCTTTGTGATTTTAGGATGTCACCAACAATTTCCTAGGATTTAATCTCCAACAAAAATATTGGATTAAGCGTTAAAACGTTCAAAAAGGTTAAAAGGTTATTCGAGAAAAATTCAAAAATATCCTCAAAAACCGCAGTTATTACAATCTATCCCGTCGTAAGAGTCTGGCTTCATGGCATCGAAGGTTTTGATTCCCTCCACGAAGCTAACTTCCTTTGGTTTTTTCGGGAATGACCTCGGCTACCTGAGCTTCTTCTTGTACTTTTTCCTGAACCTCTGTGTTTGTTGGGTTAGGTACCGCAGCAGGGATTGCTTCATGCACCAATTATTGTACTATAGTGCGTAGAGCTGCCATGGTGGCTTCGTTGATTGCAACTGGGGCAGCGGGTGATTGGGGAGGATTAACCCGAGGCACACCTCTAACCTCTGATTGGCTTTCATCGTGACCCTCCCCAACGGCACTGGGATTGACTCAGCGACTGTTTCCTCTTGTGTTGTCCATCTGAAGGTTTTAAGGAAGTTGGTTCTTTTGTTAATTCATAAAAACATGCAGGAATTAACGCGTAGTTTCAGAGAAGAAGAAATTTTTTATTAGAACTTTTACTTGAAATTGATTACAAGGGCTTTATAACGCAAGCCATTACACTTAAGGACGGAAAAGGAAAACTAAAGCCGACTCGACTTTTCAAGGACAAAATGAAAGTCGAGAGAAGTGGTCTAAGCTCACTTCTTTAGATAGGAAAGTACAAACTAAGACAAATCTAGGTACAATCAGGGTAGATGTACTCGTCGAGGAAGCCTTCGTCGAAGAGGTTCTCATTTATAATCTCGCTCTCATTATTGAGGAGAAGGTTGGCCTGCTTGATTCGCCTGCTACGACGATTCTCGCGAACCTGAAGCTCAGCGATACGGATCTGGTATTGGACCCTTTGATCCTGCTCGGCCATGGACTCATTGACCCATGCCTCATTGTGCCTTTGCAGTAGGCCATAGTTCACATTGAGGGGTACGGGGGGGGGGGGGGTAGAACACCTAGGGGGGGTGGAGCGTTCACCAAAGGTTGGCGTGCTCCTCTGTTGGAGGACTCTCTATGCATCTAGCTGGAAAGTCCCTCTATTTGGCATTGCAGGGGCGCTTGGCTTGCCCTCTCGTAGAGCGTTGGACGATTGGTGGGACCCCAAGCTCGGGTACTTGGAAACCTTTCTTTTGAGCGGTCATAGTTGGAGGGTCCGAGGCAAAGTCGTTGAAGAAGCTCCTCATCTTCACGATCCCAAAAGTCAGTCAAGGGCATGGGCCCTTCAGGCTCGGGCATTCTCGGGGGTGAGACCACCTCCATCCTCAGAATCAGGGGTGGTGGTGTTACGGGGTCGATGACTTCCCCGTCAGAGTCGTCTTCCTCGGACTCTTCAAACTCTTGGTTCTGTTGATTCCATGCGTCCCATTCCTCTTGGGCGGTCCATTCCGCCTCATCTCCCTGCACTATGTTGAAGTCCAGGTTGAAATCTCCTTCTTCTTCCCCTTCGTTCGCGAATTTTAGGTCGGGGAGTTCCTCTCCTTTCTCCTCAGGGTCAAACTCTTTGGGTTGATACTCGGGCACCATTTCTTTGTTCCCGCCAGCGGGGTAGTCTTCTGGCTCATAAACATGTGCCATCTCCTCATCCCCCGAAGGATATTCCTCGGGTTCGTACACAGGAGATGGTGGAGGTGCTACTGGCTCGGGTACTTCATGCGGTGCCTCGTCGTTGAGCTCGGGATCCTCCATAGGGATCGCCTCCTCAGGTATCTTCAGCATTCTCATAGGGCCAGTAGGGGTTGTGAGATTCCAAGGCTTGGAGTGCTTCTTGAAGTTGGTTTCGGAGGTGGGTGGTTTGGCGAGTTTCAACCATTGTCCGAGGAAAGGGAAAGAAAGGAAGTGTTGATATAGAACATCCTTAGATTCTATAAGGTGAAGACTGATCGCCTCTCACGGTGTGCGAGGGTCTAGAGATACAATTTATAACCCGACCCCGTTGTAGTACGTGGTGGGTGTCGAACACTCGGGAAGTCTACTCGATCGATGTGCCTAGATACTAGGAAGCTAGAAAGGAGAGCATAAAACGAAGGAAAACAAAGAAAACAGTCGGGACCGACACTGAGGTCACGTCGGGCCCGATGTTGGCGACAATAGGAAGTCGGGACCGACGTAGGGTAAGTCGGGCCCAAGGTAGCTGGGTTTGTCGAACTTCAAAGATTAAAAGTAGATCTTGGGCTTTTGGGTTCCTTCTCTAGTAGATTAAGGCTTATCCACCCCAATTAAAGCAATGAGTGATGATCGGACTAGGATCGAGTGCTTTCGCCCTCGTTCCAACCACTTCTACACATCGATCATTGGGGAAATCCCCTTCGAAGCAAGGTCTTGAGATTGACACATGTTCACTTTCGCTACTTTGCCAATCTCAAGCCTTGATTCCCGACTTTCGCAAGGAATTGTAGCTCTATGTAGAGTGGGTTCCTTAGATCAAACACTCAAGGCTATGGAATTGGGGTTTCTAGCCTAAACCTAGCTAGGGTTTTGCCCCATAATCCAAGATCAAGGAGATCTACTCCATGTGACAAGCAAAGAAAGCAATCAAATCAAAAGGGAAAGCAATCAACATCATCAATCTCAAAACAAAGCAAAGTTTCATTCAAAATCAAAAGCAATCCACAAATTCCAATCAAGGGTTTCCAAATCCACAAGATCAAAACAAAGCAAAGCTAATCTATCAACCAAACCTATCAATCTTCCTCTCTCTTGGCCGATTCTCTCTCTTCTCCTTCTCCTCTCCTTCCTCCTTGCTCTCCAAGTATCCCCTTGAGAGTTTTTGAGGGTTGGGTTCCTTGCTAAGTGTGGGAACCCCCTTCTTAGAAGACAAGAGGGCCTTTTATTAGATGAGGGGCAAAAGTGGAAGTTCATAATTTCGTGCCTTGGAGCCCAAGTAGTTCGGTGACCGACTTGGACCGACACGGAGGACCTCGGGCCCGAGTTACTGTGTATGTCGGTCCGAGGTTGAAACTTCAAGTCGGGCCCGAGGTTGGTTGCAACTCGGTCCTGACCTCGTTCCACCTTCTTCTTAGTTGGCTTCTCTTGTTCTTCTTCATGGCTTGCTTCTCTCTTTCCTCCTTTGCTCGAGCCTTGCTCCATGTCTCGACCCTCCTTCAAATCGATCCTTGATTCACGCCAATTTACCTACAAAACACATAAAATGCGCGTAGTTTCCGAATCTCATAGAAATACGGGAACTAAGCTAAAAAGGAACAAAACGCACAAGAAAAGGGAAAAAGAAACATATTTACAAAGGAAATCACATATGAAAACACCACCAAATAGAGAGACATCAAAGACACGTTGAAAGAAGTTAAGGCATTATTTATAAAGTTAAGACTTTTCATTTTCTTGGTCTTATTAAGAAGTCTCGGATTCCTTTGAACATGTTTCTAGAAAAGAGTTCTCTAACTTGTAAAAAAAATTTAAGATAAGAGTTAAGTTTAAAGGAAGGTTTTAACTAAGATGATTAAGTTTAAAAAGTTGAAATAGTTATGTTACTCAAATTTTTAGAAGGTTGAAAGGAAGTTCTTTAGAAATAGGAGTTTGGGGTTGTGGAATTAAAAATTTAGGTTTAAAAGTTATCGGTTTTGAAAATTTTCGGTTTTGAAAACAAAACGTTCGGCTCTGATACCATAATTGTAACACCCCTATTTTGCAACATTGGGTATTACCGCCAATGACCTCGAACTTTACCTTCCAAAGTCACCCTAGGCTTTATAATGATATTAAGAACTTATAAAATGCGGAAATGGAAATAAATATTACATAAATTAAAGAGTGCTCCCGAAGGAGACTTTGTTCTTACAATTTTCATTACAAAAATAAAAGCGGAGATCGATAACGGAAAACGTAAACTTGTCCTTGCAACATAAACAGAAATAAACCAAAATGAGCTTAGAGTACATCTTTGTAAATCCAGCCCTTCCTTCGTGATGCGGTTTTCTCCTACGCCTTCTTGCAGTTCTTAAGGTCTGACATAAGTCGCGAAGGGCGAAAAATCCCAGGCAAAACATGCGGAAAAGCGGAATTAGTCAATGACACTAAGCAAGTGAGAAACGGAATTTCTCAAGGGTATTTCGGTAATTTATAGTATTCGTGAGATATTATCGGGATGTGTTTTGAGGTATAGGACTTTATGTGGGGCTTATCGGGACGGATAAGAGTATATCTTGAGAGGAGATAACTCGTTAATCGAGAGAAGAACTACGAGATTGTAGACTTCTTAGAATAGAAAGTATGTTGGGAACGTTTATTAATTCATACAAGTTTTGAAAACCTCCCGCACCCTTGTCGGACCTCAACCAACCTCATCTTATTCGGTGCTCCAAATAGGGGAGGTTGCCCGAAGGCGCTTAAGTACCCGCCCACCTTAGACAAGCCCAAATAAGCATTCAGATTGGAAAGACGATCCTTTCAAGAACCGGGAGTCGGGTGGTCTTCCACGTTGTACTATTCCGACCCGGTTTTGGTTTCTTTTAATTGTGCTTGGGCACTTATCTTGTATCGTGATGAAAACTTTCACTTACGTTAATGATTTTTAAAGAATGTGGGGGGCATGCATCGGCCATGACTAGTGACAGGAACCTAGTTCCGGCACTTAGCTACGGTGCACTCATCCCTCCCTTGCGTGGGAGCAGACATAGATCATGATCTTGAAAGTCGTACTTTAGGCACGGCGGCATACGACTTAATAGGTTATACAGAGGTGTTTGGTTAATCCCGCACCCCTTACTATTTCATCCAAACCGATCTCAAAAAGAGATCGTAATCAATCAAGGTCACTAACAAGACTAGCATAATAGTCCTATCGAATAATTAAATATAGGAATAACGATAGCAGTGGGGTCATTATTTCTAACAATCGATATTCCTAGATTCGTTTATTAGTAGCAAACAAGTTGTTCCCAACATCGAGAAATTTCACGGAATGCAATATCAAGGCTACAAGCAGAAATTCCACTTGCCTTTGCTTATACGTTTGCGTTTTCATGAATGAACGGAAACGTTGTCCTTAAAACGAAACTGGAGCTCGACCTATCGACACGGAATATACGAACGAGCTTTAATAAGAATTTTCTTTAAATTCTTCTAAAGTTTTGGAAATATCTTATATCCTTATTATAAGAGAATTAATTTCTAAATTATTATAATAATAATTTAGGTGGAGGTGAATAAAATAATAATATTCCTTATTATTATTTCGTATTTGTAATATCCTTGTATTCTTTATAAAACCTTTATTTTAGTTTTATTACTATTTTCTTTTGAAGACCAAGTCATAAAATTATTTAAACTATTAACATATTCCTTTTTGCTTAACTTATTATTCTTTTATTATAACTAAGCAAGGAAATATCTGTATAAAATTATTAAGATATAGTTTTCATAACTGTATGAAATATTGTTTTTATACAACTCTTTTTAGGATGTGAAAAGTCTAAAAAATGCCCTTGTCATTAAATATCTTTTATTTTTCTTGTTATAATTTTATTACCCACCTTATCAAATAATATCTTTTTAAATCTTATAATATATTCTCATTATAATATCTTTCTTATTATGTTTTTTATAAAAGGACATGCAATAATTAATAAAGATATTTATATTAATACATCCTTTTCAGGTACTTTCCTTAAGTAGGAATTCTACGCAATTTATATAGTATGCTTCCCCTATATGTGATATGATAATAAAATTCCCTTATTTAATTAAATGATGTCACCCTGTCTTAGAATATTATTTTATAACTAGGAGCATGCAACTTATTTAAATTTAAGTTAGCAATAATAATATATCTAGTATATCTTTTCTTATCACTTATATCTTTTATGTAACATTTCTTTTAAGAAAACTAGCATGATCAAAATCTTATGACATTAATTATATATATATAATATTCATAACATATCCACTATTTTTATTTAATAAATTCCATGTCTGAGATTTATTTTTATTATTAGATTTAATCATGCAAGATAGAAACTTTATCTAAGTATAATAAAATTTACTTATTTGATTTTATCTTGTTCAAACTAACAAGATCTTTGTTAGGCCCAAAAATCCATCGGCCCATTTGATAATCCGAGCCCATAAGTACACGAAGAAGTCATCAGCCGTGCTGAACGAGATAGGATCCTGGAATGGGAGAAGTCATAAGTCATCCGATGGAAGGAAGAAAGCATCCGTCACAGAGCGGATAGATCTGTTCAGAAGACGCTGGTGAGAGTACTCCGAGCCTCCGATATATGCGGGAAGTGGGAAGTTAATTACAAGATGTGCCCTAGGAATCCGGAGATCGTGATACATGGGAAGTAACCGTTGTAGTTCAGATGTATATATGACAAATTATGTATTTTGTAAAGAACAATCAACAACCACACGAAAAAACCAATCTCTTGAGGAGATCATTGCCCTTTGTTTTTGTTAATTTTGAACTTTTTATTTCCTTTGAATTCGATCGTGCCCCAATTCAGGACAAAGGTTTATTAATAAAATTTTTGTCCAAAACAATTTGGCGCCCACCATGGGGCACAACGATCGAAAAAAGATTCAGTCTTTGCATCAGAAAAAGTTCCGGAAGATCGCCATGAGCAACCCTAACGAAGGCGGTCAAGAGCTAGGTACCAGAGAGGATGGAGGTGCACGCCAGGATGCGTCGGCAGCCATTCGCCTCGAATTGTCCGAATTCGCTCAGAGGCTCCAAGCTCTGGAGAAAGAACTATCCGATCAACGCGCTTGTAACGAGAAGCACAAAGCAAGTATTGAGCAATTAACCGCCAACAACGACGGTTTGCGCTCCCAAGTTCGATTCGTTTCCTCAATAAGCCCGCGTGCTCGAGCAATGGATCGAACCCAAAACAGTGGGGGAGAGGGTTCTTCTGGGAACCATACCAGCCGTCACGGCGGAAATCCTGGTCTGGAGTTCACTACCCCGCCAACAAAGGTTCCTGGAGTACCATCATTCACCCCCACGCAGGGAAACCCTGTTAGCGAAGGGGCAAGAGCACCCATACGCCTGCGAGCGGCACGAGAGGTTAGTCTCTGACGCTTGGAAGATGAAACCATGGACGATGACGAGGATTGGGACCGCCGTCATCCCCGAGATCTCGAGAATATCGTTCGGAACCAGTTCAAGATGTTCACCGAGCAGTTGTCGAAGACACTCGGGGTCTCGCGGTCCATAGAGAAAGAAGCGGTTGACGGCTATGATGAGTCGCCTTTCGCTCCCCACATTGCCCAAGTTGAGATACCAAAGAAGTTTTCGGTGCCCAGTATGACTTCAAACGACGGCACGGGGGATCCTCACGAGCATGTGGCCATATTCAAGCAGAAGATGATGACCAGAGCAGTACTGTACCATTCCCGCGAAGCATTGATGTGCAAGGGGTTCGGAGCCGCCCTCGTGGGACCAGCCTTGAAATGGTTCGTTAACCTCCCAAGGGGAAGTATCCGTTCTTTCGCCGAGTTAATGGACTCGTTCTGGGTGCAGTTCGCCAGTAGTCGGAGATTCGAGAAGCAGTCTAGTGACTTGTACCGGGTTATCCAGAAGCCGAAAGAGTCCACCCGGGAGTACCTGGACCGGTTTAACCGAGAGAAGATTTCCATCCCACACTGTGATGTGTCGACGGCGATGGAAGCTTTCCGTCAAGGGGTAAATCAAGACGGAGATCTCTACAAAGAGCTCACTAGACACCCTTGCCACAACTTCGAGGATGTGCAAACCAAAGCTTTGGCTCAAATCAGGCTCGAGGAGGATTTGAAGATCAGAAAACCCACGAGTGTCTAGGAGAGGGTAGATAAGAAGGCAGCGCCAGATCACAGTCGAGAGCACCGTGACCAACCATACCGGCGCCCTCACCCTGATGCGGTGAAGGTAAACGTCGCCGAAACCAGACCGGACAAGCCGCTACCGCCAAAGTATGATGAGTTCAACCTCGGTATATCCCTCGAGGACCTTGTGAAGAACATGGCTCAGACAATACGAGGCGTTAGGTGGCTGAAGAGGACTGAAAAGCCCTACCCAAATAAGGATATGAGTAGGTGGTGTGACTTCCATGACGATTACGGTCATGTAACCAAGGAATGCGTCGCCTTGAGAAGAGAGATTGCCTACCTTGTATCTCGGGGAAGGATTACAGAAGTCGCGCCAAATGCGCAAGTCCCGCCAGATGTCGTGGAAGCTTCACGCGCGGGAAGGTCAGCGTCGCCGGTGCCAGCAAAAGTCGTGAACGTAATCACCGGAGGGTCAAGTGTGTACGGTCTCACTTATTCAGCGGCTAAGAGGAACGCACGAGAAAGCACCCTTCCTCGCCCAACGTGTGAGAAGGATGACGTCTTCAACCTCGCAATACATTTTTACGAGGATGACGTCAATGGTCTTGACGGACCCCATCATGACGGCCTCTTCATTTCTCTGTCAATCGGAAACGTCTTAATGAAGCGAGTCCTCATCGACACCGGGAGCTCGACCAATCTCATGACGTTGGAGGCTTTGAAAGGAATGGGTCTGAGCGAGAAGGACGTGGAGAGAAATCCCACAGCACTCGTAGGCTTTAGCGGAGAAGTGAAGCACACAATGGAGACATCGTCCTTCCCACATACGCAAAGGGCATAATTATCCAGGTTAGGTATTCTGTTATGGATTGCCCTTCATGTTATAATGTAATAATGGGAAGACCATGGCTTCATGACATGAGAGCCGTCCCATCCACTTACCACCAAACAGTGAAGTTCCCAACTCCGTGGGGGGTTCAAGAGATTCGTGGTGATTAAAGAACATCCCGGGAGTGTTACAAATCGGCGCTGAAACTAGCCGCCGGTCAAAAGTCCACCTAGAAATTAATGGAGGCCACTAACCCTACCATTCTAAAATAAAAAGAAAAGAAAGATGAGCAGGTAGAGGAAGTGGCCCTATGAAAAGCGAGCTGATAGCCTTCTTCAGTAAGAACCCGAAGTGTTTTTCTTGGTCCCATAAGGATATGGTTGGAATCGATCCGGATGTCATCACCCACCGATTAAATGTGGACCCCAGTCACCCACCAGTAAAACAAAAGAGGAGGAAGTTCTCCGCTGAGAGAAATAAGATAGTGGATGAAGAACTGAGAAAGTTGATGGAAACTGGAAAGATCAAAGAAGTCATGTATCCTGAATGGTTGGCGAACGTAGTCGTCGTTCCCAAGAAGAACGAAAAGTGGAGGATGTGCGTAGATTTCACGGATTTGAATAAGGCTTGTCCCAAGGATTCATTTCCGTTACCTCACATAGACGCCCTGGTAGACGCCACAGCGGGTCATGAACTACTGACTTTCATGGACGCCTTCAGTGGATACAACCAGATCCGGATGGAAGAAAGTGATCAGGAGAAGACATCCTTCATCACCAGTAAGGGAACGTACTGCTATAAGGTGATGCCCTTTGGGTTGCGGAATGTTGGGGCCACAAATCAAAGGCTGGTGAACAAAATCTTCCATGACCAAATCGGAGAAACTATGGAGGTATACATAGACGATATGCTCGTCAAATCAAAGAAAGTTGTAGACCACAGAAGTCACCTGGAGAAAGCTTTTGAAATCCTGAAGCAATTTAACATGAAGTTGAACCCACACAAGTGTACGTTCGGCGTGAAGTCGGGAAAATTCCTAGGGTATTTAGTCACCCAGAGAGAGATAGAAGCCAGCCCCGAGCAGGTTCGAGCAATAACGACGTTGAAATCCCCCAGGTGTGTAAAAGACGTCCAAAAATTCACTAGGCAGATTGCCGCCTTGAACGGGTTCATATCTAAGTCAGCAGACTGATGTCATCTCTTCTACGAAGTACTTAGAAAAAACAAGTGTTTCCAATGGACTCCCAGACATGAAGAGGCTTTCCAAGAACTGAAGAACTACTTCTCTAATCCTTTGATTTTGGCCAAACCCGAAGCAGGAGAAGCTCTACCCTTGTACCTAGTTGTCACTAAAAAAGCCATTAATGGGGTGTTGGTCTGAGAACAAGATGGGCAGCAACAACTCGTGTACTACGTTAATAGAACTCTCCTACCAGCCGAGACTCGATACTCTTCCTTGGAAAAGTTGGTCCTTGCCCTAGTCATGTGCTCCAACAAGCTTCGTCCGTACTTTGAGGCCCACCCGATAGTGGTGAGAACCACACACCCTTTGAAAACGGTAATGCACAAGCCAAAATTCACAAGAAGAATGGCCAAGTCGGCGATTCACTTGAGTGGGTTCGATATTAAGTACGAGCCTAGAACCACATTGAAATCTCAAGCGCTGGCTGATTTTGTGGTTGATTTTAGCCCTACGACGGAAGAAGCATCCGATCCAACAGACCTAATGACGCTAGAAGCTAAGTCTCCAGTCAAATGGACGCTTCATACGGATGGCGCTTCTAATGCTGGGGGAACAGGGATAGGAGTAGTCCTAAAATCAAAAAAGGGGGATAGGGTGGCACAAACAATGAAGTAGAGTATGAAGCTCTGATCTTCGGGCTAACCCTCGCCAAGGACCTGGGCATACATCAGATAGAAGTCAAGTGCGACTCGTTATTGATAGTCAACCAAGTTCTGGGGTTGTACGAAGCAAGAGATGTAAGGATGGCAGCTTATCTAAATGAAGTCGAAAATCTGATTCCTCGTTTCGAGAAGGTTTCCTTCGCACAGATCCCAAGAGAGCAGAATGCTCAAGCAGATTCTCTTGCCCGCCTGGCGTCAGCCATTGATCTTGAGGAGTACCCTGTAATCCCGATGGTTCACATCATGGCCCCCGCCATAAGACGAACTCACACTAGTGATAGCAAGAAGTCCGAGAGAATGATCGATGACGTCAGTCTTCTCGGAGCTGCCCCCCAAAGCATCTTCATGAGCAGTGACGACGTTGACGCTAGAAGTTACCGAAACGATCCCGATGCAGACCTGCCCCTGAACGGATCAAACTGCGAGAGAGCTCCCTTCGATCCCTCGGAGACTAACGAAGCACCTCGGACTCAGCCGTACCTAGATTGGCTAAGCAAGGGAAAGCTTATAGAAGACAAAATTGAAGCTAAGTCGCTAAAGATGAAGGCCACCAAGTTCACGGTAGAAGGCGGGAAACTGTTCCACAAATCGGCGGTGGGAACGCTACTGCGTTGCCTAGCTAAAGAAGGTGTTCAGAGACTTCTTGAATAACTCCGTGAAGGAGATTGCGGGAACCACACCGGAGGGAGAAGTCTATCCAACAAAGCCCTTCGGCAAGGATGGTTCTGGCCTACTATGAGGAAAGATGTTATATACTTCTGTCGTAAGTGTGATGCTTGTCAAAGACACGCGCCGACCACTCACCAACCTCCTGAGCCACTCTACCCCACACTTACACAATGGCCCTTTATGCGCAGGGGGATGGACATAGTCGGGAAGTTAGTCCCTTCATCCGGACAGAGAGTGTTCTTCCTTGCTATGAAGAATTACTTCTCCAAGTGGATCGAAGCTGAAGCTTATCGAGAGATCAAAGATAAACAGGTGATATCTTTCATTATCAAAAATATCCTCTTTCGTTTTGGGGTACACGCGGAGATTGTATGCGACAATGGCTCTCAATTCACAAGCCAGAGAACTAGAGACTTCTACAGTCACTGGAAAATCCGCCTGGTCACTTCAACCCCCCGCTTTCCCCAGTCAAATGGGCAGGCCGAGGCTAGCAACAAAGTGATCATATATAATCTGAAGAAGAGGCTCGCGAAAGCTAAAGGAAACTGGGCTGATGAGCTCCCGTACGTCCTTTGGGCCGATCGCACGATGCCGAAGGTCGCGACTGGTCAGTCTCCTTTCTCTTTAACGCACGGATGTGAAGCGGTCATTCCCACTGAAATTCTCATCCCAACCGCTCGTACCAGGTTTGTGACCGAAGAACGTAATCATTTGGAGCTGTCGGCTGATTTAGATACCTCAGGCGAACTTTGTGACCAAGATTGGTTACAATTGGCAAGACACCAGTAGCAGGTCACCCGAAGCTATAACCAGAATGTCAAGATCTGGACTTTTCGGGTCTGTGACTGGGTACTATGATGAGTCTTCCAAAACACCCATGAAACCAAGTCGGGGAAACTAGCCCCGACCTGGGAGGGACCCTATAAGATAACAGGGGTCGTTGGGCAAGGCGCTTACCACCTAGAATCCAGGGACGAAGAAGCCATCCCTAGGAGCTGGAACGCAATACATTTGAAGAAGTATCACTTCTGAGGGAGAACTCCTTTTATCGGAGCGCAGACCTCCCCGAACCCTTAGCGAAAGGTTCTCAACGTCAGATATTCAAGACACTAGAGGTCATCAGTCCGTAGTTTATTATCTTGCTTTTGCTAAATTCATCCTTCTTAGTGTGTTCAACTTATTTTTGTGAAGACTCTTTGTTGTGTGATTTCTATGCTATAGTTTGCTCTTATCGAATGAATGACGTTAATGCATCCCTGTTTGATTACCTTTATTTTCTCTTTGCATGAATAGAACTAGAAAATCAAAAGTATATTTTATTTACATATAGAATGCCTTATACAATCAAATATAAGTTCAAAGCAACAGAGGTAACCAATCCTAGACTAAAAACATCTCTAATCGACTGTCCTTCTCGAGTGCAAGTCCCAACGTGATACTCGTTACACGCCTGGAAATTTCATCGGTGAACGCAGCTGCCACCCGTGACTAGAGACTTCTGCAGGAATCCTCGTCTTGAAGCCTTCTATCCGAAGCACCCATCCGTCCTGAAAATTCCTGCACACAATGGAAGGACAATACCAAAAGAAAATACGCAAGAAGGAAAAACATGCATGCATCAAAACTATTCACTTCCTCTTCTTTAGGAAGAGGAGACGTCCAAGCAAAGGACAAATCAATTTCGTCCAGATCAATGAGTTCAGTAACGCCGGGCGATGATCTCTTAGCAGGGGTCACTTTCATTACGGTCTCTACCTTCACCTTCGGGTCCAAGGGGGGTCTCTTGTCACTTGATCGGAGCTTGCGCTGAATCAGGGCTGCAACAAAAAAACTTCTCCCCAGAGACGAAGAAGTTTCTGAGAAGACAAGCGTTAGAATCCAAGAAAACAATCGCTGCCATATTCAAAAGTAAAGAAGAGAGGCGCATACTGGTAGGGTTTTTAACGGGGCTCACAACCGCGCCAGCGAGTTTCCCAGACACCAGAGCATTATCCTCGATCGTCTTCTCAGAGTTCCCCAATCCCGCATCATCTTCATCGTCCCTTGGATCCCCAGTGACTGACGTCGTCTTGTTACTAGACTCGCCCTCAAGCATTTGTTCCGCAGACCTCCGATATGTCCTTTTGGCCTCCGAAAGAGAGAAGAGCTTTCTGCAAGCTTCCGATTCCAGAACTTGGGTCCAGACTCAGCGGAACTGCGCGAGAAGTCCTCAAAGTCAGATACTTGAGAAGGAAGTAGTGCGAGAAAACAATTGGGGGTTGTGAAAATTAGGGCTAAAAGTGCTTACTTTTGGTGGTCCAGGAGTCAAAGAACGCAACTTAATACATCTCCCCAAGAGTGGATTTCTTCACGAAAAAGAACCGCGAAGCCCAATCTTTATCATTGACCTTCGATCTCGGGATCAGGGGGTTTCTGATATCTCGCGCATGAAGAGTGAAGCGTCCAGCCCTGAGGGGACAGACCCGATATGCGCACAAGAGATCTTGCAATGTGAAGTCAATCTTCTCGCCCCGGCAGATTTCACCGATCTGGTACAAAATCTTCCATACCGACGACATCAACTATGCCGGAGAGGCTCTGAGCGTCATTAAGAAGTTTAGGATCAAAGAGAAGAAAGGGAAAAGGGCTCCCAAGATGAAGGGGTACTCCAGAAAGCAGACCCAGCCCTCCTTGACCCAGTCAGCATCCTCGCATGTAGGGGTGTAGAAGTTGGTATCGGAGGGGAATCCATGGTTTCGGACTAGAGTCTCCACCTCGTCTGAGGAAAAAGAGCAAGGGCGACATTCATGAGGCTCGAGGATATGAGAAGATTCGAAGCCCATGTCTTTGACGTTGGTGTTGGCCATGGAGGTTAACAATAGAGGAGCAAAATAAGAGTTAGAGAGAAGAGCAAGAAGACGATGAAGCACGAAAGAGATGACGCGTATCTCAGAGGGGGTATGGGGCGAGGCATTTAAAGCTTGAGTGATGGGACTCTTCAAGTTCTCGAGGGTGATCGAACGGACGGATAACCACCACGTGGCACACGCTGCCTACGCTCACGCGGCAAATCCGATCCAAATCTCGCCTAAAAGATTTGGATCAGGATTTGGGAGTCTTGTTAGGCCCAAAAATCCATCGGCCTATTTGATAATTCGAGCCCATAAGTACACGGAGAAGTCATCAGCCGTGTTGAACGAGACAAGATCCTGGAATGGGAGAAGTCATCAGTCATCTGATGGAAGGAAGAAAGCATCCGTCACAGAGCGGAGAGATCTGTTCAGAAGACGCTGGTGAGAGTACGCCGAGCCTCCGATATATGCGGGAAGTGGGAAGTTAGTTACAAGATGTGCCCTAGGAATCCGGAGATCGTGATACATGGGAAGTAACCGTTGTAGTTCAGATGTATATATGAAAAATTATGTATTTTGTAAAGAACAATGAACAACCACACGGAAAAACCAATCTCTTGAGGAGATCATTGCCCTCTGTTTTTGTGAATTCCGAACTTGTTATTTCTTTTGAATTCGATCGTGCCTTAATTCAGGACAAAGGTTTGTTAATCAAATTTTTTTCCAAAACAATCTTGTAGCAATATTTTTAATTAGGTTATTAGCATAAATCCATTATTATTATTTAGATCTCTATGGAAAGCAATTTAAGTTATTTAAATCAAGATAAAAAGATTTTTAAGAGGAAATTAGACCTTCTGTATACTGGATTTAACGTACAGGAGAACAGGACACTTCAGGGGAGAAGCCAAAGGGGCGGCGATGGACGGCCGGTAGTCTGGCAGCGGCTGCAGCGGCGGGCGCGGACTGCTGGGCAGCGGCCTGGTGGTCCGACAATGGAGTGGTGGTGATTGGGTGGTGTTTGAATGTGTTTAAATGTGTTTTAATGGGAAAAAAATCAGCAAGGAAGAACTTGATTTTAGGCTGAATTTTGAGAAATTGAAAAGCAAGAATGCTTAGGAAGAGAGAAGAGAAATTGTGTGTGTCTTCTAAGTGGAAAAATCAGCCTTTAAATAGGCAATTCCATGCAGCTTGGTGATCCATGTCAATAGATTTTGACCAATGGAGAAGGGGAGGATTGATGAGGATTGGAGAGAAGTGTGCTTGTTGGGTGATGACTATTGATGATGCAAGTATGGGTGGTCTTGCAAGCAAGAATGGAGAAGTCGGGCGACAATGCTCATGCACTGGTTTACGTCAATTCAATATCAGACTTCTTTGAGTCTTGAAGAAGAAGAAGAATAGAGAGGGTTTATTATTAAAAGTGTGGTGAATTGGGTAGTCAAATTACAATAGTCTAGCAGTTTGAGGATTATGTGTGTGAGGGAGAGATGCAAGAGGTCTCGGGTTCGAGTCTCGGCTCTTGATTCCTTTTTTTGCCTTGTATTTATTCTTAGCCTTGTAAGACTATATTTTTAATGAAATTCGAAAATTATGTTAGTATTATTTTATTTGAATAATTTTCATACCTTATAATCCTTTATACAAAGTTCTTAATTTTATTTAATTTAAATTATTTAAACTCTCTTTTTAAAGTGAAAATGATTATTTAAATATTATATTGGTTTTAAAAACCTTGGAATATTGCGGATATTACACAATCCTCGTGAGTTCCGGATACATTTTTCCTAGTACCTTCAAAGACTAACCAAGATCTAGAGTGCCTGCTCTGATACCAATTGCTGGATCGTAGGTTAGTCGAAATCAGTAATGGGAATTGTATATAACAGTTCCCTCATGCAGTGGAATAAGTAAATATGCAGGTAAGTAAAACAAGTAGAGACAGTTCCCTTATAGAGGAACCCCACAACGAACAACTAATCGCGTGATTAAACCTCTACCACCACTTGGAGGATTTTCGAATGAGTTTCCTTTTCTTTATTGCTTAGTTTCCTTCAGATTACAAGGCAGAATAAAAACTTCTCTATTCCTACTAGGACTCTCTCCCTAGGCAACACTAATGTATTCTCTCAACCCTAACACGGTGAACGCTCACAATCAAAGACAAAGCGAAACTCAAACTTCTCTCTCTCTCTCTCTCTTCTTGTTCTGTCTCTTCTCCTGAGTTCCCCTAGACATATGAACTCGTTCTTTCTCCTACACTGTCGTCGAGATTAGTTCGCCACCGGGGACTTTTCACCAACTTGATGGTTCTCACTCAAACATCTCTTATGCTCTTTTTCCTCTGTGTTTTGGAGTTTTTGATTTGGGAAAAGTGAGCAACAAGGTTACTATTAAAGGATATAAATAGGCGTGATGAGAAACCCTTATCCACTAGAGATATTTGTCCTAAATTCCCTTTTTTTCTTGCTCTCCAAGTATGATTCTTAAGGTTGACATGTGACATTGATTTGAATTTGAATTGCCAACTCTTGAATCATTCCGGACCATTAGATGGTCATCTTCCTTCTGCTGAAGCACTGAAAGTCTGAGACGCCATTTTGTCCGGAACAAATAGGATCCCTAAAAATGTGCTGAGATGTCGCTTTCACGCATGCGCCAGTTTCCATCCAAAGGGAACTCTCGTCTTCTCGGTTCCCTTGTATTGGGAACTCTTTTTGACTTCGAGGGATTCCTATTCTTCTCATCCAATCCCATCATGTGGGAACTTTGGTTCACTGAGTTCCCTTCTCGTGGGAACTCTGTTCTCTTATGAGGTTGGTCGCATTCTTTTCATCGTTGCATTAGTTCCCGTGCTTTGGGAACTCGTTCCGCTTGCCGATGCGTAACCTGTTATACTGAAATAATTGGCCATAGGCTTTAATTCCCATGGTGTTTGTCATTATCAAAACCGAGGACGTTGTTCCAGTGTTAATGAACGTGAGTTCTTAACATCGACTCAACAAAGTCGTTTAAGGAAAGATAGAAGAGGAAGGACTCGGTATGGTATAGAGCATGAACTATCATTGGAAACATCTTTGTCAAAGTGGTTAACTAACAAGTTGAGATAACTTTACAAATATGTCAATAAAGGAATGACATTGTGTGTGCTAATGTCGAGAGTGGAAGATGGAAAAACTCTAGGATAAAGATGCTTCTAATGTAGGAAGAGTTTTTGGACTAGTAGTGGCACCATAGTTTGCAGTACCACTGGATATTGTTGCTGTTATTCGAGCCATCTAGGTGGGATTTCTCCTAGATTTGAGGGGTACGAGAGTCGTTCCTAATCAAAATACTGTTGCAGGGCATCTAGATTAGTCTGGGGAATTGTAGAGGCAATCAAGATCGAAGGTAGTTGGTTGTATGTCAGAGAAGTAGGCTCAAAGGAGTTAGGTTAGTAATAAGTGTGCAAAAGACTGCCAAGTTGTGCAGCAATGGATATGTGTGGTACTAGTGATCTGCCTTTCAAGAGGACAAGGAAAGACTACACATTTAGAATATACCTAATGTGGTTGCGAATGTTATTCCGAGATTAGCTTTCAAGATTACCACCATAGAGTGGAGTAGATATTTAGTAGTGAATAGAAATTGGGATGAGACCAATATCAAAAGTTTTGAATCGTATAGACCCGAGGAAGAATATTTTCCTATGATGGTGTATTGATTACTGAGAGTTAAACTAAGTTATTATTATGATCAAGAACTCATTGTCCTATAATGATGGCTTATTGGACCAATTACAAGGGACCACGATGTTTTCAGAAGTGGATTTGAGAACAAGTTATCACAAGTTAAAGAAAAGACAATCCTAAGATGGCTTCTTGAGCAAGATATGAGCATTATAAATGGGTAATGATGTCGTTTGGATTGACTAATGCCCCTATATCTTTTATGGAGTGATGAACTGGGTGTTCATTGACCACTTGGTTAGGTTCATGGTTGTTTTTATTGATGACATTCTAATTTACTCTCCAAATAAAAAAGAACATGTAGAGCATCTCAAACTAGTCTAAGGAGTATTGAGACAACAATGACTATGTGCAAAGTCATCCAAGTAGAATTTATGGTTATCAAAAGTTACTTTAGTAGGACATGTCGTGTTGTAGAGGGAGTTTAAGTGGATCCCTTAACGATTGAAGTTAAGTTGCAAAAAAAAAAAGTAGTGATTTCTCAAGGGTAGAGCTCGATTGTGTGATGATGCGAAGGGATAAAGTTATTACTTATGCTTCTAGACAGTCGAAACCGAATGAGTTGAATTGATTAAAGCACAATCTAGAATTAGTAGTAGTGATGCATTCTTAGAAGATTGGTGCCATTTTTAGTAAGGAAATACATGGAAGGTGATGATAGATTATAAAAGTTATAAGTATGTCTTTATGTAGTAGGAACTGTGTATGAGGAAGCGAAGATGGCTTGATTTGTAGAGGATTATAATTTAGAGATCCTTTATCATCCTAGAAAAGAGAATGTAATCATTTATGCTCTTAGTGGGAAGGCATGCATTTCAAGAATGTATTTTAGTTTAGGTGATTGTACAATAAGAGTTTTGGGAAATAACTGATGAGGTAGGGGATTAAGATGCAGATTCAATGATATTAAAGTAGACTGAGTTTTGTGGAAGTGTCAGTCAGCTTTACCAGAGAAATAAGGCAGAAGTAGGAGATAGGCCTAATATGCAAGATTTTAGATAGAGGTTGAGTCGTGGAGATATATCTAATTTTTCAAAATGAGCTAATGGTGCTTTGAGATTTAATGGTCAAATTTGGGTGCCTTGAGATGAGGAATAAAGACACATTATTTTACAGAAAACAAAAAAAACACATGTTACATTATCCTCAATCAACTTGGAGCATGTATGATGTACATGGGTTTTAGACTACATTATTGGTGGAACAACATGAAGCCGGAATGTATTTAGAATCGTGGATAAGTCAAACACCTATGACGGATTTGTATCGCAGAGCAAGTCCAAAGATAACATTGATTGCAACTCCAATATAGTAAGAATCAGCAACATGTTGTATAGGAAATTGAAACCTAACATAAGCCATTTAAATGAAGTAGTCAGTATACTTTAGGTTGGCCCGCAACTGAGCATTAGAAAACCTAGAGAAATCCATCAAGATTGTAATTGAGAAGAAGCCTAACCCTAGAACATCTCGATAAGGATAAATTGAAACAAAAAAGTGGAAGACAACAACCATGCGCGAAGCAGAACACATCAAAAACAAAGAACCAAACAAAATTAAGGAAGGAGAAAAAAATCTCCACAACCACAATATATGAGAACATTAAATGTTAGTTTTAGATAGGGATAATATGGAAATATAAAGGTTGGAACATGATCCAATAACGATGGAGGCTAGTTCTTGATGATGTGTAGTTTCTCATCTCTACAATCACTTTATTTTCTTCAGCTCAGCTAGCTTGTTCTAAGAGCATGTTTATCCATTGAAATTTATTGAGATGCAAGAATAATATATTAATAAAATAATAAAATAGAAATACAAAAAAAGAGTATTTCATATAAAGAGATACTTGGATTTGAAAACGAAGCATCCCAATTGAAGAGATGCTAGAAAAACAAGCATCTCAAATGGAGAAATAGTATAAAATAATGAAAAAGTGAACTCTTTAGGGATGCTCTTTTTCCATTGATAAACATGTTCTAATGTCCCAATTGATTCCATATCCTTCGATCCTTCAGTTGGATCAACACCAGCATATTTGGTGATCTGGATTTTAGCACCTGAGCATAGTAGAATATTTTTTTATCATATGTCCATCATTTTCAATGATGACCCCAACCTGTATGTAATGAAATAAAAATGAGAATCCTTTCAAAGAAGTTCAAGAAAAGAAACATATCAAAAATAAGAGAATGATTGAGCAGATGGCAGATTAGCCCTAAACTTCCAATAGGAATGTGGATTTTTTGGCTTGCCCTTGGAGGCCTTGCATACCAATTGTATTACAAGTTAGAGTAAAAACTTAAACACATCCAAGAACATAGTCAGGCGTATGATTTTGTTACTTAACTTGCAAACATAGTAAAATTCAACACTTTTCCCATTTAAAAGATAAATACATGCCATATGACAAAACACTCACTTCAAGAAAATAAAGATACTACAAAATAATAAAAGCAACTCGACTGTATGTATGTTTGATTCATATACTAAAAATAAAGGGAACAAATGTGGAAGAAAAATGAATGATACTTTTGGACAAAAAATACAGGAACTTCCAGCTCACATTTAAACATTCCATGACTTTAATAGGGAGACTTGTATCAATTTGGTGCTAGTAATAAAGATCAAAATAATCGACAACGAGGCACATTGAGTTGGCTGCAAAAGCAGCCCTCACATAGGCAGGAACTCTCGCGTCGCCCGAAAGAGATCTTAAGATTCCAAATTTAGCAGTCAACTACAATTTTTTCCTCATCTATGTACATATTAAAGAAGAAGCCTCATGACACATGTCATCCTCTGATTTATTTCGCCTATGTGTTGAGTCGTGGTTAATTTTGCATATGTGGCACCACCTATTATCCAAATATTCAAGCCTTTAATAAATACTTAATACATCGATTTATCTCTTAATTCAATAAATTAATTTGTATTTATATTTGATTCTAATTAATTGGATATTTATCTCTTAATCCAATAAATTAATTTGTATGTTGATAGAAAATGGGAGTTGGAGAAATTAATTCTGTATTGCACTGCACATCCAGATAGTGTCTCATTACATGGTTATATAGTGGTGCCTTTGTACTACACTAGGGACACCTGTCCTTGTACAGAATTCTCTAGAATTGAGTGGGATGCAAGCATATCTTAAACAACATTTGTTTGTCCTAATGACATATTAATCTCACTATCCTCCCTCGATCCAAACTCGTGAATGCTGAGTTTGGAGCGTAGCTGTAGAAACCGGTTGGTGGGCAGAGGTTTGGTGAGTGTGTCTGCTAGCTGGTCCTTTGAAGAGATGAAGGCAACACGTAAGGATTTGATCTTGACCTTTTCTCAGACGAAATGATAATCAAGTCCGAGATGCTTGATCTTGTGATGGAGTATCGGATTGTCCGCAAGATAGGTTGCACCAATATTATCGCACCATAGAGTGGGCGGGTTTGGAAGATGAATCTTCAATTCAGAGAGGACGGATTGTATCCAGATGGCTTCACATGTGGCATGTGCGATTGCCCGGTATTCGGCCTTGGTTGAGGAGCGGGAGAAAGTCGGTTGCTTTTTGGAGCTCCAGGAGATCAAATTTGGTCCGTGGAAGATGCAGTAAGCACTAGTAGAGCGTCTATCAGTGGGATCCCCTACCCAGTCAGCATCGGAATATGCTGAGATGTTGGAGTTGAGTGCGGAAGAGATAAAGAACTAGAGGTGCACAGTAGCATTGAGGTATCTGAGGATGCGTTTTACGCCCTGCCAGTGTCGCTCTTCCGGGGAGTGCATTGCCTGACAAATGCGATTTACAGCGAAGGAAATGTCTGGTCTGGTGAACGCCAAATATTGAAGCCCTCCAACAATGCTGCGGTACAAAGTGGGATCATGAAACGGTGGAGAGGGTTCTGTGTTGGAGACAAAATTGGTAGCCATTCGGGTTGCGACAGCTTTGGAGTTGGCCATCCCAGCGCGCAACACCAGGTCTTTGATGTACTTTGTTTGGCTAAGGAAGAAGCCTTGTGTGGTGCGTCGAGCTTCAACACCTAAAAAATAAGAAAGATCACCAAGGTCTTTGACCGGAAATTGGTGAGATAGTGTCTTGATAAAGGCAGTAGCAAGGGATGGATTAGAAGCAATAACCAACAAATCATCAACATAGATTAAAATGTAAACAACTAGGTTGCCTTGGTGATAGATAAACAGGGAAGTGTCGGCTGAGGAAGGAGTGAACCCCATGACTATGAGGGCATCACTAAGGCGGGAGAACCAGGCTCGGGGAGCTTGTTTGAGGCCGTAAAGAGAGCGGTTTAATTTTCAAATATGGTGGGGAAAGGAGGGGTTAGAAAAGCCAGTGGGTTATGATATGTAGACGTCTTCTGTCAAGGAGCCATGAAGGAACGCGTTTTGAATATCGAGTTGTTTCGCCGTCCAACCGTTCATCGCCGCCAGGGAAAGGAGTAAGCGAATGGTGCAGGGCATGGCAACGGGACTGAAGGTCTCGTCATAGTCGAGACCGTGAACTTGATGGAAACCTTTGGCCACAAGACGCGCTTTGCGTCGCTCGATGGAGCCATCGGCTTGGCGTTTGGTCTTAAAAATCCATTTTACGCCTAGGACGTTATTGGTGGTGGAGGCGGGAACTAGGGTCCAAGTGTTTGTGGAAAGGAGGGCATGAAATTCAACGTTCATGGCTTCACGCCATTCAGGGAAGCGATTTGCTTCAGTGAATGACAGAGGCTCATCTGGGATTTGGGTGGTGGTGGAGGAATGTAAAGAAGGGGATGGCCAGGGAACAGTGCCGTCCGTTCAGATTAGGGGTTTGGAGATAAAATTTTTTGAACGAGTTTGCATTTGGTGAGAAGGTGGGTTTTGTGGTGGTGGGTTATGTTCTGGGTTGGGAATGTCCACTGGTTGTGGGTTAGGATTGAGGAGAACAGGCCCATTGGTGGAGTCATTTGGGGCTGGCCCATCAGGAATAGATGGTGAAGTGGGAATAGTAGGGGGAATGTGAGTTGAAGAGGATGGGCGTGGGTAGTCGGTTGATAAGGTACGTGGCGGTTTCAAAAGCATAGTCCCAATATGGGAAGGGGAGAGAAGCATGTTTGAGGAGGGTGAGGCCCATGTCCACGATACGTCTATGACGAGCCTCATGACACATGTCATCCTCTGATTTATTTCGCCTATGTGTCGAGCCGTGGTTAATTTTGCATATGTGGCACCACCTATTATCCAAATATTCAAGCCTTTAATAAATACTTAATACATCGATTTATCTCTTAATTCAATAAATTAATTTGTATTTATATTTGATTCTAATTAATTGGATATTTATCTCTTAATCCAATAAATTAATTTGTATTTATCTTTTATTCTAACTAATTAGAGATTTATCTCTTAATCCAATAAATTAATTTGTATTTATCTTTTATTCTAACTAATTGGATATTTATCTCTTAAACACAATAAATTAATTTGTATTTATCTTTTATTCTAACTAATTCGATCTCTTATATATATCTTATAAGATTCTACCTAACCTAACAATCTAACCTAGACTAACAAATGGATTATTTTACGTAATTTCTTTTTACTAATATATATTTTGTATTTATATTTATATTTTAATCATTCTTAACGAATTATTTTGTATTTATCCTTAAGTGCTTGATTATTCTTATCTAATTATTTTGTATTATCTTGAGTTCATTTTTATCTCATCCCTCATTGATTAATTACATATTTTCTAAATTAATTATATATTCAAATCACATGACAAAAAAAAACATATGCTATAATTAAACTTTTTTGATCATTTTTATATTTATTTTTAATTTAAACATATATATACAAATTTTAAAAAAAAATAAACTAATTCATTTCCTTTTAATAAAGGCGAAAATAAAACATTGAGTTTCAATAATTTTGTTCTATTCACATAAAAAAATATTTATATTTAACCAAACCCGTACCCTGTACGGGTACTTATGCTAGTTCCTTCTAATTTGAAGGCCTAATTTATAAACTACATGCACAAAAGTCCATGTCAATCGATCCAGTTGGTTTCTATCATATAAAAGAAGCATTAGATGACTAAAATCATAATAGTTAAACGTCCTTGTGCTTAAATATTATCCATACAAGCTTACCTACTTACACGGATGTCCCTGGCTACGAGAAAGAAACCGATTGTTTTTCCATAAAAGACTTAAGAATTTCTTCTTATTTGGAAGAAGAGCTCAAATTGATTTTATGTTCAAGTTTGCATGGCAGTAGTGTCTCTACCAATTTAGCATCAATGCAAATTTTGCCAACGTAGTTCTGACTGAATGTGAATATGAGCGAAATAAACCCCAAACCATTGAATCTGCATTTGATCGTTTCAAGAGCTTGTGACTAAGAGAAACCATAATAGTTTGTAAAAAATATGCTTTTAAATAATAAAATAGAGATTGTGCCCTCACCAGCCTTTACCTTCTCAAGAGCCTCAAACAATGCTCTCTTGTTCTTCTCAATAAACCACTAAACTCAAAATAAATATGAAAGAAGGTAGAAAATGAAGTGAAAATCCCCTTCCAATCAGCATACTTTCTGTAACCAGTTTACCTGACCCCGCAACAAACGAGGTAGTTGAAGCTCCAACTAGAGAGGCTTTGTTCTATAATAAATGCAGAAAGCTTACCTCAAATTCGAGGTACTTCTTCTAACAATTGTAGGATACCAACACTGCATTAAGGGCTAGTGTGTCTACGACCAGCGTCCTTGCTAACCCTAACCCTAGATTCTAAATTGGGGGAACCCTAGACCCAACCTCAATCAGAACAGACGAAATCGACCACTGGGACAACAAAAACCTTATCCCCTACATATCACCCATACAAAATCAATCAAGAATAAGATTTATGGAAGTAGAATAAAAAACACCAAAATCATTCAAAAAATAAAATTACAAATTCACAATAAAGCACCAAAATCTAGGGTTAGGATAAGAATTCGTCCTCCTCAACCTCCAAATCTCCCGACATCCATGGTCGCACCAAGCAACACCCTAAATTCCCAACACGCTTCAAGAACTATGATATTTGGATCTAGGACTTGCCCTTCTCTTCCCCCTACAAAGTTGGAACGATTGCAAATAGGATGAGGCACCTACCATATTTGAGGGACAGATTACCAAAAAGTTGAGGCTTTCTACCGCTGCCAATGGGGGCTACCAATTCGAACCATATTCAAACCTGTAAATTAAAAGCAATTAAACATAAAGGTCTCTACTAGTAACCAACATTCAAGGGTTTCACTCTGACAAGAAAAGAATTAACACTTCAATTACAACTTACACTTGTAGAAGAAGTAGCTGCTACATCAAAATAGCCACCCAAAATGTTGCGTTTGAGTGAAAGACTTGGCAAGCTAGAAGAAACAAAAACAAACTGATGTGGTAAATAAGGACACTAAAACCAAATAAAATGCAACTATCGTGTCCAGAATGCTCACTAAACTCGCTATAAAGAAAAGTCCACTTAACAAAGATGTCTTTAAAGCAAGAAGTGGAAACAAGATGGAAGAGTGTTTCCTTACATCAAATCACAACTGCACAACTCCAACCGAACACTACCCACAAAATGCGCGAAAATTAGGGACCCAAGCTTCCTATCTCTTCTGTGCTAGAACACATGATTCCACAAACAAAGTGTACTCCATCAAAAACACCATGTGGGCCTTTATTTATAATAGCAGCGGAAAGAAGAAGGAATGTGGAAAAGGCAAACATGCCAATAAAGAAGAATCAAATAGCAACCAGCTCAGAGTTCTTGCAAATGAAGAAAACCACCCAACATAAACACGCTGATACAAATCAATAATAAAACATCGATCACTAACATCAAACCAACAAATACAAATGAGAAATCCCTAAGAGTAACATACAAACAAACTCCTATGAGTTAAAGCTTAATAAGACTCTCTGAATTATCCCTTTCTAGCCTTTTCTAAAATTTTATAACAGCCAATATCCATCTCCTAAGCACTAAGAAAGATGAATTAAAAGAATGGGTTCAAGACAACAATTGTTGGTGATTTGTGAAAGTCACCAATCCCTTTGCGTGCATGTGGTGAGAAAGAGTCACATGGAAGCATCGATTGAGAAGATCGAACTATTCGACACATCATGAATTGATTAGAGGAAGAGAAATAGCCATATGAAAAAAGTAGCTAGATAAGACTCCGAGACGTGCGCCGACGCCTAGGCATGGGAACCTCAAAATTCGAGTGGCGCGACACATGCACGATGCTCGGTAGGGGTGAGCCTACGCTTGGGCCATGGTGAACCAAGTGCTAGCAAAGTCACGCGGTTAGTTTGGTAGCTACGAGACGGATTTGTGGCACGCCTATGCCTTGGCACGAGGTGCCAGGTACTCGTCACGAAGCACAACCAAGCTAGGCATATGTATTTTGAGCTAGGAAAGTATAAAAGTAAACTTTGTGCATTATTGTATGTTTATATGGGAGCTACTCTAAGATTGGTGAATGTCTTTGAAAAGGACAAAGCTTGAGATTAGCTTGGCACATGGCTATGAAAGCTAGAACTTAGTTTGAAAGCTAGAAACTAGCTTGTAAGTTAGCTCCATAAGATAAACTTAACACTTAGCTCAAGGAACTAGCTTAGAATTGGCTCAAATAGCTTATAGTCTGCTCAAATAGCTTAGAGGTCAGCTCAACTAGCTCGTAGTTATCTCAAATAGCTTGAAAGTCCGCTCAACTAGCTCGTAGTTATCTCACCCACTGCAACCGTCCTCCTCCACCATCACTTTGTCAATAGTTGCAGGTCCTCCTCCGTCACTGGAAAGGGTGCATTGTTTACAAATGTAAAACGCCGGTTTTATATACCAGAATGTCACTTGGTTTTGGACCTCACTTGGGTCCACTCAGGCTAATTTAACAACAATTTCACAATACGGGACCTTGGAACAAAGGCACGACGAGAAATACAAGAAAAACATCCAACTATGTTTCTTTAAAAATAACAAAGTCATGCACGTGTGCATTAACCCACTCCAACACAACTCTCATTTCTGATCTCTAGACTTTAACCATTATTTACAAACATCTAACTTAACAAGATAACATAGACTCCTAGGACCTATAGTTCTACAAAATATTATCCGACTGCATCCTAAGACACACCACGTCGATCTGGCTCACCGTCATCTTGGAGAAGATTCCTTGGAGCATTATTCATACCAGAGTGATTACCTAAAAGAAAAACAACACCCCGAAAGGTTAGCTAACAATTTCAATATGCACTGGATAGTAAATGCAACATGCAGAGGAAAAATCAATTTATTCAATTACATAATAAGAGTCGTAATATAATAGTTCACATATAGAACATTCACCATAACAAAAAAAAACGCACAACAATACTTATAATTATAAAACGCACCTAATAATACTTACAGCCATACAATGCATACTAATAATAGCACATCATTTCACTTAAGTATCACTTCAATCACTTTTCGTCTCAATAATTGTTCAATCGCAACTCATCAATTGTCAATCGACATAATTTATTAAACAAGCATGGCATCCTCCAGCCTTACGCTAGGTAGTGGAAGGCGGCCTCCACCGTTTATCCGAACCACTCACACCCACATCATTCACCTTCTTACCCCTGGTCAAGTCTCCTCGGGAGCACTCGCCAAAACATTTTATTAAAATTTTGAAGGGGTGATAGCATGCATTTAGGCATAGTTTAGGACATGTCTACTTTCATGTTTTGAGTCTTTTTAGCTTAGTTTTGAGTTAATTTTATGTTTGTTTTGTTTGTTTTCTTCGTTCGGTATCTACTCTCCTGTTGTGTGGATTTCAGGCTATTTTGATGGAGATTCAAGCATTTTCAAGGATCATGGCTAAGAGGAGTGTTTCATGGAGCCTAAGTGATGAAGGACGGAGCTTACAAGCGATTGCTCGGGTGCCAAGATGAAGAAAGAGCGGAAAAAGGAAGAAAAGACTGCCTAGCCAAGTACGTGATCAAGTACGTGGTCACGTACTCAACTACCCGACCAAGTACGTGACCGGGTTTTTGCCTGGGTTTAAGACCGAGTACTTCAGAATTACATCGTTGAGGCTGCAGGGACTTACCCGACCGGGTAGTTGCCCGGGTAGTTGCTCGGGTAGTTGCCCGTGTCAGAAATTTGGGCCGAGCTTTGTTTTATCTTGTTGCCAAATATACTTCAACCCTGGTTTTTTTAGGAGATTATGACGGATTATTCTCTTTAGCCTCCTCTTTGAAGAACCCTAGATTGGAGAATCGTGAATTTTTTGCAAGACTTGATTGGAGTTGAATTTAGATCTATTGAAAAGACAATTGGTATGTTTCTCTTTGATTTAGATTTCTTTTCTCTCCATATTATGTCTAGCTAATTTCTTAGTTCCAAGGAGGAATGAACCCAATGGTTTAGTAAGTAGATCTAAGGGTGATGTTTGGTTGAATTGAGATTTGAATTGTTGTTTGATTCAACCTAGGATGCTTAATGACCTAATTTGCTTGAATTAGGAATCTTGTTATGATTTGAGACCGAGAGGAGATAAGAATAACAAGAGGTTGATTGAATTGAATTCACAAATTGTTAATTCATGTTAGATCCCTAGGTTTGAACTTGTTGAAGTATTTGTGCGAGAGTGACTTAATTCACATGTGGAACTTAACCTATCCTAGAAATTATTGATTGAATAGTCTTAACGGAGCGCGAGAGCGGATATTATTTCTATTAATTCATTGATCTCTAAAGAACTTAAAGGACCTAAATAAGACTTGCTTTGTGCGAGAGTGACTGCTAGTCGAGTCTACGTACATGCATTAATCGTCTGAAAAGAGTTAATGTTGACACTCGAGATAATTAGTCCTTCAAACAACATTTGAATTGAAATCCAAATAAATATCACTGGTAATCTACTGAATAATCATTGTGGGGATCTTGACCTTGGAATGCTTTTCTCCATTGATAAATACTTCTTAATTTTGATTTTAATTAATTCTGAATATAATTAAAACTCCTTTTTCTTATTTTTGGCTTAGTATAGTGAATCGTGCTATAATCAATACTACAAAGTTCCCTGTGTTCGACACCTTGATTACTACAACCGAACCGTATACTTGCGGTGTAGGAAAATAGCCTATCAAGGGGCCCTCCTTGACATACAACTAAGTTAGGGGTGTCTCCGCCTTCCCAACTATCCCTAATCATAGCCGTATCGATTAGATGCCAATGTTTAGAAATCCAAATAAAATGCAAAATATTATTCATCTATTATAATTTTCTAAAATAGTGAATTATTTTCAAATAGACATATATAATATATAGGAAAGAATCCCAAAATACAGGTCTACACATCATATCTACACATCCAACACACATCAAAATTGATAACTAAGTAAGTCTAGACAACTTACCTCGAAGGATGATTTGCTGACACAAATTCGAATGTGAGAATTTATGGACGAACTTAGGCACCTAATAATGCCAATAATCTAATTACTGGCCAAATATTTAATCAAGTTAAAATAATACATAACCAAACTACTCCAACATCTGATTCCAATAATACTTAACAAGATAAGTATAAACTCCCATTAAAATATTTAATATTATACTATTATTAAATTAATCCATTTATACCCTCACGAGGACACCATCGAAACTAAATACAAGTTGATCACCCTCTAATAACCAAATTCACACTTACGAACTAACTAGTAAAATTTCTATTAAGTATGGTTATATACTAGTACTACTCATCAACATAATTAATTAGTAATCTATATGAATTATTAAACCTATCTATCCTATATATAAAAAAATAATACGCCTAAGTGCTATAATTATAAATATATAAAGTTACCGAGATCGTGATTTAACCCACCAAGATTGAGCATCTATCCACGCTTGAACTAACCAGACATCCCGATCGAGTACCGAGCAATACAAAATGAATCTGATGATGATGACTTTAAAAACAGCCAAAGGAGAAAGATGATCACGGTGGTGGTAGATCTCTAATGAACAAGGGAATAGGAAGCGGTGTTAAATATGTGAAAATGTCAACGTGGAACAATTTAAGGATGTAAGAGTTCTTTAAAAAATGAGTCAGTATCTAAAGGCGGTGTTGAATAGTCAACCAAAACTATTTGTAATTAGAAGTTTGCTTAAGGAAGAAGAATATGTAAGCATATCGTTGGCTTTGTGATAAGGTTAGCTAATTCATCTAAATAGTTATCTAACTAAAATTGTATATAAATTATATAGTTATGTATATACATCTAACACACACTTGGCTTAAATATAAAAAATCTATATAATATATATATATATGTATTGAAAACATTAAATTAGTGATCTCTCAATTGTTTTTCAAAATAGTTTTATTAAAAATCTAGGATCACACCATAACAATTATTTAATGTAATTATTCTGTAAATAATACAGAGAACTAACTAGATAATGAAACACTAATCGAAAAAAAATACCTGAGTATTACATAAACTCCTCCTTAAAATAAAGTTTCGTCCCCAAAACTTATATGAATGTGAACATGACTTAGGCTTCATCATAATGCCAAATATGTACCAAAATCACATCAGCACAAATAACCACCACCAAAATTTCATCAAACTTAAATAATTCATAACTAAAAAGGAACATTCTAAAGTCATGCACCAAAAGACTAACTTGTTAACTATCTAATTTCTCCTTGCTATCCAACTAGAGTAAAGGGTAGGGTAGTTCTTTCCGATACTAGCTTCTGTTTCCCAAGTGGCTTCCTCGTCGAGACCACTGAATTAACAATAATGGAATCTCTTTGTTTCGCAGCTTCTTCATTTGTCTATCAAGGATTGCTATCAACTGCTCTTGGAAAGTATGCTCGGGCTCAACCTCCAACTCTTCATAGTTGAGCCTATGACTAGGATCAGGCACATACTGCCTTAACTGCGACACATGAAATACAGGATGAACTCCATCCAAGGCTGGTGGCAATGCCAGCTTGTAGGCTACTTCACCTACTCTCTCGAGAATCTCAAACGGACCGACGTACCGAGGACTCAATTTGCCTTTCACCCCAAACCACCTAACTCCGCGAGTCGGTGATACCCTCAGCCAAACATGGGCTCCTACCTCGAATTCCAAAGGTCGCCGCCTCTTGTCTGCATAAGATTTCTGGCGACTCTGTGCAGTCAACATCTGCTCTCGGATTAAAGCCACCTTTTCCACAGTTTCTAGGATCAATTGAGGCCTTCCATCTACAACATCTGATGGATCATCCCAGCATAGAGGTGTCCTGCATCTTCGTCCATATAAAGCCTCATAGGGTGCCATCTGGATTGAGTAATGCCAATTGTTATTATAATCAAACTCTACTAACTCCAAATAATCAGACCAATTTCCTCCCCAATCTAGCACACATGACCTCAGCATATCCTCCAATGTTTGTATCGTCTTCGCAGACTGACCATCTGACTGTGGGTGGTAAGCAGTTGTGAAATGTAGTTCTGTGCCTAAAGCCTTATGTACTTGCTTCTAGAAATTAGAGGTATACCGCCCATCACGATCAGACACAATTGTCTTGGGCACTCCATGCAATCTCACTATTTGTTTTAAGAATACCTCTACTAGTTTACTCACTGGCCAAGTCTCTTTAATGGGCAGAAAACGAGCAGTCTTTGTCAGTCTATCTACAACAACCCATATTGTATCATGCCCTCTACTAATTTGTAATCCAGTAACAAAGTCCATGGAAATGTCCTCCCACTTCCATTCTGGAAAGGGAAGTGGTTGAAGCATTCCACCTGGTCTTTGGTGCTCTATCTTCACCTGCTGACATATTTGACACCTTGCCACAAATCTTGCTACATCAGGCTTCATGCCATCCTACCAGTAATATGTTCTCAGATCTTTGTACATCTTACTAGCTCCTGGGTGGACTGAATAAAGTGTAGAATGAGCTTCTTGAAGTATTTTCTGTCTTAACTCGTGATCTTGGGGTACACATACTCTTCCATGAATTCTCAGAATTCCATCTCCTCGAATTTCAAATCTCGGTGCTTCGCCTCTATACACTTTCTGACCAATATCTTGAATCTTTGAGCAAGTCTCCTGCTTTTTGCAAATCTCTTCTATCAGACTAGGTTGGTATTCTAAGGTACGCAACTGACCCTGGTATCTTCGAATCCATACTTCAATCTCAATTCTCATCAAGTCCTTTTGCAAAGATGGTTGAGCAGTCAAGTGAGACAATTTTCGTTCCTGAGATGATTTCCGGCTAAGTGCATCAGCAACAACATTTGCTTTTCCCGGGTGGTAAAGGATCTCTTAGTCATAATCTTTAATCAGTTCCAGCCACCTACGTTGTCTCATATTGAGCTCCCGCTGAGTGAAAATATATTTGAGACTCTTATGATCTATTAGAATTTGACAGGTTGCTCCATATAGATAGTGACGCCAAATTTTCAATGCATGAACCACAGCTGCCAACTCTAGATCATGTTTTGGGTAATTCTGTTCGTTCGACTTTAATTGCCTTGAAGCATAAGCAATCACTTTACCATTCTGCATTAGGACACAACCTAGTCCTAGTTTTGAAGCATCGCTATATATTACGTAACCTTCATTCCCTTGAGGAAGAGCTAAGATCGAAGCTGAAGTCAACCTATTCTTCAACTCATCAAAACTTTTCTGACATGCATCTGACCACTCAAATTTTGTTGTTTTATGTAGTAGGTTGGTTAATGGTTGGGCTAGACGAGAAAATCCTTCTACAAACCGTCTATAGTACCCATCCAAACCCAAGAAGTTACATACTTCCTTCACATTTCTTGGAGGTTCCCAAGCTGCTACAACCTCAATCTTCGTTGGGTCTACCATTACTCCTCTGGAAGACACCACATGTCCTAAAAATGTTACCTCTGGCATCCCAAATTCACACTTTGATAATTTTGCGAACAACTGTTGTCTCAAAACTCCCAAGACTGTTATTAGATGGTCAGCATGCTCCACATGACTTCGTGAATATACCAAGATATCATCTATGAAAACTACGACAAACCGATCTAAATAATCAATACAGATTCGGTTCATCAATTCCATGAACACAGCTGGGGCATTTGTTAATCCGAAGGGCATCACCACAAACTCGTAATGCCCATATCTTGTACGAAATGTTGTCTTTGGAATGTCTTCCTCTCGTATCCTCAATTGATGATACCCTGATCACAGATCGATGTTAGAGAATACCACAGCTCCTTGTAGTTGATCTACTAAATCACCAATTCGTGGTAATGGGTACTTATTCTTGATGGTGACCCGATTCAGCTCTCGATAGTCAATGCATAGTCTCAAAGACCCGTTTTTCTTCTTTACAAACAAAAATGGGGCTCCCCGAGGTGATGCACTAGGACGCACATATAATAGTTCACAACAATACTTATAATAAAACGCACAACAATACTTATAATTATAAAACGCACCTAATAATACTTACAGCCATACAATGCATACTAATAATAGCACATCATTTCACTTAAGTATCACTTCAATCACTTTTCGTCTCAATAATTGTTCAATCGCAACTCATCAATTGTCAATCGACATAATTTACTAAACAAGCATGGCATCCTCCAGCCTTACGTTGGGTAGTGGACGGCGGCCTCCACCGTTTATCCGAACCACTCACACCCACATCATTCACCTTCTTACCCCTGGTCAAGTCTCCTCGGGAGCACTCGCCAAAACATTTTATTAAAATTTTGAAGGGGTGATAGCATGCATTTAGGCATAGTTTAGGACATGTCTACTTTCATGTTTTGAGTCTTTTTAGCTTAGTTTTGAGTTAATTTTATGTTTGCTTTGTTTGTTTTCTTCGTTCGGTATCTACTCTCCTGTGGTGTGGATTTCATGCTATTTTGATGGAGATTCAAGCATTTTCAAGGATCATTGCTAAGAGGAGTGTTTCATGGAGCCTAAGTGATGAAGGACGGAGCTTACAAGCGATTGCTCGGGTGCCAAGACGGAGAAAGAGCGGAAAAAGGAAGAAAAGACAGCCTAGCCAAGTACGTGATCAAGTACGTGGTCACGTACTCAACTAACCGACCAAGTACGTGACCGAGGTTTTGCCCGGGTTTAAGACCGGGTACTTCAGAATTAGATAACTATTTGTAATTAGAAGTTTGCTTAAGAAGAAGAATATGTAAGCATATCGTTGGCTTTGTGATAAGGTTAGCTAATTCATCTAAATAGTTATCTAACTAAGATTGCATATAAATTATATAGTTATGTATATACATCTAACGCAAGCTTGGCTTCAATATAAAAAATATATATTATATATATATATGTATCGAAAATATTAAATTAGTGATCTCTCAATTGTTTTTCAAAATAGTTTTATCAAAAATATAGGATCACGCCATAACAATTATTTAATGTAATTATTCTGTAAATAATACAGAGAACTAACTAGGTAATGAAACACTAACCGAAAAAAATACATGAGTATTACAACAAAAGGAGATTTCAAGGTTGCTTGAATGTGAGTGGCAAAGAGAACACTCTGTAGTGAAATACAAATAGAGATCTGGGAGCTTGGATAGTTGTTGCGCTACATCCATGGCGGTTTGCAATGTCATATGTTGGATCTCCTCCCATGGCGGACTTCATTTGACAGAGATTTTTTTAGAGGTGTTGGGAAGAGGATATGATGGGAGGAGAAGAGAGTTGGAGATGTCGAGAAGACGAGAGATAGAACTGAACTGAAGCGAGAGAGCGCTGGATGGAGATCTCCATGGATCTGAGAAAGTGAACGAGAAGAAGGGAGGTGGGAATAGGTGAAAGAAGTGTGAAACGTATTGTTACCTTGGCAATTTCTAAGGATAACAAATAGGCTAGGGTTTTGTTTCTAATTTTCAAGTCAAAGAAAAAAGTTAAAAAAATTGCCCCAAACATTCTAAGAGGGAGTCAAAAGGCCCATTCCATTTCCTCAAGCCCAAATCATTGCAAACAAACGGGCCCTCAAGCATAAACAACGAGCACACCTCAAACAACATCCATGGTCAAAATGCATATCGCACTGATTAGTTGTAAGAACAAGCACAAATTCAAGTATTGTTGAAATTCCAAGGTATACTCCGCATAAGATAAAGGCGTGGATCATTCAACAAAGGCCCCACCCAATTAAAAAGGAAACACGATCGTAGACCCAACTTTTCAACTTAGGAGGCAAGGCATGTTCGCCGCACTCTCCGCCAATCAACATACAACACATCACCTACCTACTCGTCCTTCCCACATTAGAGAAACTCAACTTCCAACCCGCCCGCATCCCCCACCAATCAAACGGTAACACATCACCTTCCATTTGGTTTATTCAACATCGAGAAACCTCAAGTTCTAACCCGATCGAAGGCCTATAAATAGTTGGTGAAGGTAGAGGGAACGAGGGTCGAAAAATATCTCTAACTCAAGATGATTTCTTGTGAACGGATACTCTACGTGTTGAAACACTTTAATGGACTATGCTATTTGCGAGAGGGGATTCTAAATAAGTTACAATTCTCCTTAAAAGGGAAATCACTTAGAGTTATGTATAAGATCAAGCTGAACTACTAGAGTAAGTAAAAGAATGCGGATAATCTTAAGAAGCGTGAATAATCTTATTGTTAACTTTCTAGGAACACGTAAGACACTTGGAGCACACAATAAGAGTAAATATTGTATTTATTTGTTTGTTTAACAATCTAAATCCTCGTTTTTTGCACTCGTTTATTTTGAGTTTCAACAGTATTATAATCAAAATGATGAGTACGTTTCATTTCTATTTTTGTTTTTGTTGTTCTTAACCAAACGGGGCTATAACGCTTCAAAGCATCTACGGTGTCTACGCTACTTCAAGAAGTACAGTGTCCACCCCAATATTAGGCCAGTAAGGTGGTATCATGACTTTATCATAAGGATTTGGATATCATCCCGTAAATTGATGAAAATCATTATTGCAAGTTTAACTTCAGACCCTCTTAGAAAATCATTTCATTGTAATAACAAAAACTTTACTTCAAATATCATTATAATCTTGGTAAAAATGTTACTCCCTAAAATACTTTTTGTAAAGAAACAGAATATTAGACGTAGTATGTATGCAGACATTTGTTTCGAAAAGGAATATATTTCATGAGTTTGGTTCAAATGGAACAAATTCTTATTCTGAAACATAAAATGAATGCACTTTTCCTAGTTCGTAGTGCACTTTTCATACAAAAGTGCTTGCAAACTACAAAAAGTACAATCCAAAAAAGTGCACTACAAAAAGTACGAAAAGTGCACTATAAAGTACGAAAAGTGCAAATCCGAAAAGGTACACTCTGAAATAGGAAAAGTGCACTAAGAACTAGAAAAAGTGTATTCGTTTCAAGAGAAGAGTTCGTTTAATTTGAACCAAACTCTATATTTCATTTAAATAAAATGGAAAAACTAACCTTGAAACACATGCACTAATGGTGCTCATAAACAACCCTTTTTTCCTAGTAAGTAATAAGTAGTATACTTAGTATACCTTAATATGCCTGATCCAATTGATACCATAATATGTTATATTGTTATATGAGCCTTATTAACTTTGACATCCACTTATTCTTGTATTAAGTTAAACAACTACATATTCCAACATCAACAACAACAACATAATGAACATATTTATCAAGTACAACCTAAGCAGAACACATCTAAATTTACAGAGGGCTTCTAAAAAAACGCCCACACATAACAGTCCTAGAAGAGGAAAACTATACTATGCAGTATGCAAAATATGACGTATCATACAAAAAATTCCAGGATTGAAAAATGAAGATGTAGTTTCTTTACCAGTCCAATTCCACCAGATCATGGATTTCTGATTTTCTTCTAAGAGCACATAAACTCCACTCACTTCCTATAGTGGCCTCAAGATTGGATAATATTAAGAAGTTCTCTTTCTAATAGTTTGTCGTTTTCGTCTTGTGGGGTCCATAGCACCTCGACAGCCTGCGCATCGAGAGTGAAAAATCACCAATCACCAATGTTAACGAAAGCAAATGATGCATCTCATTTGAATATTTGTTCATATAATGTTTCTGTTCATAGTACCACCATGCCAAAAAAAAAAAAAAAACAGAAGATCAGATTTGAACTTAACAATCAACCTTTTTCATCTCTAATTGTAGATATCCTTACAATAGTTCGACTAGAAAGGATAGATGCAAGCTTTTGTAATGCATCTTTTAATTCTTTGCTTCCATTGATGGTTGGTAACTTGTGAACTCCTTCAGCAGCCACTAGGATCGTAATCTGAAAAAATTCAAATCAACTTACATTTTTCCTACAACATGGATACTGAACTAAAAACCAGCTTTTGGTATGACATTTTGACTCCAAATATTCTAACTCATTGAATCTTTCCAAACGGCAAAAAAATACAACTGAAAAGGCTTGACATGTTGATAGAGTGTAGATATGAAATTTGGAAACACTAACAAATACATCAACAATCACACAAGATACCAAAATTAAAGAAGATCAAAGAGATTCAGATGAACACTCATGAGCCCTTGCTAAGCCTTTACACTAAGCCCACCATATGGGAGAAACTCCCAAAATTCGCCGAGGCTACAAGCCTTACTACAATAACACAATTGTTTTCCTTCTAGACATCTATTCTGGAGGCTAGTTCTTATGAGTTGTCTCTTATATTCTTTTCTTGGCATATTTGGTATAATAACACATGTTCTTAATCTTGAACAATTATAAATGATCTCCATTTTCTACAGCAATGCCTTAACAAGGATTCTTACCACTATGTACTCATTACGAAACCCACTGACCCTTGGGCTAGTTGTTCTCTGTCTCTTTATGTTATTCACATTTACAAGGGTCACCTCGTTGAATTTCCCTCGTTCTTCAATAGATAATTGATTGAATCGCTTTTCTCTCTCCTCAGTGCTTCTTTTCACATCTGCCTAGAACCCAACAATAAAAATGAAAGAGGTTCAGCTTGACCCATTAGAAACTGCTTTAGGCAGTAGGAGACTATGAGGAGGATCCCTGGCCCTCAAATGATCAGCATCCCTTGTATAATGAGAGTTAAAACCCTCAGCATAATTGTCAACTAATACCACAAGTCAGAGCTTTAACTCTTAGGAAAAGCATCACGGTAAAATTTCCAAAATAAGACCTAAATTTTACATTTCAACACATATACAACAGAAATGTATACAAGATCTCCACAAGTGGAAGGCTTAAAAAGGTAAAAGCAACACACATCAAAAACATTTCGAACTTACAGATGAGTAAGTAGAGATGCAATAATATGGATGCCGCAGTAAAGCAAGCGTTGTTTCTGCAATAACAAAAGAATAGTAATACCATCAATCATAGAATACACATGTATCATCAAACATAGGACACTAAATATTTACCATCATGCATACATATAAAATCACAAAGCTTAATTTGAATTTACTGGTAAATTCATGATATTGTTAGCAACTATGAGACGCCCTACTTGTCAACACATAACTAAGACCCTCAGGGGTGGATATATCAGCAGTTTGAGCTATCCTGTTAAGATCTCTTTGAAGTGTTCTTGACATGCCCAAGAGTCCAACCTAGGAAGATTTAGTCACCTCGGCTTCATATTTTGATGTTAAATTGTGCCTACTTATGTCTATCAGTGAATAATTAAGCTTAAAAGTGGCAAGTACAATATTCATTGAAGCAAAGAAGCACATCACATTTACGACTCTTAAATTCAATGGAATCCTCCTCTAGTCACAAATAGAGAATTTGGATTCTTATCCATATGTGAATAGCAAAATAAGACTTCCATCGATGTTAAAGTTTCCTTTTTTTCTAGGTCAAATTCACTAATGTTGGTGTTTGGATAAGACTAGCAAAGCAAACAATACCATCCAAATTAAGTTCCAATGCTCAAGCTTCCAAATGCATATGCTAAACCAAGCTACTCCTGATTCCATAACCATTTGTGTAAACACTGTAAAATGAGGAGAGAAAGATGATCTGTTCTTTTTATTGATTACGTACATATATAGGTTACAAAGTATATGCAATCCCATAAGAATAGGGAATTTATCCTTAGCAGAATCAAATCAAAACTAATTAAGGAAAACAAGATAATACACAATAAAATATATACATATAATAACACGCCCCTACAAGATCATGAGCGGGAACGAACATGAAGCTTAGACCGTAATGCTTGGAAACGATGAGGGCCAACCGCCTTGGTCAATATGTCAGCTGTTTAATCAAGAGATCAAACATGATGAACAACTAACTCCTTAGCGGAAACCTGCTCTCTAACGAAATGGTAGTCTATCTTGATGTGCTTAGACCGTTGATGGAAAACAGGGTTGACAGACAAAAAGGTGGCACTGAAATTATCACACAAGAGGATAGGAAGCCGATCAACTGGAACTGCTATTTCGGCGAGGAGCTATTGAATCCAGATGAGCTCGGCAGTTGTGAATGCTATGGTACGATATTCGGCCTCTGTGCTGGATCGAGTGACAACCTTTTGCTTCTTGGAAGACCAACTGATGAGGTTGGCACCAAAATAAATGGCAAAGCCATGTTGAGAGCGACAATCATCCGGATCCGACGCCCAACCAGCATCTGAAAAGGCAACTAGGCGCTTATCAGTCGCCTTTTATAAACATAAGCCAGAGGAAATGGTACCTTTAAGATACCATGGAATACGCTTAACTACTGTCCAATGCAACTCAGTGGGATTATGCATGAGTTGACAAACACGATTAACAACATAGGAGATTTTCGGACGTGTAATAGTGACATACTGAAGGGCACCTACAATACTGCGATACAGGTGTGGATTAGAAACAGGATCACCTTGTTGTATAAGACGAGAATCTGGTTCAGCAAGCGAAATAATAGGCTTAACTCCAGAGATGTTACAATGATCTAGAATCTCAACAATATACCTTTGTTGACTCAGTTGAATGCCAGTAGCCGAGCGGGTAACCTCAATGCCCAAGAAGTGTAGAGGTCCGAGATCCTTGAGTGAAAAGGTTCGATTCATGCTAACCACAAAGTCATCAATGAATTGAGAGTGAGAGCCAGAAATGATAAGATCATCGACATAAATTAGAATATAAACCACATGTCGTCCATGCTTCTTAATAAAGAGAGGAATCAGAAACACATCCCTGCACGCCATGCTGAATGAGAGCGTCTTTGAGCTTATGAAACCAGGCGCGGGGAGCCTGTTTGATTCCATACAATTCCTTGCGAAGACGACAAACATAGTCAAGACGATCAGAAGCCTGGAAACCTTGTGGTTGGGCCATATAAACTGTTTCAGCAAGCTAGGTCGCTATTGAGAAAGGCATTGTGGACATCCACCTATCGAAGAGGCCAATTAAGAGTAAGAGCCAAACTCAACATGAGGCGAATAATCCTAGGCTTAATGACAGGACTAAAGGTGTCAAAATAGTCCACGCTAGCTTCTTGATGAAAGCCTTTAGCCACTAGACGAGCTTTGTAACGATCAATAGTGCCATCAGGTTTCCTCTTAATCTTGTAGACCCACTTACAACCAACAATGTTAGCGCCCGGAGGCCGAAGAACTAAGTCCCAGGTCTTGTTTCTCAATAAAGCATCATATTCTAACTGCATTGTATGCTGCCATTGGGGATCTTTTGTGGTTTGGTGAAAAAGTTTGGGTTCTAGTTGTGAAAGAAGGGCAGTAGGGAGAGGATATTTAGCGACATGAAGGGCTTTTGGTTTTAGGTTATAGGTTATGGAACGGGTGGTAGTTATATGGGAGGATTGAGATGGAGGTCGAAACCAAGATGGTGCATTCGGGTAAGGGTCCGAGGCTGAGGAAGAGCTATCCGAGGAGGGAGAAGAGGCTTTCGGTGAGTCTTGTACTGTGTCAGAAACGAGAGGAACCGAGGGTGAGGGTAATGAGGATGACTCAATAGAAGGAGACGACTGACCAAGATTATTGGAGGACAAGGGAGACATTGAAGGTGAAGGAAGAGAGGGGCCAGGAGAGGTCGGTTGAGGGCCGACTGGTGGGTTCAGATGGGAATCAACCGAGGGTGCCGGCTAAGAACTCGGGGAGGGCAGTGATGGACAAATGGCAGCAGCTTGCTGCAGTGGGACTAATGAAGGGGTTGGAGTCGATGTTGGGAAAGGCAAAGGAGGGTCCGACATCATCATGGATGGATATGGAAAGACAAGCTCATCAAAGACCACGAAACGAGAAATATAGGTGCGATTGGTAGGAACATGATAGAAAATGTATGTTGATAGGGTTTCTTGACAACAAATAAATTTATAATCAAGACCCCGCTGAGTACATGGGAGTCAGGTTCGTCCACGGGAGAAAGTCATGTACAAAATTTTGTTACTTAGAGCGCAAGCAATCAACAAAAGCTAGGGTTTTTAGCAAGGAAAGAGAAAATCTAAGGTAAAGCTATCCCCACAACAACAATCATGCATACAAACGCTTATGAAACATAAAGATCATGCTTTTATCACATAAAGTTGTCAACTTTCGTCAACTAAGCAAGTAAATCAACTAACTTTCGTTCAATCAAAAACTTACTATCTATCTCTTCTACTTCAACTAGGATTGATCCACTTTCATTTCAAAACCCTAATTGGCTATTCTGATTCAAGGTTTCTGCTTTCGCTTCAACTATGAATGAGAAATTCCTTTCAACTTTCGCTTCAAGGATTAAGAACAAGAGAATAGATTCATGCAATAAAAACAATCAAGACATTATCACAAACAAGCATGCACAACCATTGTTGGGTTCAACCCCAACCTTAGAGAGAGAGAGAGACTACGCACAATTCATAATTAAAAACATCTAAATTAATAAAAAGGAAACTTACAAGCAAATCCAAAGCAAACTTGTCTTCCAAGTAATCTCCAATCTCGTCCCCTCTCTTTGTCACGCCCCCTCTCTTCTCTCTCTACCCTAAACTAGGTTAATTGTGGGATTCCTAAAATCAAAGGCTAGACAAGTGTATTTATAGAGAAACTAATCTATCTAAGAGCAATCTATAAGGAAATAAATCTTCTTAAAAGATATATCCCCTAAGGGAACTATTTAAAGGGATAAAATAACATTAATTGTGCTGACTCGTACAAGGAGCACCTCGGTACCGACCCTGAATGCCTCGGCACCGATCCTGTTCAGCACTGCACAAAACCGAGAGTAAAACTTTCGTAGCGGGTTCGTTACACCTCGGTTTGACTCGATTCTTTTTCCTATGTCATTGTAATGAGTTTCTCTACTTCTTTCCAAGCTCGAACTTGATTCTTCACTTCTTTATTTAAGTGCTTTCTTCAAGTGCTTTCCTCTTTTCTTCAAAATATGCTTCAAAACAGCTTCTAAAACCTACAAAACACCACCAATGCTTATGTAGACTCCATATCTTAATGGAAACACGAAAACCTACACAAATGACTCAAAACAAAACACAAAACTAAAGAAACAGACTCAAATACACTAAAAACACACCCTAAAAACAAGACTAAAAAGGCGGATATCAAAATACCCCATACTTAGACTTGCTTGTCCTCAAGCTATCAACAAGACAAGAATCAAAACCATCAACACATATATCAAGTCAATGCCCTTATCAAAAAGCAACATCAAAGCTCAAGTAGAAATAGATAGACAAGTGAATCAAACGTCATCACACATATATAAGCAACCTCAAGCAAAAGCAACTAAAAATCCAACCTCGCAAGGGTAATGTGTTTCTCTCAACCCTCAAGTGTTTAGGCTTATAATAACAACTCTCAACCCAATACAATATGTAAAAACTACATAGCCATTGTTACTTATATCACCAAACTCTCCACCAGAGATGTCAAAACACATAAAAATCATCAAGAGAACTTAGGCTCAATGAAAAACTTCATACAAGTTTCCATTCGGCCAGGTTGTATTGGGGCTTGGTAATACCAAATAGGCGTGGAAATAATTTGGTTATGAGGTGCTAATAATATCCAGGAATAAAGACTCCTAAAAACTCACTTCACCAAAACTCTCAAAAGATAACCAAACTCTCTCAACATTATGCGCACTCTCTTTTCTTAACCCCTTTAAAATCGCACTAATCTTGCTTATAAATAACAAGGAAATTTGGCTCATGCACACTTTTACTATTCAACTCTTTTTTCTTTCTTTCTTTCATCTGATTTCTGATTTTTTTCTCTGTGGAAGGTTCAGTACCCACCCTACCAGGGTCGGTAACGATGTCTGCTCATCATTTCTTCTTTCTTTTAAAGCAAGTGCATTCAGGGAACCAAACTCCTTTTTCTTGATAAACTGCAAGACTTTCACTTTACCCAACCCAAAATTACGCCACATTTGAACCAATACATCTTACTCAACAATACAAGCAACATAACCAACACTAAGTCCTAATCACCGGATAGGGTCAAGCTTCATTCGCTAGGGACTAATTTTGTGGAGCTAAAAATAAAAGGCTTTAGGCTCAAATTGGCTTCAAAAAGAGGATAATGATAAGGTAGATAAAAGGAGAGGATAAAAAGTGGCTAAAACAAAAAAGTTCTCCATCATATGATTTCACATCAATGAACTAGTATCTCATAGGTCTCAAGAAATAGATAACCATATCAATGGCAAGAGATAATATGCATAAGGAGAGTAAAATCACACATGAAAAGAAGAGGGATTTTTTGATGTTCTCCCTATAAGGCCAAAAATAACTCACAAGGTAGTAATTTTTGTTGGATTTAAAGTCACTTCTACCTAAGATCTTATGTGCTCAATTTCATCGCATGATTCAGACAAAGCTATCCAAACATGCTATGGAATTACATGATCAAGCAAGTTAAAGCATATCATAGGACTTCTAAGTGGAATATTATCAATCCTAAAAACACAAACAAAAACTCAAAAACTGAGTTCCCTTTTCCCATACCCTATATTTAAACCAAACAGTGTCCTCACTGTTTAAAACATAAAAAAAAAAGAGGGAAAAGAAAAGGGAACTCAGAAAATAAAACTGAAGCTGTTTAAAACCATTGATCACTTGAGGAGTCTGAATTTTCTCGGATCAGTAGAGGTCGGTATCGATGCTTGTGGGGTCATTACCGAGCTTGTTGTACGTCCACCAATTCCATTTGAACTTGTTTCCTCTTCATGTTTAGCACTTCTTCTTCTTTCATTATACTTGAGTCACTTAGAAAAACTTCTATCCCTGCTACACTAATCTAACCTAAAAGCAAGTCAAAAGAAAGCTAGCAAAAAGATCTAAGAAAACTGAAAACTAAAACAAAAACAAAAAGCGGGTTGCCCCCGTAAGCGCTATTTTTAACATCGTTAGCCCGACGAACTTACCTGAGCGAATCAGGGCGGCTTCCATCCAACTTTGTCGGGATCAAGAGAAACCCCATACTTAGATTGAAAAGCTTCAAAGCCTCTTTCTAGGAGATATGGTCCTCTATCATCAATAAGTATGCTTGGTAATCCTATAACAGGGTTATTAAAATCCGAAAACCAAGGAGGTTTCGACTTTTTCACTATACTAACAGTAGGATCTAATATAGAACAAGAATAAGAAAAAGGATCATGGCCCGAATCAATTAAACCAGAATAAGAAGACTTACCTTTGTTTCTCAGAAAGGGGGTTGTTACCGAGGTGTAGGGGGTCGTTACCGACTCTGCTGGACTTGTTAAAGCCTCGATAACATGCCTGATTTCTCCTCCAGCTTCGTGCTCCATTAGAAAAGAGTCTTTACCGAACCACCATGGGTTGGTAGGCTCCTTAATAAGCGAGTCTCCATTGATTTTGCTCGTTTCTGTACTCAGAGGGGGGTCGGTACCGAGCCATGGTGGGTCGGTAGGCTCTTCATTACTGCAACTAGCAACCTCATTCACGGACGGATTGAAGTGAAACTCAACCTTCTCCTCCCCAATATCGAATGTGAGGAGTCCCTTCTTGACATCTACACGTGCTCCTGGAGTCTCTAAGAATGCTCTGCCTAGAATGATTGGCACCACAGGGTCTTTTGGCATATCTAGCACAATGAAGTCGTTTCGGAAAAAGAATTTTCCAATTTGCATAGGGACATCGTCAACGACTCCAGTTGCCTTGACACAAGATCCGTCCGCCATGTAGAGATTCATATCGACAGGCTCCAGTGGTCCCATGTTAGCCTTGGTCCAGATAGACAATGGTAATAAACTAGCACTGGCACTTAGATCACATAGAGCTTTAAAACGGTGAGTTCCAATACCTATTGAAATTGCAAACTTACTTGGATCACTGAGCTTTTCAGGGAGCTTTATGGAATGAACCCCATTTGTCAGCTCGGATATGGATCTTTTCATGCTTAAGATCTCTTTTAAGAATTTAGTATAGGCAGGCATTTCATTAAGGGCTTTAGTAAATGAAATAGATATGTTCAAGCCCTGAAGAATTTTAACAAAGCCTCTAAACTTTTTTCCTTCTGTGACATCATTAGACTTCTTAATTGGGAAAGGAAGAGTTTTTGACGGACTCGGGATAGAGAGAGACCCGGATCGAGGCCCTACCGAAACGACAAGAGGGTCGATCGGTGTAGATGAAGGGTCGGTACCGACCCTATGGGGGTCGGTAACGAACTGAGAACTTGGTTCAGAAGACTTAACTTGCCTAGAAGACTCGGTAACGACTAGGGCTGAACATCGGTTCAAAACCGAACTGAACCGACAAAAACCGAACCGAACCGAAAACCGAAATATGAAATTTTGTGAACCGAAAACCGAACCGAACTTTTTCGGTTCGGTTTAGGTTTTAGTCGGTTCGGTTAATTGTAAAAACCGAAAAAAACGATGACGCTTAACAAGTGAAAGCGTGAGTTGTGATTACTGATTAGAGTACTCATTTCATTGAATCATTGACTCAATATTAGCTATATATCATCCAAATCAAGAAATTAGCAGGAAACTAATTAAAAAACAAGCACTTTGAATTTTCAAACCTAAGAAAATGTACCAGATCACGATGACAAATGCCAACACTTACAAATCTCAAATCGTCCAGCCTTCATATCATTAATTTAATAAATTGCATCATCACATCCACGAATTCAACATGCAGATAGCACGAATTCAACACACAGATACCAAATAAATTGCATCACCACTTAAAAATCTCGATTTAAGTATTTTTCAGATAACTGGAATTGGAAGCCTCCTAGTTGTGATTTGAGGGCAACGGGCGACGGTCGACTGGCCCGGAGGGGGAGGCAACTTGAGAGAGTTGAGGCCGAGGAGGGCAGGTGGAGGGAGAGGCGGCTTCTACTGCTCTTCGCAAGTTGCGACTTGCTAGGGTTTTTCGGCCCTCTTTGGAGAAACCGAAAACCAAATATCACTATATCAGACTTAATTGAGAGAGTGAGAGACCTCAGAGAGACGCGCGAGTACTAGTTCACTTGCCTAATAAAAAATTTAGATTTATTTATTTATATCGGTTAAACCGAACCGAACCTAATAAAACCGAACCGAAACCGAAACCGAAATATTGAATTTCCCTAAACTGATAACAGAACCGAAATTTTTCGGTTTCGGTTCGGTCAAAAAATTCGGTTCTGACCGAACCGTGCTCAGCCCTAGTAACGACCAGTGTGGGGTCGGTACCGATTGGTTGTGCCTCGTTACCGACCCTTTTGGGGTCGGTAACGAGCTTTGCTAGAGTATTCTCTTCATTGCCATGTTTGGTATTTGTAGACTTGGCTCGATCTGGCAACTCCTTCCCGCTCCTAAGGTGTACTGCTATAATCTGTACTCTCGGGCTCTCCTCGGGACAGCCCCGGAGGTGACCTTGAGGTCTTGGAATCTGGGTAGCTAGTTGGCCAAGTTGGGAGTTTATGGTTTTTCTCCAAGTTTCTATCTCTCCCAATTGTGCATGTACACCTTTTAGGTCAAAACAGACTCCATCAATCTTGTTGTGGACTCTGTTAATACCCTGTTTTATCACTTGTACCCATGAAGGTGGCTCTTGATTGCCTGGAGGCCTATAAGGTGGAACCCTTTGATCTTGCTGAGGAGGTTGGCTCCCTTGGCCATAGTTGCCCCAGGTGGGCTGATTGTTATTCCTCCCTGCATAAAAAGTATTACCTTGGTTCCTATATGGACCCCTCATGTAATTAGCTTGTTCATATGACTTAGTTGCACGGACCTGTTGCAATTTAGTGCATGCAGAAGTAGCATGGGCTTGAGACCCGCATTCTTGACAAGAAGGAGACGATTTAAGATAACTTACCTGCTTTTTCAAACGGTTGATCTCATCTTGCAAGAACTGGTGTTTCACTTCAGGGTCGACCTCATCCTTGTTTGGTGTATAGAGCCGCCTTTGGGGTTGTTGGGCTTGTTGTGTGCCATACATCGCATCATAATTGGTCAATTTGTCAAGCAATACCCACGCTTCATCGGGATCCATCTCTATGAAACCGCATACAGTGTGCAGGTTGATGCGGTTCTTCGTTTCAACGTTGATCCCTTGGAATAAGATTTCATGGAGTACATATTTGTGGTTGCCCATGAGTTGGGCACTGTCTAAGCATCTCCTTGAATCTCTCCCATGTCTCCACAAAGTTCTCATTAGGCAGTTGGTGGTAGGCGGTGATGCGCTTCCTCAACTCCGTAGTCTTGGCAGGTGGGAAGAACTTTGTCATGAACAAGTCATGTAGAGTTTCCCATTTTTTTATTGACTTGGGAGGTAGGCTCTCTAACCAGCTCAAGGCCTTTCTTGCAAGAGACCACTTGAAAGCTTTCAACAGAACATATTCTAAGGAGACACCGTTAGCAGCAATAGTGTCACATAAATCAAGGAAATTTCTAATATGTTCTATTGGGCACTCAGTGGGTTTTCCCTCAAACTGAGCCCTTTTAATCAAGGATATGAATTGAGGTTTGATCTTAAAGGTCTTCTCTATTTCTGGAAGCTCAATAGCGGACTCTGACACCCTCAGTTATGGATGCATATACTGCTTAGCATTCCTTGGATAGGCATTCAACTGCTCCTTCAAATGGGCAGTGTGCTCTCGTTCATGTTCGGCCTCAGCAGGTGCTACGTCTCGGTCGGCTTGTAATGTTTCCATCTGCTTCTGGAGAGTAGCCATCTATTGAGCCATCTCTTCAGTGGCTGCCATTGCTTTTTTTTCTCGTAATCTGCGGTGGAAGGATCGCTCGGGTTCAGAGTCTACTACTAGATTAGAGACAACTCGACGTCCTTCAGCTGGCATACACTGTAAGAAAAAAACCAAAACAAAAACAAAATCAAAAGCAAAACGGGTTCTTAGAGAGGGTCGGTACCGAGGCCCAGAGGGTTGGTATCGAGCTTGCAGTGATCCCGTAAAACAAAAACGGAAAAGAAAAGGAACTGAGATCTGTCAACGGGGTCGGTACCGACCTGGGAAGGGTCATTACCGACTCGATAGTGAACCTGAAAACAAACAAAAGAAGAAAAATTGGGTTTGCCGACAGGGTCGGTACCGACCCTGGGGGGTCGTTACCGACTCTGTAGAGTCCCGAAAAATGCTAAAAAAACAAAACTTGGCACTATTGAAATCTCCCCGGCAACGGCGCCAATTTGTTGATAGGGTTTCTTGACAACAAATAAATTTATAATCAAGAACCCGCTGAGTACAGGGGATTCAGGTTCGTCCACGGGAGAAAGTCATGTACCAAATTTTGTTACTTAGAGCACAAGCAATCAACAAAAGCTAGGGTTTTTAGCAAGGAAAGAGAAAATCTAAGGTAAAGGTATCCCTACAACAACAATCATGCATACAAACGCTTATGAAACATAAAGATCATGTTTTTATCACATAAAGGCATCAATTTTCGTCAACTAAGCAATTAAATCAACTGACATTCGTTCAATCAATAAACTTACTATCTATCTCTTCTACTTCAACTAGGATTGATCCACTTTCGTTTCAAAACCATAATTGGCTATTCTGATTCAAGGTTTCTGCTTTCGCTTAACCTATGAATGAGAAATTCCTTTCAACTTTCGTTTCAAGGATTAAGAACAAGAGAATAGATTCATGCAATAAAAACAATCAAGACATGATCACAAACAAGCATGCACAACCATTGTTGGGTTCAACCCCAACCTTAGTGAGAGAGAGAGACTACGCACAATTCATAATTAAAAACATCTAAATTAATAAAAAGGAAACTTACAAGCAAATCCAAAGCAAACTTGTCTTCCAAGTAATCTCCAATCTCGTCCCCTCTCTTTGTCACGCCCCCTCTCTTCTCTCTCTACCCTAAACCAGGTTAATTGTGGGATTCCTGAAAACAAAGGCTAGACAAGAGTATTTATAGAGAAACTAATCTATCTAAGAGCAATCTATAAGGAAATAAATCTTCTTAAGATATATATCCCCTAAGGAAACTATTTAAAGGGATAAAATAACATTAATTGTGCCGAATCGTACAAGGAGCACCTCGGTACCGACCATGTTCAGCATTGTACACAACCGAGAGTAAAACTTCCGTAGCAGGTTCGTTACACCTCGGTTTTACTCGATTCTTTTTCCTATGTCGTTGTAACGAGTTTCTCTACTTCTTTCCAAGCTCGAACTTGATTCTTCAATTCTTTATTTGAGTCCTTTCTTCAAGTGTTTTTCTCCTTTCTTCAAAATATGCTTCAAAACAGCTTCTAAAACCTACAAAACACCACCAAAGCTTATGTAGACTCCATATCTTAATGGAAATACGAAAACCTACACAAATGACTCAAAACAAAACACAAAACTAAAGAAAAAGACTCAAGCACACTAAAAATACACCCTAAAAACAAGAGTAAAAAGGCAGATATCAATGTACCCTTTGTGTTTAGAACTATACCAATAAAATAATCAAGTAGAAGAACGGTAATCTAATTTGGAATTATTGTATGGTCTAAGAAAGGGATAACAAAGGAACCCAAAAGATTTGAGAAAATCATAACCAGGGGGTGTTTCCATACAATATTTCAAATGGAGATTTAAATTTTAGAGTTAGAGATATAGTTCAATTAGAAAGGTATACAGATGTGTAAAAAGCTTGTTCCCAAAACTATATTAGTAGATGAGCATGAGCGAGCAAGGATAAGCCTTTTTCAACAATGACCCTATTGTGACGTTCAGAGGACCCGTTTTGTTTTGGGGTATAAGGACAAGAGACCCGATGTTCGATGCCAAGAGATTGGAGGTATTTGGACACATTTCGATATTCACCACCCCAGTCGGTTTGAAAAGCTTTGATGATTGTAGAGAATTGTGTTTGGATTAATTTAATAAACAGTTGAACAATGGGATAAACTTGGTCTTTTGTTTGTAGAACATATACCCAAACAAATTTGGAATAATCATCAATAAAGCTAACATAATATTTATTGCCATTAAGAGAAATATTTTGGGAGGGTCCCCATACATTATAGCGAATTAGTTAAAAAGGTTTAGAAGTAGTAGATAAGCGACTAGATAAATGAAGATGACGACTCTTGCCCAATTGACAAGCACCACAAACTGAGTGTAATTTATTTGAAGAAACAGGAAGATTGAAACTAGAAATTAAACGACGTAATACAGACTCATGAGGGTGAGCAAAGTGATAATGCCAACAAGAGATGGAGGCACGTTCACCGACAAATGCTATAGGACGAGAAAGGCAAGGGAGATGGTAAAGGCCATTTTCAACGGTTCCTCTTAGTAGAATCTGACCCTGCATGTTCTTCACAAGGCAATAATTAGCATGAAACTCAAGAAAAACATTATTGTCTTTGGCCAATTTTGACACACTTAATAAATGTTTGGTGATAGCAGGAACAACTAGAACATTATTAAGTTGTAAGGGTTTAACAGCATGCTTTACAGGTAAAATAGAGCAGCCTAAATGAGTTACGGGAAGAGACATACCATTCCCGATGACTAGGTTATCATTGCCTTCATAGTCGGATTGCAAGGTGCGATTAATAAGATCAACGACAACGTGGTTGTTGGCTCCCGTATCAATAACCCACGGATTAGCAATTCCGGATTGACATGACACCATGTAAGCAGATCAATCGGCCGGTGGCTCAGGCTGGTTCAGTGCAGCAGCAGCCATGCGATTTGTAACGGGAAGTCGTTGAAATTGACCTGGTTAATGCAGTTTGGTGCCTCATGCCCAGATTTCCTGCACATTTGGCAATGAGGGCGGCTGCGATCTGATCCCGAGGACGAGCCCGACGCACCAAAAGAGGAGCGATTTGGTTGACTTTTATCCAGGGGCGGGCGACCACTGGAAGATCGGCCATGCTTGCGGCCATGTCCACGAGAAGAAGCATAGTTGGCCGACGGGGAGATTGAATCAGATAGGCCATGATTATCTTCCTCGAGGCGTTGCTCTTCCTGGAGTAGAAGACCAAGGAGATCGCCGGAGGTGATGGGGTCTTTACTGATTCTGATTGCAGAGCGGAAAGAAGCAAACTGCGATCCAAGGCCAAGAATGATGAATGAGACGAGATCCTCATCGGGGACCTCGTAGAGACAGGCGGCCAATTCATCGGCAATAGCTCGTTTCTTCTCAACATAGTCTAACACAAACATCGAGCCTTTGAGCAATGTCTGAAGTTAATGTTGAAGATGCAACTGTCGAGCCTGAGTGTGAGCGTGAAAGATGCGCTCAAGACTGCTCCAGGCTGCCACAGTGGTAGTGGCGCGAGCGACATGAGCGAGCATAGGTGATACGCTCTAGTTTACTATAGGTTGACTCTTGTATTTTAGGCATGATTTGAGTATGTTTATTTTAGTTCTGAGCATAATTGTAATATGAAGACCGAAGACACGATTTGAAGAATTGCAAGAGTTTTGAAGACAAGTGTTGATTTGGGGTTGTTTTGATGCCATTTTCTAGTGATGCGTCGTTCGAGAGCTACGGTGATCGGATGAAGCTGAATTTGGTATCATTGGAAAGCTAACTCGAAGAGCTACAATTCATGTTTGTACGGCGAGTTCAAATTCCAACTCTAAGTGGGTCAAAACCACCTCCGAAGTTGACACTAGAATGCTGTCACAGGACCCGCGCTCGCGGTTGAAGAGGGTTCCGCGGCCGAGGGGAGATCAATGGAGCCGCGCTCGCAGGTCGTGGTGCTTCAGCACCGACTCGTTTTTCTTTTATCTTTTATCTATTTTTATATCTTTAAGTTTCGGTTGTTTTTCTACTATTTAAGCTTAGTTTCGTGTTTCAGTTGAACTTATCAGATATCACACATTATCAGATAATACTTTAATTTCTAGGTTTTATATCAGTTTTATTATGGAGAACTAATTTCCCTTGGAGTTTGTTTGATCAAGGAAGCCTTTTTATGTAATTCGTGAGATTCTGGTAACTTTTCTATCCCTTGGTTAATATCAAAACTCTTGTGCTAAATTTTATGATTATCAATTGATTTCTCTTGGTGCGTAACTTGTTGAATTTGATTGAAATTCTACTGTTTGGATTAGTTTGATTGTTGTTTGTGCAATCTTATTTATCCTTAAAACAACTCTTTTCTAGGACCGTGGACTAGAATTGAGAAAGAGTGTTTGATTGTTATTTTATGCATGACCGTGGACAAGCGGAAATCTTTTATAAGGATTGGAATTAACCTGGGAATTAATAGAAAAGTAGATGAATCAATGATCGAATGATTAAAAAGGTGGACTTGATTGAATGAACTCTGCTTTTCCTTAATTGATTTGATACTTAATATTATTTGCTTGCTTAAACTCTCAAAAACCCCTGTTTTGTTCTTTGCTAATTGTTCAGAAAACCGATTCTCTTGGGTTCGATCCCTTACTTGCATGCTATATTAGTTTGTAGTTTAGGGTAATTTATTTTTGATCTTGGCAACGACTTTAGCCGAGTCAATAGGTGTTGTCAACGTGGACCAGATTCAAAAAAGAACTAACCGATCTTTGCGAACCCAGGCTTGATAGGCCGGGTTAGGAACCCGAGGGGGCTGGTGCGTGGAGGAGAGGGCAGCAATGGCATCCTCAGTTGAGATGGAGGAATTGGGCGACAATAGCGTAGCCGGATCATTGATGGTTGCCGGCGGTGGAGCATTCGGGAGAGGAAAGGAGTCCAATTCGAATGCTTCTAGGGCGAAATGAATAGTATTACGCCAAAGCGAATAGTTCGACCGATCAAGCCTGATAGCGAAGTTTGGTAAGTGGAAATTTGGAGAGGATCCATCAGGGGAAGCGGAAAAGAGCAATTGAGTGGGAGAGGTGGGTTGGGAAGCCATTGATCGAAGGATCGAGAGGTGAGGCTGATACCATGTAAACACAGTAAAGTGAGGAGAGAAAAATGATTTGTTCTTTCTATTGATTACGTACATATATAGGTTACAAAGTATATGCAAACCCATAAGAATAGGGAAGTTATCCTTAGCAGAATCAAATCAAAACTAATTAAGGAAAACAAGATAATACACAATAAAATATATACATATAATAACAATTTGAAATACAAAGAAGTTAATCAAAGTTGCAAAGAAAAGATATCCAATTCTACTTAACTAAAATCACGTTCTGTAAACAATGGACATAATTACATATCAAATCTTCAAACTTTAGCCAAATAAACAACAGTTGAGTACCTGGAGCTTAAGAATGGTGGTCTTCTCTGTGGCATCCAAAACGCTTCCCTTAGCCTCATCAGAGAGGAATCTAGAGAGCAATACGAATGCAGCAAATCCCGCAAAAATGAATAAGAAGCTTGACCCAGCACCAATCCTGACCCCAAAAAGGCCCATGTAGAATCCACCACCACCGAACGGCGTCAGATAGTAATATGTTAGTAATAAACCCGAATTTAACTAAAGGAACGAGTTACTGAAGATTCAATGTAGGGCCTTTGAGGATCAAAAAACGCCTTGAAAACAGAAAGTTGTCTCGCGGTATAGGAGCCGCTACCTTAGAAGCGATTTCCCCGTGACCGGTGGTGCAAGTCAGAAAAGGCGTCGCCCCCCAAGGATCACACAGGGCTTCCGAAGGTGTGCACTCATCTAAGGAAGGTAGGAATCAACCAGAGATGCTCAAAACTTGAGTGTTTTTGGGAGAGAAGAGAAAACTGTATTTTTCAATGCTTTGAAAATTGAGATACACGTTCGGTTTTATGGACGAAAATCAACAGATCAGTTACACCAAAGTGGAGTGAAATCAGCGGAAGATATGGCCAAGTCAAAGATAAGAATTCGATTTAGAAAAATAGTTGAAACCGAAATCGAAGTTTGCGGACAAACAATTGAGTTGCGTATCCATAACTCTGAGGCCCAAAAAATTAATTATGTCCATAAAAAGAGGCCCTACCACACCGCACACGTGCCCCGGAGCCCGAGCTCGAGCCGGTCAGACGGCGGCGCGCGCGCGAGGGAGAGTTCCCTTCTCAACTCATCATAAAATAAAGTCATATTTAAATAGCACAAAACCAAATCTGTTCTCCGATGTGGGAGAGCTTCACACTTCACAAATGCAAATAGTCTATCAACAGCAATACGTTTTTCTACATTTTTAAATTATTTCCAACAATCCCCCACAATGCGGAAAAAGGTTTTGACTAGAAAAAATGAAAACGAAGTTTTGAGCATAGTTTATAGAATTGATGCTTAAGCATTGGTACCTTACGATTGAACCAACACATAGTTAAGCAAGGTAACCCTTTCTTCAAGAACTGAACTAAGTCTTGAACTCCTTAAAGTTGGGGAAGTTCCAAACAACACACATCTTTCCTATGTTCTCAGTGATTCTACGATAAATCTCACATTTAGCCAAATTGCCTTGGGATGCTAAAGAGTGCTCTAGAAAGATCGCCCGAGTTCTTTCATAAAAGGAGGCTAGCCCTTCACACTCTAGTCGGTGACTTCATCAAGTCCGTCTCAAAGGACCACCCACGATAGGGCTATGAAGTCATTAAGAGTTAATAACTCAACCTCTCAATTGCCAACGGTGAATTCATCAAGTCCGTCTCAAAGGACCACCCATATCCTGGGCTACGAACTCATTAAGAGCTTATGCTCAACCTCTTTATGTACACTTGTCATAGAAATGGGAATTAGTGTACCATCATGTGAGTCTTTCCATGGCGTCGTTTGACCCAAAAGGGAGTCCACCATGAATCAAGGACTAACTTTCGGTTTAGTTCTTTAGTCAATGTATCTGCAATATTCCTCTTGGTTCTCACATACTCCAAACTGAGAACACCATTCGTAATCAGCTGTCTCAAAGTTTCATGCCTGATTCGAATGTGTCTCTTCTTTCCATTGTAGGCATTGCTATTAGCTACACAAATAGAAGATTGTGAGTCACAATGTAGAGAAATAGGAGGAGCTGGATGCCCCCACAATGGTAAATCAGCCAGTAGACTTCTTAACCACTCAGCCTCTTGACCAACTAAGTCTAAAGCTATGAACTCATATTCCATAGTATATCTAGCAATACAAGTCTATTTAGAAGACTAAGCTTCCAAGATATAGCACCACCACACAATGTCAAAACGTATCCGCTAGTGGAGCTAACTGCATCATTATCGTTTACCCAATTAGCATCACAATATCCCTCTAATACTTGAGGAAATCCAACATAATGGAAACCCCAATCAATAGTGCCTTTGAGATATTTCAACAATCTATTAAGTACACACCAATGATCCTTACTCGAGTTATGAGTATACAGACTAAGTCTACTAACAGCATGAGCAATGTCAGGCAAAGTACAATTCATCAAAAACATCAAACTCCCTACCACTTTATCATAGTCATTTTGTGATACGCTATCATTTTTATTTTTCATCAACTTCATATTAGCATCATAGGGAGTTCGTATTGGCACAACATCAAAGTGATTAAAACGCTTTAACACTTTATCTACATAATGTGGTGAGACAAGGTGAAACCATTTTCGGTTCTAGTGACTTTTACTCCTAAAATCACATCAGCTTCACCTAAGTATTTCATTTCAAAGTGATAGGATAGAAATTGTTTGGTTGAATTTATCACATTTATGTGAGTTACAAAAATTAACATGTCATCATCATATAGACATATAATCACACAATCAACACCAGACAATTTTGAATAAACACATGCATCTGATCCATTCACTTTAAATCCAAAGCTTAAGATAGTTTTATGAAATTTTTCATACCACTGCTTTGGCGCTTGATTCGGACCATAAAGTGACTTCTTCAGTCTGCACACCTTGTTCTCCTATTCTGGAACTACGCACCCTCTAGGTTGTTCCATATAAATTTCTTCATTAAGATCACCATTCAAAAATGCAGTTTTTACATCCATTTGATGTACTAACAACTTATAGCTAGAAGCTAAAGCAAATAAAGCATGAATGGTCGCTATTTTAGTAACAGGAGAATAAGTGTCAAAGAAGTCAATTCCATGTTTTTATGTGAAACCTTTTATAACTAGTCTTGCCTTATATCTCTCTATAGAGTCATCATTTTTAAGTTTCTTCTTAAAGATCCATTTACAACCAATAGCTTTGTTACCTTTAGGCAGATCAACTAGCTCCCAAGTGTGATTAGACATTATAGAATCTATTTCACTTTTAATTGCATCTTTCCAAAAACTTGCATCTAAAGATCTCACAGCTTCTTCATATGTTTTAGGATCATCTTCTATCATATGAAGACTAATGAAGGTCTCATTTAATTCATCATCATCATTGAGTTCTATTATAAATACAGTTACAAAATCAAGGCCAAAACTAGTACCCTTCTTTTGTCTCTTACTCTGTCTAGGTTCTATGTCATTTTCATGCATGGAAGGTAAATACATAGAAGAAGATGCAATAGCTGATGATGAAGTATCTTTATGCATAATATTTTTCTTCAAAGGAAATATATGCTCAAAAAATACAACATCACGATATTCACACAAAGAACGATCACTCAAACACATGAATCGATAAGATGCACTATTTTCTACATAACCAATAAATACAGCATCAAAAGTCTTAGATCCAATTGCATCAACCTTAAAGGAAGGCAAACCCGCTTTAGCTAAACAACCCATCACTTTCAGATATTTCAGGTTAGGAGCATGTCCTTTCCATAACTCGTAAGGTGTTTTATCTAGCTTTTTGTGAGGAACTTTGCTAAGAATATGGTTGGCCGTCAAGATAGCTTCCCCCCACATATTATCTAATAATCCAGAACTAGCAAGCAAGGCATTCATCATATTTTTCAAAGTTCTGTTTTTCCTTTCTGTTATCCCATTTTGTTGTGGGCTATAGGGAGTTGTAAACTCATGAATAATACCATTATTCTCACAAAATTCTTTTAAAGAGTTTGTGACATATTCGCCACCTCTATCTGATGTAAGTCTTGTTATTTTTCGATTCAATTGGTTTTCGACTTCAGCTTTATAGACATAAAACATATGTTCAGCTTCATCTTTGGAACGTAACAAGTACAATTTGGTATATCTCGAAAAGTCATCTACAAATGAAATATAATATCGTTTCCCTCCTCTACTTTCTGTGTTTCTAAAGTCAACTAAGTCTGAGTGGACTAATTCTAGCAAAGAAGAAGTCCTTTCATTCACAGTATTAAAGGGTCATTTTGTATACTTAGCTTCAACACAAATTTCACATTTTTCTTGACTTTGTTTAACCAAATTAGGAATTAAACCCATAGCATGCAAACGATTCACATATTTCACTTTCAAGTGTCTAGTTCTAGCATGCCATAAATCCAATGACTCAACGATATAAGCAAAAGAAGAAACATTCTCATCATCAATCATGGTCGGAAGAACATACAAACATCCATATCTATAGCCTTTTCCTACAAATTCACCATTTTTAGTTAAAACTATTTTTCCAGCTTCAATCACTTGTTTAATGCCAACAATTTCAAGCAAACCAGAAGAGATCAAGTTTCTACGTAGTGAAGGAACATATAAGACATTCTTTAGTAGAAGTGACTTCCTTGAAGTGAGTTTCAGTGACACCTTCCCTTTCCCTAGGACTTGGGGGACGCTGGAATTTCCCATGTAGACTTGATCAATCTCAGCAGCTTCTTCAAAGTCAATTAACATCTCCCTATCAGCACAAAAGTGCTTAGTTGCTCTAGTATCCAACAGCCACTCAGATTTACTGCCCACTAGGTTGACTTCAGAGATCACTGCAATCAGAGGTTGGTTCCCCTCAGTGAGGTTGGCTTGCGGCTTGGGTTGAACGCCGCCATTAGGCTTAGGAGTAGCCTTTTGGTTGTCAGCCCTACGGTAACACTGGAATGCATAGTGTCCTGGTTTTCAACAAACATAACAGCCGTCTAGTTTCTTCTCTTGAGGTTTTCCTTGCTTCTTGAAATTCTTCTTATTCTGAACATTGTCTTTCTTCTGTCCTGAGGTAGCATCACCTTTCTTGAACCTGTCAGATTTTGAAGAAGATTCCAGCAAGTTAGGCTTAATCGAATTTTCAGAAGTTTTAGGTTTAGGCTTATCTTTGAGGCGGTTCGCCTCTTCAATCTTCATGTGACTGGCCAGCTCGAGAAGGGTCATGTCCTTCTTCTTATGCTTGAGTTGATTGCAGTAGTTGGCCCAAGACTCAGGCAGTTTCTCGATCAAGAAGTTGGCCTGGAGGACCTCACACATCTTCATGCCCTCTGCCAGTATATCAACCACCAGATTCTCGTACTCATAAACCTGCTCCATAATCGGCTTGTCATCTACCATCTTGAACTGCAGAAACTTTCCACAGATGTATTTCTTTTTCCCAACATCATCAGTAGAATATTTAATCTCGAAAAGATCCCACATAAATTTTGCAGATTTGTGGGTAGCAAGAAAATCGAAAATTGGATTGGTTATATGGCTCAATAGATGACCACAGACTATTTTATTATCATATTCATATTTTTTCAGATCCGCGTCACCTACTGTAGCCGAGTTACCTTCCTGGCTGCCTGCTTGAGAGTTTTGAGTGCCAGGGGTGACTTGTTCCTGCGGAGTTGCAGGATCCGCATGAGGGTTTGGAGCCGTCGGAGTTGAAGGCACCAGAGACGGTTGAAGTAGAACGTAGTCAACCTCCAACTGCTCAAAGAAAATCAGCATCTTTTGAGACCAACGCTTGTAGTTCATCCCATCAAGTTGTTCCAGTTTCGACAGATCCAACAAAGGCTTGAAGTAGGGTAACGTCGACATTCTGCTTTCTCAAAAATTTGCTTCTAAATTGTTAGTAATAAACCTGAATTTAACTAAGGGAACGAGTTACCTAAGATTGAATGTAGGGTCTTTGAGGATCAAAAAGCGTCTTGAAAATAGAAAGTTGTGTCGCCGTATGCGAGCCGTTGCCTTAAAAGCGATTTCACCCTGACCGGTGGTGCAAGTCAGCAAAGGCGTCGCCCCCCAAGGATCACACAGGGCTTCCGAAGGTGTGCACTCGCCAAAGGAAGATGTGAATCAACTAGAGATGCTCAGAACTTGAGAGTTTTTGGGAGATAATAGAAAAATGTATTTTTCATTGATTTGAAAACTGAGATACATGTTCGGTTTTATGGACGAAAATCAACAGAGCAGTTACACCAAAGTGGAGTGAAATCAGCGGAAGATATGGCCAAGTAAAAGATAAGAATTCGACTTACAAAAATAGTTGAAACCGAAATCGGAGTTTGCGTACAAACAATTAAATTGCGTATCCGTAACTATGAGGCCTGATAGTTTGCAAATCGATAGTGTTTAGGATGCATGTTTACGTTTCATTTGCTTTGTTTTTAGGTAGTTTTAGTTAGTTTCTTTAAGTTATTAGAGTGTCTAGGAGTTTTGGGTTTTTTCACTTGTTCTATGTTGTTTTACATGTCTTAAAGTGAACAAGTTTGAAAGGAATGGAAATCGGGGGAAGAACGCTTGAATTCAGGCCATCCGTTGGAGTTGCTGATTCGACACCTCTGTCTTGTAAGTGTTCGTTCGGGAGCTATAGTGATCTGATAAAGTTGAGTTTGGCATCATTGGAAATCTAATTCAAAGACCTACAATTTATGTTTACTCCGAGTCCAAATTCCAACTCGAAGGAGGTCAAAACAGCCCCCGAAGTGTCCCTGAGCTCTTAACCGAGTTGTTGGCAGCGCCCGCCGCCTCTGACAGCCGCAGATTCCTCGAACGCCACGTGTTATTTTCTAATTGGTTCTTTCTCTATCAGCTTTATTCCGAGATATTGTATTTTTGGAGATACTTTTAGACCTAGTTTTTATATATTAGGTTTAGAGAGTTGCACCTCTCATCTATCTATCATTATTCTATCTTTTAGACTTTTGAGTTTTTAGCTTTTCATGGAGAACTAAGCCCTATTGCTTAGTCAGACAGTTTGAAGCATCATTTGACTTTCAGTTGTGATATTTCTATTCTTTATCTATTGCATGGAATTATTTTACTCTCTTGATTGAATTGTTTATATGATTGATTTCAACAATTTTTAGGGTTGTTGCTATTTAATCTCTATTGCTAGATCTAGAGAAATTACTGGTTGAGTTTCTCTATTTCATAGTAGCAAACTGCATTGTACTAGTATCTGGTTGTGCTAGTCTATTGCAGAAGAGAGTCAAATTGCGATTTAGGATAAAACCTGGTTGTTTTATGCTAGATTTGTATCCTGCCTATATTCCTATTCTTAATGCTGCTTTTGAATTGAATCTTGATGGTTTCAAGGTTATTCAATTAGTTAGGATTGATAGTATCTGGTTGTACTATTATTTATATCTGAAAAGGAATTGGAATTCCATGTGCATGCGATATTGAGTGAAATCGATGATCAACTTGTCATACGAATGTGGATCTCTGGTTGACTAAGTGCTTTCCCTAATTTGATAAAAACCCAAACTTTATTGTTTTACTAGTCTTTGCATGCTAAATAGTAGTTTAATTCTCAAAACCCCTTTTCGTTACATGAATTGACATCAAAATCATACAAAACAAACAATCTACCTGCTTGCGAATTTGACCCTTACTTCCTAAGACTACATTCTTTAGGTTTGTTAGGAATATTTTGCATAGTCGTGATTTTCATGACCATTTCACCGCTATCAAGGCCAAAAAATTTAATCAAGTCCATAAAAAGCAGCCCCACATCATCGTGCACGTGCCACGAAGCCCGACCCCAACGACACTCTTGAGGGAGACCTCCCTTCTCAACTCATCTAACCCATCATAAAATAAAGTCATATATAAATAGCACAAAACCAAATCAGTTCTCCAATGTGGGAGAGCTTCACACTTCACAAATGCAAATAGTCTATCAACAACAAAAAGTTTTTCTGCATTTTAAAATTATTTCCAACATAATACGACGTCGTATAAGAGAAAGCCGAGCTCGCACTCCCGAAAAAATAACTTCTAGAAGGAGAAGACGACGAAAAAAATCGCCCACCCATCCGCCCTCCCGAAGCCGCCCAAGCTGAAATCGAGTCGCAAATCAACAACATGCCCATCAAAACCAGGGCACTCACTGGCTTTTTCAAAGCCTCCACCACTTTGAGAACTGTATCCACGACTAATCCATTCGCGCTTGCGCTCGGATGTTTAGGTTGGATGCGCGTCTCCAATTTCGGGGTCGGAGGCGGTTTCGCGCAGCATATGGAGGAGAATTTGAGGGGGTTTGTGGACGACAGATGATTGAATCTGAGATTGGAAGGGACAGGTTAGTGGTTGTTCCCTCGTAAGGGGGATTGAAGAACTGTATGTCGGGTGAAATGATTGCACCCGAAAAGCAAAATGGTGCAAGCCATGGCTATGAGAGTATGAGTGTGTGAGATACTAATCGGTCAACTTGGACATCGGGGATCAGATTTTAGGGCTCATCGGAAAGGGACAGTCAACACCCAAGAGGTATTTGCTTAACTGAGACAATTTGTAACTAGAATATATTTTATTTGGAACTTTTCTAGAGGGGGGGAAATATGTGGGTGAGAGTGTGAGACTTTCGGACTTCCGACTGTTTGTAGTTGGTCGAGGAGGCTGTCAGTTTTCTTTGGCTTAGAAGGTTGTGCATCATTAGTTGAAAATGTCGTTGATTAGTGAGAAAATTTGGTCTTTGATTGAGCGAGTTAGTGTATGAGGTTCTTCTCTTTCCAAAAGGACGTGCCTTTCTTTTTTGGACAATTTCTAGAGATGTTGGATTCAAACCTTTAGCTTCTTTGGACTCTCTTGTTGGGTTGTGTGGTTTTTCCCTAGATTTTTTTATTAATTTTGTACCATTTAGTGATTTGTTTCGGTCTCTGCCTATCTTGTTGGTGGGTTGGATTTTCGTATTTTCATCTAATTTCAACGGTTTGCGGCGATTACCTTTGTGTTGACCAATCAGTGTACGTTGGTGACCGTTTTCTATGGCGTACCCTTACGTTTTTCGATTTTGACCCTCTTTGGATGTTGTGGTTGGTAGCTTGTTGCTCGCCAGCGGGAGCCGTGTTGTGTCTGGTTGGGGTTCGACCTTGATTTCGTCGGCCGACTTGTTTTTGCTTCCGTTTAGATCGTCTTTTCTCATATCCATGATCTTTGTCCATCGACGTGGCTGAATGTGCACCTTGTTTCTTCTTTGGTGCTTTTATGAGTTGCGATTCTTTGTTCTCTTATGGGCTTTTAACCCACTTGTCTTTTTTGGACATCCTTGGTTTAACCTTGTTTTTGGGCTTAGGCCCATATCCTTTGTTGTTGTTTAGTCCTTTGATTTGGTTTGATCTTTTGGCCCCTTCCTTTAGGCTTCTTGTTGGCCTTTTTTGTGAAAGTTTGTGCAAGTTTGGCCCAAGCTCACTAGTTTGGTGTTCGTACTCTTTCGTGTGTGGAGTAAATTTGGGGTTCGTCTATTCAACCCTCTACCGAGCTACTTTTATGGTGGTGTGGAGTTCTTCCCGATTTCACTAGTCAATGTCCAATATCGTCTTGCATCGGCATGTCTGGTGACTAGATTTTCGATTTCTCGATAGTTCCAAGCTTGTTTAGTCAATCAAATTCTTACCTCTCTCAAAAAAAAAGAACGGAATAAAATAATAAATTTTATAAAAAAAAATTAGATAATTTCAAAAAATCAAATCTAAGTAAGTATTTTTCAATGAAGAGAAAATCGAATAAAGATATTAGGTAGTAATGGCATAATAGAACGAGAATGATCTATGTTTTATATAGAGTTTTTTTTTAAATAAATATTAAGCACAAAGAATTTTTTAAATAAATATTGTATCATTAATTTAAATAACATATAAGTAATTAGATATATGATTAAAGAATAAATTAAATTAAAAAAGTTATAAGTTCATAGTAATAACTTTTTATGGTATATAAGATTTGTAAATAAAATAATTTATGAGTTTTATTAGGAATATTAAAATAAATAGATGAGCTGATCTTATTGGGTTAATTAGACAAACATAAACTTCTAAATTAGAATGAAGATTAACTTGAATTTTTCTTCCAATAGGGATAGAGCTTGTACACAAATTAAAGCTTTTATGCATATGGCTTTCATGGAGGAAAAAAAATTCATACTTAATGAAATCTATCTATTATATATTTGTCATACTTATAGATAAAGAAAATTTATAAAAAACTGTAATTAAAAACATGGTGAAAAATAATAGATAAAGTATGTCAAAGTTATAGCGTTTATATTTCATCTGATCAAAAATAAGTGTCATTTTAGCTTTTAACACAAGTTTCAAGAAAAAATATTAATTAAACTCAAAGTTTTAAACTTTTTCTCAATTTTATCCAAGCCTTTTTCAATCCGCCCTTTTCCACTACGCCATGTGCCCCGGGGGCTTTTTCTCAAATTTATCACTTTTTAAATATTCACCACCTTTTATGACCAATAAATGAAGAATAATGGTCAAACTAAACAAATTCTAATAACAATTGTCACACCTCACCCCTATTTATTTGTCTAAAAAACCTAAAATAGGTACCAAACTTTCCACTATCAACAAAGATTACAAATGGGTACATCTCTCTAGTTAGTACAAGAGGAATACTAACCATCAAGGTTCAACCTTGGATAACTAGGATATACACCTAAGGTGGAAAAATGCTCAAGAGTACAACAAGGAGAGGAATTCTAACGGGATTTACCTTCAACCGCCTTCTCTCTCACTTTCAAGCTTGAGCTCGATCTCACTTCTCCAATCGTAGAGACATCTTGACTCTACCTATGCTTAGATCGAGTCAAGTTATTAGGACATTAATTTATGCGCTTGAAAATATTATAAACAATAAGTATGATTACATATTTCACTTAGGACCTTATAACATGGATGTTTTATATTTGCATATTATTTTGATTAATTAGATTTTAATAAATTAATGTTTTTTATTTTGTTAGTTACATTTGGTAGTATTATTCATTATTAATTTAAAGTGTTTTTGATGCATTTGTTTTTTAATATTAGTTTTTAAAGAACTTTTTTGTTACAAAAGTATTAGTTTTTGCCAAATGCCTTACAATGTAATTAAAAATGATACATACTTTAAGGAATATTATTCTTCTTCTTTTTTTTATCAACAACCTATTGTTTTTTGTGAAATGTCTTACAATATAATTGAGAATGATACATGTTATCGAATAACCAAGTCATCGCACTTTTTAGGTAATAGGAACTAACAATGCCTTGTTAGTTAATAATGAAGATTCTCAAGTGTACTAACAAAAATAGAGAATATGAAGTGTGTGACCTTAATGACAACTTTATACCAAATATAAAATCTCGAATGCTAAGTACATACCAATTACATTAATATGACATCGCGTTCCAAAAGTTAAAGAGTTTGAATCAATCAACAACTACAAATAAGAAGATTGAAACTTTTGTTTGCACATGCTGACCAAGCAATTACAGAACGTTTAGATGTTAGGAGTGCGACGTCCAACAATCAAGGCGCACCCAAAAACCAAACTCTGCCTTCGAGTAGTTTGAGTAGTCACCTATAAGAGAACAGTGGGAGGAAAATTTAACTTTAGTATTGAAACTAAAATTTTCAACCATAAATACCATTACAAAAAATGCATATTCTATCTAAAACATGAAAAACATAACAGATAAAAAAAAGCGGAAATAAAAAGACTTCCATGGTTGATTAAAACTTCATGACTATCTCATATCATATATGGGGGGAGACTTCTATGGTTGATTAAAACTTCATGACTATCTCATATTATATATAGGGGTGGGGGACTTAGTGAATTAGAATACTATTAATACATTGAATTAGTGGTCAAATTTAGAGTAATGGTAAGTGTTAACATGATAGTTACGAAGTTGTATACAAAAATTAAATTAATGGCTAGAGTAATGGTAAGGGTTGGATAAATACCTAGGTTGCAAACACAGTTGCGTTGGATAAATACCTAGGTTGCCCAATTATCAATGGCAGAGTAACCCAAAACACTTTTAAACCACTAATTATGCAGACCAGATCCCAACTTGCAAAATGAAAAGCAAACACTCTATCCCAGGAGGGACGTAAAACCCTAATCAAAGCAAATCTATCAGCTCAACCCAATTACATCATGCAATCCTTTATGCTACCCCAAGCTACCTTACAAGAACTTGACCAAATAAATAAAAATTTCTTTTGGAACAAGGATCACAACTACAAACCACTCATTAGTTGGAACTCCATTTGCCGACCACCCGCTCATGGTGGGGTAGGAATCGCAAAGGCAGAAGAGATAAACCAAGCACTCCAAATGAAGCTGCTTTGGAAAATACTAGCTGAACCAGACAATCTATGGGTCAAAATCATTACGGAAAAATATCTTAAAACGGAAAACATCCTAAACTATAAGAAAAAACATAACACCTCCTGGCAGTGGTCCAAGCTAATAGGCCTTAAAGACCTATTCGTGAAAGGACTTATCTGGCAGATTTGGGATGGAAAAACCGTCCGAGCATGGAAAGACAACTGGACCGGAAAAGGCCCTATCAAACCAAGGACAGATGCGGAAAACTTCATTAACTGGGATGAAACCGTGGATGAGTACCTCAGAGAGGATAATTCATGGAACATTGAGAAATTGAGTAAGGTCATTAATCCAGACGACCTTGAAATCATTTCTAAAATCATAAACCCTATTAACAAAATCCCGGACAGACTATACTGGCAACCTAGCAAAAATGGCTGGTACTCAACCCATTCAACCATGCAATGGATCCACCATTCTAAAGGCGAACCAAAAATTAACCTAGCTTGGATAAACAAACTTAACATCCCCCCCAAAGTGAAAAATTTCATTTGGAAAGTAGCCAGAAATGGTCTGCCAACTAAGATGAGGCTAGCTGCCAATCATATCCCGGTTCCGCCGGGCTGCGAGGCCTGTAACGGCCTAGTGGAGGACACTAACCATGTGTTACTCTCGTGCCCACTAACCGAGGAAACCATTAAATCCATAAATCCCAAAATTTCCTGAATCCTCAACCAAATTTCCCCTGGGGATGAAAAACCAGACCTTGTCCTGGATGTGATAAGGATGCGATTAACAAAAGAGGAAATGGAACTCCTCGCTAACACTTGGTGGTGCCTATGGTACTCTAGGAATAAAAGAGTTTTCGATAATAGCAACAACAATAACTTGAATAACGCCGTAAACATTTGCGACTTTATTCACAACCAAATTAAAAATTGGAAAAATACGGAAGCCTCGGCCTCGGATAACCCAAGTTTTGGAACGGCGAGAGGTGGGCCTAAAAGAAAGCCCACAAAATGGGCAAAACCCAGAAGGGATTTTACTAAATTGAATTTTGATGGTGCAGTGAATGCGGATGGCGTGGCTTCTTACGGGTTCATTCTCCGGGACTCCTACGGCTCCCCCATCCATTTCGACGGAGGATTGATTGGTCATCAGTCCGTTCTGACTTCCGAGACCATCGCCTTACGCCAGGGACTACTCGAGGCCATTCGTCGTGGCATTCCCGGATCCAGATTGAAGGCGATAATTTGCAGCTGGTCAAGGCCGTTCTTGGTGACTGGCGCTGCCCGTGGGAGATTGAGTTGCTTCATTCGGACATCCACTGCTTGTTGGCTCGTTTCCAGGATTGGGGTATCTCTCACGTGAATCGTGAGTGCAATTCGGTGGCGGACTACATCGTTGGCTCGTTCCGACGCGTCTCCTCTATTCCACTTGCAGTTGACTCGGGTTTGCACACCGTCATCCGTCAGGATGCTCTTGGGCGGTCACTAGCATGTTAGTGACCACCCAAACTTCTTTCCTTATCAAAAAAAAAATGGTAAGGGTTATCATGGCAGTTACGAAGTTGTATGTTTCTTGGGTGGGAATTAGTGAATTAGGATACTATTATTACATTGAGTTAGTGGTCAAATTTAGAGTAATGGTAAGAGTTAACATGGCAATTACGAAATTTTGTGTTTCTACATGTAATTAATGCCAACCGATGCAAGTCTTAATGGTGACATCGAACCGATTGACTCGATCTGAGAATGGGTCTTTGAATTCAACCTATGTACGATCCATAACACAACCAGCAATTTAGCACATAAAAGAGTGTTTAAAGAGAGGAGAGCATACCACTTTTTGGGATTTGGTCTTTGAAAATAAACGTGAAATACAATGTGTTTGTTCTTGCTTGCCCTCTCGACTTTTCAAATAATCATAAAAAATCAACATAATCATTGAAAAAAATTATATTAATTTTTTTTACTCATAGCTAAAATAATTACTGATTATTATAATATTAACATTAAAAACCACCAAAAAAAATGAGATTTATCTAATCTTTCATTTTTAAAAAGACATAATCGTTTCAAATTCCTAATTGTTTGTAACTTCCCGCAATAAGTGCATAATCTTAATCCTAAGTGGATTAGAAGACATTAAACACTAAATGAAACCTCAAAACAGGATGGTCAAAATTCACATTAAATGAAAGTAAATGTCCCTTGCCAAATGTTCCCATATTAAACAAAATTCTAATTTCCACTTAATGTCGTTCAATCTAGCATCTAGGTATGATTAGGCTAGCTCCTTATATATATATATATACACTTCATCATGGCTTTACATGCTTTTAGAGATTATGAAAAAAATCTCAATCTCATACTCACCCTTTTCACTTACTATGTTGATATATGAGATTTTGTTTGAAAAACAATTGTTTTTGAATATTGATTCTATTTTAATTTTCGGTTTATAATTTAGGATATAAATATTGTACATATTGGTTTATGGTTTGAGGGGTGGATTTGATGCTAATATATTACCTTTTTTGTGTTGCTTGGTGAGCAGGAGGAGATAACAAAGTATTTTATGAGGTCCAATCCTAATTACACCAGAGGTAATCTCTAATAATAATAATAATCTCATCTCACATTCACTCTTTTTACTATACTATGTTGAGATATGAGATTTTGTTTGAAAAACAGTTGTTTTTTAATATTGGTTCTATTTTAATTTTTGGTTTATAATTTAGGATATAAATTTTGTACATATTGGTTTATGGTTTGAGGGGTGGATTTAATGCTAATATATTACCTTTTTGTGTTGCTTGGTAAGCAGGAGGAGATAACAAAGTATTTTATGAGGTCCAATCCTAACTACACCAAAGGTAATCTCTAATAATAATCTCATCTCACATTCACTCTTTTTACTATACTATGTTGAGATATGAGATTTTGTATGTAAAAATATTGTTTTTGAATTTTGGTTCTACTTTTGTAATAACCGCTTTTTCTATGAAAAGGGTATTACGTTTTTCATGGGTTATTAATACATGAAGAAAATTACTCTTAATTTAATTCCGTTATTAATGATTTAAACTTATAAAATGGATATTTATTTGATAATAAATAGCAAGTTTAACTCTATTTAAAAAGGAATTTTATATTAATTTTTTTCCTTTACTTTTGCCCTTTCTTCTCTTGCCTGCTTCCTCTGTTTGTCGACCAATGTTGTCGATCAAATTCTCCTGCTACAAGATCGATGATGGGCGTCGAAATTCCTTGAACCTCGCCATGCTCCAGCCAAATGACATATAGCAAGGCTACTCGTAGCCTTTCTCGTTGGTTTTGGCCATTGAAAGCCACCTCCACTCCCTCCTCTGTTCTAGAGTTCTTGAATTTCGCATCTTCCGGCCATCGTGGAACTTCTTCAGGATTGTTTCAGAAGTTAAAGAGGACAAGTATGAGTACATGTACCCATATAAAAGGAAGGTTGGGACTGATTGTTGAAGAATTTTCGAGATTTGGCCAAACAGAAACGAAACTTTTCGACCTAGTTCAGTTCGGGTTCTTCAAACTTCAATTTCTCCCTCGTTTCTCCACCAAAATTGACTATTTAAAGCTCAATATTACCATGTTAATGTCCTCTACAAAACCCCTTTAATATTTGAAAGTATTTGATAAAGAATCGGGCTCAACAAGGACGATTTCCGAATCTAACTCTGAATTTTACCCAGATTTGAACCCTGGTGATGAGCTATTTTGGAGGGCTTTGTACGTCGTATTTCGACCACCAACGCCGCCACAACAGCCAACAATAGGAAGGGGTGTTTACCGGCTATCCAGAACCACCGCCCCCTTCGCAATTACCTCCCCGAGGCCGCCATTGGACACCTTTGAATAGGCCTTTGTGACCTGCTGTTGCTGAACATTTTAAGGGTAAAATTCCTTTGATCAAGGCTTCGTTTTTTTGTGCAGCGAGTTAAGAGTCCACCTCGATTTGCATGCATTGGGATATGAGTCTATCTCGATTTGCGTACATCGAGTTATAACTTTATCTCGATTTGCGTGCATATCAGATTCACTAAAATAATTGAGTAAAAATATTATTATCAGAAAATAATAATGTTTTAAATTAACCTTTAATACTACGATAAATTCTAATAAATATTTGTAATTTTTCCGGTTTCTACAACGTCGGTTATTTGAAAAGATCGAGGTTTAGAAGGAGATAACCTCTCACTCTTCCTAGAGAAGTCTCGTAAGAAATAAGGCAAGTGGATGTTCTCTTCCTCTTGTATTCAGTTAAACGTGATTTCCTATTTCCATTTAATATTCTATTCTACCAGAATGACTTGCTTGCATAAATAAACAGACTTAGGTTTATTAATCGCCTAGATTTAATGACTGTTCGTTACTTCTTATTATCTTCTGTACTACGCTAGTACAAAATTTAGGACTAATGGTTTTGGCCTTGTATGTTTAACTGTCTCGTTTGAGACCATGCATGGATTTGCATAGGTGATATCGTGCACTAGCTCGATGCCTATTTACTTAGGATGAAAGAGACCTATATACTCGGGGATTAAAGACCTCGGTATCCTCAGGCTGAAAGAGGCTTGAACACTTATGATGAAAGAGGTTTGAACACTCAAGGTGAAAGAGACCTGAACATGCAGGATGAAAGATGCCTGAAATTATTTCGGTTTACACATTCGTAATGCCGAATTACAAGTTACCACATGAAAGTGTAACATAAAGTGAAAACATACTATTGTGGATTAATATAATACAAGATAGGCACTCGGGGATTCTAAATCCTCTATTTTGTTGGCTCAGTCTCCTTTGAGCTGCCAAATTTAATAGTCATCAACTAAATTAAGTAGTTGTTTGACTAATCGATAAAGACTTCTCGAATTAATGTTGTGACATGACCAAGTTCTCACAAACATTATTTCCTTCGATGAAATCCCACTCTCGCGGTGTCATGTCTCTAAAGATTTTTCGTAATTCTCTTCGATGGAATCACACTCTTGTGATATTCCACGCCTTGGAAGTTTATATTCCTTTTTAATCTGATGAGATCAGTACATTCTCATGATGATTCCTCTACCTTTGGATTCTCATTTCCATTTCTCTTGATGGATGTACTAACTGTTGGATCATCGACCGACTATAATTCAGAGTTTGGTGCCGCCAAGTAGCTACAACCATCGAGACCTTTTTGTGTTCCACTTGCTAGTCTTCTTAACTAATCCGTTCACCTTTCTTTTTCTTCTGCACTTTTGCCTGGTGTTTCCCGTCTGTTTCTTTTTGGAAACATCAGACAATAGAGGAGTGTTGCTTAGGAACTAAAGATGAAGATCAGACGAAGGGATGGAAGGAAGGATTCATCTCAGAGCGGCGTATCAAAAAGGTGGTACCTGAACTCTGGTGAACTGATATATGGTAAATATACTTGAACTCAGGTGAAGACTATAAGGGAGATGTCAAATTGAAGGAAGAACTTTATAACATGTTTTTGGTTTACACCATGTAATTATATGGGTCACCAATATCATTAATATTATATTCCGCTGTCATTTTCTTCTGTAAACCATCACTTTGTAATCCAAGAGAATTCTAAAATGAATAAATGGATATTTCATATTTTGTTCGTATTTAAGTTGTGTTGTGTTACCTTAGCCTCGGGTGGCTTTGGATGGTAAAATCCAAGGTCACTGGTGGTAATACCCTTGGTTTGGAAATTAGGGGTGTTACAACTTTGATTTGTGGTTTCTAATTTAGGATGTCAAGTTTGTGCTTATTGGTTTATGATTTGAGGGGTGCATTTGATGCTAATATTTTACCTTTTTGTGTTGCTTGATGAGCAAAGGAGATAACAAAGTATTCTAATAGGTTCAATCCTAACACATCAAAAATAATTTTTACTTTTTTTTATTATCTAAATAAGTTGCATTGTTATTTTTACCTTTAATATCCAATTTAAAAATAATTAATTAAAAATTTTTGAGTAAAAATGTCTCTACCCCATCTCTTTTCTTCTGAGAAAATTCAATGCCCTAGTCCCACCCCTGTCAATCAATCGACTCAAATCCATCATCAAGACCTCACATAAATAACCCCTACAGATCTTCAGAAACTGAAGAGAACAAGAGAAGAAAAGATGCGTATACTTCCAATTTACCTTTTACAGATTTTGTCCCCCTTTTATAGAATATTACATTTAAGCTCCGTTATTTCTGAATCTAACCAAAATAAGGACAACTAGCAATTCCCGGCCTGTATCATATTTAACCAAATAGGGGTTGGACTTGGTTTAAAACTTACAACGTACTACGAACTGTTGTGTGTTCAAAAATTTCAAACTCACATTTGTGCACTAGGTAATATATGTATGGGTTAAAGAATTAAGAATTGAGTTTAATGCCTAGAAATTGGAGAATTTCTGGAAAAGCTAAATTGGAGTAATGATGACCCCTACTGTACAGAAAACAACCCCATTAATTAGAAGGGTTTTTTTGTCCATTCAACCCCTACTACACTTGAACTTCAAATTCGTTCTTGCTATTTAACCTAATAGGGGTTCGGACTTGGTTACAACTACGAACCATTGTGCGTTCTCAAATTTCAAATTCTTTTCGCTGGAATCACCAGAACGAATTCAGCAACACTTCGCTAGCTCTTTTGTGGATCCCTTATCATCTCAAAATTCCTCTTAATCTCTCCTCACTCTCTCTTCTCAGATCTCAATTCTTGCTCTACGAGCTTGCTTGGATTATGGTATGTTGTAGTACTCTCCTCTTCCTTTGTTTTTTTGGCCTGCTTGTTTATTCAAAACTAAAGACTCCAAATATAGCATATGGGTTATCTTGCTTGTTTTTGTTTCATTGCATGTTCTTTTCCGAACGCTCTCTTTGATTTTAAAGCGCGCAAGAGGTTAATTTTTACTAAAATTGTGATTTAGTTGACGAAAATGAAATGAATAACCACTTTAGTACTAATTTGTGCATAAAACGAGTGTAGATGTGCCTGAAAGATGATATGTATACATACTACCACATGAAAACGAAACCAAATTTGTCTAATTGTGCGTATACCTTCATATTTTATATAATAACAATCACTTAATTTGCATCAAAACCGTCTTTGTCTACACTAAAAAATCAATGACTCTTCATGTGCATCAACAATTGTAATCTACAACAAAAATTAATAATGGTTTCTTTAGTAAGGAGTTAGTGAAATAGTAAGCTTCTCAGGGCTAATATGTCTTGAGATGTTGAAATGCTTTATGCCCTGTTTTTCTTGCATTTGTTTTGAGCCTTCCATATATCTTGTAGGATCAAAAGAACGCTAAAATAAATAGACAGTCGATAAAGGTTATATCAATGTTATCAGAATCCTGATCCGATTCTACGATTCTAGCGATCCTACGATCCATAACACGCGAAACGGTCCACGATCCCAAGTAGAATCCTATTGGAGTAGGATCTTAAATAATTTATAATACAATTTCGATCCGATCCCGAATTTACATACGATTCTAACGATCCTATAAAATGACAATTTTAACTATATATTTATTAATAATTTCACGGTTAACGTATCATTTCCATTAAAATAGTTTACTAATCCATTCTACAACATTTTTAATAATCAAATTAATAATGTTTATAATTTTCTTACTTCATATATAACAAAATATACAATATATTAGGTTACTCTTGCATACTTTTAGTTATAATGTAGGATCTTACGATTCAGCGATCCGATTTTACGATCTGATCCAAAAGACCCTCAACGATCCAACCTAGAATCCCGATCCTGATAACCTTGGGTTATATCGAACCTGCCTAAAATTGCAAGTCTCTCTTTGGCCGAGGAGAAGACAAGTTTGATGAAAGATTCAGGGTTTCATTACTTGTCTAGGGTAACAAATAGAAAAAAATGTTCAGCGACGCTTGTTACAGTACTGTGTGATCTCTATGATCCTGCACATAAGTTGTTCCGACTAAATAATGAGGTTTGTTTAAGATTTTGTTCCAAAGAGGCAGCTGACGTCCTCCATATGAAAGATGATGGGGAAGATTTTAATTTGGACGATGATAAATCAAGCTACAAGTTCCCCACTTTTGTCTATGACTTGAGATCAAAGCATGTGAAGCCGGACAACAAAACGGAAAAAGCCTCGTCTTGATCCGATGTGGAGAGTGTTTTCGTGGAAATGGATATTAATGACGAGGAAAGTGGACCGCAATTGAATGTGGAAAGCAAAAGAGAAAAAGCTTTGACTTCATCCGAGCTACAGAAAATTTTAACGCATATTGATGTCAATGATGAGGAAAGTCGAATGCAATTTAGAAAATTTGTTCACTATTTTTTCGTTGATCAATTTCTATTGTGCTCGACCAACAAGAACCCAAGAAGCAAGATGTGGTAGGTTGTTGAAAGTCTCAGGTATGTTGAAGCCATTAACTGGCCAAAAGTGAGTTTGGAGCACATCTATGAATCATTGGCTCAGCTAAAGAAATCAATAAGTCGTTCTAACAAAAATCAGCTACCTTTTCAAGGTTGCACTCCTGTGTTGGAGGCAATGCTATATGAACGTATATGAAAGCTTCGGCTAGATATTCTCAACCAAGATGCTCCCAAAATCCAGATGTACAAGCCCACTAGGAAGTCTGTGGAGGATTGGAAGCTCAATGCCTTAACCCAATCTGATGTATGCTTATGTTTACTTTTATTTTACTTTTAGTAAACCCATCCGAACCATAACCCATTTACCTGTCATATTTTTTCCCTCTCTTTCTAGATTCTGCCATACCCACATTGTGATAGCCCTCGAAATTCTCCCGTACAGGATTCTACCATGCATACATCAGATTGGGTCCGGGCATTGAGCTTCCAATCCTCCACAGACTTCCTAGTTGACTTGTACATCTGGATATCGGGAGGATCTTGGTTGAGAATATCTGGCCGAAGCTTTCGTATACGTTCATATAGAATTGCCTCCAACACAGGAGTGCAACCTTGAAAAGGTAGCTGAATTTTGTTAGCATGACTTATTGATTTATTCAACTGAGGCATTATTTCGTAGATGTGCTCCAAAGTCGCTTTTGGCGAGTTAATGGCTTCAACATTCCTGAGACCTTCAACAACCTACCACATCTTACTTCTTGAGTTCTTGTTGGTCGAGCACAATAGAAATTGATCAACGATAAAATAGTGAACAAATTTTCTAAATTACAGTCGACTTTCCTCATCATTGACATCCATATGCATTAAAATGTTCTTTAGCTCGGCTGAAGCCAAGGCTTTTTCTCCTTTTCTTTCCACATTCAATTGGGGTCCACTTTCCTCATCATTGATATCCATTTCCACGAAAACACTCTCCACATTGGTTGAAGATGAGGCTTTTTCCGTTTTGTTGTACGGCTTCGCATGCTTTGACCTCAAGTCATAGACAAAAGTGGAGAACTTGCAGCTTGATTTATCATCGTCAAAATTAAAATATTCCCCATCATCTTTCGTATGGAGGAGGTCAGCTGCCTCTTTGGAACAAAATCTTAGACAAACCTCACTATTTAGTCGGAATAACTTATGTGCAGGATCATAGACCACACAGTGTTGTAAAAAGCGTCGCAAAACTTTCTTTTCTATTTGTTACCCTAGACAAGTAATAAAATCTTGAATCTTTCATCACACTTGTCTTCTTCTCGGCCAAAGAGAGACTTGCAACTTTAGGCAAGTTCGATATAACCTTTATCGGATGGTTGTTTAATTTAGCGTTCTTTTGATCCTACAAGATGTATGGGAGGCTCAAAGCAAATGCAAGAAAAACAGGGCAAAAAGCATTTCAACATCTCAGGACTTGTTAGCCCTGAGAAGCTTATTATTTCACTAACTCCTTACAAAAGAAACCATTATTAATTTTTGTTGTAGATTACAATTGTTGATGCACACGAAGAGTTATTAATTTCTTAGTGCAGACAAAGATGGTTTTGATGCAAATTAAGTGATTGTTAATATATAAATTATCAAGGTATACGCACAATGAGACATATTTGGTTTCGTTTTCAAGTGCTAATATGTATAAATATCATCTTTCAGGCACATCTACACTCATTTTATACACAAATTAGTACTAAAGTGATTATTCATATTATTTTCGTCAACTAAATCACAATTTTAGTAAAAATAAACCTCCTTGGTTTTCTCTTGCGCGCTTTTAAATCAAAGAGAACGTTTAATCAAACTCGGAAAAGAACATGCAGGGAAACGACAACAAGCAAGATAACCCATATGCTATAAATGGAGTCTTTGATTTTGAACAAACAAGCATGCCACAAGAACAAATGAGGAGAAAAGTACTACAACATACCATAATCCAAGCAAGCCCATAGAGCAAAAATTGAGATCTGAGAAGAGAAAGTGAGGAGAGATTGAGAGGAATTTTGAGATGAGAAGGGACCCACAAAAGAGCTAGCGAAGTGTTGCTGATATTTCAGCAAAAAGAATTTGAAATTTGAGAACACACAATGATTCGTAGTTGTAACCAAGTCCCAACCCATATTAGGTTAAATAGCAAGAACGAATTTGAAGTTCATGTGCATTAGGGGTTAAATGGACAAAAAAAAAACCTTCTAATCAATCGGGGTCATCATTAATCCAATTTAGCTTTTCCAGAAATTCTCCTATTTCAAGGCATTAAACTCAATTCTCAATTCCTTAACCCATTTTTTTTTGTCAAATTTTTTTAACCCATTCATATATTACCTAGTGCACAAATGTGAGTTTGAAATTTTAGAACACACAACGGTTTGTAGTACGTTATAAGTTGTAAACCAAGTCCAACCCATATTTGGTTAAATATGATACAGGTCGGGAATTGCTAGTTGTCCGTATTTTGGTTAGATTCGGAAATAAGGGAGCTTATATGTAATATTCTACAAAAGGGGCACTAGTACACAAAGGGCTATGGATGGCGGTTTTTTTATGAAGCGGATGGCGCTTTTTACGACGCTATAATAGCAAGTGCACTAAAACTAGCGGATGGCGGTTTTTAAAAAAGCGCCATAATAATGCATACGGATGGCGCTTTTTTTTAAAAGAGTGCCATGTTTTTGTTTTTGTTTTAATAAATAAAATAGAAACGGATGGCGCTTTTTAATAAAAAAAGCGCCATAATAAGGCTCTATTTATGGCGCTTTTTTATAAAAATGTGCCATAATAAGACTTTCTTTATGGCGCTTTTTTATAAATAAGCGCCATAATAAGGCTTATTTTTAAAATATAAAAAATAAAAATAACCCGAGGCATCTATAAATTAAAATGCCAAATTACTATAAAAATTCCATCAAAATGAGTCATTCAATTCCATCAAACAAGCCATATCCCACTGGGATGGCTCTTCTCTGGTTCAGATACATTTAGCTTACTACATCAACAATATAAATTTTCCAACAAAAATCAGCCCAACTACTTATCATGACAATAAATTAAATAACTAATCTATCAAGTATTAAACTGCCATTTGCAAATGAGGTTCAAGATGCCCAAGCCACTCATTTTTCACCTCGTCAATCTAATCTTGTGTGTACGAGTCTGATGAGCATTGCAAGTAATACATTGGAATACATAAAAGTATTAGTATATTGTACAAAAAGTAAAAAAATAACAAAAGTGTTGTAAGCTTCATAGTTGTATATAAGTATATTATCCACACACAAAGATGATTCTCATTGTACCTTTGCAGGATACACATTAAACTACACTTGAATTCTTGAACCTAGGTAGTGAAATTAAGAGGGGCATAAGATTGGTTAAGCTTTGGAATCAGCATCCTTCTTGGGTTGATCAAACTTGTCAATTGCAACCTAAAGTTCATCTATGTACATTCAAATGTAGTGAAATTTATGCAATGCTCAGACACTGAAAAAAGGAAAAAAATGAAGAAAACAATTAAATAAAAATATGCAGGTTTGGCATAAACAGAATCTTAGAAAAATAGAGACATTCAAATAGATCAAAGTATTGCAATTCTTAGTCAGAACAGATTGGTTAGCCCACTCTTCAAAAACTAAATTAAGCTTTCAGCTTTAGAATTTCAATTATGTTTATACACTGCATCAGGCAAACTTCAAGTGAAGAGCTTTGTAAGGCCTCCTCAATCAGTAAACAGTCATGGGCTCATGGCTTATAACTGTTTTCCATGTAACATCTAGTGCATTGAATAAAATTTAGATTCCCAAATTAGGAGGCTAATCATGAAGAAACAAAGTAGGACTGCAAGGAGACAAGTCAATGAAATGACAATAAGACATAGTGGCATAATAAAGAATTAGAGATTGGTAGTTAGCTGAAAACACCATTCACCCATCTCTAATCCTAACAAACATTAGGCACATGATAATCGTAATTTCCATATCAAGCATTAATCTACCTTTCAAATTCATTAACCTTATTTTGACACGTTGATGAATACTTTTTGTTGCTAGCTATCATAGTCCTCATTAGTTCAGTGTAGCATAAAAAGGAAGAATTTAGTCTATATCCATAGTAGACTAAAAAGTAAAAAGTATAGATCAAGGAAGTGATAATCCCATCTTATCCATAGTAGACTAAATATTCGGATGATGGACACATAATATGAAATGAACACATGCTATCCTTCAACCAAGTGAATTTCGTAATATGAAATGAACACATAATATGAAATGAACACATGTCATAATATGAAATAAGACATAGTGGCATAATAAGGAAGTGATAATCCCATCTGTGAGCATTAACCAAGTGAATTTCATAAGTTGCAAATAAAAGCATCCAAGAAGGTGATGTAGCAAAAGACAAAAAAAGCAAGTGCAGAAGATGACTTACATAACAACTATATTTACTGCAGAATTGGTGAAGAAATTTGCACAAATATAGGCAAGTCATATTCTATCTCCGGGAAGATGCCAAGGTCTAACACCTAAAAGAGCCGATCCAAAATGACCACGGGATTGAAGATTAAGCAAGCCAAAATAGTATGCAGTATTTTATTAGGTCACATAATAATTGAAGTTATTTGGAACCTGCATTTCCTCACTCCCATTAATGTACATGCTGCGGAGGTGTCTAATCTTAGGAGCAGTAAACGAAAGTAAATTTTACTCTATTTTTCCATCTAATGCAAGAGAAGAGCCGAGTTTTCCTAAAATTGAACCACAGACTTCAATTTATCAATAAAGTATCATGGATGCAAAGACAAAAATCCGATGAATTGGAAAACCTAGATGCAAAATTGACTAACAAGAAGATGAGAGTTTTGAGTAGCCTCGAGATTTAGGGGAAGAAGAAGACCTGAATAGGAGAAGGAGAGATAAGGGTGCGGTGCTTGGTTTCATCTAAACCAATATCGACGAACTTCTGGTAAGAGGAAGGTGCGACTCCATTTCCAGCATGAGATCTGCTCTTACTCTTGCCGCGGGTGATAATCCGACTGCTTTTCGAAATTGGGGGTAGCAAGAAACCCCACCATTTTCACCGGAGGCATGAACGTGGGGAGACTGGGAGAGGGAAGACGGAAAGGATCCCAAAGATGGAAGAAACCCTAGGGACGCAAGACTATAAGAGATTGATTTGGGTGAAGCGCGCATAGATCTGTGGGTTTTTTTATGAGAATAATCCGTACGACTTATGGCGCTTTTCTAGAGAGAGCGCCTTCCGTCTATTATAATCTTATGGCGTTTTTTCTAAAACGCGCTATAGAGTAAATTTTTAATTTTATTTAAATAAAATTTAATATTTTATAGCGCTAAATTGAAAAATCGCCATCCGCGTTTTGTAGATTATAGCGTTTTTAAAAAACGCCATAATATTTTCGTCATCTATAGCGAATTTTGTACTAGTGGGGGACAAAATCTGTAAGAGCTAAATTGGAAGTATACGCATCTTTTCTTCTCTTATCCTCTTCAGTTTCTAAAGATCTTTAGAGGTTATTTGTGTGAGGTCTTAATGATGGATTTGAGTCGATTGATTGATAGGGGTGGAACTGGGGCATTGAATTTTCGCAGAAGAAAAGAGATGGGGCACATACATTTTTTATCAAATTTTTTTTATTAATTATTTTTTAAATTGGATATTAAAGGTAAAAATTACAATGCAACTTATTTAGATAATAAAAAAAGTAGAAATTACCTTTGATGTAGTTAGGATTGAACCTATTAGAATACTTTGTTATCTCCTCCTACTCACCAAGCAACACAAAAAGGTAAAATATTAACATCAAATTCACCTCTCAAATCATAAACCAATATGCACAAAATTGATATCCTAAATTAGAAACCACAAATCAAAGTAGAACCAAAATTCAGAAATAATATTTTTGCAAACAAAATCTCATATGTCAACATAGTATAGTAAAAAGGGTGAATGTGAGATTGAGATTATTATTAGAGATTACCTTTGGTGTAGTTAGGATTGGACCTCATAAAATACTTCGTTATCTCGTCCTGCTCACCAAGCAACACAAAAAAGGTAATATATTAGCATCAAATCCACCCCTCAAACCATAAACCAATATGTACAAAATTTATATCCTAAATTATAAACCAAAAATTAAAATAGAACCAATATTCAAAAACAACAGTTTTTCAAACAAAATCTCATATATCAACATAGTAAGTGAAAAGGGTGAGTATGAGATTAAGATTTTTTCCATAATCTCTAAAAGCACGTAAAGCCATGATAAAATATATATATATATAAGGTGCTAGCCTAATCATACCTAGATGCTAGATTGAACGTCATTAAGTGGGAATTAGAATTTTGTTTAATATGGGAACGTTTGGAAAGGGACATTTACTTTTATTTAATGTGAATTTTGACCATCCTATTTTGAGGTTTCATTTAGTGTTTAATGTCTTTCAATCCACTTAGGATTAAGATTATGCACTTACTGTTGTAAGTTACAAAAAATTAGAAATTTGAAACAATTATCTCTTTTTTTGAAATGAAAGATTAGGTAATCTCATTTTCATTTCAACCTCTTCTTATTTTTGGTTGTTTTTAATGTTAAAACTGACTTTATATTATAATAATAAGTAATTATTTCAGCTATGAGTAAAAAAAATTAATATAATTATTTTAGCTAGATGGATAGGCCCGTGCATACGCACGTACGGGACATATATTTTGCATTTGCTTATTTTTAGGTACTTTTTTATTGTTTATAAATTATAATTTTGCGGGTTAAGTTCGTAATAGTTAGAATAATTGAGATGTCCGATTGTGTATGAAATAAGAATGCATATGTAAAAAATTGTTACTTTTTTGAAACCCGGTACTTGAATTATGCACACCTAATATGAAATTTTTTCGTATGCGCCACAAAACATAATTTTTCATTAAATATTGCATGCATGCACATCTAATGACAATTAATAAGTGTTCCAATAATGTTCATTTTTTTAAATTTTAAGCAATTTATGATGAAAAAAATTATAGTTTATCAATTCATATGATGTACAATAAAAATCATGGTTCCATTCGGCGGGCCTTATTTTAAGCTTATACAATTGTAATCAAGCTTATGGTTAAAATAAAGTCGCCATCATATGTTCGGTAGTGGGAATTGCTGATGTTTATTGTAGCTTATGGGAGTTGATGGGAGTTTATACATTACCTAAAATTTAATCTACCCCTCTCACCCTTATCCATCTTTATGGAATCATGTCCTTCTATTGCACCTCACTAATTCATTTTTGGAAAATCTAAAAATTAATCTTTTCTTTATAAATTTATAAATATATCCTTTTTAGTAATTTTACATCCATTTTTTAATAAAACCAGTTTCGATTAGTTTTGTCTACCGAACACCTACACATTTATCACAAAAATAAACTAATAATTTCAACTTGTAAAATCAATATCAAATTCTAAATCATTATATGCATCAACATCAACTCATATTAAGTTTAATAAGCCGAATAAACCCCATGTGTACTACTTATTTATGATATATAATAAGATAAACTTTTGGAATGGAAACAATATGATGTGTAAAAGGTGCAAAAAGTATCGGTATAAATGAATGAGATATTTTAATGGAACAATATGACCACGTATACTACTCTGCAATCTTTGTATTATCATAAGTAGTTGTTTCAAGGTGATTATGATTTTTCAATATAAAAGTCAAAATTATCCCTTGCCTATATCTCTCAAAATTTTGTTTATTTCCTTCAATTTCGGAAACCTCTTTGCAAATAAGTCACACTTCCACCAAAAGTTCATATGAAAAAAGAGAAGTTAATTATGATAATGTAGAATTTTAAAAGCATATATGACAAATGGAAGTTAAATAACACATGCATGTTAGGTAATATGATTAAACGAATTTCTACACAATTAGTAAAGGTCTAAATATTTATGTTAAAAATGCAAATGAACTATAGAGAATATACTCTCACCAATTCCGTACTAACCTGTTTTTGGTGTAGCGTCGAAATCCATCATATATGCAATTAACAAACTAATCCTTGCAATATCATTTGTGGGCAACTAAGTTTCTTTCTTGTAATAGTAGACTTTGATCCGCTTCCCATGCATGAACCTGTCATAATACAAATACATGGTTTGGTTAGCTTAGAATTAAGAGAATTGATAAAAATAAGAATTTGAATAGAACATGCGTTAAAGGAATACTCATATACAAATTTATTTATTATTGTGCATTTAAAGGAGGATTAAGAGAATTAATAAAAATAAGAATTTGAATAGAATATGCGTTAAAGGAATACTCATATACAAATTTATTTACCATGAATGTTTTTTTGTGTGATGAATTGTTAATTTAGGGGTAATAAAATTCCACAGACATTTAATTTCTACTCATTAATTTGTGTGATCAATGCATGTGTGTGTGTGATGATAAAGGTTTCTTGTTCAACAAATTGACTTTAGGGCACTTAATAAATCTAATTAATTTACCTTAGACTCTTTTTTAAAAAATTCATAGTTGAAAGAAGATTAACAGAGTTAAAAATGGTGAATATCATATTTTTATGTTACTTTATTATACTAAATCACCCAATACCATAGGCTTATTATAAATTATTTTATTAAATAAATTAGAGTTCCAAAACATAAGGGTTAACAGCCTAATTTTATTAGTATATAAAAATAAAAATTCAACTTGACTGACTAAATATTATATTCCTTAAAAAACTAAATATTCTTTTAGTATAAAGAGACATTTTTTATGTATGTTTTAATTCATTAATTTATGTGCTAAAAATTATAAAATTATTATGAAATGGGGGAAAATTCATAAGGGTTACATATTATGTGTTTATATATTTTTCTTTTATCCAAAATATATAGTCAATATATCATTGTGTAATTGAGTGATTGGAATTTAGTACATCACTTGGCATTGAATGTGAATGTTTCAGAATTGATATTTTTCTTTTGACCTTTTGCATTCAATGTAATAAATGGATTGTAAATAAGATGAGATTACTTTTAAGAAATCAACAGTCAAATGAGTTTGAGTCTTTAACGTATAGGACAGCTCTTGTTTGAGTTAATTTTGTTTTAATGTTTAATTAAAGTAGCTTATTACATTATATAGAAATCGTATATTATTATATTATGTATAAAATGTTTGGGCATTAATTGTTATTGAGATTTAGTCTTATAGTATTATAGATAGATACATAGATTTTAAATAGAATTTGATTCCAAAACATGAACATACCTTATATGCTCATTAAATAGCATGTAATTTGTACTCATGTTTGTTTTGTACATTTTGTACACAACCCATTTGCAACACACCATATATAACTTCAATCTCAAATCTTTCACCTTTTCAATCAATTGGTTTAGTGTATTGTTTTTGGATTCTTTTGATGTGTTTTGTGACATAATCTTGTGTTTGGTGTTAAAACAGGGGATGGATCTTCATGAGTGTAGGTAGAAGGCAAAGATGAGAGAATCTTTACAATAGTGAGAGATCGATGGGAAGATGTTGTTGTGTTTATATGCAGTACTAGGGGCTTAACCCGTCCGTAGGACGGGATTAGTTTTTTTTAACTTTTATAACTTATTTTTAATATTTATAATTTGGTTTTTTATTGCTTCAATTTTAACTAAATAATAGAAGAAATTTATGACCAAATATTTAAAGAGAATATTGTTTGTATAAATTTATAAATAATATTTATGATATAAAAATTAGACATAATTTGATTTTGAATTTTTTGAACCTTTATAACTTATTTATAATATTTATAACTTGTCTTTTTGCTTGCTTCATTTTAACTAAATAGTAGAAGAAGTTTATGAACAAATATTTAAACACAATATTGTTTGTATAAATTTGGAAATAATATTTATGATATAGAAATTGGACACATTAATTAGAAATTTGAATTTTTCATTCATTTAGAAATAATTTTTTTTGCTCGATCATGAAAGAAAAAAGAACTATTTAACATCAAATAAAGAAGAAAAATATACATTGCCCAAGAATGAGGTAATTATAATTTTCATGTGTATACTCCGAAACATTGGAGTTGTCATGAATCATGATCAATATTCACACCTTTGGAAAGTGATGAAACTTATTTTCGTGAATTTCTGTACATGCATCCACCTATTCGTTTCTTCATCGCTACCAACTTGGCTTTTTGTAAACTCTTCCAAAACTATTCTCCAATCTATTATTCTTTAACTTTGTTGTGATTATGTATATAGTGATAGGAGATATTGCAAGTATCCTTTTATATTGAGATTTAGGAATGTGAAAGTTGTTAGAGATTTAAATTATTATAAAACAATTAATTATGATAGTTTGTAATACATATGTTACAATTGTGTATAAAATGGTCTTGTATAATGTATAAATAGGTTGGTATTTAATTTTGTGGTGAGAGGGTTTCTATTAGTCCTCTTTTATCTCTATGAAATAAATTATGAAACTTGTCATAACTGACCAAAATTTTAAATTTTTTATGCTATAAAGATATAGATATAGAATATAGATATTGATAGATCGATGTGTTTAGTAATCATGTTAATTAGATTGTAAAATAAATGTATAATATCATAATTAAGTATGCTAAAACGAAATATTAGAGGTAGGCAATTGAATTTTATTATAATTTTTAATTGAGTGTATGACAAAAACAGAATATATATTGTACACGATTTATAAAGTAATATATAAATCAATAAGTATAAGATTATATATATATAGATGTAAATATCATACAGTTAAATATACCTCATTGAATTTTGTTGAACTTGATCAATCTCGATCACGTAAACGCACATGCATGAGATAATAATGTAAGTAGTAAATATATGAACTTAAACGAACTGACATTTGATCATAAGATTGTATTATTCTAATCTACACTGCATCAATTTTGTTTTTAGAATGTGTACTCCTCGACATGATGATCACCTCTCGCGCAGGTTCAAGAGCACTAGTATATTAAACGACTTCTAAAATTGTAAATTTTCACAAAAAGACAAAAGGGTAATTTATCACTAATTTGGAGAGAATAGTAGGTAGAGCTATTTGGAAAAAAAATAGCAAAAAATATAAAAAATACCTAAGATTGGAATTGCAGGATTGAAAAAATGGACACCTTGCAACTAATTTATAAAGATGATGTATCTAGTTAATTACTTTTTTATTCGTACAATTAAGATGAATTGGTTAATGAAAAATTTAAATAGTAGACGTGACATTAATGTTAATGTTTGTAACTCAAAAATATACTTAATTACCTTAATGTTCAAAGTACAATTAAGATGAATTGGTTAATTACTTTTTTTTAACCAAAAAAAGTATAAATAAACGTTTATAAATTTACATCTTCAAAATTAGTAACAGCAAAAGACACAATATAAAATTTGTAACTGAAGCTGTATAGAGAGTCACCTAAAATTATATATCACAATTTAATCTTTGAGAATAAAAACGTTTTCGTTTTTGTAATACGGAGTACTGTATTCTTCCATTAACTTTCTAGCTAAATTAATTACATTTAATTAGGGCGATTTGTTTGCGCAATCCTATTTTTGGGTTTCGCACTCAGCTATGGGCGGGTTCCAAACCAGTCCAAAAAAAGGATAAAAATTATGGGCGGGTTTTAAACCCGTACGACAAAAATAGCACAAAACATGGGCGGATTTCAAACCCGTACAAAAAAAAACCGTATATTTATGGACGGGTTTAGAATCCGCACAAAGTGGAGTACGCATCCGAAAAAACAGAGTGCACAAAATCTACCCGTTAATTAGCTTGTTTTCTATTTTATGTTGTTAGTTGAGAAAGAGATAATATTCTTTTATTTTTAAAATGGTTTTTATATAAAATAAAATTACGTTTAGCATGCTTTATATATAATAGTCTATTTTCTGTTTTTTAAAAGTCATCGTGTTTTGTATATTGCATTTAAGAGTGTGTTTTAATTGAATGAGGTTATTAATAGAGGGGTCATAAATTGGCCAAGAGGTATTTATTTTAATATTATATTTCCTCCGTTCTATAATACATGTCTTTTTAGCAATTTGTACATTATTTAAAAAAGCTATCAAAAATACTAATATACCCTCAATTATTATCTTACTTTTTCACTTTATTGAAAACCACTACTAATAACTTATCATTAATTATAAGTGTAAATTTGTAAAGTAGATGTCAAAATAGTTAAAAAGACATGTATTGTGAAACAAAGAATTATGATTAAAAAGACATGTATTGTGAAACGGATGGAGTATAATATAATATAGTCTATTTTTTGTATTTTAAAAGTCATTGTGTTTTGTATCTATACAAAATATAAGGTTGTCCATCAATGGAAAAATAAATGCTCAATTTTTTGTTTGAATTTAATTTCCTGGAAAAGCTGTCCCCCAATGACCCTCTTTCTCTCTCCTCCCTCTTTCTCTCTCCTGCGATTCTGCGGCGATTTTTTTTTTCTGCGACCCTACGTTTCAACGTTCACCTGTAGGGCCAAACAAGTAGACCGGTAACCACCTAGCCCGACCTCCCCCAAGCCCACCGGCGACTCCCCGTCGCCCGCCGGAACCCTAACCCGTCGGCCCCCTCCTCTGAGATTGGCTCCTCCCTGCCGCCCTAGACCAACAAACTCACGCCAGGCTTAACCCACAACTCCCTCACCCCCCCCCGGCCCGACCGACACTACGACGCCTCCAGTAGCCCGACCCAGGTCCGTACGCCGCCACCGACCAAGCCACAGGCCGCCCGACCTCGCACCAATTCAGTGAATCCTAGCCCATTCCCTCACCAGCCCACCCGACCAAGTCCGCACTCCTCAGCCCCATCCTAGCCAAATCGCCCCCCCCCCCCGCTTTCAGCGACCTCGTCCGGCAAAAGACTCGAGCCGCCTCTGGTCCTCTAGCTCAGGGAGGCCACTCTGCTGGGCCCTTTCGCGGGTCATCCTTTCCAACCGGCGTCCATATTCCTGGCACTTCCCGCGTCCACTGGTGACCATTTCTGATACTTGCGCTTTTACTTTCGCCTCTTACTTCTTTCTGCCCTAAATTTCATATTATTGTAATATCTCTTAGTCACTGTTAGTTTAGGCAGGTCTTTTACCTTATTACTATATTATATTTAATATTCCATCGTCCTTTGCAAGGATAGTGGTACTCTCTACTACTGTGTTGGTCTCGTTTCGTTTGTTCTGTTTCGTAGTGTCCAAGCCTTAGTTGCCTTTCTGTGTTTTATTTCCTGCGTTTTTGCTCGGCTTGCGGTTGTTGTGGTGCGTTTGTGTTTTGCATGTCCTTTAGGTTTTGTGCAGGTTGTGTTTGCTACAGGTCATTCTGTTTGGGCTGCCTGTTTGGTTTGTCTGTTAAGGATTGTTTCAGTTTTGAGATGGTTGGGCCGAGGAGCAGCGCTGTTCAGCATAGACCGGCTACCAGATTGAGGCTAGGCTCTTGGAATGTGGGCACGTTGACTGGAAAATCTATTGAATTAGCCAGGACTCTTCATCACTACAAAGTACAAGTTGCTTGTATTCAGGAGACTAAGTGGAAGGGAAAGAAGGCTCGAGATATTGATGGTTGGAAGTTATGGTACTCAGGGGGCCGCTAATAGCAAAAATGGGGTTGGGATTTTGGTGGACAGGAACTTGAGAGATCAGGTGGTACAGGTGGAACGGACAAGTGATCGTCTGATGCTGCTGAAGATCGTCTTATGGGAGAAAATTCTAAATGTCGTCAGTGCCTATGCGCCGCATGGAGGCTTGAGTTCAGAAGAAAAGCAGCAGTTTTGGGAAGACTTAGACATCTTGACAAGTAGCATTCCGTCGACAGAGCAGTTGGTGATTGGAGGGGACTTCAACGGGCATATTGGGAAGGACATATCTGGGTTCGAGGTGGTACATGGAGGTTGGGGGATTGGTGACCGAAATGATGGAGGTCGAGCTCTCTTGGATTTTGCAGCGGCCTTTGACTATTTGGTGGTCAACTCTTGGTTCAAGAAGAGTGATGAGCAGTTGATTACCTTTCAAAGCCCTTTGGGAAAGACACATATTGACTTCTTTGTGACTAGAAGGGAAGACAGGGGGAGGTGCAAGAACTGTAAAGTCATCCCTTTCGACGACCTGTCGACACAACGCAGGTTGTTGATATTGGATTTTCAGGGGTCGAGTAAAAAGAAAAAAGCAAACACGGCTCCTCAACCGAGAATTAGGTGGTGGCGCCTCCCATATTCGAACGTACAAGGCCTGAGAGAAAGAATTTTTGAGGAAGCAGACATAAAAGGAGCTTGGGAAGTGAGGAACAATGCCAACGAGATGTGGGGCAAGATGGCGGAGTGCATTTGTAGAGCGGCTTGCGGAGTGTTGGGGGTGTCGAGAGGCTCTTTTAGCAACAAAAGGGCGGTCACTTGGTGGAATGGAATGATGAGGTTCAAGAGAAGGTTAGGGAGAAACAGATAGCCTATAAAGCTTGGCTAAGATGTGCGGAACCAGAAAGGGAGGAGAGGCTGGCAAAACTCAAGGCAGCAAAGAAGGTAGCTAAGAGAACAGTGGCAGCCGCTAAAGAAAAAGCGTTTGAGGGCCTGTATAAGGCCCTGGACGAAAAGGGTGGGGAACGAGTCCTTTACAGGTTGGCAAAAGCAAGAGAAAGGAAGAGCAGAGACATAGACAGGGTGAAATGCATCAAGGATGAGGAAGGAAGGGTGTTAGTTGATGACCTACAGATCAGACAGCGTTGGGAGAGGTACTTCAGTGGTCTTCTGAATGAGAGTTCTGAGACAGCGGATAGACGACATGACTCGTCAATCCAAGATAGCCGAGAGCACCCCTTCTACTTCTACAGACGGTTCTCTAGGGAGGAAATAGAAGGAGTGGTCCGTCAGTTGAGTAGAGGGAGAGCAGTAGGGCCACATGAAATCCCGGTAGAGGTTTGGAAGTGCTTAGGAATAAGGGGTCTGACTTGGCTAACAACGCTCTTTAATATCATTTTCAAGACGACCAAGATGCCGGAAGAGTGGAGGCTTAGTAAGTTGATCCCGGAGTACAAGAATAAGGGAGATGTTCAGCAGTGCAACAACTATAGGGGTATCAAATTGCTTAGTCACACAATGAAAGTATGGGAGAAGGCCATCGAGTTGAGGCTAAGAAAGCTAGTTAGAGTGTCAGAGAACCAGTTCGGTTTTATGCCTGGGAGGTCCTCTATGGAGGCTATACACTTGTTGCGGAGGCTTACAGAGAGAGAAAGAAGAATCTGCACATGGTTTTTATTGACTTGGAGAAAGCGTATGACAGAGTACCGAGAGAGATGATTTGGGAATGTCTGGCCGCTAAAGAAGTGTCTGGCACGTTTATTAGGGTAGTCAGAGACATGTACGAGGGCTCAATGACTAGTGTGAGCACCCCAGGTGGGGATACACAGTTTTTTAAGGTCGACACAGGTCTACACTAGGGCTCGGCCTTAAGCCCCTTCCTCTTCACGGTGGTGATGGACGTTCCGACGAGGGAGATTCAGGGGGGATCCCGTGGTGCATGTTGTTCGCAGACGACATTGTTCTGGTTGACTAGTCAAGAGCCGGTGTCAGCACCAAGCTTGAAACTTGGAGAGAAAAGCTGGAGTCCAAGGGTTTCAGAATAAGCAGAACCAAGACGGAATATGTAGAGTTCAGGTTTGGACAAGTGGCAGCTTCTAGTGAGGAAGTGCTCTTAGGAGGGGAAATCGTTACTAAGAAGGAGAGTTTCAGGTATCTAGGGTCGTTTCTACAGAGCGATGGAGGCATAGATGAGGACATCACACATCGGATCCAGAGAGGGTGGCAGAAGTGGAGGGCGGCGTCGGGGGTTCTGTGTGACAAGAAGGTACCGCTGAAGCTAAAAGGAAAGTTCTACAGAAAAATGATCAGACCGGCCATGCTCTATGGAGCAGAGTGTTGGCCTACCACGAAGGCACAGGAACAAAGGTTGTTGGTTGCTGAGATGAGAATGCTCAGGTGGATGAGCGGGCACACGTTACTAGACAAAATCAGAAATGAAGTGATCAGAAGCAGAGTGGGAGTGGCCAGTATAGGAGACAAGTTGAGAGAATCAAGATTGCGCTGGTTTGGCCATGTTCAGCGGCGGGGTCCCAAGGAGCCAGTTCGTAGGTGTGAGAGCCTGGTCTTGGAAGAAGTACGTAGAGGGAGGGGTAGACCGAAGAAATGTTGGAAGGATAGTATAAAACAAGATGTCGGACAGTTGGGGATTTCGGCAGATCTAGCAGTATGCAGAGATAGTTGGAGGGAGAAGATCCGAGTGGTGGACAACTAGTTGACTGAACAGACCGGTTCATGAGGGCCTCAAGGATTCGGTGATACGTTTTCGGTTTATGCTTTCGTTTTTATGTTCTATGCGTAGCTTTGCTTTGCTTCTCTGTTGTCTCGTCTTTTATTTTTCTTTTGGGTTGCCTCGGTTACTTCTTGTGCTCTGCGATCCGTCGGGTCTGTTGGGCGCTCCCCCTTTGCGCCAAGCCAGGGGGGCCCTATCTTGATCCCCCAGATTTCCTGCTAATGAAGGTCCACTGGGTAATTGTTGTTGTTGTTGTTGAATTTAATTTCCTAATGAGCTTATACATCACTCCTTTTAAGTCCGTTGAAATTCCTTCTTTAATGTCGTGAGAACACTATTTTGATTTTCTTTTTCAATGTTGTAATCTATAACTATATATTAAAGATACACCTTTTCGAGCCACCAAAACGATTCTGACTCCACCTCATAGTTATAAAATTAATTTTTATTTCTAATATTTTAACTTTTTCCTATTAAATTTTTCTTTAATTATTTAAATCTATCTTTAACATCAAACAAATATCGATTTAGTTATAACAATATCTTTTGAAAGCTTCCTTATACAAATATTTAAACTTAAAGATAAACAAATTTAAAATATTTTAAAATAAGTATAAATATCTTTTATCCTTAATCATGATATCTTTTCACGTATATATATATATATTCTTTTATAATAAGAAAATTAATGATAAATACTTATAATGTTTAAAAGTAATAAAAATAGGTAATATAATATTTAATAGATATATTGAAATATTTGATAATCTCTAAATTAAGCTACATAGAAAGTAATAAAAAAATTAAAAATATAATATTTAATCTTATCTAATCTTTACTTTATCGAACCACAAAATGAGTTTGGCCCCACCTTAAATGAAAATAAATTATTTTTTATAATTATTTTCTATAAATAAATTATTTTTATTTTTATATTTCATATATTATTATATATTATTTATTAATTTAATTATTATTTTATGTAAATCTTATCTCTTCGATATTCTAATATATAAAAAAAATTTTTTTATCAATATGTTATCTTTTTTCTTAAAATATCTATGAAATATCATCAAGGAAAAGGAGAAATATACATTGTTTTATCTTAATAATTTTTTTTATTCTCAACATTAAACTTAATAATTTATATTTAATTTTTTTATTTGATTCCAAAAAATAAAAAATTTGTACAGTGTACATGCATTAAATTACTTACATTAATTTTTATATTATATTTTTATATAATATCTATAAAATACCGAACCATAGTCGTGCATGACATGACGATTCATATTACAAACAAGTAACAACCATTACATTTTGCATTTCACATGTGTAAGAGAAAAATGGAGGTATATTATGAAGTTATATAATCCCGAATTAAACATGCTTAAGTATATTATTGCACATATACTTTAGATTCTAACTTAAATTAATATACTCATATAAATTCATGTACGCTTACAAATTCACCAAACATTAAAAAAACTGATCCCGTCCAACGAACGGGCAAATCTAGTCTTAACAACTATAAAAGTGGTCACTCTATGCCTAATAAATGCCCCATTTTTTAATAATAAATTCTACCAATATTAAATTACAACAAATATATAAAATATTTTTTAAGAAAAATTTAAATAAATACTTACAATTGCCTATTATTTTTTTAGGGTTTCAAATTTCCTTATTTTAAAATAAAATAACATAATGAACAATACTTATGTTTTAGAAAGCAAAGGAAGTATACATTACTATTAACGATTATTCACAATTTTATATGCATGATAATCACATTAATCTAAATATAGAAAAATAGTTCAAAAAATAAACCTAAAATTGGCATTAGTTTATGTATTAAAAGTGAAATTAATACTTGAATTATCAAATTAGGGCCTGAAAGAAATTCATGTTTCTTAAATTAGTATGCTCGAATTAAATGATTAATATATATATATATACATTTTTTAATATTTTTTTATACAATCAATTAGAATATTTCATAAAACAACAGATATATGATATAAATTCCATCTCGTCCAACGGACGGGTTAGCACTCTAGTTGTATGTAAGAGTGTGTATTAATTAAATGAGGTATAAATAGAGGAGTCATAAATTGGCCAAGAGGTTTGTATTATATAGGTTACTAGGTGGATGGCCTGTACTATCGCACGGGTTCCCATTGATTATATTTTATATTTTATAGTATTTTATAATATATATATATAGAGTTTGGTTCAAATGAAACAAACTCTTATCCTGAAACGAACTCTTATCCTAAAACGAATGCACTTTTCCTAGTTCGTAATGCACTTTCCTAGTTCATAGTGCACTTTTTTGGATTTGCACTTTTTGTACTTTGTAGTGCACTTTTTGTACTTTTTTAATGCATTTTTTCAGATTGCACTTTTCATATTTTACAATGCACTTTTGTATGAAAAGATACAAAAGTGCACTAAGAGCTAGTAAAAGTGCATTCGTTTTACGTTTTAAGATAAGAGTTTGTTTCATTTGAACCAAACTATATATATATAGATATATAGATTTTTTTTCACTTTACCCATTTTCAAGGGTTTCTTGATTGATCCTTATTTTTCAACAATTTGAGAGTTGTCTTTTACTTTTTTCTTTTTGGTGAATGTAATTGTGATGTGATCATGCAAAAGTGAAAAACTTATATAGTGTGAAAGAGAGTGGAATACAAATGATTATATTTTAATTTGATCTTATCTTTTGTTTAGAATACCAAAGGTTGATCTTATCTTCTTTTATTTTTACTTTTATTTGTAAAACCAATGGTTATAATTTAATGACATAAAATTCATATTATAATACTAAAGGTTTCTAAAAAAGTTGCTAAATAATGTCAAATGTTATATTTTAAATTTGATCTTATCTTTTTTTTTGAATACCAAAGGTTGATCTTATCTTTTTTTTATTTTTACTTTTATTTATAATACCAATGGATATAATTTAATGACTTTAAATTCATATTGTAATATCAAATGTTGTGTCTTGTGTGTAATACCAAAGGTTACTACAAAAGTTGCTAAATAAATGATGTAATATCAAAGATTAATGCTAATTAATTATAAATTGACATGTTTCTTTTATCTATTTTTTCTTTTATTTTTACTCTTTTTCTTTCATTGAATAAATTATCATTGATTGTCAAAATTTTCTTCATTATAAGTTATACTAGGGGGGTTAACCCAACAGACGAGATCGGGATTTTTCAACCTTTATAGCTTTTTTATAATTTTAATAACTTGTTTTTTTATTGCTTCAAATTTATCTATATAATTGAAGGATTTTTTTAAAAAATATTTAAAGATAATATTATTTGTATCAATTTACAAATTAAATTTATGATATAGAAATTGGACGTAATTAGAATTTGAATAAATTAAATTTTTATTAATAAGAATTTAGTCTATTAATTGGATGTTAAAATTATTGTAATATAAATGGATTAATAGTTATTTATGAGTATTTTTAATTCATATCTCTCTTCATATAGCATATGAAATTTTATGTTATTTATAGATTTACTAAGTTAATTACATTAATATTTATGCTAATTTTTACATTAAAAAACCTTAAAAAAATAAATGACAATAAATTGTATTATTAATTCAATTTTGATCTATTAACATTATTGTTCAAAGTTTTGGAATATGAATAGTTATTTATTTATAAATGTTGAATATTAATAATTTGACAATTTTTTCAAAGATTTTATCATGAAGATTTATCAACTTAATAGTGCAATATATAGTAGTGGAAACATTTAAGACTTCTAATAATTAATTTTTATACTTTTATATTAAAGGCATCAATAATTCATAGTATGATTTTTTTCCGAAAAATTGCCCTTATTAAGTCATTATTTCATTATATATATGTGGGCTTGTTTAACTAAGATTTATAGATTTTTAATTATTTAAATAAAGTAAAATATTATTATTATTTAGATTATTGGATGGGGCATTATTTTTGAAAAAAAATCAATAATAAGATAAGAAAATTATTTATGTTTATGAATACAAATAATATAAAGAATCTAGGTTATAAGAGCATTATTGATTATAAGAAAATCTACTTTATGTTTAGAATCTCTTTTTGATATTTTAAATAAAATACACGATCATTAATTATCAAATGAAATTATATAATTTGTATAAAATACATGAGCATTAGTTGCCATTTTTTATAGTTATATGTTTTAAATAGATAGATTGAATGATATGATTTTATATTTATTAAGGCAACCCATATTTCACCATTACCACTTTTCAAACACATGCGAACACCCACGGCATTTCGAATTACCAAAATGCATGTCTCAAAATCCCGCAATTCACATATGTTTATGTCCATGTCTAAATTCGTAACTCCAACGAACTCTCACGTTAGATTGGCTATAAAATTTATAAAATGTGAAAGAGTACGTATTCGCTATAAAAATTTAGAATTGGAAAGGGTAGAACCCTTGGAGTTGTACACAAATCCTGCATTTGCTTGTTGATAAACAATGACATTAATATGCATGTGTTATGCATGGGTCAACTTCGTCTAGCAACTAATGCTTGTAGAATAATGATACAAAGTATATATATAAAAATATGTTAAGAAAAAAATATAAACGTACCATCAATAAAAAATTCAATCCTCTAATGCTAAAATTATTTTAAAAAAACTGTTCTAGATTTTCTAATTCTAGGAATGAAACAAACTAAAGAAAAAGATCATGTTAAATAAATTTTTAAGAAGATGAATATTTTTTTATGAAGGGGATAAAGATGAATATATAGATCGAATTACAATATTGAATGAAACGATTGCGGTGTATACTTGCATAGAGTTGTCTTCTCCCTTCAATTTATGCATGGTATTTTTCACGAGATTAAAGTTGGCACAATCGGAGCCAATAAAATAAGACATAATGGGTTGTTTTTTTATATATAGTAGGGATCTCACCATGCTAGTTCCATACTCCTCCAATCTTTAATTTAGTGACAAAGCTATTATTTTGAGACCAAATTACGGGTCTCTAGTAAAATGATCTATTTCAAGACTACTATGGATTAGCATGGATCTATTTCAAAGAAATAAACATGAATTTGCAAACATATAAGAGGAATTTAACAATTCGATCAAAATAATTCTTACCATGCTAGTCTCGATTGATGACTATTAACGAACAAATTATAATGGATCTCGCATGTTTCTAAACTCACAAATTCTATATATTGGCACTTCAAAAAAAAAATCACAAATTCTATATATTGGCGCTTCAAAAAAAACTCACAAAAAATAGAACCACACCGTGAATCCTAATCGGTATTTAAAAGATGAATAAGGGACTTAAGAATTTGTATAGACATTTGATAATGAGAAATAAGAGGTTTTGGAATTTGTAAGGCCATTCGAAATTTTTTGGTGAATTAAAAACACCTTTTAATGCTAGCTGCCTAGCTCCCCAATGTAAATAACCTTGGGTGTTTTTATATTTGTTTTATATTTCTTTAAATCAATGGAAAACCAAAAGGCATAGCCAAATTAACAAAATCATCACTACAATTGATGTCATTAATGGAAAACCAAGAGTCTATTTTTTTGGTCAAGGAAAACTAAAAGTCTTTTTAATTAATTGTAAAATTAATAATAAATGAATAAATTCTTATACTCTTTCACCTTAATTATAGATTGGTCATAAATGACAAAATTTTTCTTCTTTATAATATATAGATAGAAGATTATACATTACATAATTGATTCCCATTTGAATAAAATGACACATGACCAACTACAATTGGTGGTGATTTTGTTGGGAGATAAAATACCAGCTTAACAAATTTTGCTTTCAATTTCCTTGAGATAAAAGTTTTGCATTTGAATAGAATTATTAAGTTGTATATCAAGAAGTTAATCCGATTAACACATCCATCCATTTAATATATAGAGTCATGTACACCTATCGTTTTTTTTAACATAACTAGAAGTATATGCCCGTGCATGCACGGGTTAATAATTTTGTTTAAATTCTTTTTTACATGTTTACGTATTTATTTATTTTTTCAAATATTATATTCCAACAATTAAGTTTTTGAAGTTATATATCTTTTTTTACATATAAGTTATCACATGCATTTATAATTGACATTCAATTACTTAGAAAACCTATAAAAATATAGATTTTCTAAATAATTAATGGGATTTTCCTTTTGGTACCCTCGAGGTTTCGACTTTTTCTTTTGGTTCCCAGAAAAAAAAATTATTCCTTTTGGTGCCCTTGTAGTTTGTAAAATGTTCTTTCCGTAACCTAAACTACATCCAAAGCCAAATTCCATCCATTTTTATAAAAGTTCCGTCAACAATTTATAAAAAATTAAAATAAAAAATCTACATTTTCTTTCTACCCACAGGTACTGTAGTAGGAAGGCGAGGGAGGCGGCGATTTTAGGGCAACGAGGCCATCGAGGTCGGGACACCACCAAAGGCCGGTGTCAAGGATGGTAGTCTATTGCTGTCCTCTGGATTTTGAGGTTGAGTCTGATGGAATTCACAGGTGTAGTAATTTTAATTTTAGATGTTATCGCGAAGGTCTTCAAGAGTCTGTTACATCTTCGTGGTTCTGCTCCAACTCTGGTTTTTTGTAATATAGTCCATATTTGGTTCGTTTACTTGGCTAATTTCCAGCAAGGTTTCCTTCTCACTCCATTGATGTGGTATGTTTTTTTTGGGGTTGCCGATATTTTTCGTTGCTCAATTACTTGATAATTCAAGCAAATTTCTATGGAATTGATCAATTTTTTAAAAAATGTAGTCAATTGAAGATCTTGCAATTGTATGGTGTTTTATTCGTAGCAAACTAGCAATCAATTTTGGATTGAATTGCACTCTAAAAAAGATATTTAAAATGGGAATTAGGAGGTCCTTACTGTTATGACGAGGAGGACGGGAATTAGGGTTCATTTAGACTCTAATTAGATTCAAGGGTCATTTAAAATCTGAATCATTGTTTGAATGTTTAAAATTTGTTTCAATTTAACCTCTTAGGGTTTGAATGCTTAAAATCCTTTTCAATTTAACATTTTAAGATTTGAATGCTTATAATCTGATTTGGTATTAAATTTCTCACAACCTTAATCTGATTGATCTCATCTTTCCTGAATGCTTATAATCTGATTCAGGGTCATCTCCCTCACCAGGTTGTTAGTATCCAGAGAGAAAGTAGCATTTGTTTGGATTTTAAAAGTGAGTAAAGGTAAGGAAGCTAAAAAGAAATTGGGATATGTTTTTTTATTTTCTTTAATAAATTGTTAACGGAACATGTATAGAAATGGATGGAATTTGGTTTTGGGGTATTTTTGGTTACAGAAAGGACATTTTACAAACCACAAGGGTACCAAAGGGAATAATTTTTTTTTCTGGGCACCAAGAGGAAAAGTCGAAACCTTGAGGGTACCAAAAGGAAAATCCCATAATTAATTTATGATTGATGTATAATATTAATTAAATATTATGCGTGGAAGGTCAAGATGCTAAGGTAGAATATATAAGAAATGTATGACATTAAGTCTATAGGAGGCAATTGAATTCTACCAAAAAACAAAATAGGAGACAATCGAATGCTTTAAATTCAAAGCATTGAATGTAAAAAAATACAAATTTACATGTAGGTTAGATAGATTTGGAGTTGGAATTTGAAGAGGTTGTTAATTTATGCGGGGGTTGAATTGATATTGTAATTATTCCACACAAATTACAATGAAATTAATTGTTTGTGACATCTTTGTTATTATATCACTTTAATTGGGATAAAATTACTTGTTAGTAACAACCATTGAATATTTATTATATACTTTGACCAAATCAATTTCTATGCGCCATTAGAATTGACCAATAGAAATAGATACATATTTATAAAAAAAATTGATCATCTATCTACTACTTAAGAAAAAAGAAAAAAAAATTACATTTATGATGGTGCATTTTTTTCACTTGCTCGATCTTGCAAATGAGGCCACTATTCTTAGTTCCTAAAGAAATGAGATTTTAATTTCATCATTGGTTTCACAAACAATGGAGCATAAGTGGATATGTTTTAGTGTAAAGCAAGTTAATTTAAAATAAAAATTTAGTTATATTTTACTTAATAATAATATTATTTATATACATATTTTCTCATAGAGCAAATTTAGCCCAAAAGCATTTTGAGCCACCCTATTTAGGCGCTTGTTAAACTCCTTGATAAATTAGGTATTTGTTAAGTATATAAACCCTATTTTATTTTCTTTCCCCTCCTTTCCCGACTCTCGAATTTCTTCCTCTCGAAAGTCTTCTTCTCTCTCGCCTCTTCTCATCTCCCAGCTCCTCCATCGAGAAGGTTTGGAACTTCGATTCGGTCCATCTCTTTCGATCCAGAGGCGATCAACCTTTCTCTTTGAAATATCTAGTCGATCGCTTTATCAATTTTGGTCTATTGGTGTGATTCGGGTTTGAGATCTCCAATTTGTGGATGTATTTCTGAAAATCATTTGTGTGATGTTGTTGGACAGGAGACATGAGAAAAGCGAGAAGGTGAATAGATGGAAGATGATGGCGCTGGTGGGGGCGCCGCAGAGGAGAGAAAATCAATACTGGTGGATCACAAGGCGGAGAAAACGCCTTACGATTTGCTTGACGACAGCAAGGTATCTGCGGAGGAGATCGTCACGAAGTTGCTCTCGATAAAGAAGGCAGGCAAGGCCAAATCTAAGAGTGAGCTCCGCGAGCTCGTCACGCAAATGCTTCTCAACCTCGTCTCAGGTATATCCAAGAGCTAGGGTTTTTTCATTTTTCTGATTGTTGCTATCTTCGGCTTAGCTGCTTTTGTAAGATTCTTAATATAATGTGTTTTTCTTGAGTTCTTGTGCTAGCTAAATTTGTAGATATTGTAGTTATAAGGAAGGGGGTGACATAGAGTTCTAGATAATTAGCTATGAATGTCGTGCAAAGTCATGGGAAATTTTGAGGTTGTGGATCTAGAAGTAAGCAACGATACGTGTCTGGTTTTCATTTTTACTTGTGGATGTCAACACTGTTATTGCTTGAGAGTTGTCTAGAACTTTTCAATCTACCGATCAAGAACAACTTCCTCCTTGCATTAGGTCTGATGCACAATAGCTTGCTTCCTCAATTCTTCTCATAGGGAACATTCTTCTCTATTTGTTTCTTGTTTCTCAAATTAATCTCTTGAATTGGTTAAATGGCTTATTAGATAATCACCCCAGAGATTTGGAATTAGATACATTATAAGGCTTCTTATGTCCATATACCTTTTTTCTCCCTCTCTCGTGTAGACAAAATTTGCTCAGATTTAGCTTCAAGCCAAACATTGTCTTAAATACATGTGTACGCTTCTTCTTTTTTTTTGTTAAAACTTCTCTCTAGTTTCAATAATACTATTATATTAGTAAAGTTAGTATGTTTCAAAATTTGAAAACACATTTTTGGATTTTTTGTTGGTTGTCTGCATCTCCATTCCATGATAACCATTTACATTGTTGTTTCAATGATGGATATTTTAGTAATGATGCTATAATCACGTTAGTTCTTCTCAGATATATATATAAATATATATAGATTCTTGATCTACGCTTTCTTTCTTTACATGTAAGGGAAGAAATTGTTTGTAGGTTTTTCAAAGTGTTGTAGACATTTTCTCAGACTTGTTTATGCCATTACCTGAGCGCTCTTGTTGCAGAATTTTTGTGTTTTGAGTATATGTGTGTGTGTATTTTAATTGGCAAGTATGTATTGAATTTATGCTTTCTATTATAGGGGAGATTTTCCAGTTTTCTAATACCAAATTTGTGTGATGTTGTGAGCTTGATTTGTAATACTAAGTGTGTATTTAACAGGATGTTGTGTCAATATCAAGTAAAGAGGAAAAACTAGAAGCAGTAGCTAGAAAGCTAACAAAGACTACTTTCAATAGGGGAAGTTACTTGGGCAATTTCATAATTCATTCTTAAATTTGAATCGGTGATGAAAAAAATCCCTTTGTCATTAATTTTTTATCATCAATTTTTTATCATCCCCGTGCAGAATCATGACATGTAGGTAGCAGTATACAAATAAATTGTATTTTGTTAGCCTATTAGCTCAAATGGTAGAGCAATGCGCTTAACGCACAATGATGTGGGTTCAAATCCCATATAGGCTTGTTAATGTTCTTTGATAACACTATTTTTATTGATGACAAGTTTATATTTAGTGATGACAAATTTATATTTATAACAACTTTCTTTTTAATGATGATAACTATTTTTTATGTGGTGATGACAACTATTTTTATATGATGATGATGACTATTTTTTGTAATGATAATAAAAACAAACAAACTTTAAGTGAAGACAGTTTGATGACACTTGATGACGGTTGTTTGTCTTCAAGGCCCTTTTGATGACAAAGAAATGAATGTCATCAAGGTCCTTTTATGACACTTGTTTGTCATCAAAGGTCTTTTGATGACAAACAAATGAATGTCATCAAGGTCCTTTTATGACACTTGTTTGTCATCAAGGGTCTTTTGATGACAAAGAAATCAATCAATCCATCATCAAGTAGCGATGACAGTTGATAACAATCGAACCGTCATCAAGTAGCGATGATAATTGATGACAGTCGAACCGTCATCAAGTACCTTTTATTACACTTTTTGTCATCAAAAAATTGTGATGATGGTGGAAAAAATTGTGATGACGGGGGATGACGGTTTTTTTATGTGGTTGAATGCCTTTAATGATACTTTTTGTCATAAAAAAATGTCATCAAGACATTTTGATGACACTTTTTTACCTTTCATTACACGTTTTGTCATCAAAAAATTGTGATGACAATGAAATAAATTTTGATGACGGTGAAAAAATTGTGATGACGGTTTTGAAAATGATGATAGTGATGATGGTCAACGGTCGGTCAACGCCGGTCAATGGGCGAGTCAACTCGGTCATCCAGTAGAGATGACATTTGTGATGATAGTTGATTGCAATCAAACCATCATCAAATATTGATAACAGTTTATGAGAAGTAATGACAGTTTATGAAAAAATCGTATGTGATGACACTTTGAATGAGATACTGAAAAATTATATGTGATGATACTAAAAAATTAAACTTGATGACAATAAAAAAATTATAATTTATGATGACACTTTTTTTTATGATGACACATATTTGTTGACACAAAAAAAAAACAATAATTTGTGATGACATATTTTTTTATGATGACACATATTTGGTCTATGTTTGAAATTATACGTGATGACACTAAAACATTAAACGTGATGATAGATATTTGATGACAACTTTGTTTTTTTATGTGTGATGACGGTTGTTTTTATGTGGTTGAATACCTTTGATGATACTTTTTGTCATCAAAAGTTGTCACCAAGACATTTTGATGACACTTGTGATGATAGTTAATGACAATCAAACCGTCATCAAGTAGAGATGACATTTGTGATGACAATTGATGCTGGTTTGAATCATGATGATACATATGCATGTGATGACACATATTTGATGACACAAAAATTAAACGTGGTGATACATATTTGATGATAACTTTTTTTTATGTGTGATGACAAATTAATCGAACCGTTATCAAGTACAGATGATAGTTGATGACAATCAAACCGTCATCAAGTAACGATGACAATTGATGACGGTTGTTTTTATATGGTTGAATGCCTTTGATGATACTTTTTGTTATCAAAAAGTTGTCATCAAGACATTTTGATGACATTTTTTGCCTTTTATTACACTTTTTGTCATCAAAAAATTTTGATGACGGTGAAATAAATTGTGATGACGGTGAAATAAATTATGATGACAGTGATGACAGTTGTTTTTATGTGGTTGAATGCTTTGATGATACTTTTTGTCATAAAAAAGTGTCATTAAGACATTTTGATGACACTTTTTACCTTTTATTAAACTTTTTGTCATCAAAAAATTGTGATGAAGGTGAAAAAAATTATGATGACGGTGAAAAAATTGTGATGATAGTGATGACGGTTGTGATGACAAAATGTGATGATAGTGCTGACGGTTGTTTTTATGTGGTTGAATGCCTTTGATGATACTTTTTGTCATCAAAAAGTGTCATCAAGACATTTTGATGACACTTTTTATCTTTTATTTCACTTTTTGCCATCAAAAAATTGTGATGACGATGAAAAAAGTTGTGATGACGGTGACAAAATTGGGATGACAATGATGATTGTTTGTTTTTATGTGGTTGAATGTCTTTGATGATACTTTTTATCATAAAAAAGTGTCATCAAGACATTTTGATGACACTTTTTACCTTTTATTACACTCTTTGTTATAAAAAAATTGTGATGACGGTGAAAAAAAGTTACGATGACGGTTATTAAAGTGATGATTGTGATGATGGTCAACGTCGGTCAAACGTCGATCAACGGTCAACGTCCGAGTCAACTCGGTCAACGTGTGAGTCAACCCGGTCAACGACCGAGTCAACTCGGTGGGGGTGGAGGTGGGGGTTGGGTGATGGGCGTTTTGCTATTTACCTAATTTTTACACCCTCTTTAATATCCACCTAATTAGCCTCTTTTTTTTGCTATTTATTTAAATCATCCTTTCTCATATCCTCTCACCACTCAACATGAAAATACAACAATAAAATAAATGCATATTGGCACATATACAACTAAAATTTATGTAAACGATTATAACATTTTTAGATCTCACCTTAGTGATCGTAATGAATTATCTCCATTCCATATGTTTGCCAAAAGACCTTCATCCTATTGGGCCTCAAAGTGCATTGTTACAAATTAGATTGTCTCATATAGCACTAAGTAACTCTTTCGTAAAATTGTAAAATCATTTTACAAATGAAATGAAATAAAAAGAATCATATATTGTCTTTCGGTTTTAGAGGTTTCAACTTCAACCTACCCATAAATTTATGTAATTAGTTTGAATTTCAATAAGTTGAAAATGAGGGAAAAAAGATTGAGTGCACAAACTGATAATTTATTATATAAATGTTTTAACAAAGAGTTAAATCTATCTATAATGTGAAAAAAGGGAAAATATAAACTGATATTGGTAAGAGCAAAACCCTTCACATAAATTAATCGAATTAATCTACCATCAAATGATTACCCTAGCGCATAACCTTCTCTTCTTCACGTGATCATCAAATGATTCATGGTTATCCTCATCCACTTTACCAAGCCTTCTAACATGAATGATGTTTTTCACTTGCCATATAAATAAAATAATAAAATAATCAAAGTGTATCCAAATATAATGCTAGAAATCATATGAAACAAAGGAATTCAACAGAGAAAAAGTACCTCTATTGAATTTTGTAAATCATTTGCTTTTGCCCTTCAAGTAATAATCACCAAGCATATCAACTATAAGATTTGGTTTGTAAATCATTTGCTTTTTTCCTTCAAGTAACAATCACAAAATACATCAAATATAAGAGAGTGATGTGATCATGCAAAAGTGAAAGGCTTATATAGTGAGAAAGAGAGTGGAGTAAGAAAGGTTATATTTTAAATTTCATCTTATTTTTTGTTTGGAATACTAAAGGTTGATCTTATCTTCTTTTATTTTTACTTTTATTTGTAATCTCAATGGTCATAATTTAATGGCTTTAAATTTATATTGTAATACCAAAAGTTGTATGTAATATCAAGGGTTACTACAAAACTCGCTAAATAAATGATGTAATATTAAAGAGTAATGTTATTTTTGTGTGTAATATCAAATATTGTAAAATTAATTTTTTAAATTAAGATGATTTATTAGATTTATATTTGTGTGTCATTATTTTTTAATAATTTTGAATAAGATAATATTTTAATGTTAAAATATAAATATAATCATTTCATAGAACAAATTTTATTTTAGAAATGCAAAGATTCTTATCTATTTATTTATATTATGATGATTATTGATTAATTAATAAAATAACATAAAATTCTTATTCATAATTTGTTTATTATAGTTGCACTATTTATTGCAAAAAATGTAACATTTCAAATAGAATATAAAAAACCGTTTTCATGATGTAATTATTAAAGACCTAAACATGTACATTGATTGAGAAAAATATAAATTTACATGTATAAAAAATTTAGATAATTATATGGAATTAAGTAGATGATATATGTACATAAGTTTATATAGAACTATTATTAAATTAAAATTAGATATATGTTTTAGGCCAATTGAATGAGTTATTAATTGCCCAAAATTTTCTATTTTATAGTATATATAGATAGACAGATAGATAGATAGATTTATTTTTAAAAATATTTCTTCAATAAAGCAGGTTGTTTTATAATATGCATGAGTCCAATTATTAAGAGCATGTTTATACTAATGAATAAGAGCTGGTCGTTTATATTATAATTTAAGAGTAGGATCTTTTGTATTAAAGATATGCAAATAGAGGTTGAGTGGATGTGTCATAAATAGTGGAGTCAAAAAGCATAATTTTTTTTTGCATTTTCTATTTTTTTAATGAACTTTAATTTGCAAAATTTGAATTCAATAGGATGGTCATAAATGACCTAAGTTTTTCAATTTTATATGTTATATATAGATATATACTAATAGATATATAGATATGGGGAAGAGTTCCATGCGAATGGGCGCCTAGGTGAGAATTGAGAATAAATCTCGTTCGTTCCTTCCAAAAAATCAACGCCCCTGATTAAACATTCATTAAAAAAATAAAATACGGCAAGAGCGAATTTTTCCCGTATTATTCAAGTATTTTTCAATAAAATACGGCACAGACGAATTTTTCCCGTATTATTCACGAACTTTTTGAAAAATACGTTTTTATGTGACACGCCTAATTTGTTCATCAAAACTAGCGATTTGTTCATCAGTATTGACCAATTGTTCATCAATACTAACTAATTGTGCATCGAGTTTTTGATAACAATGTTCATCGATTTTGAACTTTTTTTATTTTTTATTTTATTTTTAACCTTATTTATGTGTATGAATACAATATTATATAGTTTTTGATGTACATATAATTAGTTTCGATATACCAATATTTGTTCATTGATATACTATTATTTGTTCATTGATATAACCTTGTTTGTTCATTGATAAACCATTATTTGTTCATTTATATACCCATATTTGTTCATCAATATAATTCTATTTGTACATTGATATAACCTTGTTTGTTCATTGATATATACTATTTGTGAATAGAAATATACTTATGTTTATGTGTCAATACCATCAATTTGTACATTTAGGACTATTAATATCATCAACTTGTACATTTAGGACCATCAATTTGTGCATTTTTTGTATTTATTTTGTGCTTTTAAGGCTATCTTGAATGCAAAGGATAATACGAAGGAAGTGCTTTAAGGTTAACTTGTCAATACGAATGAAGTGCTCAATATAGTACCTAAAAAAGATAAGTTTGATTTAGAAACTTGAATACAAAGAATAATAGATAAAGAATCTAACTTTGTAATAATATGGTGTATGCTAAGAGGTTACTAATGAACAAATTAATATGCATTTAGCAATGAACAATTATATGAAAAGGCAATGAACAAATATGTATAAACCAATGAACAAATATGCACAAACCGATGAACAAATATGCCAAAACCAATGAACAAATATGAATATAACAATGAAAAAATATGCATCTATCAATGAACAAATATGCATAAAACAATGAACAAATTGATATTACTAATGAACAAATATGCATAAACCGATGAACAAATATATCAAAACCAATGAACAAATATGCCACAGTGTTGATGAACAAATCCACATTGTTGATGAACAAATCCACATTGTTGATGAACAAATCCACATTGTTGATGAACAAATCCATAGTATTGATGAACAAATCCACAATACTGATGAACAAATCCACATTTTTGATGAACAATCGGGGCGCGTGTCCTATTTCCGTTTTTTTTCAAAAATACGCGAATAATTCGCCAAAAATTCGCCCGTGCCGTTTTTTCCCCCTTTTAAGTGAAATGATCAACGCCTTTGATTTTTCTTGATCCAACGACTCTTGTTCTTTCTTATTTCGCACATGAGCGCCCATTCGCACGTGAACCGGACTCGATAGATATATAGATATAGATTTACCTAATTGTTGTTAGGGTATTTACTTATTTTCTATATTTGCCTATTAAATTTTCTTTTTCTACTTTCATAATCATAATTGAGGAGAAGAAAATGAGAGTGTTTTATAACATACTGTAACAGTCATATACATTTAACTTTATATATTGAATTGACATTAAATAGGAATTGACAACGAATCTATTTTTTTTTAAAGGCATTGACATATTATAACCATATATAAAAATTCCTCCATAATTTTAGCAGTTTAGGGGAAAAAACGAATATGTACATTTAACTTTATATGTATATTTAATGTTTGTAGCCATTTTTAACTTTATTTATGTTGGAATTGGTGCCTTATTAAAATAATTTATGTTATGATATGTTAATGTCAAAAAATCATATAGTTTATTTTATATGTTTATAGATTATAGATATGATATTTTTTTATTATATGAATTGATTTCATATAAATATTAGCTTGATTATAATCCTAATTTTTTTTATAAAAAATAGATAAAAATAGAGTTTTGTTTTGCCAAAAACCACCTTTTAAAATATAGTTTTTTTAAGAAACCATATTTTAAATTTTTTTGCCAAAAATCACCTTTTAAAATATAGTTTTTTTAAGAAATCATATTATAAAAAGGAGGTTTTCGGCAAAAAAAACCCTAAAAATAATGTGAGTGTAATTAGGATTAAATGTCTAAACTTTTTTTTAAAAATAGTTTATAGATAGATATAGACATGAAATATTTTAGGATTTAATCATATGCTTTATAGAAAATGATATTAAATGTGTATGTATTAATTGTCAAGGAGATTGAGTCTTATAGTAGTAGTATTATAAATAGATTATTTTTATACTAAAATATTGCGTATTTATTACACTTTTTTGTATCTATGGTTTTGAAAAATAATTAGGAATATAAAGCCAAAATTATTGAAAATTTAGGGCCTGATTACATACTATGGAAACAAAAAATGAAACAAAATGAATCTAATTTATTTGACATTACGATACATTAATGAGGTTTTAGCTCGCGTCTAGAGGAGGGTGGAAGGGATGATTTTCATCATTTTGTAACTCCCTCTTATATTCGAAAATGTGTTTCACACCCATTTATGTATTTGAAATAAGGTGTTGTAAGCTAAGATGTTTTTTTTGAACGTATCTAATGGTGAACGGATAGTTCATGCTCTAAACTATAATGTAGATGACCAAAGCACGGGGGATATCGAGAAAACATAACATAAGCAACTCGAATCTCACATCAAGGTGCGAATGGCACGTTTGTAGATATTTAAAGAATACGAAATTGGTTGAATCACCACCCCATAAAAAAATCAGTCTTCCGAGGATCAAAGCCTTCCCATAGTGGGGAAATATTTGAGCGCACTAACCTAAGGCAAACGATGTTGCGTGTGTACAATTAGCGCGCACAACGAGCTAAGGTACGCGATCTAAAAGAACCAAGTGATAACTCCTACAAAGACTTATGGCCCGTTTGGTTGCATAATGAGGAATGGAAACATAAATATTGAGTTTGTGGAGAGGGAAAGGAAATGCAATCCCTTACTGTCCAAAATTGTTTGGGTAATTCAAAAGAAACAGATTAAATAAAAAAACGTAAATTGAGATCTAGAGTTTTCAATTTTTCATGAATTTCAAATCAAGATTTCAAAACTTTTAACTTGGATTTTTATAATGATAATACTCCACCTCAAGCCAGCTACACTAGCTCGGTGACCTAGCTTGGTACCTAGCTATTCTAGCTTGGAACAAGCCCTTTTGGGCCAGCCCATTAGGCTTGGATTTGGGCTGTTTTGGGCCGATCCTATGGGCTTAATTTTGGGCCAAGTGGATTGGCTACATGAGGTTGCATATAGGCTTGTTGATGGGCTTTGCTTGGAGCACTTTGGACCAACTTCTATGGGGTTCTCCTTGTCTATTTTGGACATGTATTTTGGGCCTTCCTAGGGCTCCATGGCCGGCCATATAAAGGAGAAGAAGGATGGAAGTTTTGGGTAAGAACAAGTGTGGTTATGGAGAGACAAAATTCCCAACAATTTCCCTAATGATGGTGCGCGAAATGATCGCTAAGTAATTAAGGGCGAAAAGTTACGAATATAAGAAGGAAAAGAGATGGTGCGCTGTGTTGTATATATGCAACCAAACATGCCATATATATATAATTGGATCAAGCATGGCCAAGTTCGAATCGCATGGCAATTAAAATATAAGGGCATGTGCTTGCTCTAAATTAAATACAGAAGTGGGCTTTTGTTCTTTGGCCCAATAAAAAGTGATGGACCGAAAAACAACCCAATAAGCAAAGAAATAACAATACATTGAGATGGATCGGTAGTCCACATGCGCGTTTCGACCGAATTTCACGATCACAACATATATGTAGGAGGAATGCTGCTTGTTTTTAAATGCGAACAAGGCCTTTTCCATGCATGTATACTCTCCACGTATTGCCATCTACATACAAACATATGCCTTGTCATCGCTTTGTTCAAAAGAAATTTTTGAGTCAACAAAGCCGGCTTCACACCAGAAGTGTGCATTCATTTAGGTCCAATGGGAACATGACATGGCATAGCCCTAAAGTCTAAGCATTCTTTTGGAACAATTGTCAAAAACACGTCATCCCCACAAGGAGCATGAGGTGGTCGATCATGGTTTCAAAAATCAAGCTATCCTACATCGATGGTTAAGATACAAGCTAGCATGTGGCCAAGGTTATAAATAAGAAAGATTTAGAACCGATTAAAGGGTCGAAAAACCTCTCTAACTCGAGAACTATCTCGCTTGTCAAAGTTGACGTGTTTAAACTCCGAGTGAGATCGCGCTATTTACGGTATAAAGTCCAAAAGCTTTATTTGTAAAGAGTACAAAAACAACCAGCTGAAGGGTGGGGAGGAGGAATAATCCACGTACGAAAACCGTTCGGTTGTACGAAACCCGAGTGTTAGTATTTATTAAAACCCCGTTTATAGCGCGTATTATATCTGGTTTCAACACCTAATTTCTCTCAACTTCCTCCAACTCCTCTAACATCTTTTAACCTTCATTTTAACCCCTTGGATAGCCGACCATAAAGCATATAAATAGGTTGGAAGGGCGTCCTTTTTGGGATATGTTGGAAGATAACAAGTTGGTGGTAAAAGGAGAGTTTAGTAGAGAATGTCACACGAAAATTAAACACTATTTTTGGTGCATTCATGAAGCAGTTTTCTCAAGAGAAGATCAAGCAAGAAGCACAAAACTCGAATGAGGTATGTGTGTATTTGATGGAATTAGATTTACCCTCTTTTTCCATTGTTTGTTGTTGGAACGTTTTATCCGACAACGACATTGCATGTAACCCTCGACATGGAATATGGGCAATAATCATTGAAGGAAAGCTCGAACCTCGAGTGACTCGTTTTCCATTATCCATGACATCTTATTTTTGTTAATTATGTTTTAAATAGTCGATGGTGGTTACCTTAGTGGTCTACACCCACGAGATTACCCTTCAGCATCTACTCACGAGATTACCCTTCGGGGTCTACTCAACTTGCCTTGACAATCCTTTGGATCTACAAGGGTCGACTTTCTTCAACTTTAACAATGCAAGTTACTTTTCATCTTATCCTAAAATCAACAATCTTCAACGATTATTTGTTTTTTTATATTGCTTTGTTGTTATGTTTGTAAAAAGGTTGTGAATATGGCAAACCGAGGGGATGAAATGATCAACGAAGTGACCTCTACTTTGAAGGAAGTTAAGATCGAAACCCCAAGCCAAATTAGGCTAAGTCGTGAGGAAAACGGAGGGCTCTAAGACTTCGAGGATATGCTTGAAGAGTACAACACATGCTTGGCTGAATGGGATCGGTTTGTCACTCAAATCAAAGTGGAACCCAAACTCGTATGCTCCAAGAGAAAAGAGGTTCTTGCTCCTCAAACCTCCAAGGATGAGGAGGTTCATGGTCCTAAATATGGGCACGAGGGAAAGCAAGGGTACTCAAGGGTGAAGAGACGAACTAGGTCTCGGGCCAAGAACACAAGTGCAAAGTCCAATCTTCGCAACCCCAAGGTCGAGCGTTTAGGGGATGGTGGAGAGGCTGTTGATGGAACCTATTGGGCAAATGTCTATGGGGGCCGAAGGCCAATATGGTTGGTGTATTTCTCACTCTGTGGCGTTAGGCACCATGGATCATAGTGGCAAGTTGTATTTCCTTTCTACAGTTAGGTTATGATTTAATAATAGCAAGCAAGTGTGTTTATTTTATGCATATGTGTAACCTTGAATAAAGGATATTAGTGTGTGTATTTGATTGTCTAAATATGATCATGTATTATTTATGAATAAGAAATAAACTATGGTTGGATTAAATTTTGATCTTAACAACATACGTGCAAGAAAAGGTAATCTCCTATTCTTATGATCAACTTTAAATGTTGACATTGGTTCGTTCTCCTTTTGGGAAAAAGGACGATCCTAATAAGATTACCCTCGAGCCGACCATTCTTTGATTGGGGTGACTCATGCTCTAGATTACCTACGGGTCTACTAGAGTAATTAGAATACTTTCGGGTCTACTAATGTAAGGGTCTACTGGAAAGCCCCCCCCCCCCCCCCCCCCCCACATGAGAGGGTAAAACATATGTTGGCCATGCATACACTAAAGAATGCATAAAGAAGGGATGTTCATTATCTCTTTGATGAGTTGAATGTGGAATATCACTTTTTGTGCTTCTTGTGAAAAACAGGCATTCTTGGAAAATGAAGTTTAATTATTCTTGACTTGTTTTGGTAGAGAAACTTACATACCTTTTGGTTGTGCAAGTAATCCATGAGAGACCTCATCTCTATTTTGGGTGTTTGAACCAATTTTTCCAAACAAATGAAAAGACATCCAATTATGAGAAGAGTGTAATTTTGTGAGATTCATGGAATGACTATTCACAAGGTTTTGATATGTATATTAACAAATGCTAAACGAATGACCAATAAAAAGTCGTTTTAAATGGCTTTTGATAATATGAATTGAGTATGAAGGGACTATGGTGATATATCACTATGAGAAAGTGGTAACGAGGCACTAAGGTAAAACTAAATGTGCTTGGCTATGCTTTGGCGCATCCATGGTCTCACTCCTTGGCACCGCTACTTGGTACTCGACGTTAGGTGTCAGTGCACTTATGGCGGGCCATAGGCGCGTTATTACTAAGGTCTAGGCGAGCCAAGTGCTGGCTGCCCTATTGGCACAGCCGAATTGGGTAATAGACGTGTGCCATGCTTATGCATAAGCCGAGGCGCGCCGATGCTTAGGCAGTGGCGCGCCTAGGGCTGGCTACATCGTGGCACCGCCCCTTTTGATACTCGGCGGTCGGTGTCGTGACAGTTATGGTGGGTCTTAAGCACACCTATACTTGGGCTTTTGGCGTCGTCCTTCTTGGTGCTCGGTGCTCGGAGTCGTCACACATTGTGACGAGCCATGGGTACACCCATGCTGAGGCCCTGGGGCGCCTAAGTGTTAGCTATACCTCGGCGCACCGCTACTCGGTGCTTGATGCTCGGCGTCTCTGCTCTTTTGGCGGGATATAGGCACGCCCATGATTAGGTCATGGCGTTCCTAGTGTAGGTCGCGTCTTGGAGTCGTCCTACTTGGTGCATGGCGCTCGGCGTCGTGGCACTTATGGCGGACTATAGGCGCACCTAAGTAAAGAACTTGGTCTTTGGTTTTTGATTTAAAATAAATGGTTTATACTCAAGTTAGACATTTGTAAGAATGTTTCCTACAAATTAAGGGAAATGTTATGAGGTTGTGTCAAGTTAGACCAACACTTTGTTTGCACAATGATTGCATATCAAAGGACTACGAATAAATCGTGGTGGCTTATGTTTAGACATAAGATGTTGAAATCTTGTGTTTGATCCGCAAGATAAAACTCTCACATACCATACAAGCATCTTTAGGGTGGCTCATGTGAAAGGACATGGTAATGTGCCAAATGTTGGTTTAAAGGAACTTGTTTGTGAAAATATAATGGCCAATGATGAAGCCTTGTTTTCCTACGAGTTGCGGTTTAAAGAAATTGATCGAGAGGACATTGATCCATCCCCGAATCCAATGTAATAAAAGGGATCCTAAATCGGTAATAAACCAATTGATACTACATTCATGATGAGTGTTAATGCAACATGAAGGCCTAGTGTTGGCACACTTGCTAACTTAGATGCATGGTTAAGAAAACCATTGAATGGATAAAGGCACTATGGAGAAAGGGCACCGCGTTACAGCTTGGAGTGCTATGCTTTGGATCCCTTGAAGAATAGTATCTAGGATGAGAAATTAATGCTTGTGGGCACTAATGATGGAAAGTTGGCAAAAGCAAACCTTAACGAGTGTCTACACTTCTGATAATATGAATGTCTTATGAGCACAATTCACATTTCTTCAAGTTTCCTTGATAAAGGATTCCAGGGAGAGGGCAAGTCTATATTGTTGGGCTCCCCAAAATCAAGCCCAAACTCGATGACCAAACACTCAATCCAACAAGGCCCATAAATTACATAATTAAACACACGATGGAGGATGGGTCAAAGGAATAAGAGGTTAGCAAAATCTACGGAAGCAACGGCGACAACATTCATTGCCATGAACAATATTCGCGGGATCCGATCACGCCTCACAACACCTGCAACGGTCAAGAGAAGGAGAGGGATATAAAAACGCAAGAAGAGCCGAAGAGGAGGATCATCGATTCACCGGGAAACAGAATAATCTCACTCTCAAGCTCTCAAAGCTCTACTTTTCATTGTTACAGAAACCAAAGTCCATTGTTCAATCAATTCTATTGTAATTCGGAGAAGCTTTGCTATAAATCTATTATTATCCTTCAACAATCAAGCTATTTTGCACTTTCTTGATTTACATTCTTTTTCTACATTACCCTTTGAGTTTTATCTTGTTTGAAGAGTTTAACGCGTTAAGATTGTTTCTTGGTTAAGTTTCTCTCAGTATAGCAGATAACGCATTTATGTGTTGAATCTTCCCAAAACAATTGGCATCCACCGTGCGGCTTAGCCAAACAAAATCGTCGAAAGCCGTAAACTCTATCTACGCAAGATGGAAGGCATTCAAACTACTACTTACAGCCAGGTTGATGACATCGAGAACAACAAGATCAATCAAGGAATCAATGGCCAGCAGGCTGGAAATGGAACAGAAAGAGATGAGTTGAATTCTTGGGATGGAAATGGAAACCCCACTACTTCCGCAACCCCTGAAAAAGGAACAACGGTCGATTATGATGTCATCGCCGAACTACGTGCATCTATGCTCACCCTTCAAAAGGATTTGGAAAATAAAAAAAATGCTCACTTCAAGTTCACCGAGGTATATGAGAAACAAATTGAAACTTTAACTAATGAGTGCAATTTGCTTCAATCTCAGGTACAATCAACGAGAAATCGGCAACGTGTTAATGGAGCTATGGATGGCGTCGCTCGCCGGTTGGACATGTACGATCCCAATCTTGTAACCCCGGATGATGTTAGTCTAGTAACTGAATACCAGGTAAACGGTAATTCTTTAAGGGTCATCAAGGAGTATGCCAAGGTAACCCAATTACGGGAATGCCTCAAGGCCTTGGAGGAATTAATTACTCAGGTTTCGGGGCCCCCATAGCTGATAGTAGTAGAAAGGCAGGACGGATATACTGATTCCCCCTATATACTCGCTATCGCAAGGGTTGACATCTCTCAAAAATATCACGTCCCCGACGTACCAAAGTATGAAGGGGTTACGGATCTAGATCAACACATCGCTACGTTCAAGCAATATATGAATATTAGTACGGTCCCTTTTGATATGACGGAAATTGTCATGTGATGATGGTTCGGTAACACGTTATCCGAACCGGCACTTAACTGACATTCTCATTTACCTCTTGGAAGTATTTAATCTTTTGCTGAGTTGGTTGATAAGTTCAAGATCAGGTTTGCAAGTAGTCGACATGCTAAAAAGCGCTCTAGTGATATGTACCGCTTAGTCCAAAAGACTGGCGAGTCTTTGAAAGCATTTCTAAATAGGTACAATGAAGAATTGGTCCCCGTAGAAATGCAACGTGGCCACAACTGTGAAGGCATTTCGAAGAGGCATCTGGACTGGTAATCCTGATCTTTATCGTGAATTGACTAAATATCCTTGTTCGAATTTCGATGAGGTACAGGTAAAGGCGTTGGCACATGTACGATTGGAAGAAGACAACCTCTTCTCCAATAAGACTGTTAGTCCTCATCGCCCCGAGCACCGACAGGGACAACGGGAAACCAGATGTGTTCCATACCCTAATCCTTCTCCTAAACCAACTGTGAACATGATGTTTGCCAAGAAGTACGATCGATATGAAGACCCAAAGTTGCCCCCGAGGTTGTCCCATTACAACTTTCGGGTAGACGCGACGAAAGTGGTCCAAACTCTCAGCAACATGGGGGATACTGTTAAGTGGCCTAGGAAGAGTAACACGCCCTCGTACCAAAAAGATAAATCCAAATTGTGTGATTTCCACTTCGACCATGACCATCGCACAAACGAATGTATCGCTTTACGGAAAGAGGTAAGTGAATTGTTACTGTTGGATCAGTGTTAAGTTCCTTAAACACTGGAACAATGGTTTCTCTATTCGAGTAATCGACGTTTTGATAATGACAAACGCTTGGAACTAATTTCCTATGCAAGTGAATACAGGAAAGACAGGAAAATCAAGGGAAACATTCCCCATGAACAAACTGTGTACGTGGCAAATAAAATGAGGACAAATGAGACTTTTCACTGTTATCTTGGGCGGCAACTAGAGTCTCAAGAAGGAAAGCCTTCACAAAGGGTATGCTAGACTTTTTGAACAATATCGTGCTCCCCAAGAGAAAAAGGGCAAAAGCGTCAAAAGGAAAGAAGCAACTACTATAAATAGAAAGCAAGGAAGCTAGGTCAAGTACGCTCTTAGAACCAAATACAAAGCATTCACTGAAAGGAAGCAAGAGATTGAGAGAGCTCAGAGCAACAAAGTGAAGACGAATATCCAGATCCTGAAAAGTGATGAAGGATCATCTAGTCAACCACCTCCAAGTGCCCCTACACTCTTTGATGAGTGAATCACTAGATCCCGAGCCAAGAAGATACAAAGTGGAATGCATGCTTTTGTGTGTTACATTTGTGCTAAGGAGGCGGGAGCATGTATAAGTCCAAGGATAGGGCGGTGTGTCTTGAGCGTCGGGGGATCATCGAGCCTTGGCTGCAGTGACGTGCCCCAGCCCAGCGGCGCGCCCCAGCCCAGCGATGCAGCGACACACCTACTCTAGCGCCGCGATGCAACGACGCACCCTTGAGCATGCTTGTCCGAGTGTGCGCGCGTCTTGCCTGCCCAAGTCAGCATGTGTTGGTTTTATTTATTGGACTTGTTCTCTTTTTGGGCCAGTCTCCATATTGGGCCTTTATCTAGCTTAAGTTTAATTAGACTTTAATTGTTATTTTCTTTGCAATTGCTGGACATATAAATAGTTTAGGATTGTTATTTCAGATTTAGACAACTCAGAATTTGTATTTGCTTTCTCATTGAATAGAGAGAAAACGAGAGCCTTTGGCTTTCAACGAGTGTGTGAATCCGCAGCTTGGTTTGTTTGAATTGTGTCAATACTCGTCGAAGATTGGTGCCTTTCAACGATCACGAGCCCCCTTCTTGTGCTTCAAGGTCTCGTTCCTTGTTGTGTAAGATTGTATAAGGTTGGTTCTTCGTCCATTCTATTAGGATCTTGGTTGAAATATACACCAAGGGTTTAATACTTGTTTCGAAGAGTTATCCTTCTTTTAATCTGCGTCGGTTTCTTTCATTGAGTCCTCAATTCTGTTTGTTTTCCACTGCCGCGTTATTTCTCCTTTATCGAGTCGAGTCCTTCATTTTGAGTCTTAATTCTATTCGTTTCTGACCATTGTTGCATTTGTGTTTCTTGTTGAGTTGTGAACGTTGAAGATCGGACACCATACGGCTAACCCCGTATCAAAAAGGAAGATTCAGATCCAAGTGATGGGAACTGTGTGAAGCTCGCCATCAACTTGGAAGTCGGTTCCGGTGCTAAAGAGATCTGCATCCGGAACGAGTCAGGTTCAAGTATCATATTGCTTGTGTCTAGATCTAGATTTACAATGACTTAGTCGTTAGTATTGCTTGTAAGTGTGTTTATGAATAATAGAGAAGTTCACCTTTGTATTGTGTATCTCGAGATCTATCAATCTAATATAGTACTTGTTCAAAATCCTGCAAGGGAGGTAGAGGTTTACTCTCCAGCTAGTTGGCTGTAGAGGTTCCTCTATAAGGGAACGTGTCCTTGCTTTTAAGTTACAGTTTGATATTCTGTGTTGATCTATTCCGCTGCGTAAGGGAACTGTCAATGGAACAGTTCCCAATTTATTTTACTAACACATATCTTCGATCCTACAATTGGTATCAGAGCTCTGGTGCTCTAGATTTTTTGTAAGTTTGCAAGATGTCTATGGAACTTAGTGCTATCGGACACGGAAACAACAAGCCAGCCAGGCTGATTGAAGGACGCTTTGAGCGATGGCAGGGACTGATGAAGGACTGGATGCGCAGTCACGATTACCAAGCATGGACAGTAATCGAGAAGGGAAACTTCCCCATCAACCCAGCTATTAAGGATGATCTCACCAAATGGGGGCCAAACGAGTGGAAATGTATGGAGGCTAATTTCAAAGAAAAGATGTATCTCAACAATTCCATGAGCAAAATGGATTCTGCTAAGGTTGGGAACCTAGAGACTGCAAAGGAAATGTGGTCTGCAATCGAGCAGATGCACATGTGAAGCTCAGATCTCAAGGAGGATCACCAAATCGATGTTCGTCGTGAGTTTTACAACTTCAAGATGGAACCTGGAGAGAGTGTGTCGTCCTATCAGTCTCGATTCGAAGGATTGCTAACCAAACTCTTTGGTTTGGGAATCACGAAGGAGGAGATCACAGAACGAATCAAAGTCAAGAAGGTGATCGATGGTCTCTCTAGAGAATGGGCTCACGATAGAACAACATTCAGTGAAAACCCAGCCAACAAGAATCTCTTACTTCATGAGATCTTTGGGAAACTAAAATCCTATGAAGCAAGACGGAACTCGGACAAGGCCTTGGATAAACCTAGAAAGGGAATCGCACTTAAGCTGGAAAAGGTTCTCAAGAGTGTTCAGGAACAATGCGAAGAGTCTGAAGAAGAAGAAGAGGATGACATAGTGCTCATCACAAAGAAACCATGGAGGATACAACAACTCTAAGGACTACAACAAATCAGGAGAGAAGGATACCAAGGACATTACCTGTTTCAACTGCTTTAAGAAAGGTCACTATGCTAAAGCGTGTCCTTTGGGAAGTGAAGAAAAGAAGTCTGGTAACAAGGCTTACATAGCAACATGGGATGACTCTGAAGATGAGGATCCTGAAGCTTGGTCTACAATAAATATTTGTGCTATGGCTATCAAAGAAGATTCATAAGACCCATAGGAGGATGTAAGTGTTCAAACTCTAGCTAATTGCTTTGATATGTATACTAAGCCTGACATGATTCGTATACTTACTAAACTTGTTAAAGACAACATGAAACTTCAAAAGGAAATGAATAAAATCGAAGAACATTGTCTTAACTTGGAAAGTAATCTTATGAAAAAGGAACTTGAAATGAACAAAATTAAATCTGTTGATTGTTCCATGTGTGATGAACTGAAAAAGGAACTTGACTCCTTGATGACTGTCAAAGAGGATCTTGTCTCTAAGCTTGCTACTGCTACTCTAGAATCTAGATAAAGAAAATCTTCTTAAGAAGTTAGAGAAAAGTGAGGGAAAACGTATTGTCGAGATTCCTAAGATAAACTTTGTTCCCTCTAGACATGGTATTGGATATTCTGAGATAGATTCTGGAAATTATCAAAAGACCCTTACCTTGAGCGAATTAAGTGAGAGTAGAGCTTTAGAGTTACAAACTGAGAAAATAAAAAATTCCCATCTGGAAGAGAGAATTAGGGTCCTAGAGAGTGGAACCAAAGGGGAAAAAGACTACTACACTGGGAACAAATCACATAAGATATATGTCAAAATAGCTAAGGGAAACAGTTCCAGAGTCCTAAACAAAGAAACTATTGAGAAAAATAGAATTCAAAGACCACATCCTAAGTTTTATCTGGGAGAATACTATAAAACCTGTTGGACATGTGGGAGTCATGGTCATTACAAGGAACAATGTCCAAAAGGAAAAGTCAGTTCCTCAGTTAATCACATAATCTGGAACAACAAAAGGATGTTTTTATAAAAATTCTGTTCACTCTAAGGCTTACAGGAACTATCACTCCACTGATGTTAGTATTGCAGATTATGTTGACTATTATCCCTGTAAGGAACCAGGCAAGGAACATCTTGTCTGGGTAACCAAACATTGATTCTTTTACAGGTGAAAGCGAGGGAGAACTGTATGTGGTTTATAGACAGTACCTACTCCAACCACATGACAGGAAACAGAAGTAATCTAATCTCTCTTAACACCCAGGTTGACGGAGGAAACGTTTTCTTTGGCAACAAGAAAAAAAAGGAGCAATTCAAGGATCAGGGGAAGTCAAGCTCAACAAATCAATCAAAATTAACAACGTGAATCTTGTGACAGATCTTGGATACAATTTGTTGTGTGTGGAACAACTATGTGATCAAGGGAACAACATTGTCTCCTTTGATTCAAATCAGTGTTTGGTTGTGAACAAAGAAACTAACAAAGTGATTCTTCGAGGGAAACGAGCAAACAATGTTTACATTGTTGATCAAGATTTTAAACCTCCAAGGAAGCAGTGTCTAACAGTTCCTTCTAGTGATACTGATCTTTGGCATCGATGGCTTAGTCATGCTAGATTAAGCCTAATTCAAAAATTATTCACTCAAGACCTCGTGGTTGGTTTACCAAGGATCAATCCAAATACGGGAAAGTTATGTGATGCATGTGCAAGAGGTAAACAAACTAGAAGTTCCTTCAAGCCAAAGAACGTAGTTAGCACTACCACACCGCTTGAAATGATTCACATGGACTTATGTGGACCAATGCAAATCTGTAGCTATGGTGGGAACATGTACACGTTTGTTATAATTGATGATTTTTCTCGATTTACTTGGGTTATTTTTCTGTCCTCTAAAGGAATAGCTTTCAAGGAGTTCGAAATCTTTATCAAGAGAACAGAAGTAAGCTTAGGAACTAAGCTAAAAGCCATACGATCAGATCATGGAACAGATTTTGACAACTCAACATTTCTAAATTTTTGCAATGAGAATGGCATTTCCCACAACTTCTCTGCACCAAGAACTCCACAACCAAATGGAGTAGTGGAAAAAAAAGAATAGAACCCTGGAGAATATGGCTCGATCTATGCTGCTCGAAAGTGGAGTTCCTTCAAATTTCTGGGCTGAAGCTATTTCGACTTTTGTATATATTCTTAACAGGGATATGGTTCGACCTATCTTGTTGAAAACTTTCTATGAACTAATCAAAGGTAGAAAACCAAATATTTCCCATCTTCGAGTTTTTGGATGCAGGTGCTACATTCACAACAATGGGAAAGATGCCTTGGGAAAATTTGATCCAAGAAGTGATGAGGGAATCTTCACTGGGTACTCACTTCAAAGTAAAGCATACAGAGTCTACAATAAAAGGACCAAGAAATTTGAGGAGAGTGTGCATGTCATCTTCGATGAAGAGCTCACTCAACATAAAGAGTCCATTCATGGAACCACTGCTCTTAGTCCATCCCCTACTGCACCAATAGAATTCTTCACTATTCCAACAAGGGAACCAGAAGAGGAGGATGAAGAGGATTCCAGAAAAGAGGACTCTAAATATCTCACTGGAAATGAATCTCAACTTCAAGAACCAAGTCATGATGTTCATCAAGAAGATGACGATGCCACTGAGCAATTTGATGATCCTCCCTCTACCTTTCCTGAAGAAGAAGATAATAATCTTTCAGAGCCATCAGATACCTCCGGTTCAGGGAACAATCTTGAAAATGGTGTTCAGGTTCCTATAATCAACACTCAACAAGTCACAACAATGGCCAGTTCCAGTGCTCAGGGGGAACTTCAGGTTCAGACCAGGAACTATCATCAGAAAAAGGATCATCCCCTCGATAATGTAATAAACACTCAACCTTTTTGGAGTAATTGGATCCGATTCTCAAGGAAACCTTGGTACATCTAATTTTCGCCTCTACACCTTCTTTCCATTTCATGAACCCCTCTCTGCTTTCTTTCATTCCCATCGTCTTCATCTCTCTCCTTCTGAAAACCCTAAAATCTCATATTTTCTCAAACTCTCTCACAAAAAATGGCCCTCCAAGAACAACCCATTACAAAGTTCCAATACTCTGTTCTCCACAAAAACCCTCTCATTGAGCATCTTCTTCATCATGACCCAGTATATCTCCAGAAAATGCTTCTCCATGGGCTTGATGTGGAAACACATACCCCTGAATATATCTTTGACATCCAAGAACGTCTCTTCTCTCTCATGAGAAAGAAAGATGGTCAACCACGTCTTACCCCTCCAAACTCTCCTCCTACAACTCCCAGATCTGAAATTCCTATGCTTACCACAAGGCCATATGGTTCCTCAACTCTCACCATCAACATCGATGGTGTTCAAACCACAATCCATGACTCAAATCCATCTATGCTCAAAGATTCCTCCCTTTCTCCTCCCAAATCACACACTCAAATCTTTGACAGTCTCAGTCCTAAAAGGTCTGCACCCTACACCCTAAACCCCTAAACCCTAAACCCTAATTCCCAATCCAAAAATTCCAAAGAGCCCTCTTCTTCAACAAAAGCTCCTTTCATTCCAACTCCTTCTCCCAAAGATCTCACCTTAACTGACATTGACCAAACCCTCTCCCAATTTGAGAGAGAAGAGTTCCCTTCTGCACAGGGAACAACAACTGTCCAACCTTCTACTTCTTCAACTCCTTTAAAGAAAACCCCCGCCAAAGATCATCTCTCTAAGGTTCCAACTGGTCAAAGAACAAAAAAGAGGAAGCAAAGACAAATTGGCGAAGAAGAAGAAGAATCTGAAGAGGAACTTGACCCTCTCGCCTCTGAGCAACTTCACGCCCTCCCCACGCAAAAATCTATCATTAATGTGGAAGAAGAAGATGAAGATGAGGTAGAGGAACATAAAGAACCTCTACTTCAGATTGGCTTCAAAGAACCAACATCTGGGCGACCCACTACTTGAGGCTCAAAGAGACAGAAAACAGAAAAGAAGAAGAAGGGAACCACAACAACAGGAGAAAGAAAATTGGTCGGTCCCCTCATTGTCACCCCAGCATTCCTTCAAGAGAATGATTTTAAGGAACTACAAGAGTTGATACAGTTTCAAGGATGGGATAGACTGTGCTCCGAACCAGCAAAAGTTGACCTTGCTCAAATCAAACTCTTCTATGCAAAATTCGAGCTGACTAAGGGAACTGAACTTAACCCAGTAGTAAGATGATCCTTTGGAGATGATGAGTTTACCTTCTCCTATACTCTTATCAAGAAGCTTCTTCTAGTTCCCAGTGAAGGTCTTGACACTCTTCCCCAACACCCATGGCAAGACACAGATGGAAGAGAGGTCATCTTCAAGAGGTTGCTTGGTCATGTTCCAGCACAAAGGAAAGAAGTTGTGACTCATGGTTTGAGTCAATTGGGTAAAATGGCGCACTAGTATATCATCAGGGTGGTGATTCCCAGGCAGGAGAAGCGCACAACGCTTAATTCTAACGATTCTATTCTTCTTGACTTGTTCCTACGCAAGCAGAAGATCAACCTGCCCAGGATAATGATAATACATATGTGCAAGTGTGTTGCCAAGGAAACTCATGGACTTCCCTATGCTGTTGTGGTGAAAGAAATCATGCTTAAGAATGAGGTCTATCGTCCAAAGGAGGAAGAAGAGCTTGGACAAGAAATGGACATGTCCAACATCCAACGAATGAAGCACTCTCAAGAACAACTTGATGAAGTTGATCAACAGTTGTTCCTTGAACAAGGAGATTGCACGACAGTCCTTCAAGCTCTCAATCGTCTGTGTGAGGTCAATGAGCGAATCCTTGATGTTCTTCTAGACATTCAATAGATGTTACCTTCCTCCTCTTCCTCTAAACCATGAACAAGCCCTCTACAAAACTCTTCCCAGCTCATTTAACTCTACCTTCAATGTTTTAAGTGTGTTTGTTCTTATGTTTGTTTAAACTGTTTCTTATGAATGCATTGGTTTTTATTCTCTAGTTATGATTGTGCTCTACCTGCTTTTCCTTATCTGATCTTGCTTAAATTCTTTTCGATGATGTCAAAAGGGGGAAAAGTGGAAAAAGCCAATGCATTCACGTCGACTTTACCGATCTAAACCAAACATGTCCCAAAGATTCATTCCCATTGCCTCGTATCGATGCAATGGTGGATGCATAAGTGGGACATGAGATTTTGACTTTCATGGACACTATCAGTGGATACCATCAAATAATGATGCACCCTGACGACCAAGAAAAAACCGCATTCGTGACAAATTAGGGGAATTATTGTTATAAAGTTATTCCTTTCAGATTAAAAAACCCAGGTGCTACTTATCAGAGATTGGTTAATAAGATGTTTCAGGACAAGCTGGGGGATACGATGGAAGTGTACATCGACGGCATGCTGGTCAAATCCTTGAAAGCGGAAGATCACATCCGACACTTGGAGGACGCATTCTAGATTCTACAGAGCTACCAAATGAAGTTGAACCCAACCAAATGTTCCTTTGGAGTCACGTCAGATAAATTCCTTGGGTATATAGTGACACAAAGGGGAATTCAATCAAGTCCAGATGATGGCCGGATCGATGGAGGGGATGATGGTGCAAAGAGATCGCCACGAGAATCCAAGGAATTTTGACAACACACACCTCGCAAACTAACCCGTCTTCAACTGGATGGATATTCCTTGTCCGAACTCGGAATTGAGTGATTACAAAACGAGAACTTAGATCTATGAGTCTAGTTGAAGTCCTCAAAATATGAGAGCCAGAAGGTGAGTGGATAGAAAGTTATGTCGATTTTACTAAGGTGGTGCAGAAACCACCGAGATGGATGATGGTCCGAAGTAGGTAACAAGGGATATGGATGCTTGATAACTTGGATATGACTCACCAAGATCTCAAACAAACTAGGATGCCCGAGATTGTCGGATATTACTCACCAACAACTTGAACAACGAGAATTGAACGAACGAAAACAAGAACAAGAACTTGAATTGAAAGATGCAAGGAAAGTAAGCTACACGGTTTTTCGTCCAATATAGAGAATGAGGAGGAGGAGGCCGACCTTAAACCTAACACAAAGCCTTACAAAATAAACCCCCTCACTTAAGGAAATTACATAAATTAATCCGAAATCCCGAAAACTTATAAAGTGTCCTTAACCGTAGAATTGTCACTTATAACCGAGAAGCACAATAAAACTCCATCCATCTTCAATGCACGCTCTCGGAAAGCTACACCCCATGAGCTCCTCTTGTACTTGACATAGAATGGCCTTAGCTCGGGATCGCGTAATACGACCTAGATAAGGTGGTGTAGTTCCTTGAGACTTGGCACCATCAAAACCGGAAGGCAAGGGCGTGCCACCATCATCCCCATGCAAGGGCACGCCAGGCGCGTCTAAGGTAGACCGTGGCTCCTCCAAATGTTCCGTAGTGTGCTCCCTTGTTGGATCGGACGTCAATGGAATCACATCATGCAACTGAACCACATTATCAAATAACAAAGTGGCAAAATTAACAACATCATCGGTTTTGTGGCAAGCAATAAAATGTGCCATATTAGAAAATCTATCTACCACGAAAAAAATAGAGTCACTACCCCTTTTTGTCCTAGGCAACCCCAAAACAAAGTCCATAGAAATATCCTCCCATGGGGCACTAGGAATAGGCAAAGGAGTATACAAACCGTGATGGTGCACTTTAGACTTTGCACGCACACATGTAGCACATGAAGAACAAAAGTTCTCTACCGACCTAAGCATGTGAGGCCAATAGAAATTCTCCCTACGCATATGCAAAGTTTTCATGACACCAAAATGTCCCATGAGGCCGCCACCATGGGCCTCTTTGACAAGCAAACGCCTAACCGAACCACTAGGCACACACAAGCGAGTTCCCTTAAAAAGAAACCCATCATGCAAATAAAATTGATCCCGACTCCCCCCTTCAAACAAGCATGGAAAATGTCACCAAATTCAGCATCATGAGCATACAACTCTTCCATGAAAGAAAATCCAAGCAATCGTGCATCTAGTAAGGATAAAAGAGCGTACCTCCGGGACAACGCGTCGACGACGATGTTGTCCTTTCCTTTCTTATGCTTGATGACATAGGGAAAGGATTCAATGAACTCAACCCATTTGGCATGCCTCCGATTCAGTTTTTCTTGCCCTCTCAAGTATTTCAATGCCTCGTGATCGGAATGGATAACAAACTCCCGAGGCAAGAGATAGTGCTCCCACGCCCTTAGCACTCGAGCAAGAGCAAGTAGCTCTTTGTCGTACGTGGGGTACTTGAGCTCGGCACCTCCAAGCTTCTCACTATAATAGGTTATAGGCCGTCCCTCTTGCATAAGCACACCACCGAGCCCGATTCCCGATGCATCACACTCGATCTCAAACATCTTGCTAAAATCGGGAAGAGCTAACAACGGCGCTTGTGTCAACTTAGCCTTAAGGGCTGAAAAGGCCTCTTCTTGCACCTCTCCCCACATAAATGGAACATTTTTATTGGTTAGGAAGGTTAAGGGCGCAGCCAAGGTACTAAAGTCACGAACAAACCGGCGGTAGAAACCGGCTAGGCCAAGGAAACTCCGGACTTGTGTCATAGTTGTCGGTGTTGGCCATTCTTGAATCGCCTTCACCTTCTCTTCATCTACTTGAAGTCCATTCCTACCCACAACAAAACCAAGAAATACCACGTGATTCGAAAAAAAGTGGCACTTCCACTGTTCTAAAAATCCCTTCTAGGCCCCGCCTAGGCTGGATGGTCCTAGCCCGCCTAGCCGTCCAGACCGCCTAGGCCACCATTCAGGCCGTCTAGGCGCTAGGCGGTCCCTCTCCGCCCAGCGTCCGCCTAGCGTTTTTTAGAACATTGGGCACTTCTTGAACTTAGCAAATAGGCGTTCCTGTTTCAAAGCTTCAAGCACTTGCCTAAGTTGCTCGACATGGGATGATAAATCGTGGCTATAAATTAAAATATCATCAAAGTATACAACCACAAACTTACCAATAAAAGGTCACGGAGGACGTGGTTCATCAAGTGCATGAAGGTGCTCGGAGCGTTGGTTAATCCGAAGGGCATAACCAACCACTCGTAAAGGCCTTGCTTGGTTTTGAACGCCGTCTTCCATTCATCTCCCTCCTTCATCCTTATTTGATGATATCCACTCTTGAGATCAATTTTGGAGAAGAGACTCGCCCCATGAAGCTCATCAAGCATATCCTCGAGCCTCGGAATCGGATGGCGATACTTGATCGTAATATTGTTGATCGCCCGACAATCAACGCACATCCTCCATGTGCCGTCCTTCTTAGGCACAAGAATGACGGGCACGGCACATTGGTTGAGGCTCTCACGCACATAGCCCTTATCAAGGAGCTCTTGTACTTGCCGTTGAAGCTCCTTAGTTTCCTCTGGATTGGCTCGATAGGCTGGACGGTTCGGTAGAGTGGCACCGGGGACAAAGTCGATTTGGTACTCGATTGCTCTAAGCGGTGGTAGTCCCGGTGGCTCTTCTTGGAAAAGCTCCTCAAAGTCCTGGAAAAGAGTAGATATAGAAGGAGGAAGATCAACTAATTCTTGGGAAGATAAGTAAGATTCTTGAAAAACAAGTAAAAGACAAACGCCACTTCCCTTGAAAGTATGAAGAATCTCCTTCGGTTTGGCAAAAAGCAAGGGTGTAGAAGGGCTGCCTAAAGCTAGCTTCTTGTCCTTCTTTCCCTCTCGAAGTGCATGCTTCTTCCTTTGCTCCTTCGCTGCGTGGTCCAACACGATTTCATGGGGGGTCATCGGATGCAACGTCACCTTCTTTCCCTCCATTTGAAAATGATACTCGTTGGAGACGCCATCATGAATAGATCCCTTGTCATATTGCCAAGGGCGCCCTAAAAGGAGATGACAAGCGGTCATCGGCACCACATCACACTCCACCTCATCCTTGTAAGGCCCTATAGAAAAGCAAATACGAGCCCTTTCCTTGACTTGGATCGGGGCGTTAGAATTCAACCAACATAAAGGATAAGGTAAAGGATGGCAAGTAGTTTTCAAGGAAAAGCGATCCACCACCTCTTGACTAATAATATTACAACAAGATCCGCTATCGATAATCACACTACATACCTTATCCATAATTTTGCATCGAGTGTGAAAGATAACCTCTCGTTGGCTAGGCGTGGTGTTGGAACGATGTTGGGACCTCTGGTTCTAAACATCGGAACAACGATACAGTTCTCCGAGTTTTGATAATGACAAACGCAATAAGGGAACTAATGTGCTTTGATCAAGTATTTCTAAGGAACACAAGTTGAGCAAAGAACTTCCATGAATGACCAAAGAGCACAGAAGCACACAATGAAGAGTTCACATCAAGGGAACTCTGAAGAGGAAAGTTCCCATGAAATGAGAACTCCCAGGAATGACCATAGAACACAGGCTTACACGATGAAGAGTCACTCCCAAAGGAACTCTAAAGAAGACAGTTCCCACGACGTGGGAACTCACATGTGAGGACAAGGACCGGTCAGCGCATATCACGGGATCCTGTCTTGGACAGGATGAAGGCACAGTCTGAGGAGCAGACGGTCACGATTGATCCAACGGTCCGATCATTTCAAGAAGTTGACCTAGTTCAAATTGAAGTCACATGTGAAGAAAGTACAACTTGGGCATCAAGCAAAGGGCATTTCGGACACAAATGAAAGATGCGATTGAAGCCCAAGTGCACTCGAGTATAAAGCCAAATGAATAGTACTCGGATTGAGTACTTCTCCCAGAACTCACAAATACCCACAACAGAGAAAGAGAAAGAAGAAGAGAAGTCCCCGACGGCGAGTGTCTGATCTCGACGACGGTGAAGCCAAGTTCCCAGGAGCAAGGGAACTGCAATTCGGTATAAGGTTTGAGTTACTTATTTAGTTGTTGTTGTTCGCTTAGGAACTCAGTGGAGAAGATTCATTAGTGTTGCTAGAGTTAGGTAGAACTCGTAGGAATAGAGAAGTTTGAATCTGGCTGTTTGTAACTAAGGAACAAATCAATAATATAAGTAAGTCATTCAAAATCCTCCAAGTGGAGGTAGAGGTTTACCCATACAACTAGTTGGTTGTAGTGGGGTTCCTCTATAAGGGAACCGTGTTCTTTCTGCCTTTCTAATACTTGCGATATTGTTTCTTCCGCTGCCTTGGAAACAGCTTAACAGCCAGTTCCCAAGCTCTTGCTAACCGGTTACGATCCAACAATTGGTATCAGAGCGAGGTTACTCTAGATTTGTGTTAGCATCGTAGTTTTCAAAATGGCTCACGAACTCACCCAAGTCGGTCACAACAACAACAAGCCACCAAGGCTCATCACTGGTAGATTCGAATTCTGGCAACGCGACATGAAAAATTGGATGCGCAGCCAGGACTACCAGGCTTGGTGCGTTATAGAGAAAGGGAACTTCAAAATTGATCCAGCTATTGAGAATGACCTCTCCAAATGGGGGCCAAATGAGTATAAGTGTATGGAGGCCAACTTCAAGGCCATATAGTACCTCAAGAACGCTATGACGGTGCAAGACTGTGATAGGGTGGCAAATCTAGACACAGCGAAGGAAGTGTGGGAAGCCATCCAACAAATGCACATTGGGAACTCAGACCTCCGAGAAGATCTTCAGATGAATGCGAGGAGGGAGTTCTTCAACTTCCAAATGGAAATGGGAGAATCCGTCGATAGTTACCAATCCCGTTTCGAGGGACTTTGCACTAAGATGGCTGGTCTTAGGATCACTAAGGAGGAAATCACTGACAAAATGAAGGTTCAACAACTCTTCAACGAGCTGACTGGAGAGTGGGCAAATGAAAGAACGATGTTCAAAGAGAACCCTGAAAACAGAACTCTTATGCTTCACCAGGTCTCTGGAAAACTGGTGGGACATGAGAAAAGAAAGATAGATGACAAGGAGCAAAAGAGGGCACACCAAGGGATCGCCCTCAAACTTGAAAAAGTGCTCAAGTCTGTTCAAGAGCAACATGAAGAATCTGAAGAAGAAGAAGAGGATGAGGAACTAGTCCTCGTAACAAGGGCCCTTCGATCCTTCTACAAGGGAAAGTTCAAAAAGGGAAATGGGAACTCACAGAAAGGACAGAGTTCCCAAAGAAAACCTGCTGAGAAGGATCTTTCGGACGTCACATGCTACAAGTGCTACAAAAAGGGACACTTCGCAAAGGAGTGCCCACTGGGAACTGACGACCGTAAGCAAGGGAGGAAGGCCTACATCGCCACCTGGGACGATGACGAAGACGAAGATCCCGAATCTTGGGCATCACCCAACATGTGCGCAATGGCCATAGGAGACACCACTGGGGAACAACCCAGTGAGGTAACTACTGAATCCGTTCTTGCTTCCTTGAATAATTATGAAAAGCCTGAGTTGCTAAAAATTCTTTCAAGCCTTGTTAAAGACAACATTAAATTGCAAAAGAAGTTGGAAAAATTGGAACACACAAATGCTGAACTAGTTGGTCTTGAGCCATGTCCCAACTATGTGTCCCTTCTAGAAAAACTTCAGTCCTATTTGTCTCACATCGTAAAACTCGAAGATGAGCTTAAAACTCTAGAAAGTGATGAGAACACCCTTCTACAAAACTTAAGTAAAACAAAAGGGAACTCTGAAGCCTCTAGTTCCCAAACCAAGTTTGTCCTTGCTAGACACGGAATAGGGTATGAATCAGAGAGCCCTAGAAAAGGGAAGTCCCCTTTGAGTGAAAAAGAGATCAATGAGTGTAGGGCCCTAGAGCTTCAGTGTGAGAAACAAAAAAATGCACACTTAGAAGAGAAAATCTGAGTTCTGGAAAGTGGGGTGAATGAAGAAGTAGATTATTACACTGGGAACACTGGACATAAGCTGTATGTTCAAATAGCTAAGGGAAATAGGTCTAGAGTATACAACAAGGAGACTATGGATAGGAACAGGATACAGAGACCCCATCCTAAGTACTACCTAGGAGAATACTATAAGACCTGCTGGAACTGTGGTGCTCATGGGCACTACAAGGAAAGCTGTCCCAAAGCTAAGGCCCAATCCCAGAGAAACCACAAGTACTGGAACAGGCAGAATCAACAAACCAACAAGCCTGCTAGAGTTCCCACTAAAAGAAACAACCATAGGAACTTTGCCTATAACGAGTACTCTCGTGACATTAACATTGCTGATTATGTGCTATTTGAGACTGTCTTCCCTTGCAAGGGACCAGGCAAGAGTCATCTTGCCTGGGTCCTTAAAAACTAACTTTTCTTGTAGGTGGCAGTGAGGGGGAATAGCACATGGGTCATTGACAGTGGATGTTCTAACCACATGACTGGAAACAAAGACAACCTCACCTCACTCCACCCAAAGGCCGAAGGAGGTCATGTGTCCTTTGGCAACAAGAATAAAGGAGAAATTATTGGCACAGGGGAAGTACTACTCAACAAATCAATCAAAATCAGCAACGTTAACTTGGTAAAGGACCTGGGATTCAATCTCTTGAGCGTCTCTCAGATATGTGATCAAGGGAACAACATCGTCACCTTTGACTCAAGGGAGTGTCTAGTGATCAACAAGAAGACTAACAAAATCATCCTGAAAGGAAGAAGATCCAACAAAATCTATGTGGTGGATACAAACTTTGAGCCACCAAGGAAACTGTGCTTGGCAAGTTCCCTTGACGAAACGGAACTCTGGCACAAGAGATTGGGCCATGCAGGTATAAGTCAGATCCTAAAGCTCTATCTACAAGATCTGGTCATTGGTCTCCCTCGAATAAACATCGAAAGTGCCAAGATGTGTGAAGCTTGTGTTCGTGGCAAACAAACCAGAAGTTCCTTTAAACCAAAAAGGGTAGTCAGCACAACAAGGCCCTTGGAGCTAATCCACATGGATCTTTGTGGTCCCATGAACACCGAAAGTTTTGGAGGAAAAAGGTACATGTATGTTTTAATTGATGATTTTTCAAGATTTACATGGGTTCTTTTCTTGAGATCAAAATCAGATACCTTCAAAGAGTTTGAGACTCTAATCAAGAGGATGGAAGTTAGCATGGGAATCAAGCTCAAGGCACTCATATCTGACCATGGGACTGAATTCAAAAACTCAGAGTTCCTAAGATACTGTGCCAACAATGGTGTATCCCACAACTTTTCTGCCCCTCGCACTCCTCAACAAAATGGTGTGGTGGAAAGGAAAAACAGAACCTTGGAAGACATGGCAAGGACCATGATGCTAGAGAGTGGAGTTCCTCCAAGTTTCTGGGCTGAAGCCATCTCAACAGCTACTTACATTCTGAATCGAGCAATGACAAGGCCCATGATCAAAAAGACATCCTAAGAGCTGATCAAAGGAAGAAAGCCAAACATCTCTCATCTAAGGACCTTTGGATGCAAATGCTTCGTCCACAACAATGGGAAGGACAACCTCGGCAAATTTGACCCCAGGAGCGATGAAGGGATATTCCTGGGATACTCTTCCCAAAGCAAGGCGTACAGGGTCTACAACAAGAGGACCAAGAAGATAGAGGAAAACATTCACGTCATCTTCGACGAAAAATCTGTAAAGATGGGAACAGAAGCCCAAGGAAAGGGAACTCTGTTCAAGCTGGTCAGACAAGAAGAAGACGATGACGAGGATGAACCAAGAAAGAGAGATGAAAACTATCCAAGTGGGAACAATGCCCCACAATCAGGGAACAACGAAGGAGATCAAAACTCCACATATCAAAGCTCCTTTGAAGTTTCCTCCTCAACAGAAGAACCGCAAGATGCATCGAACTCTCTTGTTCCCCAAAATGAAAGTATGCCAGAATCCAGTGTTCAGGGGGAACAACGAGGGAACTCCGAAGAGAATCCTGACGAAAGTCCCAGCGAAGAAGCTGAGCATAACTGTTCCCCTGAGGAAGAGGAGGCTCAAGACACAGATGAAGAAGAGTCAAGGGAACAGGTTGATGTCTCACACATTTGAACAAGAAACTACCACCGAAAGAGAGATCACCCTATTGACAACATCATCACTCCATATGAAAAAGGTGTTCTGACTCGCTCCTCTCTCAATAATTTTTGTGCTTTTAACGCCTTTGTCTCACTGGTGGAACCAAAAAGCATCAAAGAAGCCCTAAAGGACCCAGACTGGATCCAAGCCATGCAAGAAGAACTACACCAATTTGAGAGGAACAAGGTGTGGAAGCTAGTTCCTAGGCCCAAAAACAAGAATATCATAGGAACTCGATGGGTCTATCGGAACAAGCTCGATGATACTGGGGCCGTAGCTAGGAACAAGGCTCGTTTGGTTGCTCTAGGCTACAGACAAGAAGAGGGGATCGACTATGACGAGACCTTCGCACCAGTTGCAAGGATCGAGGCCATCCGTCTTCTCATAGCCTATGCAGCCCACAAAGGATTCAAGCTATATCAGATGGATGTGAAGACGGCCTTTCTAAATGGGCACCTCAAAGAAGAAGTATACGTAGCTCAACCCCCAGGATTCGAAGATGAGAAGTTACCTAATCACGTCTACTTCCTGGAGAGGGCCCTCTACGGACTCAAACAAGCTCCTCGAGCATGGTATGACAGGTTTGCTCAGTTCCTTCTGTCTCATGGATACCTTCGAGGTTCCATAGACAAAACCCTTTTCCTTAAGAAAGAGTCTAAGGATATCTTGATTGTTCAAGTTTATGTTGATGACATTGTGTTTGGAGCAACTAACGAAACTCTTGTAGAGAAATTTAAGGACCTCATGAGCAGTGAGTTTGAGATGAGTCTCATAGGGGAACTCACGTTCTTCCTAGGACTCCAGATATCTCAAACAAAGGAGGGAACAAGGATTCATCAATAGAAATACATCAGAGAAATGCTAGTCAAGTACGGGATGGACCACTCAAAGCCCATCGACACTCCCATCTCACCAAACTCCAGGCTCAATGCCGATGAAACAGGGGTAAGTGTCGATCAAAGGAACTTCAGAGGTATGATTGGCTCTCTCCTATACTTAACTGCTAGTAGGCCTGACATTATGTTCTTAGTGTGCTTATGTGCACGTTTTCAAGCTAATCCCAAAGAATCACACCTGAAAGAGGTGAAGAGGATTTTCAGGTGCCTCAAAGAGAACGACAACTTGTGCCTCTGGTATCCATGGAACAGTTCCCTTGAGCTCATTGCTTATATAGATGCAGATTTTGCTGGGCACCTCGTTGATAGAAAGAGCACATCAGGAATGGCCCAGTTCCTTGGGTCATGCTTAGTCTCATGGGGATCCAAGAAGCAAAATTCAGTGGCACTCTCCACAGCTGAAGCAGAATACGTGGCTGCCGCATCATGTTGTTCCCAAGTATTATGGCTCAAGTCCCAACTTCGGGATTATGGTATTTCCTTTGGCCCAGTTCCTATACTCTGTGATAACACTAGTGCCATTAACATTTCCAAAAATCCTGTGCATCACTCTAGGACTAAGCACATAGACATTAGGCATCATTTTCTACGTGACAATGTTGAAAATGGGAACATTTCTATGCAACACTGTAGAACGGAAGAGCAAATTGCGGACATTCTCACCAAAGCTTTAGACAGACGTCCCTACCAGCGTTTTCGAATGCTTCTAGGGATGATAACTCTAAACTAAACAAGTCCTTGTTTGTCTCTCTCTCAATGCTTGATTAGTCTAACTGGAAATGCATGATAGGGAACTGTAGGACTCATTGCTTTCATTTTGCCATATTACTAGTCTAGAGCTTGATATACATAGAGGAACATTATTTCTTTTGGCCCAAAAATGATCAACCAGAGTTCCCTTTAACCCTCTCTACAAGCCACTATGACGGTTGATCATAAAACCAACCCTAAGTCAAGGGCCAGACAAACGCTTCTCATGAGCCAAACTCTTTGTCCCTTTATCGAGTTGCGATTGTCTGGTTCACTTTTGAGTTCCCTAGCCTCACAAAGAAAATTGAGTGTGAGTTCCCTTAACCTCTCCACTCAATATGACCTTTCCAAAGATCATGGGAACTGATAGGCAAAAGCAGGGAAACACTGGATCTGAGAAATGAAACGTCACTTGGGAAACAGGAAATTGTGTCAGAATTCGAAGCATTATGGGCCAAGCATTTGAATTTCTCGAAGTGACTTCCCTTGGAAGAAAGCGACACGTGTCAAAGGTGTGCTACGGAAGTTGAAACGCTCCTCCGCGTCCATTGGCTAACGGTTATCGAGGCTATCCAACCTTCCCTTTCTACCCTCATCTCCCTCTCTCACATAAAACCTCATTTGCTATTTTTGGGCACTTCTTCATCCCTCACCCTCTGTAACTCACCTTCTCTGAGTCCTTCTCACCCTCTGTTTCGAGTAAAACTCCAAACTTATTGCCTTCCCTAGAAACTCCTCAATGGCTCCAGCCCATTCTTATGCCGAAATGAAAGAATGGATTCAAAACAATCCTAAAACCCTTTTCCTCTCCATGCTGAACGACATCGAGAAGGAGCAAGATGAAGCTCTTCGCGATGTCCTCATCGAGGACCTCTACAACTACGTGAGTCCCTTTCTTCCTCCTCCTTCGGCAGCGCAACCTCCAGCGCCGCCGACCTCCACTCTTCCACCTCCCTCTTCCTCCGAAATTGTCATCGTCGACAGTTTCGGATCCGAACCCCCTTCTAAACATGAAAAACCCAAATAATCCAAATCTAAACATCACTCCTCAAAATCCAAACACAAATCCTCAAAACGAAAACACTCCGAGATCTCCTCCTCCTCTCTTTACTCCGAAAAGAAGAAACCCTTCTTCAGATTCGATGAGTACCTTAACTGCTCCAAACCCACCTCATGTGTCGAAAAACCTCCCCTCTCTTTCCCCCCTCCTTCCGATTCTGGGAACTCTCAATCCCAGCGTCAAACTCCACCACCTCCTACTCAAACCTCCTCTCTACCAGGGTCATCAGACCTTGGGAACTCTACCCTCAACAAACCCGCTTCCACACCCCCCTCTTCCCTTCCTTCCATATCCGAGGGAACTCCTACTCCTCACCCCTCTTCCAAACCAAACACATCTCCACCACCCACCTCCCCCATTGCCCAGTCTCCCTCTCACAATCCAAAATACGCCTCTGGGACCTCTAGTCCCAAGGCATCAAACATCACACCTACCCCTTCCACTCCCAAGGTCCCAACTCCACAAAATTCTCCTCTCCCTCCATCTTCTCCCACCACGATAAAACTCCCTTCCCCACCTCCTTTGGCCCAGAAAACCATCGACCTCGATTATGACGAGGATGATCTCCCCATTGGAGTCATCGCTCGCAAAAAGGCCAAGGAATTGCCACCCATAGTCATGGGAACTGCTGAAGAGGAAGCCCGACTCAAAGACCTCGAGGAAGAATTCCGAGGCGCACTAACAGGGCCTTCCGAAGGCCAAGGGAGCAAGACCCAAGAAGAGGGGAACCCAGCACCAACTGATGATGCTGGGCAAGGCAGTCATCATCAAGACGATGATGATGAGGAAACAGGGCTGACCTCCTCCGACGATGAAGGGACCTCCAGTGATGACACTAAAGAAAACGAGGAGGCTACCACTGCCAAAGAGCCGGTGGGCATCCCCACTCCCGGACACCAACTGATGGTGATGACACACGCCCCAGAGGAACGAACCCTACCTCTGATGATTGAAGCGGCTGACCCCCTCAGCAAAAAGGAAAGACTACGGTCTCTAGGGGGAACCCAAAGAAGAAAGGGAAAGGAACTGTGCCCAAGAAAATCCATATCTCTGAGAATCGCAAGCTCCTTCCCCCTCTCATCCTCTTAGAACAGCAGCTCACCGACCAAGGGCTAGGGCAACTATGGGAACTGATCAAGGCCCAAGGATGGGAACACATGTGTAGCGAGGCTGTGAGTATTGACCCCTCTCAGGTGCGCCGATTCTATAATAGTTTTGTGGTCCACGACAACGGCACCAAGGGAACTCTCTCCCTCGAAGGCGATGACTTTATCTTCACCACATCCACAATCCGCCTTCAACTACATGTCCCTGTCCAGGGCCTCCAGGAACTTCCCGCCAAGAGCTGGGGCGACTACAACAGCGAGATGATCTATAACACGATCTATGAGGGTCGTGTTCCCACCACTGGCACCTCTACCCATCACATGTCTCTCATTGCAAAGCTGGCCCATCAATTCATCATCAACATGGTGATCCCTCGCTAGGAGAAGCGCCTTGTTATCAACATCCCTGATGCCATTATCCTCTACCACTTCCTCCTCAAAAAGCCCATAAATCTTCCTCGTATAATTCTCGGGCACATGGAGAAGTGCATGGCTTCCAAATCCCACTCCCTCCCTTATGCTGGCCTAATCAAGAAACTCTTGCTCAGAGAGGGCCTCTACGACACCTCCAAAGAAGAGGTCACCATCGGAAGGGAACTGGACATTTTTGTGGTCCAGAAAATGCGTCACTCTGAGCTAGTGGAGGAACAAGAACGGCTGCCATCTGGTGAAGGCACCTAGGATGGGAACACTCAAGTGCTGATACACATTGCCAACACTCTCGACAAGATGGCACGGGATCAAGAAAAGCTTATACGAGTCTTGACACGACTCAGTGATGCCCTATTCCCACCAAGCCCATGATCTTTTCTTTCTCTTGTCCCTTAGCCTCAATGTTCCCACAAATATTGTCTCTTGTGTTCCTATGTACATACTTTGCTTAAGTAATGACTGGCTTTTAGTATGATTGCGTGTTCTTTTCTTTCCTTATTTATGTGTTTACTTGTTTTCGATGATGTCAAAAGGGGGAAAGACAAAAAATGCGAGATGAGTTAAGTTGAAAAGATATCATAGAATACGCTATAGCTAAGGGGGAATAATTGCATAAAAAGCTAAGTACGAACTCAATGATTCACAAGAAGTGGCTCCCTAGGAATACGTGTAGGAACTCATCTGCATATCATGCTTTGAAATACTTATTGATTTTTGTGATAGGTTTGTCATCATCAAAAAGGGGGAAATTGTTGGAACGATGTTGGGACCTCTGGTTCTAAACATCGGAACAACGATATAGTTCTCCGAGTTTTGATAATGACAAACGCAATAAGGGAACTCATGTGCTTTGATCAAGTATTTTTAAGGAACACAGGTTGAGCAAAGAACTTCCATGAATGACCAAAGATCACAGAAGCACACAATGAAGAGTTCCCATCAAGGGAACTCTGAAGAGGAAAGTTCCCATGAAATGAGAACTCCTAGGAATGACCAGAGAACACAGGCTTACATGATGAAGAGTCACTCCCAAAGGAACTCTGAAGAAGACAGTTCCCACGACGTGGGAACTCACATGTGAAGACAAGGACCGGTCAGCGCATATCACGGGATTCTGTCTTGGACAGGATGAAGGCACAGTCTGAGGAGCAGACTGTCACGATTGATCCAACGGTCCGATCATTTCAAGAAGTTGACCTAGTTCAAATTGAAGTCACATGTGAAGAAAGTACAACTTGGGCATCAAGCAAAGGGCATTTTGGACACAAATGAAAGATGCGATTGAAGCCCAAGTGCACTCGAGTATAAAGCCAAATGAATAGTACTCGGATTGAGTACTTCTCCCAGAACTCACAAATACCCACAACAGAGAAAGAGAAAGAAGAAGAGAAGTCCCCGGCGGCGAGTGTCTGATCTCGACGACGGTGAAGCCAAGTTCCCGGGAGCAAGGGAACTGCGATTCGGTATAAGGTTTGAGTTACTTATTTAGTTGTTGTTGTTCGCTTAGGAACTCAGTGGAGAAGATTCATTAGTGTTGCTAGAGTTAGGTAGAACTCGTAGGAACAGAGAAGTTTGAATCTGGCTGTTTGTAACTAAGGAACAAATCAATAATATAAGTAAGTCATTCAAAATCCTCCAAGCGGAGGTAGAGGTTTACCCATACAACTAGTTGGTTGTAGTGGGGTTCCTCTATAAGGGAACTGTGTTCTTTCTGCCTTTCTAATACTTGCGATATTGTTTCTTCCGCTGCCTTGGGAACAACTTAACAGCCAGTTCCCAAGCACTTGCTAACCGGTTACGATCCAACACGTGGCGGTGTTCTCCGTCATGAAAAGCGTCTGTTGTACCACGAAGCACTCACCCTCCTCGGTGGTGACATGGAGGCCGTCTTCCTCAACCTCGGGGCTCTCCTCTTTCTCTTCCACAGCCTCTTCTTCCTCATACTCGTACTCCCCTTGGGAGTTAAGGAGAACCTTCCGTTCGTTGGGACAATCCCGATCATAGTGCCCATGGCCAAGGCACTTGAAACACTTCACGTCGCTCGCCTTTACTCCGCCTTCTTGCCGAGGACGTGGGGAAAAATCTTTCCTCGGTTGAGGAGTCGAGTCCTTCCCTATTTCCGGCTTCCTAAACTGAGTTGGTGGTGCCTTAGGAGCCGTGGATGAAGGCTGCCACGTTCGAGAAGTGGTTGAACTCGAACGCCGTTAAGCAAGTTGCTTGTAGATATGGTTGGTGTAGTGAAGCACTTGCTCAACATCGGTACCCCTACTAAAATGCTGCATACTCACAACATTTTTTAGTTCCAAATTTAACCCATTGACAAATTTAGAGATGACATACCCGTCGGGAAATTGTACTCGGGAACAGAAGATGAGCATACGCAACTCGTTGTAGAACTCATCGGGGGTCCGGTTTCCTTGACGTACTTGCTCCAACTTGGCATGGATGCGCTTCGTGTAATCTTGAGGCACAAACCTCTCCTCTAAGGCCTCTCTTAGATCTTGCCACGTGTTAAGTTGAGGCATCCGACGTGCTCTCCTCAAAGCCTTGTCCTCGAGCCACCATTGGTAAGAAAAGTCGGTGAAGTGTATGGCCGCCATGGCCACTCGCCTCGCATCATCATGGCCATAGAAGTCAAAGATTGACTCCACCTTGGCAAGCCAATCAAGGAATGCATCGGTGTCGAAAGTTCCCAAAAACGTCGGCACGTTCAGCTTGATGCCGTAATGGGGATCCCGGGGCCGCTCTTCTTGATGCACCGGCGCGCCATGCCAAGGCTGCCCGACACCAACATTGGCCGGCCCCCAAGGAGGTTGGCCACGCCTTGGTAGATGCAAGATAGGTGGGGGTTGAGTGGCCGTTGCAGCATTGGCCTCTTGATATCTCGGCGCTCCATATCCTGAAAAGTTAGTAGCACTAATAGGAATATTATTAGGAAATGTAGCAAATGAAGGCCTTACCCCAGAATTGGCCACAAAGTGTGGATTGTGGAAGCTCGTCAGAGGAATGTAAGGAGACATAATCCCCATGGAGGTGCTCACACCGATGGATGCTTGCGCCTCCGAGTTTGGCAAGTAAGAAGTAGAGGCCTCCTCGTGTAACGACTCCACTTGATTAGTGCTTTGTAGCACACTTGGTAGAGCCCCCGTTTGAGACATCCGTGCTCTGTCATCTTGGCCGCGCACTTGGCTCTCCAAATCAGTCAACCTAGTTCCCAAAGCCTCAATGGATTGTTGAAAGGATTGTTGCATGGTTTGCAACATGGCAGCCACCGAACTAGTGGACATCTCCTCAACTTGTTCCTTATTCTTGTCATCACCTACACTTGTCATTGTAAAAACAAGGCAAAGATCAGGGTATAGAGGTTACACGAATTAATCACCATGACTTGCCCGAGATGAAAATCCGACAAGTTGCAAGTAGGCAAAAACAACAAAGGCAACAAAGAGAGAATTCACCACACACTTGCTTAGGAAAACAATGCTAGGAAGCTACTAAACCACCAAGACTCAACACCAAGTATTACGAAATTAATTAATTAATTTTTTTTTGTTTTCGGGTAGGCCTTTGCTAGGCACTACTAGAAGACGACTTTTGTAGGCCTTTGCTAGGCACTACAAGATGACTACTCTTTCCGTGCCCGACCCCTTATTAGCTTTACGCCGCAGGTCAAGGTTTTTCTAGTCTTTAATCTTTCTTTCTATGCCTGGCCCCTTATTAGCTTTACGCCGCCGGCAAGGTTTTTCTGATTATTCAACAAAAGATTTCAAGACACTTAAACAACAACACAAGATGTCTCGTCTTGGTGTCGTTCCCGTATCCTAGCACCGTAACCGACACAAGCATGTAATGAACACGACAACAAGGCTGGTTTTTGGCCTCCAACCCACGTTTTTCCACTCAGCAAAATTCAGCAAAGATCAATTCAATTCAAACACTAAAGAAAGGCTTTAATTCAAGCAACAAATGCAACCTTTCAACTACCAACCCTTGAATGCTCTTTTGGTGTTCTATGGGACATTTTTTTGAGCATGGTTTGCAGCCATGGCTGAGCACCCACTCGGCCAAGACAACAACAAGATCAAGACAAAGAAACGACCACAACACAAAACAACAATTCGATAATGGCCGCAAATAACAACAACAACGCATCCCTAAGGAGTTCGAACCCTAAACTTGCAACAAGTGGAAATTCAAGGTCGGAACAACATTTAGATGGTGATACCTTCGCGTGGATCTGATACCACTTGATGGCTTGATCGATGGAGGGGATGATGGTGCAAAGAGATCGCCACGAGAATCCAAGGAATTCTGACAACAAACACCTCACAAACTGACCCGTCTTCAACTGGATGAATCTTCCTTGTCCGAACTCGGAATTGATTGATTCTAAAACAAGAATTTAGATCTATGAGTCTAGTTGAAGTCCTCAAAATATGAGAGCCAAATGATGACTGGATTGAAAGTTATGTCGATTTTACTGAGGTGCTGCAGAAACCACCGAGATGGATGATGTTTCGAAGTAGGTAACAAGGGATATGGATGCTCGGGAACTTGGATATGACTCACCAAGATCTCAAGAAAACTAGGATGCCCGAATTGTCGGATATTACTCACCAACAACTTGAACAACGAGAATTGAACGAAGCAAAAACAAGAAACTTGAATTGAAAACGCAAGGAAAAGAGAGCAACAAGTTTTCGTCCAATCTCGAGAATGAGGAGGAGGAGGCCGACCATAAACCTAACACAAAGCCTTACAAAATCAACCCCTCACTTAAGGAAATTACATAAATTAACCCGAAATCCCGAAAACTTATAAAGTGTCCTTAACCGTAGAATTGTCACTTAGAACCGTGAAGCAGAATAAAATTCCACATCCATCTTCAATGCACGCTCTCGGAAAGCTACACCCCATGAGCTCCTCTTGTACTTGACATAGAATGGCCTTAGCTCGGGATCGCGTAATATGACCTAGATAAGGTGGTGTAGTTCCTTGAGACTTGGCACCATCAAAACCGGAAGGCAAGGGCGCGCCACCATCGTCCCCATGCAAGGGCGCGCCGGGCGCGTCTAAGGTAGACCGTGGCTCCTCCAAGTGTTTCGTTGTGTGCTCCCTTGTTGGCTCGGATGTGGATGGAATCACATCACCAGACCAGATCAAAGCAATAATGGAGTTACAATCACCAAGATGCGTCATAGACTTTCAAAAGTTGACAGGACAAGTAGCTGCACTCAACCGATTTATTTCCAGATCATCAGGTAGAAACAAGTCATTCTACGACATTTTGAAGAAAAACAAGTCATTCGAGTGGATAGAGGCGCATGAGGAAGCTTTCAAAGAATTAAAGAGGTACCTATCTCTACCGCAGATACTATACAAACCCAAACCGGGAGAAATGATGTACATCTACTTGGCAGTCACGGATGCAACCGTAAGCGCCATTTTGATTTGAGAGGAGGATGGGAACCAGTTACACATTTACTATGTAAGTAAAACTCTACTCGATGCAGAGACCAGGTATTCACCCGTAGAAAAACTTATATTGTCTCTAGTAATGGCTTCCATTAAGTTACGTCCTTATTTTGAAAGTCATTCTATTACTGTGAGGACTAACTTTCCAATGAAGAGTGTCATATCAAAACCAGAATTATCAAGTCGCTTGGTAAGGTGGTTAATTCACCTCAATGGGCATAACGTCACTTACGAAGCACGGACAACAATGAAGTCTCATGCTCTGGCGGATTTTGTGGCTAACTTCACACATACCCTGCAAATAGGAGAAGATCAGGAAATATTACAGGTTGAAAGGTCACTAAGTATCGAAAAATGGTTGATGCACATGGACGGAGCGTCAAATGAGTTAGGTGTAGGGCTGGGGGGTAGTCCTGAAGTCGCCACAGGGGGATAGGATATCCCAGCCTATTCGGTGCACGTTCAAAGCTACAAATAATGAAGTAGAATATGAGGCACTCATCGCAAGATTAATCATTGTCAAAGAGTTGAATGTACATGAAATCGAGGTAATATGTGATTAGTTACTCACTGTCAATCAAGTCACGAATTCGTATGTTGCCAGGGATTCAAAAATGAAGGCGTATTTGGAGAAAGTTCAGGGAATTATCAAAGGCTCTAAGCATTTCGAGATAAAGTAAGTGCCTCGAGACGCCAACGCGTAAGCAGACGCTCTAGCAAATCTTGGATCCGCGATTGATCCAAGAGAGTATGACGGGATACCATTTGTACACCTGGACGCACCTTCTATAACAAAAGAGACAGAAGTGTTCGAGGTTCGAGACACCGACACAACCACTTCATGAGTAACACCTTATTTAAAGTGGTTACGAGATGGAATCCTACCGGATGATAAAGAAGAAGCTCGAAGACTCAAGGTACAAGCTTTCACTTTCGCTATTAAGGATAACATTTTGTTCAAGTGGATGTCTTCAATGTTAGATGCACGATGCGTGAAAGAGGAAGAAGTACATAAGGTGTTACAAGACATTCATGACGGAGAATGCGGAAACCACATTGGGGGTCGCAATCTGGAAAAGAAAGCAAGCAAAATGAGCTATTATTGGCCTACTATGAACAAGGACGCATCAGAGTTTGCTCGAAGGTGTGACGCGTGTTAGCGTCATGGACCAATTCCACACCAACCATCGGAGTTGTTATATCCTATAACATCCCCTTGGCCATTCATGAAATGGTGGATGGACATTGTGGGAAAGCTCCCTCCAGCTTCGGGACAACGCGTTTATATATTGGCCATGACTGACTACTTCTCTAAATGGATCGAAGCAGAAGCCTTCAAAGAAGTAAAAGACACACATGTCATCTCTTTTATCAACAGGAACATCCTCAGTATATTCGGTGTACCATCAACCATTGTTTCTAACAACGGCTCTCAGTTCATCAGTGAGAAAACAAAATATTTTTGCCAGCAATACAACATCCAGCTCGTGATGTCCACTCCGCGATATCCTCAAGCCAATGGTCAAGCAGAAACAAGTAACAAGGTGATCATGAACAACTTGAAGAAACGCCTTAAGGAAGCTAAAGGAAGATGGGCCGACAAGTTACCCCTTATTGTCTAGTCAGATCAGACAACTCCCAAGACTGCAACTAGGCATACGCCTTTCTCGTTGGTGTATGGTTGTGAAGCTGTGTTACCGGTTGAGAAAAATTTGCCTACAGCCCGTTACGGTCTTACCACTGAGGAGTCTAATCGAGACAACTTGTTTCACCACTTGCATAGAATTGACAAGTTATGAGATGAAGCATCTGTTCGTATGACGACATACAGACAAGGGTGGCTCAGAGCTACAAAAAACACGTTAAAGCAAAGGTGTTTCAAGTAGGTGATTGGGTACTAAGGAAAGTCTTCCAAAATTCCCAAGAATTGAACGCTGGAAAACTTGGAGCTAATTGGGAAGGACCTAATCAGATCACAAAAGTCGTTGGACGAGGGGATTACGAGTTAATTTCACATGACGGAAAGCTAGTCCCAAGAAGTTTGAACGCGAGGAATATGAAACTCTTAACACTTTTAAGAATATTCAAACAAGTCGCAACAAGGTACACATTTATTACTCGATATTACTTATCAAGTTCATTTACATCGTTTTACCTTGCACACATGGAGCAACAACGACATTACAAAAAACTAACAAGGGACGCCTTATGATGTTACATGGCAAAACATGGGCCCTCACCTTACAATCAGGCTACAATGTGCACACAACGACTAGTCAAAACATGCAAGACATGAGAAACACGTTAACGACTCTAGAGCAAGAGGAGTCTAACACAAAAGAGACATTTGTGTAATCAATTCAAACTTTATTATTAATAAACATAAGCACTTTACATCTCTGAGTTCTATTTCACTACACATCTCTCTCTCTTAGCATCTATTACAAATCGCTATTGCAACGTAACATGATCAACAGTCTTCTGTCCAAACGTGTAAATCTCCATTCAGCGACGCCCTTGTCTGATCTCGTACAACCTGCAAAACAAACACACAAACAAGTAAAACATTACGCAAGTATGCAACATTCACAAAAGACTCTTAGTTATAAGACTAAGAGGTAAAAACAGTTTGTCACAAGACACAAGGACCTAAAACAAGAGGCCAAAAGATAATTGTTTAAAACCCCGACATGTCGGGGTTACCAAAAGAAATGTTTTAAAACACACTACTCCTTCGCACCATCCGCAGAAACCTTTGCGCCCTCTACCTCTTCAACTTGAGCTAACTCCTTGGCAACTCAAGAAATGTCGTCCACGATGGAAGATTTCTTGGTCACATGCTCCTCTTCAGGAAACAGCTTCTCGAACTGTTCTCTCTCCTTAACAGCATCCCAAGACATGTGTTTTCTGACCACAAATTCTTCCATCATCTCCACACGAGCCCTACAAGACCAGTAATCAACAATATCTTCAATCTCCTTAATAAGCGCATCTTCCTTCTCCGAAGCAGCCAGGAATTTGTCCTCACAATCCATAGCACAAGAAGATTTTATCTTCAGCAATCTTTGACAACTCCTCAACCTTTTGCACCAGAACCTTCTTTTCATGTTCCAAAAGAGCGCTACGCTTCTTCTCCAATTGAAGATCCATCTAGCTTTGGGAAAGATGGTGAGGTTGATCCATCTAGCTTTGTCAAGGAAAATAAGTAATGTAGATTATTTTATCTTAATAATCTATGTTTATTCTCAATTTTAAACTTAATAATCTAGATTTAATTTAATTTATTTGATTTAAAAAAATAATTTTTATACATATTACAAGCAATAAATTACTTACATTAAATTTTATATTATATTTTTATTTATTAATATCATTTTTTATAGTATATCTAAAAAATATCGAATCATAGTCGTGCAGGGCACGACGGAGACAACTAGTCTTAATAATTTATTAAAAGTAAAACCAATTCGTCGTTACTTATCTTAATAAAAAAGGAGTCTGACTCTTCTAGCTCCAATTCTGGGAATACCAAACCCAAATCTGAGAAAAAGAACCTAAAATGTCACTACTGTGGCAAAGGTACTCATTTGATTAATGATTGTTTTAAGAAGAAGAAAGATGAGGCTTTAGCTGCCTCCACAAAACCACAAAATGGTACTTTTGCAATTGTTGAGTCACACCTTTCCTATCCTGTTGAATTGCTTATGTGCTCTCATCATGCTAATTCTGACCATGATGCATGGATTCTTGATTCTGGTTGCACTATGCATGTTACACCCCAAAGACATGTCTTTGATTATCTACATCTCTGTTTTGAGGGTGAGTTTAGGTTGGGTGATCATTCTTCTCTTAAGATTAAGGGTGTTGGTACTGTTCCTTTTAAAATGCATGATGGTGTTGTTAGAATTCTCCAAAATGTTAGGTGGGTACCTAACATGAGGAGAAACTTATTGTCTGAAAGCATGTTTGATGACCTTGAGTGTCATATCCACACCCATAATGGAGTCAGAAATGTCTCCAGAAATGGGAAAGTCCTTGTAAAAGGAATTAAAAAACGTGGACTTTATCATGTCATTGGCTCTCCTATTATGACTATGTCTTCTGAAGTGAATGCTTGCATGAGTGTTGATTCAGCTAAATTGTGGCATGCTAGACTAGGTCATATAGGTAACAAGGGATTGCATTACCTATTCAAGAATGGGTATATAAGTCAAAAACCCTCTGATTTGAGCATGTGTGAAAACCGTGTGTTTGGGAAACTTGCTAGAACTCCCTTCTCCAAATCCAAAATGGCATAGCTGAGAGGATGAACAGGACTTTGCTTGAAAAGGCAAGGTGCCTGCTAATCAGTGATGGGATGAAACATTCCCTCTGGGGAGAGGCTGTCACCACAGCTGCTTACTTGATCAATAGATCCCCATGCTTTGCCATTGGGTTCAAAACTCCACAAGACCTGTGGAGTGGAACCAAACCCACCATTTCTCACCTGAGGCCTTTTGGATGCACTGCCTATGCTCTTAATAATGCTGGGAAGCTGAATCCTAGGGCCCAAAAATGTGTGATGTTGGGATACCCTGAAGGGGTAAAAGGCTATAAACTGTTGCTCATACAGCCTGGTGGCTACAGAGTGATAGTTAGCAAGGATGTCACTTTCAATGAAAGTGACTTCCATTTCAAAAATGTTCTCACATCTTCTCCTGAGCACTTAGATAGGTCTGAACAAGTTCATACTCCATTCTATGTTGCTCCACCTCCAAATGAGCTATATGATGAAGATTTGATATTGGATATTCTCCATCTCATTCTGGAAATCCTGAAAATTCTGGCATTGGTATTTCTAATGAGCACTTGAATGCTCAAACAAGTACTGAAGAGCACTTAGCTGTGCAACCTCCCCGTCACGGTGGGCAGGTCAGTTCACATTCTTCTCCTTCCACATCTATGCATGAGCCTTTGTCTGATTCTTTGTATGACTCTGTGCATGATTCTGTATCTGATTTACATGATGATTTGCATGATGTTGATGACTCTTTGCATGATGTTGATGACTCTATGCATGATGTTGATGATTCTGTTGAGGATTTACCCTTTGATGAGGTGCCAAACTTAAATAACTATCAACTAACTAGAGATAGGGCCCCTAGGGTTAAAATTCCAAACAAAAAGTATGTGAACAATGTTGATGAGTTTGCTTTCATAATTGCTGATGTTTTGAATGCTTATATTCCTGACCTGTTTGAGCATGCTATTAAATGTGTTCATTCTGATCTTTGGTTGAATGCCATGAAAGAGGAAATTAAATCCATGCATGACAATAAGACTTGGATTCTGGTTCCCAAACCAAAGAATTCAAGAGTTATTGATTGCAAATGGATTTATAAACTCAAGGAGGGAGCCATTGCCACTGATCCACCTAGATACAAAGTTAGGTTAGTGGCAAAAGGCTTCTCTCAAAGAGAGGGGGAAGATTATCATGACATTTTTGCTCCTGTTGCTAAGTATAAAACCATGAGACTGATGCTTGCTATGTCTGTTGTGTATGACCTTGAAGTTGAACAAATGGATGTTAAAACTGCTTTCTTGCATGGTGACCTTGATGAAACCATTTATATGAAACAGCCTAAGGGTTTTGTTGATCCTTCTAAGCCTAATCATGTATGCTTGTTAAAGAAATCCATATATGGCTTGAAGCAATCACCTAGGCAGTGGAATATAAAATTTGACAAATGCATGAAATCTTTAGGGTTCAAGTCTACCAGGTATGATTCATGCTTGTACTTTAAGCATGTCAAGTCTGATTTTCCCATTTATGTCTTGCTTTATGTTGATGATATGCTCTTGATTTGCAAATCCATGTCTAAAATCAATGATGTAAAGAGGGCCCTTAGAAAGAATTTTGACATGAAAGACCTAGGTCAAGCTCAAATGATTCTAGGCATTAAAATTGTTAGGGATAGGTCTAAGAAACAAATCATGCTTACTCAATCTGATTATATGCATAAGGTGCTTGATAAATTCCATGCCTTGAATGCCAAACCCTCCTCCATGCCTTTAGGAGGGCACCTTGACTTGACAAAAGCCAAGCTGCCTCTCTCGAAGGAAGAGGAGGGACGGATGTCTTCTATCCCCTATGATGTTGCTGTTGGGTCAGTGATGTATGCCATGATTTGCACCAGACCTGATCTTGCTTTTGCCATCAGTGTTCTGAGTAGATACATGTCTGAGCCATGTGAGAAACCTTTGCGCCCTCTACCTCTTCAACTTGAGCTAACTCCTTGGCAACTCAAGAAATGTCGTCCACGATGGAAGATTTCTTGGTCACATGCTCCTCTTCAGGAAACAGCTTCTCGAACTGTTCTCTCTCCTTAACAGCATCCCAAGACATGTGTTTTCCGACCACAAATTCTTCCATCATCTCCACACGAGCCCTACAAGACCAGTAATCAACAATATCTTCAATCTCCTTAATAAGTGCATCTTCCTTCTCCGAAGCAGCCAAGAATTTGTCCTCCCAATCCATAGCACAAGAAAATTTTATCTTCAGCAATCTTTGACAACTCCTCAACCTTTTGCACCAGAACCTTCTTTTCATGTTCCAAAAGAGCGCTACGCTTCTTCTCCAATTGAAGATCCATCTGGCTCTGGGAAAGATGGTGAGGTTGATCCTTGAAGGACTCATAGGCTGACAGAGTAAGCTAAAAGTTCTGTGAAATTAAACACGATTAATGCAGAATGAACGCAAAAGTACACAAGTCTAGTAAGAATGGGTTTTAACCTGCCATTGGGCAGCTAGCATCTCCCCAAAGAAGTCATATAAATTGGACCGATGCGTTGCGCCTCGGGAACAATTTACATGTAAGGGTAGCAGGTAATACAAGCATTTTTCTGCCGCCATATCCATAGACATCATAGTCCCGGGTAAATCGGTCAGGCTGGGGGTGGGAGAGGAATTCTTGGAGGTAGATAGAAGAGAATTGGGAGGAAGAGAGACCGTTAGGGGAGTATCCGAAGTCGAGGCTACCTCCACCTTTCGCTTTTTCCTTGACACTAGTTGAGCGGACACCTTACGAGGCTGGAGAGAAGCGAAATTCACAGTATCAAGAGCAAGCGTAGTCAAAAGTTAATTCCATCTAGAAGAGGTAAAATAAGCAAACAGAAAAAATACTACCTGTTGCGCGCCAATGGGGTTTCAGAAAAGAGGTATCGATCCCCAAAGAAGTGATCTTTACAAAGAAAATTTTGTTAGCCAAACCCCGATTCGACTTCGACATATTGTAAATTAGGTCGGATTTATTTTTTAGAGATTTTAGAGTAAAGCGGCCATGACCACCTTTGGAGAGACGATAATTGCAGAGAAATCAACGGTTTTGAAGGGGATGTCATGGGAAGAGCAGAGAAGGTCAATAGTCAAAAAAAGTCTCCAAACTTGGGGGAGTATTTAGCTGGGAGACAAGTTCAGAGTGGTGAGAAAGTCCAGTACTAAGGGAGAGAAAGGAAAGCGATGGCCAATGCGGAAGGGGTACTCATACAGACATACCCAATCCTCATGGAAAGAGTCGGCCCAAACAGCTGGAGGAGGAAGGTAAACTTCCGCAGAAGCGGGGAAACCGGCAGAGTAGGTGAGCGAAGATGGCTCGAAAGACTTACTATCCTTTTGGTGACAAGGCGTAAGGATGTTAGAAGAAGCAAACAGAATGGGATCGGAGGTTTCGAGACATCGATAATAAGACTCAGAGGAAAAAGCAGAGTTGGCCATGGGAGAAGAAAAGGAGGAAGATGAAGAACCAAGTGCAAAAGAGGCATACATGCAGACCAGAGATCACGAATGACTTGCAATGATGTCTTCGGAAGCTTTAAATACAGGTTGATGGGACGTGGCTTTATGCGCTACAACTTCCAAGATCAGAATCAAAAACCCTAGAAAAATTGGAGGGAAATTTTCCTGGGTTTTTGGGGGGTATTGTTGGGCTCCCCAAAATCAAGCCCAAACTTGATGGCCAAACACTAAATCCAACAAGGGCCATAAATTACATAATTAAACACACGATGGAGGATGGGTCAAAGGAGTAAGCGGTTAGCGAAATCTCCGAAAGCAACGGCTACAACATTCATTTCCATGAACGATATTCGCGGGATCCGATCACGCCTCATAACATCTGTAATGGTCAAGAGAAGGAGAGGGATATAAAAACGCAAGAAGAGCGGAAGTGGAGGATCATCAATTCACCGGGAAACAACATAATCTCACTCTCAAGCTCTAAAAGCTCTAATTTTCATTGTTACAAAAACCAAAGCCCATTGTTCAATCGGATCTATTGTAATTCAAAGAAGCTTTGCTATAAATCTATTATTATCCTTCAACAATCAAGCTATTGAGCACTTTCTTGATTTACATTCTTTTTCTACATTACCCTTTGAGTTTTATCTTATTTGAAGAGTTTAACGCGTTAAGATTGTTTCTTGGTTAGGTTTCCCTCAGTATAGCAGGTAACACATTTACGTGTTGAATTTGCTGAAAACATATATCATCTCATATCTTTGTATGGATGATGATCCTATGATATTGCCAAGGCATTGGTGAATAGGATAAGGTTTTTACATGAAGTAACCAAATACTTTGTGTTAAGATGGCCAAAAGTTAAGAGATGTCATTTGGAAGGTCCTTCTATGGACAAATTTTATATGCCTAATGCATGAGCGATATAGTAAGTTTAATGAACTTTGATAAGGAGTTTTAATAAGTCTATATGAAAATGGCATGGATACTTTGGTAGAAACCAAAGGTAGTTGATGAGATGGAGAGAATGTTGACTATGAAGTTCTTCATTGATGTAGTCATGAAGAAGCCAATGTGGAAGAGATGAAGAGGGATGAAAATATTTGAATCTTCATTAGATAAACAACACATTGGAAGGAAATAAAATTCTGTGATTTCTACACATGATGGGGGCACCTATGGATCATATGATACATGTCTCTTAGAGTGTGTGTGTGTCACTACTTGAGGATTTTAAGTGATAGAGTGCTAACACCTTGATAAGGGCATTGTCATAGGTATGATGATTTACTGCTTAAGGCATTAGATGTGTAGAAATGCTTTCGGCTTTGGAAAGATTATGATGCAAGTTGGATCACCTAAATGTGGAAGACCACTAGTCGACGAGTGGTCCAGAATTCCTGTTTGGGTAATGGGTGCACGTTTTTGGGAAGTCTCAAGAGGCAATATTGCATGAATTCGACCTTGGAGTCAGAATTTGACATATAAGTGTGAAGGAGTATTCTTTTTAGAAATAATTCACACTTATAGTCATCTTAGTTGGGTTTATGAAAACACAATGAGTTTGCTGATTTCTTAACCTAGAGATTGGCATAAGGATTCGTGTACAATTCGACTCGAGGGATGGGGCTAAAATCCTAAATAAACAACCTATGATTTGGACACCCAATTCCCCCTTACCAAAAGGGTCGAATTCAATATGGCAAGCCAAAGATATAGAGTTGGAGAGCATAAAAGGCACATCAAAGTAAATGTTGCCTACGTAAAAAAGGGAAGTATTGAAACATAGTTTCATTAATGAACTTTGGTAATTGCATTTGTAGTTTCAAGTTAGAAGTTCAACTAAGCATAAGTCAAAGTGATAGGCTTCTTCCAAGAGGGTTTTAGGATTACTCGTCTCAAAGCATATGTGAAAAGGATAAGGGACGTAATGCCTCAAATGTCAAGTATAGTGTATACACATTATGTAACACATGTTGTACATTTACTACATGTACTTAGACAAGTTGAGTGGTTCAATTCTTAGAACACCGCGATTCTTTAGTGCATGATGGTGATTGCTAAAAAAAATTATAATCCAAGGGTATTTACTTCTATGACATAGAGTTTGAAATTTGTTCGAGTCTGATGACATTGCGCAAATGGGGGAGGAATGTTGGTGATTTGTGAAAGTCATCAATCCCTTTGTGTGCATGTGGTAAGAAAGAGTCACATGGAAGCATAGATTGAGAAGATCGGCCTATGTGACACATCATGAATTGATTAGAGGAAGAGAAGTAGCCATATGAAAAAGTAGCTAGATGAGACTCTGAGACGTGCGACGACGCCTAGGCATGGGAACCTCAAGTTCCGATTGGCACGGCACGAGCACGATGCTCGGTAGGGGTGCACCTACGCTTGGGTCATGACACGCCAAGTGCTAGCAATGGCACGCGGTTGGTTTGGTAGCTACGGGATGGAGTTGTGGCGCGCCTATGCCTCGGAACAAGGCGCCAGGTACTCCTCACAAAGCACAACCAAGCTAGGCATATGTGTTTTGAGCTTGGAAAATATAAAAGTAAGCTTTATGCATTATTTTATGTTTATATGGGAGCTACTCTAAGCTTGGTGAATGTCTTTGACAAGGACTAAGCATGAGAGTAGCTTGGCAAATGGCTAATAAAGCTAGAACTTAGTTTGAAAGCTAGAAACTAGCTTGCAAGTTAGCTCCATAAGCTAAACTTAGCTCCTAGCTCAAGGAACTAGCTTAGAGTTAGCTCAAATAGCTTATAGTCAACTCAAATAGCTTGGAAGTCAGCTCAACTAGCTCGTATTTAGCTGAAATAGCTTGAAAGACAGCTCAAGTAGCTGAGAGTAAGCTCAAGCCAACTCAACTCAGTAGATGTCAACTTAACCAGTTAGAAGCCAGCTACACTAGCTCGGTGATCTAGCTTGGTACCTAGCTATGCTAGCTTGGACCTAGCCCTTGTGGGCCATAGTGGGCCAGCCCATTGGGCTTGGCTTTGGGCTGTTTTGGGCCGATCTTATGGGCTTAATATTGGGCCAAGTGGATTGGCTACATGGGCTTACATATGGGCTTGTTGATGGGCTTTGCTTGGAGCACTTTGGGCCAACTTCTATGGGCTTCTCCTTGGCTATTTTAGACATGTTTTTTGGGCCTTTCTATGGCTCGATGGCCGACCATATAAAGGAGAAGAAGGAGGGAAGTTTTGGATAAGAACAAGGGTGGTTATGGAGAGAAAATTCCCAACAATTTCCCTAATTTCTCTCAACTTCCTCCAACTCCTCTAACCTCTTTTAACCGCCATTTTAACCCCTTGGATAGCCGGTCATAAAGCCTATAAATAGGTTGGAAGGGCGTCCTTTTTGGGATATGTTGGAAGACAATAATTTGGTGGAAAAAGTAGATTTTGATAGAGAGTGTCACATGAAATTAAACACTATTTATGACGGATTCATGAAGCAGTTTTCTCAAGAGAAGATCAAGTAAGAAGAACTAGACTCGAACGAGCTATGTGCGCATTTGATGGAATTAGATTTGCCATCTTTTTGTATTGTTTTATTGTTGGAACGATTTATCCCACAACGGTATAGCGTGTAACCTTCGCCATAGAATATGGGCAATAATCGTTGAAGGAAAGCTCGAACCTCGAGTGACTACTTTGCCATTATCCATGACATCTTATTTATGTTAATTATGTTTTAAATAGTCGATGGTGATTACCCCAGTGGTCTGCACCCATGAGATTACCCTCCGGGATCTACTCACGAGATTACCCTTCAGGGTCTACTCAACTTGCCTTGACTATCATTTCGATCTACAAGGGTCGGCTTTCTTCAACTTTAACAATGCAATTTACTTTTCATCTTATCCTAAAATAAACAACAATTTGTGAAATGACACCTTAACAACATAGCAAACAATATAACGTGCTTCACTAGGAGCTAAACCAGAAGTCAAACCTTAGTAACTTTAAGATCAACATAGACCACAAGACCGATAGAATGAGTAATATGCAGCTAATTTACCCTTGAAACATTTATTATGTTTAGAAAATATTACTTGAAGGTGAATATGGATGTCAAGTTTGATTCTAAATGGACCAAAATAGAGGGCATAATGTCATGCAAGTTAACATCTTCTAGATCTAAGTATATTCATGTACACGAAAATTAAGAAGGAATACTATACGTGAAAATATAATCGCTCGAAAGCACAACGCACTTAGTAGATACAGGGCGGGACGTAGAAGAACAAAGACGAAGTGCATCTCCTCCATAAAACAGTTGCATCGAATCATCAAGGGTCCAATTTGTAGCCTACACCAGACCAATTCACAATCAAAGAACAAGCAAACGAAACATCAGAGGACCAGAGAAGGGAAGAACGCATGCGATAGTGCAAATGAGGCGGAATAGTTTGCAATCTCAAATCACCACACAAGTTCACCTTGTTGCTTAACCGTAAATCCAAATCGAGGCCACCGCTTATTAAACGTAAAAACAATGCAAAAGTAAAACCCTAACTTCATTATGTAGAAACCAAAAAAATCAAAGAATCCAACCTCAATTGCATAGACCGAAAAAGAAAAAATTGCAACTACTAGAATTATTATTTTTAACGACTAAGCTATAATGATGAATCGAAAATTTTCTCGTTAAAAGCATATATGTACTTGTTAATAACGACAATCTATGTGTTGATCGTAATAGGTATAAATATAACCTCACTAACCATCGTTAATCTACTATATATATAAAAGCAATAAGGTTTGGAGCCACCACATTGCGCCACATCATCTTTTACCACATGTCATTCCTAAAATGTGCCACATCAGATTTTGACACGTGTCATCTTCTCATTAATTCATATAAATTATACAAATAAATTGGTAGTTTTGGAAACAAATCTTATAATATCATCCAATATCTTAGAAAGAATCCAAATTGTAATTTTGGAAGTTTCTAGCATATCTACTATATATATTAATTATTCTTTCCACTTCATATTCCATATTATATATTAATTATTCTTTTCACTTCATATTCCACATGACAATTTTTTTCCACTTAATTAAAATTTACATTTATTTCTCAAATTTAGATAATATCTTAATTTTTGTTAGGAAATAATATCTTAACTAAAAAAACTTAACTAATGGTTGGGTTTTTTTCCTTATAAGCCAATTAAATATATATGCTCAATCTCATCTCTTCCATATTTTCAAAATTTATCTTTTTTGTTTTATTTTCTTCATATTTTATCTCATTCTTTTAAATTAAGCCTATTTATGAAATATTGTCAAGGAAAATAAGTAATGTAGATTATTTTATCTTAATAATCTATGTTTATTCTCAATTTTAAACTTAATAATCTAGATTTAATTTATTTTATTTGATTTAAAAAAATAATTTTTATACATATTACACGCAATAAATTACTTACATTAAATTTTATATTATATTTTTATTTATTAATATCATTTTTTATAGTATATCTAAAAAATATCGAATCATAGTCGTGCAGGGCACGACGGAGACAACTAGTCTTAATAATTTATTAAAAGTAAAACCAATTCGTCGTTACTTATCTTAATAAAAAAGGAGTCTGACTCTTCTAGCTCCAATTCTGGGAATACCAAACCCAAATCTGAGAAAAAGAACCTAAAATGTCACTACTGTGGCAAAGGTACTCATTTGATTAATGATTGTTTTAAGAAGAAGAAAGATGAGGCTTTAGCTGCCTCCACAAAACCACAAAATGGTACTTTTGCAATTGTTGAGTCACACCTTTCCTATCCTGTTGAATTGCTTATGTGCTCTCATCATGCTAATTCTGACCATGATGCATGGATTCTTGATTCTGGTTGCACTATGCATGTTACACCCCATAGACATGTCTTTGATTATCTACATCTCTGTTTTGAGGGTGAGGTTAGGTTGGGTGATCATTCTTCTCTTAAGATTAAGGGTGTTGGTACTGTTCCTTTTAAAATGCATGATGGTGTTGTTAGAATTCTCCAAAATGTTAGGTGGGTACCTAACATGAGGAGAAACTTATTGTCTGAAAGCATGTTTGATGACCTTGAGTGTCATATCCACACCCATAATGGAGTCAGAAATGTCTCCAGAAATGGGAAAGTCCTTGTAAAAGGAATTAAAAAACGTGGACTTTATCATGTCATTGGCTCTCCTATTATGACTATGTCTTCTGAAGTGAATGCTTGCATGAGTGTTGATTCAACTAAATTGTGGCATGCTAGACTAGGTCATATAGGTAACAAGGGATTGCATTACCTATTCAAGAATGGGTATATAAGTCAAAAACCCTCTGATTTGAGCATGTGTGAAAACCGTGTGTTTGGGAAACTTGCTAGAACTCCCTTCTCCAAATCCAAAATGGCATAGCTGAGAGGATGAACAGGACTTTGCTTGAAAAGGCAAGGTGCCTGCTAATCAGTAATGGGATGAAACATTCCCTCTGGGGAGAGGCTGTCACCACAGCTGCTTACTTGATCAATAGATCCCCATGCTTTGCCATTGGGTTCAAAACTCCACAAGACCTGTTGAGTGGAACCAAACCCACCATTTCTCACCTGAGGCCTTTTGGATGCACTGCCTATGCTCTTAATAATGCTGGGAAGCTGAATCCTAGGGCCCAAAAATGTGTGATGTTGGGATACCCTGAAGGGGTAAAAGGCTATAAACTGTTGCTCATACAGCCTGGTGGCTACAGAGTGATAGTTAGCAAGGATGTCACTTTCAATGAAAGTGACTTCCATTTCAAAAATGTTCTCACATCTTCTCCTGAGCACTTAGATAGGTCTGAACAAGTTCATACTCCATTCTATGTTGCTCCACCTCCAAATGAGCTATATGATGAAGATTTGATATTGGATATTCTCCATCTCATTCTGGAAATCCTGAAAATTCTGGCATTGGTATTTCTAATGAGCACTTGAATGCTCAAACAAGTACTGAAGAGCACTTAGCTGTGCAACCTCACCATCACGGTGGGCAGGTCAGTTCACATTCTTCTCCTTCCACATCTATGCATGAGCCTCTGTCTGATTCTTTTTATGACTCTGTGCATGATTCTGTATCTGATTTACATGATGTTGATGACTCTTTGCATGATGTTGATGACTCTATGCATGATGTTGATGATTCTGTTGAGGATTTACCCTTTGATGAGGTGCCAAACTTAAATAACTATCAACTGACTAGAGATAGGGCCCCTAGGGTTAAAATTCCAAACAAAAAGTATGTGAACAATGTTGATGAGTTTGCTTTCATAATTGCTGATGGTTTGAATGCTTATATTCCTGACCTGTTTGAGCATGCTATTAAATGTGTTCATTCTGATCTTTGGTTGAATGCCATGAAAGAGGAAATTAAATCCATGCATGACAATAAGACTTGGATTCTGGTTCCCAAACCAAAGAATTCAAGAGTTATTGATTGCAAATGGATTTATAAACTCAAGGAGGGAGCCATTGCCACTGATCCACCTAGATACAAAGTTAGGTTAGTGGCAAAAGGCTTCTCTCAAAGAGAGGGGGAAGATTATCATGACATTTTTGCTCCTGTTGCTAAGTATAAAACCATGAGACTGATGCTTGCTATGTCTGTTGTGTATGACCTTGAAGTTGAACAAATGGATGTTAAAACTGCTTTCTTGCATGGTGACCTTGATGAAACCATTTATATGAAACAGCCTAAGGGTTTTGTTGATCCTTCTAAGCCTAATCATGTATGCTTGTTAAAGAAATCCATATATGGCTTGAAGCAATCACCTAGGCAGTGGAATATAAAATTTGACAATTGCATGAAATCTTTAGGGTTCAAGTCTACCAGGTATGATTCATGTTTGTACTTTAAGCATGTCAAGTCTGATTTGCCCATTTATGTCTTGCTTTATGTTGATGATATGCTCTTGATTTGCAAATCCATGTCTAAAATCAATGATGTAAAGAGGGCCCTTAGAAAGAACTTTGACATGAAAGACCTAGGTCAAGCTCAAATGGTTCTAGGCATTAAAATTGTTAGGGATAGGTCTAAGAAACAAATCATGCTTACTCAATCTGATTATATGCATAAGGTGCTTGATAAATTCCATGCCTTGAATGCCAAACCCTCCTCAATCTGATTATAACCCTTTTTCTCTATAACAAGAGAACTTAAATAATTTAAATTCAATAAAATTCAAGAGTGATAGTATAAGGGTTACAAAGAGATGAAAGCATTTAAATAAAAATGATGCTAGGTAAAATTTCGAAATTTTATTAAGTATAAAAAGGTACAACAAGGCATTTAAAAATACAATGGGAATTTAGTAAAAAGAATGCAAGAGCCGGGACTTGAACCCGAGACCTCTTGCAACCCATCTCACACGCCCATCCCCCTCAATCCTCTAGACCATTTGTAATTTCTTACTCACTCCCCCACCCTTTTTATTTTATATCAACTATTTCTTCTTCTTCTTCCTAGAGACATCAGAATGATGTCTGATTGATTGACGTAAGTTCAATTTGAGCCATTGCATGCTCTTCTTCCCCCAACTTTGCTTGCAAGACCAACCTTAGTGACATCCTTCCTTACATCATCATCAACTAGCACAAACTCCACCAATCACCTTCAATCTTCTTCTTCCTCAATGGTCAATTTCCATTGACATGGATACATGGAAGCTTCAAAATTCATTATTTAAGGGGTTGAAATTTCATTGTTTCAAAACCTTTCTTCCCTTCTCTTTTTCTAAGTAATTTTTGCTTTCCTTCAATAAAAATTTCAGCCTAAGAAGCCACAATTTACTTGCTGATTTTTTTTACAAAACCTCATCAAAATACCTAATCCCTTCACCGGACCACCGCCGGACCACCCTAGCCACCACCACCTGCCAGGTGCGCCGCCCCGGAGCCACGTCGGACCAACCACCTGGCCACCGCCGGACCTGTAGCCTGCCTTCGCTGGTGTGCGTCGGCCCTGGGTGTCTCCTCTGTAGAACAGGCATCTTTTTATTTTGTACAGAAAGGTTTAATTTCTTTTTCTTTTACTTTTTTTAATCCCTTATTAATTTAACTAGTAAAAATTGGTTAAGATCCTATATTTTAGGAAAGAGATAAATTTTGTTAGAATGAATAAAAATCAAAAGTTATCTATTGGCATTTATAATTATTATTATTATACATAAAAGGAGATTAAATGGCTTGCATGATTATTCCATATAAAATAAATCTTATAGACAAGGAAACTTTTTGGTGAAAAAATTTACGTAACCAAAATATGAGATATGCTTGTCAAAATATAACATAAATAATATTACATCATTTAGAGTTTATTTTAATAAATAAAGAAACAAGAGTAAGTTGAGGGTAAAATATTATCTTAAGGCCATTTTATTAAAGTAGATAGTTTGCATGTCATTTAAAACTAATAAAAGATTTTATATAATAATAATAACCTAATTTAAATTAAAAGATGAGATCTTGTTAGTTGAAGGCTAGAAACAATTTTGTTTTACCTTGGTAACTTAAGACTATAACATTTAGATCAATTTTTGTTGCAATTATTAGAAGCATAAATAGATTGTATAAAATATTGTAGCATACCAAATTTATATTGATTATGAAGATCAATTAGAACTTTAGAAATTTTATGCATGTCTAGACTAAAAGATAGTGCCACATTATATGGTGTTAAAAATAAAAGGTTGATTAAATAAAATCATTATCTAGTAAGTTAGTAGTATTATTATCATTCACATATGAATTTATAACAAAGTCCCTAGTAAATAAAAACTATTGCATGGCCAATTTATAGAAGTTTTAATAATAAAAAGTGTTTATAATGAATAGATGTAGGGAATAAATTCTTTACTCAATGAAAATAGGTTTTTAGCACATCTTTATGTTTGAAAGTCATTACAATATATGAGTTACTATTAGGATATTATAAAAATAACTATAAAATAACATATGTTAGCATGGGATTTTTAGTTATAAAATATGATACTATTAATGAAAATATTACTAAAGTCATTTATAAGAAAGAAAAGATTTTTTTAATAACCTCTAAGTGTAGAGATTTGTCACAAGACATAAACTTTAGGTTAAATATATTAAGTAAGATATTACAAATATTCTAGGATGTTATTATTATAGCGTAAAGTGTCTTGGATGAAAAGAAATCTTTTAGTTATAAGAAAGAAATTATTTTTTATAAACTAGAATATTATATTAAATTTATGAAGTGGATATTTATAAGCCTTTTTTCCTAAAAAAGGACTAAATTAATAATTTAGGTAAGTTACCTTATAAGGAAATTTAGAAACTTCTAGTTATGGAAACTTCCTTGTAGAGGAACTATAGGCATGACAACTTTATTTAATAAGAATTATGTAGGTAAATACTTTTCTATTAAGAAAATATATTAATAAAGTATTTTAGATAAGGGAGGCAATATTCTAAGGTTCACCCAAGAATAATCGGAAATTTTGAGAGTAATAGTTTATTTATCATAAATAAGTAAAAAGGATAATTTTTAATAATTAGTTTAATAATTATTTTTAATAAAAGTTTTACGGAATAATAAGGATATTACAAAACCAAAATAATAATAAAGGAATATTATTATTTTAAGGAAAATAACTTTCTAAATTATTATTATAATAATTTAGAATCTCAAACTCTCTTATAAAATATTATAAGAGATAATCCAAACCTTGGGAGGAAAATCACGACTTAAGCCTTTCGCAAATTTCCGTGTCGATAGGTCGGAATCCTCGCTCGTAGTGGGAAATCGCCTAAGTTCGTCAAAGCTCGTTCGTAAGAAACCGTAACGCTAAGGCAAGTGGAATTTCCCCTTGTGCCCTTTTATATTCGTCTACATGATATTTCTCGATGTTGGGAACGACTTGTATGTCTCAATAAAAAATGAACCTAGGAAATATCGAATGCTAGAAATAACGACCCATTGTTAGCATGGTTGCTTTATATACACGTAATAGGATTATATATGCTAGTTAGTTATTATCTTGATTGCTTGTGGTCTCGCTCAGAGATTTACTTTGAATAAACTAGAAAGGGGTGCGGGATAGCCGACGACTCTATATAACCTTACTAAGTCGTACGTCCATACGACTTTCGGGATCATGATCTCCATCCGCTCCGATTGCAAGGAGGGATTGTGCGCACTCTAGCTAAGTGCCGGGGAGTTGAAGTTCTCCCTCGGGTGGCTCGGATTATCCGTGTCCCACCACTCTCTATTAAAAATCGTTAACAAAGTCGAATATCTTTCGTCACTATATAAGATAAGTGCGAATGCCCCTTTAAGATACCAAAACCGGACCGGTCTCAAATGATCGATCCGGCTCTCGGTCCGCTCAGGGCGCGAGAGGTTTTTACTTGTATGAATTAATAAACGTTCCCAACACATTTCCGAAATCCTGAAGAAGTCTACAATCTAGTAGTTCTTCTATCGCTTTTCGAGTTATCTTTGTCTAAGATATACTCTTCTTTAAACCATTAAAGCTCCACATAGACAAGCCTTATCATATATCCCTTCGTAAACACAACCCTAATATCTCTTTCCATAATACTTGAAATTACCAAATTACCCTCGGGAAGTTCCCTTCCCGCTTGCTTAGTCTCTTAGACTAATTCTTCTTTTCCGCATGTTTGCCTGGCATTCTATCGCCCCTCGCGAATTATGTCAGAATCTAGGAATCCCAACAAGGCGTGAAGTGAAGTGAAGACGAAGGAAGAACAAGGATTTTGAAGATGTACCTTTCTATCATTTTGCTTTAGTTTCATTACGTTTCAAGGACAAGCAGGTTTTGCATTTCAATTCCGAACAACTTTATATTTGAAAACAATGTAAGATGTTTTGTAAGAACCAAGTCTCCCTCGGGAGCACCTTTTCTCATTATGTATTATGTTTTATTCCGCATTTTAATTGTTCTATATCATTCTAAAAGCCTTGGGTGACTTTGGACGGTAAAGTCTGAGGTCACTGACGGTAATACCCAATGTTGTAAAATAGGGGTGTTACAATTGTGGTATCAGAGCTAAACGTTTTTGTTTTAAAACCAAAAAGTTTTAAAACCGAAAATTTTTGAAAACCGAGAACTTTTAAAACCTTAACTTTTACTTCCGCGATTTAAAACTTTCAAACATAGAAAAAATTCCTTCTATATTCCTTGAAGAAAACTTAGGATTAATAACTTTCCCTCTTGAAACTTCTTAGCTAAGAAAAACCTCTTAAAAATGTTTGAAACTTTAGATACCAAGTACTTAGTTCTAGAACTAACGTTTTTATAAAATTCCCTTTCTATCCTTCGAAAACTTAAGTCGTACGAACATTTCAATTCAAGTAGAATTTTAAACACTTCTTTAGAAATTTATAAAATACTCGCACCTTCACACTAGGGAACTTGTTAGTAATCTCAACACTATAACTTAAAAACTTAAGTAGTATAAGTGTTTCAACTTTTAAACTCTAGACATTTTCGATTTAACTTTTTGGTAAACTTAACTTTTACCTTAGTAAACTTGTTGGTAAAGCAAGAAATTTCCGTCTTAGTAACGTGTTCAAAAAGAATTTCCTAGACTCTTTAATAGGGTCAAGAAAATGAAAAGTCTTAAAGTAAACATTTTATATGTGATCTTTATAACCAATGCCTTAACTTCCTTCAACATGTCTTCGCCTTATAGAATCAAAGGATATTCTATATAAACGCCTTCTTCTCCTCTACAGAAATGGTACTCACTAGAAGCCAAACCCGAATCAGGGAAGAGGCCAACAAGGCCGCTCAAGAGCTTGACGAGGCTTTCGCTCAATGGCCGTTTTTGCCAAATGGATACCCCGAAGACAACCCCGAGCTAGCACTACAAGAGGAGATGCATGAAAATGCACCTGAGGTGAATCTCGAGGAAGAAAGCCTTGGAGAAGCATTCCTCGAGGGAGGAGTTAATAATCCACTTCACGGCCAATCAAGTCCGGAAATCACTGGGCAGGAATTCTCGGGATATCATTCATGGGGACACATGATGGGGACTCCACATCATCAAATCACAAGTCAAGCTCCAATAACCTATCAAGCGGGTGAATGGGCTAACTGGACTCAGGGAGAGTCATCCCATCACCAAGCAAATAGTCAAGCAAGACAACCATCTCCAATCAGAGGCCCAGACCCAACAAGGGTACGTCAACCAAAGTACGATTACCTCATTCAACGCAAGGAAGTGTGGTTGGATGAATTGAGGTCATACCAAAACGAGGACGCCCAACTCCATGCTCGTCTTGCAGTCAACCGTGGCTATATAGCTGCAACCCGTCGGCACATCGAGCAAGCCCAATTACTGTTGAACCACGAAGGAGGCGCCCTCGATGAAAGTTGTTCGATGAAGGATTCTTGGACACTTGTTGTTTCCTAAGCACACCCTAGGGCTAAAATTCGGTTGTTTATCATTAAGTAGTGTGAAACTCTAAGTAGTCCACTTAACTCGACTATTCATTTTGTCCTTGAATAGTCAGGTCGATAGTAGCTTTGTTTTCGTCCCTGGTGTAATGGCTTATTATATAGAGCCTCTTGTAATACGTTTCCATAAAAGTTCTAATAAAAAAACTTTCTCTCTTCTCTAAACTTGCGCGTCATTTCTTGCCTATACTTGGGAGTTAACAAAAACAACTATATCCTTTTTCAAATATAGAATTACGGATATTCTATATGAATGTCGATTTTATCCATTCACAGAAAGCGGTTGTAATAAAAACAAAGTTCTTGCACATCGGGAATGAGAAGAAGTCACACCAACTAAGGGGAACACTTATGTGTCCAGAGAGTCAAACTTACTGAGCCAGTGACTCACGGGAAAATAGAAATTTCCAAGAAGGACACCAAGGAAGGCTTAGTCGACTAAAGATCTAACATGTCTCCACTTAACCCGATCTCGAAATAGATTATCGAGAGGTTTGTGGGGGACAAACAATGATCTAGCAATAAAGGAGTGGTAGAGGATTCTGACCCATGTAAGATATATTAATCTGACGTACCGCCAAGTAGTAGGAATTGCTCGACTAACAGATGGAAACTGGGCGTGACTGTTGAGGTCGTCAACCGAATAATCAACCATAGTAAAGCTATAGCCACGTCATAAACTTTTCTTCGCTTCCATCTTGGTAAGTCAACACGGTGATAGATGAAGTTAGAAAACAAGTTGCTAGGACCAAGACATTTTGGACATATAAATTCGCTAAGTTGCCCGACAGGCCTAGTGAGTCATGAAGTTGCATCATCATTTGGACAATTGGTGGACACGTGTTCCTATTCGTCACAACTAAAGTAGTAACTCTTCCATACTCGACGTTACTTATTTCCAACCTTTGTTTTCCATTATTAGTTCGGATAGTCCTCTTACACCTTGTTAACCATCCCTTCCTTGTAGACATTAGAAGAAAATCAAAAATTTCAGCGTCAAAGAATGGCGGACCCTAAAGAGAACAACAATAGGAGCACCTTTGTTTGCAATCTGCCTCAGGAAAATGATGGAGGGTCTAAGCGCTCTAGTCACAATCAAGAGGACCCACATCAACTAGTTTCTTACCCACCAAGGACGGTGGAAAGTGGTCCTTTAAGGATCGAAGCTGCAAGAATCCACGTGGAGCAATTCAGTCATGAGATGTTTCCAACTACATTGCCCGACGTGAAGAAGATAGCGGGAGGAGGTCACACTAGCAATGCAAAGGATAGTATCGTTCAGACTTTTTCATCAATAATTTGCTCAGAGTGTGACAAGAACCTGAAAACTTTTTCCTCATTGAAGCCAGACATTTATGACGGTACGGGAGAAACCCCCGAGATAGTCAAATGGTTCTTACAAATGGAGCGCCTCCTAAGCACGCTTGAGTGCAAAGAAGTGGAAAAGGTGCACCTTGCCTCCCTTCAGCTAATGGGAGAAGCACGAAAATGGTGGGAAAGTTCAAACTTGTCGGAACAACCATGGTTGAGCTGGGCAATGTTCAAAGCGAAGATGTTGGATCACTTCTGGACAATTTGGGGAAAAGAGAAGTTTTGCAAGGTTCCTTACCAAAAGGTTGGTGGGCCAAGCATACCTGAGACAACAAAGCTTAAACCCCAAGTAGGAGATGCCACAAAGAAAGCCCCCACCAAGGCAGAGAGAATTCAACGGTTCCATGAATTACTGAGCCCAGAAATAAAAATTCTGATGAGTTACCACAAGTGCACGACGTTGGGAGAATACGTGGATGCAGCCCACATGGCAAAATCCTTGCTCGAGGCACCCGCACCAGGGGTAGAAGATTGGGGACAACCTCATGAAGAGGAGAATGGCAAATTTAAGAAGTCAGGCTCTCCACAAAGTTCAGGCTGGCCAAAGAAGAGCAAGATTGGGTCCGAGCCAACTAAGTCTAAATCATTCCAAGGCTCGAAAACCAAGAAAGGCTCTATAGTCTGTCACAACTGCAAAGAACCGGGACACCTCAATCGAAACTGTACCAAGAATCCTATGAAGTGCTTCAACTGTGGAAGGGACGGACATCTCCGCCAATTTTGTAGGCAACCAACAAATAAGTCAGGACCGACTAGCCCCAACACAGTGTCCCAATACCCTTATTTTTCCAACAGAATGACGGGAACTGCTTCTGTGCAGTCTACAGCTCTAGATGAAGGAAAGAGGTCGATTACATCCCAGCGTCAAGATCAATAGTGTTATGAGATGCACCGCAGTGACAAACCTTTTGCATCAGATGTTCAAAAGAAATAGTTGGATCCTCCTTGCTATCCGCATTTAATCTTCGTAATCATATTAGTGTTGCCCTTAAGGCACTTTTGTATCGCAACAGTAGATGCTAATGTTGAACCATTCCGGTGACACTCTTCCTCGTAAGAATGCCTCATTCTGAAATCTATGTTATGATTATGGTTATCATATTATATCCTAGCGTATCAAACCAAAGACCTTGTTCCCTCGTTAGCTTAATATAAGAGAAAGTTCGAGCTAAACCCTGATTTAACTTTATGACATATCCATAGTATTACCAAGTTCGCCTCAAAATGCTAGTCTTTATACCGTAACGTAATTGTAAGTTATAAAATCAAAATTTTCAATATAGATTCATGGTGGTGAATAAGAATGGACTTTTACCTCCCACCTTGGCCACGTGGTCGAGGTAGAATTTCAGGTCTTATTCCTATGAAGATATACACTTTAGGCGATTATGTTGGAAATCGCTCCCCGGTACTGATCACATCGGTGGAATGAAACCACGTAGTCCCTCGAGTTTAACCTTGCTTACGTAAAACTACATTTTTGATAAACACTGTATAATATAATGTAAAGGGACGCTCGAACCACTTCTCAATAGTATAGAATATATTCGAATACGACATCGTAACGACGGTTACTCCCTCTTGGTATATAACCATCACCTATCCCAATAATAATCTCTTTAGAAACCATAATTTCAGGTCCTTCTTCCAAGGCATGGGTACCCCTATTCAAAACTTCGATTCCATATCGACAGTAATCGAATATCCATCTTAAAAGAATTCTTCCGCAATGACTCTATTCTAGAAGTATAGAACGGATCAGTCATTTTCCTACTCGCTTCCTGGAAGCACCTAAGTGTTCATTTCAACAAGGAAGCTTATTCTATAAGCTATCCAACCTTTATGTTCGGGAAGGTCAACCCAAAACTTTCGTAGGTTTGACTTAAGCTTTTGGATAAAACCGATTGACACGCCTACTTCGCTAGCCAGATCAATCGGATTTCCAATCCTATCCCTTAATTCCAATTAAACCACATAAGTTCAAATGTGGGAATCTTCCTAAGGATTTCTAACTTAACGATTCCTTAAGATAAAGATACAATAATAATTCTTCTACTTGTACAGTCATCTTAACTAACGAACGAAATGTTCTTTAAGGGGGTACTAGACCCTTTGTTGTTTCCTCACAGATGTGAGTGTTAGGAGCTTTCCGTGTTAACCTTGTACCGCCGTAAGTCTTTCCTAGTTTCGGGGACGAAACTAATTTTTAAGGGGGTACTATTGTAATATCCGCTAAATTTTTAAATAAAATAAAATAGATAATTATCCCAATAATTTTTTTTTTCTAAAATAGAGGATTTAATAAGCCTTATAATTTCATATTATATTATGAAAGGATACAAAAGTTTACTACAATTACAATTAAGAATTTTATTAAGTATATTAAGCAAGTCGGATCTCTACTTTAATATTCTCTCATAAAAAGAGAGTTTAATTATTATCTTAATAAATTATAAAAATAATATCCGCAATGTTCCAAGGTCGTGAAAACCACTATAATATAATTTATAACCCTTTTTCTCTATAACAAGAGAACTTAAATAATTTAAATTCAATAAAATTCAAGAGTGATATTATAAGGGTTACAAAGAGATGAAAGCATTTAAATAAAAATGATGCTAGGTAAAATTTCGAAATTTTATTAAGTATAAAAAGGTACAACAAGGCATTTAAAATTACAATGGGAATTTAGTAAAAAGAATGCAAGAGCCGGGACTTGAACCCGAGACCTCTTGCAACCCATCTCACACGCCCATCCCCCTCAATCCGCTAGACCATTTGTAATTTCTTACTCAACCCCCCACCCTTTTTATTTTATATCAACTATTTCTTCTTCTTCTTCCTAGAGACATCAGAATGATGTCTGATTGATTGACGTAAGTTCAATTTGAGCCATTGCATGCTCTTCTTCCCCCAACTTTGCTTGCAAGACCAACCTTAGTGACATCCTTCCTTACATCATCATCAACTAGCACAAACTCCACCAATCACCTTCAATCTTCTTCTTCCTCAATGGTCAATTTCCATTGACATGGATCCATGGAAGCTTCAAAATTCATTATTTAAGGTGCTGAAATTTCATTGTTTCAAAACCTTTCTTCCCTTCTCTTTTTCTAAGTAATTTTTGCTTTCCTTCAATCAAATTTTCAGCCTAAGAAGCCACAATTTACTTGCTGATTTTTTTTACAAAACCTCACCAAAACACCTAATCCCTTCACCGGACCACCCTAGCCACCACCACCTGCCCCGTGCGCCGCCCCGGAGCCACGCCGGACCACCCACCTGGCCACCGCCGGACCTACAGCCCGCCTTCGCTGGTGTGCGTCCGCCCTGGTTGTCTCCTCTTTAGAACATGCGTCTTTTTATTTTGTACAGAAAGGTTTAATTTCTTTTTCTTTTACTTTGTTTAATCCCTTATTAATTTATCTAGTAAAAATTGGTTAAGATCCTATATTTTAGTAAGGAGATAAATTTTGTTAGAATGAATAAAAATCAAAAGTTATCTATTGGCATTTATAATTATTATTATACATAAAAGGAGATTAAATGGCTTGCATGATTATTCCATATAAAATAAATCTTATAGACAAGGAAGCTTTTTGGTGAATAAATTTACGTAACCAAAATATGAGATATGCTTGTCAAAATATAACATAAATAATATTACATCATTTAGAGTTTATTTTAATAAATAAAGAAACAAGAGTAAGTTGAGGGTAAAATATTATCTTAAGGCCATTTTATTAAAGTAGATAGTTTGCATGTCATTTAAAACTAATAAAAGATTTTATATAATAATAATAACCTAATTTAAATAAAGAGATGAGATCTTGTTAGTTGAAGGCTAGAAACAATTTTGTTTTACCTTGGTAACTTAAGACTATAACATTTAGATCAATTTTTGTTGCAATTATTGGAAGCATAAATAGATTTTATAAAATATTGTAGCATACCAAATTTATATTGATTATGAAGATCAATTAGAACTTTAGAAATTTTATGCATGTCTAGACTAAAAGATAGTGCCACATTATATGGTCTTAAAAATAAAAGGTTGATTAAATAAAATCATTATCTAGTAAGTTAGCAGTATTATTATCATTCACATATGAATTTATAACAAAGTCCCTAGTAAATAAAAACTATTGCATGACCAATTTATAGAAGTTTTAATAATAAAAAGTGTTTATAATGAATAGATGTAGGGAATAAATTCTTTACTCAATGAAAATAGGTTTTTAGCACATCTTTATGTTTGAAAGTCATTACAATATATGAGTTACTATTAGGATATTATAAAAGTAACTATAAAATAACATATGTTAGCATGGGATTTTTAGTTATAAAATATGATACTATTAATGAAAATATTACTAAAGTCATTTATAAGAAAGATAGGATTTTTTTTAATAACCTCTAAGTGCAGAGATTTGTCACAAGACATAAACTTTAGGTTAAATATATTAAGTAAGATATTACAAATATTCTAGGATGTTATTATTATAGCGTAAAGTGTCTTGGATGAAAAGAAATCTTTTAGTTATAAGAAAGAAATTATTTTTTATAAACTAGAATATTATATTAAATTTATGAAGTGAATATTTATAAGCCTTTTTCCTAAAAAAGGACTAAATTAATAATTTAGGTAAGTTACCTTATAAGGAAATTTAGAAACTTCTAGCTATGGAAACTTCATTGTAGAGGAACTATAGGCATGACAACTTTATTTAATAAGAATTATGTAGGTAAATACTTTTCTATTAAGAAAATATATTAATAAAGTATTTTAGATAAGGGAGGCAATATTCTAAGGTTCACCCAAGAATAATCGGAAATTTGAGAGTAATAGTTTATTTATCACAAATAAGTAAAAAGGATAATTTTTAATAATTAGTTTAATAATTATTTTTAATAAAGGTTTTACGGAATAATAAGGATATTACAAAACCAAAATAATAATAAAGGAATATTATTATTTTAAGGAAAATAACTTTCTAAATTATTATTATAATAATTTAGAATCTCAAACTCTCTTATAAAATATTATAAGAGATAATCCAAACCTTGGGAGGAAAATCACGACTTAAGCCTTTCGCAAATTTCCGTGTCATTAGGTCGGAATCCTCGCTCGTAGTGGGAAATCGCCTAAGTTCGTCAAAGCTCGTTCGTAAGAAACCATTACGCTAAGGCAAGTGGAATTTCCCCTTGTGCCCTTTTATATCCGTCTACATGATATTTCTCGATGTTGGGAACGACTTGTATGTCTCAATAAAAAATGAACCTAGGAAATATCGAATGCTAGAAATAACGACCCATTGTTAGCATGGTTGCTTTATATACTCGTAATAGGATTATATATGCTAGTGTAGTTATTATCTTGATTGCTTGTGGTCTCGCTCAGAGATTTACTTTGAATAAACTAGAAAGGGGTGCGGGATAGCCAACGCCTCTATATAACCTTACTAAGTCGTACGTCCATACGACTTTCGGGATCATGATCTCCATCCGCTCCGATTGCAAGGAGGGATTGTGCGCACTCTAGCTAAGTGCCGGGGAATTGAAGTTCTCCCTCGGGTGGCTCGGATTATCCGTGTCCCACCACTCTCTATTAAAAATCGTTAACAAAGTCGAATATCTTTCGTCACTATATAAGATAAGTGCGAATGCACCTTTAAGATACCAAAACCGAACCGGTCTCAAATGATCGATCCGGCTCTCGGTCCGCTCAGGGCGCGAGAGGTTTTTACTTGTATGTATTAATAAACGTTCCCAACACATTTCCGAAATCCTAAAGAAGTCTATAATCTAGTAGTTCTTCTATCGCTTTTCGAGTTATCTTTGTCTAAGATATACTCTTCTTTGAACCATTAAAGCTCCACATAGACAAGCCTTATCATATAGCCCTTCGTAAACACAACCCTAATATCTCTTTCGATAATACTTGAAATTACCAAATTACCCTCGGGAAGTTCCCTTCCCGCTTGCTTAGTCTCTTAGACTAATTCTTCTTTTCCGCATGTTTGCCTGGCATTCTATCGCCCCTCGCGAATTATGTCAGAATCTAGGAATCCCAACAAGGCGTGAAGTTAAGTGAAGACGAAGGAAGAACAAGGATTTTCAAGATGTACCTTTCTATCATTTTGCTTTAGTTTCATTACGTTTCAAGGACAAGCAGGTTTTGCATTTCAATTCCGAACAACTTTATATTTGAAAACAATGTAAGATGTTTTGTAAGAACCAAGTCTCCCTCGGGAGCACCTTTTCTCATTATTTATTATGTTTTATTCCGCATTTTAATTGTTCTATATCATTCTAAAAGCCTTGGGTGACTTTGGACGGTAAAGTCTGAGGTCACTGGCGGTAACACCCAATGTTGTAAAATAGGGGTGTTACAGCTATGTCTGTTGTGTATGACCTTGAAGTTGAACAATTGGATGTTAAAACTGCTTTCTTGCATGGTGACCTTGATGAAACCATTTATATGAAACAGCCTAAGGGTTTTGTTGATCCTTCTAAGCCTAATCATGTATGCTTGTTAAAGAAATCCATATATGGCTTGAAGCAATCACCTAGGCAGTGGAATATAAAATTTGACAAATGCATGAAATCTTTAGGGTTCAAGTCTACCAGGTATGATTCATGTTTGTACTTTAAGCATGTCAAGTCTGATTTGCCCATTTATGTCTTGCTTTATGTTGATGATATGCTCTTGATTTGCAAATCCATGTCTAAAATCAATGATGTAAAGAGGGCCCTTAGAAAGAACTTTGACATGAAAGACCTAGGTCAAGCTCAAATGATTCTAGGCATTAAAATTGTTAGGGATAGGTCTAAGAAACAAATCATGCTTACTCAATCTGATTATATGCATAAGGTGCTTGATAGATTCCATGCCTTGAATGCCAAACCCTCCTCCATGCCTTTAGGAGGGCACCTTGACTTGACAAAAGCCAAGTTGCCTCTCTCCAAGGAAGAGGAGGGAAGAATGTCTTCTATCCCCTATGATGCTGCTGTTGGGTCAGTGATGTATGCCATGATTTGCACCAGACCTGATCTTGCTTTTGCCATCAGTGTTCTGAGTAGATACATGTCTGAGCCATGTGAGAAACATTGGCATGCTATGAAATTCTGTTTGAGATATATTGCTGGTACTGCCAACTTTAATTTGCTCTATGGTGTTCATTCCTCTCCTTCTGAACTCTATGGTTATGTTGATTCTGACTTTGCAAGCAATAAGGACATTAGAAAATCAACCACCTCATATGTCCATACTTGGTGTGGAAATTGCATCTATTGGAAGTCTCAGCAATAGTCTATTGTAGCTCTATCCTCTACTGAGGCAGAGTACATAGCTGCTACTGAAGCATCCAAAGAGGCAATATGGCTCCAAGGACTGTGGAGGGAGATTGAAGGGAAAAACTACATGTCCAAATTGCATATGGACAGTCAGAGTGCCCTCTATCTGTGCAAAGATCCTATGTACCATGAAAGGACCAAACATATTGATGTGAGGTACCATTTCATTAGACAAAAGGTAGCACAGAAAATCATTCTAGTAGAAAAGATCGATGGTAAGAAGAATCCTGCTGACTTTGGCACCAAAATTGTTACAACTGATAAGTTCAATTTTTGCAGGGATTTCCTACATGTGATTGAGCCAGAACAGAGCTGAGAAGGGTACAAATGGGCCGATGATAGAAAGACTGTAAGACCAGGGATCAACAAAACAAGGAACAAGTTTTACTCTTGATGTAAACTTAGGAATTAGGAGGGCAAATTGTAGAGTTGTATTTGCAAGTTATGTAATTTCCTAAGTTTGGATGAATTGGGCTTGTATGTATGTAATTAGTGTATGTGTATGTATTGCCAGAATGGGCCAAATCTCGCTGGAGGCTGTATTGGGCCAAACGGCCCCATACAATGATCACCCGAGACAACCCATCCCTGGTGACTCTTGCTCATCACTAAAACGATGTCGTTGAGGCTTAGGGTTTTGGCTTGCCATTTATAAGGCATGCCTTTCTCACTTTGCCTCTCGGTTGGATCATTTTCAGAGAGCTCTCTAGGGTTTCTAGCTTCGGAGTGTCTTCTCGGCCTTGCTTGCCTGAGCTCGACACCGGCGACCCGAGCTCCCTCTGAAATCCAAACCTAGGTAGAGAGAAGACGAGAGCACCTTGGAGACCTTTGTGGTTCTTCGACTTTGTCGAGCTGTGCTTCTCTGAACTTGCTTCTCTCTCTCCGATTGCTTGCTTGCTTTACAGTTCTCTTTGCCCTTCTATATTCCCCTTGGATCTCTGGCATTTCGATTGAGGCTCAAACCCAAATATACAAGTTTGTTTGTTTGTCTTTGTTCTTCGTTTCATTTGCTTGAGTTCTTTTCGTTACTTCCGCACTTCATTCCCAATTTTCGTATCAATATCAATCGAATCCCTCTCTTGATCAATTTTGTTTGTGTTCCAACAGATATGGCCAAAGATTTCTTCATTATCTATTTTTTTCTCTAAATATGGTGCTTTATCTCCAAGTGTTTGATAAATTAGTTATGAATTTAGAGTTTATAGATCCTAGTGTGGAATTTCTCAATTTTTTATGAATTAGGGTTTATAGATCAATATTCATACTTTTCTTTTGTTTGCTAGATCAGTGTATTTTTGTAATGATTTGCAGGAGTAAAGAAAGTTTCAATTATAAAAAAGGAAGTTCCTTTCTTTGATTGCATTTCATTGTTGTAGGTCCTTCAAGTTAAGAGGGGTTAATTTTCAACCATTTTTCTTTGAATATAGTTTTCTATGTGCATGGTAGACCAATAGAAGCTCATAGACTTTTATCTTGAGTGCTCGGTCTCCTTTCTTTAGGGATAAATTTGAGACTAATTGGAAAAATACCAAAGACGTAAGGCTCGTGAAGGAGAAATCGTCTTGCTATAGATGACATGGAAGATCTTTTTAGGATTTGCAAAGTCTACAAGTGTGAATCACTTAGAACACTGCTTGAAAAGAACTTATTCATTAACAGTATGCTGACTACAAGTCCTTAGAAGAATTGAACAACTCTTAGAAGTTTTACAGTTTTCAAGGTTTATCTCTTCTCGAGAAAAATCATATTCCTGCTTCCTTCTGCACCATGCTTCAGATACCCCATAAAAACTCCACTGAGGGTTGATGATGAAGATGGTTAGAGTACATTCAATGGTGGACCAAAAATATTGGTCATCAACTTATAAATAAATAATTTTTTATTATTTTATTTTATTAATGAAGAGAAAGAAAAAATAAATAAAGTAACTTTACACTTGTCAAGTGGTGGAGCTATTGCCCAAATGCATTGGTGGTCATTAAGCCCAAAACACCCTCTCTCCTAATATTCTATTAATATAAACACTCTCTCTCCTCTATGCCCAAGATTTTGGGCTACGGCTGGGCATGCTCTTAGGAGCATAAGGATGATCTGACAAATATATGCATTAAAGTTGATAAAAAGATTTTTTTTGTTGGCATCAAGTTCTTCTTGCACCAAGATCAGTGTATTTTTAACCTAGAATCTTCCATGTCATGAAGAACAGACTTGACATAGGAGGCATTTGAGAAAATGTTAAGATTATATGTAAGTTTCCTCGCTTTTTGTTTACTCTCCGCTTTGCTTCATATGCTGAATTATTATTTTGATATTTAAATATTATTTGGTGAATTTTGGTAACATGTATATGGTTCGGGTGCTCTAGTTGCTTATAACAATAGGTAATATGAATCTTTATAGGTTTGTTGATGTACTACTGTTATAGCTAGTGTTATTCCCACAGAGTGATACAATTCACTTGTAAAATATTGACTTGGCGATAGCTATTCTTTTGATTGTTTGCATCCTCTGTTGTACCTAACAAGTTTTCATTTTCTGCACTCTTCTTTCTTAAGGTACACTGATGGGCTGAGGGATATTAATCCAGATCAAATATTAGTTATATCAATACTTATTGAATTGTATACTTCTAGCTCTCTTCTTAAATGGTGAACGACAATTGCTGTCTTTGGCAAGCAAAGGAGATGTCTGATGCTGCAACGAGATACTTATTGTTTCCTCTAAAGTGTGATGTAGTTGATATACTGCTTACCGATGAAAGTTGTATATGATTGATTTATATAGTACATACTTTAAAAGGGCTTATTGCACTTCTGTATGTCAAATATTAGTGTTTTTTTAATTCTCACCAATATCTTTTGTCTACATTTTCAGTAAGTCTTGGCTTGCAAGATCTTGTATTGATTTTATATTTCTGCAGGTTTGGACTTGGGAAGATCAAGGAGTACTGCTTGAATACAGTGACTTGAAGCTTCTAATTCTGCCACCACCATCGAAAGATTTCTCTCTTAGGACAACAACTCCTAGTGCCCAAGGATCGGGTGGAGCTGGTAATACAAAATTAATGTAGCATTCTTGATGATCTATGTGAGAACTGGCTCGGGGTAGAAGCTGATGAGCTGGACATGATAGATGATAATGCAATGCTCTTTGATAAGTGTTTGGAGATGTTGTTTCTTGTGGCCTAGCATGAAAAGTCTGGTTCTAGTGATGAGGCTTTGGAATGAGGTATGCTTCTGCTTCAACTTTGTAATTCCAAATATAGGAACAAAAATATACCTGTTTGATAAGTTCCTTTGATTGTTACAAATCTTGTCAAAGCATGTTAGATTCATTGATCTTTGATTGCCCAAAACAGGGGTTTTGTGCATGTTATTTATGGTGGTCATTGTGAATAAGATGAGGTTGTTATGTTCTTTCATATTATAAGAGCACTTTATTGGGAGTGTGTGACTGTTTTATATTGTCATACTGACTGTTACCACTAAACAATAATGCAAGGTAAACTAGGTTCTCGTGCACTTGGATTTTTGTCCATATCACTGAGTGTTAGTAAGAAATTTTCAATATAAGATCTGAAATAAGGCAAACCCGAAAGGCCCTAAATTTGATACACACTATAAATTATCTTGAAAATTCTAGTGTTTGAACTACTATGAACCAAAACTATTACTCTCGTAAATGATAAACTTATTGACTAGTAACTATTGTCTATAATCTTGCTTGCCTGAAATGATTGGTGGACTAGAAAGACACAATTTCAGTGAAAAGAAGTTGCTTTTGAATGTACTTTTAGTTTTAGTCTTTAAATACTTGTTCAATTTTCAAGTAATTTTCTAAGAGTTAGTTTCTTGTGAAAAATCCGCTGGTAATCAAGTATTTGCATTCTATGAAGAAATCATTGACCATTCCTAAGGTCTAAACAATTTACTTCATCTATTTGTAAAAAGTGAAGCTCGAGCAGCCATAGAATCATCTTGGGTCGTATGAACATTCTAGGCAACATTGAAATTTGAAAGTAAATTGAACAATTTAACATCATATTCCTCTCTTTTTATTTATTTCTAATTTTTTATCAATCAAATATCCTTTTGTCAAATGGGGAGAAAAAGGAAACAAAAGAAGCAACTCCCTACATCACAACCTGTTCCTAATCATCACATGGTGTACTTTTCTTCTTTTTTAACCGTCTCTTCCTTTGCTTTAGTCTTTCAAGTATTAAATCTTACAAATATATAGAGCTACTCATTAGCAACTTTTGTGGATCCATCATCAGCTTCTGTGGATTGATTAGTGGCAGAATCATCAACATACAAGTTAGATGCTTCAGTGCTATGACTCTCGTCTCCCACAAAAGAAGGGCAGAATACATCAACAGACCCCTGTACTTACACTTTTTTTCCTATTAGACCCCTGTACTATGAAATGTTCAAAAAAACACATAGACTTGACTAAATATGTTCTATTAAACACTCCGTGCTGAAGTGGCACAACACGTGCACACCAATCAACCTTATTGCAAGTGATGTTCACTTAAATGACATTTTTTAATAATTTTACTTTTCTTTTTTTATTTCATTATTTTCTCCATTTCTTTTTTCTTTTTTTCTTTTATCTTCTTCCAGCCTCTTTCCCATTGTTGTACCCCATTCTTGTACACAATAACCCAAATTCAGTCATCTCCAAAAAAAAATCCTCAAAACTAAACCAAAAAAAATCCGTCCTGATTCAGATCTGATAATCCAAGTGGTCAAGTCCAGATCTGAGGCCAAGTCCTATCCAGATCTGAGGCCAAATCAATTAGCTTCGTCCTGATTCTCAATCCGGTTCTTTCCTAGGTTGTTTATCAGTTGAACAAATATTCCCCTTTAAGAGCAAATCAGAGATTTTAAAACACTCTCTTTCTCGAGCTATATGTAATTACAGGAATTGGGAAAATGGAGTTCTTTGTCTGCTTGTTTGAATTAGATGAGAGAATTAGACGAGGGGGGCAAGAAGGGGAGATATGTCGGTTGTGAAGAAATCCGAGGCAGAGAAGATACGCTGGTGGTGAAGAATTCTGAGGCAGAGAAGATATGCCGGCGATGAAGACTTCGACGAGGCAGAGAAGATATGCCGGCGGTGAAGAATTACGAGGCAGAGTAGTCCGCCATTCCGTCCTGATTTCTCCCCTGTACGCTGGTTCTTTCCCAAGTCATGAGGAAGAAGACCTAAAAAGAAAAAAAATATTACATTTTTTATTAAAATTAATAAAAATATTTAGTTGGGGCTTGTGTGGCAAAATTTTTGGGCTTATTTGGCGCTTATGTGTAACAAAATAGGATTACGTGGCGCTTAGATGGCCAATTTTAGGGACGCATAAGCGCGCGTCAATTTCACGAAAATGAGGTGTGTCCGGTTGAACAAAATCTTTATAGTTTAGGCGTTTCTTTGAACATTTCATAGTACAGGGGTCTAATAGGAAAAAAGTGTAAGTACAGGGGTCTGTTGATGTATTCTGCCACAAAAGAAGCCAATTAATGTGAAGGCATCTGATGGTTGATTGTATTCAGGGGCTTGTTCCTAAAGGCCTGATACATGATGTTCGTCGTTAAGGTTAGCATCATCTTTTGGTTTACCTGAATATTTTGATTTTGAGTGTCCTATCCTGCCTTGTTAGGGTATTAGATTACTAAATGTTACTGGTGGTTATCCTACTGTGCACTTTATATTGAGTGTTGATTTTAATTACTACACTAGTTTTTATTGTTAGATATTAATTGAAAAATTGAATTTTTCCCTTGTTTTTTTTATTTTTCTCATTCTATTACTCTGCTCTAAATATTTGGATTGAGTGACTATGCATTATTTCGTTTGTGCTTTTATAGTTCCTTTTACATGCTATTTCCTCTTGCTAATTGTTGAATGTCATATTCTTTATGTGATGTGTTCTTGTTAGTGTGCGTGCAAATAGATGTGTAGATATTGTCTTTATTGCTTGATCTTGGTTCCAATCTGGATTTGATAATCTACATTATCGTTGTACGCTGAGTTATCAATTTTATCATCTCTTGATTAGTGTATTTATCGTCATTAATGATGGGAATTTTTATTATGTGTTAGTTGAGTAAAACCTAATTGATGAACTGTTTTTAAATGACTTGTTAAGGGCAGAAACCTCAACTACTATAATCCAATTTGACTTGGTTGTGCTTTATACTTACTAATTTGTGTTGCATTTCAAATGTTCTATATATATTCGCTAATTTGTCTTGCATTTCTTCTAATTTTTCTTGGATACATGAACTAATATATGTGGTCATACTCCTATTGCAGGCATGTAGAAACTTTGGCTCTAGTAGCATCTGTACGAGTTTGTGATGCAAATTCTCACCACATTGTCAGTACTGGACACAAGCTCTCCAGTCTTTCAGATTTATGTTTGAAGATTTTTCTTCTCAGTCATTTCATGAGGATTATATTATTGATAATGTGATTCATTCTTCACTTGTAGAGAAAATCAAGATATGCACCTTGACTATTGTAGGGACAGAAAAAGCTATTTGAAGATTTTTTTCATTTTAGAAATTGTGTATCAAATTATAATTCTTTTGGTCCATTGAACAAAAGAAGATTGAATAAAATGACCTTTTGGTTCATTAGAATATCTTTGTCACTATATTTATGACTTTGTCGTTATTGATTAATTAACTAGGTATGTCATCCTTAATAGTTAACGACAATCGAAGATTACATCGTTAATAATTAACGACGAGCGGGTATGCCGTCGTTAATAGTTAACGACGAGAGGGTATGATGTGGTTGATAGTTAATGACGAGCTTGTATGTCGTCGTTGATAGTTAACAACGAGTGGGTATGTCGTCGTTAATAGTTAACGATGAACATTGTCGTTAAAACCAATAACGCCGGAAGCTATTGCAACGAACAAAGGACGAACTTTTTATCGTCATTAAAACTTATAACGACCAATTTGTTTGTTGTTAAAAACCCTTTATCTAGTAGTATACAGATGAACTTATAGCCATCGTAAATAAATTGAAATCAAAAGCATCAACAAAATCTAAAGCAATCGACGACAAAATCCAATAAAACATACGTGAATCCAAAATTGAGCAAACCTTGATGGGACGAGGAGAGATAAGAAAGCAATACCAGATGGGAAGATAAGAGAGAGGAAATGAAGAAGGTGGTGGAAATGCAGACATGGAAATATGGGTAGCAGGAGGTGGAGATCAAATGAACAACGCATGCATTGGAAGGCGGAACCGATATGGGTGAAGATGAAGGCCTCAAGAGAAGTTGATCGTCAGATGGGCACGCTTCCATAGGATAAGTTTTAGCTAATGTAAAATTTGCGGGTATTTTTTATAATAGTAGGGAAGTAGGAATATGCATCGTTATCATTTCATATGGAATCAGAGTGCTCACTCTCATATGCATCGTTCTCCTCACATGCGGTTTCAGATATCCAATATAAAGTACTCCCTCCGTTTAGTTTTACCTGTCATTTTAGATTTTTTACATATATTAAGAAACTTATTGAAAATATTTAAAATACCATTGAAAATCCAAAATATTCTAAATGTAATCACCAATTAATTAGTAACCATCCTTTATATCCAATAGATAGAGAGATAAAAGTAAATACAATTAAACACTTTCCAACATATCAATTAAATAAATTTTTTAAAAGGACAAGTTTTGTTAAACAAATATTTGAGGTTAGAAAGATAAGTAGGAAAAGAGAGGGAGCTAAAGTATGTCCGAAGAAGTGGAAATTGTATTATAATTTCATACTCCGTAAATAGGTAAGATAAGCTTGCTTAAAGGCAATAGCTATATGTCAGCGGGTAAAAAATCATACCTACCATATTATTATTTTTGTTATCGCTATAAAGGTATTTTTTAATTATTTCTTATTTATTATCTTTTATCTATTTTCCTATTATATTAAATATGGTGTTTATGCAACTTAATGAGAGATTTTATCTTTCATTAAAGATAGAATTAAAGTTGGAGAAGGGGTGGAATATTCCTTGCATGGGCTTTAAGGCAGTTGGCCAGCCCTTGGAAGATAGAATTTTTGGCCTTATAGATATAATTTTCGGCCCCCAACCTCTCATTCTTCCATTATAAATACACGTCTTCGCCGTGTAGGGAAAGCATATTGAATTGACTGATATTCGCTCAGGGTATTGAACACACCTATTGAGAGCTTGAACAGGCTAATATTCGCTTACCTCGACTGTTCAGGAATATCCATACTCGTTGGATCTCTCGCTTTCTTGTTGTACCTCGACGTTCAATTCGACAGACTGCACTTTTCACTTAGGCATCAGAGGTGGATTAGGGGGTCCCCGTCCCCTTTGTCCATTGTTTTGCAGGTTTTAGGTTGGAAGATTCAGTTTGGAACGGAAGAGGAAGGAGCAATCAATTAGTGCATTAAAGGCGGAATTTTTGTGCACTAACAATTGGCGCCGTCTGTGGGAACGAGGATTAAATCCATGGGTAATCGTTCCTATAAGAAAATGAATTGAATTTTCGAAGCCCTGGTGCGATCGCGAAGTCTCAGCGAGCGAACCGCGGCCGCGGAACAGCGTACCGCGACCGCGGCCACCAAAACCGCGATTGCGGCCCAATAGTCCGCGACCGCGGACCACCGGAGTGCGCATCAGGAAATTCGCGCACTCTGGATTTTCGACCGGAATGCCCCTTCGGAAATTTATGACTCCGGAAATTTTTGTTTTTTGGGTTTTTTGTAGTCTAAGGGCGTCCCCAAAAATCAACAAAAAAGATCCGCTTTGAGATTTATTTAAACCCTAAGTAAAATCATGATCGAATCATCATAACTAGTGTTGATCGCAGTGCGCGGTACGAAATCGACGGCACTGGGGGCAAGGAGCGGCCTTGTCAGCCCCTTGTCAAAACTCAATCCCGCCTAAGGTTGGTAGTCGACCACCAATTGACGAATTAGGCTCCGAGTGCGCGCCCGGTAGCCCAAAGTTGAAAAATTGATTGTAAATCAACGATCAATCACTATCAAAGCGAAGAAAACCTAACAAGGGAAAAATTGGTAACTTTCTAGACCGAACCCGGACCCAAACAAGCGGCATCGATCGATATTCGCTCGATCGGACGCGTGTAGGGACCAAAATCGACCGTCAGGAAGGCCTCTATTGCGACCCGATAAACCGCGACCGCGGCCCAGGCATCCGCGACCGCGACACCCTAATTCGCGGTCGCGGGTCCCCTGAAATCGAAGATATGCGAAAGTCATCGTACCAGAACGGACCAGAGTATGCTCGGAATCCAATCAAAAACTCCGTTGACGGACTATAAAAGAGATTCATGGGAGAAGACGAGGCCAAGAAGAAGTTCTTTTTTCATTGGGGCAAACCTGACAGGCTTTCAACAAACATATACCTATTGCGAGGTAATCGTGACCTCTCCACATAGGGCCCATACAATTTGCTTGAAATAAGACCAGAACTTACTTGTCATAGGTTGAACGTCCTCCCAAATGTGAAGCCGATCGTAGAAGCAAGCGAAACGATCATATATCTAGCAAACAGAATCCTTATTCGCTGAAATAAGGAGATGAAGGTAAATCAACGCTATTCAAGAAATTTGGTGTCGAAATTGTTCATCAAACGCCGTCATGATCAAGAAAAATTGGAAAGTCTGAGCGGACATTGCTAAACCCGATGTCGTCAATGAGTTTCGGAGCAACCGCGATCGTGGTCCGTACAACCGCGACCGCGGACTGTATACCCGCGATCGCGGCCCAGGCAGCGACGACCACCGCCAGAGAATTAGCGTCCGTCGCCTACGAAATAATGGGGCAGAATTCGATCTTCGCTCGGAAAATAATCAAGACTCGTAGGGTGATCAAGCAAAACTCCGATATTTGCTCGGAGGATCAAACCCTAGAACGTACCAAGCAAGACAACTTGCTCAAAGATTACTAAATCTGTGACCCGACCTCACCCTCAAAGCATGGTTGCTTTTCGTGCAAGCCAGCGAGGTTTGGATCAAGCGACGGAATCAATGGTCACATCGCTACACAGTTTGATGAAATCAATCATCATTGGGAATCAACGATGCGCGTCGCTGAACCCGAAAGCAATAAAGGTATTGGGGCATCGACTGCCGCCAAGAATAAAGATGAGATTATGCTTATAACACACTCTAGATTTTGCTTTAAACAAGAGAATTCAAGGCAAGCATAGTCGAATGAAGTCTTTCCTCTATCAAGCCTTGGATAAATCGCTAGGCTAAAGCGTTCTTTGTAAAGATCCAAGAGAAGCGCCTCAGCGGCGATCGAAAGGACCAATCGACGACTCGTTAGCATTATCGGATTCGCCGATAACTGCCGCAGTCCCGAGCCAGTAAACACTAATGAGAATAACAAAGGAGTACAAGGCAGCTACGAAACAAACGCTGAAATCGCAAACATCCAATCGATCAACGAAGACCGCATTCGCGACCAGCGAGACCGCGGTCGCGGTAGGGATTCCGCATTCGCGACCAGCGAGACCGCGGTCGCGGTAGGGATTCCGCGGTCACGACCCTATATTCTGCCGCTGCGGACAGTCCTCAGAAAGCGAAACAATGCCTCAATTGACGGGGTTGCGGGCGCGGGTTACGAAATCACGACCGCGGTTCACCCAAGTGAGCTTCTAATCGAATTGAAATCCTTGAAATCGTACGACGCGTGTCGGAATCAAGGATCCGAAGACTAAGTGCAGGGCCATTGTAAAACCGAAAGGTCAAACAACGCTCAAATATGATAGAAGAGTTCAAGTTGCTCAAGATAGGACAATGATCAAGCGATCAAAACGAGTCCATTGATGCCTTGGCAACATTAACCACTCGTGCAAAAATCGCTTAAGACCTCGATGCGCGTCGAGGCAACGAGATGTCCAACAAATTGGAATCTAAGTAAAAATTGTATGCAATAAACGAGCTTGCAATTGTGACCATGATCACAAGAAGCGAAACTACGTAGGATTTCGAATGGAAAATTCCCTTGATGCGCAACATCGAGGAGAACGTTTAACCCTCGGATATCGCCGGGGCATGAGAAGTTCTCATAAGGGCTCATAGGTTTTGGCTATCGCCGGAAAAGATTCCATATTATCGTTCTTTTTCCGGGCCAAACTTGAGAAGCGTACCCCCAAGCAAGGTTTAGCCTACATTGTACAAGATCCGTGAAAGCATGTACGAAATGTTACGCCGGAGATTGCATTTTGGTTCTCCAAGCTCGTTTGCAAAAATATTGGTGGCCTTTCGTGTGAAAAGTGCCTCGAGAAAACCAATAAAATAATCGTCGCGTTCTTTCCCACCACCTCGTCTTCGCCGAGGATCGTCGATACGCTGCCGCTGCACAAATTGCGACCTACCAACGGGCAGCCGTAATCCAATGCGTGGAGGCCTATACATCAGAAGGTTATGGAAAAACACACGCGTATGGTATAGCTCGGCCCCAATTGGAAGGGATCATATTAGGTGGCTAAAGCGCAATGTAGGAGAGCTTAATCGTTCAAGAGTTTCAGCGGGAATTTCGTCTCTCATACTTGGGATATCACTCATCTTGAAAAGGCTCCTCGATATGGATGTTGTGTTAAGAATAAAGCTTATTGGACAAACACCTTGCTTTTTGCTTTTTTTGTTTTCTAAAACAAAATCCCCGGCCGGGAACCTTTTTTAAACGTTCTGTTCTCCCTTCTTTGTTTTGCTAGTTCCAATGGGTCTACCTTAAACCTCAACAAATGACACACTTAAGAGTCAGCAAGATTTCTATGATATTCGCTCGTAGAAATGAAAACTATGATATTCGCTCATAGGTATAGAGATCTATGATATTCGCTCATAGTTAAATTCATGATATTGTCTCATGAATGCCCATGATAATTGCTCATGGACAAACTCGCATGCACGCACGCACGTTAGGGGAACCCGATCGACTAATCCGCATGGCCACTTCGACTAAGAGACCTATGTACCCTACGTCACTGTATATGAGAAAACGTATACAACGACGTAGATGGGCCATTTGTGAGCGGGTAAAAAATCATAGCTACCATATTATTATTTTCGTTATCGCCATAAAGGTATTTTTTAATTATTTCTTATTTATTATCTTTTATCTATTTTCCTATTATATTAAATATGGTGGTTATGCAACTTAATGAGAGATTTTATCTTTCATTAAAGATAGAATTAAAGTTGGAGAAGGGGTGGAATATTCCTTGCTTGGGCTTTAAGGCAGTTGGCCAGGCCTTGGAAGATAGAATTTTCGGCCTTATAGATATAATTTTCGGCCCCCAACCTCTCCTTCTTCCATTGTAAATACACGTCTTCGCCGTGTAGGGAAAGCATATTGAATTGACTGATATTCGCTCAGTTGATATTGATTGATAGACTGATACTCGCTCAGGCTATTGAACACACCTATTGAGAGCTTGAACATGTTAATATTCGCTTAGCTCGACTGTTCAGGAATATCCATACTCACTGGATCTCTCGCTTTCTTGTTGTACCTCGATGTTCAATTCGACAAACTGCTCTTTTGACTTAGGATCGGAGGTGGATTAGGGGGTCCCCGCCCCCTGTGATGGAGCTCAAAATAGTAAAGTAAGAAGTGGGCCTCGGATACAAGGAATAAACGGATTCGACGTGACTTCCAAGGTGGATTCTAGGGCCCACAACCCTACCCGCCTTTTATTTAAACAAAATACCTGTGCACACGAGGTCTTCCAAGACCTCGTGGACGAGGTTTAAACCTTTGTGACGAAGTCCAAACCTCGTTGCTCGATTGCTGGCACCCCCGCACAATCTCAGCCACTCAGCGGTCGCCTCTCCTCCGGCCAATGGTCGACCACCTCACACTCGACCAATCAAAAGGCTTGATCTCGGGCGTCCCACATCGAAGAAACAGCAAAAGTCATCCTTTCGAAACACTATAAATAGGAAAGAACCTCGTATGGAACAAGGGTCGAAAAACATTTTGAACTCAAGAACTATCTTGCTCGTTGAAGATTGACGTGTTGAAACATCGTCAAAATACCTCGCTATAGACAAGTGAAGTCCACAAAAGACTACAAGTCACACAGAGAGCTTTCGCTCACACCAAAGACCTCACTGCATCATCTCGCAAGCCATCATCACCACACTCAGACTCGAAGCTCAACCTCGCTACCTGAGTCCATCAAGCGGCATGTGGATAGTAGAATCTCATAGTGATTAGGAGATCTCGAACCTTGTTAGATCGAGATCTCAAATACTCTTAGGAGGTCTAAGGTGTAAACCTCATTTTTCTTGTAAACCTCGTTTGCTTGTAACCTCGCTGTAAGAAAACAATAAATAAAGAGCAAGTGTTTGCACAATCGAATAATAGAATCTCGTTTCTTGTCTTCTAGCGACGTTTTATTTCGGGTTTCGTCACTGGCGCCGTTTGTGGGAACCTCTACATCCTATTCAGTTTCTCGATTTGTGCAAACCTTGGCTTTGATCCCCTCAAAATGGCTTGCCCAAAAAATTTCGTCCCCCAACACCACGATAACATGCCCGAAACCACGCAATGGATGGGTGCGGGGCGTCCGGGTTGTCCGTTCGTGGTCCCTCCACGTTGGACGTACACCGCCCCACAAAACCCCTACCAGTTCCAGGGGTACGAGCCGGGTGGTGCACCCCCGAATCCATATCCCTACTCGGGCTATGGAAAGTACCACCAGGGTTTTGCCCCCTCATACGTCCCTATCCCCGGCCCAGGTCAACCCCACTCCGAGTACGTCCCCGCGTACGTCCTTGGGCATGTGCCGGGACACGAGACGTCCACCAACGGCTCGTCAACGGAGAGACCTCCCCGGGACCCCATGCAGATCTCGCGATCTCGGTCGCGACGTTCGAGAATGCAGGACACGGAGTTGTCCGAAACGGCGGGGAGTGCTATGCATCCCCTCAAATCAAGGCCAACGATACCGATGCACTCCCTCAAATCGAGGTCACGATGTCAACCCATTGAGGTCGGATGTCGTTCCCCCTTCGTGGACGAGATTCAGGGGGCGCCTATGTTTCCATTGGCCACAAATGGGGCTATACGATGGCACGGCTGACCCGGAGGAGCACATAAAGCACTTTGCTGTCCAAATGAATGTCAACTCCTACAATGACGCCATATTTTGCCTCATCTTCCCAACCACCCTGGACAAGGCCGCGATGACGTGGTTCATAAGCCTCAAGATAGGGTTTATGGCCTCGTTCGCTAAATTGTGTGAATCCTTTGTCACACACTTCAGCGGCTCGAGGAAGCGCAAGAAGAACATGCGGGATCTCCGCGGTATTGAGCAGGGAGAGGGCGAATTGTTGGGCACCTTCTTCACGAGGTTCACCACCGCAGTGGCAGAGATCGCACGCATCGACGAATCATCGGTGCGAGATACCCTCATGGGGAACCTGTGTCCGATGCCTTTCAAGACTTACATTTTCTTGAAATGCCCAACGACGTACGACAGCCTGTGCGCCTGGATCACGTCCCAGTTGTATGCAAAAGATGCCGCAAACCAGAGCTCGCGACCGAAGATCGACAAGGAAATCATCGCCAAGGCTAAAGGAAAGGCGAAGGTGGCCGCACCGCCCGCGAGGGATGCGCATGTAACGCAGGCCCAAAACCCCTTCAACAACAACAACAACAACAGGAACTACAACAACAACAGAAGCAACAACAACAATAACAACAGGAACGACGCCAACCGCAACAACACCGTACCACGAGGCTATAGGGGCAAGGGCGGGCCTTTGTACAACCCAAACAAAAAGGGACGTGCCAACCCTGCATCAAGCGCCAACACCGTACCACGAGGCCCGAGTCAAGCTTAGGCCAACAACGTCGAGCAGCAGGCTCCCGCGAAGAAGGCACGGTTTGGGCAGACAACAACACCCGATGGGTATATCCATACCATCTTGGGTGGACCTTCGCTGGCTGGATCAAGCCAGGCAGAAAGAAAGAGGTACGCGAGGGCAAGCCATCATGAGCCCTCGGTATTTAGCGTTGCCTAGACCTCACGGTCTCACGTAGGTTTGGCCTTTACCTCCGAAGATGCCGAGGGACTCCACATGCCGCACTCTGACCCCTTGGTAGTGCACGCTCAAGTGGGCTCGAAAATGGTGAAGCGAGTGCTGGTGGACACGGGATCCTCCGTGGATATCATGTACTGCGGCGCATTCAAGCAAATGGGCATCTTCAAAACATCATTGAAGCCCTACGTTGGGAACCTCACCTCCTTCTCGGGAGACGAGGTCGACATGGCAGGTCTCATAGACCTTTGGATGACGTTGGGCACCGGCTCCACAAGGAGGACCGAGATGGTGGAGTTCACGGTGGTACACCTGCCTTATGTGTGGAATGCAATCATCGGGAGGGTATCCCTGATGAAATTCCATGCGGTAGTCTCCATCTATCACCTGAAGATGAAATTCCCCGTTGACGGCGGGGTTGGAGAAGTAAAGGGCAACCAGGAGGAGGGTCGCATTTGCTATGCGACCTCCGCTAAACAAAAATGCCCGGTGTTCATGATGGAGTCCCCCGGCGAGGCCGACCTCGAAGTCCGAGACTTCACGGTCCCCCTTCGGGAATGAGTTCGAGAAGATCTACTTGGGAGAGTGTCTCTTCGGGAAATCGGCGGAGTCGCTGGAGGCCCTATTGTCCAGATTTCGCGATGCGTTCGCCTGGACCACCAAGGACCTCCGCGGCGTCCCGTGCAGCGTGGCCTAACACTCCTTGAACGTCGACGTCACCACCCGCCCTGTTGTGCAACGATGGAGGAAGATGAACGAGGAAACGTCAAACGTCGCGAATGAAGAGGTGGCTAAGCTGTTGGCCGCGAGTTTTATCTGCGAGGTCCAGTACCCGAAACGGTTGTCCAACGTCGTGCTAGTAAAAAAGGCCAGCGGCAAGTGGCGGATGTGCGTAGACTTCTAAGACTTCAACAAAGCGTGCCCCAAAGGCAGCTACCCCCTGCCCTCGATCGAAGAACTAGTTGATTCAATCGCGGGGCACGGGGTCTTGAGTTTCCTTGACGCGTACTCAGGATAAAATCAGATCTCAATGAGTCCGCATGACGAGGAGGAGACGTCCTTCATCACGCAGCGGGGTACGTACTTGTATAAGGTCATGCCCTTCGGCCTTAAAAACGCAGGGCGACCTTCCAGCGTCTCGTTGACCGGGTCTTCAAAAACCATTTGGGGAGAAACGTGTCGGCCTACGTCGACGACATCTTGGTGCGGAGCAAAAGCCCCGAAGAGCATCTGGCCGATCTCCACGAGGTTTTCGTGACCCTCAGGCACAATCATCTCAGCCTGAACCCCGAGAAGTGCGTCTTCGGCGTGTCATCAGGGAAGTTCCTAGGCTTCATGATCAGCGAGCGCGGGATCAACGTTAATCCCGCCAAGGTCGAATCAATCCTCTCAATGAGGTCACCACGATCCCGCACCGAGGTACAGCGGCTCAACGGCATCGTGAACTACCTAGGGAGGTTTTGCTCCCGCTTGGCGGACAAGTCTCTGCCCTTTTTGCTGCCCTCAAGAAGAACGACATGTTTGTTTGGGACGAGGGGCTAGAGCTCGCTTTCTCCGAGTTAAAAGTCTTCCTATCAAAGCTCCCTAGGTTGTCACCTCCAATGGCAGGCGAGGACTAGCAGTTATATGCGGCGGTACGCCCGAAGACAGTCAGCGCGGTGCTAACCAGAAAAGCCACGCACCCAGTCTACTTAACAAGTCGCATGCTACAGCCTGCGGAGCAGCGATACTCCCCGACGGAGAAGATGGCACTGGTTGTCGTGACCGCTGCCAGGCGCCTGCGCCCCTACTTCCACGCGCATCCCATTCAGGTCCTCTCTGACCTCCCACTTCGACAAATCCTCCACCAGCCCGCCCTCTCCGGGCGAATGACGAAGTAGGCAGTCGAGCTCTCCGAGTTCGACATCAGCTACCTACCTTGGACCGCAATGAAGGGACAAGCCCTCGCTGACATCATGGTGGAGGTCACCTTCCCCGAAACTGATGCAAGCTCGGAGGAGTGGAAGGTATTCGTTGATGGTTCACGATGTGATGCCGGTGGCGGGGCTGGCGTATTCCTCGCCGGTCCCTCGATCGAGACGGAATACGCCCTTAACTTCGCCTTCGATGCCACCAACAACGAGGCTGAGTATGAGGCCATGATCGCCGGGATAGAGATGGTGCTCTTCAGTGGAGCTCGCAAAATCAGGGTCTACACCGACTCCGAGCCAGTTGCGCGTCAACTCAACGGGCAATACGACACCCGGACGGGGTTCCTACCTGCGTACCGAGAGAAAGTTAAGGCCTTGGTGTCGTGCCTAGAATACAAATGCGGATGCTCTCGCAAGATTGGGCTCTGCCCTTCCCTTGGAGGTAGGGAATCGCGTGATGGTGGAAAGGAAACTCTCGTGGAGTGTAACTTGTGAGGTTCTCTCTGTTACAACTGGGGACTGGAGGATCCCGATCACGCGATATGTGGAAAGCGGCATCCTCCCAGAGGACCCCGCGGAGGCTCGGAAGTTGAAAATGCAGGCGGCCTGCTATTGCGTCATCGGCGACCGGCTCTATCATCGAGGTTGTGCTGAGCCCAACTTGTTGTGTGTGCCGACCGAGTCTACGGAGCATATCCTCTACTAGGCACATGAGAGGGTCTGTGGCGGCCACCTAGGGTGGCGTGCCCTGTCACATAAAATCACCCATTTGGGATACTTTTGGCCCACTCTTTGGCAGGACGCGAGGACCTATGTCCAGAGATGTGACGGGTGTCAAAAGCACGGTAACCTCCAGCATGCCCCGACCTCGCGTCTTCGCTCCATCCACGCGCCATGCCCCTTCGCAATGTGGGGGATGGACATCCTCGGCCCCTTCCCCAAGGCTGTTGGCCAGGTGCGGTACATCTTGGTCATTGTCGATTATTTCACTAAGTGGATCGAACCACATGCAATGGCGAAAATCACTGGAACAAAGGTCTGCGACTTCCTGTGGACGAACCTCGTTTGCCGCTTTCGCGTTCCCATGACCATCATGACTGACCACGGTCCCCAATTCGACTGCGAGGAGACTCGGACCTTTTGCTCCGACCTGGGCATAACCCTCAAGTTTTCCACCGTAGCCCACCCCCAGTCCAACAGCCAGGTGGAGAACGTCAACGCTCGCATCTTGTTCGACCTAAAGAAGCGCTTGGGCATGGCGCAGGGTCGTTGGGCGGAGCTTCTCCCACTCGTCCTATGGACGTATCGCACCATCGCGCGTCGCGCAACCGGCAAAATGCCTTTCGCTTTAACCTACGGGGCAGAATCGCTAGTCCCAGTAGAGACCTTGGTCCCTTCAGCGAGAGTTTTTGACTTCGATGAAAAAGAGAACGCGGCCAACCTCAAGGTCGAACTGCTATTTAGGGACGAGTTGTGCGAGGTGGCCGACCTGCGCTCTAGAGATTACAAACGATGTGTGGCGGTCTATCACGACAAGAAGGTTAGACCCCGGTGCTTGGCCACGGGTAGCCTCGTCTTGTGGCGTACCGAAGGTGCAAAGCTGGACCCCAATTGGGAGGGACCATACCTCCTTGGGGAGGAAGTCGCGCCCGGAGCTTTCAAGCTCAAAGACAGCGAGCGACGCACCCTGAGCAAAACATGGAACATCGATCGGCTCAAAAAATATTATGTGTAAACCCTTCGAACTCCGCTATTTCCATCCAATTTTGTGTATAAAGTGTTGTGGCATTTTCAAATCTGTCTCTAAAATGAAAATTTCGCGCGAAGTTCACCCCTCGCTTCCCGCTTGGGGTTGGAGATTCTCGGTTTTAAGTTGTGAAGTCCACCCCTCGCTTCCCGCTTGGGGTTTGAGATTCTCGGTTTTAAGTTGCGAAGTTCACCCCTCGCTTCCCGCTTAGGGTTGGAGATTCTTAGTTTTATGTTGCGAAGTCCACCCCTCGCTTCCCACTTGGGGTTGGATATTCTCGGTTTTAAGTTGCGAAGTCCACCCCTCACTTCCCGCTTGGGGTTGGAGATTCTCGGTTTTAAGTTGCGAAGTACACCACTCGCTTCCCGCTTGGGGTTGGGAGCAACCAAAAACAATCATGCGAGATCCGAGCGAGGCTCGTGATCTTGGCATAAATACAATCATGCAAGATCCGAGCGAGGCTCGTGATCTCGGCATAAAAACAATCATGTAAGATCCGAGTGAGGCTCGTGATCTTGGCACGAAAACAATCATGCATGATCCGGGCAAAGCTCGGGATCGCGGCATAAAACGCGTGCCCGATGTGGCCCGAGGGTGCCACAAATTTTGTGACACTCGGGCCATGGGTTGGATCGGGATATATATATACAAGTAAACTAAAGTAAGAAATACAACACAACCATAAAACAAGGAAAGTTGCAGAAAATAAGGCTACTAGGGCCAAAGTATCTTAATTACAGACCTCGGCGGGGCAACCAAAATAGCAAAAATATACAAAAAACACGAAAACACACAGACAAGCATCCTTCACTCCTTCAAGGTCTCGGCGGCGGGTTCCGTAGGAGCCTGGCGGGGGGGGGGGCGAGTCGGAGATTACAACGGGCTGGGAGCTCGGCACGTCGGTCTTGGGACGAGAATCTGCGATGACGGGGTCCAGGCCTCCCTAGCCGAGGTCCTCTGCAGCGGGCGCCTCGGTGGCCATGGTCCCATCCTCCCTGAGGAAGAACTCACATTCTCCCTTAGGCTCCTCCCCAGTAGTTGGGGTTGAAGAAGGCAATGCGGGGGTCGATGTGCCCGTACTGCGCGACCGCCTGCCTAACACCCATGCGGACGGCCTGCCAGAACATCTTGTTCATGCTGCCCACCAGCTCTTCCTTGTACTCCGCAGACTCCACATAGTTGGGGCCCGCAGCCTCCACTTCCTCGTTGAGCTCGCTTACGCGCTGTCGAACGCTGCTGATCTCCTCCTCGGCCCTCTGGAGCTCCGATTCCTTCTCCCTAAAAAATTTGTGCTCCGCGGAGAGTTTTCCTCGGAGCTCCTCGATTTCAGCCTTGAGGTCCCCCACTTGGCCCTTAACCTCCTCCGCCTCCTCCTTAACTTTCTTCGCCTCCTCCTTAACCTTCTTCGCCTCCCCCTTGAGTTTTCTCGCCTCCTCCTTGGCCCTGGCGGCGGCCTTGGCCTCGTCCGCCGCCGCAACCTCGGCGGCCCGGATCCACCTCGTGGCCTCCGCGAGGTCTTTCTCCTTCTTCGCATACTCGGCCTCGCCGGCCTCGAGCCTCGCCTCTAAAGTGTACAGGTTCTTTTGGAGAAGGTTGATACGGCTGCAGTTGTAGTTCTCAAAAAAGTGATGCTGAAAGCAAAAGAAATTCAAAGGGTGCATCAGAAAAGAAAAGACACGAGGTTAGCAAGAGAAGTCTACAAAGACAAAACAAGACATACCATCGCCGAGTAGCGCTGGGCCTCGTCATTAACGACGGATTCAGAGAGATTATTCGCCCATGCAATCTCCCCCTTCCAATCGTCCTTCCTCCAGTTCCTAAGTGCCCATTTGGATGGTCCGGCGAAGTGGAACTTCTCGGTGGGGGGACTAGTAGGGGAGAGAACTCGACTCATAGGTTCGCGGCTGGGGACGAGCTCCTTCCCCGACGAATCGCGTTCGCCGTCCACCCAATGTTTCTTCTTTTTGTCCCCGCGAGGGGACTCCCCACCCTTCCTCTTGGACCCGGCCCCATCGCCAGACCCTCGGGGAACTTGGGAGGACACTTTGGTAGCGTCTCCCTTAGACACCCCCCTTCCGTAATCTTCACCCCCACGGACCTTGCGGGGGTTGTCTACTTCGGTTGCGAGGTGGGCGGCCTCGCCGAAGGGGTCGGTTCCTTTATCATGACCCCCTTCAAGGCTCGTGGGGCCTGGGAGGTGGAGGTCGCAGGTTTCTTCCCCTGCGCCTTTGAGGTGAGAGCGTTGAAAAGGTCCACTGTCAAGAGTGTAAGAAAGAACAAGTTAGAAAAAGCAAAAAGCAAAATATCGCAAGCAACCGAGGTAGCATGACCTGAGCGAAGCTCACGGTCATCATTAAATAAGCAAGGTATTCCCCCGTGTCCATGGCCCAAAACAAAAAAAATAATAATATATAACAAAACCAGGGGCGAAAAGGGAAAATAAGTACCCCCACCGCCCTCGCGAGGTGGAAGTGTAAGACTTAGGCCGGCCCACTCAAGCCGGTCCTGTGCGAGGTACTCTTGGAACGGCTCCTGACGCTCCGAGATGTACCGTTTCTTCAGCTCGTCGGCCTTTTGTGTACCTTTGGGCCGGACGAAGTTGTCCGCAGCCGTGGGGAAGTTGAGGTACCTCCCGGTCGGGTCCCGGACCAAGAACCATTTCTTCTTCCACGGCCCGACGTTCGAGGGGGCCGTGGTAATCTTGAGACCAGGCAGGCTGAGGTTGACGAGAAAAGACTCGTGTTCCCTCCTCGCCAAAAACAAGCTCGACATGGTGTCCAGATCAGGTCCATCCCCGAGCTCGTAACTTCGAATGGTGTAGGTACAGTGAAGCCGTCACACATTCGGGAACAGTTGTGCTGGGCAGACGTGCATAGCCCATAGGAAGTTGACCAGATGCTAGGCCAGCGACAACCTGAAGCCGGCCTGGAGGCTGAAGAGGTGCACGACGACGCACCTCTCGTAATAGGCCAAAGAGCAGCCTCCCTCTTCGGGGAGCACTAGCTCAACCCCCTCGGGCCAGGCGAAGTCCCTGGCAATATCCGCGAGGTGTCCCCGCTTCAAAACCGTAGGCACCCCCTCGGGCCAGGCGAAGTCCCTTGCAATATCCGCGAGGTCTCCTCGCTTCAAAACCGTAGGCACCCCCTCGGGAAGAAAAACCCCTTTCGAGGGGTTCGGATGCATGGATATCCTGTCCCGAGGACTGGGGGGACGCTCGACACGGAGTCGGTAATGTAGTTCTCGAAGAAGCTCACTTGGTCATTAGAATCCGACGAGCTCGCATGGGGACCAACCACCTCCTCGTCGGAAATTGAAGACGAGGCCATCTCGACTCCGGAATATACGCGCAGTCGAGGGAAGGGCGAACTGACCGAGACAACGGAGTCGCTAGATGAGGGATCGCTGAAAATCAGCGGGGGAGACTTCGGGTTCTGGGAATAACTGGTCTCGACACTCTCCTCGGCCTCAGGGACCTCCTCGTAGAATCTCTCTTGAGCTTTAAACGCGAAGCCTGATGGAGGGCTCAAAGAGGCTCCTCTAGGAATGAACAAGCGACGTCCAGGCCACGAGAGGCGAACACCTGGAAAATAAAAAGGGTTGAGACATTGAGCAAAGGCACAAAAAAGAATACGCGAGGTGATAACGGGAAGAAACCACGTGGCACCCTAGGGCTACTCTGACAGATAGGACGGCTGGGGAAGAATGTGAAGCACCAAAAAGAGGAAAGAGAAGATGGAATGGAAGCCAGCAGGGTGGGAAACCAAACGTCTCGTCAGTCAAACATCATGACGTTTGGTTTCCCAAGGAATTCGAATTTCGAAAGCAAAGGGGACGAGGGACATCAACTGTCGGTTGGAAAACGAAGGGGTTCGAGAACGTGGCGGGCGCCACCCTCGCCCCACCGTTTCGCCGCCATGGCACAAGCGCAAAACGCTGAAAAGCAACCGTCGCCCCCTAGGGCACGGAACGAAGAAAGAAAAAACGCAAGAAAAAGAGAATCGAGGGCATTGCCCAGACGCGAGCGCCGCCCTCATCCCCTCCGTCTCGCCGCCGCGAAGCACCGGGAAACGCCCATCTCCCAGCAAGGCAAGGGGCGGCGAAAATACGGGGGAGGGACATCGAAAATGCGAAAAAGAGAGTCGAACGCTTACTTGTTTAAAACTAACGCGGCTGGTGCGGTGGCGCTCCAGGGCAGTGTCGGAAGATCGTCGGAGAAACGTTTGAAAATTGCTCGCCAGAAACTGAAAGGACAAGAAAGAAAGAATGAACGCTAGAGGAAGAAGATGGAGATGAGGCGTAGGAGTTACGCCTCTTATAAAGGGAGGACTGGGGCCTCTCCCCACCCCCAAAAAGCTTATTGGGCCTGGTCTGCTTTGACGGCGCATTAAACAAAAAACGGGAGAGCAGGCCCAGAAAACATCGCACACACAAACAAAGGAAGGGCCTAAGTGTCGGGCCTCGCAAGAGAGTTCCTCACAATATGTCCACCCAACCTCTAGACCTCGCACCTCGCAAATCCTAAGAAGTATAAACCCCGCACCCCGGGTTTGATGAACCAACTACCCCTCGTACTTTATGACCTGCGGTCCTCGAGACGAGGTCCCCAGGCCATGGGGTTGTGATGGAGCTCAAAATAGTAAAGTAAGAAGTGGGCCCGGGATACAAGGAATAAACGGATCCGACGGGACTCCCAAGGTGGATTCTGGGGCCCACAACCCTACACGCCTTTTATTTAAACAAAATCCTTGTGCACACGAGGTCTTCCGAGACCTCGGGGACGAGGTTTAAACCTTTGTGACGAAGTCCAAACCTCGTTGCTCGACGACTGGCACCCCCGCCCTATCTCAGCCACTCAGCGGCAGCCTCTCCTCCGGCCAATGGTCGACCGCCTCACACTCGACCAATCAAAAGGCTTGATCTCGGGCGTCCCACATCGAGCAAACACCAAAAGTCATCCTTTCGAAACACTATAAATAGGAAAGAACCTCGTAGGGAACAAGGGTCGAAAAACATCTTGAACTCAAGAACTGTCTTGCTCGTTGAAGATCGACGTGTTGAAACATTGTCAAAAGACCTCGCTATAGACAAGTGAAGTCCACAAAGAGACTTCAAGTCACACAGAGAGCTTTCGCTCACACCAAAGACCTCGCTGCATCATCTCGCAAGCCATCATCACCACACTCAGACTCGAAGCTCAACCTCGCTACCGGAGTCCATCAAGCGGCCTGTGGATAGTAGAATCTCATAGTGATTAGGAGATCTCGAACCTTGTTAGATCGAGATCTCAAATACTCTTAGGAGATCTAAGGTGTAAATCTCGTTTGCTTGCAAACCTCGTTTGCTTTTAACCTCGCTGTAAGAAAACAATAAATAAAGAGCAAGTGTTTGCACAATCGAATAATAGAATCTCGTTTCTTGTCTTCTAGCGACGTTTTATTTCGGATTTCATCACCCTGTGTCCATTGTTTTGCAAGTTTTAGGTTGGAAGATTCAGTTTGAAACGAAAGAGGAAGGAGCAATCAATTAGTGCATTAAAGACGGAATTTTTATGCACTAACACTATACACATACAGTACAACACTTAGAAGCTAATAAAAGAGATTCCAAGCTCCTAAAATGGAAAAACCCCGTACTATATATATGTTGACGATCAAATTGCAAGGTCCGTAGAATGTTTTTATGAAGACCCTCACAACAAAATTAAAACCACTGAGTATGAAGTTTTGAACGTTTCGAGATCCGGAAGAGTCCAATCATATATATACACACATTTAAAACCACTGAAAACAAATTTAAATTTGGATTTGGTGATCACTTTCGGAAGACTCATATGACGAATTAATGACGGATTTAGTTGGATTTCATTTGGATTTGGATTTAGTTCCATGACTAGTTGATGACCCGGGCCTTGCCCGTGGGATTTTTTAAATAAAAATTATAATATATTATTTAAATATGATATATATAGAAATCATGTTTTATATTCTGAAATTCTGGTTTAGTATTAATATCACCCGAGCATTAAACCGAGTTTATTTTTACTCGCTTATGTAATGAACTCACTCGGGCTTGCTATGTTTGGCTTCCATATAAAAGCCTTGCTTTCCCGAGTTTGATTATAACCCTCGAAATAGAATGAAACAGTTCTAGCTCTTTCGTGCTCTTCAAGCACGCAGTCGAGCACGATCTCACTCTCAAATTCAAGTTGGTATCAGAGCAGGGAGAGACGATCGGAGTGAGACAGAGCTTCGAGAGGTTGAATCTGAAAAATCTCATAAAACTACAACAAATTGAGTGATTGCGAGTTGTAGCTGAACGATAAACGATGGCTGGAGAAGAAAGTGCCAGATTCTTAGCTCAGATCGCACAGATGGCTCAAGCGCAGGGACAATCGCAAGGAGATCCGTTGAACTTGAGCAATTCCGACTACCTGGGTATGTTGCTGACTACTATTCCGTTTGATGGCACTAATTTCGTCACTTGGAGTAGACAGATCATGTTAGCTTTGGTTTCGAAGTTGAAGACGGGGTTCATTGATGGATCTATTGAGAGGCCGATTGGAAATCGTGTTAATGAGGCTAGGTGGGATAGGGCGGACAAAATGGTGGCTTGCTGGTTGTTGAATGCTATGACAGCCGACGTCTCTGGTACGTTTGTTTATGTGAAGTCAGCTAGGAGCCTTTGGTTGGAGATTCTGGACAGGTACAACAGGAGTAATGCACCGCAGATCTACCAATTGAAACAAGAGCTAGCGCGTATCACTCAAGGTAATTTGTCAATTACAGCGTATTATGGTAAATTGAAAAAATGCTGGGATGAACTTCAGTTCATGAATGGAATTCCATCTTGTGAGTGTGGAGCCTTGGCTAAGTGCGAGTGCAAAGTGCTTGCAAAGGTGCAGGAGCTGGAGGAACAAGACAAGTTGATGCAGTTTTTGATTAACCTGAATGGGGAGTATGATGCTGTCAAGAGTCAGATCTTGTCACAGGAGCCGTTACCTGATGTAAACAAGGTTTACTATCTTATGATGTCAGTTGAAAAACAGAAGCAAATAACTACTGTTGTGCCTGAACCTGTGGCCTTTGGGGCAATGAATCAAGGACAGTACAACAATGGATCTAAAGGAAATCATGGTGATAAGAAAGATCCAAAGAAAGGGAAAGATTCTGACAAGAAGAAGTGCACACATTGTAGCATGGTTGGACATATAGTTGATGAATGCTTTGAGATAGTAGGCTATCCAGATTGGTATAGGGGTAAGAGGAAGAACAAGGGACAGCCTATATCAGCACAAGCCACGGCAGAAAGCAGTCGACAGAGTTCACCATTGGATGTTGATGCACAAGTTAAGAATCTGAATCCAGAGATAATGCAGGCAATGTGTCAGGAGATGCTGAAAATGTTCAAAGGGAAGACGGTTGCCTCGTCAGTAGCTAATTTTGCAGGTAGTTCCCTTGTAAATTCAGCATATCAAGACTTTAATAAACAAGAATGGATTCTTGATATAGGGGCTACAGATCATATGACTCAATTTTTGGATTATTTAACAGATGTTAAAACCTTGTCTTATCCAATCTTTGTTAAGTTGCCAGATGGGACTTTAAAAAAGGTTATTCAATCTGGTAATGTGATAATGAAACCTGGTTTTGTGATAAGGGATGTGTTGTACATTCCTGAGTTCAAGTTCAATTTGCTTTCTGTTGGCAAGATTATTGCACAAGAGGATTTGCTTGCTTGTTTTGATAAGACAAAATGTACTTTGGAGGGCCGTTTGAATAAGGAGGCCGTGGCAGTTGGCAGAGAATCAGGAGGACTGTACAGGATAGAGGCTCAAGAGGATATTAAACAGAGAGTTAATGAAGTTTATCAAGTTTCAGTTGATAGTCAGACTTTACATAATAGATTAGGGCATATTTCTTTCTCTAGAATGAAGTATGTACCAGGTTTTGACAGTACAATTGCTACAGATATGTTTTGTGATACTTGCAAGCTAGCCAAATTTCACAGACTACCTTTTTATTCCAATGATAATATATCAGATGCTTGTTTTGATTTAGTTCATATGGATCTCTAGGGACCCTTTTCAGTAGCAAGTTTGAATGGAAAGAAGTACTTCTACACAATTGTAGATGACTTCAGTAGAGCTACATGGACATACTTAGTTCATGATAAAACACAGGTTTTTGATATTCTCAAAAGCTTTGTGTCAATGGTCAAGAACCATTTTGGTGTTATTCCAAAACAAATAAGATCTGACAATGGTACAGAACTGATGAATAATAGATGTGCACAGTTCTTGTCAGACTTAGGAATATTACATCAAAAGACCATGCCATATTGCCCACAGCAAAATGGTGTGGTTGAAAGAAAACATAGGCACCTAGTGGAGACAGCTAGGGCACTAATGCTGCATGCAAATCTCCCAAAAGGATTTTGGGGAGATTGTATTTTGACAGCCACCTATTTGATTAATAGGATGCCCTTGATCACTACAAAGTGGAAGACACCCTTTGAAATGCTTTTCCACAAGCAACCAGGTTATGAAAATTTGAAAGTAATGGGATGTCTGTGTTATGCCAAGGCTTTAAAGGTAGGTCATGATAAGTTTGATCCTAAAGGAAGGAGGTGCTTGTTGCTTGGGTATCCTGTTCAGAGAAAGGGATATAAGTTGCTGGATTTAGTGACTAAGGAGATTTTTCACAGCAGAGATGTGGAATTCTTTGAAGACATCTTTCCTTTCAAACAGAATCAGGTTGATACAGTAGCTCCACATACACACAGTTCATCTTTGTTCCCTATAGGACCTGCTTCTTCATCGGAGGATAATGCTCCTGCCATGTTGCCTACAGAAACAATACAAAATGAAGTAGGAGATATTCCTGGAGCAACCATCAGGTTTCATAAATCTTCCTTCACCTCCATTGCGAAGATCCACTAGAGTAAGACAACTGCCTGTGTGGTCTCAAGACTATGTTATGCAAGCAACCATCTACGATCCTAGCAAGGAGTATGGTCAGTGTTATCATGCATTCATGTCCCAAGTGTACTCAGTTCGAGAGCCTGCATCATATTCTCAGGCTCAGGGCCATCCAAAATGGGAGGAAGCTATGAAAGTTGAGTTAGCAGCCTTGGATAAAAATGGCACATGGGAAATGACAGCTTTACCTGAAGGACACAAGGCAATAGGCTGCAAGTGGGTGTACAAGGTGAAGTATAGAGCGGATGGCACAGTTGACAGATATAAGGCAAGATTAGTGGTCAAAGGGTTTAATCAAAAACTTGGCAAGGATTATAAACATACTTTTAGTCTTGTAGCCAAGTTACCCACAGTGAGAATTTTCATAGCTATTGCCACTAGCAAAGGATGGCCAATATGTCAACTTGACATAAATAATGCCTTTCTTCATGGTTTCCTTGAAGAAGACATTTATATGCAACCACCAGAGGGGTATCCTACAAGTAGCTCAGCTCAAGTTTGCAAGTTAAAAAGATCCATTTATGGTCTAAAACAGGCGTCTAGGCAGTGGAATAAGGAGCTAACCACCTTCTTGGTCAGTCAGGGGTATAGTCAATCTACTAATGACTACTCTCTCTTTGTCAAGACACAAGGTACATAGTTCACTGGTATTTTAGTTTATGTGGATGACATGTTGATTACTGGTAATGATGATCAAGAGATTGGCTTGATTAAGGCTGCATTGGATAAAAAATTCACTATCAAGGACTTGGGGGAAGCCAAGTATTTCTTGGGAGTGGAAATTTTGAGAGATGAGACTGGAACATACTTAAGTCAGAAGAAATATGTTTCAGACATCATTACTGATGCACAGTTGCAAGATGCTAAGGAAGTTCCTTGTCCTATGCAACCAGGCTTGAAGCTTGATATAGGAGTGGGAGAATTGTTGGAAAATCCTGAGCAATATCGTAGATTGGTAGGCAGATTGCTTTACCTTTCCCTCACACGCCCAGACATCTCGTACACAGTTCAGCATCTCTCTCAGTTTGTTTCACAACCTCGCAAGCCACATTTACAGGCAGCTATGCATCTGGTAAAATACCTGAAAGGAACTGTTGCTAAGGGTCTGTTCTATTCTGTGAAAAACAACCTCAAAATGACAGGATACTCGGATGCAGACTGGGGATCATGTTTGTTCACCAGAAGGTCATTGACAGGTTTTTGTGTGTTTCTTGGGACTTCACTTGTTTCATGGAAAACAAAGAAGCAAACCACAGTTTCTAGATCGTCTGCCGAGGCTGAATATAGGAGTATGGCAGCCAGCACTGTAGAATTGGTTTGGACATCTTTTATTCTCAACGATTTTCATGTTTCAGTTGCATTGCCTGTCACTCTTTTCTGTGATAACAAAGCTGCACAACAGATTGCAGCAAATCCTTGTTTTCATGAAAGAACGAAGCATCTAGAGATTGATTGTCACTATACTAGAGAGAAGGTCCAAGATGGGTTTCTCCAGACAGCTCACATTTCAACTGGGTTGCAGCTAGCAGATGTCATGACTAAGCCATTAGCCAAAGGTCAACATGATTTTCTTTTGCTCAAGTTGGGTTTGCATCCATTCCAACTTGAAGGGGGTGTATAGAAATCATGTTTTATATTCTGAATTTCTGGTTTAGTATTAATATCACCCGAGCATTAAACCGGGTTTATTTTTACTCGCTTATGTAATGAACTCACTCGGGCTTGCTATGTTTGGCTTCCATATAAAAGCCTTGCTTTCCCGAGTTTGATTGTAACCCTCGAAATAGAATGAAACAGTTCTAGCTCTTTCGTGCTCTTCAAGCACGCAGTCGAGCACGATCTCACTCTCAAATTCAAGTATATATGTATTATAATTTATATAATAAAACAATATTATAAATATTTAAGTTAATTATAATAATATCTTGTATTATTAAAATGAATACAAATATTATCTTATTCTTAAAAATGTTATTTATAATATTTATGCAATAATCATACAAAAGTTGATGTTCTTAACTCATAGGTTGATCCAAATTCGTACAAAAACTGCAATGAATTGACACAATCAACCCGTAAATTTTAAGGAAATGAACTTATACTCAACCGAACTTGAAATGATCGAGCCTAAACCTGATTAAACTGACCCGATTAATTGGTTTAACATTAAGGGATCAATAATTTTTTATTTATTCATTAAGGGATCCGTAATATGAAAAATCAACATAATTATGAATAGAAAATTAATATATTGTAAAACCTAACATATCTATACCGATATTAATTAAAAAATTGTCATACTTATTAATATAAACATGGTATAAAAAATCATCATGCTTATGAATAAAAAATGTAAAAAGTTGTTGTATTTTTGAATGAAAAATTAATCTACAAAAATCTAAAAGTTAATATAAATTCTAGCATTAAAAAGTGTGGACATAGTTATGGATGCAATATTAATATAAACAATTTCGTAACTAAAACTATGGTGAATAAAATTAAAATTTAATGACAATATTGTATTTAAATATTATATTTAAAGATAGAATATTAATAGATAAAACCCGACATATTTATGGATGAAAATTTAAAAAGTTATCATTCTTAAGCATAGAAAACTAATATTGAAAAATTCGAAATTAATATGAAAATTATGGTCAATATTCATTAAAAACATTGACATACTTATAAACAAAAAATTAATATAAAAATCCGAAATTAATATAAAAATATATGATTAAAAAAAAGGTTCATACTAATTAAAAATGTTAGTATAATTTTTAATAAAAAGTTAATATAAAAGAATCTGAAAATTTAATATTGAAAAAACCGTAAATTAAAATAGGGTCCATATTTTATACTTATAGATATAAAAATTATCTATTTCATTTGGAGATATTAAATTAATTTATTATGGGATTTTGAAGTAAAAAAGCATAGTTGGGATATTAAATTACTATTTTATATTTGTCATATTTATGGATAGAAACTTAATATTAAAAATATACTTATAGATAGAAAAGCTATAAAAATGATTTTATATTTATCATATTTATAGATAAAAAAAACTTATCTATTTTACTCTAATATATTAAATTAGTATTTTTATGTGTCATACATATGGATAGAATTATTGTATTATTTCTTTGTATTTGTTAAATTTTGATTAAATTGATATATGTAAGGATGTTTCTAAAATATTATACCTATCTTATCTACAAAAAACTATCATTTAAAACGTAATAAACATGTGCAAAGATAAAAATAATGAAAGCTCGTACCAAATTTTCAAATTGATAATCATACCAAATTGATAATTAAATTGTATAATATAATGAAAAAAATTCCTGATAAAGTTAATATCGGTACGACAAATCGTAATCGTTAATTAAAAAATTATTATTAAAAAAAGGTTGGTTGGGATATAAATTCTTAATGCTGAATCTGTCCAAAAGTACTTCAGGTTTTGAAGATACTGTACCCGTCATGCCATGCACGACTACGACTCATCAATTTTTAGATATATTACAAATATGATATTAATAAAGTAAATATACAAAAATAAATAAAAAGCCAAAAATAATGTAAATTCTTAAAAAAATAATCAAATTCAATTCATAAAAGATCATTTCAATAAAAAGTTTAAAATATAATTAATGAAAAAGATTAAAAATATAAAAAAAATAGAATTTTTTTTAAAGATAAAAAATCTTCTATATTTAAATAAAAATCCAAAAAGATAATTAAGGAAAAGATAATATAATTTTTTTATAAAAATTTAATTTCGGTAAGTAATTATATAGATATTTAAAAAAGTTTCTTTTTTTTTATCAAAATTTGATTTAAGATAAATATTTTTTATAAATAGATAAAAAGATAAAGATAAAATAATTTTCGTAATTTTTAATTAAAATTTGAATTAATTTTTTCCTTAAAAACAAATAGAAAGGAATTTAATTGGAAAAAAATAATATAAATAAAAAAATTTAAATATAAGGTGGGGCCAGAATTAATGCGGTGACCAGAAAAGTTACAACTTTAATATATAGTTATAGATAGATATGACTATTTTTATTTCAAAGATATATATGTGATCACATGCATATACATATTTTTCTTATCTTTTTTTTTAATTTATCTTTTATAAATAAAATAAATATAATGTCATTTTTTTATTTGTATTGGTCGAATCGACTAATATTATTTTATCTTTATGTTTAGTTGGGGATAAATTTTTAAAAATATTATTTTATCTTTATGTTTACTTAGAGATAACTTTTTTGCATAATTAACTATTTTAAAGTATTATTTTAATAAAGATGTGATGTGGCGCAACGTGGTGACAGAAATTGCTTCAGCTTTAGTTATTAGTAATAGATGTGGACCGTGCTAATTAATTAATGACGGATTGGCTAGGGCATAAATTACCATCTATATTTGGTAACTACATTTATTTTATATATCCATTTTTTGAGAATATATATTAGTGTGAGCGGGTAAAACAAACATAGCTATCATAATTATTTTCGTTATCGCCATAAAGGTATTTTTTAAATATTACATATTTATTAGTTTTATTTATTTTCCTATTATATTAAATATGGTGGTTATGGAACTTAATGGAAGATTGTATCTTTTGTTAAAGATAGAATTAAAGTTGGAGAAGGGGTGGAATATTCCTTGCTTGGGCTTTAAGGCATCTGACTAGTTCTAAGATATGTGTAAATTCGGCCCCCTAGAAAGCAAAACAATGCCTCAGTTGACGGTGGCCACGGGTGCGGGTTGCGAAACTGCGACCGCGGTTCACCACAGTAAGCTTCTAATCGAGATAGATCCTTGAAATCATACGACGCGTGTCGGAATCAAGGATCCGAAGACTAAGTGCAAGGGCATTGTAAAACCGAAAGGTCAACAATGCTTAAATATGATAGAAGAGTTCAAGTTGCTCAAGATTGGACAATGATCAAGCGATCAAAATGAGTCCATTGATGCCTTGGCAACATTAGCCACTCGTGCAAGAATCGCTTAAGACCTCGATGCGCGTCGAGGCAACTGGATGTCCAACAAATTGGCATCTAAATCGAAATTTTGAGCAAGAACGTACTTGCAATTGTGACCGTGATCACAAGAAGCGAAACTACGTAGGATCTCGAATGGCAAACGCCCTTGATACGCAACTTGGATGAGAACATTGACCCTCGGATATCGCCGAGGCACGGGAAGTTCTCTTAAGGGCTCGTAGATTTTGGCTATGGCCGGAAAAGATTTTATAGTATAGTTCTTTTTTCGGGCAAAACATGAGAAGTGTACCCCCAAGCAAGGTTGATCCTACATTGTACGAGATCCGTGAAAGTATATACGAAATGTTATGCCGGAGATTGCATTTCAGCTCTCCAAGCTCGTTTGCAAAAATATTGGTGGCCTTTCGTGTGAAAAGCGTCTCGAGAAAACCAATAAAACAATCGTCGCGCTCTTTCCGACCACCTCGTCTTTGCCGAGGATCGTCGAGACGCTACCGCTACACGAATCGCATCCTACCAAGGGAAGCCACAGCCCAACGCGTGGAGGCCTATACGTCAGAAGGTTATGGAAAAACACACGCGTATGGTATTGCTCGGCCCAAATGGGAAGGGGTCATATTAGGTGGTTACAGCGCAAAGTCGGAGAGCTCAATCGTTCAAGAGTATCGACGGGAATGTCGTACCTCATGCTTGGGATATCGCCCATCTTGAAAAGGCTCCTCGCGTGAATGTTGTGTTAAGAATAAAGCTTATTGGACAAGCACCTCGTTTTTGTGTTCTTTGTTTTCTAAAACAAAATCCCCGGTCGAGAACCTTTTCAACTTTCTGTTCTCCTATCTCTGTTTTGCTTGTTCCAATGGGTCTACCTTAAATCTCAACAAATGACACGCTTAAGAGTGAGCAAAGAATCTATGATATTCGCTCATAGATGTGTAACTATGATATTCGCTCATAGGTAAATTCATGATATTCACTCATGAATGCCCATGATATTCGCTCATGGATAAACTCGCACGCACGCACGCACGTTAGGGGAACCCAATCGACTAATCTGCATGGCCACTTCGACTAAGATACCTCTGTACCCTACGTCACTGTATATGAGAAAACGTATACAACGACGTAGGTAGGGCATTTGAGAGCGGGTAAAACAAACATAACTACCATAATTATTTTCGTTATCGCCTTAAAGGTATTTCTTAAATATTACGTATTTATTAGTTTTATTTATTTTCCTATTATATTAAATATGGTGGTTATGCAACTTAATTAAAGACTTTATCTTTCATTAAATATAGAATTAAAGTTGGAGAAGGGGTGGAATATTCCTTGCTTGGGCTTTAAGGCATCTGACTAGCCCTAAGATATGTGTAAATTCGGCCCCCTACCTCTCCTTCTTCCATTATAAATACACGTCTTCATCGTGTAGGGAAAGCATATTGATTGATAGACTGATACTCGCTCAAGCTATTGAACACACCTATTGACATCTTGAACAGGCTAATATTTGCTTAGTTCGACTATTCAGGAATATCCATACTCGCTGGATCTCTCGCTTTCTAGTTGTACCTCGATGTTCAATTCGACAAACTGCTCTTTTGACTTAGGCATCAGAGGTGGATTAGGGGTCCCCGCCCCTTGTGTCTACTGTTTTGCAGGTTACAGGTTGGATGATTCGGTTTGGAACGAAAGAGGAAGGAGTTCTCAATTAGTGCATTAAAGATCGATTTTTTGTGCACTAACAATTAGTTTCATCTTGAAAAAATTACGCCACACGACGTTATTCTTTCTAGTTTTTTTTAGAACATATATCAAGTTTTTTAATAATAAATATTATAATTACTTTTATTATTCTTTCTATACATTCGATTTTTTATATTATAAAAACTTGATTTATATGTTGATAATTTTTGTATTATTATTACTTTTATGCTCCAGGTATACAATTTTTTTTATCTAAATGTTGATATTTTCTAACATAAATAAATAATTTATCAAATATATGATATATTTTAGTATACATAGACATAATTTTATATGAATCCACATTTTACATTCATGTGCTTGAATAAATTAATTTCAATTTTTTAATAAATCAGTCGTCCCTTCAATCGGATTATCCATTTCTTTGAACCTTTCAATGGATCCGTCAATTCTTTCATTCATCTCATTCGTTATCGGTGATGTAGGATAACAATTGGCCATATTGTTGGTTTTTATAATGTATGGAGAATAAGAAAAATAACATCAATTATGAAAAGACTACCCAAATACTAGAATGAACAAGTTGATCTCACGTTTATTTTATTCCAAAATTAAAACTCTTAGTTCCTATTATCACACAACTTGATTTTTATAATTTTTTTTATAAATCATAATTAGTAAAAAAATCTTAACCTTTGAAAATCCTATATCTACATTTAAGGATCCTCCAAATTATCTAGTCTTTGGAAAGAAGGTGAATTTAAATTTTTGTAGTGTTTTCCCATATTATTCATGATTTGGTGAATATGGGTGTGTGGAATCCTATATTTGAAGGTGGAATTGGTTTGTCACACTGGTTCTTCGCGGATGATTTGATTTTGTTTGCTGAAGCATCGGTTAGACAAGCCACTATCATCAAGAGTTACCCCGACCATTTTTGCTTCTTACTCTGGAGAAGCGGTTAACTATAGCAAGAGCAATAACATATTTTCCAAGAAAGTCAACCAAGGAGACTAGGAAGCTATTAGTCACTTCTTGTCTATTCCGATTACTGATGACTTTGGGTCTTATTTGGGAGTTCCAAACATTTGTGATCGGATGTCGGTTGATCTCTACAATTTCCTTCTTGACAAGATTTAAGCTCAACTTAACATTTGGCAAGCGAAATATTTCTCGATGGCGGGTCGAGTTACTCTTGTTCAATTAGTACTCTCAATCCACTTGTGATGCTATGATAAAAAAAATTCACAACTTTATTTGGGGTTCGACGAATGAAAAGCGAAAGATTCATTTATTAAGTTGGGAGATAATTTGGCCTTACTCACTAAACTCGGTTGGCGGATTTTGAATGAGCCCGATTCAATATGGAGCAAAGTGATTCGGGGCAAATATTGTAACAATAGATTGGACGTGGAAATGTTCCAACCGAAAACTCACTTGTCGTACATGTGGAGGGGCTTTGTTCATGGCTCGAGTGTCCTTTCAAAGGGGATTGCAATGGCTGTGGGTAATGGCAAATCCACTCTATTTGGGATTCATATGTGGCTTGGCAATGGGCCGCTCCTTGATGCTGCGCTGATTGATGTTTCGTTGACTCAACGAAGCTGTGTTATGGTCGAATATCATGCTCCAACTGGATGGAAATGGCATGTTTTGTCCCTTTACCTTCCTCCAGAGTTGTTGCAATGCCTGGATTCTATTACCCTTCGTGATGATCGATCGACCTTGGATAAAATTTATCGGCAACCTTCACAACATGGGTCTTTTATTACAAAATAGGCTTATGAGAAGGTGAGGAGTATTGATTTCAAAAATTCGGACCAGGTGTGGTTGAAAATCTAGAAAATATATGCACAACAATGTGCCTTTCGGTTTATCTATATTTCTGCCCACAATGTCGTAATGTGCAATGAGACTAGGGCGAAAAGGCACTTGGCACAGTCAGCCAGCTGTCCACTTTGCCAAGAACTGGAATCCTCGCTCCATTTACTCTGTACTGTGCTGAAATCCGTCAAGTGTGCACCCTGGCTGGTAATGCGCTTGATCATAATTTTTTTTACCTTGACAGAAATCCGCCCGTAGTTGTTTTTTAATATTCAGCGATGTGATTCTTGGAGCACGACTTTTGCCACCATGTTTTGGCAATCTTGGAAGGTTCGTAACAAGCTTGTCTTTCAAGGTATGGATGAGGTAAATCACTTAAGCTCTCAGGTTTTCTCTACGGTTGATGCTTATGAAGTTTCAAAGAGGGTGCTAAGCAGTATTCAACCGATTCAACACTCCTGCACACGACCCACTTTTTGGACTCCACCGCTGCCTGATTGGGTGGCCCTCAACATGGACGTGATGTCAAAAGGTAAACCGGGTCTAGGTGGGTGTGGTGGTGTTTTCCGCGGCCATACGTAGGGTTTCCTTCAAGCTTTCTCTTTCAAGAATGGCTTATGCTTTGAGTAATTAGCTAGGCGCCATTTACAAGGGACTTTCTATAGCTAAGAGTTCCGACTTCACTCGGCTGGAGGTTCAAACCAACTCCAATCAAGCTTTCAACTTGTTATCTCAACAGGTTTTACAGCCACATAAGGACTTCTTTCTCATTGAAGAATGCCTTAAGCTTATCAAAGATGGTTCTTGGGAACTACTCGAGCTTACGTACATTTCAAGAACCACAAATCAGGTTGCAGATGCTCTTGCTAATCTCTCTATGATTTAAACACACATTTTGTTGAATTTTTCTATTCTTAATTGTATTACAGACCTTTTATTGGTTGATGAATCGTGCCCTTTAGGGGTCTAACTCTAGTTTTTAATAATTAAAATCCACAGGAGCTGAGCTCCGTTTTCACACCAAATTTTTTTTTGCAGGTTTTGAAGAAAGTTAATGGACCAGTAGGTAGAGTGCACATGTACTTACTAAGCCCAACCCAGTCGTTATGGACGTGTATGGGACACATAAAGTGATGAATTCCATCCTAAAATCAATTGACAATAAAAAAGTAATCCAATTTTATACGTACCAGACCGCTTTTCTTTTAAATTTCAGACGTGGGATAAGTTTTATTCGGCTATCGAATTCATACTATTACAAATATACGACGGAAAGATCCGAATAATTAATTGGAAATGTTGGGAAGAAGATGGGGAAGGAGATCAGAGAGACGGTGGCGTGAAAAAACGGAGTGCCACGCCGTCCAAATCAACCATGCGCACTTGATCGATCCATCCATCGATACCCTCTTTCTCTTCCTCGATCTTCATATATATATATATATATATATAGCGCCCTTCTTTAACCTCCCTTCTTTCTCTCATTAACATCTCTCTCTCTCTCGTTTACCTATATTGTTTTTGAACCCTAGCTAGGCCTATCCAAATATAGAAATTGAGCTGTCGAGCTTAGCCTCCATATATATATAGAATCTCGATCAAATGGTGACTACGTATCTGTGGTAGGTACGTATATATCTTCCAATTAATTAAGGTTGGTTTAATTCTTCTTCTGAAGCTTTATCCTCGATCGTATGTTAGTCCGCTAATCAGAAATGGATTGGTGTTGGATCGTATAATATGCATCTCCGGCCATCACATGAATTGCTTGAATTGTTTTGATCTATTTAATTGCCTGATTTGATCTATTGCATGTGTTGATTCATTTAGCCAAAGTATAGGATGATTTGCTAGATAAATTAGCTAGTCTTGCATTATACGTATGCTTATTCATTGATTAGGATGATAGATAGATTAATTAACTAGGGTTTTGAATTAATTATTCTTTCAAGTTTTTTTGTTTTTTTTTGTAAATTTCTTTTTTTATATATATATATATATACACATATTATGGATATATTTGAGTTAGGGATTGTGATGTGGAGAAACTGCCATCCAGAAGGCCACCCATTCAAAGGTAAGAGGAAGCATGCCATGGAGTGCACTCTACTCAAAGGACAGCACACCATGTTTCAACTGACCATAGCTAACTTTTACATTAAACAAATGTCAATATTTTCGGCTTCTAATTAATACTACTATATATATATGCACTTTTAATTTCGAGTTTCCTAATTTAGATTAATTATATTGCTAATTTGTGTTCATGCAGCAATTAATAATTAATTACAGCAAGTATCTAATTAACTTGCCCCGTATATACCATACATATCCCATGCTATTTATATCTTCACAAGCATCTTCTCTGGGACTTAATTCCAAGTGCACATATGTATATATATATATATATATATCTACCTTATAAATTTACTTGCATTAAATTTCAGATATTTAAATCAAATATCTTGCTTGCTAGCTAGCGTACGTACGTGATGGATATAAACGATCGAAGCGTTCCACCAGGCTTTAGATTTCACCCTACCGAAGAAGAGCTGGTGGGTTATTATCTGATACGAAAGATTAATTCTCTCGAGATTGATTTGGATGTTGTTGTCGACATTGATCTCTATAGGATCGAGCCTTGGGACATCCAAGGTACGTAGGCATCTTAATTTGTCTTGTTTTTTCAATCATTTATATATAAAGCCGAGTTCGATCGATCTGTATAGATATATGGCGGTGTTGTGTGCGTGCATGCAGATAAGTGCAGGCTAGGGTATGCGGAGCAAAACGAGTGGTACTTCTTTAGCCACAAGGACAAGAAGTACCCAACGGGGACCCGAACAAACCGGGCCACGGCTGCAGGATTCTGGAAGGCGACAGGTAGGGACAAAGCGGTCGTCTCCAAGAATAAGATCATAGGGATGAGGAAGACCCTCGTCTACTACAAGGGCCGCGCTCCCAATGGCAGGAAATCCGATTGGATCATGCATGAATACCGCCTCCAACATTCTCCTCCTCATCCTCAGGCGAGTTATAAATAAATTATATATTTTCTTCATTCTTACTAATGAATTATATAACTGTTGAGAATATAATCTGTATCCACATCTGAAATATAAAGAGAAAATGGCTATCATATATACTCTTGGGTTATTCCTCCTATTGTAAATTGGTTTTAGGATGGAACCCCATGGGCTTATATGCTAGGCCCATCCGCACATGTGTGCGCTCAACCCAACACGTCCTTATTTCAGGAAGAAGGATGGGTGGTGTGCAGGGCGTTCAAGAAGCCAAGCCCCAGCAGCAATAACAGGCCATATGGGTATGAGCCATGTTGGCAAGTCATGAACCCATCCACCACCACCGCGCCCGCCTCTCAGTCACCTCTCCCGGACCTCATGGACTCCAACTACAACCACCACCAACCGCTCCACACTGCCTTGGACTTTGATCACCAACAAATCTGCTCCGAAAACCAACCAGGGTTTGCAACCAATACTCATCCGGATCAGGATCATGCAGAAGGCGGCTTGTACGAAGATTACAAGAGCAACAACAACTGGAGATTCTTTAACACCTTGCTTGGATGTGATGATCAGATCCCTGAACAACCGCCTTCATGCTCCAATATCAATGATCCAAGCTCTCATACTAATAATGGATATGACCACTTGGCGTCGGCTGATCAAGATGGGCAAGTCGCTCATTATCTCAAGTGTTTTAACAGCATGTAATCCGAGGATCAGAATTTTGATCCTTTAATTAGTTATTCGCATACATTATTTGATTTGGATCGGTCAAGGTAGACTTCCAAAAGATGATATGCTATGTAGGATGGAGATGAATTATTGGCATCATCCGTTCATTTCTCAAAAATTGTTTTTTCGCCCCTTGATTTTTTGGGGTTAAGGTACAGGTAATTAAGATACCTACTAGCTACTAGCTAGATATGTACGACAATGAATGTTGTGTTCTGACTAAATTCATGTGTTCTTTTTTTTTTTTTTTGAATGAACTAAGAATTCATTCATTTGTAAGGAACGAAGTAAAAGAGTACATATCCTAGGCAATCCTAGGGTGACAAGCCACCTCCTAATCTCTCAGTTTGGTTTTCTACCCAAAAAAAACTCAGTTTGCTTTTTTTCCATTTAACTTGAAGAACATCATCATCATCATCCTGACCCATTGAGGCTCCTCTATATCGGAATCTCAAAGGTCAAGATGGGGTACACTGCCCAAGGTATGCCCGATAGACCCAATAAGTACTCTGAAATTCAGCTATGTGACAATAATAACGTAACTAGATTTAGTTATAATACACAAAAATAGATGTAGGACTAAATCCATCTCAAAGACAATGTATCTAACTCGAAGAACATGATTGATTATATACAAACCACACTCATGAGGTTCAATGGTACAATTTTGATGGATTTTGACATTCCTACATCAACAAACTTATTAAATGATTAGCAAAAAAGCAGGTGGCCCAAGTATGAAATTGGATACATCTCTTTCTTCTCCATATTACAAACATTTACAGCCAAGCATGTAGGTTTCTTCCTACCCTTCTTGTATTCGCCCAATTTGTGACTTTCTTCAGACCTCCTTGCTGAATATGCATTCAAACCATAGGTGATTCGGAGTTTCAATTTCTTGTTGGCATAGGGTGCAAAAGCTAGCTAGATGATATGGAATTATCTCCTCGATTGCTCGATGGTGACAATTCGATCCTGTTTTGATCCCGATCTTGACAAGTACTTTTCCTTGCCTTTGAATGCACACAATTAATCACTCTCCTCTCTCTTTAATTGAATCAAATTATGAGGATTCAATTATAAGAACACGGGAATTTCAATCACTCAATTCGGAGTTGAATTGCAAAAGTTATGAAGATTACAAGAACATAAGACACGATTACAAGAATGATATTTTGGACCAAAGACTCGAGAATAACTATGTTAGGTTATTCTCCAACTCTGATCTAATTTTTATTAAATAAAATGCTTAGTTTAAGTATAAAAAGAGAGGATTAGAAACTTGGAGAACAAGCAAAGGAAGAGTCAGTTACAAGTCAACTAATTATCTTCTACCTTTTCTCAAGTTTCTATCCTAAAATAAAACATAACATAAAAGATAAAATTAATAAGCCAATAAAACATCTAAATAATATAAGTCTGATTTCTATCTAAACCTTTGATCTCGGGGAGAACCTACAATTGTACGAGGTCATGAACCAAGATATAATAAGCATGGTGTTGACAAGGGAATCCATTTCCCGTTATACTTTGTCTGCCGCATGCTCCAGCCCACGGAACAACAGTATTCCCCAACCAAGAAGATGGCGCTTGCGGTGGTTATTGTCGCGTGTATGTTCAGGCCGTATTTTAAGGCTCACCTGATTCAAATCCTCTCGAACCTCCCTGTCCGCAAAATTCTCCATTGGCCCGCACTCTTAGGGAAGATGATGAAGTGGGCGGTTGAGTTGTCAGAGTTTGACATAAATACCTACCAAGAACTACGATCAAGGGACAAGCTCTGGTTGACTTCATGGGTGGATGTCCCTTTTTCTATAACTAAGAAGAGATTGGAGGAGTGGAAGGTCTTTGTAGATGGGTCTCGCTGCAATGCAGTGGGTGGGGTCGGGGTCATTTTGACCAGCCCATTTGATGTGTTTCGACTTTGTGAAGGGTTTTGTATTGCCTAGAGTGGGCCGAATCTTGTCTTGGATGGCAAGTCACACCTCGAGTCTTGGCCAACGTGGAATCCAAGAGGTGGAATCTCTAGTTGTCTTCCACGAAAGCGTTGGTTTGATGTTCAACACAAGAGGGTATGTCGAACTAGACTACGAGTCTCAGGACTAGACTCATTTAATGGCGACTTTGGACTAGAGGCCAAAGTTGTTGTTTGATCACATCCTCAAGACTAGGACTCGAAGGAGAGATTGAATCAAAGTGACGATTCATTCTAGACAAAGAGCTAGCTTGGTGTTCTAACATGAGAAGGATAGAAAAACAAAGGGGTGACACCCAATCCAATGAAGGAGGAGAAACTCAACTCAATTGAACTTTACCTTGGATAAAATTGAACGTAAAGGATAACTATTACAAGCAAAGGTTTATATAGTGCTAAACTAGTCCTAATTAATCTATCTAGAAGACTTAAAGATAGAAACTTGCTCAAAGATAAAAGATATCTAGAAATCCTAACAAGCTTAGGCTAAGTCAAGTGGAAAACTGTTGACTCAGACCTAAACCAAAAGGAAAGATATAAGGCATTAATTATAAAAGATAGATTTTTTTGGATAGTTAATCTAGGGATAGATAGACTTTCCAAAAATATGTAATAACCTCCACAAACTCTAATGAACTCCCTAAAAACTAAGTAAGTCGGCGAAGCATGGAAAGGGAACAAAGGTGTGTGCACGGGTGGCTTGGTGAGAAATGGACTTGGTTGCTTATGTGCCAAGGCGTCGAGGAGGTGTAAGTGCATCACACTCGGCTTGCACACCAAGGTTGCGCATCCCGACATTAGGAAAGGATCCGCGAGCGATGGCACAAAACTTGGTGCCAAGGGTCCGAATCAATGGTGATATCGAGGGCGTGACTTATGGCGCAAAGCACACCCTATAACATGGGAACGCCGATGGATGGTGCCAGTGTAGTGAGGGTGACACCCATCGTGACAGTGGAGAGGACTTGGCACTTGGCGAGCATCTTCGATGGGTCTTGGACTTAGACTTGCACTTGGAAGGGAACCTCTCCTTGCGCATGTAGACCCAAACAAGGTTTCTCGGGGAAAAGACAACTCGTCGCCGACTGCAGTAATGTTATGTGGCATATTGGTGGGCATGCCTCTCTAATTGGATGCATGTTTGGCAGTGAAGCGCCATAATGTGCTTGGATCGGTTGGAGTCGGTGATGTGATCTCCGTCATTAGGGGTGTGGATGCAAATCAAGTGGTGCAATAGGATTTCTTCCATAAACCACCTCAAATAGCGTGAGCATAGTGACTGAATGCCTACACATGTTATAAGAAAACTCTACAATAGAAAGTAAGTATTCCCAACGCTTGGGATTAGCTTTAAGCATAGTGCGAAAAAGAGCCCATAAGGTCTGGTTAGTGAACTTGGTTTGGCCATCTGTTTGGAAGTGATAGCTAGTTGAAAACAAGAGCTTAGTTCGCAACTTACCGCAAAGTGTCCTCCAAAAGTCACCGACAAACATAGAATCCCGATCACTCACAATTGTCCATGAGATCCTATGAAGTCACATGAGATTATCATAAAAGTGTTCGAAGATCTCAACAACACTATTCGTGGACTTACAAGCCACAAAGTGGGCCATTTTGGAAAATCGGTCAACTATAACAAATATTGAGTCCCTTCCTTTTCTAGTCATTGGAGGGCCTATAATAAAGTTCATAGAAATATATTCATAAGGACCTTGTGAAATAGGCAAAGGCGTGTAAACGCCTTGAGCATGGGAAGTGGACTTGTCCCTTTGGCATGTGACACAAGCAAACACGTTCCTTGTCACTTGCCTATGCATATGTGGCCAAAAGAAGTGTTCTCGAAGAGAACTTATAGTCTTTTGAACCATGAAGTGCCCTCGGGTATCAAGTGCCTTTCTAATCAAGGCAAGCCTAATAGATGAACTTAGGATAAAAAGGCATCCCTCCTTATACAAATATCCATCACTAAAAAAGAAACCATCATTCCTATGAGTCTGAGAAGAGAGACATGACTCAAAGAGAGGAGTAAAAAAAGAATCATGCAAATACAACTCCTTAATTAATATAAATCCTAGCATTTTAGTTTCAATATCATTGATTAAGGCATACCTCCTAGACAATGTGTTGGCCACCACATTGTCTTTCCCTTTCTTGTGGATGAACATATAAGGAAATGTGTGTAGAAACTCCACCCATAGTGCATGTTGGAGGTTCAATGTAGATTAGCTCTTCAAATAGCTAAGCGCCACATGGTCCGAGTGGATCACAAACTCACGTGGCCATAGATAGTCTGCACATATCTTCAACACACGAATAACATCATAAAGCTCCTTATCATATGTCGGGTAATTCAATTGTGCTCCGGATAATTTCTCATTAAAGTAGGCAATGGTCCTCCTTTGTCGGTGTAAAATGCCACTTATGCCGATGTTGGAGGCGTCACACTCAATCTCAAAGGCCTTTGATAAATCCGGGAGTTGTAAGAGAGGAGAATTACACAAGTCTTTCTTAAGACCTAGGAATGCGGCCTCATGATGTTGCTTCAATGGAAGGGGCGGCAATGACAGAGACGTCTTTTACAAATCGTCTATAAAATTCGGCAAGTCCAAGGAAAGAGCGTACTTTGGTGGTTGATTTTGGAGTGGGCCACTCTTTGATAGCTTGGACGTTCCTTTCATTCACGCTCAAGCCATCTTTAGACAACACATAGCCGAGAAAAATGGTGGATAGCGAGCAAAATGTGCACTTACGATCACGCCTAATTTAGTCATATTTTAGTAGTTGCATATTAATTTGTCATTTTCCATGCATATTTTGCATATTTTATAGGGAAAATTGCATATAACCACCCGATATTTTACAAATGTTGCATTTCACCACCCCTTATTTTATTTTCTACACTTAACCACCCTTAATTTTATATAATGGGGCATTTAACCACCAATTTGACAGATCCGTCTGAAATTCCGTTTGCCACACTAAATCGCACTTTTACCCTTGTTTTAATTATTTTTTACGAAAAACCCCCTTAAATACATTACCTAATCCATTTCAGTTGCAGAGAACGTCTATGGAGGTTGAGCGATAAGAAGGGTAAAACCCAGAGCTCTCATCAATGGCGGAATACAACAGCTCCGCCTTCTTCTTATTCCTCTTTTCAACCTCCACAAGCCCACCTTGCTCCACCAAATCACCAAACACAAATCCACACATATAAATCCCAAAACAAGGCGGGGTGTTGTAAAGCGACTTATTCTCCACATGGATCTTATAATCGAACATGATTGGAGTCAGGTCCTGAGACATTCCTACCAAATCCTTCCTCACAATCACAATTGTGACCCTAGATGGGCCTAAATTCTTCTGCGCCGACGTAAATCAGTCCAAATTTCTCACATCGACAAACTTGGAGCAGAAATTGGAAGACATATCAGCCACCAAAAATGTTGTGTTTAGGCGTTGGTTAATCCTTGAACTCAACACCATGGATAGTTTCATTGGCGCATATATGCAAATACACGGCGTGCCTGTTTTGTTCGAATTCTTTGAAATTCGGAATTCTTACATATTTCTGAGATTTGCCAGACCAAACTACGTTCGCCTTCACGTACTTGCTCGCCTCCTTCGCCGCCTTGTCTCCCCACGACCCGGTAACGAGATAGTCAACAACGCCGTCCCCGGAAACGCAGAGATTCAGCGGGACCCCCGCGAATTACGAGGTGGTGCCGCCTTGGAGGAAGAGGGAGGCGTAATCGGAAGGGATTTGGAGGAAGGCGCGGAGATCGGAAGGGATTTGGAGGAGGGCGCGGAGATCGGAAGGGATTTGGAGGAGGGCGCGGAGATCGGAAGGGATTTGGAGGAGGGCGCGGAGATCGGAAGGGATTTGGAGGAGGGCGTGGAGATCGACCTCGGATTTGGAGGAGGGCGCGGAGATCGGACTCGGATTTGTCGATGATGGAGGTGAATTCCTTGTCGTGGTGGCTCATCTCCATATGACGCTCATGTCGGATCCGTTGCAATTGAGGAGCTCCGATTGGGTTAGATAATGTATTTAAGGGGGTTTTTCACAAAAAATAATTAAAACAAGGATAAAAGTTTAATTTAGTGTGGAAAACGGAAAAACAGACGGATGGGTCAAATTGATGGTTAAATGTTCCATTGTACAAAATAAAGGGTGGTTAAGTGTAGAAAATAAAATAAGGGGTGGTGAAATGCAATATTTGTAAAATAACGGGTGGTTATATGCAATTTTCCCTATTTTATATTATTTTTTTATTATGTATTCAAAATATACACTCGAGTTTTTATATGTTTCCATGTATTTCAAGGCTATTTTTGAATTGAGTAGAGACTAATTTCAACATGTCGTATAAATGGAGCATGGAGCTATTCGGTTTTATCGGTTTAGGTAGGAGAGGCACGCTTTTAAATGGAAGACAATTAAGCAATGGGTCATATTAGAGTATTACAATATGAATTTTCAGCCCATTTGATCTTATAAAGAAAGTGTGTGATCAAGTAGGGCGTAATGGAGGTTGTAGCCTAATTTAACAGAATTCCTACATCTAAGTATACATGTGGCCTATGTATCTTTTTTTGGTATGGAAACGGAGCAACAACTCCTACGGTAGATTTTATTGACTAATTAATAATAGAGTTCCCCATAGAGGGGTGATAGCAACCTGAGGGGGTCGGGTCACGATTCTCCAAGGATCCGGTCTCGTAGATGAGTCGCACAAGCAATGTAAATAGAAAGATGGTGTTTGAGAAATTTGAGATTGGAGAGAAAGAGAGAAGAGAGCTTTGGGAGTAAGGTCTAAGGTGGAAGAATAATCTCTATTCCACACAAAACCGAAACTGAGTACAAAAGGAGGCAAGGAGGGCTTTATATAGAGCACTCCTTCGTCGAACACACTTGGACCAATCCCGATATGAAAACCGAGATACACGCCCAATAAAAAAACATAATAATAATATAAATAACAAATACATGAAATATAAATAAAGTCGTGCAATATAAATAATAATAAAAATAGATAGACACCGATGTGGCTCGGCTAGGCCAAGAGGTTCGCGCACCAAGGGGGTCGCCATGGCCTAGGGCGACTCAGAATCGTCGGAGCCCGACTTGGGTCAGGACTGAATGCCTTCATTCTCCCCCCTTAGATTCGAAGCGTCCTCACTTCGAGATAGGGAAGGAAAAGGAGAGATGATGCTCGATGGTCAGCAGAATCACAATGTCGGGCTCGGGTACTACTCTTGGAACATCCATGATGATCAAAGAAAACTCGGGTCCAGGAGCTAGCACAATGTCAGGTACTGGTGCAGAAACGAGCATAATAGTGGGCTCGCTCAAAATCGGCAGGGAAGGCGCGACCACGATGGAGGTCGCGGTAGGAGCGGTATTGGGTGCGTCAATAGGTGAGACAAGGGATGCAACAGGTGTGACGGTGACCGCAACAATGGCCACGGTAGTTGGATCAATGTGCGCTATAGTCGCAGCGGTGGCCTTGGCGACAGGCGCGGAAACAGTGGGCATGGGCACGATCTGTGGCGTGATAGACAAAGGGGCAGAAACAGTACTGATCGCACTAGAGGCAGTTGTGGGCACGATAGGATGCGTGACTGTGGGTCTGAATGGGATCGATGTCATGCCAGTATGAGACCTTGCTCGCTGAGCCGCCAAGGTTCTTAGCCTGTCAGTCTCTCTATGTCCAACCATGATGGCTAAGGTACGATCTGAGAGACCTTAAGCATCAAACTTTGGAGCAAAATCTCAAGCCATGAGAAATACGAGGTGTCCCCATGTCTTAACGGGAGGTCGATGACAACGCCACATATCAACCACCAATCTTGTGCGTAGCTGTCGAAGCAACTAATGGCGAATTCATACTGCTCATACTTGTCGTAGTCTCGCTGGTTGAAGTAGTATGCCATACGATTGGTCCACTGAAAGAACATATCAGGGTCGTCATGTTCAACAAAGTACCTTGGTCGAAGTCCTATATGAGACATGATAACAAGAGAGTAAAATCGAACCAATAATATAGAGACACTAACAAATCAATGAACACGAAACCCATCAAGGGGTGTACATCAAAAGACAAAGCTTTAGAGAAGCAACAATGAACTTGAAAAAATTCAACTTGAGAGGCATTTAACTCTATGGAAAGGTTGTCAAGGGCATACGCAACTTTATTGGCGGTTCGTGGAATATGAACAACTTAATCGTCCATGAGCTATCTTGGAGCAACTTACGACACTCTACAATCAAATAGTAATCCTTGTGCGGTTGCAAAACCTGTTAGAAAAGAAGGTTGGTGGACTGAAGAGAGTCAGATTGAACAACAACCCGATCAAAAGCCATTCTTTTAGCAATGAGAAGCCCTTTCTGGATGGCACTAAGTTCTGCCCGTAATGCATCAGCAAAACCATATATGAATGTGTAAGCTTGAACAAAACGACCCATGTGGTCTCGAAACCCCCCGCCACCGCCGGCAATGCCCGGGTTCCCTTTGGATATGGGATCTGTATTCAGGGCGAACCAACCCAAGGGAGGTGGCTCCGAGTTTAGGGATGGCGTAGTTGAAACTACAGCCGGTTGAACATGTCGACTATTAGCCATAGCAAGCTTATACAACTCGACACTCGTAATTACTCTTGAACTGAGGTGATTAATATCATCCTTGGGATAAAAAACCAGAGTGTTATGAAGCTTCCAAGTAAACCATACCGTAGTAGTAAAGATGGAGCTCAAATGGTCCATCTTTTGTATATTAGAGAAAATCTAGTCCCGATTATCAAGAATAGAGAAAAAAAACAGAGGGAAGAGCATTACCCGTGAGGGCCAACCACACTTGCTGAATTTGGGGGCAGTCCCTAAGTAAGTGAAGAAAAGATTCAGTTGAACCACATCTTGGACATGCCTTAGAGTCACCAAGATGTTGTTTGACTGTAATCTCATTGCAAATAATGGAGCTATGTGCCGCAAGGAAGACAAAATGATGAGCACTCTGCTGTGAATCAACCTTCCAAATTGATGAGGTATTTTCGTGGTCGTTAATACCTATCAAAGAATCCTAACTTAACCAAACTTAGTAGAATGGTAAGTAAGGGTCGATCCCACAGAGACTTGTGTAAGTGTGTGTAATATCCGCAATATTCCAAGCATTTATAATATAATATTTTCAATTATTTTCTCTAAGTTAAAAAGGAAGGATTTTTGATATCGAATTAATTTATCTTATTTTCTTTCGGAAGAAGTTAGTAATAAAAGTCGAAATAGATGAAAATGTAATAAAATAACTTGAGGGGTATAGTTTAATAAAGTGAGGTAAATTAATAAAAATAATATTAATAAAAATAATATCCATTGGCAATTTAATTTATTCTAGGAAACAAATTACATAAGAGCCTAGAAAACTAAATACAAGTTTTGCAAAAAGAATGCAAGAGCCGGGATTTGAACCCGAGACCTCTTGCACTCCAACCTCACACGCCCCTCACCAACTTCCGCTAGACCAATTGAACTTGCTTACTCATTCACCCTACCTTTTTATCTAATATCAACTAACTCTTCTTCATCTTCCAAAAAGACATCAGAATGATGTCTGATTGAATTGACGTAGTTTTTGAATAGAGCCAATGCATGCTCTTCCCCCACCTCCCTTGCCTTGCAAGACCACCTTTACTACATCACCTTCTCATCACCACAAGAAGCACACCATTGCCCTATAGGAGAGCTTCTTCTCTTCCTCCATTGGTCCATGCCTTGAGCCATGGATTGAGAACCTCACAAATTTGTCTATAAAAGCCCCCTTTCAAGCATCCATTCAAGCCTTTGCTCTCTTCTCTAGCAAGAACACCATCCTTTCTATCAATTGCCTCTAAGTCACCAAAAAAATCAGCAACTTACAAGTAGATTTTCTCCATTCAAAACACCACAAAAACTCCTCCTTCTCTTCTCCTTGGAGCCGCCAGACCACCCATCGGAGCCAGCCGGACCGCCCCAGCCACGCCGGACCGCCGGAGCCACCTCGCGCGCCGCCTGCCCTCGCCGGATGCTTGGCCGCGCCGCCCCTGGCCGCCGCTCCCTCCTCCTCTGCCTTGTTCCAAGTGTTCTGTAATTACAGAATACCAAAAGTATAACCTTCTATCCTTAAAAATTATATTATCCATATGTAATTCTTTGATTTAAAAGCCTTTTATAATTGTTAAAAGTATATTAAGATTTTATGGAATAAAAAAAATATGTAGGGAGATCTTGTTAGTTGGAAAAACTAGAAACTATATGTTTTTACTATAGTAACTTAAGAGAAATAAAAATAAGTAATTATATTCATGAAATTATTACATGCATGCTATTACAAGATATAAATAGATGAAATAAAATTAGTATAGTATGAAAAGTCCATATTTATCATTATCTTACCTTAGATCAAAATAAAAGGTTGAGAAACATCATGCATGTATTTTTATACAAAAGAGGATATGATTTTATGACCTTATAAATCAAAAGCTTGTACAATAAAAATAATACCATATTTTCAAAGATTTATAATAAAAGTTCAAGTAGAGAAAAGTCTTGCATGGCATATAATATATATAATATAGAAATTATAAAGTAGAATAAAAATAAGGATTTTTGTACAAAGCTATTTTCAATATCAACCTAACATATATTAGTTATGAAGAGAATATTCAAAAGATGCGAGTTATGTGGAAAAATAGGATAAAATATTTTACTAGCATATGAATATTAAATAAGAAATATTATTAGAGTCTTGCTTGGAAAAGAAATCAAAATAGAAAAGATTCTATGTTAAGAACTATAATATATCATATTATATAATTATGATCAAAGAAGTTTTATGGATCTTAAAGTATAAAAGAATTTTGGAAATAGATCAAAGAAGGGAAAAAGCTATTTTAGGCAAGTTACCTTATAAAGAAAAGTAGAGATTTCTATTTAAGGAAACTTTTAATAAAAAGGATTAATTAAAATAATTATTTTAATAGAATATTTTCGGAATTAAGGATATTACAAAAACCAAAATAATAATAAAGGAATATTATTAGTTTAAGGAAAATAATTTTCTAAATTATTATTATAATAATTTAGAAACTCAAACCTCTTATAAAAATATTATAAGAGATGATCCGAACTTTAGTAGAAGAATCGCGTTTTGAACTTTTCGTAAATTCTCTATCATTAGGTCGGAATCCTCGCTCGTAGTAGGAAATCGTCTATGTTTCGTCAAAGCTCGTTACTAAACTAGTAACACTAAGGCAAGTGGAATTTCCCCTTGTACCCTTTTTATATCCGTCTTTATGATATCTTTCGATGTTGGGAACTTCTTGTATGCTTAATAAAAATGAACCTAGGAAATATCGATTGCTAGAAATAACGACCCTTGTTAGCAGAGTAAATATTATATTCCTTGTTAGGATTATAATTGCTAGTGTGTGTACTCTTGATTGATTGCAAGTCTCGTTCAGAGATTTGTTTTGAATAAACTAGAAAGGGGTGCGAGTTAGTCGACGCCTCTATATAATCTTACTAAGTCGTACATCCATACGACTTTCGGGATCATGATCTCCATCCGCTCCGATTGCAAGGAGGGATTGAGCGCACTCTAGCTAAGTGCAGGAGAATTGATGTTCTCCATCGGGTGGCTCGGTTTATCCGTGTCCCACCACTCTCTCTTGTAAAAGTCATTAACAAGATTGAATATTTTCATCACTAATTAAGATAAGTGCGTATGCACATTTAAGATATCAAAACCGGACCGGTCTCAAATGATCGTTCCGGCTCTCGGTCCGCCCAAAAGCGCGAGAGGTTTTCACTTGTATGAATTAATTAATGTTCCCAACATCCTATCGAAATCTTAAGGAAGACTACAATCTAGTAGTACTTCTCTTGCTCATCAAGCTATCCCTTTTGGATATGCTATCACTATCGTTCGTATTTTAGCTCCACATGATAAAGCCCATCGTAAACACAACCCTCTTTTCCCTCATTATACCGTTAAGTGAAATTACCAAATTACCCTCGGGAAGTTCTATTCCCGCTTGCTTAGTCTCCTAGACTAATTCTTCTTTCCGCATGTTTGCCTGGCATTCTATCGCCCCTCGCGAATTATGTCAGATTCAGGAATCCATAGCAAGGCGAAGTGAAGGGAAGTGAAGGAAGTCAAGATTGCTCAAGATGTACTTTTATTTTCGTTTTGGTTTTAATATTACTTTATCTCCGAGACATGACGGATTTGGTATTTGTTTTCTAGTAGTATTAAAGTTAAAGACAATGTAGGGTGTTTTGTAATGAACTAAGTCTCCTTCGGGAGCACGTTTTCCTATTTATGTAATATGTTTACTCCGCAATTAATCGTTCTATATCATTCTAAAAGCCTTGGGTGACTTTGGACGGTGAAGTCCGAGGTCACTGGCGGTAATACCCAATGTTGTAAAATAGGGGTGTTACAATTGTGGTATCAGAGCCAAACGTTTTTGTTTTAAAACCGAAAAGTTTTAAAACCGAAAATTTTCGAAAATTAAGAACTTTCAAACCCTAACTTTTACTTCCGCTATTTAACACTTTCCTTTATAGAAAATTTCCTTCGTTACTCTCTTTTAGAAGACCTAGGATTACTAACTCTCTAAATTCAAAAAAAAAATAAAAATTTCTTAGCTAAGAAAGATGTGAGTCCAAAAGATATTAGAAACCTCACGTAACAAATACCTAGTTCTAGAACTTATCTTTTCTCAAAATCTTTCTATCTTTCGAAAGAACTTGAAATACTACGAAATTTTCAACGTCTAAATAACATAAGCGTTTCGTTATAAATTTCTACTTTCACAATAGAAAGTTTGTTTAGTAAACCCGAGCTTCACTCCTAAAATCTTAGGTTCTCAATAAGAAAAACCTTAGGATACTTAAATAGGGCCAAGAAAATGAAAAACAAAAAGTAAAGTTTGACTTGGTAAATTTTCAAAAAAATCTTGATATCCTTCACTACGTCTTCCTTCTATAGAAACTAAGGAAGTTCTATACTAACGCCTGTTTCCTTTTCCTTCCTCAGAAAAACCATGGATAGCCCAAACAACCACTATGGAAACCATGTCAACGAAGCCAACTTCGGGATGCAAGCCCCGAACCCTTACTTTCCCCATCCTGACGCTGAGTATGAAGAATACCAACCCGGAGCTGACATGGAGGTTGATCAGATCGGGGAGCCGTGGGAGGAGTCGGAGGAGGATCCCGAGGAGGACCCCAAACTCCCCATCGGGCTCTCAGATGACGAGGCCGCTCCGGCTACACCGCCCCCATCACCAGCATACGAGCCTGAAGACTACCCCTCGGAGGACGAGGAAATGGCCCCGGGTTATGAACCCGAAGACTACGCTGATGAAGAGGATGAAGAGTTGGAGCCCGAGCACCAACTAGAAGGTATCGTCCCCGAACTCAACTTCGAGGACGGAGAAGAGGATGAGTTTGATGAGGAGGAGTTAGAGTTGCTATGGCAAGCACAGGCAGAATGGGACGCCATGAATGAGGCGTCGGAGGAAGAAGACGAGGATGGGGTGGTGATTGACCCAGAATCACCCCCACCGCCATCGCCCCCAGCGAGCCCCGAGTTGGAGTACGTTCCCCCAGCACCTATGCCCCCTATGATCGAGGTTCCGAGGGTCATGCCGAGGGTGGAGGTCGACTCACCTCCGAGAGTGCCCGAGCCTATGGGGCCCATGCCCCCAATGATGGACTTTTGGTGCCATGAAGATGACATGCTACTTCGGCAACTCCAGATTGGGTCCAGCAGCGGCAACTGCTCAGCGGAGAGATTTTGTGGGCCGCTCTCACTCCGCGAGCAGGCAATGCAAGCCCCCAGGGATGTGCAGATGGAGGGCTTTGTCACATGGATGGAGGGAGAGTCCTCCAATCGCCGAGCTCGACCACCCTTGGTCAACGCCCCGCCACCGCCAGGCGCCGCACCCTTCAGAAGTCGTAGGGTGAACGTGGACCTACTTCAGAGCCACAGAGAGGAGTGGGTTCGAGAGAGAGAGACGGATCAAGCACAGAGACTGCAGTACAGGATTTGTATCGCAGAGTCCCAAGCCCGCGAGAACCATCGTAGCCGCAGAATCGAGCAAGCTAACCTTCTTCTTACCAATGACACGGGGGTCATTGATGACACCCTTTTCGAGGACGGGTTCCTCGACACTTACACCAATCTCATCTAGATCTTTAGCTTTGTACTCTTTCAATTTCAGAAGTGAGCCTAGACCACTTCTTTCGACTTCATTTTGTACTTAGGAAGTCGACTCGGATTAGCTTTCTTTCCTGTGTTAAGAACGGCTTAAGTTATGAAGGCCCTTGTATTTTCTTTATGAAACTAGTAATGAAGTTACCCTTTCGCGATTATTAGCACTTGCGTATTCAATCTTACATATATTATTGTCTTAACGATTAAAAACAAACCCAAAACCTTCAGATGGTCAACACAAGAGCCGTCAATCGTAGTTCAACTGTGCCTCGAGAAGGCAATGATGATAGCGAGTCCGAAGCTCGAATAGAGACACGTGTAAACCCGCCTCCTGCACCAGCCGCTCCAATTATGTTCAACGCAGAAATTGTAGGTGCAATGCGCACTCTCGTACAACAGCTAATACGAGAGGAAATTCCTGCTACGGTCCCTAAACCCGTGGACCCCGAAGCACCTGAAGAAGTACAAGAAGAAGTTGGTCAAACAGCAGAGGTGGTTCCCGTGAAGCAAAATCTGGTCAGCTTCACTGAGGGAATCAAGGCTTTCAACGCCATGAAGCCTGATTCGTATGACGGAACCGGGGATCCGTCAGGAGTGCAGTACTGGTTCTCTCATATGGAGCGACTCTTGCGCAACATACCATGCTCGGAAACGGATAAAGTGCACATGGCTGCACTTAAATTGAAAGATGAAGCAAGCGAGTGGTGGGAGAGCTCTAGTCTAGTCGGCCGCGCAGACTTAAGCTGGGCAATGTTCAAAAGCAAGATGATGCGCAGATTCTTCACAGAATCGATGAGAGATGAGAAGCTGGATGAATTCCACTCCCCAAAGCTTCATGGATTGAATGTGCTAGAAAGAGCTAAGAAGTTTAACCACCTGCTACAGTATGCTGATGAGGAGATCACCACAGAGAAGCAGAAGATCAAACACTTTCATCGATGGATGAGTGATCACATTAAACCTTGGATGGCAAACCGCTCCTTCACAACCCTGGAAGAATATGTAGATCATGCGCATAAAATGGAGTCGACTCTGAAGGTTCCTGAACGTAAGAAGTTCGGTGGAGGAAAGCCTCACCACTCTGGTCATAGTGGGTTTAAGAGGCTAGCTTCGCCACAAGAATCTCAGTGGTCAAAGAAAAGCAAGCATAAGGCTTCGTCGGTTGGTGCAAGACCAAGCCATGGAACTGAATCCACAAAGACCTCAATCATCTGTCACAACTGTGCTGAGCCCGGGCATATAAACCGGAAGTGCCCCAAGCCGCCAAGAAGATGTTACAACTGCAACAAAGACGGACATCTCCGTCAATTCTGCAGGCAACCAGCGAACCCATTAGGTCAGACCCGTTCAAACACAGTGTCCTAGAGACCTCAAGCGTCAAACAGGCCAGCAGGAACCACTTCAGTTCAGTCCACGGCCAACCAGAAAGGCAAAGGGCCTGTGAACCCGCAAGGACAGGGACAGAGATTGTACGAGATGCGTACCACTGACAAACCAGAAGAACCCATCTGCCAAGGTACTCTCCATATCCGTTCTAAAGACGTGTTTATACTCTTCGATTCCGGTGCATCACATTCATTCATATCCGAAAAATGCATAGAACTCCTAGGTCTAGATAACCTCGAGAAGTGTGAACCGTTCATAGTGAACCTTCCGAATGGAGAAAAGATTTTAGGAGCCAAACAATTAGGAAAAATTTCCCTTATGCATTCAGGGAGTGAATTTCTGCTCCAATTTGATATGCATCCCGATGGATCCCTATGATATCATTCTCGGAAGAGATTGGCTGTCTGAGCATGGAGCAATCATAGATTTTTACACCCGAACGGTGACCATCAACTTAGGAGGAAAACACATCTGCAAGTTCAAAGGGAAACGGGAAGAAGAAAATGGAAAGGTGATCAACGCCATGAAAGCCAGTAAACTACTAAGGCAGGGCTGTGTTGGATATCTCTGCTATCTTGAGTCAACAGAAAAGAAGATTGTAAACGTGCAAGAGATCCCCGTGACTAGAGAGTTTCCCGACGTCTTTCCAAACGAACTCCCCGGGTTACCTCCTCGACGAGAAGTCGAGTTTTCAATAAGCCTCGAGCCTGGTATCGGCCCAATCTCTAAAGCGCCCTACAGAATGGCCCCGCTAGAGATGAAAGAACTCAAGAGTCAGCTCGAAGAACTGCTTGAGAAGGGTTACATCCGACCAAGTGCTTCGCCCTGGGGAGCGCCCGTGCTATTTGTAAAGAAAAAGGACGGAACCTTCCGTTTGTGCATCGACTACAGAGAATTGAACAAGGTCACCATCAAGAACAAGTATCCTCTTCCAAGGATAGATGACCTCTTAGACCAACTCCGAGGTGCAAAAGTTTTCTCCAAGATCGACTTGAGATCAGGTTATCATCAACTTCGGATCCGTGAAGAGGACATTCCGAAGACCGCATTCCGTACTCGCTATGGCCACTACGAGTTTGTAGTGATGCCATTCGGCCTGACTAACGCACCTGCAATATTCATGGATCTAATGCACCAATGCTTCCATGAATACCTCGACAAATTTGTCATCGTCTTCATTGATGACATCCTAATCTACTCTGGGAATCGAGCGGAGCATGAAGAACACCTTCGAACAGTGCTACAAATCTTAAGGCACAACCAACTATACGCCAAATTATCCAAGTGTGATTTATGGCTTAAGGAGGTGGCTTTTCTGGGCCATGTTATCAATCAAGACGGAGTGATGGTGGACCCAAAGAAGATTGAAGCAGTCTCAGAATGGAAGCAACCAAAGAATGTGAAAGAAATTCGCAGCTTCCTAGGACTTGCAGGGTACTACCGAAGATTCGTCGAGGGTTTCTCAAAGATCGCCCTGCCAATGACGAAGTTACTCCAGAAAACCCACAAGAAGTTTGTGTGGGACGAAAAGTGTGAAGAAAGCTTCCAAGAACTCAAGAAGCGTCTAACAAGCGCACCAGTTCTGACGCTGCCAGATGGACACGACGGCTATGTGGTCTATAGTGATGCCTCAAAGCAAGGCTTGGGATGCGTGCTTATGCAGAATGGGAAAGTAATTGCCTACGCATCTCGTCAGCTCAAAGTCTATGAAGTGAATTACCCAACCCACGACCTTGAACTAGCTGCGGTGGTGTTTGCCTTAAAAATCTGGCGACACTACCTGTACGGGGTCAAATGTCAGATCTACACAGACCACAAAAGTTTGAAGTATGTGTTCACCCAGAAGGAACTAAACATGAGACAAAGAAGATGGCTGGAATTACTGAAGGACTACGACATCGAGCTGCTCTACCATCCGGGCAAAGCTAATGTCGTAGCAGACGCTCTCAGTCGTAAGACACAACAAGAGGGCTTGATCGCAATGTTAACAGCCCAGCCAAAGCTGCAACAAGAACTGATCAGAGAAGGCATCGAGATCTGGTTCGAAAGACAACAGGGTTGTCTCAACACTTTGGAAATCCAATCCAATTTGTTGATGGAGATTAGAGAGAAACAGACTGAGGACATCATGCTGATCAGAATAAGCGGTGAGGTACAAGAAGGCAAGGCACCAGGGTTCGTTATCCAAGATGACGGTTCCCTATGGTTTCAAAACCGAATTTGCGTGCCAGCAGTGGATGAGCTCCGAAAAATCATTTTAAAGGAAGCCCACTCATCTGCCTACTCAGTACACCCAGGAGCAAGTAAAATGTACAAGGATGTACGTAGAAATTTCTGGTGGCCAAATCTGAAACAAGATGTCACAGAGTTCGTATCTAAATGCTTGGTCTGCCAGAAAGTAAAGATCGAACATCGAAGACCAGGAGGAAAGTTGCAATCCCTTCCCGTGCCAGAATGGAAATGGGAAGATATTGCAATGGATTTTGTGACCGATCTGCCCAAGACCCAAAAGCAGAAGGATTCTATCTGGGTTATCGTGGATCGACTCACCAAGAGCGCCCACTTCATCCCCATTCAAAAGAAGTGGAAAGCTCCAAAGCTAGCAACAGTGTTCGTCAAGGAAATAGTCCGCCTCCATGGGACCCCAAAAACGATCATCTCTGATCGGGACGGTCGCTTCATGGCCTCTTTCTGGCAAGGACTACACAGGGCCATGGGCACAGAACTGAAATTCAGCACAGCTTTTCATCCTCAAACTGATGGTCAATCAGAAAGGACCATCCAAACTCTCGAGGATATGCTACGAGCTTGCGTGTTAGACTGCACCACAAGTTGGGATGACAGCTTACACCTCGTAGAATTCACCTACAACAATAGCTGGCATTCTTCCATCAAGATGGCTCCCTTTGAAGCCTTGTATGGCCGGAAATGTCGTTCTCCGCTCTGTTGGGACGATAACGCCGACAAGATTCTCCTAGGCCCAGACCTAATAGAGCAAACTGCCTCCGAAGTCGCCCTCATCCGTCAAAGGATGTTGACCGCTCAAAGTCGACAGAAGTCTTATGCAGACCTGAAGAGACGAGACATAGAATTTGCTATAGGAGACAAAGTTTTCGTCAAAGTATCTCCTTCAAAGGGCGTGTTCCGCTTCGGAAGGCGAGGCAAGCTTAACCCTCGCTATGTAGGACCCTTCGAAGTCCTAGAAAGAGTCGGCAACCTGGCCTATCGAGTTGCTTTACCACCTTCTGCTCACCCTGTGCACAATGTTTTCCATGTATCACTCTTAAGGAAGTATGTGCCCGACGAATCCCACGTGATCAATTTCGACGATGTCGAGATCCAGTCGGATGGCACATACGAAGAGAGACCGATCAAGATTGTAGAGCACCGAATCAAGCAATTGCGCAACAAAGATGTACCTTTAGTCCGTGTACTCTGGTCCAAGGATGGCAACGAAGGTACAACTTGGGAAACCTGGGAAACCGAGCAAGACATGCAGAGGCGCTTCCTAGAGTTAATGTCTTCTTGAAAACCACGAGTGTGATCCTTTTAAGGGGGTACTAGACCCCATAGAATCCTTGCAAGTCTTAAACTGTAATTGCTTTTGCCTCTACATCCTAGTACTGCCCTGTTTTCTCTAAAGTTTCGGGGACGAAACTTAATTAAGGGGGTACTATTGTAATATCCGCAATATTCCAAGCATTTATAATATAATATTTTCAATTATTTTCTCTAAGTTAAAAAGGAAGGATTTTTGATATCGAATTAATTTATCTTATTTTCTTTCGGAAGAAGTTAGTAATAAAAGTCGAAATAGATGAAAATGTAATAAAATAACTTGAGGGGTATAGTTTAATAAAGTGAGGTAAATTAATAAAAATAATATTAATAAAAATAATATCCATTGGCAATTTAATTTATTCTAGGAAACAAATTACATAAGAGCCTAGAAAACTAAATACAAGTTTTGCAAAAAGAATGCAAGAGCCGGGATTTGAACCCGAGACCTCTTGCACTCCAACCTCACACGCCCCTCACCAACTTCCGCTAGACCAATTGAACTTGCTTACTCATTCACCCAACCTTTTTATCTAATATCAACTAACTCTTCTTCATCTTCCAAAAAGACATCAGAATGATGTCTGATTGAATTGACGTAGTTTTTGAATAGAGCCAATGCATGCTCTTCCCCCACCTCCCTTGCCTTGCAAGACCACCTTTACTACATCACCTTCTCATCACCACAAGAAGCACACCATTGCCCTATAGGAGAGCTTCTTCTCTTCCTCCATTGGTCCATGCCTTGAGCCATGGATTGAGAACCTCACAAATTTGTCTATAAAAGCCCCCTTTCAAGCATCCATTCAAGCCTTTGCTCTCTTCTCTAGCAAGAACACCATCCTTTCTATCAATTGCCTCTAAGTCACCAAAAAAAATCAGCAACTTACAAGTAGATTTTCTCCATTCAAAACACCACAAAAACTCCTCCTTCTCTTCTCCTTGGAGCCGCCGGACCACCCATCGGAGCCAGCCGGACCGCCCCAGCCACGCCGGACCGCCGGAGCCACCTCGCGCGCCGCCTGCCCTCGCCGGATGCTTGGCCGCGCCGCCCCTGGCCGCCGCTCCCTCCTCTGCCTTGTTCCAAGTGTTCTGTAATTACAGAATACCAAAAGTATAACCTTCTAGCCTTAAAAATTATATTATCCATATGTAATTCTTTGATTTAAAAGCCTTTTATAATTGTTAAAAGTATATTAAGATTTTATGGAATAAAAAAAATATGTAGGGAGATCTTGTTAGTTGGAAAAACTAGAAACTATATGTTTTTACTATAGTAACTTAAGAGAAATAAAAATAAGTAATTATATTCATGAAATTATTACATGCATGCTATTACAAGATATAAATAGATGAAATAAAATTAGTATAGTATGAAAAGTCCATATTAAGCATTATCTTACCTTAGATCAAAATAAAAGGTTGAGAAACATCATGCATGTATTTTTATACAAAAGAGGATATGATTTTATGACCTTATAAATCAAAAGCTTGTACAATAAAAATAATACCATATTTTCAAAGATTTATAATAAAAGTTCAAGTAGAGAAAAGTCTTGCATGGCATATAATATATATAATATAGAAATTATAAAGTAGAATAAAAATAAGGATTTTTGTACAAAGCTATTTTCAATATCAACCTAACATATATTAGTTATGAAGAGAATATTCAAAAGATGCGAGTTATGGGGAAAAATAGGATAAAATATTTTACTAGCATATGAATATTAAATAAGAAATATTATTAGAGTCTTGCTTGGAATAGAAATCAAAATAGAAAAGATTCTATGTTAAGAACTATAATATATCATATTATATAATTATGATCAAAGAAGTTTTATGGATCTTAAAGTATAAAAGAATTTTGGAAATAGATCAAAGAAGGGAAAAAGCAATTTTAGGCAAGTTACCTTATAAAGAAAAGTAGAGATTTCTATTTAAGGAAACTTTTAATAAAAAGGATTAATTAAAATAATTATTTTAATAGAATATTTTCGGAATTAAGGATATTACAAAAACCAAAATAATAATAAAGGAATATTATTATTTTAAGGAAAATAATTTTCTAAATTATTATTATAATAATTTAGAAACTCAAACCTCTTATAAAAATATTATAAGAGATGATCCGAACTTTAGTAGAAGAATCGCGTTTTGAACTTTTCGTAAATTCTCTATCATTAGGTCGGAATCCTCGCTCGTAGTAGGAAATCGTCTAAGTTTCGTCAAAGCTCGTTACTAAACTAGTAACACTAAGGCAAGTGGAATTTCCCCTTGTACCCTTTTTATATCCGTCTTTATGATATCTTTCGATGTTGGGAACTTCTTGTATGCTTAATAAAAATGAACCTAGGAAATATCGATTGCTAGAAATAACGACCCTTGTTAGCAGAGTAAATATTATATTCCTTGTTAGGATTATAATTGCTAGTGTGTGTACTCTTGATTGATTGCAAGTCTCGTTCAGAGATTTGTTTTGAATAAACTAGAAAGGGGTGCGAGTTAGTCGACGCCTCTATATAATCTTACTAAGTCGTACATCCATACGACTTTCGGGATCATGATCTCCATCCGCTCCGATTGCAAGGAGGGATTGAGCGCACTCTAGCTAAGTGCAGGAGAATTGATGTTCTCCATCGGGTGGCTCGGTTTATCCGTGTCCCACCACTCTCTCTTGTAAAAGTCATTAACAAGATTGAATATTTTCATCACTAATTAAGATAAGTGCGTATGCACATTTAAGATATCAAAACCGGACCGGTCTCAAATGATCGTTCCGGCTCTCGGTCCGCCCAAAAGCGCGAGAGGTTTTCACTTGTATGAATTAATTAATGTTCCCAACATCCTATCGAAATCTTAAGGAAGACTACAATCTAGTAGTACTTCTCTTGCTCATCAAGCTATCCCTTTTGGATATGCTATCACTATCGTTCGTATTTTAGCTCCACATGATAAAGCCCATCGTAAACACAACCCTCTTTTCTCTCATTATACCGTTAAGTGAAATTACCAAATTACCCTCGGGAAGTTCTATTCTCGCTTGCTTAGTCTCCTAGACTAATTCTTCTTTCCGCATGTTTGCCTGGCATTCTATCGCCCCTCGCGAATTATGTCAGATTCAGGAATCCATAGCAAGGCGAAGTGAAGGGAAGTGAAGGAAGTCAAGATTGCTCAAGATGTACTTTTATTTTCGTTTTGGTTTTAATATTACTTTATCTCCGAGACATGACGGATTTGGTATTTGTTTTCAAGTAGTATTAAAGTTAAAGACAATGTAGGGTGTTTTGTAATGAACTAAGTCTCCTTCGGGAGCACGTTTTCCTATTTATGTAATATGTTTACTCCGCAATTAATCGTTCTATATCATTCTAAAAGCCTTGGGTGACTTTGGACGGTGAAGTCCGAGGTCACTGGCGGTAATACCCAATGTTGTAAAATAGGGGTGTTACAGTGTGTTTTACTTAGATGCCAAATAACCAAAGTGGGGGGTTTTTGTGATTGAAATTCTAATCTACTATGCAAAGTAAAAGCCAAATATGAATGTAATGATGATTAAATCAATAAGAGACAAGTGTGTTCAACTAGTTAGATCCATCATAGATATGCTTATTGATCATTGATTCTCTTGATTCTCTTCCCACTAGAATAATCTATTGTAGATTATGACCCTACTAAGGATTACAACCCGAATTTCAGTTTTAGTTGATAAAACTACCAGTCTAACAACCCTAATCACCTAACAATCTAGAAGACCTTCTAGATTAAATTAGACAACAACATAACGATTCAAGTTATCAATAGAAACAAGCACTTAGAGCAACTAGACATCTAAGTGACTTGTGAATTTATTCCCTTCTTTAACCAACTAGGCCAACCGGTCCTAATTTGATTAAAGTTCTACTCTTGATCAAATTAACTCCGACCGACAATTAATAAGATTTAGTTATAAATAGCAATTCAATTAGGTGATCAATCTAACAAAACCCCAGTTTAAATTCAAGTAAGCATAGTGATACGTGATCGCCTCGGAATACTCCTTGTTGATCAAGTATTATAACCTCACAGTACCCGATCTTGCCATTAAATGATTTTCCGACCTGAATGGCTAACAAACTTTAATCCTTGGAAAACAATTAATCCAAAACTCGAAAATTGAATAAGAGAGATGCTAAATTTCGAATAACTTCAAGGAATCAAAGGATAGTTCAATTGGATTGGCTCTAATGCTAAATCTAATTGATGAACTAGTTGATCTTAAACAATCAATCTAGAACTAAACAATTGATCACTTAAATGACTCAAAAATTGAAATTATGATGACAACAGAACAAGAGAGAGAGGTCGAGTATGATGACAGTGATGATCGATCTTAGAGACTTCAACAATACTGTTTTAAGGGCTCACGAACCAGATAAAGCCAATCAGGGTTTATCTAATTCCAAAGCTAATTTTATTGAATGATAAATGCAAAGTATTTAAACAGTACAACGTATAGTATCCTTGGAGAACAAGCCAAAGGGGCAGCCGGTCCTAGAGGGGTATTTTTGCCCTTTTACTTGCTTCCCAAGATACTATAAAATAATTAAAAAGCATCTATCTAAATTCTCTTATTTTAAATAAATCAAGTAAAGAATTATCTGACTTATTAAAATAAGGAAACTACTAACAAACTCCTAACAACTCATAAAGATAACAAATAATATAAGAGAGAGATTATCAACCCTAACAAACATCCTTATGGACGAATTCCCCTTATTAAGCATTAATAAAAAATCGTCCATAATTAAATAACAAACTAGGATATTCTCCACTTTTAGATTCGTCAAGTCAAAGAGTTGACTTTGACCCATGTAACAACTTATCTTACCCAGTCACTTACTAAATTCAGCTTTAAAGTAAGACAAGCTATTTCATGTATCTAAAATAGGAAATAATGGTGAACAAGGCCCAATATGCAAATTGGCGCCCCATTCAATGTGAAACTCGGCCCATAACATTAATCCATAGAATCCGAGCTCAACTGATGTTGAATCAAAGTAACCCATCTCTTCTTGGTGGACTCTTCAACCATAGATACCAAACAAACTAAGATAGTTGTGGGTCCTTGAAGCAATCTTCTTAGCTTTACTTATTATGATTGGTCCATCAAAGGGTACTCAAATCAACTCATCGACATCGGTAGGAGACATGGCTGGTTTCACTTCATCACGTATGGAATAAACTCTATTCAAGTTTATTGAGAATCAATCAAACCTCACAATAATATGCAATTTGTGACTTCATTAAATTATCAAACACAATGGATTTAGCAATGCATGATTAGATTAAAAAAAACTTACAAATTGATTCAAAGGTTGCTCCTTGAGAAATGATCTCTAAAAACAAACCCTAGCCTCCAAATTGTCTTCTAAGTTATGAAAGAGATAGAAACTAAAAAGAGTTTGAAATATCTCCAAAACTATCAAAGATATGCAAGGAAACAAATCTTCCCTAACCCATACAAGGAATAATCGGAAATAAATAAATTCAAGACCAACTTGAAGCCCAAAACATGCGACCCAAGATCTCCGCGTAAACAACGATGGCGCGGTCTCTTCATGGGTTGCGCGGCCGCGTCACCTCCTCCTCTAGCCCGTGGCACTCTCTGGTTTCAGCATTCCAGTGACACTTCAAAGGTTGTTTTGACCCCCTTTGAGTTGGAATTTTGACTCGGAGTAAAAATATAAATTCAGCTCCATCATACCACTATAGCTCCACAACGAAGCATTGCAAGATATAGGTGTCAAAACAAGAACTCCAATGCATATCCCGAATTTAAGGGTTCTTTTCCCACAACCTCTTGGGTCTTAGCTCTTCCAATCTTCACTTGCACCACTCTAAGCTTCATCAAACTCCAGCATAGTACACTAATATCCATCCCTTCCATGCTTGTTTACCTAAAGATCTGCAAAACCGAACAAAACAAGCGCAACTACCCAAAATCACTAAACCCTAGAAACTAAGCTAAAACCTATGCAAAACAAACATAAAACATGCATCTAAACTACACCTATATGCCAGCTATCACAAATCTTTGCCCAAATAGGATGATCAATTTGGTTATTAGTGCTTCGAATGATCTCATAAACAGTCTTTGTGCTGAAATTTCCTGAAGTAGCAGGTCTCCAATAAACCCTATCAGTAACCGTACTAACACGAGGGGTGATAGTCGACAAGCGCTGCAATATATTTAGAGGTAGGAATTATGATAGCAGCGGCCAAATCCATCCCCTAGAAATATAATAATTTGTCATAATCTTGCATTGCTAAGCTAGCGGGACCATGGTCATAGAAATTTGAATGCGCGGACCATCTATGAGCCAAGGGTGCACCCAAAAGAGTGTAGTTCTGCCATTCCCAATTGAATAGCTAATTCCTTGAGCCAAAACAATAGACCCATGGACAAGGCCCTTCCACATGTAAGAAGATAGGTTTCTCAGCAGAAACATATCGATATCTAGCCTGTTGTTGCAATACTTGCCCCTTATAACTTTGCTCCAAATCGAGTCGGGCTCATTGATTAGTCGTAAATCCAGCTTAGCTAGTAGTGCTAAATATGAGCCATGCATGAATTTGAGACCTAGTCCACCCACATTCTTGGGTTGAGCAATCTTTTCCCATCCTAAAAGGTGCATTTTATGTTTTTCATTCGTCGAGCCCCATACAAAGTTTCAATCGTCCCGACGCAGAGAGGTAATTTGCGTGCCAATTGCTAAGTTGAGCAGAAACTTTATCTAACAAGTTGGAATAGTGATTATTTGTCATTCTATCATAGATCGTTGGAAGGCCAAGATACGATCCCATGTCATCAGTTATCGGAATAAACAAAAAAACGCTTATTGAATCCCGACTAGTTTGGTCAGCCACTTGAGAAAACATAACATTGCTCTTGTTGTAATTCACTTTTTCCCACTTTCGCTTGTTCAACCGAAGCTTCCGCAAAAAGGATTAAATCATTCACAAAAAAGAGATGTGAGAGCCGAACACCTCCTTCAAAAATCGGCATCCATACTCCCATATTATTTAGGGGTGTTCAACGGGTCGGGTCGCACGCGACCCGCACTGACCCGACCCGCGATTTGCGGGTTGCAGGTCGACCCGCGAACCATACGGGTCAAGTTGCGGGTCGAATTTTTTTATTTTGCGACCCGTGACCCGCAATATTTTTAAAAATATATATATTAATAATTTTATTAATATTTAAACTATTTTTTAATAAAAAAATCAGTGGATTTACGGGTCGACCCGCAAACCCGACGGGTTTATTTTAAAAAATACATGTTTTTAGGTAAAAAATCATTTTTTGACCCGATTGACTTAGTCAAACAGATCGACCCGCGACCCAACCTGTTAGACCCGCGGGTCGGGTGGCGGGTCAAAAGTAAATTTTTTGCGGGTCGACCCGACCCGAGCCGTGAGCATCCCTAATATTAACGAAATCTGAATCATACGAGAAAGATATTCCATGCAGAGGACGAATAAATAAGGGGAGAGCGGGTCACCCTGACGGATTGCCCTAGACGGCTTGAACGAACCAACCACTTGCCCATTCCATAGAAGCTCCGTTGACCCCTGCGTTTGGCATTTCATAATGGCATCACCTAACACGGTCATATGCTTGAGTCAAGATCAGCCTTAAAAAGCTCCACCTAACACGGTCATATACTTTCACGAGATTGACTTTGATCATCATCATCTTGGCTAGAGAATCAATTGAACCAAAAGAGTGTAGAACTTCATGAACGACCACCACATTATCATTGATTTGTCTACCCGGAATACAACTTGCTTGGGCCGGTGAGACAAGAAGAGGTAGGACAGGTTTCAAATCGGTTGACCACCATTTTTATATCTAATTTGAAAGTGACATTGAGCAATGAAATCAAGCTAAATTGCGCATCTGAGGAGGGTGGTGTCACTTTCGGGATAAGCTGCATTAGTGCATTGCACATAAGAATGTACTTGTATTGAGCATTTTCAAGATACAATCAGAAACTCGCAGTCCAACAATCGACCAAATTTGTTGATAAAAAATTATTGGACAACCTTCTGGTCCTGGAGCTTTGAACGGATCCATCCTAAGAAGAGCATCCTAAACCTCTTGAGTAATAAACAGTCCGCCAATTTCACGAATTAACTCATCTTGAAGAATTGGAAAACTGATCGGAGGTGACATTATCGAATAAGTCGGCTCAACAACATCAACGGAGAATAAATCCGAGAAGAAAGAAAGGACTTGTTTTGATCACATTGTCATATGTAGCCCAAACACCCACAACCTCTTGCTGAGTCGTCACTTTATTTGCCCTATAATAGATGATAGTAGAAAGGTGGTAGAATTTTTTATTCCGACCGCCTTCAATCAAGAAATTCGATCTCGATTCATGTGGCCTATATATTTGACAAGATTTTAAAGGGGTGGGGTTGGATTTTAGCTTAAGTTAGTTTTATATTGTTTGGCTTTGTTTTAAAAGGGTTGCAGAGAAGAAATTCATGAAGGAATTTGTCGGCATGAATTCAAGTATGTTTGTATTCTATTTAAGATTCAACCCTATAATGTAGATTATATATATTATAATAATATGTTTTTTTAATCTCTATTTTTATTGCATAATACATACTTGATGATGGCTAGTTTATATATTATGATTATGCATTCAACCATGTTTGGCTAAATTCATAGTTCTAGGGTTTTGGTGATCCATTCATTGTGTATTTAATTAAAGTTATGTTCTTTGCCTGAATTAAAGTTATGTTCTTTGCCCTACTTGTTTCTGCATATAAGATTCGTATTAGGGTTTGAGACTGAGAGAAGATAACAAGAATAGAATATTGATTATAAAGAACCAAAATTGGTTCTTTTCAGATCCTTAGTATTGGATTTGACAATTATCTGTACGAGAGTGATTTAATTCTCTTCTGGATTTCTTTTCTATCGTAGTTATTTTAGGGTTTGAGTAATTTCAGCGGAGCATGAAAGAGAATGTTGACTTTATTTGTCCCTAGTCTCTAAAGAACTTAAAGGATCTAAATTAGCCTTGCTTTATGCGAGAGTGACTGTTAGTCAAGTTTAGGTACATGCACTATTCATTTGAGAAGACTTAGTGTTTATTTTAGATAGTTGGTCCTTCAAATAGATTCAGATAGAGTATAATTGTATTTATTGAAATATGGTCTGGTGATCTTAACCTTAGACACATCTATCCTATTCATTTTTTCCTTTATTACATTATTATTTGTTAGTTTAGTTATATATTTCAATTCATTCTTATATTTTTGGCCTAATTTACAAATAGAGATTCAATTGGTATTACATTGGTCCTTGTGGTATTGACACTTGAGGTACTACGATTGATCCCACATTTGCTTGCGGATTAGTTTTGGCTGCATCAACTTACCTAAGTTGTTGTAAAGTGACTATCTCCTTAGGCATGTCAACACTTGGCGTAGGTGCTCAACATGATCATCAAGGCAACGAGAATAAACCAATATGTCATCAGAGTAGACAACTACAAATTTTCCCAAAAATTCCCGAAGCACGTGATTCATGAGCCTCATGAAGGTAGATGGCTCATTATCGACCTCGAATGGTATGACAAGCCACTCTTAGAGCCCATAATTAGTCTTAAAGGCGGTCTTCCACGCATCCCCGTTTTTCATTCAAATTTGGTGGTAGCCACGCTTCAATTCAATTTTCAAAAATATGGTGGTGCCATGGAGCTCATCTAGCATGTCGTCGAGGCGCATCCTCCACAATCCATCTTTCTTTGGGACCAAAATGACAGGCATGGCACAAGGGCTAAGAGACACGCGCACGTAGCCTCGGTATAGGAGGTCTTGAACTTGTTTTTAAAGCTCCTTGGTTTCTTCGGCTCCCACCTTGCACACAGCCAGGTTAGTAAAAGAGGCATCGGACACCAAGTCAATTTGGTGCTCAATACACCTTAGAGGAGGCATACCATGTAGGAGCTCATACGAAAAGACATTGGACAACTCATCTAGCAAAATGGTGACCTCGGCGGGCAAGGGAGCGGCGTCGGCCTCGGCCAAAGGTGTCGGCATCAAGAGGAAGAAAGGTTCCTTGCCTTGGCTCGGGGTCGTAAGATCACTTGGCTGAGCAAGAGAATCGGGTGCTTGACCTTGCATTGCAAGGAGCTCGGTGGAGCGGGCGGTAGAGGTGCACGTGGGCCGATCGTGCGGTGTGATAGGCATTCATCGGTGCGAGCGGTGCTAGATAAATCTTTAGGTGGGTTAGTGGCACTCTTAGGTTTTGGAGCCTTCTTGTACATAGATGAAGGAATAGATAGACCTTCTAAAAATATGCAACAAACTCTAACCAACTCCCTAAAAACTAGGAAAGTCGCAACGCATGGCAAGGGGGCACGTGGACGCCTTGGTGAGCGAAGGACTCAATCGCTTGCGTGCCCAAGCATCAAGGAGGAGTTGGCGCGTCACAACCAGCTTGCACGCCAAGGTTGCGCAAAACAACTCTGGACGAGGATCCATGAGCGATGGCACGAAACTTGCGTGCCAAAGGTCCGAATCAATGGAGGTGTAGGGGCGTGGCTTTTGTTCAAAGCACACCAGGTAACATGGGTGCGCTAATGAATACTTCCAGCGTAGCGAGGGACGATCCCGGAGCAACAGTGGAGAAGATTTGCCACTTGGCGAGAGTCTTCAATGCGTCTTGGTGTGCTAGACTTCAAGCCACTATAGATTGTGTTGCTTTGGCAATGAATTTGGCTGCTCTGGCTCGTCTCACCAATCCTTTTGAGCGGAGGCTTATGTATTCGTTCTCGTCATGGATTGACACGGTTGGAGGAGTGGTCACATCACCGTCATTGAAGACCGAGTACTATCTCAACTTTGCCTTGGACACCACCAAAAATGTGGCGGAGTACAAGGCCATGTTTGTCGGCATCGAGATGGCATTGCTTTGTGGGGCTCGCAAAATCAGAGTTTACACCGATTCGGAGTTGGTGGCGCACCAGCTTACCAAGTAGTACGAGTCCAAAACAGGCTTTCTCCCAACGTACTATGAAAAGGTCAAGGCATTGGTTTCTTGTTTGGAAGCCTTTGTAGTAGAGGCCATACCGTTCACATCTAATACTAAGGCAGACGCGCTGGCTAGGTTATGTTCTGCTTTACAGGTGGAAGTGGGGAACCGGGTAAAGGTTGAAAAGAAGTTATCGCTTAGTGTTACTTGGGCATGTTTTCCATCCATGTCAAGGGCTGGATGGGCCATGTCATTCGGTATATCATCGATGAGACCATTCCCGAGGACCCCCCATCGACAAAAGAAGGCTTAGATTGGAGGTCACGCGCTATTGCGTTGTAGGCAATCGGCTGTATCGCCGCAGGCTTCCAAAGCCCGATTTTCTGTGTGTGGATGAGCCCGCACAAGGGAAGATTATGCGCAAAAAACACGAGGGGCTTTGTGGAGGGCATCTAGGATGGCAGTCCTTGTCTCACAAGATTGTACGACTCGATTTGTATTGGGATCAAAAGGAAAATAGTCGACTCCCCTACATGAACAAGAGGGCATCACATGCACACACAATCACGAGAAAACGAATTAGTAAACACCAAAGGGTATGGGCTATTCCCAAACCCGAAAGATAACTAGAAAAAGAAACTAGACTAATTCCCCGACAACGGCGCCAATTTGCTGAAAGGGTTTTACCTTGATCCTAACAAGCAAATATATTTATAGATCAAGACCCCGCAGAGTATAGCGAAGTTAGGTTTGTCCACGGGAATTAGAAGAATCAAAGTCTAGCAATCAATCCTAACAAGAACGATGCGAACAAACAATACAAAACACACTCAGGAGAGGCTCAGTACCGACCTTAGTCAGGGTCGGTAACGATCTGCAACACAACACAAAAACACAGGAGAAAGCTAGGAAAATAGAACGCACGGTACTGACCTTACGGAGGTCGGTAACGAACTAACTGGGTAACAACAAAAACTTCGAGAAAATTTATATAAAAGAGATCTAGGAGAAAGGATCCACCACAACAAAGCTATGCATGCAAACACGAGTCAAAGATTAACCAACCAATAATCTCATGAATGACTTTCGCCATAAATAAACAAGCACATATCTCAACTTTCATAAAGATAGAAACTTGCAATCCTACTTGTTATCTAAAGATTTTTAACTTTCGCTTCAAATCCAATAATCATCCAAATTCACAATTAAATCTTTCAACTCAATCATGAATATGAACATGCCCCAACTTTCATCAAGGAATCAAGAACAAACAAGAAGGATAAAGGATAGAGATTAAAGGAAAGATTTTAATCAAAAATTCAAGCTTTTATCATACATAACCATGTTGGGTTTCACCCCAACCCTAGAAAAGTAGACTACTCACAAGTCATCATGCAATCAATAATCAAATAGAAGAGAAAAGACATGATTCAAAAATACAAAGCAAACTTCAATCAAAAGAACAAACTTACAAATCTCCAAACAATCTTCCAAAGCTCTCTCAAAATCGTCCAAGAGCTCGGAATAAAAGTTAACCCTATAATAACGACTTGGTCTTCGTCTCTCCTTCAGAAAAGTCACCTAAAGGCCCTTTATATAATAGTAGGAATGTTCTCAAAAGGAAACAAAATTCTATCTTAAAAGACCCATAAATAAAACATCTATTAAAACCTAACTTAAGACGCAAGTTTCTTCCCGCAAGCCTCAGAGGACGCTCGGTACCGACCCACTTGGACGCTCGGTACCGACCCAAAGTGGGTCGGTAACGACCCTAGCCAGCACTTGATCGCTTTACTTCTTTGCTCGAAACTTGTCCCAAAGCTTGGTTCTTCTTCAATGTTTCTTCTTTAAACGTTCTTGGTCTTCTTAGACTTCCTTAAGCTCCTTCTAAGACATCTTCATCTTGCAATCTTCCTTCTTGAAACACACCAAAGCTCCAAAAACTTCTACTCTTGCCTCTCTAGTCAACACCGCTACAAGACAACTGCAACACCACCTTCTAGAAAGCTGAAAAACCTGGGATATCTCCTCCTCAATGCTTCAAACACCTACAAAGACAACAAGCAAGCACAAACGACTCCAACTCTCGAAAGAGGGTCGAAATCATATGCAAAACAACACAAAAGATCTAGAAAAGCCTCAACCTAACTAGAAAACGACCCACAAAAACTAACTAAAATGCGTGACATCAAAACACCCCATACTTAGACTTGTTTGTCCTCAAGCAATCACTTAGCATGCATCAACACCAAATAACAAGCCCAAGAATTACCTTTAAGGAAAAAGAAGCACAAGTAGAATAGTGAGCAAACAACTTCCATATTATATCATACAAGAACATCCTAAGCAATCACAATCCAACCTCACCAAGGAAAGTGTCTCACTTATCTCTCAAAGTGTTTAGGGTATATCAATAATCACTCAACTCAAATTCCGAATACAAAACCTCATAGTCAATGGAAATTATATAAAAAACTCTCCACCGAAGAAATCAAAACAAGTCAAATCGTCAAATGAACTTAGGGGGGCTCAATGAAATCTTCAAAGAAGTCTCATTCGGACGGGTTGTAGTGGGGCTTGGTAATTCAAAGGGTGTGGAATAATTTGGCCTTGTGGTGCTAACCAATCTGGGAACTAAGACTCGTAGACTACACAACACTCAACCAACAATCTTTCTTCTAACAATCACCAAACACTTAAACTTTTTAATGCACTTCTCTCTTCACCTATCATCATTGTGTTTCTTCCTTTCTTACTTTAGAAGGCTTTGGACTCTTGCACTTATTACACAACTCTCTGTTTTGTTTTCTTTTTTTTCACACTGATGGGTCGGTACCGACCATATGTGGGTCGGTAACGAGCTGCCTTATTCACTATATGTGCAATTTCAAGCCCAAAACACTTCATCCTATAATTTTCCCAAGACAACACTCCTTCTCCACCTTTCACAATCACTTTATTTTTACCCAATCAATCCACATCAACCTCCACCAGTCTACTCTAAGTCCTAATTCTCGGATCAAAGGGTCAAGCTTATCATGACTAGGGAAATTTTGTGGGGCTAGAAACAGGCTTAAAGCTTAAACAAGGGGCTACAAACAGAGGGATCATGTATAGGTAGGGAAGAGGAATATAATAAGCTAATGAAAATAAGTTCAAAATCATTTGATTCAACAACTAATGAACAAGTCTCCATTGGTTTCAAGTTTAAAATAACCATGCCATTGACAAGTGGTAAATGCATTTGGAAGAGCAAATCACATATGAAAGAAAAAGGAATAAGACATATATTCCTTATAGGCCAAAAATATCTCACTTAGGTTCGATTTGTTGGATTTCTTTCACTTAGAAATATGCATGCTCAATATCCATCATAAGCTCAAAATTCAAAAAAAAACAAGATCATGATTTAGGCAATTATTATAAAGCATGTTATAGGATTTACATGATGATACAAGCAATTTCTATCCTAGGACATATAAAAAGGGCATTCATCCATCAAAAAAATCAAAAAGAAAAAGACTCAAGCAAAGCTAGACTAAACACAAGCAAACACATGACTCAAACAAGTAATTTCCCAAACCACCCCATACTTAAAACATCAATGTCCCCATTGATTAGAAAAGTAAAGAGAAAGGAAATAGAAACTAACTTGGACACCTTGAAACGTTGGAAGAGGAGGAGAATCACTCTTGAGGAGAAGTAGGAGGTGATGAAGTCTAGAAGAGTTGTTGCGCCAACCAATTGTTGTATTCCACTTGAGCGTTCCACCTCTCTACATCTTGCTTGTGGTCCTCATAGTACTAAATACGGAAATCTTGAAGCTCTTTTTTGTGGGCGACGAACTGGTTGTGGTGGTGGTTAAGCGCCCCATAGTGGTGGTGTTGGTGAAGCATGATGGCGTCCATCTTAGCGGCTAGAAGAGAGATGTCGGGGTTGCCACCGGAGTCCGAACCGGCGTGATGTGCACCTTGCCCTTGAGAGTGAGAGCCGCCGGACCCGCCATAGGGCCCATCAAAGCCGTAGGAGCTGGGGTAGTAGGGTACCATGTCAGTATGCGGTCCCATGGTGAAGTCCATAGGGTCGGTTCGACCTGATGATGGTCATTATCGCCCCTTGTCTGGTCGTTACCGACACCTGATGGGTCAGTACCGCCCCTCTTGGGCTGGCTTCTTGGTGCTTCCCATTCAAAAACGTGTTCTCTTGGAGGTGGGTTAGGCTCGGCTCTCGGGTACCGGCCGGGCATGCGTCGAATCATCTCATCAGCTCGAACATTGGGCACCAAGGGATAGGGTGTAGGAGCCCATGCGTCATACCAATTTGGGCGTTAGAAGAGCTCGAGGTTCTCCTTGGTGAGAACCACGTCGTGTGTGCCCTCATCGAGCTTGAACTTAGAGACGAAGCCAGTGGCGGTTTGGTGGACAACTTTAGCATTGGTATAGTACTTCACATCCATGGGAATGACTCTCTTGGAGGAGTAGAAGGAAAGGTTGATCTTCAAAGACTTAGCGAGGATAAGCACGAGCCAACCGAAGTAGGTGTTGTTGTGGTGGCCGCGGTGGTTAAGGACTGTTGTGGCGTACTCGAACCCCAGATTCATCTGCTTGGGCGTCTCAAAGAGGATGTTGACTAAGCATGCAAGTTATTGCTTGGTGGGGCGTGAGAGCTCATACTTAGGCCAAATTGTGGAGCTAAGGATGCGCAGAATGACCCTGAAAACGGGGCTAGCAATATATCGACCTTGAAGGGCTTTGGTGGGGAAATCCGCCCGGCCGGTGATGTAGTGCCACAACCTCTTGATGGGGAAATCCTTCGGTGTGTACACCCCAGACGGTGCACGGAAGCCAAGATGCTTGTTAAACTTCTTGATGTCCAACTCATGGCTCAGGTTGGCAAGCTGAAAACCGATAATGGACTTGTTGAAGTCGGTGTCGTCCACTCGCATGCTAAAGTTGGACATGAACTCACAAGTGAGGACCACGTGGTGCTCCTCAATGGGATGTAAGATGAGGTGTTGCGCTCCAATCCACGACAAGGCCTCAAGCACCTCCGCATGGAAACCAATCTTGGCGGCGTCGTCTCTTTGATATGCTCGCATAACGACGTCTCCTTTCCACATCTCAATGAACCGGTCTCGTTGCTCATGAAGACCAAACTCCACATAGTCCTGCTTTTGCTTGTTCTTCTTTTGCTTCTTGGTGGGTCTCCTTGATGAAGAGGCCATTGTCTTACAAAACATTTTAGCTCCCAAGATAATTTCCAAATTTATAAAGGACAAAATCCACACAATGATCACACATAGAACCACCAAAGAAGCACCTCATACTTATAATAAGCAACATGCTTCAATATTATAAGAAAAATCTCAACCAAGCATGCTTAATCATGAAAAATAGGTAAGGGACAACTCATGCTTAAATCACACAAATCATGGATAAATCAGCTCAATAATCATGTAATCATGTAATAATCAACCCTTGGAGGCTCGTAATCGCACAAATACGCGCCAAAGCACAAGAAAAACAACACTGAGGGGTCGTGATCGACCGGGTTCGGTCGGTACCGACTTTGCTGGGCAGAAATATAATCGAAAAATCGGCACAAATACCTTGTAATGGCTACCCAAAAATCTTAGAAAAAATCATATGTGCCCAAAATCAACCAAACAACCAAGTATCAAGCAAGAAATCATCTCACAAACCGCAAATCATCATCATATCATGTTGATCTAACAACCAAAGCACACAAACAACCAAAAATTCCACATTCAAACTCAAGAACACCCAAAACCTAGATTTTCAACTATCCCTTCGAAATTGAATCAAGTAAACTTGAATTTAAGAGCAAAGGAGTAGAGGAACATACCAATAACGAGTATAACTAGAAGAATGAAAGAAGAAAGAGGGTCGTAATCGAGCACTTGGAGTAGGTCGAAAATTGGGGGTTATGATTTAGGGTTCGAATTTTGGTTTTTGGTGAAGAAGTTGGATGGATTGTGTAGCACAAAGATGAATTTGGGTAGATTTAAGAGTAGTGATGGATCTTTGAGGGTTTAAGGGCAATGGAGGCAAAGGGATTTTGAGAGCAAAGGAGTTCAAAGTGGGGAAGAAAGAGGGGGAGAGATAGGGTTAAAGGGGATAAAAGTGCAGGGACTTACTTGCAATTTCCGAAAATTTCGAGATTTTTACCGTATTTGCTGTGCCAGTCGGTACCGACCGGATTCGGATCGTAACCGACCACCCATGTACGTTTCCTTCCCTTGCGTTGTGGTGTGTTCCAGCCCTCTTGTTCCCTTTCGACGGCTCTGATCCCTACAAAACTTTAGTGGAGATGCAAGACAAGGGTCCTAACTACTCTAAACTAATAAAAACAAATTAATCTAACCTAAAAAGTCCAAAATGAAAAGAAAAGGGAAAAAGCGGGTTGCCTCCCGTAAGCGCTTTATTTAACGTCTTTAGCTAGACGAGGGATACCTCAGCTTAGTCGGAGGATGTGAGAGCCCATGTGGCTCGGATTTCCTCATCGGGTTCGGCTCTTGCATAATACTTCTTCAATCGATGCCCGTTGACCTTGAAAATCCCTCCATTATCATCTATTAGGTCGACCGCCCCATTTAGGTATATGTGATGAACCACGAATGGTCCACTCCATCGGGTTCGTAGCTTTCCGAGGAAGAGTCGAAGTCTAGAGTTAAAAAGGAGTACTTGATCACCGGCTTTGAAGGTCTTCGGGACAAGCTTCTTGTCATGCCACTTCTTGGTTCTTTCTTTGTAGATCTTGGCATTCTCATATGCTTTTAGCCTCAACTCCTCTAGTTCTTGCAAGTCCATGAATCGCTTTGCTCCGGCCGCGTCGAGGTCCATGCTGAGCTCCTTGAGAGCCCATAAAGCTTTGTGTTCAAGCTCGACGAGCAACTGACATGACTTGCCATACACTAGATTGTAGGGAGTGGTGCGGAGTGGCGTCTTGTAGGCGGTGCGGTACGCCCATAGTGCATCATCAAGCTTGGAGGACCAATCCTTCCTTGAGCGAGAAACCGTCTTCTCTAATATGCTCTTGATTTGCCGGTTGGAAACCTCCACTTGACCGCTACTTTGGGGATGGTAAAAAGTGCCTCGAAGCTCCTCTCAATGAAGTGAGATCCGCCATCACTAATAAGAGCTCGGGGAAAACCAAAGAGAGGAAAGATGTTGGTCTTCATGAACTTGGCTACCACTCGTGCATCATTGGTTCTTGTGGCTATGGCCTCGACCCACTTGGAAACATAGTCGACCGCCACAAGGATGTACTTGTAGGGACCAGAAGAGGGGAAGGGTCCCATGAAGTCGATATCCCATACGTCGAAGAGCTCGACCTCTAGGATTCCCGTGAGTGGATTCTCATTCGTCCATGTAATGTTTCCCGGGCGTTGGCACTCATCACGCGCCATCACATATGCTTGAACGTCCTTGAAAAGGGTGGGCTAATAGAATCCACTTTGAAGAATCTTCCCTGTGGTTTTGAATCCCTTAGCATGGCCGCCTGTCCAGAGAGTATGAAAATGTTGGATTACTCGCTGTATATCATCATCCGGCACACAACGCCTAAAGATATGATCACTCCCTTGCTTGAACAGGTAAGGATCATCCCAATAGTATTGCTTGACGTCGTGGAGGAACTTCCTTTTAGCTTGGGAAGTCAATCCATCGGGAATAATGCCTCCTAAAACATAGTTAGTAAAATCCGCAAACCAAGGGGTTCTCGCCCCTCTAATAGCATGTATAGAATGGGAAGAGAGAATGGGAGGAGAGGAAGGAAGAGTACTAGTAGGTACGCAAGAAGAGGGAGAACAGTAACCTGGATCGACCCCGGCTAGGGTCGGAGTCGTGTGGTCTTTCTCAGAGTCGACCGTCTCTTGTACATGGGGGGGGGGGGGTCGGTACCGACCCAGGATGGGCAACATCGACCCATAGAACTTCATTGCTCAGGAGGGCTTCGTCCTGGCGAGAGTCATTGATGGGTACCGCGTCTCCGGACTCCGTGATGTGCTCAATGGGTAACATAGAAAGGTGGTCCACCACAAGATTCTCCACTCGTTTCTTGTCTCGTATCTCAAGGTCGAACTCTTGCAATAGGAGTATCCATCGGAGTAATCTTGGTTTGGCGTCCTTCTTGTCCATAAGGTAACGGATAGTTGCATGATCGGTGTAGACGATTACCTTTGAGCCCACCAAGTATAACCGGAACTTCTCAAAAGCAAACACCACGGCGAGGAACTCCTTCTCCGTAGTGGTGTACTTGCTTTGGGCCTCGTCGAGCGTCTTGCTCGCATAGTAGATAGCATGAAGCTTCTTCTCTTTCCTTTGCCCAAGAACCGCGCCCACATCATAGTCACTAGCGTCGCACATGATCTCGAAGGGAAGTGTCCAATCCGGAGGTTGCGTGATAGGGGCTGACACAAGTGCATCCCGGATCCTATGAAAAGCTTCAAGACACTTGGAAGAAAACTCAAACACAACATCCTTCATTAATAGGTTAGTCAATGGTTTAGTAATCTTAGAGAAATCTTGTATGAACCTCCTATAAAACTCGGCATGGCCTAGGAAACTCCTAACATCTTTCACGGTGGTAGGGGGTGTCAATTTTTCAATCAAGTCAATTTTAGCCTTGTCAACTTCAATTCCCCGTTTAGACACTATATGACCTAAGACAATCCCTTCTTGCACCATAAAGTGACACTTCTCCCAATTAAGCACAAGTTTACTCTCTTTACATCTCTTAAGGACTCTAGCAAGATTAGCAAGACAAGAGTCAAAAGTGGTACCGTAAACCGAGAAATCATCCATAAACACCTCCACGATGTCCTCAATCATGTCGGAGAAGATAGCCATCATACACCTTTGAAAAGTGGATGGGGCGTTGCAGAGCCCAAATGGCATCTTCCTATATGCAAACGTACCATAAGGACACGTGAAGGTGGTCTTCTCTTGATCATCGGGATGTATCGGAACCTGCCAAAAACCACTATAGCCATCGAGATAACAAAAATAGTCATGCAAAGCTAATCTCTCTAGCACTTGGTCAATAAAGGGCAAGGGGAAGTGATCCTTTCTAGTGGCACTATTAAGCTTCCTATAATCTATGCACATACGCCAACTAGTGGTAGTCCTAGAAGGAATCAACTCGCCCTTTTCGTTCTCAACAACAGTAAGACCACTTTTCTTAGGCACAACATGAACCGGGCTTACCCACTTACTATCCGAAATCGGGAAGATGATAACCGCATCAAGCATTCTCAAGATCTTTTTCTTTACCACTTCCTTCATGTTTGGGTTAAGCCTTCGTTGATGCTCTATGGTTGGCCTATGACCTTCCTCAAGAAAAATACGATGCATGCACAAAGAAGGTGAAAGACCATTCAAGTCCTCATGTGAGTACCCAATGGCCTTCTTATGAGTCCTAAGCACATCAAGCAACTTTCCAACTTCTTCCGCATTAAGGTTAGCATTAACAGTTACGGGAAAAGTGGAATTTGGGCCAAGAAACTCATACCTCAAAGACTCGGGGAGAGCCTTAAGCTCCGGAGTAGGTGGTGGTGGTGTAACAATGTCATCATCCTTCTCCATCTTGAATAGCTCTTCAAAGTAATCATCTTCGGTCAAGAGTTGCTCTTCATCATCTACTTCCGGAAGGGTCGGTTTCGACCATGAGGGGGTCGTTACCGAGCCAGAATTATAAGCAAAGTCCTTAGAAACGAGCGGATTGGGGGTAGGAGTCGAGTGCGGTGAGGTTGGTAACGAACTAGATTGGGTCGGTAACGCCCCTGCAGCGTCTTCCTCGTCTTCATATTCACTCATACAAGCTCCAAGCAAGCGCTCGATCGGATCTTCGCAGTCAATGTAATCCGAGCGGGTGTACAACATCTTGACCTCCATAGCCTCGTCGGTCTCCTTCATCGTTGGATTGAACCGGAACTCAACCACCTCATTGCCGATCTCAAAAGTAAGGAGGCCCTTCTATACATCAATGATAGCTCCGGCTGTTGCAAGCAATAGTTTCCCAAGAATGATCGAGACGACGGGATCTTCCGGCATCTCCATAACAATAAAATCATTGGGCACAAAGAACTTGCCGACTTGGATAGGGAAGTTGTCGACAACACCAGTTGGCCTCACACAAGAGCCGTCCGCCATATAGAGCCTCATGTTCACCGGAACCAAAGGACCCATGTTGGTCTTGGACCATATAGAAAGGGGAAGGAGACTAGCACTCGCACCAAGGTCACATAAAGCTTTGAAACCATGAGCACCTATGCCAATAGTAATAGCGAACTTACCGTGATCTAGAAATCGACCGCTTCCTTGACAAGATCTCTTTATAGAATTTGGTGTACGCGGGCATCTCACTCAAGGCTTCGGCGAAAGGAATGGTGATGTTGAGCCCTCGAAGAACCTGCACAAAACGTTTGAATTTGCCCTCCGTGGAATCCTTGGCCTTCTTGGATGGAAAAGGAAGCATCTTCGTTGTTGATGTAGAGGGAACGAATGTAGGAACACCGGGAAGAGGGTCGGTCACGACCTGGGGAGGGTCGGTAACGACCTCCTCTGTAGTGGGGGAAGGGTCGGTTACGACTTTGGATGGGTCGGTAACGACCTCCCCTGAAAAATGGGTTGGTTCTCATCGTCCGCCGTCTTCTTGCTTGTGTCTTGCTCCGGCAACTTCTTTCCGCTCCTCAGATGGACTACAGCAATATGACCTCTCAGATACTCATCGGGATGGCCCGGTAATCGCCCTTGGGGTCGTGGAATTTGAGCTTCTAGGTCACCAAGTTGGGAGTTCACATTCTTCCTCCATGCTTTGAAGTCTCCTAATTGGTTTCGAACTCCTTTAAGACCGGTGCGGACGCCATTGATCCCCTCAAGGAGACCTTTGTCCAAGCTGGTGGCTCTTGGTAACCGGAAGGTCTATAAGGAGGGGCCCTTTGCTTTTGTGGTTGGGTGGGAAAACTTTGACCTTAGCCATTGTTGTTCCATTGAGGATAATTGTTGTTGTTGTTCCTTCCTAGATAAGCATTGTTTAGGCCTCAGTAGGGCCCTCGCATATAGTTTGCCTCCGCATAAGCCTCGGCGGCTCGGACTTGATCCACGTTTGTACAAGAAGCGGTGGTATGAGATTGGGAACCATATTCTTGACAAGGCGGAGCGGTGGACTTGAAGTACCCTACTTGCTTCTTGAGTCGGTTAATCTCATCTTGCATGAATTGAAACCTCACATCTTGATCAATTGGTTCGGCATTAGGATCATAAAGCTTCTTCATTGGAACCTTGACGGCTTGTTGGGTGCCATACATTGCATCATAGTTAGTGAGTTTGTCCATCAAAGCCCAAGCTTCATCGGGATCCATCTCAACGAACCCGCAATCGGTGTGAAGATTGATGCGGTCCTTTGTAGCGGCATTAATCCCTTGGAAGAAGATTTCCTGAAGCACATAGGGTGGTTGTCCATGAGTAGGACATTGCCGAAGAAGTTCCTTGAACCGCTCCCAAGTCTCCACAAAATTCTCATTAGGATGTTGATGATACGAAGTGATGCGCTTTCTTAGCTCCGTAGTCTTGGCCGGTGGAAAGAACTACGTCAGGAACAGGTCGTGCAAAGCCTTCCATATAGTAATCGACCTAAGAGGTAAGCTTTCGAGCCAAGTAAGCGCCTTTATGGCCAAGGACCACTTGAACGCCTTCAAGAGCACATATTCAAGTGACACGCCATCGGCGGTGATGGTGTCACATAGGTCGGTGAACTTCTTGATATGCTTCATGGGGCACTCGGTGGGTTTGCCCTCAAATTGAGACCTCTTGATAAGAGTGATGAAGTGAGACTTAATCTCAAAGGCGCACTCAATCGCAGGGAGCGTAATTGCGGATTCGGGAACCCTAAATTCCAGATACATGTATTGCTTTGCCTTTCGCAGAATAGCATCGAGTTGTTCTTGGAGACGGGAAGCGGCATCTCTCTTTCTCTGCGCAGCAGCAGCTTGAGCATGACGCTCTCTTTGAATACCTTCCATCTAAACTAGAGGGCATACACCTGCACACACAATCACGAGAAAACGAATTAGTAAACACCAAAGGGTATGAGCTATTCCCAAACCCGAAAGATAACTAGACAAAGAAACTAGACTAATTCCCCGGCAACGACGTCAATTTGCTGAAAGGGTTTTACCTTGATCCTAACAAGCAAATATATTTACAGATCAAGACCCCGCAGAGTATAGCGAAGTCAGGTTCATCTACGGGAATTAGAAGAATCAAAGTCTAGCAATCAATCCTAACAAGAACGAAGCAAAAAAAAACAATACAAAACACACTCAGGAGAGGCTCGGTGCCAACCTTAGTCAGGGTCGGTAACGACATGCAACACAACACAAAAACGCAGGAGAACGTTGGGAAAATAGAACGCATGGTACCGACCTTAGGGGGTCGGTAACGACCTAACTGGGTAACGACAAAAACTCCGAGAAAATTTATATAAAAGAGATCTAGGACAAGGGATCTACCACAACAAAGCTATGCATGCAAACACGAATCAAAGATCAACCCACCAATTATCTCATGAATGACTTTCGCCATAAATAAACAAGCAGATATCTAAACTTTCATAAAGATAGAAACTTGAATCCTACTTGTTATCTAAAGATTTTTAACTTTTTTTTAAATCCAATAATCATCCAAATTCACAATTAAATCTTTCAACTCAATCATGAATATGAACCTGCCTCAACTTTCATCAAGGAATTAAGAACAAACAAGAAGGATAAAGGATAGAGATTAAAAGAAAGATTTTAATCAAAGATTCAAGCTTTCATCATACATAACTGATGGCGCGCAAAATAACCGCTCATTAATCTAGGGTGGATTAATAATATAAGAAAGATGTCGCGTTGCATGCACGCGTCTGAGTAGTAATATTCATGTAAACTTAACGAACTCCATGCATATATATACATATTCGTACGCGATCACCATCCTCTTGACCCCACATGGCCACATGAGAAGCAATCGGCCCAAACCATTCCAGTGGCCCAACAAGTAAATGAAAGAAATATATTTGCATGTGTATCGATCATCACTGAGATCAAATTCATCATCATGCTTTCTTATATATGTGTGAGTGGAATTCCACATCAGTAAAATAAAGAAACAAGCAAATCTCATATCTTCCCACATCGAGTATATGAAAACAAGCTAGTAACTCCATTATTTATATATAGTGAGATAGGCAATACTTAAAAAGGGTCGAAAACCCCTCTGGCTCGAGAACTATCTCGTTTGCCAAGCTCGACGTGTTTGATCTCCGAGTGAGATCGCGCTATTTACGGTATAAAGTCTAAAGGCTTTATTTGTAAAGAGTACAAAAACAATCAGCTGAAGGGTGGGAAGGAGGAATAATCCACGTACGAAAACCGTTCGTTTGTACGAAATCCCGAGAGTTAGTATTTTTATAATCCCGTTTATAGCGCGGTTTATTTCGGGTTTCATCACTGGCGCCGTCTTTGGGAACCTGCTCTCCCTATCCGACCTAACTCTCGGATAATCACGTAAGTGCGTCCTCTTCCCTCTTTAGTTAGCCCTGGTCTCTGGTGCGGCGCCACGGGGTTTGCCCCTGGTGTGCGCTGGAGAGGCCGCCATATTCGTGCGGCACCACGGGGTTTGCCTCTGGCGTGCGCTGGCGAGGTCGCCATATTCGTGCGGCGCCACGGGGTTCGCCCCTAGCGTGCGCTGGCGAGGCCTCCATATGCGTGCGGCGCCACGGGGTTCGCCCCTGGCGTGCGCTGGCGAGGCCTCCATATTCGTGCGGCGCCACGGGGTTCGCCCTTGGTGTGCGCTGGCGAGGCCTCCATATGCGTGCAGCGCCACGGGGTTCGCCCCTGGCGTGCGCTGGCAAGGCCTCCATATTCGTGCGGCGCCACGGGGTTCGCCCCTGGTATGCGCTGGCGAGGCCTCCATATTCGTGCGGCGCCACGGGGTTCGCCCCTGGCGTGCGCTGGCGAGGTTGCCATATCCGTGCGGCGCCACGGGGTTGCCGTCGAACCTTTTGGGCGCGAATCCACCCCTCGCTTCCCGCTTGGGGTTGGAGATTGTCGAAAAGTGCGCGAATCCACCCCTCGCTTCCCGCTTGGAGTTGGAGATTCTCGAAAGGTGCGCTAATCCACCCCTCGCTTCCCGCTTGGGGTTGGAGATTCTCGAAAGGTGCGCTAATCCACCCTCGCTTCCTGCTTGGGGTTGGAGATTCTCGAAAGGTGCGCTAATCCACCCTTCGCTTCCCGCTTGGGGTTGGAGATTCTCGAAAGGTGCGCTATTCCACCCCTCGCTTCCCGCTTGGGGTTGAAGATTCTCGAAAGGTGCGCTAATCCACCCTCGCTTCCCGCTTGGGGTTGGAAACTCTCTTATGGACGAGGTCCACACTCTCTTATGGGCGAGGTCTAGACTCTCTATGGACGAGGTCCAGATTCTCTATGGACGAGGTCCAGACTCTCTATGGACGAGGTCCAAACTCTCTATGGACGAGGTCCAGACTCTCTATGGACGATGTCCAAACTCTCTTATGGGCGAGGTCCAGACTCTCTATGGACGAGGTTCAGACTCTCTATGGACGAGGTCCAAACTCTCAAAAGGACGAGGTCCTAACTCTCTAAGCGAACGAGGTTGGCTAACTCTCAAAGGACGAGGTCCTAACTCTCTAAGCGAATGAGGTTCGCTAACTCTCAAAGGACGAGGTCCTAACTCTCTAAGCGAATGAGGTTCGCTAAACTCTCAAAAGGACGAGGTCCTAACTCTCTAAGCGAACGAGGTTCGCTAATTCTCAAAGGACGAGGTCCTAACTCTCTAAGCGAACGAGGTTCGCTAAACTCTCAAAGGACGAGGTCCTAACTCTCTAAGTGAACGAGGTTCGCTAACTCTCAAAGGACGAGGTCCTAACTCTCTAAGCGAAAGAGGTTCGCTAACTCTCTAACATGACGAGGTCCTAACTTTCTAAGAGAACGAGGTTTGCTAACTCTCTAAAGTGACGAGCTCACAACTCTCGAAAAATGCGCGAGCTCCACCAAATCTCGAGTTTAGATCGCGTTGCACAAGTTGCAAACCGATAAGCACGCGCACCTGTTTATTGTCTCGTTGCCCTCGTAGAACGAGGACTCCAAGCCAAGGGGTTGTGATGGTGCGCAAAATAACCGCTAATTAATCTAGGGTGGATTAATAATATAAGAAAGATGTCGCTTTGCATGCACGCGTCTGAGTAGTAATATTCATGTAAACTTAACGAACTCCATGCATATATATACATATTCGTACGCGATCACCATCCTCTTGACCCCACATGGCCACATGAGAAGCAATCGGCCCAAACCATTCCAGTGGCCCAACAAGTAAATGAAAGAAATATATTTGCATGTGTATCGATCATCACAGAGATCAAATTCATCATTATGCTTTCTTATATGTGTGAGTGGAATTCCACATCAGTAAAATAAAGAAACAAGCAAATCTCATATCTTCCCACATCGAGTATATGAAAACAAGCTAGTAGCTCCATTATTTATATATAGTGAGATAGGCAATACTTAAAAAGGGTCGAAAACCCCTCTGGCTCGAGAACTATCTCGTTTGCCAAGCTCGACGTGTTTGATCTCCGAGTGAGATTACGCTATTTACGGTATAAAGTCTAAAGGCTTTATTTGTAAAGAGTACAAAAACAATCAGCTGAAGGGTGGGAAGGAGGAATAATCCACGTACGAAAACCGTTCGGTTGTATGAAATCCCGAGAGTTAGTATTTTTATAATCCCGTTTATAGCGCGGTTTATTTCGGGTTTCATCAATAACCATGTTGGGTTTCACCCCAACCCTAGAAAAGTAGACTACTCACAAGTCATCATGCAATCAATAATCAAAGAGAAGAGAAAAGACATGATTCAAAAATACAAAGCGAACGTCAATCGAAAGAACAAACTTACAAATCTCCAAACAATCTTCCAAAGCTCTCTCAAAATCGTCCAAGAGCTCGGAATAAAAGTTAACCCTAGAATAACGACTTGGTCTTCGTCTCTCCTTCAGAAAAGTCACCTAAAGGCCCTTTATATAGTAGTAGGAATGTTCTCAAAAGGAAACAAAATTCTATCTTAAAAGACCCATAAATAAAACATCTATTAAAACCTAACTTAAGACGCAAGTTTCTTCCCGCAAGCCTCAGAGGACGCTCGGTACCGACCCAAAGTGGGTCGGTAACGACCCTAGCCAGCACTTGATCTCTTCACTTCTTTGCTCGAAACTTGTCCCAAAGCTTGGCTCTTCTTCAATGTTTCTTCTTTAAACGTTCTTGGTCTTCTTAGACTTCCTTAAGCTCCTTCTAAGACATCTTCATCTTGCAATCTTCCTTCTTGAAACACATCAAAGCTCCAAAAACTTCTACTCTCGCCTCTCTAGTCAACACCGCTACAATACAACTCCAACGCCACCTCCTAGAAAGCTGAAAAACCCGGGATATCTCCTCTTCAATGCTTCAAACACCTACAAAGACAACAAACAAGCACAAACGACTCCAACTCTCGAAAGAGGGTCGAAATCATATGAAAAACAACACAAAAGATCTAGAAAAGCCTCAACCTAACTAGAAAACGACCCACAAAAACTAACTAAAACGCGTGACATCAGTGCCCATTCACAATGTGGGAATTGACATCCTAGGGCCATTCTCAATAGTCGTTGAACAAGTGCGATACATTCTGGTCATCATTGACTATTTGGGGTTCCTTTGGAAGAACTCTGTTTTCCGATTTGGGGTTCCAATAACCATGATAGACTCCAAAGTGGGTAGAGGCCAAGACCATGGAAAAAAATCATAGACTCCAAAGTGTGCTCATTCCTTTGGAAGAACTCTGTTTGCCGATTTGGGGTTCCAATAAACATCATGACCGATCACGACCCCTAATTCGACTAGGAAGAGATGCGCTCTTTTTGCACGGCTTTGGTCTTTGCCCTTAGATTTTCTTCTTTCGTCCAGCTGCAATCAATGGCCATGTAGAAATTGTGAATGCTTGCATCCTGGAAGACTTGAAGAAGTGCCTAGGAATGACTCAAGGCAGGTGAGTAAAGCTCTTGCCTTTGGTATTCTGGACCTACCACACAACATCATGCCGAGACACGAGAGAAACTCCCTTTGCTATGACATATGGGGTAGATGTGTTGGTTCCCATCAAGGCTTTGGTCCCGTTGCCCAAGCTATTCGACTTCAACGAGAAGGAAAATAAAGCGGCACTCAAGGTAGAATTAAAGTATAGGGAAGTGCATCGCAATGTGTCCGCCCCAAGGTTGTGGAGTATAAGCGGAGGGTCACGATATATCATGATAAGAAGAATCACCCATGGAGCCTGGTCATAGGAAACATCGACTTGCGTAGGACAGATGGAGCAAAGCTGGTTCCCAACTGTGAGGGTCCATATCTCCTAGGAGAAGAAGACGCTTCCAACATCTACAAGCTAAAAGATGTCGAAGGCCAAACTTGAACGAAAAACCTGGAACATTGCATGATTGAAAATATACTACGTGTAAAATCTTAAGCAGATCCCTCACCAAATTTTTTATTATATATAGGGTAACGGATCATTTTCACAAAACTCTTGGTGTGGTCGTACAATCAATCATCTCCAAACTACCTACTTAGGGTTGGAAACAATTAAGATCGAAGAGCACGCTCATTTGGAAGGGATCCTAAATGATCGACATAACCAATCCTCTCCAAGCTACCCTCTTGGGGTTGGGAACAATCATGTTCGAAGAGCGCCATCATTTAGGAGGGATCTTGAATGATCGACACAATCAATCCGCTCCAAGCTACCCGCTCGGGGTTGGAAACTTATCAAGTTAAAAGGGTGCAACTCAACTGCAACTTGGGGTTGCACCTACTCTCTTCAAGATGTGTGTGATCCAAGCTATTCTTGGGATCGTCGCAAATAATCCGTGAAAAATTACAACTCAAGCGCAGGTTGGGGTTGCACCTACTCTCTTTAAAATGTACACATGCCAATCTATGCTTGAGATCCTTGCAAATAATCTATGAAAGGGTGCAACTCAAGCATGGTTTAGGGTTGCACCTACTCTCTTTAAGATGTGCTCGTTCCAAGCTTTAATTAGGATCATCCAAAATAATCCGTGAAAGGGAGCAACTCATGCGTGGCTTGGGTTTGCACCTACTCTCTTTAGTATGTGTGTGTTCCAAGTTATGCTTAGGATCGTCACAAAGAATCTATGAAAGGATGCAACTCAAGCACGGCTTGGGTTGCACCTACTCTCTTAAGATGTGAGAATTTTAAGCTGTGCTTATGATCGTCGGGAATAATCTATGAAAGGGTGCAACTCATGCGCGGCTTGGGGTTGCACCTACTCTCTTTAAAGATGTGCGCGATCCAAGCTATGTCTGGAATCGTCATATGTAATCGGGGAAAAGGTGCAAATCAAGCGCGGGTTGGGGTTGCAACTACTCTCTTTAAGATATGTGCGTTTTAAGCTATGCTTGGGATCATCGCAAACCATCTGTGAAAAAGTGAACCTCAAGCACAGATTAGGGTTGTACCTACCCTCTTTAAGATGTGCGTGTTACAAGATTTTCTTGGAATCCTAATAAATAATCTGTGAAAGGGTGCAACTCAAGCGTGGCTTAGGGTTGCACCTATTTTCTTTAAGATGTGTGCATTCCAATCTATGATTAGGATCGTCGAAGATAATCTGTGAAAGGGTGCAACTCATGCACGACTTGGGGTTGCGCGATGATAGCTTGCATTTAGGTAGTGTTTAGGATACATATTCATGTTTATTTTGCATGGTTTTAGCTTAGTTTAGTCTAGCTCTTAGGTTTTTAGGTTTCTAGGAAATTCGGGTTTTGCGCTTGTTTTGTTCGGTTTTGCAAATCTTTAGGTAAACAAGCATGGACGGGATGGATCTTAGATGATTGTGGAGGATCAAGATGAAGCTTAGAGTGATACAAGTGAAGATTAGAAGAGCTAAGGCCCAATAGCTTGAGGGATAAAAACGCTTAAACCCGGGCTATGCATTGGAGTCTTGTTTTGACACCTGTATCTTCTAATGCTTGGTTTGGGAGCTATAAAGGTCGGATGAAGCTGAATTTGGTATAAATGGAAAGCTAGCTCGAAGAGCTACAATTCATATCTCTACTCCAAGTCTAAATTCCAACTAGAAGGGGGTCAAAACAGCCTCTGAAATGTCACTTGAATGCTGAGGCCGGAGCGCATGAAGGATAGTGGGAGTGCGACCGCGCTCTGAGGAGTTTGACCGCGCTTTGGCGCTTTGATTCGACGCTGATTTCGAATTTGGTTTATCTTTAGGCTGACTTTATTATTATTTTAGGATGTTTTTGGATATCATATAAATACTCTTTTAGGGTTTCTTTGGAGACATGCTATGCTTATGCTTTTGTTTTTACGCTAGTTTGAATTTAGAGAGAATTGTGGGAGACTAAACCCTAGTTTGCAATATTGGAGAGAAATCAAACTCTTGTAAGTTTAATTCTTCTTTAATGTCTTATTCTAGCTAAATTTCCCATGTCCAACTAGATAGTTGAAGTTGTATGCATGATCGTTTGTGAGATTTTAATTATTTCAGTTTGCCTTGACTAGATTGCATCTCTCCATGATTGATTGATTAAATTCACTTAGGATTATAATAGCTTGATCACCTATTCTATTTCTAGATCGAATTACAACTAGAATAATTAAATAGACGGTGGAATTTGGTTATTCATGGATGAATCCTTTGATTAAACTTATAGACGATGGAATAAGATTAATCAAAGGCAGAGAATTTAATCACAAAACTTCATCACTAGACGGTGGAATTTATGAATTATGTTTCTATTGAATGCTTTGAACTTATTTGCATGATCAGTTTGACATATAAGGTTTTCTAGGTTAATTGGTTAAAAGGTTGTTAAAGACGGTGTATATTAATAATCACTTTAAGCTTGAATTTCATATATTCACAATAGATTAGTCAAGGGAAATCGAAATAAGAATAATCAATGATCAAAACTCATGTATGCAATGTATACGTTTTTTGTTTTCTTAGATTGATAACCTGAAATCATAAAAAAAAAACCTTATTACTTAGTAACATTATTTGAACACGAGTAATCTGAGTCCTTGTGGGTTCGACCCTTGCTTCCACTATACCTAGGTTCGGAAATTAGGATTTTTCTTTAATAGCGCTTTTACCGCGACATAAAAGTGCTCGTCAAATTTGGCGCCGTTGTCGGAGACTCGGTTAATTATTTGTGTTTACTTAGTATTACTATTTTTGGTGTTGTGAACCTATCTTACGGTTCATAACACCCTTGCTACTGATCCATGGCTTTGTTTGAATGTAGACAGCTGCAGGAGGAACACTTCCATGACTATTTTTCAAGATTTCAAGACCATGTATTTGAACTTGGTGCTTGGTGATTACAATACAGTGATGGAGAGGTAAACATGGGAGTTATCCATGGTATGAATTTTGAGACAAGGGAATTGGCAAACTACATGAGCAATTAGAGGCTTTTATTTATGGGATCTGAGGAATGTTGGGATTTCTTATGTTTCATGAGCCGTCAATGCTTTCTGTTTGAGTCATCTTCCCAACCACCCCAGCCGGTTGATAAGTCTCTTGAGGATATAATCAGGGATCTCTCCAAACGGGCGGATACTATAATCAAGGAGCACTGTGAGTCATGTTCTTCAAGTTTTCATTCCACAATCTCATGCCCTTTTGAGTTGTGTGAAAGGAGAGGTGGAGTCACATTGGAATCAAACAATAAAGAGTTAGACACTCAGATTCAAGTTGAGGAGCAATCTACTACACTTGATGTGAGTTATGAAGATGAATTTGATGCCTAACATGAATTCGCACCTATAAGTCATGTTGAGCAGATCACCACAAAGCATACTGAAGTCTGTGCAGGCATAGAGATTCTTACGGAGCCTAGAGAGCCTGAGTCATTTTCACCCATGTGGAGTAAATTGCTTGAGGATTTTGTGGTTTTGAAAGAAGACTCATGTGTTGACAATGATGACTTCCTTGTTGAAGAAGTAGACAACGATGAGGGAGAATAACAACATGATACATTTGTTAAGGCTCTCACTATCATGGTGCATCCTATGTTAGGCCTTGACATCCCATGCTTCAGTTTCCCCACCTTCACACATCCAGAGCTGATGGAGTTCCAAGATGAGGAGCCAAGTCTACAACACAAGGTGGAAGATGGAGAATATTTGGAGTTCATCATGGATAAAAGTGGTATTGCTGATAAGTGCTTTGATTCATACTGTAAGTATTTTTTTAAGCCACCACTTGTGCTGTATTTATTTGAACAAATGCCATCTCATGAAAATTGGGCACAAATGTTTGATAAATTAAAACGGTCTTTGAAAGTTATATTATGCATCTTTAATTTATCATTGTGTTACTTATGTCTTTTTGAGATGTGTGCACAGGGGTTTGACATGTTTTTAAGGGAACTGACAATATCTAATCTTGTCAACTCATGCTAAACGTCAAGCTAATGACGTTAAATAAGCGCTTCTTGGGAGGCAACCCAATGCTTAGATAGATTTCTTTTTCAGTTAATCTTTTGCTTTTTAGGTAGTTTTGTGTGTGTTTAGATATCTCAGGTCCAAAGATTGATAACCCGAAGAACTGTCACCACCGTCGGATTTCCCGCCGCATTACCCAAATAGCAAGAGTTTTGTGAGTATTTCTTTTTCTCTTTACTTTTTACTACACTTTGGGGACAAAGTATGTTTTAAGCATGTGGGAAGGGAATTACTTTTGCATTGCATGTAGTTGCATTAGATTAGACATATTTAAATTTTTGCATGCGTTGATTAAAACCTTGAAAAATGAAAAAAAAAATCAGAAAAATACAAAAATACAAAAAAAAAATTGCATTTAGGTTCTTATTTCCCCATTGTTTAATACCTCTTGTGTTTCTATACTAAGTATGAGATCTAACCCATGATTTGCATGATATGCTGAAATTTCTATGATATGAGCATGATCGTTGATTGATTACTTTGACTATAGGATTGAGCATGTATATAGCTTGTGTTTTAGATTTATTCTGAAGTTCTAGACACAATTTGCCTTGTGAGATTTTTGCAGGGAACGATAGGAAGTTTGGCGCAGTTGAGAATTAATGGCGGTGAAAATTCATCATTATGGAAACTCTTAGCCGTTAAGATTTGGATAGAAAATCTTGGGAAGATTATGATCTTTATCAACAAGGAAAGAGGTGTGCTTTATAATCCCTTCTCTCAGTCATTATTTTTTTACCGCATCTTTGTTTTATCTTTCGAAACCCTAATCTTATTCAAGCTTCAACCATTCCTCTCTACTGCTTCAATGGCTTCCTCTTCAAACACCCCTGTCCTCAACTTTGACGGTCTTGATGCCTCTAAGATCGCAGCCCTTCAAGCCCAACTCGAATCTCTCAAAAAGGCCAAGCTTTCTTCTCCCTCTCCCATCTCAAAACTCGAAACCTAGTTTGATGTTGTAGCCGACATCAGTGTTGCAGCCGCTGCTAAGGTCTCGTCAGAGAAGGAGACTCTGGCTGAAGAATCTATGAAGGATCACTCAATGGTCCCTTCCGAATACCCCTCTGATAAGCCTGCTGAAATAGGGGAAGGAAAGGAGGGCAAGGACGAGTCTGAGAAGGAAGAGGTGAACTCGCCTCCAAAGGAAACCACCGATGCTCAAGCAAAGGGTTAAACCGACAAGCCGAGGCAAAACACTGGCCAAGAAGAGAGCAACCAAAATTCCATCTGAGATCATTCATATCTGGGATACTGAAAAGACTCCCTCTCCTGCCTCCAAAAAGGCAAAAGTTGTTCCCTCAGGAACTAAGTACAGCCTTCGCTCCACCGTTTCCAAGAAACCGGTGGCTCAGGAGTCCTCTGAGGAAGAAGATCCTGAAGAAGACGAGGAGGAGTTTGGGTCTGAGTCTGAAGAGGTCAAGGAAGAAGAAAAGAAGGAGTCTGGTGATGATGGAGATGACGAAGAGGAGGAGTTCGAAGAAGAGGTTGAGACAGACCTCAAGTCTGCCAAGGCAAAAGGGAAACTGCCAATGGAACCTAAGGCTCGTTCCAAGAAGGTTTCAAAAAGGGTCGTCGCTCCTCTGGTGATCGACGAAGAGTTTTTGAAAGGCCATGACTTGGAGGAGTTCTGGGAACTTCTCAAGTTTCAAGGATGGGAGAAGATCTGTGCTTCTGGTGTCAAGGTAAATGTGTCTCTTCTTGCCCAATTCTTTGCTTCCTACCAACTTGCTGATCTTGTGACTGGTCCAATGGGGTTCGCTACTGTTTATGGAAAGGAAATTTCTTTTTCTCTAGGGTCCGTTGCCAAGATTCTGAAAGTTCCTGGTGAAGGTTATGGTGAGTTGCATACTTCGAGCAACTGGCCAAGGAACAAGGCTCAACTGATTAAGCGTGTCATGGGAAAGGCGTCTGATGCTGGTCCTTATTCAACAAATGATTTGAGCTACACTGCAAGGATTGCACATCAGTTTCTGATCAAGGTTGTTGTTCCTAGGCTGGAGATAAGGACTACGCTCACCATCAATGACATGATTCTGCTGGACAAGTTTCTACGAAGGGAACGAATTAGTCTTCCAGAGATAGTGATGAGGCAAATGGCTAGGTGCACAGGGAAGAAACATGGCCTACCTTATCCTCAATTTGTGAAGTCCATTCTAAAGGAGAGGAAGGATTACAAGCCTTCGAATGAGGAGTTCTTTGGATTACCACTAGATATGCGCAATATCTCGAGGATGAACTTCCAGGGTGATTCAAAGGGAACAGCTGCAAAGAAGACTGCCCAGATGGATGTTGGGAGTTCTTCGATGAGTGAAGTTGTTAATGCCAAGATGTTGTCTGAGCTTCAAAAGATTTCCTCTCAGCTGAGTACCATCATTGGTTACCTGGCTAAGAGAGACACTAACATTGTTGTTGTTGATTGCACCTCCTCCGAACCATGATGTGGACCCTCTCTAATTCCTTAGCCTATCTATCCCCATTTTAAAGTTTTTTTGTTGTTTCTTGGATGCTAAGACTTTTTATGTTTTTATTTTTTCTCTAGATGTGCTCCCCGTGACAATTATCTATAATAATAACTATCTTTTGCTTCTGAATGGTTTAAGTTTCAATTGAATTTGTTCATTTGCTCTATGTTTTTGCTTGGTGATTGTTGACCTTTTGATGATGTCAAAAGGGGGAAGTTAGGAAAAATGCAGAGATGCGTTCTATCCAGGAAATACAGGGAACTTTGGCTAAGGGGGAATATGTTGTTAACTCTGATAAGTAGGAACAACAGTGCATCTGTTAAGGGGGAACCATACAGAATTTTTTTTTCTGATCTATATTTCTATTGGTTTCTAAGACATGCATTTTTTTTGTATAGGTTTGTCATCATCAAAAAGGGGGAAATTGTTGGAACAATGGTTGTACCATGGTTTCTCTTAGTTTTGATGATAACAAACTTAGTTGGTATAACTTGTTTATACATGTAAGTGTTTCAGGAAAACAGGTACATAGTCACGAGTGACGGAACATTGTGAGGAATGATGGAGGGAACGAGTGACAGATTTAGGAAGCGCGTCTCAGACGGAACGCGGCTTTCTATTAATGGCAAGTTACCAGATCTTCTACGAGCAATCTTCTATGGAGATATGACAGCTATAGGCGCTTGCTTGAGGAGATCAAAGAGAGGATAAGTTCAATCTTCACACGATCTTATCTAAAGAGCTCCGAGATCATTCGGTTTTGGCAAGAATCGGCATGGTTGAAGATCCGAAATCACAAACAATACTTTCTCCTTATTGTGTGGGATTTGTTAAGTGGAATATCTGTGTAATTAGGCAAGAATTACGTATGAGATCAGACTTGACATATCTTATAAATAGCTAGGTTATAGCTAGGGTTAAGTAGTGGTTGTAGACGACGAACTTGAAGAGAGAGCTTTTCAAGTGTACGAGTGTGTGGCTTTTTCCGGTGAAGAATCCACAAGTAAGTCAGTAGTTTACTTTGTCTTAGGTTTACGCTTAGGGTTGTAGAAGTCTAGTTGGTTGAACTTTGGTTAGTGCCTTAGTTACCAGGGAACTTGACTTGCCTTGTAATCGTTGAAACTTAATAAAAGTATTCTATTGAAAATCCTCTGAGAAGGAGTCTCAGAGGTAGAGGTTTTTTCTTTATACGACTTGTTGGTCGGATAGAAAGTTTTCCTCTCTAAATTCTGTGTTCTTATTGTTTATTTCCGATGCCCAGGGAACATTTCTAGTTCCATAACTTGTTACTAACGCGTCACGATCCAACAATCTTCATGAGTGAAAAAGAAAAGAGTTGAAAACGAGGCAAAAGTGGAAAAGAAGAAGTAAGAAACAAAGAGCTTTGATGTGTAAATGGAGTTAGTGAAGGAAGTTGGGAAGTATTATGAGAAGTGAAGTGTAAGAGTTTGGGTTTAGAATTATTTCTTTATCCCGGATTTAGCACCACATGACAAAATTTATCCCTTCCAAATTTCTCTTTACCTTGGCCCCATTACATCCCTTAAAAGACCTCATGATTTTTGTTGTGTATTTGGTCCACAACAGTGGAGATTTAGGACGCTGATGCAAGCTTATGGTAGTATAGATTTCATGATTGATTTTGAGTGAAACACGTCCTTTAAACAATTGAGAGTGAGAGCAAACACATTGCCTTTGGTGAGGTCTAGAATGAATGAATGATCTTTTCTCTATGCTTAAAACAATACATGCTATGAAGTCTTGGTCGGGTTTTAATTATATGTTGAAATGCTCGTTTGATTATGAGATGGATGCATGATTGCATTTCTATGGTGTGATTTGGATTTATGTCTTGCTTGAGGACAAGCAAGGGTTAAGCATTGGGGAATTTGATAGCTTGCATTTAGGTAGTGTTTGGGATGCTTATTTATGTTTATTTTGCATGGTTTTAGCTTAGTTTAGTCTAGTTCTTAGGTTTTTAGGTTTTCTAGGAAATTCGAGTTTTGCACTTGTTTTGTTCGGTTTTGCAGATCTTTAGGTAAACAAGCATGGACGGGATGGATCTTAGATGATTGTGGAGGATCAAGATGAAGCTTAGAGTGATACAAGTGAATATTAGAAGAGCTTGAGGGACAAAAACGCTTAAACTCAGGCTATGCATTGGAGTCTTGTTTTGATACCTCTATCTTGCAATGCTTGGTTTGGGAGCTATAGAGGTCGCATGAAGCTAAATTTGGTATAAATGGAAAGCTAACTCGAAGAGATATAATTCATATTTTTACTCTGAGTCTAAATTTCAACTAGAAGTGGGTCAAAACAACCTCTGAAGTGTCGCTTGAATGCTGAGGTTGGAGCACGTGAAGGATAGTGGGAGCGCGACCGCGCTCTGAGGAGTTTGACCGCGCTTTGGCGCATTGATCCAACGCTGATTTCGAATTAGGTTTATCTTTAGGCCGACTTTATTATTATTTTAGGATTTTTTGGATATCACATAAATACTGTTTTAGGGTTTCTTTGGAGACATATGCTATGCTTATGCTTTTGTTTTTATGCTAGTTTGAATTTAGAGAGAATTGTGGGAGACTAAACCCTAGTTTGCAATATTAAAGAGAAATCAAACTCTTGTAAGTTTAATTTTTCTTTAACGTCTTATTCTAGCTAAATTTTCCATGTCCAACTAGATAGTTGAAGTTGTATGCATGATCGTTTATGAGATTTGAATTATTTCAGTTTGCCTTGACTAGATTTAATCCCTCCATGATTGATTGATTAAATTCACATAGGATTATAATAGCTTGATCACCTATTCTATTTCTAGGTCGAATTACAACTAGAATAATTAAATAGACGGTGGAATTTGGTTATTCATGGATGAATCCTTTGATTAAACTTATAGACGGTGGAATAAGATTAATCAAAGGCGGAGAATTTAATCACAAAACTTCATGACTAGACGGTGGAATTTATGAATTATGTTTCTATTGAATGCTTTGAACTTATTTGCATGATCAGTTTGACATAGAAGGTTTTCTAGGTTAATTGGTTAAAAAGTTGTTAAAGACGGTGTATAATAATAACCACTCTAAGCTTGAATTTCATAAATTTACAATAGATTAGTCAAGGGAAATCGAAATAAGAATAATCAATGATCAAAACTCATGTATGCAATGGATACGAAGCTAGTTGGACGCTTTCTCTCTATTTGAAAACTATATTACTTTACTTGTTTTTCGTTTTCTTAGATTGATAACTTGAAATCATAAAAACCCCTTATTACTTAGTAATATTACTTGAACACGAGTAATCTGAGTCCCTGTGGGTTCGACCCTTGCTTCCACTATACCTAGGTTCGGAAGTTAGGATTTTTCTTTAATAGAGCTTTTAACGCGATATAAAAGTGATCGTCGCGCGGCCCAAGCTATGCTTGTGATCATCGCGAATAATCTAGTAAAGGGTGCAACTCAAGCACCCCCTTCCATTAGTGGCCCATGTTTGTGCAAAAAGCGTGCACCTCGCACCATAAGGTTGGGTGGGAGGTGGGTAGATGAAATAGGTGAATATATGACCACAAGTTTGGCATACCCATCAAAAACAAAAAAAAAATAGAATGCATGACAAAAGAAGTAAGAAGTAGTAAACATAAACGGTTTACAAAATGCCGCAAAGGGAAAAGATTTACTACATGCATCTCGAAGGCACAATTTGTTCATTAGAAGCCCCCACAGGGCCACAAAAGTTGCAAGAATAAGCCTTCATTTTGAGGTATCAGTGGCGGGACGGTCTGCGGGGAGTTGGGTGATGGGAGTGGCATTTATGACTAGCGTATTATCAGTCGGAGACGTGACCTGTTGTGGGTCGGCGCCCGAAGTGGCGCCATCTCTCTCTCTCTCTCTCTCTCTATCTATCTATCTATCTCTCTCTCTCTCTCTCTTCGCTCAGCATGTCCTCGTGGTTTCCCACACAGTGTAGAACCCACATTCGTCCTCGGGGTCCTCCTCGGTCTCCCCCATATCCACTCCATAGTTCGGGATGAAGAAGGTTATCCACGGGTCGATGTAATTGTACATCCTCTCATTAGCGGTGCCTAGTTGTTCCATTTAATTCACTCTCTTGACATACTCCGGCCCCGCATATTCTACCGCCTCGTGACGTGCTATTGGAGACGGGTGACCTCTTTCTCAAACTCCCTCCATTCTGCCCCCTTTATCTCAGAGTCCTTGCACTCTAGGAGGTAGCCTTCTCCCACTTCGGATAACGCCGTCTTTACTTTTTGTTCTCTTCCTCGAGCAGTTTCACGCATTGTTACGATGTAGAAACTTTCTCCACTACCTATTCAAGTTCGACCAGTCTCTTGTCTTGGTCGGCTATCTTTTCCTTCTCGACATCGAGCTGTTTGGAGACTTCGACAGAGTCCAACTCCAAGAGCTGAATACAGTGTAAATTATAGTTGGCAAGAAATGAATTCTATAAGAAAAACAATTATGATTTTAATTGAGTCTAGTAACGAAAAGAATCTTTTGTAAGAAGAACGCTTGTAAAGAAGAATACTTACCAACTTCGCCTAGTAGAGAGATTCCTTGACAAGTTCGGGCCCTGTAAGCCAGTTTGCCCATCGAATCTTGTCGTTCAAAGCCACAAACTTAATGCGCTTTAGTGACGACCACGATTTCCCGGGGAAGTGGATGTCAAGACTATGTGGTGCCCCACCCATGGACCCGCTCTCCCAGTGTTGGAGGTTAGCGCAAGCTCTCCCTCCGTAGCATCGGTTAGGGCCCCGTTGTGGGAGGGTTGGCTCACTTCCTTTTGTTGCCCCTAGTCACCTCGCACGTTACCCACGCTGGCTTGGAGGTTTATGCGCTGGTGGCGGGTGCAATTTGGGGGCACTTTGGGCCCCGCCTTGGTGGCTGCGGAGTGTTGTGAGGTCGACGCCTTGCTAGCAGTGCCTTTCTTTTTCATCCTCGCGGCCATGACATTAGCATTCATCTCTACAAAACATAAAATCAAGGTTTAAGTAAAAATAAAGAATAAAATCGTCAAAGAAAGGTGAGTACCCTTATCATCTTGGGGAAATGGAGGCTTAGGTATGTGCGCTCCAAACGATCCTATATTAGAAGGTCTTTGTGCGACCTCACTTTCTTTGCCTTGAAGCGCTTTTTGTCATTGTTTGTCTCCTTCAGGGGAGCTTTGGCAAGTTTGTGATATGGAAGCGACGCTGTGGGAAAATTAAAGAGGTCCCCGACAAGATTACGGACCAAGAACCATTTTCTCATCCACGTTCCCAAATTGGAAGGTGTGTTAACAAGATCCGCGTGGGACAGGCTTAGGTTAATGAAACCAAAAGTCGGCTTCAAAAACAATAATGTACACACGGTTTCGAATCCCGATTCTTCAAATTACACGAGACACCTAATAGTATATGCGTAAAGGTATCTCCATTTGTTGGGTAATAGAAATGTTCAACGACCATAGATAGTCAGTGAATTTCCCAACGAGAGGAAGCCGAAAGTCAACAAGAAGACTATCGTAGTACACTATTGTGTAGCCTGTATAGCAACATATAGAGTCGCCTTCATCCTCAAGTAGTGCTAACTCAATGCCTTTGGGCCACGGAAAGTTCATGGCAATTTCGAGTAACTTTAGAATCGTCAAAGTTGATGCTACGCCAAGGGGAAGATGCATCCCGACCTCTAGATTCGGCATCAGGGGAATTCTTTGTTCGACCAAATGCGGCAATGCCGAAAACCTATTAATAATTATACGCAGAAAAAAGCTAGGTTGTTGGCTAGAGTCAGAAGAACGAGTTTCGGAGCTGAGCGATTCCTCGTCTGACACTTTGGGTGAGGCCGACTTGACTCCTAAGTAGATTCGGGCACGAGCAATTTACGAGGCAATAAGGTCTTCGGGGGGTTGAGGAGGGTTCGCTAAAAAGAAGAGAGGGGACGATAGAATTTGTGAGACACTATCCTCGCTAGGGGATGCTAAGTCAAAAGTCTCCTCGTAAAACTTTTCCTTGTCTTTAACAACAAAATCACGCGGTGTACTTGAGGAACGACTCTCGGACATGAAAAATAGAAGGCCATGGCACGAAAGGTAAGCACTTGGAAAAGAAAAGAGTTTTAGGGAACAAGAGAGGAAATTTCAAACAAAGTAGAAAGAGGGTAAGTTGCGCTCCTAAGGATCCTCATAAAGGAGATCATTCGATTGGCAAGAAGTGGAGATATAGAAAAATCAAAGCACACTCATGGCCAAAGGGTTCAAAAAGGCATGTGCCATCATGGAAGGCAAACTAGTTAGGTTTCTTCAAGAACATTCAAAATTCAAAAGGAAAGAGTAAGAACACCATCGGTGCCCAAGAATAGCAATGGCACAGGTCCCAGGTTTCATGGTGCTACTATGGTGCACCACCGCACCCAGTGTCGCGATGGTGGAAAAACGACAATGACGAAAAAGAAAAGAGCCAAATCCAGGGAAATGACACAAAAGCACTAACGACGACGACTTTTCACTAACTAAAGGCCCGAAAGAGATTGTACAAACCCTAAAATTACAACCACTCCTTGTCAGGGCAAAACCTAGAAAAGAAGAACGAAGAAAATGAGTGGTAAAAACAAAAAAAAAGACTTACATGGTATTCAAGCTGGGAGAGATGGCGAAAATACAGATCAATTCAAGTCCTCAGTCGCTTTGTCACCGAAAAGTCGAAGCGTCACAAACAGGCAAAAGAGAGAGAAAAGGAAAGTTAGTGTGAACAAGATGGAGCGTTGGCGGTGAAAAGGCATTTGGGGCCATTTATAGCCGAAAAATTTACGTCGGCTCTCCGCCCGCTATTAAGGGCGTAATCATTTCAGCCCATTAAGACATTCACTATGCTTAAAACCCCAAATCAAGAAAAAGACCAAAAGGCTGGAACGGCCAAACTAGAACCAAGTCACGAGAACCTCCCATCAAGTGCAATCAACTCGCTCATCGTCATAGAGAAAAGACATTGCACCCCGCTGATAAGAAACATCATGCACAATTATAAGAAGAAAGAGCTCACTGAGCACAAAGGAAGAAGTCGCATCTCGTAAACAAGGAAGTGCTTTGCGCATCTTTTCCTTGAGGTTCTAGCAAGCGCGAACGACAAGTCATGGGATTGTGATGGTGCATGAATAAAACCGTGCACAAAAAGACTAAATAGTTGATCATCACTCATGAGTGATGACTTCAAAATACTCAATGGGTCCCACAACAAGAAAGTTCTCGAGAAAGATTCGGAGAAGGCATCCCGAAAAGGTTTCTTGCCCCCACCAAAAAGAACACGTACGGACGCCACCTTGCCTTCATAAACAACATGCGCATTGTACATAAGAGGCAAATAAAGAAAACCAATCCCATGTCCTAGGAAAAAGAAGGGTAAACAGCACGCTCATTTGAAGGGATGCAACAGAGCGCGAGCTTAGTTAAAACACGGTGATCCATCCTAGATCGGAAGATCAAGAAAGCTAGGGACTGCATCCTTAACCAGTCAAAGATTGTCGCAGTTTACGCCAATCAAGAGCCACCTTTTTTTCAACCAATCAAATGTAAATATCTCGTTCATCCCACATTGGAGAAACTAGAGAAATGATCTCATCCAAACATCTATAAATAGCCAAAGAAAGCAAAGGTCACATGGGTCGAAAAACATCTCTATCTCAATACTTTCTTTTTGATGAAGATTCGACGTGTTGAACCTTCGAAGAGGCCTTCGAAGCAAGTGTAAACCACGTGAGAGTGTAAACCACGTGCATAATCGAAAGAAGTCACAGATAGTATGTTTTCTAATATTTCATGGATGTAGGCTACTTTCAAAGCGCGTCAAATAAAAGAAAGAAGATTGAAATCTCTGTTTGCCCATTTAAAATAACACAAATGTCAACATTAGCGCTCGTTTATTTCCGTTTTCAACACATCCAAATTGAATACATGTACACCACTAACTCTTTTGTTTTGATTTTTATTCCTTTCAAATTTACATGTACATTGAATCAAGTGTATCAAGGTAATGATCGAGTCTTTTATTTACTTTCCTAGAAGTAATAAATTTAACCTTTCATAAATATATTTTGTTATGTAAATTATGAAGATTAGTATGAGTCCACCTTACTTTTAAAGACTATGAATTTGAATAATCACTCTAATTCATTCTTAAACATATGTTAGAGCACGAATAGAAATGGATTTAATTAGTTCCTCTATTTAGGTACTACTCCCTCTGTCCTCATTTGTTTGTCCTGTTTCCTTTTCGGGCGTCCCCTTTTGTTTGTCCACTTTTCTTTTGTGTCTATACTTTTCTTACAATATTACCCCTACCTAATATCATCTTTTACCCACTTTTCCAATTACCAATACTACTTTACACCTTCCTTAATTACCACAAAACCGTCCTTAAGGACAAACAAAAGGGGACGGAGGGAGTATATAATTAGAACTAGCCTTCATGTTTCTCGTTTTATTTTTCTCAACACTCTTCTTTTTCATGTTTGTTGTTTTATTTTTTCTAAAAACTATTCTCTTTTTACATACAATACATATATTGTATGTATGTTTCATCTTTATGAAATACAAATGGTCTTGTTTGATTTAAATGATCTCCCTAGTGATCAAGGGGATGAAAATTTGTTGGATGTGGAACCGTTTGTTAGTCAAGTATTTTCTTTCCAAGAAGAAGCATTAGCTTTCTATGAAAAGTATGCAAGAAATCATGGATTCCTTGTGTTGAAAGATCATTTCATAAAAAACGATGGAAAAATTCTAAGACGTGATTTTTATTTGCAATTGTGCAAGACAACCACCTTCAAAAATCATCGATCCGTCTAAAGCTTGTCGAAATAAATCTTCCTCCAGATGTGGTTGCATTGCTCATCTTCGCATCACATTAAGAAGGTCCTTTGATATATTTCAAGAAGAATGGCATGTTATAACATTTTTTGATGATCACAATCATGAATTATTATCTACTAGTGAAATGCGCTTTCTTCTAGTTGTTCGAACTATTACAAAAGCAGATAAATATTGTATTCTTTTACTCAACGAAGCATCCTTTATGTTGAAAAACATTCAAAATATCTATACGAAAGTTCAAAAGCAATTTGCAATAAATGATGTGACGACATTGCTAGAAAGTTTCATATCGGCCAAAGTTGAAAATTTGCAATTTCAGTATGCATACACTAATGATGAAGATAGAAGGTTAGAACAATTGTTTTGGTCTCCTGCTAGATGTTTTGAATGGTATGAGAAATTTAGAGACGTAGTGATTTTTTATACTACTTATAAAGTAAATGCATATGACATGCCTTGTGGCTTTTTAGTTGGAGTTGATAATCATGGAAAGACCGTTTTATTCGGTTGTACTTTTACTTCATAACGAGAACACAAACACTTTCAAATGGCTAATAAACGTATATACGTACGCTTTTGTAAGGAAATTACTATTTCATTATCGTTACTTACTTTAATTACAACTTATCATGTATCTCTTGCAAGCGCCTTATGTATTACAGAAGTTTATTAATTTGATGAAGAGACATCTAAAAATATAATAACGGATCAAGATCCATGGATGACAGAAGCGATCACAACAAAATTGCCTTTTTATAAAGCACGCTTTTTGCATATGGCACATTACTACAAAGTCTAGTGGATAGTTTAATTCTATCTTACAGGGTTGTTATTCAAAATGGTGTGTTGATTTTCATATTCTATGTAGATTAAAATATGAGGAAGAATTTGAGCATCATTGGCCATAAGTAATCCAAAAGTATGGATTACATGAGAACAAGTATATCAAAGGTTTGTACTAAATTAAGCATTTTGGGTGCAGACGTATCTTCCTGATTATTTCTTTACTGAGATGACGACAAATGGTCGATCAAAGAGTGTAAATGCATTTATTAAGAGATTTGTCAATTCACATAACACTTTGAGAGACTTTGTTGAGCAAGTTAGTGATTATGCTCTACATTTATCAAGTCATTAGATTGATGGTGTTTTTAAAAAAAGTAGGCTATTGTAGCTTCACACAAATTAGCTTTATATTGTCTATTACATATATATTTTTGTTTATCTTGATTTGTTTTACTTATCTCACATTTCAGGTTGATATTGGAGTCAAGGAGATGTACCAGCCACACTTGCATGAGAACATGCTTGCTATTAGACATATAATTTGTGTGAAAAGATTAGTAATATTATTGATAGGAGAGGAGCCTTTAAATAGGTGATTACAAGAGTACAAAGAGAGTCAATTAAGGGATACTATCGTGGAATAGGTTATGTGATTGACATTCTCATTAAAGCATATATTTGACTAATTCTATCCAAAGCAAGATAATATAAAACCTAATACAAAGATAACTATTATTAGGCTTTATTATTATTAATATCCCCTCGCAAGATTAATGATCTTCTTGATAAGACAAGCTTGAAGAGAATGTAGTTGAATCTTGGTTTAGGAAGTGGTTTTTGTAAGCACATCAGCAACTTGTTCTTCAGTAGAGACTCTTGGAGACGATTGTTTGAAGCCGGAGCCCAATCGGAATTGGGTTGAGCCTCTTGGTTTCGTAAGGATGCCCTTGCAAAGAGACGTCCATAGGAAAAGTTGAAGCTTGAGACAATTTCTTAAAGGCATAGCTGATCTCGTGTTGTTGGAGTCGGACGAGGCCAATCTCGTGTTGATGGATCAAACAAGGCCGATCTTGGTTTTGTATGTGTCGGGCGAGGCCAATCTTTGTTTTGTTTAATACGCCCAAAGGCGATCGCAGTTTTGTATGACACGTTCGAAGGCAATCCCGGTTTGTATAAGATGCCCGAAGGTGATCCTAGTTTTGTGTGAGACGCCCGAAGGCGATCCCGGTTTTGTATGAGACGCTCGAACCCTATCCAGCTTTGTCGGAGACACCCGAAGGCAATCATGGTTTCGTCGGAGATGCCCAATGGCTGAGCTTTTTTTAAGCAGCGGAAGTTATTTTGTGGTGATTGTTAGTGACATCGACGACCATGCTAAAAAAATTGAAGATCGAAATGCCGCTAGGCAAAATGCTTCGGTACCATATTAGAGATATAATTATGTGAAAAGATTAGTAATATTATTGATAGGAGAGGAGCCTTTAAATAGGTGATTACAAGAATACAAAGAGAGTTAATCTAGGGATGCTATCCTAGAATATATATGTTATGTGATTGACATTCTCATTAAAGCATATATTTGACTAATTCTATCTAAAACAAGATAATATAAAACCTAATATAAAGAAAACTATATTAGGCTTTATTATTATTAATACTTGCAACATATAAGCATAATAGTTTGAGATCATTGTCTCCTTTAGAACAACAAGCTTATAACTTTCTAACTCCTTTTGCTTTCAAGAAGTTCCATGAAGAGTTTGAGAAAGCTACTAGATATTTTGTAACCAATGTGAATAGTTACAATTATTTAGTAAAATTCCATAATGAGAATGATGCAAGCAGTCATAAGATATTTTGGGATGGACAAAGAGTAACCTATACTTGTAAGCATTTCGAGTTCACGGGAATTCTTTATCGACACATACTACGGGTATTATTACAATCCAATTGCTTTGACATCCTAGCAACTTATTTTCCCATAAGGTGGCGTCATAATGTGTTTACTGAGAATTCTTCCTCAAGTGAAAGGAATATTATTGGTCAAGTAAATAGTTTAGAGACGTATGGAGATAAAAGTGTGTAATCTTCACCTAGATCTACAACAAAGGGACGTCCAAAGAAGAAGCGTTTACAAGGTGGGAACGAATTGGCAAAGAAGACTAGAAAGTGTGGGCATTGCAGTGAAAAATTGTAATGTTTCCAACACTCCACCACTAGCAAAGAAGGTATATGCAAGTGACTTAGGAATAAATCCAATTTTTCTATAAAATTTTAGAAATGACGTTAGTTAGTTTAAATTTATCATATGTACTAGTTAGTATGTGTTCATGATCTTCTATGTACTTTCATTTTTACTATGAATAAAACTATCTTAGAGACTATTTATGATAAGATTTTTCAATATTTTTTTTAATTTTGGAAACATGGTCAATTGGTCATACATGTGATCAATATTATTTTGGATATGTGTCAATATTATTTCACCTTTTCTAATTAAATTTATATTATCTATTATGCTAAAAAAATTATCGTATGATTATGGCCCCCTTTATATTAAAATAATTCTTTATTAATACATAAATGAATTAGAATTTTTTAAATCTTTTTATAAAAAAAATTTATTATCTTTTGTTTTAAAATAATATTTATGTCAATAATATTTTTGGACAATATCAACTACAATTAATTATCGGATCTATCTGTAACTATATATTAATGATGCTTTTTTTAGATAGAAATGTATAGTGTTTTTTTAAATACTAGGGGACAGACCCGTGCATACGCACGGGGCATGGATTTTTTTTGTATATTTTTTTTTTTGAAAACGCTCTTTTCAACAATGATTATTAAGATTGTTCTTTATAAATTTTCATTGCACATGACATATACGCATTTATTATTTAGGTATATATATCACTATAAAATGTTGGTTGTTATTATATCACCTAAATTAATATTTGTAACTAAATTTATTTCATAAAAACTATGTAATTGTTTTCTAACTAAAATTATATTTAATTAGTTATATAAAATTTTCAACCCACAATTATCTAACGATTAAGGCGAAGAGTCTTAACCGATGGATTGCAAAATCGTTTGGAAAATAATTTAATGATAAAAAATGTTGACCATAGTGTAGATAAGCCTATGGGTAGTTGTAAATTATTTATAACTTTTTTTTATAGTTTTGGATCAATTTTATAGTAATTACACGATTACCTTATGATCTTCATAAATTTTTATTGCATATGATGGGACAATTTTTTTATATTCCCATTTATATTTGCATGACAATTTTCTTAATGTATTCTTTATTTTTTTTGCTAATCTATTAATTTTTTTGGCTTTTTTTTTTGTTAATAGCGTGGAGTATGTACATAACTTGGTTAAAGCGTAATATAATGGAATTTTGTTGAAAAAATAATATACCAAAAATAAAAATTAGAGAACCTTTTTCGAGAAAGACTACTCGAGAATCTACAACTCAAATGAAATCGCAAACATTACAATGGACATAAGTAGGAGCTGGATTGAAAAATAATAATACGGAATTTACAATTCTTAGATTTTTCATCATATTATAAAAAGGTATAAACCATACTATAAGTAGATAATTTTAAAAGATGACCATATTTTACCTCTTCAATAATTGAAGATGGAGAGCTCGATTCGATTGAGTGTTTTAGCCATTGAACACTATTTTCTGCCAAATGAAGCGAGATACAAATAAAAGGTCGATAATATTCTTAATATTTAAGATTTAAGATACACTATCTATATATAATTGATAAGAATAAAAAACAATGATAATAAAGAAATAAAAATTAAGAATGCATACCTCATAAATGTTTGCATTAGTGACTTGACTAAAGAGGTAGAGCTAATCTAGAAGATGCCTCCTTTCACTTATATGGTATTACTTATAGGCAAAATGAAAGTTTAAGTGTTTATAGCTATGATTTCTAACCAAAATTAGTCTTAATAGTGGAAGCATAAAATTAATAAACGTTTTTCTTTTAATCTACCTATGAAATATTTTCATAGCCATTATTTATTAAATAAATAGCATCTTAAAGCTTAAAAATGTTATGCTAGAGAATTAATAGGGTCAAATAAATTACCATAATATTTGCATTCATTTAAACCTTGTAATGAAATGGGGAAATTTGGTCTGACTTGGACTTATAAAATTGATTTCAAGAATGCAATAATTGTTGCAAAAGCGTTATTCTAGAGAATTATTAGGGTCAAAATTAATTAACATAATATTTGCATGCATTTAAACCTCTTTATTTTGTAGAATGTATTTAAACCTTATAATGAAAAGGTGAAATTTGGTTTGACTTGGAGTTATAAATTTGATTTCAAGAATACAATAGTGTCAACATTCATAAGAAAATGAAAGGATTATTATATTTGTAATCATATATCATCAATTAATTCTAATAAATAAAAAACATAGTGGTTTTTTCGTTGTCAACATCTTTTTCTAAAAAAATATAGTGATTTTTAGTATTTAATTTGTTAAAGAGCATATTATATATAAAAAATATATGGTTGAATTGAAATTATAAAAGATATAAATATATGAACATTTATTTTCATTTTTATTTTAATTTTATAGCTTTATTATTGTTATTTTTATCATATTAAAAAATGACATTGTTCAACCTCAAGCTTTCAAGAACTTGAATATGTATGGAGTAATTTTTTTCTCTTATTTTTTTTGTTCTCATATTATATTTTTGGATTCATGTGTAAAAATGAACTAATGCATATAATATGTATATATTTATATGTATGGGGTGATATTAATTTGTTAAATTTTTTCTATTATATTTTTGGATTCGTGATAATAATTATAATTATGTATGTTACATATTTGTAATGTACTTATTTGTGAAAACTCTCTCCCTCGTAGCATATTGTATAAATAGTATGCTAGCAAATATATTGTATTCTAGCTTTTTTGGCAATGAATATCATAATTAACAATTTTTCATACAAAATATACATGGTTGTAAATTATGATATGAAAGGATTTTAGTTTTAAATTCTTTTTTAATAATATGTAAATTGATTGCTAACAATATATATGTATTATAGATATGTGTAGTAATAAGGTATATATCCATTTTATATATACACATTTTGAATATGTCAAATGATCTTTATAAACTTAAAATGCATCTCAAGCTCATTACATACAATTTATTAAGGGAAAAATACAAAATATATACAAAATATTTTGATTAGGTGGGCATATAATTTAAGGATTAAGAATTTATTAGACGCAATAAATGTGGGCATGTACACAACTTTATATATGTAGTATAGATTCTTGTTTATATTAATTTAATTAAATTTATTAAATACAAATAAGCAATAAAATAATTTTATAAAATCTAATTACGTAACACGGAAACTAAAAATAATTTTTTTTAAATGAGTGACACTTTTTTACAAAGTTTACAAGTATACATGTACACCAAACAACATGAGTCATGGACTACTGAGTTTTGAGTCTTCCAACGGTGATATTTGCACTTTTAGAAGACTGAAAAGTATTCTGTGAAGAGGAAGAACAGGCGGTCTCCCGACGGTGGCTCTGTGGATCCCACCTCCTCCTCCTTTCCGAAACCCCCTTGGAACGAGATTAACTCCATTAAATTCTACAAATCCCCATTATATTAGTTATCAGTTGCCAGTCCATCAATTTTCTCCAACTCTGCTTAATTCTCCCCAAAAAGTAAGTTTTTGGCCCTTTCGGGATTTCTGCTCACGAATCGCCTAATAATCCCTTAATCTGGTTGTAAAAGAAGGTCCATTTCTGTGATGATTGATGCCCAATGAGATTTGGGTTAGTTTTTGTAAATCTTTTGTGGGATCTGATCAATTGCGGAAATTGACCGCCGCTGTGTAAAGGATGCTTGAATTATAGACGTATTCAGCATCTAAATCTATATCGGATCGAGTTTGGGTTCAAGTACCAATGGTGGGTTCGAGGAACCTGTTGCGCGACGAGGAGAGCGCTATTAAGATGGATGATTCGCCGAGTAGTAAGAAGCTGAAGTTGGATTCAAGGTTTCCGCTTACCAGGTGGGAGATTGCGGCCGCCACAGCCATCGTTTTGATCTTCGTCGCTGGTTTGTGTTGCGTCTTCTGGACAATGCCGGCCGTGCAATATGGGCAGTTAAAGCTGCCTCGCACCGTATCGGATCTTCGATTGCTCAAGTGAGTTATGATAATGACACTGTTAATTGATTCTAATTCCTTTGCAGGGTTTTTTTATTTTTATCTTTATTTTGATACTGAGGTATGCATTGAGTTCAAAAACTTGAGGTGGATATATTGATGACCCTTTGATATCTCTAACAATTGTGGAGCTCATAGATTATGTCAATGGATCATAAGGATTGAAGTTTGTGGTGTAGATTGACCCAGATGAATAGATAAGACTGTTTTCGAAATCCTACTTATCTGTTTCCCAATTAATGACTGGTTGTTTTAACCATACAACTGCAAGCTTTTGTGAATCTAAATCAAAGTAGTGTTCATATCATGTGATTCTTGTATGTATTTGGCAGTATTTCAATTGTGCAAGCCTGCCCCATAAGTTGTGTACATTCATATGAGGTTGCTCTTCCCTGTATCATGCCTTCTAAGTTGCATTCCAATGTTTTATTTTTAATTTTTTTTATTCAGAGACAATCTTGCATTGTACTCGGAAGACCACCCAGCAGCATTCATTCTCGGTTATTGTACAACATATATCTTCATGCAGACATTCATGATTCCTGGAACCATATTCTTATCATTGCTGGCTGGAGCTCTGTTTGGTGTACTTAGGGGTCTCTTCTTGGTCGTTTTCAATGCTACTGCTGGAGCGTCATCTTGTTATTTTCTCTCCAAGTTGATAGGCAAGCCTTTAGTTAACTGGTTATGGCCTGAAAAGTTGAAATTCTTCCAAGCAGAGGTACTTAGTCAAAACATTAGCCAATCTTATTGCCTGTTGTTGTAGCGCTTCAAATGACTTTTTTTTTGTGTGTGTATTTTTTCTTCTTCAGATTGCCAAGCATAGGGAGAAACTTTTGAATTATATGCTTTTCTTACGAGTTACTCCATCCTTGCCCAATCTATTTATCAACTTGGCATCCCCAATCGTGGACATACCATTTCATGTGTTCTTTCTGGCAACTGTGGTAGGTTTGGTACCTGCCTCCTTTATCACGGTCAAGGTACGCATTTTTCTAGATTCTCAAATATTATCTGAGTTCTTATCTTGATACAGATTACATCTTTGTATCATCTTTCTTTCTTTGCACACTTAATGTTGCAATCCGAATTTTTTGACTAATACTTCATTGGAGTATATACTTATACTTTTAAGGTAAGTTAATTAGCATATTAAATTGTTTCCCAGATTGGTTTGATAAAGTTAAACTTGTCTAGCATCAATTAGAAATATAAACGAACAAAAACTTGCTGATCATTCAACTAAGTGTTCACCATCTCAAGGGCAGCCTTAGCCTGCCTCTTCTTTATATGGTAATATGAAGCAATGCTAGAGCACGTGTTTGTGGGTTGATGTCTTATATGGATACATGTGTAGTGTGATGTTAAGGATTGATTTTTACTTCTTGGTTATCAGGCTGGTCTTACACTTGGGGAGTTGAAGTCAGTCAAAGATCTATACGATTTCAAAACCATCACGATTCTATTCCTTATTGGTTCAATCATCATTCTCCCCACATTACTAAAGAGGAAGCGAACCCAAGAATAAGCATACAGATGCTCAACTCTGAACAAGCAAAATCAACTGTTGATATTCTTTTTGTGCAACAGGAACTCAGGAAGCGTGGGAGAGTACTAGAATTATGCTGTTTCAACCTGAATGATAGAGAAGAAATGAGCAGTTTCGGATGGTCATATTTTCTTAACTTGATGATATAGTTAATTTATCCTCATTAGAAATTCTAGCTACCAAGTTGTGGCTTTAGATTGAAAACATCTTTTAGTTGGATTACAGGGCATTTAATAGGCCAATTTGTACTTTGTTTGACTTGTATTTTGCTATATCTTATAATAGATGATGCCCAACAACATTACTTTACCTGTTTGTCAATGGGTTTTTTTTTTGGACTAAAGATAAAGAATAGAGAAAATCAGTCTTTTAATCCTTTCAATGACATTGTGAAAAATCGTCTCCTAATCACAATATACTGAAGAATTTTCAAAATAAATTACGGGTTACATTATACAAACTATTCAGATGGCCCCCTCAGAGGTCAAATCAGCTTGCTGGATAATCTTCAAAACCAGTGATCCCCGTTATCTTAATGCGAGTAATGGGCTGCACAATGATCAACAGAACAAAAACAAGAAGATATGTTGATGGTAAGAATTTGTTCTCGACCCAAAAAACCAAGAAATGATTCAAAGACTCGGAAATACCTGGCGATGGCCAATGTTTCTCCTGTAGTTCTTCTTCTTCTTATACTTGAAGACAACCACTTTATCATCCAGCAACTGCATTGTGAATAACATGCATCACAGTTCTTGAAATTTTACAGCTCCATGTCGGATAGAGAAAGGGATAATGAAGAAACATAGGATGGAAGACGGAGAGGACAGTACCTGTTCTTCCACAATTGCATGAACGGCAGCGTCTGTAACAACTGGCTTTCCTACATAAGTGCCCGTTTTGGTACCCACAAGAAGAACCTTATTCAAAATGATCTGCAAATAAGCCAGCTGAACAAGATAAGCATTCTTTTGAAACAAGACGATATAAAAAAAAACTTGGTATTCAATGATAATAGGAAAAAATGGAGTGTACACATATAGAAGATGTGAGTTACAGGACAATTAAAACTTTTTCCAACAGTAATGGACTTCAGAAGTACAAACGAGAAATAACATGTGTAAGTTATCATCAGCAAATCAAACGAGAAAGACCCCGGCCACATTTCAAAGGAAGTTGTAAAATCAGACATCTTAGGGGGTTACATATGAAAATGTAAGAATCAGAAAGAACCCACAATATCGAATGCCCTAAAAGAATGTTTGGGGTCAGAGAAACTCATAGTTGCACAAAGAGAAAAATCAATCAGTGTCGCCCTAAATGAGCATTTACCTTTATTGTTTGCATATAGTAATCTTTTGCTGATAATGCCGCCAATCAGTAAGAAACTATGTTTTTTTTAATGAAAGAAACTAACTATGGTAGTTGCTAAACATGAAGAAATAAATCAAGTGAAAAATGTAATCCAGTACCTTATCATTAACATTGGCGCCCTTTAGCCTTTGAGTATGAATCCACCTCCCAGGGAAAACGATGTATTGCCTGGATCCAACCTGAAATTACAATATACAACGAGAGTGCGAAAATTGATCAACATTCACCTATACATGTTGTAGAGACTGAAAATACAATCAATGAGCGCGGGAATGCCATTGATTGCTAAGATGACGCTGCAACAACATACATACATACAGAATCGACGAATTAAGTAGAATTCATGAAATCCAGGAATCAAACACTAGAATCGGCGTGACTAATTGGAGAAATGACTGACCATGACCACGCCGAAAATTTCTTCCCGCTTGGGAGCCGCCGAAGAGGACTCGGCTTGCGCCTCCTCCAGAGACGGGGGATCAGCCTCCAAAACCGATTCTGCGAATCTGACGATAGTTGAGAATGTAGGGTTTTGCCTGTGGGAGAGGGAAAAGGAGCAAGGCCTCTGGCTCTGTGAGAAGAAGAGGGAGAGATTGGTGGCCTTGGGGGAGAAAGAAGGGGAAATTAAGGCGCTTCTGCTGGTGGTGCAAAGGGGCGTTGGTGCCGCCATCATTTCCTTTGCTCTCTTCCTGTTTTGTCTCTTGCCGCTTCAGCTCTCCTTCCTCTTATCCTATTTCCTAAAGGCAGAATACATCAACAGACACTCAAATTTTTTTAGAAATGTTCAAATAAACACCTAAACTCAACTATTCGTGAGATTGACGCGCGCTTATGTGGCATTAAAATTTTCCATCTAAGCACCACATCATCCAATTTTATTAAATTTTTGTCACATAAGCCAATAATTTTTGGCACATAAACCCTCAAATGCTTTATTGTCTTTTTTTTTTTTGGAAAATCAGAACCAGAGCCAGACAGAAGAAGAATGAGAACGGAACCAGAACCCCCGGCGTACGAACGAACCAGAAAAAATTCATTCAACTGCCTCGTCAAAGACAAATCGATTCTTCTCCCTAACCAATTCTTTCCGTCGAAGTCTTCTCTGCCTCCTTCATCCTGTTCAAGGGCTTCTTCTCAACTCCTCCATCCAGGTTAAAACCCAAATCGATTCTTCTCCCTAATCAATTCTTCATCGCCGAACGAACTCGGAGCAAAAAAAAATTCGAAACCAATTCAAAACCCGAGAGTGAGGACGGAACGACGAACAAACTCGAAACGCCGACGGACTCAGAGAAATAGTTCGAAACCAGATAGTGAGGAAGGAATGACAGGTTCGGAGAAGAGTTCAAAACCAGAGAGTGAGGAAGGAACAACGAACAAACTCAGAGAAAGAGTTCGAATTCTTCACCGCCGGCAAGAATCAGATCCAGAACTAGATAGTGAAGACGAAACGACGGACTCAGAGAAGAGTTCGAATTCTTCACCGTCGGCAAAGGAACCAGATCCAAAACCAGAGAGAGTCAAGCCGGATCGCCGACGGACTCGGAGAAATAGTTCGAATTCTTCAAGATGGAACGATGGAGACCAGACTCTTCACCCTAGCCCCAGATCTAAACACAAGCCCTAGAATCAATTGGGGAAGAAAACATATTAATATGGAAATTAAATTTATTTAGAAAGACTAAATTAATTTTGTAGTTAAAGTAAGAATTTGTAATATTTTAATCTAATAAAAAATTATTCTAAAAAAAACTTCCAAATCAGCATTTTAGAAGTCCCTCACTCGCATATAGAGCAAGTGAATCTCACGTTTTATGCCAAATGAGCGTTTAGTGTTCAATAGAACAAATTCAGTTGAGTTTAGGTGTTTCTTTGAACATTTTAGAGTACGAGTGGGTTGTTTGAAAAAAATTACAAGTTCGAGTGTCTGTTGATGTATTTCGCCATTTCCTAAACGGTCAAGGTTTCGTAAATTGCCCCTCTCGAGCATTCAAAATGACCGCTGTGAATTTTTCATTTTACCTTTTTTTTTCTTTTTTTGCATATGTAAAGATGAGCTTTCCAAGATTCGGATCAACTGCAAGTGGGGGCGGAGGAGACATGATAAAATGATCAATCAATGTAATTCGCCACAACATTGCACTCTCTGAAGATGAGAGACACACTCCAGCTCTGGAATCGAGCGAGAAAATAATGGATGTCAGACCGAATCCACTTAATCTCCCACAAATAGCGCCAGTCACCAAGCACGACATTGACCAAGTGCAAATTATCGTCTTCGAACTGGATGTGGGAAATGACATGATGGGTGGCCTCGAGAAGTCCTTGGCGCAAGGCGTTGTCCTAAGAGGTAAGAACAGACTATTGGCCTATTAGTCCGTCGTCGAAGTGAATGGGTAAGCCAGCATGATCCCAAAGGATGAGACACCATCAGAATTAAGTTTCTGTAATCTTTTTTGGGTTTAACCCACTTTGCCTTTGTTCTCCCGTGTCTAGATTTGAAACCTCTTGGGCAAAGGCATTTGTCGTTTGGTTTTTTGCCATTTTTCCATTCGTTGACCTAGGCGCGGATAAACTCACAAAGGTTGCTTTGGAGGTTTGGGTTCTGTCCGTTATTGTTGTCGAATACTTTCTTATTCCTGACGTACCATTGGCACCACCAGGATCTTGTTAAGAATTCCATTTCTTCCTTGGAGGACATGGTATGAATTTCGTCTAGCACTTGGTGTGGTTTCTTACCTTCAGGGTCGATTTGGTTGACAATACACGTTAGCTTTGGGTTAATTGCATTAAGCGTTATTTTAGTGCGTTTGCATTTGAGAAGGATTTGGTTGATATCTTCATTAGGATTATTACATATTGTATGGCCTTGTGGAACTATGATATGGTTTTTCGCGAGCCTAGACATAGTTAGAAGTCCATTACGAGCAACTTTTCAAACGAAATTCTTCATTTTTGGTGGAATATTGAGTTTCTTAATCCATTCGAGGTTAGTTCATGTCTCCCAATAAATTCATACGTTCAAAAAAAAATTACATGTATAAATTTATTGGGATTTAAGAGAGACGGGAATACAAGTGTGATTGCACTAGCTTCTATGCAATTCATATTGTTCTCTAACTTTTTATTATTTTTTTTTTTAAATCTCAACCGTTGTGAGTGGTCTTAGACCTTGCTACATTTTGTTTTAGAAAGTAATTTTTTAATAAAAAGTATACTTTTTTGCCTTGAAATTTATAAAAAGTAATTAGCTTTCACATATCTCGACGCAAACAAGAAATGTTTAATGAAAGTCCTTTTTTTTCCTACAAGGCAATTAAGTTATTACTCCCTAGTCCCTAGAACTTGCCAACGCAAAAATGAAGGCCTCCCTACCAATGATATAAAAAGAAAGACAAATGGTTAAAATTGGACATGCTAAATCACTCATATGACAAACAGTTAGTGGAAAATAGATTAATTAAGGCATCAATAATCTTGTTAGAGATTTGATTTGTGATCAAAGCTTCTATAATTCAAAGTCGAAGCGGAATGAAGTATGCAATCTCTTAGCATAATTATGTAAAAAAAAAAGGACAAACTTTGGCCCCTGATTAGGGGTCTGAACTCATAATTAAACATGTGTAAACAATTGCTCAAAAGTTAAGCAAACATGAGCTCAAAAAGCACACACAGTTCAAGACACACAGAAACAGAAGGAGGAGTCCTAGAGAAATTAAAGGCGGAAATTATATCCGTTCTCCAAAACCCTAATCGAACGGCATAGTAATTATGAAGTTGTAGTACCTTGGTTCAAAGAAATTGCATGCGTTCAATTAGGCGTCAATGAAAGTAGTGAACATGAAAAGATACCGATTGCAACAGATGCACCAAGGATCTAGTGGTGATTTCCTGGTGGCCGCTTCAAGAGGCCTTGATCGGGAAGCATATCATTGATGACGATGAAGGCGGTTGTCTTTGAGCAATTTCAATACCCCGAGTCGAGTGGATTTTGTGCGGGGCGTCGGAGAAGGTGCAATTCAACAAAGACAAGGTGGAAACGAGAAGGATAATACAAAAATTCTGTATCAATTGCAATTCCTGATAAACTTGAGCTAATGTTCACAAATGGAACAACAACTCAACAACTCGCTTGATGATTGATGGAATGAACACAATCAATAGAATAAGCTGAATGAACAAAGTAAGAAAACTTTTAGAGAAAGAGAGGATTTGAGAGAAATGAAGAATTGATATTATCTGAATACCGATTACAACTTAGCACATAGCTATTTAAACTGACTCAAAACAGAATACAATAGAATTGAATGATTACAAGATCTTGACATGTGGCAAAATGTACCCCCTTAGATCTAGTTTTGTTACAAGGCTATTAAACTGTATCAAATCTCCCCTGTCGAGACAACCTTGCCCACAAGGTTGTCAAAGATACAGGATCACTAAGTTCACTAATCACCCCTACTATTGATACAACCATTGATACAACGCCCCATCAATTGCAACTTGGATGTTCAGCAAAACTTCTTATTTCAGCCCAAAACCTGAATAGAGAGGCTTAGAATTTAAATACCCAGCAACTGGCCCATCAATTCCTACAGTGAGTTGTTGTTCTATAGTGAATTGCAACCCCTTGTTAGGTTACATACTTCTACCTGGGTCCCATTGCAACCTCTGTCCAGCACCAATTCTTCCAAATTGCGTTGTCAATTCAACAGTAAATAAGACAACAAGACTATTACTTTGCCACAAACCCCCTGTCAAAAGGAAGTAGAAGTGCAATGAATCCAATGTCATTTCACTTAAGAATTTCACCATCAAAATGGGCGATCAACAACGAAAGCTCCTGGTTTTCCTCTGCAAATACCAACTCAGCTTTTATTCTAAATATGTATCCACTCACATTTCCCTTTAGAAGCTGCCCTTTACCCCTATCATAAGGCATAAATTCAATACCAGGATGTACAAGCTTTGTTTTAAGTCGAATCAAATCTGAGCAAATATTATCAACATTTGCAGTTGAATTGTGTAGATCAGCACATTCACTTCCATTTGACAAGGAAACCACATCAATCAAGCAACTCCAACGCTCATTCACATTACACACTTTCACATCAATCATGGACTTGGGTTTGTGCAGAGATATTCCAACGTTGTACTTACCTCTAAGACCCAACGTCAGTTCCTTAGCACAAGTATCAATCTCAAGACTTCTCAAGCTCTCATTCTTCTTATTTAACCAATCTACTGATCTGGGTAACTCAGGTAAGTTGGTAGACATAGCAAACTCACTTGAGTTGTGCAAAACCCCTCCAGGATCAAAACACGGTAACCCCATAATATCCCTTGCCATGTCATCTTGGGAAGTGGAGTCATTTATCAATTTCAACAAAGCGGTGCATTCTCCATTAACCAACATTAAAAGTTTAGTAGTTTTCACCTTATTTGGATCATCTTGTTCTTCAGCAAAGTTGATAGGTGTATCTTCAATTTCATGTCCAAGAAATTTCCCAATCTGATTCCCACTGAAAGAAATTTCATCAAATATTTGAGTTGCTTCCAAATCTGGGCATTTTTGTGTCTCAAGCATTCCATCAAACGACGGGTGTGCAACCAAATCTGATTCTTGATTCAGCTCTTCTTCACGGTCAATGATTGAATTTGACTAATCTGACTTACTCATGTTCTCGATTTGGTTGTTGTTCACAACACGACCTAACATTCGTGGACGTACCGATTCATACAACTTTCCTATAGTAAAGCATTGCTTAATCGTCTAAGGCTGAAACATCCTTACATGGATATGAGTATCACTTATCAATCCAGCAAGATAAACATCCATCAAGTGTTCTTCCGACAATTGAACCCTATTTCTAATCAGCGCAAACTTGCGATGATAATCCATGATCCCTTCGATTTCGGTTTTTTTTCCAAATTTCTAAGCTCTGTAATTAGATCACCAATTTCTTCTTTACTAATAAGGGGAAATGGATGTGTGATACAATAACACCGAGAATTCAGGTTACCTGATCTAAACTAATCACCTTCTTGAAATTGGAATGACGGTGATGTCGGTACCAGTCGCACTTGAGATTGATAAACGACCGATGATGGATGATGATGTTCTGTCTCTATTGTTGGTGATAACCCCCGCCAATTTCCCTTTGCCGCTTCCATTACTCTGTTCAACAACAACAAATTTTGAATCAATCCATTGCTCAGCTTCTTCCCAAATCACTGAATTTATAAATGTTCTTGTCATTAATGACTTCAACACCCGTAGTGATGATCTTGGAATCTCTGGCACCTGATTCTGTAAATGTGGCACCGACGATACTCTCGGAATTTCATTCAACATCGGTGGTGGCAGAAACCTATCTCCAACATTTGACGTCGAAGTACCAGAAGTTGGATTATCCGGTAAAGATTTAATCGCTGCGAATAATGACACCAATCCTTCTCTGAACTCTGAATCGAGTTTCTGCATCCTTGTTTCCAAATTTTCGAACTTAGAAGCCACAACTTCCTCAGCTTCGCGCATCACCGCCTCTTTCGACAATGCTTGTGCCCTAGTTTCCACCATGGTTGCAGATCGACGGGTTTGATACCATTAATATAGAAATTCTGTATCAATTACAATTCTTGATAAACTTGAGCTAATGTTCACAAATTGAACAACCACTCAACAACTCGCTTGATGATTGATGGAATGAAGAAACACAATCAATAGAATAAGCTGAATGAACAAAGTAAGAAAACTTTGAGAGAAGGAGAGACTTTGAGAGAAATGAGGAATTGATATTATCCGAATATCGATTACAGCTTAGCTCATAGTTATTTAAACTATGACTCAAAACAGAATACAATAGAATTGAATGATTACGAGATCTTGACACGTGGCAAAATGTACCCCCTTAGATCTAATTCTGTTACAAGGTTGTTAAACTGTATCAAAGGATGTGCATCAAAAGAGGGGGAACCGAGAGAGAAGATGTTTGTGGTCGTAGTATTGTTCTTCGGGCTTTTTATTTGTGATCCATTTTATTTGTAGGCATTATGTTCTAGGTTGAATGGAAATTTTCTTAGGTTTATTGTTGAGTTCATACGAGAACTATTTACCTCTAGTGGATATTTTATTATTATCATGCATACTTAAGAAACTATTATTGTGGTTCTTAAAGAGCGCTTTAAGAGTGAGTCCAAAACCTTTTTGTTATCTTGTATTCTTAAAGAGGTTTGTAGGTAGAATGTGGTTTTTATGGTTTTTTCCTAGTTTCACAAAATTCTTATCCGTTAAAATATACTGAACTCATTTGACTTGCAAGGGTAACTATCTCATGTATATTCTTTGTGGTCATGAAAATTCATTCAATTTACTCACATATATATATTAAAATTAATTAGATATTTAGATTAGTCTTGACATGCAATTATCAGATGCAAGTTGGATTGGGTTAGTCTAATTAGGGCTTAAATGCTTTAATTGGTTGGAGTGTTCGAAATTCTTCAGATCACTATCAGCCACACACCATGTTACACGTCTTCGTGATCTAGGAGAATAAGAAATTGATAAGATGAAATCCAGTTTTGTAATCTTATTTTGGTCTCACTTCGTCAATGCATCACTTTGTAATCTTATTTTATTGTATGTGTCCTAGATTAGGACATGAGGAGTGTTAAATAAAGAAGCAAGTGGTGTGAAAAGAAACAAAAAGTTTTGATATATACAAGACGAAGTTGAAATGTAGATGATTATTGAGCTTGTCATAATATTTAAATACAAGGGAACCTACATGAGGGACCTATTATTCTTAAAAAGGACACTTTTCATTCAACATAAGACTCCACAAAAGGGAATTACTTGGAAAGGGTTTAGGTCGTCAAAAGTGTTTCTCAAGTTGCAATATTGCATGGTCTTCAAGTGTTATGTGAGGGTTGTACAAAAACTCCAAGTGCTAATTGGCATTTAGTTGCCTTCAATGTACTTCAGTTCCTAGTGGATCTCCTTGTACGCTAGTTGATTGGGATTCAACTTCATAGTGAAGGCCAATTTTTAGGTGCGGAGGCATTTTTTCACGTTGGACTCCCCAGGCGGAGTGTTTCACGCATTAGTTGGGCCTTTGATCCGTGTAGACCAAGGGTGAACCCTCATCTTTTACCGATCAAAAGGGCGCAATCCTATGTATGGGCAAATTAAAGTAGGCAATACAACGCTACATATAGAAATGTAGATAAAAGACGAGGTTGAGAGGCGATGTAGAAGTGAATTTGGAAGGGGTAAATGCGATTTACATATAGCACCATATTGTGGTATTATATCGCCTTTATACTAATCATTTGTTCTGTTTTCTTTGTCTGCGCAAATAGTTTACATATTGGCTCGCCTTCTATGACTGTAAAGTCTAGAATTATCCTACAATATTTGGTGTAAGCAAAAGTCACTTTGCAGGTTGCACGTTTATTATTATTAGCAGGGCAGAAAAGCGAACTTACTTTGTGGTGCATAGTAGATGCTTGGTACAAGAAATGAAATTCTCATCGCCATCGATATCTCCATAATAGGGTCTTCTACAAATGGGGCAAGATAACTTTGTACGGGGGCTCTTGTTGTCAACTGATAAAAGGGAGGCGATGAAGCGTCTATCGTCGGCTTGAACTCTTGTAGGCTACGAGGTAAGGGATTTAAATATGAGGTACATCTCTATTTTTAAAAAAAGACACTTCCAACAACGTTGAAATAACCTGTGCAATTACTCACCTGCATCTTCTTAAGTGCATCGAGTGTAGCAGTTTCGATTGGTTTTTTTTTATCAGTTGACTGTCGGTGAAAGTAGTAAGCCTTTCTAATATTAGCTTTGGCTTGGCTGCAATCATGTGGGCAACAAATATGCAAGCGAGTTAGCTTATGTAAGGAATTAACCAATAGATGGATGCGAAATCTCACCTCAGAGTGAACCATGTTCTCAACACGGTTGCTTTTTCCCCTTCAGCTATAAAGTCTATTTTAGTAATGTATGTTGTGGCCACAGTTGCAATACCTGCGATTGTTATAAACATATGAGTTAATCGTTTAGGAAAAAGCATACAAATTACGCGAACTACATTCTCAAAGAAAACTAAGACACAAGTGAATACTATCAAAATTGAGCATGCGCATGTTGGTGAAGACAACGACAGATGTGGTATCTAGTTTAATTAAGGACTAACAACTGTTGTGTCGGTGTTAGAAACTCACATTCATTAACACTGTAACAACGTCCTCAGTTTTGATATTGACAAACACCATAGGAACTAACGCCCTTTGCCAAGTATTTCTCAGTCTTATAGGTTGCGCGTCGCTAAGCAAACACACGGAGAAATAAGTTCCCAAGGCATGGTAACTGAGGCAACGAAAGTTGCCATGTCAAGGGAACTCGATCAAGATGCGCCCATGAAAGTTAACAACTCATGTCCCGCCTTCACCTCTACCATAGAATCAATATGAGTAGAGGGAACGGGTCTTTGGGACACGCTTTTTATTAAATCGGTAAAGTCGATGCAAACACACCACTTCCCATTCTTTTTCTTTACAACGACCACATTTGCTAATCAATCAGGATATTTTACCTCCCTTATTTTTCCAAATTCAAGTAAAGATTTTACCTCTATGTTTATTACCATATTACGTTCCAGAACGAACTTACGTCTTTTCTGTTTAACCAGCGGGATTTTGGTATTGACGTTGAGAGCACGAGGAATCACGTCGGGGCTAATTCCGACCATGTCCTCATTTGACCACCAAAGCAATCGGAATAGGACCGTAAGAAGCCGACTAGTTGTTCTCGCAGCTTTGGTGTTAAGTTTGCTCCCACTCGGATTTTCCTCGTTTGATTCTCATGATCCGACTCTACTTCTTCCGGTTCTGGAGTTTCAAGTTTCATATAATAGGTCGGTGTATTACATTCTTGTGATTTCTTTGCGGTCGACTTCTTCTCATGGATTGACTTTGTCACGATAGAAGTGGTTGCCCTCATAATTACAAAGTAACATTCCCATTTTATTTTGTACTTGCCTTTGATTTCTGAAACACCCCATAGAGAAGGGAATTTAAAGCATTGGTGGTATGTTGAAGGAATGGCTTTCATCCCATGGATCCAAGGCATGCTCAAGATAACGTTGAAAGGAGATGGACAATCAAGTACTGGAAAATTTACTTGATAATTGACCCCACGCACGATGGTAGGTAAGATGATTTCTCCTAACGTGTTTCGTGATTCACCATTGAACTCTACCAATGTCATGGATTTTCTAATGATGTCATTCAGTCCCAACCCTAAGCTCTATAGAGCATCCAACATTAGCAAGTTAGTTGAGCTTCCATTGTCAATCACCACGTTTAACAAGGAAATAGAAATTGCCAAAGAAATAATTAAACAATCACGGTGAATCTTATCCTCCTCTATGTCGTCGAAGGTATGGGCATCATGTTTTGGCCTTTTCAGATCGTGATTCTTGGTTCCTTAATCCTAATGCTCATAGCGATTCTCTTGGTTGTAGAATATGTTACCCCCACAAACATCAGATCCCCTTGTGATTACATTGATAACTCCCGTGTGGTTCGGAGGAGGAGGTGGGCTTCTTCTCCCCGTGTGGCACTCTATTTGCCCCCTAGCTCTGTCCGAAATGAGGTCTTTTAGATGTCCCCCCGCATAGTAACTCACTTACCTCTTTCCTTAACGTGATGCATTCGTCCGTCCAATGGCCGTCTGATGTGGTTGTGCATTACTCTTTTGCGGTCATTTCACTATATCCACCATTCAAGCAGGGTTCTAACAATTTTTGTTGCATCTACCTTGAAGTTGTTATGAGAAAGCTTTGCTGGTAGTCTAAGATCATCGTTCTAGCCTTACGAACTTGGGACTGCCATGTTCACAGTTCTTTCGAAAGCGGATGCACTTGGATAGGGATTGTATCTCGTGTCTCTCTTGCCATGTCGTTATCCGAGCCGGGACACACTTGTGATCTTAGTGGAAAGGAGGTCGTCCTCTTCCAACCGTACATGAGCTAACGCCTTGACCTGCACTTCATCGAAGTTCGAGCAAGGGTATTTAGTTAATTCTCGGTAAAGTTTAGGGTTACCTGATGAGATTCCCCTCCAAAATGCTTCAACAACGGCGGTGGCATCACATCCCTCGATAGTAACCAACACTTCGCCATACTTGTTTAGGAATGTCTTCATAGACTCATTCGGCTTTTGCACCAATCGGTACAATTCGCTAGAGCGCTTCTTTGTGTGTCGGCTACTAGAAAACCTGATCATAAACTTGTCAACCAGTTCAACGAAAGACGAAATAGTACCAAGGGGTAAGTGGGAATTCTAGTATAAAAGTGGGCTTAGATAGAGCATTGCCAAATCAATGATACATCACGACTTCCTTCATGTCAAAGGGAATCGTGCTAATGTTCATCGCTTGCTTAAAGGCGGCTATGTGTTGGTATGGATCCGTGTTGCCTTCGTACATTGGTACATCGGGAACATGGTATCTATTCGGATTTCAACTTGAATGTCATTTAATGTTTCAGTAGATTTTAAGTGATATCTATTTGGTTTTAAACTTGAATGTCATTTGAAGGAACTCGCTATCTAAAACCAACACAAATCTCTTATCAAAAGATAAGTGTATGTACCTAGACTCAACAAACAATTGTTGTCGCGCAAGGTTAATCAATTTAGGCCCTTTAAGATCTTTAGAGACTAGGGGCAAACAAACCTAGCATTCGTTGTCGCGTTCCGCTAGAATTATTCAAACCTTACAACTAATACGATAGTTGAAATTCACATAAGAGAAAATATATTGTTGTCGTATAAATAACTCTATAGTTTAATGCCTAGAGATCTTATTAAGAACCAATTTTTGGTACTTGACAAATCAATATCTCATTACAATTATTTCATGTCGGTCTCAGATCATAACAAGATTCCTATATGCAAAGCAAATATGGCATAAAGTAACCTAGGATTAATCAAACTTAATTCAAGTTTTCATTCAACCAAACATCACAATACAAATCTACCTACTTCATCATTGGGTTCACCCAACCTTTGAATAAGAGGATTAGTTAAACATGGGATAGAAAGAAAAAAATCAAATTTAATAAACAACATACCAAATTATCTTTCAAATTGATTCAAAACTCCAATCCAAGCAATCTCTAGCAAAACATCCAATCAATCTCCACCTAAGGTTTTTTTTCTAATTGAGAGGCTCAAGTCTAACAAAAAAGATATATAGATAAAATATAAAACTTGTCTTCCAATTAATTAAAGTAGGGCCCGGAAAAACAAGAGAGAAATGCCCACACAAGTCGGCGCAATTAAAACAAGACGCGGGAAAGAACTAGGTCCAGAACTTGTTCGAGTTCTTTGCCCGAGTTCTCGTCGTAGCCAAGAACTCTGCCCAAAACTTGGTCAAGTTCTTGGCCTCAATTCTCGTCCAGCTTCAGCACATGTGTACCCCTTTGTTGTGTGATTAAACAGGGTCTTTTTGATGGATTCCTTGGGCAATCTTCTCCTTGTCACTTCCACTTCCAAGCTTAGCAACATCCATTCAAACTAATCCACTCTAACATCTTCAAATTAAAGTTCATGAGCCTCCAAACCATGAAATCATGAAAAGCAAGAGTAGACTCCGAACATAAGAAACTAAACTAAAAATCTACAAAACTACCAAAAGATAAGAAAAATAAACCTAAAAGACAAAATTAAACATGTCCTAAATCTAAACCTAAATTCATGCTATCAGAATCCCCCAAACTTATACCTTATTGGTCCTTAAGTAAGAAGTCAAATCCGACACCCCACAAAATAAGCAAGTCATGCATCCATTTTGACAATAGCCTACACGAGAATTATAGAAGCAAATAATTACAACCAAAATCATAGCATGCATTTGTATGATAAAAAGAGATTAAGGTAACATATTCATTCTAAACCACACATAGGACAATTGTGTTTTTCGCTCTCATTCAAATGTTTAAATGGGACGTGTTTCGCTCATTTCAAGTTAATGTTTGTTTTGTCTCATTTGTTGTTTCGTTAAGTACCTTAATTTAAAAAAAAAAACAATTTGTGCATTGGTGTACCTTGTGTGTAAGATATTATTCGAATCGAGAAAGACCGATTGTTCGGTTTTATAAAACAAAAATTCTGCTTGTTTTTAGGTGTCCACTCGAAAAGAGTTCAAAAAGACCTAAACTACAAAAAAAAGTGTTAGTTTGTTCACTAGGTGTACCATTTGAGTAATTGATCAATAACGAGAGAAAGACGAATGATTGAAATTGTTTTAAAAAAGAAGAGGACGTTCAACACTAAGAAAGGGAGTCACTTGCATTGCTATGTCTTGTTCCTTTTGTCTTCAGTTTTCTCCTCTTATTTCTTGTCCCTTGCATTAATTGTTGCTTGAATAGTTGGATGCACATCATTTTAAACTTTAGGAAGTACCTCCTTTTTTTCTTGCTACTTCTTGTTCACTATAATCTCTTGGGGACATGGTAAAGCTCCTAAGTATGATGATGATCAGACAATAACCATGAGGGATATGCACTGACTGATGGATGCTCTAGTGCCATGATTAATAGTTAAGCTTTGGTCAAGAGAACAAACTTTTTCCCTTTATGAAGAGGAGGACGAGACTCATAATGATCCATTATTTATTGATACATCTTCTACCTAACGCGAATTCAAGTAGTTTGAAGGTCCACCAAATTGGGATGAAGAAATAAATACAGAGGAAGATCTCATCGATCTAGAACGCAAGACAATATTTGGTGATGTTTTCATTGAGAAGAAGATTCATTTTTCTATTGAGGATTATAGTGATGAAGTCCTATGTGATGTTCTTCCATTGGATGCTTGGAAATTTGCCCATGAAGCCATCCATGATGGTTTTCCTAATCAAATTCATTCTAGTCGTAATACAGGTTGCATTACTTTGTTTCCTTTGTCACCTCAAAATATATACTCGATCATAAGTGTATCCCCTTAGCTCTACCTCATCATTTGTCTCGCCTTGCTCAACCGTGAACCGAGGAGAACCCTAAATCAAGACGCTAATTTGTAATCATCATGGACAAAGTTTGGCATAAGATTGGCTCTTGCTTCAAGCTCATCGGCTACTCAGACTAGTGTGAAGATGTTTAATAGAAGTGGATGTATGCTTCTCTTTGTTTTGATGGCAACTTCAACCAAATTAATGGACGTGTTTCATCTCAAGTCTCTACCACAGTAATGGTCGCTAGGCGCCTCCTTTGTTTGGGCTTGCTAATGCTGCTTTTGCTAGCCCGTCGCCACCATCCTTTGCACTAACATTTATCGCACATGAATGACAATCATTGGCTCCAGCCCTCACCGATTTAAATTAGCAAACAATGCTCCATATGCTCGAAAAAATTAAGGGATCTTATGAGGATAAATTGATGGGTAAGATATGTGTTGAATTATAATTGTGTAAAAGGATCTTACCTTGTATTGAATAATCAAAAGGTATTTATACAAGAGAACTTGTGACCCAAGAGATCTTATCTATCTTGGGCTCTAGGATAAAATAAAAAAGATATTAAAAAGATATTACAAAGATATTTTATATCCTAATACCCCCCACAAGCTCATGGAGGGTTACAAACATGAAGTTTGGACCGTAATTGCAAAAAGCGAGCAGTACCAATAGCTTTGGTGAAAATGTCAACAGTCTGATCATGAGCCCTGACATGACGAACAATGAGTGAACCGTCTTCAACTTTCTCACGAACAAAATAATAATCAATCTTGATATGTTTAGAGCGCTGATGGAAGACGAAATTGGCAGAAATATATTAGCATTCAAATTGTCACATAAAATAATAGGAGGAGGATGCAATGGAGCCTGCAATTCATACAGAAGTTGCTGGATCCAAATCAATTCAGTAGAAGTGTAACACCCCCAATTTCCAAACAAGGGTATTACCGCCAGTAACCTCGGATTTTACCATCCAAAGTCACCCGATGCTAAGGTAACACAACACAATTTACAAACAAAATATATATGAAAGATTCATTTATTCATATTAGAATTATCTTTGATTACAAAGTGATTGTTTACAAAAGAAAATGATAGTGGAATATAATTTTAATGATATTGGTGACCCATATAAATACATGGTGCCAAAATGTTATAAAGTTCTTCCTTCAATTCGATATCTCCTCTATAGTCTTCACATGAGCTTAGGCACCACCTTTTTGATATGTCGCTCTGAGGTGAATCCTTCCTTCCTTTGCTTCGTCTAATCTTCATCTTCAGTTCCTGGGCAACACTCCTCTCTTGTTTGATGTTTCCAAAGAGAAAGAGACGGGAAACACCAGGCAAAAGTGCAGAAGAAAATGAAAGGTGAACGGATTAGTCTAAGAAGACTAGCAAGTGGAGCACGAAAAATTCTTCATGGTTGTAGCTAAACTTTGTGGCACCGAATTCCAAATTATAGTAGGTCGATCATCCAACGGTTAGTACATCCATCAAGAGAAAGGGATATGAGAATCCAAAGCTGGAGGAATCATCTTAAAAGTGCGATCTCATCAGAGTAAAAAGGAAAATAAACTTTCAAGACATATGGAATATCATAAGAGTGATTCCATTGAAAAGGAAAAGATTACGAGAATTCTTTAGAAATAGGACACCACGAGAGTGGGGTTCTATCGAAAGAAATAATGTTTGTGATAACTTAATTGTTATCACAACATAATTCGAGAAGTCTTTATCGATTAGTCAAACAACTACTTAATTTAGTTGATAACTATTGACTTTGGCAGCTCAAAGGAGACTATGCCAAAACAATAGAGGAAACAAAATTTCTGAATATTACTTTGTACTATAATTCTCAATAGTACGATTTCATTTTTAAAGATTTTTAGTTTGGTAAGCAACCAATGCCTAAAATACAAGAGTCAATGTTCAATGCTCGTGTATACGGACTTTTTGCACTTAGCTAGAGCGCGTAGCCCAACAAATCAAGAGGGCAAGGTCATGACCCAGTATTAGGGTATAGGTACATCCTAATACAACATTATAAAGAGATGTTTTCAAGAGACTAAGCTCTCATCCTTGAGTTTATATTTGAAACAGATAGAATCATTCTCATTAGACCTATTGGTTTATCTCTAACGAGTATGCACATATAATAATTAATATAGGATAACATCGTTGATTCTATTGCGTAAATAAACTTAGATGTGTTTATTTAACAGTAATTTCCACAAGGCATAAATAAACTTAAGTCAATTTATTTAGCAATAATTTATTATTGGCAGAAAGGAATATTAAACGAAAAGGAAATTCACGTTTGAACAGGTGCAAGAGAGAAAAATCCACTTGCCTTGAATTTCTTTCGTATGCTTACGAAGCTCGGGAATTAGAACGACTTAGTGAAATTCGAACGCTTTGACCTAGTCATTCGAAATAAGATAACGAACGAATTTATATTAAAATTCTTGTTTTATTTCTCAAACAATCTTTTTTTCTTATTTTTCTCTTTCAAGAGAAAGGATGTTAATCTAAATTATTTAATTTAATAATTTAGGTAGGAAAAACGAATAATAATAATCCTTTATATTATTTGCAAAGTGATGTTTTAAATAACTTTTATAGAATTAGAAAATACTTAATTTAAAGAAACATGCAAGGATGGATTTAATCAAATGGAAAAATCCTTTTTAAAATCACATGCAATACTTATGTAGGTTATTTTAAGTAAAAAAAACTATTCTTATGAGTCTCTTTATCAAGAAGGTAATAACTAATTTTATTTCAAAATTATACTAAGGTCTAAGTTAACATGCAAGGGTGGATTATTTCATAAAATCTCTAAAAATCCACATGCAATAATTTATTTAAATTACTTAAGTACATATTATCCTTTAGGAGTCTACTTTTACTTAAAAGGGTCATATATAATTTATTTAAAATTTATTTTCAGACTAAGTTGACATGCAAGATATTTTCTTCCTTAAAAACCTTATTCTATTTAATTCTCTACAACAAGCTATTTCTTTTATAATAAAGGAAGAATTTATCTGTGCTAATATTCTTGTCAAAATTTTAAGGCTTACATGCTTTAAAATAAAATCATTTTCATAAGTCTTAAAAATATTAGAAAATCTTTCATGATATAGTAAAATTATTTCTCTCTAAATCATGCATGCATGTTGATATCCATTAAAAGTATGTACAAACCTTTAAATTGTATGAATCTGATTTTTTTGAAAAAAAAAATCAGATTAATAATATGGCCCAAAATTTTAAATCCACAACTTTATTTTAACAAGGAAAAATAGTTAAACAAAACAAATATAAAAATTTCCTCACCATTTTGTTCTGTTTACAAAATATAGTAAAAATAGAACACTGAGGAGAGGCAGGGCAAGAGGTGACGACTGGTGCGTGGTTGCGGCGTGGCTGCTGGGTGGCTGGCGGTGTGCTCGAACGAGGACGAGGCAACGAAGATAAGCCGGCGGTGATACTGGTTCGAATGAACAAAAAAATAAAAGAGAAAAAAAATATAACGGAGGGAGTAAATTTGTGAGAATGAGACCTGGTTTCTCACACAGATGAAATTGGGACAAGAGATTAGCTGGGAAAAATAATCTGGAGGAGGCGGCTAAAAAAAATGGAACGAGAGAAAAGTGGGGTGGGGCCTGATTTTTTTCCAACACTCAATTTAGAATTTGGACTCCTGCTTGGCAAAATAAGTGTGAGGTAGTGGGAGAGTGCTAATTTCAATCGGGCAATGATTCTTTTTATAGGCAAATGAGACATATAAAAAAGACTAAAATAAAAAGGACTAAAATAATAAAAGGGGCAAGTGGTGTGCACAATTCTCACCACTCTCACACGCAAGCTACATGCATTGGAATATTGGATTGGTATTTAAGGCAGTAGAAAGATATCGGATATATCAATAATAAATTTTATACGTATATGATCGGGACTCGTGTTCGGGCGGTAAAATTATATGCATGGAATTAAAATATTCCTTTTATAGAAATCAACCCGATGAAGACTAATAAAATTATTGGATTGGTAAAATTATTGGATTGGTAAAATTATATGATCCTAAAAATTATGTAGACTAATAAAATCAACCCGGATGATTTTAATTCGCTACTTTTAATTTTAGGCGTTACTTTTCAGAGTATGACCGTAACGGGTACATAATTAATTAAGCGGGTCTCACCCGATGAAGATAAGTGATTCTAAAAATCATATTGATTAATAAAATCAACTTGAATGATTTTATTCTGTCACCTTGAATTTTCTAGGAAATAAATTCCATTAATACGATCGTAACGCGTAACGAGTTTATAAAGCGGGTCTCCGAAACTTGTTCGGAAAATTCTAAAAATTGTCCGATCGGCCTTATAATTTATGTGAACTAAGAAAATCATTTTACATGATTACTTCTTGTCACTTGTAAATTTTTAGACATTGGTTTCTAATTTACGGTCAACAAGGGTAACGACTTTGCTAAGCGGGTCTTAGAAAGTCGTTTAGAAAATTTTTAAATTTATCCTAAAAATTCACGGATATTACAAGAAGTGAGGGCAATATCCCTATATTCAGCCTTAGTGCTGGATTTAGCAACAACATGTTGCTTCTTGGTAGAGCAACTGATAAGATTACCACCATACTAAATAGCAAAACCATGCCATGAACGACAATAATCTCCATCAGAAGCCAAACCGGCATCACAATAGGCCACTAAACGATCATCAGTGGGAGGCCGAATAATTAAACCATGCGTAAGGGACCCTTTTAAATAGCGTAAAATGCACTTGACAACAGACCAATGAGACTCAATTGGTTCATGCATATACTGACAGATGCAATTAATCTCATATGAAACCTCAGGTCTAGTGATTGTAGCATACTGTTATGCACCAACAATACTGCGATAAAGAGAAAGGTCAGCTAAAGGGTCACCTGAGCGTTGTAAGCGCGAAGCTGGTTCAGCAAGAGATGAAAAAGGCTTTACATCACACATTTTACTACGCTCCAACAGGTCTTTGATGTAATTCTATTGAGAGAGAACAAAGTGATCACGCCGGCGAATGACTTCAAGACCGAGGAAGTAATACAGCTCACCAAGATCACGGAGAGAGAAAGTGCGGTCCAAGAGCCGAATAAACTAATCAATTTCGGTTGCAACAGAGCCAGTGACAAGAAGATCATCAATATAAATGAGAATATATATCACTGATTTGCCTTGATGTCGAACAAAAAGAGATGTATCAGAACGACAAGATCGAAAACCATGGAGAACCAAAAGCTGGCGTAGTTTAGTGAACCAAGCCCGAGGAGACTGTTTGAGGCCATACAGAGCTTTACGACGTAAACAAACATGATTAGGCCGAGTGTTGTCAACAAAGCCTGGAGGTTGAGCCATATAAACCTGCTCAAATAGATCTCCATTGAGAAATGCATTGTTAATATCAACTTGCCGGATTGGCCAAGAAAGTTGCAAAGCAATAGATAAGACAGTCCGAATAGTTGTAGGTTTGATAACAAGGCTAAAGGTGTCAATGTAATTGATACCCTCTTCCCGATTATAACCTTTAGCAACCAATCTTGCTTTGTAGCGCTCAATGGAGCCATAAGCCTTTCACTTTATCTTGTACACCCACTTACAACCAACAATGTTAGAATTACAAGGGTGAGGGACAATTGTCCAAGTCTCATTACGTAAAAGGGCATCATATTCATTTTGCATAGCATTTTGCCGTTCAGGGAATTTGGAAGCTTGACTGAAAGTTTTGGGCTCAGTGTATAAATCAGAGGAGACAGGTAAGGGGTGTTTGGTAGAGGAAAAGGTTCTAGGCTTATGGTTGTTTGTTTTGGAGCGAGTGACCATCTAATGAGTCGTGGTATTAGCAGGACGAAAATAAGATGGTACAAAAGAAGTAGGAGGTGGAGAAGACATACATGTGTCAGTAGAGGAAGCCGGTGCAAAAACAATATCCAAAGGCCGAAGAGTGGAACTATCATCATGATCATGGTCGGATATTTGAGGGGCTGGGGATGCAACTAAGGGCTACATGGGTAAAATCGGTGACGTGGGCGTCGTAGGCGGGGAAATATGGGATGCATTTGCATGGCGAAGGAGGTGTCTCGGTTGGTGGTAAAGGGAAAGGCGACACAACTAGTTGTAACAAGGAAGCTGGCGGTTCATGGAGAGTGTTAGGAAGATTTCGGGATTTTGAGCATGAATTGTATATGAGAAAGAAGTCTCATAAAAAATGACATGGCGCGCAATGTAGACACGATTTATAGGAACATTAAGATGAATATAGCCTTTATGTTTGGAACTATAACCAATGAAAATGCAAGCAGAAGACCGAAACTCAAGTTTGTTAGAAGTATATGTACGAAGAAAGGGGTAACAAAGACAACCAAAACTCTTAAGAAATTTGTAATGAGGCACTTTATTATACAGAACTTCAAATGGTGATTTGAAATTGAGAATTGAAGTTAAAGTTCTGTTATGCAAGTAAACTGCAGTATGAAAGGCATGCTCCCAAAATAAGGTAGGAAATTTGGCATGGGAAAGAAGACCCAAACCTTTTTCAACAATGGTACGATGACGAAGTTCAGCCACACAATTTTGAGACTGAGTGTGTGGACAAGAGATTCGATGAAGAATACCCTGAGATTGAAGAAATTGAGAAACATTCATGTATCCACCCCCCAGTTTGACTGAAATTGCTTGATTTTGGTTGAGAATTGGGTTTCAACCATAGTTTTGAATAGCTGAAATGTGGATAAAACCTGTGATTTTTGAGACAGGAAATAGATCCATACAAACTTGGTACAGTCATCAACAAAAATTAAGAAATAAATATTACCATTTAATGAAGTCACTGTGGAAGGGCCCCAAACATCCGAATAAACTAACTCAAAATGAGATAAACTTGAAGAATGGCTACTAGGAAGAGAAAGTCGATGACTTTTCCCTAACTCACAGGACTCACAAGCTGATTTTAAATTATTCAAAGAAACAGGTAATTGAAACCTAGACACTAAACGATGAAAAACCGACTCTTGTGGATGTCCAAAGCGCTCATGCCATAAAGTGGTGCCCAAATGTGTTTTGTTAATTGAGAAACATTGAGTAAATTTTCTCAATCAGAGCTACAAAAAGAATATTATGAAGTTGGACAGGTTTAGGATATGCATGTAATGAAGTGGTGCCCAAATGCGTAATAGGAAGAGACATACCGTTGCCTACTTGTAAACCGTCATTGCCATTGAAATCATAATGCACAAAAAGACTACCGAAATCTGAAGTGACATGATTAGTAGACCCAGAGTCAAAACACCGATTTGGATCCACTAGAGACGAAGGTTGCTTACCAAAAAAATAATTTTGACGAGGCGGTGCAGTTGGAACTTGCTGATGAGAATTATACTGGTTGGAGAAATAAGATTGTGCAGCGCCATCAGTGTTGGATGAAGGACCACGCCCGCCGTGTCCACCGCGACCGCCGCCCCTGTTACCGCGACCGTCCCCACGATTGTTGTAACTCGGATTCGTCGGCGAGAATTCAAATAGATTAACTCTCTGCCAGCAGTTAATGGCCTCATGGCCCAATTTAGCACATATCTTACAGGATTTTGTAGAAGATAACGCCGAATCAGTGCCAGATGTAGAGCAATTGATGGAAGACGAACCACGAGAGGTGCGACTGGCTGTGTTGGCTGAAATTAGGGCATCAGAGGTCAGCTTCAGATGAGAGGCGATGAGTTCTTCCTCACGCAAGAGAAGGCCGAAAAGCTCATCAGACGAAATCGGAGTCTTTTGCATATTGTAAGACGTTAAAAATGTCGAATAAGATGAGTCAAGGCCATTTAGAATGCTTTCAATAAAATCAGGATCATAAACCACATAGCCACATTCAGCGAGACAATCGGAAAAGCTCCGCTTTTTCTCAACATAGTCCATAATACTCAGAGAACCTTTCTTAAGATTTTGCATCTGTTGCCTAAGATGCATAGATCGAACACGAGTTTGAGAGAAAAACATGCGCTCAAGTATCCCCCATGCCTCAGATGTGGATTTTACCCTAGCAACATGTGCCAAGAGCGGTGTGGAGAGAGTTGAACGAACCCACAATAAGATAAACCGATCCTTCTGTGTCCAATCAGTGAAGGCCGGATTTGTAACGAGAGGCTCAGTAGAGCCAGCCATGACAGGCAACGTTGTCGGCGGTGCGCCACCAGGAGTGAGAAAGCAATCAATGTTGTAAGCCTCAAGAGAAGATTTAATAATATGTCGCCATAGATTATAGTTGTTCCTATCAAGCTTGACATTGATAATAGGAAATTGAAGAGTCGTGTTAGGCGAGCCAACGACCACCATAAGAAGATTACCAGATTGTTTGGGATCGTTGTTGACGGGCAAGACAGCGCCATCGGTTGTGGAAGGAGTCACAACACCATCGGCGGCTGATTTTTCTCCGTTAGACATGATTAGGGTTTTGTGTGAGAGCGGAAGTTTGGATCGTTAGAAAAGGTTGATACCATATAATTGTGTAAAAGGATATTGCCTTCTATTGAATAATCAAAAGGTATTTATACAAGAGAACTTGTGACCCAAGAGATCTTATCTATCTTGGGCTCCAAGATAAAATAACAGAGATATTAAAAAGATATTACAAAGATATTTTATATCCTAATATGAATAGATAATCATTGTAGGCACTTCGTATCATATATCTGGAAAAAAGGAGATCCTTTTTTTTTCCATAATATTTCTCCTTCTATGATTATTTTACTTGATTACTCTAAATTAACAACTACGTAAGCATGAATGGTTACTTTAGGTGAATTTTTAAAAATTAAGAATGACTTATATGTTCCTTAATTTCATTGTAACATGATCTCTTTATGATATTCAAGACCTCATTTCAAGGATGGTGATTGGGGTTGGGGAAGAAAGGAAGGGGATCTATTGCCTTTTCTTAGTACATGGGGATGGTTATGTTATTGTTTCTTCATTCTCATTTTTTTAATGAACAAACATCTAGTGAGGTCGTCTTGGTCTCAAATCAATTGCTTCTTGAGACCACAACTACTCATCTTAGTGTTAGACCTTGCCTCTATATTACTTTATTTGCAATATGACACATTGGAAGGACCCTTGGCTAATCCAAAATATACCTTGACGCCATCCTCACATATGTGTTATCCTAGATTTAATTATGTAATAGCCGCTATTTTTATGATTAATTTTTTTTAATTTTAATCATTTATTTATTAAATAAAATAAATTCATAATATTCCTTTTTATTCGAAACTTAATTCTAAAATAAATGGAGTATAATTCTCATGAAATAATTAATCGAATAAATAAAATTTATTAAAAATGGAATTTAATAAATTATTATCCTAACGGAAATTCGTTTCTCTTAAACTTTCCAACCTTTCTTTCTTAAAAAGAAAGCAATGGGCCTTAGCCCGGCCCATTTAAAAAGCCCATAAAATAATTAAAGGGGAAAAATAAAAAGGAGACAAGATGTGGGATAATGGGAATTGAACCCATGACCTCCTACTCCTCCACCAACCCCTTTACCAATTGTGCTAATTAGCTTTTCTAAAAGTATAATGCACCCATTTGTATTTAAACCCGTTCCTCCCAGTGGTATTTGTCAAAACCGAAATTCTAGTCCGATTGAAGCTTGTTTGGGTCATTAAGTGGGGAGATTTGGGAGGGATTTTTGTGCATAGATTCACCCCACTACCACCCTTTATTTTAATGGGGTTAAAATCTCCCTCTCCCACTCACCATGGGAGGAGATTTGAGATCATAATTAACATGATTATTCATTCCACCATCTCAAGGTCTATTTAAAGGACCCTATAGACATTTAGAAGGCACCAGCAACTCTCAAACACTTTCAATTCTCACCAAAATCCCCTCAAGACCAAGCTGAATTTTTTTTTCCTAAAATCAAAAAAAAATTGATTTTTTTTTTGAGGCTGCCCACCTCCGACCGCCAGCACCGGGGCGCTTCCCCTGGCCGCGCGCCTGCTCGCCGCCGCTCGCATCGCCGGAGCTGCTCGACGGAGCCGCCTCTTCCTCGCCCGCGCCTCCTTGTCCAGTCGTCGACCGTCCTGTGTTCTCTCTGGTTTTCCTCCTGCGTGAAAGAGGGGAGAATACAGAAGAAGGGTATAAATCTTGGGTCCTTTATGCTATTCTTTTTGGGCTAATTTTAATTATTGTGATTTTATATTAGGCCTATTCTATGAATCTAAAAGCTTTAAAATCAGATTTATATCAAGTTATAATCTCTTGTACATGTTTTTTTATATAAAGAAATAGCTTGCATGGAATGAATTTTAAAGGGGAATTATTTTTACAAATTGTGAAATAAAATCTAATAAATCCTAGATTTATAAAAGTGACTTTTAAGTTGAGAAAATTCTGATTTTTAATTATTTAAAGGTCTAGACCTATTTCTCTTTTATACATAAAAATTCTTTGATTATAAAAGTGTGAGTTGTAATGTTATAATGTAAGGTTTTCATGCATGCAATCTTCATGCATGTCCTTTATAAGTATTTAAATTATTTTATATGAATTTTAAATTTAATAAGTCTAGTAAAGACAAATTGAACCTTTTAAATTAAAAGTGCCTTTGCATGTACTTTTAAAGGAATTCTTATAACTAAATTCTCTTGCATGTGTTTATAAATCTAAGTATAATCATTTCTATGATTTTATTTGATCAAATAGAAGTTAATAAGAACAACATATGCTATTTAAATTAAAAGTGCCTTGCATGTATTTTTAAAAGAGTTTTTATAGCTTAAAACTCTTTTGAATGTCATTTTTTTTAACTAAAATGAATATTGATAAAATATTTTGAATCTTCTAGAGTTAAAAATGAACTTATAAGGTTTTATCCACTTAAGAAAATTAAAATAGTTGTGCATGGATTTTTATAAAAATATTTGGGAAAAATCATTTCTTGCATGCAACCTAGTTATATTCACTAGGTAAAGAAATAAATATGTATATACTCCTCTTAATAAAAGAAAAAAGAAATTTTTATAATCATACCCTACTTAATTAGTATATTATTTTGCATGTGGGAAATAAAGTATTTTTATAAAGTAATATATACATGCATGTCAATTAGATACTTTATTATATTTTTATAATATATCATTCATGATATCTAATATTAATGTTGAGCATAATAATAATTTTTACTAAATAGTTTGTATAAAATTTTGATAGTTGTAAAAAAGGGTTTATTCATAAATAAAATATGCTTGCATGTCAAAATTAGCTTTGTCAAATAAACTATTGGGAATAAAATAAAGTTTGACTTGAGAATTAATAAAGTACACGAAAGTCATATTTTAAGTAGGTTTTAATTATTACATATGGTTTAAAAGGAATTTCCTTTATATTTAAATAAGATTTTACATGTGTCTTTAAAATAAATATTTTAAAAAATCATAGAAAGTATTATCTTGAAAATAATAATAAGGATTATTATTTTCTATCCCATATCTAAATTGTTAACTAAAATAATTTAGATTTAATGTTCTTTCTCTTAGAAGAGGGAAATAAGAGAAAAGTGTAATTAATATTAAAATAAGGATTTTAATACGAATTCGTTCGTCTTTCCTTTCGAACAAATAGGTCGAAGCACTCGACGTCTCTAAGAGTTTATATTTTTGAATTACGAATACTTCCGAAAGACATCCAAGGCAAGTGGACATTCTACTTGAACCTTTCGATAATTCAAATTTCGTTAACTTGTTCAATGTTGGGAACACCTTGCTTGCTAAATAAAAATGAACCTAGGAAATACCGATTGTTAGAAATAACGACCTTTTTAGCATTATTACTATTACTATTGTTAGTAGGATTATTGCTAGACTTGTCGTGTGGCCTTGTTTGTTTAAAAATCTCGTTTTTGAGATTTGTTATGAATATTCGCAAGTAGCGTAGTAAGGGGTGCGGGCTAAGCCCGACACCTCTATATAACATATTAAGTCGTATCGTGAAATACCAACTTTCCTACGACGGTACGGATCATGATCTATGTCTGTTCCTACTCGGAGGAGGGACGTGTGCACCCTAGCTAGGTGCCGGAACTGAGTTCCCGTAAGTGGTACGTCGGCCCATTCATGGCCCCCACACTCTTAAAACTCGTTAATTAATGTGAAATTTTTTATCACGAAAGAAAGTAAGTGCTAATGCACCTTAAAAGAAACCAAAACCGGACCGGTCTCAAATGATCGATCCGGCTCTCGGTCCGCAAGGGCGCGAGAAGTTTTCTGAAAACTTGTATGTAAGTAACGTTCCCAACATTTATTTTATTCTAAAACGTTCTACAATCTAGTGGTTCGTTATTTTGGTTTAAGAGTTATCTCATCTCGAGATTCACTCAATTCCATTCTTAATAGCTCCACTTAAAGTATACACTTCTCGAAACACATCTCGTTTACCTCGTAATAAGTTCGATACTTTACCAAACTACCTTAAGGATGTCCGTTCTCGATTGCTTAGTCTCTTTAGACTAATTCTGTTTTTCCGCATTTCTGCCTGGCATTTTCCGCCCTTCGCGCCAAATGCCTAAATCCAGGAAACCCCCATCAAAGGCGTAAAAGACAAAGACTACTCAAGTGAAGGAAGGACGGTCGGGATTTTCAAGGATTGCAGTTTGTTTGCTTTTGGGTTTTCTCCACATTGGTTTGAACAATGTTAATTTATATTCCGCTGCGTAAACAACTCTTAAGTTTTATGATTTTGTCAAGTCAAGTACAAACTATTTAGTGGATACTTTTAAAGTCTCACATGTGAGCAACTCTCTTTTATTTGTAATAACTTTATAATTCCGCATGTTTATTTAACTTAATACCTTATAAAGCCTAGGGTGACTTTGGATGGTAAAATCTGAGGTCACTGGCGGTAACACCTATCGTTGCAAAATAGGGGTGTTACAAATTATGCCAATTGTGACAATTTTTCTGAGCCATACACAGAGTTCTTAGCTACTATTACAACAATGGAGTTGTGCTCTTACAAAGAGCTTGCCCGTTATTTAGAGTGGTGCGCGGATATGTCTAATGAATTTGATAACTTTGGAGAAAACTGGCACCTAAACACATACTTGAAGATCTACCTATAGGAAAAAAACACATTTGTTTCGAGTGAGTTTTTCACATTAAATACAAGTTCAATAGTTCTACTGAGGGATTTGAAGCTCGTTTTGTCATTCTAGGAAATAAGAAGATTGAATGTATTGATTACAATGAGACTCTTGCACCTATTTTTAAAATGACATATGTTAGGGTGTTTATTTATTGCTACCGTTCGTGGTTGGTCTCTTCATCAAATGGATTTACATCTCCATTATTCAAGGTTTGTAATCTTCAAAAATCGCTTTATCGTCTTTATCAGGCACCTCACAAATGATTTACAAAACTCGTTTCCGCTCTTGTGGAAGTTGGATCCAACTAGTCTTATGCATATTATTCTCTATTTTCATACAATTGACCTAACACTATGCATATTCTAGTGTTTATTGATGATTTGATCATTCTGCACTCATGCAACTTATTTGTGCTAGTTAAGCAACATTTCATATTGCATCGAGTATGGTCTTTCAGCATAAAAAACATTAATATTGGTTGTAATTGCTTATTTTATGAAAAGTGGCTATCTCATTACATCCTATGTTCGATCCAGTAATCAGTTCGTTGGCCTCTTCCTGAAGGCATTATTCAAACAACAATTTTTGTACCTATTGTCCAAGTAGGACATTCGTGACTTACATGTCCAACTAGGGGGATTATTAAGAAATATATATGATTATTTTAGGATAAAATATTTGTATAATACTTATATTTTATGCAGTGGCAGATTTAGGAGGTGCATGGGTGAGCACCTGCCCCCCCTATTCGCTGGAAATATTTTTATGAGTACTAGGATCAAGTAGCCGCTGAGCAGAGGGGCAGACTCGGGCAGGGTCGGGTAGTGGGCCGAGGGGCAAGGGCGCGAGCCTTGCAAGGAACTAGAGTGGCGTCGATGAGTTACAGGCAACAGGAGGACGGAGTTGCGGAGCAGAGGAGGAGCAAACCAGGACAAAAAGAAAGAAAGTTAGGTTGAAGATGAACAATTTTTTGTTAAATGGGGGAAATTGTTTTTAATTTTCAATTCAAACAGATGATTCTTTAAATGAAACGCAATGTTTTAACATGGGGGCCATCGTTTTTCATTCTCCAAGAGATCAAGAGTCTAAGTTATTCTTGATTTTTTTTTAAAATAATTGAGTAAAAGAAAAGCCCAAAGTAGATTAACCCTCAACTTATTCAACTGAGGGTCCGTTTGTTTCTATGCCGGGAATCGGGTTGGAATCGGGAATAGGGTTGGAATAGATATTATTCATACCATAGTTTTAAGTTGGGTATGAACTCAAGTGTGATTTGGTGGTATGGGAATCACTCATTCCCATCCCCTTAGTGAAAACAAACACTTGTATAGGTTTGACTCATTCATATACCCATTCCCTATACCAAAGGTATAGAAACAAATAAGCCTTGAGAGTGTTGAGACAAAAAATTAGAACGTTCCGAGTCTCCCGAGTCCTGATGCCTTTGACCTTCATTCACCTCCTTGGCTTGAGGCTTGATCAAATTAGTAAGAATATCATTGAAAACGAACCTATTTTGAATCGTTTTCAAAGTTTAGATACTCGTAGATGTCAATTATCTCGTAACAAGGAGTCAAATGTAGTTTGGTTTGTACATTTGTTCTTTTTTTATGTAAAACTATCTTTAGTGCTATTGTTGTATGCTATTTTGATGTTTAAACTAATTTGATTTGTCCGTATTTTTTTTAACTATGATGCTAGTTAAAAGTTTGCCACCCCATCCAGGCGATCCTGGATCCGCCACTGTTTTTATGTAAATTGTGATTTATCATTACTATATACTAAAGTAGAGGTTAAAATAATATATAAAACAACACATGTCAATCCCACATAGAAGCACATCACCCATCATTTTAAAATTAATTTGATTGGTTGAAATTTTTTGAGTTGTTTCATATTGGTTGTAATTTGATTGTATACCACATATATAAATATTATATTCTAATTGGATTATCTTTTTAAATCAATCTAATTTGTTGGAGTTTAATTATGTTTTTTTTGTTTGTTGATATATGATTGTAGACTTCATATATAAATATTTTGTTTATATGTTGAACTAAGAAATTATTATATTTTTTTTTTGTGATTTAGATATTTTTATCACCTATGTTATATTATTATTCAATTTTAATTTGTTTATTAATAATAAAAACAATAGATTTTAAAATCAATCTAATTGATTGAAATGTAATTGGGCTATTTTTTATTGGTTGATGTTGAAAGTGATTTACTTGACAACAAATAAATTTATAGTCAAGACCCCGCTGAGTATAGAAGAGTCAGGATCGTCCACGGGAAGCGAGGTTGTGTCTAATTACTCAACTAAAAAGCGAAAGAACAAACAAATCAAAGAACAAAGCAAAGTACCCAAACAAGCACACTGAAAGGGGGTCGGTACCGACTTGTCAGGGTCGATATCGAGGTGCAATTGAGGCTGAAAAACTAAGTAAACAATGAAACAAATTGAAAATCTGCAGGTCGGTGCCGACCTAAGAAATGTCCAACAATTCTCTTCCTTGTGCTCCAAGCAACAAACTTGTCTTTCAAAACCTAAAACCGTACGTCTCAATCGAACTTGGGAGAGAGAGATAGATCCCCAAGTAGTCTAAACAAGGGTATTTATACTAAAATATCTATCTAAAAAGTTTCCTTAAAGATAAAAGCTACTAAAGATAAAAGATCTCGGAATAAAAACATTAATTGCACTAGGTCGGTCACACTTGGGAGCCTCGGTACCGACCCCTAGAGGGTCGATATCGAGCCTAGTCTTGACCTTGTTCTTGTTATTCTTCACTTCTTCTCTTGGACTTTGTCGGAGTTTCTTCCATGACCTTCTTCTCTTCTTCCTCCTAGCTTATCTCTCTCTTTTCATGTCCTTGAATGCATCCAAACCCGCCTCAAAACCTACACAAAGACACAAAACTAGCATAGTTTCCACATTTTTCACAAAATATGCAAACTATACTAAAAAGACACAAAACTCACACAAAAACACAACTAAACAAGACTAAACACCCTAGAAAAACATACTAAAAGTAAGCTAGAAACATGGACATCAAAATACCCCATACTTAGGCTTGCTTGTCCTCAAGCAATAACAAATCATAAATCAAATAGTAGTAGTAGTAGTAGTAGTAGTAGTAGTAGTAGTAGTAGTAGTAGCAGATGACGTTTCTAACCCAAGTATTAACGCTTCGTTGTTGGTTGTGTTGAAGCCAAGGTAGACGACGAGCTGAAGCACATCTCCGATGGGTGAAGTAAGCACAATTACAACTCCGGATCCTTGATTGTTACACGCACCATCGATCTCAAGGATCCACTCAAGATTTATTGCGTCTAGGGTGACCCACGGTCGCCGTTTCGCAAGCCACGACTGCGATATCGTTCAACTGATAGTCAGTTCTTTTCTCGAGGTTGTCTACGACCGCGGACTTGACGACCGCGACCAGGGTTATGCCAACCACGATCGCGGTCATGTTGAGGAGCGCTCGAATATTGTCTCAACTCCACAACCCATTTTGCGACCGGTCTCGCGAGATCCGAGCTTGTGAGGAGCGCTCGAATAGGATAGGTCGTAATGATCGACTTGGATTGGGTTCTCTTGAAAGCAGTGGTTGAACTTGCGAGATGCGGTGACCAAAGCTAGCAGCAACTGCTCCATGGGCGAGTACCTTGTTTCGACGCTGAGCAAAGTCTTATTGGTGTAGTAGACCAGTCTTTGATTTCCGCTTTGCTACTTAATCAAGACAGCAATGACCGCTCGATGGGACACAACTAAATAAAGCTTCAAGGTTCGTTACAACTCCGTTTGACTCGATTCTTTTTCCTATGTCTTTGTAACGAATTTCTCTACTTCTTTCCACGCTCAAACTTTATCTTCAATGTCTTTATGAACTTCATTCCTTGAGCTTTTCCTTAAGTGTTTCTCCTCACTTTTGCTCTTTTCCTCAAAAGTGCTCCAAATAGCTTCTAAAAACCTATAAAACACCACCAAAGCTTATGTAGACTCCATATCTTAAGATAATACGAAAACATACACAAACAACTCAAAACAAAACACAAAACTAAAGAAAAAGACTCAAACACACTAAAACACACCCTAAAAACATGACTAAAAAGGCGGACATCAAAATACCCCATACTTAGACTTGCTTGTCCTCAAGCAATCAACACAACAAGAAACAAAAACCATTAACACATATATCAAGTCAATGCCTTTATCAAAAACAACATCAAAACTTAAGTATAAATAGACAAGTGAATCTAACGTCATCACACATATTTGAGCAACCTCAAGCAAAAGCAACTAAAAATCCAACCTCACAAGGGTAATGTGTTTCACTCAACTCTCAAGTGTTTCGGCTTAGAATAACAACTCTCAACTCAATCCTAAATGAAAAAACTCTATAACACCCCCTTACTTACCCTGGAGGTATTACCGCCAGTAACCTCGATTAGGACTAAACCAGAGTTACCCAAGGCTTTAACCTGACATAACTTACTAGAACAACGTAAATGAAACCGTTTAAAACCTAACAAAATTAAGTAAAACTGTACTGCGGAAAAGAGAATAAAAGGTCTTATACAAGCCTTAACTTAAAAAAAATTAGTAAATAAATAGAACAACCTTCTATTAAAACAAAATCTTCATCCAGTCTTCCTTAAGTTCTTATTTCTAAAACTCAGCTTCGCTTTGAATTAGTTCAACCATGATCTTCACTCAAGTATAGCCATTGGAAACCTTTCTTCAACTTCTGGAGCTTTAAACCTCTGAATTCGCCTCTAGAATCAACTTCCAAGAAGAACCTGATGTGTCGTAAACCAACGGTGGACACCAGCTGACCATATAAAAGAAAAGAAGATGGACGGGTTAGTCTAATGAAAGACTAAGCAAGCGGAGAAACTAACTTGGTTCTTATGGTTGTAACTAAACATATTGGCATCCAAATCCGATTAGACTCGGATTACGATCCAACAGTTAGTAGTCTTATAGAGAATAAGAAGGAGACTCGCATATTCAAGAGATAGGACACCACAACTTGGGTTCCTTTACGAAACATGAACAATTGTTGGGAACCCATATTAATCACATAACATTTTGAAAAGCCTCCATCGACTAATCAGATTGACTTAATCAAAGCTTGGTACATTAATGTGCCTAACACTTTTATCTTTCATTACTTTCAAAATGTGCACTCGCACCATTTAATAGTTTTTACATAGTTCGGCCAACAACCGAGATCAGAGGGCCTATTTCATCCATGATTATTTATATATGCTCGGCCAACAACCGAGATCAGAGGGCCTATTTCATCCATGATCATTTATACATGCCCGACCAACAACTGAGATTCGGCCAACAACCGAGTGTCAATTGCACTTAGCTAGAGTGCACCATTGTCCTCCTTCAACGTGAAGCGTGACATGAGTCATGACTCCAATATTGGGATACGCTAGCAAGCTACGCCCCCCAATACAAATTTTGTTATAAAGAGGTCATTGGAGACTCGGCTCCTACCCCTGGACTACCTATTTTGCAACAGTGTTTCAGCACAGGACCACTAAAGAGATGTCTTGGAGTCTAAACTCCCATCTCTACCATCTTACTTCACAACAATGTCTCAGCATGAGACAGCTAATCATACAACGGTCCTAAGTTCAATTCTAGCGTAAAAACTGAAATAACGACATGGTCGTTATTTCTAACAAAATAACAACCTATCAAACTTTATTCAACATACAAATTATTCCCAACACGAGGATTAAATGGAATTCAATTCCTCATTAATAACCATAACGCAAGAGAGAATCGTCCACTTGCCTTAGAAGGCGTGCTCAACGTCCTTAGCAATTCCAACAATAATCTTTATCACCCTTCTGCCAAATATAACAAAAGGATTTCTCAACAACGAGCTCACAGAAACACTTCTTAGTTGTATACTCAAATTCTACAACTTCCTAATCGATAAACGATTTAATTTCCGAATATCGATATATAATAAATCCTTAGTTATCATGCTTTAAGGAGCCATCTTGGCGGAATTATAACTAATTATCCGCTTCACTTTTGAAACAATTTTCTAAATAAAAATTGTTCATTAGCAACAGTTCTTAAAGGTGACCAAATCTCGGATCAAACGGATTAACAACGAATCCCGAGTAATTATCCGAAGTCCTTTACCTACCAATCGGTATCAAAACTTGTATTCGCTATAACTGAAGATCCTGACGTCCGTTTCTCGAGCGGTTTGAACCTGTGAGACCGTATCAACGTCAAGATTATAAAAACCATAAATTTAATTAGCAAAGCGGAACCTAAAGGCCCTTACTGTGGCTCCGCAACCAACCCGTTAATTAATTTCGATCGTATATACCTTCACTCGAGCCCACGGCTCATTTGGCTCGATAGTGGCTCGATCCCCGAGCCCAAGGGTGGTTGAGTATTGCCCGGCGGCAGCTCTCGCAGTGGGTGGTGGTCGGACAAGCTGATGGTCGTCGGCGGCGTGGCGCAGCGAGGCGGAGAAGGTAACCGGTGGTGTCGTCCTCTCTCCTTCCTTCCCGAGTCCATTGCTCCGTCCTGCTCCTCTCGCTGGCTCTATTTGCAGCAGCCACGCTCAAGGCTTATAGAGAGGAAGAAGATGAGGTGGAAGGTGGAGGGTGGTGGCTGGGCAAAGAAGATCGTCGGCGGTGAAGACGTCTTTCTCCCCGAGTCCGTTCTCTTCCTGATCGGCCCTCTCTTCTCATTTCAAATTTTGTTCTAGATGGAGCCCAACAAATTCGAGCCCCCTTTTAAGTGTCTATCTCTTTCGTTCCTTCATCATTAAGGCAGGAGAAAGGCGGTTTATAAACAAAACCCGTCTCGGAACGGGACTCGCGTTAAAGCGGTAAAATTATGTACCTCAGGTGGAAAAACTTACTAAATACAAAACGTCCCGTAAATTATGTAGACCAATAAAACCAATTTTCCATGATTTTATCTTGCTACCTTCAATTTTTAGGGCTTCCGTTTCGTATTTTAAATCCTTTATAGTACATAATTAAAAAGACGGCTTATCCAATAAATATTCTTTTTCTACCAAAAAATCCTAGAATTCACACCGATCCATAAAATCATTTCTTTATGATTTTAGGATATCACTTTAAATTTTCTAGGATTTAAATTCCAACAAAAATATTGGATTAAGCGTTAAAACGGACAAAGAGGTTAAAAGGATATCCGAGAAAAATTCAAAAATATCCTTAAAAACCACAGTTGTTACAAACTCAACATAGTCATTGTTACTTATATCACCAAACTCTCCACCAGAGATGTCAAAACACGAGTTTGGTTCAAATGAAACAAACTCTTATCCTAAAACGTGAAATGAATGCACTTTTTCTAGTTAGTAGTGCACTTTTCATACAAAAGTGCATTGAAAAATACAAAAAGTGCAGTACGAAAAAGTGCACAATAAAAAATACGAAAAGTGCACTACAAAATACGAAAAGTGCAAATGCGAAAAAGTGTACTCCAAAGTAGGAAAAATGCACTACTAACTACAAAAAGTGCATTCATTTCAGAATAAGAGTTCGTTTTAGGATAAGAGTTTGTTTCATTTGAACCAAACTCGTCAAAACACATAAAAATCTTCATAGAAGTTTCGTAGAAGTTTCCATTCGGCCGGGTTGTAATGGGGCTTGGTAATAACAAATAGGCGTAGAAATATTTTGGTCATGTGGTGCTAAAAATATCCGAGAATCAAAGACTCCTAAAAACTCACATAATTCCAAAACTCTCATAAGATAACCAAACCCTCTCAAACATTAAAGATCAAACTTCTCTTTCACCCCTTTTTTTTATCCCAACTTATCTTGCTCAAAAACACTAAGGAAATTTGGCTCATGCACTTTATTCACTACTCAAAACTTCTCTTTTTTCTGATTTTTCATGATCTTTCTTTTTTTTTTTCCTTTCTGAGGGGGCTCTCAGTACCGACATACTGAGGTCGATAAAGACTGTATTTTTTTCTGTTTTCCCCCTTTACTTTCCACTTCTTTTGTAAGTGCATTCAGGGAACCAAACTCTTTTTACATGACGAACTACAAGATCTTTCTTTTCCCAACCCATATTACCCCACACTTGAACCAAACAATCTCACTCAACAAAACCATCACAACAACCAATACTAAGTCCTAATCCCCGGATAGGGTCAAGCTAATATCGGCTAAGGAATAATTTTGTGGAGCTAAAAATAAAAGGCTTTAAGGCTCAAATTGGCTTCAAAAAGAGGATAATAATAAGGTAGGTAAAAAGAAAGGATAAAAAGTGGTTTAAAACAAATAAGTTCTCCATCATATGATTTCACATGCAATGAACTAAAATATCGTAAAGGTCTCAAGAAATAGATTACTATATCAATGACAAGAGATAATATACATAAGGAGAGTAAATCACACAAGAAAAGAAGAGGGATTTTTGATGTTCTCCCTATAAGGCCAAAAAATAACTCACAAGGTAGCAATTTTGTTGGATTTCAGTCACTTCTACCTAAGATCATATGTGCTCAATTATATCACATGCTAAGTATCCACATAAAAACAATTTTTCAACATGATTCAGGCAAAGCTATCCAAACATGCTATGAAATTACATGATCAAGAAAGTTAAAGCATATCATAGGACATCTAAGTGGAATATTATCAATCCTAAAAACAAAGACACAAAAACTGAGTTACCTTTTCCCATACCCCATACTTAAACCAAACAGTGTCCTCACTGTTTAAAGCAAAGACATAAAAAAGATAAAGAGGATAAGAAAAGGGAACTCAAAAAATAAAATTGAAGCTGCTTGAAACCATTGATCACTGAGGAGTTGAATTTTCTCGGTTCTGTTGGGGTCGGTACCGACCTAGAGGGTTCGGTAACGAACTTGCCGAATTGCCACCGAATGCCTTTGATTGTTATCTTCTTTGTTGTAGCACTTCATCCTTATCTTTGTTGTACCTGAGTTACTCTAGAAAAACTTCTATCCCTACTATACTAATCTAACCTAAAACAAGTCAAAAGAAAGCTAGAAAAAAGATCCAAGAAAGCAAAAACTAAAGAGCGGGAACAAAAAGCGGGTTGCCTCCCGTAAGCGCTATTTTTAACATCGTTAGCCCGACGAACTTGCCTTGGCGGATCAGGGCGGTTTCCATCCAGCTTTGTTGGGATTAAGACAGACCCCATACTTAGATGGAAAAACATCAAAGCTTCTCTCCAAGACATTTGGCCCTCTATCATCAATAAGTATGCTAGGTAATCCTACACCAGGGTTAGTATAGTCCGAAAACCAAGGAGGTTTTGACTCCTTCATATGACTAACTGTAGGTTTTGACATAGAACAAGGATGGGAAAAAGGATCATGACCAGAATCAATCAAACCAGAATAAGAAGACTTACCTTGATTGAGCAGAAAAGAGCTCGGTACCGAGGTGTAGAGGGTCGTTATCGACCTATCTGGGTTAGGAATTGCCTCGATAATGGGCCTAGATCCACCTTCAGCTTCATAGTCCTTCAAGAATGGGTCGTTACTGACCCATGTGGGGTCGGTAGGCTCCTCGATAAGTGTGCTTTCGTTGCTTTTGCCCGTTTATGTACTCAGAGAAGGGTCGATACCGAGCCATGGCGGGTCGGTAGGCTCCTCAGTACTACAACTAGCAACCTCATTCACGGCTGGATTAAAATGAAATTCGACCCTCTCTTCTCCAATATCAAACGTGAAAAGTCCCTTCCTGACATCTACACGTGCCCCTGCGGTGGCTAAAAATTAGTCTGCCTAGAATGATTGGCACCATAGGGTCCTTAGGCATATCTAGAACAATGAAGTCGTTGGGAACAAAAAATTTTCCAACTTGGATAGGAACGTCGTCCACGACTCCAGTTGCTTTTATAAAAGATCCGTCCGCCATGTAGAGCTTCATATCGACTGGCTCTAGTGGTCCCATGTTAGCATTGGTCCAGATAGACAATGGTAATAAACTGGCACTAGCACCTAGATCACATAAAGCTTTAAAACGGTGAGTCCCAATACCAATTGAAATTGCAAACTTACCTAGATCTCCTAGTTTCTCAGGGAGCTTTATAGATTGGACTTCACTTGACAGCTCTGAGATAGATCATTTCCTGCTCAAAATCTCTTTTAAAAATTTAGTGTAGGCAGGCATTTCATTAAGTGCTTCAGTAAAAGGTATAGAAAAATTTAAGCCTTGAAGAATCTTGGCAAAGCGTCTAAACTTTCCTTCCGTGACATCGTTAGCTTTCTTAATCGGGAAAGGAAGAGTTTTTGACAGACTCGGGATAGAGAGAGACCCGGATCGGGGCCCTACCGAATCGACAAGAGGATCGATCGGTGTAGAAGAAGGGTTGGTACCGACCCTAGGGGGATCGGTACCGAGCTTGGGACTGAGGGAGTGACTCGGTGTCGAGGACTTACCTGGATTGGGGTCGGTAGCGAGCTTTAGAGCATCGGTACCGAGGATGTTAGGCTCGGTATCGATCCTTTTTGGCTCGTTATCGATCTTGGCCGGAGTAGTTTCTTCGGTACCGGGGTCTTTCTCCTTGGCCTCATCACATGACTCGGTGTCGAGGACTTACCTGGATTGGGGTCGGTAGCGAGCTTTAGAGCATCGGTACCGAGGATGTTAGGCTCGGTATCGATCCTTTTTGGCTCGTTATCGATCTTGGCCGGAGTAGTTTCTTCGGTACCGGGGTCTTTCTCCTTGGCCTCATCACAGCCTAATAGCGTCTTTCCGCTCCTGAGGTGTACAGCTTCTATTTGTCCTCTCGGGTTCTCTTCGAGACGGTCTGGAAGTTGCCCTTGAGGTCTTGGAATTTGTGCAGCAAGGTTGCCCAATTGGGAGTCAATGCTCTTCTTCCATGTTTCGAGATCATTCAATCGACTGTTAAGGTAGGTTTGGACTCCATCAATCTTGCTATGGATGCTCTCTTGTAGCCCTTGTACCCATGAAGGTACCTCTTGATATCTTGGAGGTCTTTAAGGTGGAACCCTTTATTCTTGCTGAGGAGGTTGGCTCCCTTGGCCATATGCATAATTGCCCCAGGTGGGCTGATTGTAATTCCTCCCAGCATAAAAAGTATTACCTTGGTTCCTATATGGACCCCTCATATAGTTAGCTTCTTCATATGCCTCAACAACACAGACTTGTTGCAAGTTAGTGCATGCGGAAGTAGCATGGGATTGAGACCCACATTCTTGACAAGAAGGAGATGATTTAAGATAACTTACCTGCTTCTTCAGGCGGTTGATCACGTCTTGCAAGAATTAATTCTTCACTTCGGGGTCTACCTCGTCCTTGTTAAGATTGTAGAGCCATCATTATGGCTTCTAGGCTTGTTGTGTGCCATACATTGCATCATAATGTGTCAATTTATCAAGCAATGTCGACGTCGCATCGGGATCCATTTCTATGAAATCGCAAGCAGTGTGCAAGTTGATGCGGTTCTTCGTTTCAGCATTGATCCCTTGGAAGAAGATTTCTTGGAGTACATATTGTGGTTGCCCATGAGTAGGGCACTATCTAAGCATCTCCTTGAATATCTCCCATGTCTCTACAAAGGTCTCATTAGGCAGCTGGTGATAGGAGGTGATGCGCTTCCTTAACTCCGTAGTCTTGGCAGGTGGGAAGAACTTTGTCATGAACAAGTCATGCAGAGTTTCCCATTTCTTTATTGACTTGGGAGGTAGGCTCTCTAAGCAGCTCAGGGCTTTTCCTGCAAGAGACCACTTAAAAGCCTTCAACAGAACATATTCCAAAGAGACACCGTTAGGAGCAATAGTGTCACATAAATCAAGGAAATTTCTAATATGCTCTATTGGGCACTCAGTGGGTTTTCCCTCAAACTGAGCCCTTTTGATCAAGGATATGAATTGAGATTTAATCTCAAAATTCTTCTCTATCTTTGGAAGCACAATTGCGGACTCTGGCACCCTCGGTTCTGGATTCATATACTGTTTAGCTTTCCTTGGATAGGCATTGAGTTGTTCCTGTAGAGCGGTTTTATCAAGTTGCGCGGCATCGAGTTGCCTCTGGAGTGCAGCCATCTGTTGTGCCATCTCTTCTGGTGTCATGGCCATGGCTTTGTTAGCTCTTAATCGTCGGTGGAAGGATCACTCGGTTTTAGAGTCTACTACTGGATTAGAGACAACTCGACGTCCTTCAGCTGGCATACACTGTAAGCAAAAACAAAAACAAAATCAAAATGAAAAGCAAAACGGGTTCTCAAAGGAGGGTCGGTACCGAGGCCCAGAGGGTCAGTATCGAGCCTGCAGTGATCCCGAAAAACAAAAACTAAAAAGAAAGAAGTAACTACCTATCGACAGGGTCGGTACCGGCCTGGATAGGGTCGGTAACGACGCGACAATGACCTAGAAAATAAACAGAAAAAGCAAAGAAACTGGGTTGCCCAGCAGGGTCGGTACTGACCCTAGGGGTCGTTACCGACTCGTCTAATTAAGTCCCTAAAAACGCTCAAAGAAAAAATCTTGGCACTATTGAAATCTCTCCGGCAACGACGCAATTTGTTGATAGGGTTTCTTGACAACAAATAAATTTATAATCAAGACCCCACTGAGTACAGAGGAGTCAGGTTCGTCCACGGAAGAAAGTCATGTATCAAGTTTTGTTACTTGGAGCGCAAGTAATCAACAAAGTAAGGGTTTTTATCAAGCGAAAGAGAAAATCTAAGGTAAAGGTATCCCCACAACAACAATTTTGCATGTGAAACATAAAGATCATGCTTTTATCACATAAAGGTTAGTTTCTAGGATATAGTGTTTTCCGGTAGTTGCGCTTGTTTTGTTCGGTTTTGCAGATCTTTAGGTAAACAAGCATTGACGGGATGGATATTAAATGATTGTGGTGGAGTTTGATGAAGCTTAGAGTGGTACAAATGAAGATTAGAAGAGCTAAGGCCCGAGAGCTTGAGGGATAAAAACGCTTAAACCCGGGATATGCATTGGAGTTCTTGTATTGACACCTCTATCTTGCGATGCTTGGTTTGGGAGCTATAGTGGTCGGATGAAGTTGAAAGCTAACTCGAAGAGCTACAATTCATATTTTTACTCCGAGTCCAAATTCCAACTCGAAGGGTGTCTAAACAGCCTCTGAAGTGTCGCCTGAATGCTGAACCGATGCAATTGCGCGGGTTATCATGATAAAAGCGCGACCACACAATATGGAGGGTAATCCGCGCAATTGGCTTTCTACGCAGAGATGTCTTATCCCGAGAATTGGGCTTCGATTTGGGCCTTGATGATATGATTTTCGACTGGGTTAATGTAATTTCGGGATATTTTGGTTCTTTGGATATCTTAGGGTATTTAAACCTTGTTTTTAGTTTCTCTTTGATAACTTAGAACATAATTTTGGAGGCTAGGGTTTTTTTTCTCTCTAGAGGTGAACCTTTGAACCTTTTGTAAGTTTTTCTTAATTTAATTATGCATTGCTAAATTCCCTTGTGTTTGGCTAGTTTTTGAAATCATGATTTGCATATTGTTGTGAGGTTTGATTGATTCTCAATAAACTTGAATCGAGTTTTTTCCCTGTGCTTAATTGAATCTAAACTAGGGTTTTGTTAGATTAGCTACCTAATTGAATTTCTAGTTAAAACTGAATCTGATTAATTATCGGTCGGATTTAATTTGATCAAGAGTATACTTTAATCAATTTAGTATCAGTTGGACTAGTTGGTTAAAGAAGGGAATAAATTCACAAGTCCCTTAGATGTCTGGTTGCTCTAAGCGTTTGTTTCTATTGTATTCTTGAATTGTTATGCTGTTGTTTAATTGAATCTAGAAGGTCTTCTAGGTTATTAGATAATTAGGGTTGTTAGAGTGGTAGTTCTATCAACTAAAACTGAAGTTCGGGTCATAATCCTTAGTAGGATCATAATCCACAATAGATTATTCAAGTGAGAAGAGAATTAAGAGAATTAATGATCAACGAAGCAATGTCATGATGGATTTAACTAGTTGAACACGCTTGTCTCTTATTGATTTAAATCATCTTTTGCATTCATATTTATTTTTACTTTTGCATAGCAGTTTAGATAAATCATTCATAAACCCCTCTTTGGTTACTTGGCATTCAAGTAATAACACAAATACACTAGTTCTTGTGGGATCGACCCTTACTTACCGCTCTACTGAGTTGGTAAAGCTAATGTTCCTTTGATAGGTATTAACGACAACTGAAAATACCTCATCAAATTTGGCGTCGTTGCCGGGGACTCGTTGCTATTTGTGTTTTACTTTTTGTGCTATTCTTGGTGTTGTGAACCTATCTTACGGTTCATAACACCCGTGCTACTAATCTATGGCTTTGTTCGAGTGTAGACAGCTGCAGGATGAACACTTCCATGATTATTTTTCTAGATTTCAAAACCATGTGTTTGAACTTGGTACTTGGGGATTACAATATAGTGATAGAGAGGTAAACATGGGAGTTATCCATGGTATGACTTTTGAGGCAAGAGGATTGGCTGACTACATGAGCAATGAGAGGCTTTTATTTATGGGACCTGAGGAATGCTGGGATTTCTTCTGTTTCATGACCTATCAAAGCTTTCTGGTTGAGTCATCTTCCCAACCACCCCAGCCGGTTGATAAGTCTCTTGAGGATATAATCAAGGATCTCTCCATACGGGCAGATACTAGAATCAAAGAGCACTGTGAGTCATATTCTTCAAGTTTTCATTCCACAATCTCATGCCCTTTTGAGTTGTGTGAAAGGAGTGGTGGAATCACATTGGAGTCAAACGATCATGAGTCAGACACTCAGATTCAAGTTGAGGAGCAACCTACTACACTTGATGTGAGTTTTGAAGATGAATTTGATGCCCAACATGAATTCACACCTATAAGGCAAGTTGAGCAGATCATCACAGAGCCAAAAGAAGTTTGTGCATGATGACTCGGCTAAAGTCATTGTTGCCAAGATAAAAAATAAATTACCCTAAATTACAAACTAGTATAGCATGCAAGTAAGGGATCGTACCTAAGAGAATAGGGATTCTGAACAATCAGAAAATAACAGGACAGGGTTTTTTTGGAAGTTTAAGCAATCAAATAAACAAGAAAATATTATTAGGGATTAAATCAATTGAAGGAAAGCAGAGTTCATTCAATCAATTCCACCTTTTTAATCATTCGATCATCAATTCATCCACTTTTCTATTAATTCACAGGTTAATTCCAATCCTTATAAAAGATTTCCGCTTGTCCACGGTCCAAGCGAAAGGATGATATGAACAAGAACGCTTAATTCAAATCATGCAAAGTATTAAGGATAGAAGGATATCAAATCATGCAATCAAGCTACGAGTCTCATGCATAAAATAACAATCAAACACTCTTTCTCAATTCTAGTCCACGGTCCTAGAAAAGAGTTGTTTCAAGGATAAATAAGATTGCACAGACAATAATCAAACCTAATCCAAGTAGTAGATCTAAGTCAATCAAACAAGTTGATCAGGCTTATCAAATCAAACATAGATCATATAAATAAAAACAAGAGTTTTGATATTAACCAAGGGATAGAAAAGTTACCAGAATCTCACGAATTACATAAAAAGGGTTCCTTGATCAAACAAACTCCAAGCGAAATTAGTTCTCCATAATATTATAATAAAACCTAAAATATAAAAGTATGCCCTGAATTGTATGCTAGTGTGTCGAACTATAAAGTCTGCCACGAAACTAAGCTTAAATAGTAGAAATAATAACCGAAATCTAAAACATATAAATAATATAAAAAAGATAGAATAGCCAAGACGAAGTCGGCGCTGGAAAACCACGATCCGCGAGCGCGGATTGAAACTGCGAGCATTCTGGTGTCAACTTCGGAGGTGGTTTTGACCCACTTAGAGTTGGAATTTGAACTTGCCGTACAAAAACTAATTATAGCTCTCCGAGTTAGCTTTCCAATGATACCAAATTCAACTTCATCCGATCACCATAGCTCTTGGAATAAGCATTACAAGAAAGTGGTGTCGAAACAACTCCAAATCGACACTTGTCTTCAAAACTCTTGCAATTCTTCAAATCGTGTCTTCGGTCTTCATATGACAATTATGCTCAAAACTAACCTAAACACACTCAAATCATACCTAAAATATAAGAGTAAACCTATAATAAACCAGAGCGTATCAAATTCCCCCATACTTAAACCTTGCTCGTCCTCGAGTAAGCTCAAAATAAATCTAACAAGAAATCCTATCAAGGTTTACAACGTAGTAAAAGGGAAGACAAAAATCACTCACCTCACCAACCCGAACCCAAAATAGAGAAATAATGAGCAAAAACATGATAGCTCAAGCACACACCTCACTAAATACATATAACACTCAAGCTCTAAAAAGTGTAGAGCAACCTAGGATCTATCCAACATCTAAAATGTAATCCCCAGACCCCAAAGTAGAATATGATCCTAGACACTCTAATTTTACCACTCATTCTACTTAGGCGCCCTTTCGGGTTTGCACCTAATCACTCTTTTCATTTTTCTTTAGGTGTGCTCACATATACTCACATCTCTCATAAACCTCATATTACCCCAGCCTAATGCTGGTCCGGGTTACCTGCTTATTACCTGAGCCGCCCTTTCGGGTTTTCAACTCATCCCAGGATTTTATATGCCTTTTTTTTCTATTTTTATGGATTTTTCATTTTTTTTTTATTTTTTTCAAAAAATTTCTCTATACAAAACATGGAACAAAAATCCCATAAAAATAACGAAAAAATAAACTGAAAAGGAACTAACTATGATATAAGCGTAGTGAGTACTTCCTCCCCCATACTTAAATCCTTCATTGTCCTCAATGAAGTAAAGAGAGAAAGGAATTAAGCACAGAAGAGAAAAATCAGAAGACTCACATACGAAAGAAGATATGGAGGAACTCTTCAAAGGCTGGGATGAATAGTTTCTAGGATCTAGTGTTTTCGGGTAGTTGCGCTTGTTTTGTTCGGTTTTGCAGATCTTTAGGTAAACAAGCATTGATGGGATGGATCTTAAATGATTGTGGTGGTGTTTGATGAAGCTTAGAGTGATACAAATGAAGATTAGAAGAGCTAAGGCCCGAGAGCTTGAGGGATAAAAACGCTTAAACCCGGGATATGCATTGGAGTTCTTGTATTGACACCTCTATCTTGCGATGCTTGGTTGGGGAGCTATAGTGGCTGGATGAAGCTGAATTTAGTATCACTGGAAATCTAACTCGAAGAGCTACAATTCAAATTTTTACTCCGAGTCCAAATTCCAACTCGAAGGGTGTCAAAACAGCCTCTGAAGTGTCGCCTGAATGCTGAACCGATGCAATTGCGCGGGTTAGCATGATAAAAGCGCGACCGCGCAATAAGGAGGGTAACCCGCGCAATTGGCTTTCTACGCGGAGATGTCTTGGGCCGAGAATTGGGCTTCGAGTTGGGCCTTGATGATATGATTTCCGACTGGTTTAATGTAATTTCGGGATATTTTGGGTCTTTGGATATCTTAGGGTATTTAAACCTTGTTTTTAGCTTCTCTTTGATAACTTAGAACATAATTTTGGAGGCTAGGTTTTTTTTTTCTCTTTAGAGGCGAACCTTTGAACCTTTTGTAAGTTTTTCTTAATTTAATTATGCATTGCTAAATTCCCTTGTGTTTGGCTAGTTATTGAAATCATGATTTGCATATTATTGTGAGGTTTGATTGATTCTCAACAACTTGAATAGAGTTTATTACTTGTGCTTAATTGAATCTAAACTAGGGTTTTGTTAGATTAGCTACCTAATTGAATTTCTAGTTAAAACTGAATCTGATTAATTATCGGTTGGAGTTAATTTGATCAAGAGTATTCTTTAATCAATTTAGTACCGGTTGGACTAGTTGGTTAAAGAAGGGAATAAATTCACAAGTCACTTAGATGTCTGGTTGCTCTAAGTATTTGTTTCTATTGATAACTTGAATCGTTATGTTGTTGTTTAATTGAATCTAGAAGGTCTTCTAGGTTATTAGATAATTAGGGTTGTTAGACTGGTAGTTCTATCAACTAAAACTGAAGTTCGGGTCATAATCCTTAGTAGGATCATAATCCATAATAGATTATTCAAGTGAGAAGAGAATCAAGAGAATTAATGATCAACTAAGCAATGTCATGATGGATTTAACTAGTTGAACACGCTTGTCTCTTATTGATTTAAATCATCTTTTGCATTCATATTTATTTTTACTTTTGCATAGTAGTTTAGATAAATCATTCATTAACCCCCCTTTGGTTACTTGGCATTCAAGTAATAACACAAATACACTAGTCCTTGTGGGATCGACCCTTACTTACCGCTCTATTGAGTTGGTAAAGCTAAGGATTCTTTGATAGGTATTAACGACCCCTGAAAATATCTCATCAGCATATCAGGCCAATCTTGTGCACATTAATCCACTTGAATTTTTCAAAAGTGTCATAAACGGCACTAATGAAAAACTCTATGGAATCCTCATCACTATAATCCTTTTTCAGTGGAAATAACTGAAAAATATATATAAGTATAAATTAGATTGAGAATATCAAAAGACATTAAATAAAACAATGTGAATATAAAAACCTTTTTCTTACCAAATCCTCAAGAGCCATAAAAAACCTCAAGGGTTTTGAGTCGCTTTTCCACTGCTCTTGTATATTGAGATAACAACTCCAAAACCCGATTATATTTGTTTCCACTTTAGATTTTACCGCCATTAAAACAAAATCTTTTTTCATGGTGGAAACATGCATCATCTTAAAATTTCAATACTACACAAATCAAAAACATAAAACAAAAAATGATCAAGTTTACTAATAAAATCAACTTGAAGATATAAAAAGAGCAATATGTAAAGAAAAAATACTATTCTACGCATTGTTACCCTCTTTGATCAGGAATGTCATCAATCAGCCAATCGAACAATTTCTTGGCCGCAGGAGATACTTTTTCTGTCAAAACCACACTCCTTTCCATGTAAGGTGACTTCACATAATCAGAAGGCTTAGATATTCTTTTATCAAGTACATCCTCACCAGTAAGTTTAACACCAACAAGAGTGTCGATTGAACTAGAACCAACATACTACGCCTGCTTGTTGATCTACAAATGTAAACAAACATATTATTCATGAACAAACTAGATACAAAATCAATGAACAAATGTCCTATCACTTATGAACAAATCAGAAATATCAAAGAACAAACCTCATTCTGAATCCTGTTCAACTCCTCTTCAACTTTCTTCTTTGCTTCATCCACCTTCTTCTTATCTATCTCCTCTTGTTTCTTCTTCTTCTTCTCCTGGCTTCCGCATCCCTTTCATGTTTCTTCTTCTTCTTCTCCTCTTCCTTTCTCTTCTCTTCATCAATCTTCTTTTTCGTCTCAGCATATTCCTTCTTCCTCTTCTCTTCCTCTTCTTCTTTCCTCTTCATCCTTTCCTCTTGCCTCCTCTTCACCTCCTCTTTCCTTCTCTGTTGTTCAACCTCCTCAATCCTCTTCTTCTCTTCCTCTTCTCTTCCTCATCTTCCATCCTCTTAACCTCTTCTAGCCGCCTCCTCTCTTCCTCAGCTTGTTTTCTCCATTTTTCTTCCTCCTCTTCCCGCTTTTTCTTTTCTTCATCTTCTCTTTGTCTCTTCTCTTCCTCCTCAACTGCTTTTCTCTTCTTCTCTTCCTCATCTTCCATCCTCTTTAGACGCCTCTTCTCTTTCTCGGCTAGTTTTATCCTTTTCTCTTCCTCCTCTTCCCGCTTTTTCTTCTCTTCCTCTTCTCTTTGTCTCTTTTCTTCCTCCTCAGCTGCTTTTCTCTTTTTCTCTTCCTCCTCTTCCCACTTCTTCTTCTCTTCCTCTTTTGTTTTCCTCTTCTCTTCCTCCTCTTTCTTTCTCTTCTCCTCCTCGTGTATTAATGCATCCTCCCTCCTTATGGCTTCCAACTCTTCCTCTTCCTGCTTCCTCTTTTCTTCTTCTTCTCTTATCCTCTTGTCCTCTTCATCCCTTTTCAACTTCTCTTCTTCTTCAATCATTCTCCTGTCTTCCTCAGCTTTTTTCCTTGAAACTTCCTCCTCCTCAGCCTTTTTTCTAATTTGTTCGTCAGTTAATCCCTTGCAAAAAAAGGAAATCTTTATTTCCTTCTTCCTTGTGGCCTCAACATTCCTGGACGCATCTTCTTACATATGAACGCTTTCCCTACCGATATCTACAACCCCAGCCCAATCATCCCTCAATGGAGACACGCCCAGATGAAAAGAAGGTAATTCAAACCGCTCCTTTGCCTTCATTGAGGCCTTGATTTCATCCAAAACCTTTGTTGCTTCCTCCCAGAATGAATTTTGGCTTGGCGATTCAGAATCTTCTTGGGTACTAGGTGGGGATGATGATGAAACACCCTTCAACCCCAATAGCTTCTCAAAAGCTTCATTGATCTTGTTGAAAAGTCCGTGGCTGGTAATTTCAGTTGGAGCTTTTTACACATGATCGAGATATCTCTTCAAAACTGATGCAAGCTCCATCGACATCTCAAGATGTTCTTTCAAAAATGACTGCACAAGAAGTAATCTATATAAGTACAAAAATAAAAAAAAGACACAACATGCAAAATTAAAAATATTTTGCAATAAAATCAAATAAACATACGTCACCGCCATCGCCAAGATCAATTCCTTTTTCAAAATGTTCAGAAGCAGGGCCTTTTCCTTTATTCTTTTCATCATCACCACCAGAGAAAACAAACTCAGGCAAACCTCTAAAATACCCTTTTCCAATCCCACCCTTCGAAATCTCGAAACTATCTCTCAACAAAGTAATCATGATTAAAATGTTTGATCACTGGGAAGGATCTTGGAGTTTCACGACGATGGTAGATGAGCATACAATCGCAATAAACAATCTGTCATGAACAAATACTAATAAGTCAATGAACAAATATGTATATACAAATGAACAAATTAATCTTACTAATGAACAAATATGCATAAACCAGTGAACAAATTGATGGTACTTATGAACAAATTAGAGATAATACCAACAACAATATAATAGGTCCTCTGAAAAACCCATTATTTGTTTTCTTCCATGAATCAACATTCTCAACCAACTTCTCAACAAGATGAGCACACCAATCGTACTCACTGATCTTCTTCAAGTCTACCAAATGATCCAAGAAAAGTTTACACCACCATTTTGAATGCTCTCTATACATAGGGTGTAGAAAAATATAATAAAGTTGCTCCTAAACCAAGCACCACCGTTCTCAGCCTCCTTGATCACTGTACTCAAATGCCCTATTTTGATCTTCTCAACATCCATAAATTTATTCTTCCCTGTCACCTTATCAATTTTAGCCAACACAAACTGTTCTCTAAATCTATTGTACATATCTGAATGCTTGACAGTCTTTGGGACAGAAATTGTCCTTGGACAACGAGGTAGACCAAGGTAAAATTGCACAAGTTCAGGTGTTGTTCTAACACCTGGTCCTTCACCAATCTTCAGTGTGCATGATGCAGGGTCAAAACAACTAGCGACATGGTAGCACAGCTTACTAGGTAGATCAGACACATTCCACTGTATGAGGTACTCAAACCCCATCTCTTTAAGAGCAGCAAACTTGCTTCACCTTCAAAACCAACAATTACTTCACAAATCAACTTTGGAAAATTCGTGTGATTCAACGACAAATGCTCACGCTTCAAAGCTCTCAATGGCACCTTCCCTTTTGACTTGTTTCCAACTACAACCTTTTTCCCAACACCTTGTTCTTTATCAACAACAATATCCATTTTTCCTTCTTCCCAACAACTTGTAATTCAGCAACAGCACTGTCCATTTTCCTCTCCGATGGTTCATTTATCGTTACTCCCTTTCTAGGGATCATATCAATAAGCAACACATCATCGGGACATTCATCAGACGTAACGTTTTTGCCCTTGTCCAGCCGAGCTCTCTTCTTTGATGGAGACGACTCAACAACCGTCCTTTGCCTCAATACAAGCACTTCAGTATCCTTGAACAACTTATTAGCTTTCGAAACAGGCTTTTTAGCTATTGATTTTCTTCTCACATTCTTTTCACCCGTAGAAGAAACATCATTTCCAGATTTGCTCCTGATTTCTATTACAAAAAGGGATAAAAGACAGTATAAATACATATTTTAAAAACACAAAAACATGTCAACAACCATACAACATAAAAAATGGAAAACCTCTTCGAATAGCACAGATTTCATCTTCTCTGATTGTCATTGTCCTAAACCTTAGATGTTTTAATTTTTTATTATTTGTAGAACGTTGTTTAATAGACCCTGAATGTTTATTCCCTAAATAAACAAGAAATACAAAGCACAAATTCAAACATGCATCCACCACAATGTTTGATTTTATTGATGAACAAATGCTAGTTTCTGGTGAAGAAATGCTAGTTTCCGATGAACAAATGCAAGTTTCTGATGAACAAATGCTAGTTTCTGGTGAACAAATGCAAGTTTGTGATGAACAAATGCCAGTTTCTGATGAACAAATGTCAGTTTCTGATGAACAAATGTTGTGTCAGTTTTAATGAACAAATATGCACAAATGAATGAACAAAATTCAACACAAGATCACCAACACTTTCCCAGTACGTATACCAAATCATTTCATGCAACTACCAAAAATCCACAATCACCTATTGCAAACCTCAACATCAAAAAACTGGATAAAAACATCAAATACGCACATGCACACACAATTTATATTTTATTCATGTGGTAGGACCAAAAATCAAGTAAAAGAAAGTGACGATTCATGCATTTTTTTATTCACAAAAGCACAAAACACAAAATCGGGACTATCAACTTCAAACAAATCAAATAAACACTAAAATACACACAATAGATCAAACATTTAGTATATATACACTCGACAAACACCAATAACTACCGAAAAACCTAGGGTTTCAATAAAATTAAAACGATAGATAAAAACATTGATTCCCTTGAGATGCACTTTGAGATTTCTCCATTTGGAACTGGATTGAGCTTTTTAATGACTTTAATGGTAAGAAATCGGCTCGAAATCACTTCGAAAAGCTTCGAATGACCGATTTTCCGCTTCAACTGCTTGAAACGCTTCGGAAATTGTAAAAGTGATAGAGAGAGAAGTGGCGAGAAAGAAAGAAGACTTTTTAAACAGCACGTGTACGTGTCTTGTACGCCCGCGTCAACGCGTGTTCTTTTTTTCACAGTTTTTTTAAAAGATAAAGCAATCTCAACCGTCCGCGTAATAAGATCGAACGGCCCGAGTACTTTATCATTTCGCACCCACGCGGGCGTTCGCACGAGACTCTTTTTCTAATAATAATAATAATAATAATAATAATAATAATAAAATAATAATAATAATAATAATAATGCTAAGAGTGGTGCTTTTATTTTTCATGGATTGAGTTTTTCAATTCAGACAGGTGTGGGAGCCCAGCTTGTTTCTAGGCTCTCGTCCAACTAATTAGTAATAATAATAATAATAATAATAATAATAATAATAATAATATACATTCTAGAAAACATATATGTTTGTTTTATTTATACAAATCAAAAACTAATTTGCGATCGTGATTATTTGTCATTAAATAATTAATATATTTGAAAACATATTGTTAATATTTTATTTACGGAAATCTATACAATGTATGGAAATACTCCATCCGTTATAAAATATTAGTCATTTTAGATCATTTTACACTTATTAAGAAAAGTAGTAAATTGATGTATATGACCCTATTTATTTTTATTTTTTTTGTTTTATTTTCCAATACTACTACTACTAACAAATCACCTCTCATTAATTAAAAAGTGACAATGAATACAATGGCATAATTGTAAAGTAGATGAAAAAAAATTTAAAATGACAAACATTTTGTAACAAAAAAACAAGAGTAAAATGACAAATATTATGAAGCGGAAGGATTACATACTAATTCTTTTGTATATCCACATCTGTAAATTCTTCAATTGTTCATTCCCTTGCTAAATGTGAATACGTCGATCGTTCATCAAGTGTTGGCTTGTATTCTTAAAAGTTTGAGTGCAAGTTGTGAACCTATCAAGTGTTCAATCATTGTCCCAACCTCGATGAACTCACTACATTTGGATGTCAAAATGAACATAGAGATCGAAGCAAAAAGAGTCAAGAGGAATTCAATGTAACATGTTTTTCACAGAATTAACTAGTTCCGATCTAATGAACCCACCCCAATTTTTTTTTGATAAGGAAAGAAATTTGGGTTGTCACTAACAGGCTAGTGACCGCCCAAGAGCATCCTGATGGATGAGGGTGTGCAAACCCGAGTCAACTGCGAGTGGAATGGAGGAGACGCGTCGGAACGATCCATCGATGTAGTCCGCCACCGAATTGCACTCACGATTGACGTGAGCGATACCCCAATCCTTGAAACGGGCCAACAAGCAGTGGATGTCCGAACGAAGCAACTCAATCACCCACGGGCAGCGCCAGTCACCAAGAACGGCCTTGACCAACTGCAAATTATCGCCTTCAATCTGGATCCGGGGAATGCCACGACGAATGGCCTCGAGTAGTCCCTGACTCCCTGGCGTAAGGCTATGGTCTCAGAAGTCAGAACGGATTGATGGCCAATCAATCCTCCGTCGAAATGGATGGGGGAGCCGCAGGAGTCCTTGAGAATGAACCCGTAAGAAGCCACGCCATCCGCATTAACTGCACCATCAAAATTCAATTTAATAAAATCCCTTCTGGGTTTTACCCATTTTGTGGGCTTTCTCTTAGGCCCACCTCTAGCCGTTCCGGAACGAGGGTTATCCGAGGCTGAGGCTTCCGCATTTTTCCAATTTTTAATTTGGTTGTGAATAAAGTCGCAAATGTTTGCGACGTTATTTAAGTTATTGTTGTTATTGTTGTCGAAAACTCTTTTATTCCTAGAGTACCATAGGCACCACCAGGTGTTAGGAAGGAGTTCCATTTCCTCTTTTGTTAATCGCATCCTTATCTCATCCAGGACAAGGTGTGACTTTTTATCCCCAGGGGAAATTTGGTTGATGATTCGGCATAGTTTGGGATTTACGGATTTGATGGTTTCCTCAGTTAATGGGCACGAGAGTAACACATGGTTAGTGTCTTCCTCAAGGTTGTTACAAGCCTCGCAGCCTGGCGGAACCGGGATATGGTTGGCAGCGAGCCTCATCTTAGTTGGCAAACCATTTCATGCTTACTTATGGGGATGTTGAGTTTGTTGATATATGCTAGGTTAATTTTTGGTTCGCCTTTAGATTGGTGGATCCATTGCATGGTTGAATGGGTTGAGTACTGCCATTTTTGCTAGGTTGCCAGTATAGTCTGTTCGGGATTTTGTTAATAGGATTTATGATTTTGGTTATGATTTCAAGGTCGTCTGGATTGATGACCCTGCTCAATTTTTCAATGTTCCACGAATTATCCTCTCTAAGGTGCTCATCCACGGTTTCGTCCCAATTAATGATGTTTTTCGCATCTGTCCTTGGGTTGAGAAGGCCCTTAACGGTCCAGTTGTCTTTCCATGCTCGGACGTTTTTTCCATCCCCAATCTGCCAAATAAGTCCTTTCACGAATAGGTCTTTAAGGCCGATTAGCTTGGACCACTTCCAAGAGGTGTTATGTTTTTTATTGTAGTTTAGGATGTTTTCCGCTTTAAGATATTTTTCCGTAATAATTTTGACCCATAGATTGTTTGGTTCAGCTAGTATTTTCCAAAGCAGCTTCATTTGGAGTGCTTGATTCATCTATTCTGCCTTGGAAATTCCCACCCCACCATGAGCGGGTGGGCGACAAATGGAATTCCAACTAATGGGTGGTTTGTGGTTGTGATTCTTGTTCCAAAAGAAATTTTTGTTTATTTGGTCAAGTTCTTTTAAGGTAGCTTGGGGTAGCATAAAGGATTGCATAATATAGTTGGGTTGGGCTGATAGGTTTGCTTTGATTAGGGTTTTACATCCCTCCTAGGATAGAGTGTTTGCTTTCCATTTTGCAAGTTGGGATCTGGTCCGCATAATTAGTGGTTTAAAGGTGTTTTGTGTTACTCTGCCATTGATAATCGGGCAACCTAGGTATTTATCCAATGCAACTGTGTTTGTAATTTGGAGAATCTGTTTTATTTGTTCCATAATTGTATTGCTTGTATTTTTGGTGACCTGGAAGGCGGATTTGTGGAAGTTGACTTTCTGGCCAGATACTTGGCAATAATCATCAACAATTCCTTTGATATTTTTGCATGTAGTGTTATTTTCTTTAGCGAAGATGATGATATCATCAGCGAAAGCGAGGAATGGGATTTTCGTTCCATTTCTAGTGATTTGGATCCCGATGCTAGTTTTAGGGTTAGTGCTTTGCATGTGGAGTTGTCTTGCAAGAATTTCGGATGCGAGAATGAATAGGTAAGGTGATAGGAGATCTCCCTGTCTAAGTCCCCGTTGGGGGTAGAATTGTTCTGTTGGTCCGTTATTAACCAAAAAAGAGAAGGAAACCGTTTCGACGCATTCTCGGATCCAGCCTAAGAATTTATCATTAAAACCTAATTTTTGTAGGACTATTGCCAGAAAGTCCCAACTAATTCGGTCATAAGCTTTTTCCATGTCTAGTTTGACAGCAATCCATCCCTCCCGCCCTTGTTTTTTGCGGAATGAATGGAAAATCTCGTGTGCGATAAGGTTATTATCGTGGATACTTCGGTTCTGGACAAACGCCCCTTGCATCGGATGTATGAGCTTGCTTAAGATGTTTTTCAGGCGGCTTGTTAGGATTTTTGATATTGCTTTGTATATTGTGTTGCATAAGCTTATGGGCCTATAATGGTTGGTGGAGCTGGGGTTTTCACATTTTGGTAATAGGGATATGAATGTGTGGTTTATTTGTTTTAAGAGTTTCCCGATGTGGAAAAAGCTTTTAACGGCCCTTATGACATCCGGACCTACAATGTGGCAATACTTCTTATAAAAGCATGCCGGCATCCCGTCCGGGCCAGGAGATTTATCATCCCCAATGTCGAATAAGGCCTTCTTGATTCCATTGTTTGATACTGGTCTGGTAAGTTCTAAGTTGTCTTCATCGGTAACTTTTTTTTGGATGGTTTGTGTCATGTTTTGGAGCTTTCCGTGGTTAATTTCCAATTCCCGTAACCGGTTATGGAAATCACGTTTGATTTCCTTTCTAATATTTTCAACACCCGTAATGTGTGTACCTTCCGATGTTCGGATCTCTTTAATGTTGGTTCTATTCCTTCGTTTGGTGGCAATCTGGTGGAAATATTTGGTGTTCTTATCATTTAGTTTTATGTGGGTGTTTTTGGCCCATTGTTTCCAATAGGAGTTTTGGAAGTCCAGGAGGTAGGAACGCTTCCTCAAAAGTCGTTCTTTCTTTTGAATGAGATCCATGTTGTTGTGTTCAATTATATCTTTCTGGATCTGAACAATGTTTTTGTCGAGTTTCTTAATTTGTTCGAAGATATTGCCGAACGTTTGTTTGCTCCATGCTTTGGCTTTTGCTTTGAGAACTTGTGTTTTTTTCACCAGATTAAACATATGGGATCCTCCAGCGTTGTGTCTCCAAGCTTGTTTGATGACGTTTTGGAAATCTTTTCTAGATGTCCACATCATTTCAAATTTAAATGGTTATTATTTAAATGTGATCCCCGTGGGGAGGTCACAAGATATTGGGCAATGGTCGGAAGAAGAGAAAGCGTGGTTTTTTGTCGCTATGGACGGGAACCATTGAATGATTTGGTTGGCGACCAGGGTTCGGTCCAGCTTTTCAAGCGTGGTAGTATCAAGATTTTTGGATTTTCTCCATGTATATTTATTCTCGATTGTAGGGATGTCGCACATGTCGCAATCATTTTTGAAATTAATGAGCCGCTCGAAGCGGGAATGGGCCGGGTTCACGCCCCCTACTTTTTCGTTTGGGTGTTGAATTTCGTTAAGGTCGCCCATAAGTAAGCATGGGTGGTTGCAATTTTGTATGAACTCCTTCAAAGTGTTCCAGAATTGGTTTTTTTCTTGTGGCCTGGGTGGCGCATATGCAAATATTATGATTATTTTCCTTTTTTTTCTAGGTTCTCGTAGAGGAACCCAACAAAGCAATTGTCTTTGTGGATGGTTTGAATTGTTTCATTTGAGAGGAGTGTGCTCTTCCATAAGACGCATAGACCGCCCGAATATCCGTTCGCAGGGATAAATTCAACGGAGTCGAACCCCGCCTTTTTCCACCCATTATCAGGTAGAGATTGGGATTTGGTTTCCATAAGTGCAATGAGATTAATGTGTTCAATGCGGCAGAACGCGTTAATCTCCGTCCAGAAGGACTTGCGTTTGATGCCCCTGCAGTTCCATGCGCAGACTTTCATGGGCAACCGATTATATTGTGGCTTTTGGCCTTGGGTGGAGAGGTATAGCTCCAATCATTTTGTTTCTTAATTTTATATAACTTGTGGACAAAGAGGTAGTTATACATAATTTTTTATATGTGTATTTGCATACGACAGTATATGTTGTACTTTTTGTTTTTATGCCGGTTAATTATCATTTTGTTTTTACAGAAACCATGTGGGTTACAATTAATGAATATGGGGTTGGGATCTGAGAGGGGTGCCTTTGCCAAATTCTCCAGGGTATGGAAAGAATGGGTGGTAATGTTAATTATTTTTATACTACATCTAGGGTTTATGCCCTTGTTCTACTTCTATATTTTGTAGGAAGCCTCACACTGTTAGGGTTTTTCCCTTTTCTTTTTTTTTTCATGTAACTATTCCAATTTCTTGTTTTTATATTGTTTTGGTTCGATTTTCTCGAGTTCGCGCCCCTTCTGGCTTTTTTGCATATTCCATGGATATTTCCCCCATTGAAAAAGAGAACAAAAGATATCGATGAGCTCATAATGTTAGTTTTATGAGAAGCCTTTGGTTTTGATGAATATGATACATCTGTATCAGCGTGGCTTTTGGCCTTTCTTTTTTTTGGGTTTTAACTGTTGGCTTTTGACCATTAGCTTAAGTAAATATGAAACACCTTTATCGGTGAGGCTTTTAGCCCAAGCACGTTGAATAGAACAATAAACTTGAATTAAACTAGCTCAGATCGTACTACAATGTAGGTTCGCCCTCAGTTCTATAAATACAACGTCGGTTTCACCCCATAATGGTTGTTATTAATAGGAGAACCAATGAGACATCCATTTCTCGAATTGATCTCCTGAGCGTTTCATTTGTTGCAATCCATTCAATTTAGAGATTATATCCCGATCTTGATATTTAATTCCTAGCTAGGTCGTAAAAAACAACCCTAGCCACACAAAATGGACAAAGCTATAATGACGACGCTAAGTCTAAAATAATCATCTTACACTCCTGTAATTATTTGACACATGTTATATTAAAAGGATTTTTATATTTGCAATTTAAGTTCTTAATTTTATCAGATTATTAATTTCTTTTTCTTACAACAACAATAATTTTTTTAGAATAAAGTAAAAGTTGAATTAAAATATAACTTTTTTGTATCTTTAAGTTTCTGTCTTTTTCTTTTGTTGTCCTAAAAAAAGATATTTATCTTGGTACGCTCCAACTTTGTATAAAGGTTGGGTTGTAACCTAAAAATCTAATTCCATCCAAATTACTAATTCCATCCATTTTCATAAAAAAAATTATTTCAAAATTAAATAAAAAAAAGGAACATAAAATAAACGAATTTAATTTTGGATACAAGATTTAGGTCTTTTAAACTGTAGAAAGTTGATCGTGTAAGAAGTTTAATTACTAAAAGAAGCACGATAAATTGTAGAAAATAAAAAAAAAGTTTTAAAAGACACACAAACAAAGGAAAAATTATGATGCTAAACCCTAAAATTGAAACCCAAGGTCTTGCAGGCGTCATCATTATGAAATTGGGCTAAGCAAGGCGGTCAAGGAGCCAAAATACGTAGAGGGTTGGGGCAGTGATGGTAGGGAGTCCACATTAGAAGGGCTTGATTGTTTAAAATTTATGAGACTAAACCCTAACAATATTGTAATTCTCGTTCAAAGTCTAATTTTGACTGTTGAAATAACTTTTCAGCCATGGACAGAGGATTGTAACAAGAGTGCCATTTGGGATTGGAAGAAGGTAAATTAATCAAAACGCGGCGTAAAAAATTGTGTTTCTAGGAAACGATATTCCTCGATCGGATAAGGAGAAATAAAGGAGGAGATCAATTTTTGAATTGGAACCCTATAGTCAAATTGATGATCAAGTCGGAGTTCCCTAGAATTCATCGTCTTTGTCAGCCGCTTATGTCCATCCCTCTCCGCTAGGATCCACTCGGAGTTGTGTTGAGTCGTTGTTAGGAACTCGCGTTCATTAACACTGGAACAACGTCCTCAGTTTTGACAATGACAAACCCCATGGGAACTAACGTCAATTGCCAAGTATTTTAGTATAACAAGTTGTGCGTCGCAAAGCAAAACACAAAGTTCCCAAAGCATGGGAACTAATGCAACAATGAAAAGAAACCTTTCCTGAAATCAAATCTGTTCCCTCTGGTCATGAAGTAGGCTATGAAGAAGGATCTTCAAAGAATGGGAACCTACTTAGGAACCCATCGCCAAGCCTTAGGAACTCCACTCTTATTTGTGATCTGATTGAACTGTTAGGCAATATTAATCTGGAATCTTGTTTTGATCCAAGCAAGAGAGATCATGCCTGGGTCCCCAAGTCTATCTAATCTTGCAGAACGTAGTGATGGGGAATAACAAATGGGTCGTCATAAGTGAATGTTCCAACCACATGACCAAGATGAAGATCAATAACCCCACCTCACTACTCACAAAAGTCGATGGAGACCACTCATTCCTCGATTGAAAGAATAAGGGAACAAGGACTAGCAGCATTTATCAAGTGGATATTGGTTCCTCAGCTGAAAAGGAAATCAAATTAAAGAGATTGTGACACACTAGATCAAATCAAGAAGCTTTTGAAAGAACTTCTTACTGAACCACCCAGGATCAATCAAGGGACATGAGGGAAACAACATAGTGACATTTGGGAACCAAAAGGTCACAACAAAGGTATGAAAACCAACTCCCTTCTCTAAAGCTTCCTTGAAATGAGATGTCCATAGCTTCCTTGGTGGAACCTTTGTGAACTTATGTAGGATCCAAACTCCCCTCCTACAACTCCTAGATCCGATATCCCAGTCCTTTCCAAAAGGTTAGTTGGATCCTTAACCCTCATTGTGAACATTATCGATGTTCGAACCACTATCTCCGAAACAGATCCATCTACTCTTCTTCGTAGAGATGCTTCCACTTCCTCTCCTAAACACCACACCTAAATCTTCGATAGTCTCAACCCTAAACGAATTGCACCAGACTCTTCCAACTCCAAAGATCAAAACCCTAATATCACTCAATCTTAACTTCCTAAAGAACCAGCTCCTCCACAAAAGAAATTTGATCATATTCCAACCCCTTAATACAAAGGTCTCTCCACATCAGTTCTTGATCAAACCCTCTCACAATTCGAGAGAAAAGAGTTCCCATCTGCTAAGGGAACCTCCAAACAAACTCCCTCCAAACCTGCTCAACCCAAATATCATCTCTCCAAAGTACCCACGGCCAAAGAACTAGAAAAAGAAATCACAGAATCATTGGAGAAAAAGAAGAAGAATCCGAAGAGGAACTTTCCCCTCTTGCTTCTAAACAACTCCACACACTCAACAAAGAAAAGGCTATGATCAACGTGGATGAAGATGAGGAGGAGATAGAGGAATACAGGGAACCTCGTCTCCAGATTGGTTTCCAAGAACCAACCTCTAGACGTTCATCCACTCGAGGTTCTAAGAAGCAAGGGAGCAAGAAACAGAAAACCGAAGCTACAAAGGAGAAAAAGAAGAAGGGAACTGCTGCAATTGGGGACATGAAGTTGGTTGTTCCACTGGTTGTCACCCTAGAATTCCTTCAAGAAAACGATTTCAAGGAACTGCAAGAGTTGATCCACTTTCAAGAATGGGACACACTGTGCTCAGAACCAGCTAAGGTGCATCCCTCACAAATCAAGCTCTTCTACTCCACGTTTGAACTGACTCAGGGAACTGGCCTCAATCTAGTGGTTCGATGCATTTTTGGGGATGATGAATTCGCCTTCTCTTATATTGCTATCAAGAAAATTCTTCAAGTACCGAGTGAAGGCTTCGCAACTCTTCCTCAAAGGCCATGTCAAGACACTGATGGAAGGGAGGTGATCTTCAAGAGGCTGCTAGGACATGTTCCTGCTCAGGGAAAGGAAGCCCTGACTCACAGATTGAGTCAATAGGGTAAAATAGCACACCAGTATATCACTAGGGTGGTGATTCCAAGGCAGGAGAAGCGCACAACGCTCAATTCCAATGACGCCATTCTCCTTGATCTGTTCCTACATAAGGAAAAGATCAACTTTCCTCGGATAATGATCATGCACATGTGCAAGTGTGTTGCCAAGGAGACCATGGACTTCCTTATGCTAATGTGGTCAAGGAAATCATGAAAAGGAATGACTTTTACCATCCAAAGGAGGAAGAAGAGCTCGGACTGGAGATGTATATGTCCAACATTTAAAGGATGAAGCTCTCCAAGGAACTACCTGAAGAAATGGAACAACAAGTGTTCCTCGAACAAGGAGATTGCACTTTTGTCCTTCAAGCTCTGAATTGTCTGTGTGGGGACAATGAGCGAATCCTTGATGTTCTTCTAGACATCCAAAAGAAGTTACATTCCACCTCCTCCTCCAACCCATGAACAAGATCCCTACAAAATTCTCCCTAGCTCATCCAACTCCCTCTTTAAATGCTTTAAGTTGTTTGTCCTTCCATGCTTGTATAAACTGTTTATCTGAATGCATTGGGTGTCATTCTCTAGTAATGATTGTGCTTTCCTTTCTTTCTCAATTTATGTCTTTGCCTTTTTCTTTTCGATGATGCTAAAAGGGGGAAGGATAAAATGTGTGAGATATGTTGTTTCTAAGTTACAAGGGGGAATAATCTCACAAAATATGCAAAGTAGGAACTGCATATAACCATATAAGTGTTGTTAGCGTTCACCAAGTTAGGGTCGAGAGAATACATTAGTGTTGCCTAGGGAGAGAGTTCTTGTAGGAACAAAGAAGTTTGAATTATGCCTTGTAACCTGAAGTGAACTAATTAAACAATAAAGAAAAGTTAACTCATTCGAAAATCCTCCAGGCGGAGGTAGAGGTTGACTCATGCGATTAGTTGATCTTGTAGGGTTTGTAACACCCCTATTTTGCAACGATGGGTATTACCGTCAGTGACCTCAGATTTAACCATCTAAAGTCACCCAAGACTTTAAATAATTTAATTAAATATAATTAAGGGACAATGAATTGAAAGCGGACATTTTATTCATTAAAAAGAACATTCGTTTATTACAATGGTAGTTGTTTTACCATGAATATAGTAGTGGAATATAAAGCCCATATTATGAAAGGGTTGAAAAGACGTATCAAAATACAAGTATATTTCCCCAAGACAAATCATATGATGATGATTTGCTTGGCTTAAAATGGAAGAGCTGGTGCACCATCTTCTGAATGCTTTGCTCTATGAAAATTCTTTCCTTCCCTCAACGTCGTCTTGCCTTGATCTTCTATCCTTGCATAAGTCTCCTCAAACCTTCTAGCCTTTGTCTTCAAAACTTCGGTGGGAGCTTCCTAGAGTCTGGCATTTATCGCAAAGGGCAAGAAAACCAGGCAAAAATGCAGAAACAAACGGAATTAGTCTAAGGAGACTAAGAAAGTGAGAATAGAAATTCTCAAGGGTAGTATGGCAATTTTATTATCTCATCAAGGAGATTAAGGGAAGAAGTACTTGAAAGTTATAACTATTTTGTGGAGCTTATAAGGACGGAATCTAGTTGATCTCGAAGAGAGATGAACTTGGATCTTAAGAGTAGGAATCTTCGATATTGTAGTTTCTCTTAGAGTACGATTAATATTGGAAATGTTCTATTTACACATCAACTTTCTAGAAAACCTCTCACTCCCTTTTTGGACTGAGAGCCAGGTTGGTCTTACACGTGGTGCTAAACCGGCCCGGTTTTAATTTATTTAATGTGTACTAGCACTTATTTTTATTACGTGAAAACGTTTCCTATTATTTATGAATTTTAAGGGTGTGGAGGTTGTGGAAGAGACGAGTCCACTTAAAGGAAATGAAGGAATTTCAGGTCTCTTTCATCATGAGTGTTCAGGCCTCTTTCATCCTGAATGTGCAGGCCTCTTTCATCTTGAGTGTGTAGGCCTCTTTCATCCTGAGTGTGCATGCCTCTTTCATCCCGAGTATATAGGTCTATTTCATTCTATAGGCATCTAGCTAGTGCATAATATAGCCTATGCTAATCCATAACGAATCTCGAAAAGAGATTGAAACAAACAAGGCCACAAATCATCGATCCTAAAGTTCAGTACTAGCGTAGTACGGATAATAATAACAATATGTCGTTAATTCTAAGCAAATGAATAAACATAAGTTCATTCATTTTAACAAACAAGTAGTTCCCAACAAAGAAGCATTTCCTTAATGAAAACAAAAAATATATATATAAAGGTTACAAGGGAGAATATCCACTTGCCTTCATTTGCGTACGGTTTCTTTTCGAACGATTCGGAATTAGACGACCTAGACGGATTCGAATCTTCAACCTAACGACACGAGAGATGACGAGCGAATTTTTATTAAAATTCTTTATCTCTTCTAAGTTATTATCTTCTCTTATTTTTCCTTTTTACAAGAGAACTTAAGAAAGCTAAATTATTTTATTTCATAATTTAGGTGGGAGTGATATTCAATAATAATCCTTGATATTCAAATTATTTTATTTCATAATTATATTTGTATAAATTTTCATGCAAGAGTTGAAACAAGGCAATAATTCTCTTTTTAAAACTTACTAGTAATATTTATATAATTTAGTTAAAACAATATTGTTTAGGAATGTGGCCCTGGGAAGAGTGTGAGACGAGACTGAAAAAGAAGGACCTTGTCTCCAGCTTTGAATTCCTTCCTTAGGATGTTCTTGTCATGTCATGCCTTTGTTTTGTTTTTGTAATTCACAGGATTGTCATAAGCATCCAATCACAACTCCTCCAACTCTTGCAATTGTAATTTTCTGAATGCTCCATCTTCTTCAATTTTGAAATTGCATTTTGGACCGCCTAGTAAGCTTTGTGCTCAAGCTCCACTGGCAAGCGACAGCCTTTTCCATAGACCAGTGACCAGTCTAAAGGGAGATATCCCGATGAAACGATCAGAAATATAACATGGCAACGAGACATGCAAACTTAACATCCAAACAACTAATGAAACGATTATAATGTAATATCAGCTAAATTCTAAATAAAATAAAATGGGTAATTATCCCATTAATTTTTTTCCCTCTAAAGTAGAGAATTTAATAATTTTTATAATCTTATATTATGAAAGGTTATAAAAAGTTACTACAATGGCAATTAAGAGTTTAATATAATAAGCAAGTCGGATATCTATTTAAATAGTTTCTCTTAAAAAGAGAGTTTAATTATTTTTATAATTTTCTTAATAAACTATAAAAAGTTTGTAAAGGTATATCAAAGGGGCAATTAAAATTCAAAACAAATATAATTAATAATAAATTTCGAATCCTTATTAATGTAATAATTCAAGGAAGCAAAAATATCAAACAAGGAAAAATAAAAAGGGGCAAGAGCCGGGACTCGATCCGAGATCTCTTGCACCCTCACAATGTTGACGCACACTCAAATCCGTGGGCTAATGTAACTTATCTATCCAAATAGGAATTTTATTTCTTTTATCTCCTTCTTTTCTTCTTCTTCCCCAATTAAACAAATCAAACTGTCTGATTGATTGACGTTCACTTATGCGTGTCAATTGATCTTCTCCAATTGCCATGGTTGCTTCCATTGACCATCAAAACTACCATCATCATATGTCATCTTCAAACTAACACAAATCTCACCAATCCCCTTTAAGTCCCTTCTCTTCCAATGGCCAAATTCAATAATGGTGGATCAAAGGAAACACAAATTTTGGCTATTTAAAGGGGTTGGGATTTCATTGTTAGACTCACAATTCACTTCTCCTCTCTTCTCCTAGCATAATTGCTCTCATTCCATCAAAATTTCAGCCATAGAAGCCCTTATTTAAGTGCTGAATTTCCCCCCAAATAACCACAAAAACCCTAGTTCTTCACCCGGGCCACCACCGGACCACCTTGGGCCGCCCCACCTGAGCCGCGCGCGCCGCCCCGGAGCCACGTCGAACAACCACGTGGCCACCGCCGGTCCTGCTGCCCCCTTGCCTGGTGTGCGTCCCTCTCTGGCTTCTCCTTTGTAACACAGGCGTAGAATAAATTCCAACATATGGTTTAAATCTAATTCTTTTTATTTATTTTAAACCCTTTTAATTTTAATAAGAAGATATTATTAGCATCCTTTTAATATCAATAAGAGATCCAAGTAGTTGGAAAAAAAATCAGATTTTATTTTATTATTATCCTTGTACATAAATAGAATTAAATTAACATGCATGTAAATTTATAAAAGGATATAAAAATTTGGCAAGACATGGAATAATCTCAAATAAATTATAAGATTAATATTTGTGACTTTTAAACATGAAAAGTATGTTTTAAAAATATATTTACCTTGCTTGGATTTTAATTGTAATGATTAAAAGAAAAAGTACTAGATGAACGGATTTATTAATTTAAGAAAAATACTAACATGTCTTTCAAAATCATATTATAAACTTATATATAATATGGATAAGGTATTCTTATCATTAGATAATTTTATATGATTAAGTTGAAAAATAAAAAGATATATTAAATAATTTGCATGTGTCTTTATATAAAGAAATACATTATAATAGATATGGGAAGATTGTTAAATAAAATCACGGGATTTTAAATATGAGTTTATGTACTTGAAAAGTATAATATAAATAATATGTTTACCTTACTTAGAGCTTAATTGAATAAATAAAAAGAATTTGAGCAAGATGATAGAAATTATTATCTTAAGATTTTTTATAATATATAAAGGGATTGCATGTCATTTTAAAGAGCATATTATAAACTTAAAAATATGTTGATAAGATATACTAGTCATAAGATACATTTATATAGTAAAATATGGAATATAAAAGATATTTGTTGTTGGGAAAAGATATATTAAAGATATTATCAATAATCATAGATGTAAAATATTATTAAAATAATATGATAGATGAGAAATAATATTATTAAAGATATACTAAATATATTATTATTACTAACTTAGATATAAATAAATAAGTTGCATGCTCCTAGTTTTATAAAATAATATTCTAAGACATGGGAAAATCATTTAAATAGATAATAGAATTTGTTATTATCTCTCATACATGGAAAGTATGCTATATTAAGTAATTGGAATTTTTCCACATAAGGAAAGTACTAGAAAAAGGACATAAAATAATATGAATATCTTTACAAAAATATTACATGTCTTCTTAAAATAAGCATGATAAGAGGATAAAATAATAAAGATATATTCTAGTATTTAAAAAGATATTATATGATTAAGTTGGGTAAAAAGATATTAATAAGGGAAAATAAAAGATATTTTTATGACAAGGCTGTTTTAGACTTTTCACATACTAAGAAGAGTTTTTATAAACAATATTTCATATAAATATGGAAACTATATCTTAAATGAATTTTATAAAGATATTCACTTACTTGGTTATAATAGAAGAATAATAAATTAAGCAAAAAGGAATAGTTTAATAATTTAAATAATGTTATGACTTGATCTTCCAAAAGAAAATAGTAGTTAAATTAAAATAAAGACTTTATAAAGAATACAAGGATATTACAAATATGAAATAATAATAAGGAATATTATTATTTTATTCACCTCCACCTAAATTATTATTATAATAATTTAGTAATTAATTCTCTTATAATAAGGATATAAGAGATTTCCAAAACTTTACAAGAATTTAAAGAAATTCTTATTAAAGTTCGTTCGTATCTCTCATGTCGATAGGTCGAACATCCGTTCCGTTTCAATGACGTTTCCCGTTCATTCGTTAGTACACAATCGTACAAGCTAAGGCAAGTAGAATTTCTCCTTGTAGCCTTAATAAACTCGTTTCGTGAAATTTCTCGATGTTGGAAACAACTTGTTTGCTAATAATAAAACGAACCTAGGAATATCGATTGCTAGAATTAATGACCCCATTGTTATCGTTATTCCATTATCTAAATATTCGATAGGACTATTATGCTAGTCTTGTTTGTGACCTTGATTGTTTACGATTTCTTTTAGAGATCGGTTTGGATGAAATAGTGAGGGGTGCGGGCCTAACCCGACACCTCTATATAAACAAACAAAAAATTCGTATTGCCACCTTGCCTAAATTACGACTTGTTGATCATGATCCATGTCCGCTCCTACGCCTCATAGGGACGTATGCACCCTAGCTAGGTGTCGGAACTTCGTTCCTGTCAGTGGTTCGGGCTGGTACATGGCCCCCACACTCTTAAAATACGTCACCCTAAGTGAAAGTTTTCATCACTATACAAGATAAGTGCCCAATGCACAATTAAAAGACACCAAAACCGAGCCGATCTCAAATGATCGACCCGGCTCTCGGTTCGCAAGGGCGCGAGAGGTTTTCAAAAAATTGTATGAATTAATAACGTTCCCAACATACTTCCTACTCTAAAAAGAAGTCTACAATCTCGTAGTTCTTCTCTCGATTAACGAGGTATCTCCTCCCGAGATACACTCTTCTCCGTCCCGATAAACCCCTCATAAAGTTCTATATCTCAAAACAAATCCCGATAATATCTCTCTAATGTTATAAATTACCATAATACCCTTGAGAAATTCCATTCTCGCTTGCTTAGTCTCCTTAGACTAATTCCACTATTTTCGCATTTTTGCTTTGTATTTCTCGCAGTTCGCGACAAATGCTAGACTCTAGGAAATTCACATTGAAGTTTTTAAGACAAAGTCTAGAAGGCTCGAGAAGATGCAAGGATAGAAGGTCAAGGCAAGACGACGTTGAAGGAAGGAAGGAATTTTCAAAGAGCAAAGCATTCAGAAGATAGTGCACCAGCTCTTCTATTTTTAACCAAGCAAATCATCATCATATGATTTGTCTTGAAGAAACATACTTGTATTTTTAAATACGTCTTTTCAACCCTTTTAATATGGGCTTCATTTTCCGCTGCTACATCATTTGTAAACAACTCTCAATGTAAGGAACGAAAGTTCTTATCAATGAATAAAATTCCACTTTTAGTCAATTTCATCTCTAATTACATTTAATTAAATTATTTAAAGCCTTGGGTGACTTTGGACGATAAAATCCGAGGTCACTGGCGGTAATACCCAATGTTGCAAAATAGGGGTGTTACAATTATGGTATCAGAGCCGAACGTTTTGTTTTCAAAACCGAAAACTTTCAAAACCGAAAATTTTCAAAACTCAAGAACTTTTAAAACCTAAAGTTTTTCTTTCGGAAACCAAAACTTCTACTTATAGAAAGTTCCCTTTTATATCCTCTAGGAAACTTAGAAGTGTCAACTTTCTAAACTTGAACATCTTAGCTAAGAATCTTCCTTTAAATTTAAAAATTTAATATTAAGTATTTATTTCTAGAACTTCTATTTTTGGAAACTCCCTTTTTACCCCCTAAAAAGTTAAAGTAATAAACATGTTCCAACTCTTTAACTTAATCACCTAAGTTAGAATTCTTCTTAAACTTAAATTTTTATCCTAGGAACTTTTACAAGTTAGGAATTTCTTATAATAAGAATCTTTTAAAGAAATTCACCACCTTTGTAAATCGGACCAAGAAAATGAAATGTCTTAACTTAATTGACATTTCGTGTTTAAACCTTATATCCGAGAATGCCTTAAAACTTCCTTCCAATATCTTCATCGCATAGAATCAAAGGATATTCTATATAAACGCCTCTCTCTTCTCTATAGAAACTATACTTGCTAGAAGTCTAACCCGAATCAGGGACGAAGCTAGAAAAGTCGCTCAAGAGCTTGATGAGGCTTTTCTCAATGGCCGCTTTTGCCATATGGAAAGCCCGAGGATAACCCGAGCTAGTACTACGAGAAGAAATGCATGAGAATGCACCCAAGGTGAATCTCGAGGAGGAGAAACCCGAAGAAGAATACCTCGAGAAAGGAGTTGATAATTCACTTCATGACCAATCCAGACAAACTCCAATGGTCTATCAAATGGATGAATGGGCTAATTGGACTCAAGGGGTTTCATCCCATCTCCAAGCTTTTGATCAAATAAGAAACCCATCTACAATCAGTGGTCCAAACCCAAAGAGGGTTCGTCAGCCAATAACGTTTTATTTTCAAAATCGAACATTTTCAAAACCGAAAGTTTTCGAAATCAAAAGTTTTAAACTGAAAGTTTTGTTTTCAAACCGACCAATTTTTGTTAAAACTTTTCCCTAAAAAGATTAAACCTAGGATTCAAATTCTTTTGCTGAAAGGAAATTTCAACTTGAAATATCTGAATAAATACTCCAAAACTCAAGTAACAAGTACTTTTAAGGAAATTTCTAAGTTAGATATTTCCGCTGAAAGTTTAAAACCTAAACTTATATAAGAGCAACTTATAAGTAGAAATCCTAAGGCGATAAGTCCTAGAGCCGGAATCATTTTATTCATAAAGTCTTATTCCAGAGTTTTAAAAACCAAGTTCTAGTAAAGTGTTAACATACCAACTTCTTATCTATAAACTTTATTTTAAAAAAATAAGTTCCCCAATTTTTTTCCCTATAATCAAAGGATTAAAATTTAAAGGATTTTCTTTAACGATAATACGATGAATTTATCTCCTCGAAACCTGAGATATAAATTGTACAATTAAAAATCTTTAAACTCTCCTTCCATGGTTTAGAATTATGATATATTGGTTATGAAAGAAATTTTTAACTTTAAGAGTTTCTCTTTAAATTTAAAGTCATTTACAAAATGAACTTTTAATATATACTCTAAAACCATCTTAATTATTTAAGAATATAAATGTGTTTAAAATGAAAATTTTATTTTTAAATTTCAAAACTTCCTTTAACTATATCCTCCTTCAAATATAGAATTACGGATATTCTATATGAACGTCGATCGTTAGCCATTTACATAAAATGGTTGTAACGGAAAATAAGTCCATGCTCATTATATTGGAATTAGAAGAAATTATGCCAGCTACATGTAATTCTTATGTTCCATAGAGCCAAACTTACTGAGCCAGTGACTCATGGGAAGATAGAAATTTCCAAAGAGGACACCAAGGAAGGCTTAGTCAACTATGGATCTAACATGTCTCCATCTATTCCGATATCGAAACAGATTAGCGAGAGGTATTTGAGGGGGCAAACAATGATCTAGCAATAAAGGAGTGGTAGAGAATTCCGACCAATGAAGGATGTATTAATCCGACGTACCGACAAGTAGTTAGGAATTGCTCAACTAAAATATGGAAGCTTGGCGTGATATTTGATGTTTGTCAACCGAATAAACCAACCATAATAAAACTATGTGAAAGCCACATCATGAACATTCTTCTCCACCATTTTGATAAGTCAACACGGTAATAGATGAAGTTAGAAAAGAAGTTGTTAGGACCAAGATTGTTGGACAAGGATTGTAAGTTCTCTAAGTTGCCTCAGTAGGCCTAATGGACCATAAGGTTGCTTCATTATTTAAGACAATTTGTGAACACGTGTCCCGATCCGTCGCATTTGAAGTAGTTACCTAGGCCATCTTCGATGTTATTTCCAAACTGTTGATTCCATAATTAGGTTGCCTAGTTGGTTACACTTTACTATCACCATCCTTCCTTCCTTAATAAGAGATTATGGTATGGAACCAACCTTTTAAAGGTATTTCAATAAAGCATTAACTTTGACTTTGATAACCCAAGTGCCTACTCTATCCATTACTGAATGTCAATTGTTGGGAACAATTTGTCGGTTCTTATTTCAAATGGTCAAACCAAAAGGAACCAACAATAGAATTCCCCCAAATAGCATTCAAGTTCGGGCATGAATGATGGTTCAAAATATTCCAAAAAAAGAACAAGGAAATCGTCGGGTAATGGACCCTAGTACGCTGATACTGTTGTATGATGTGACAGAAGTTGCATTAAGAAGTCCAACAATATAAGTGATTCCAGAAGCAATCTCTTCTGTTCCACTCAAAGAAGCAAGCAGAATTAGAACTGACCAAGCTGCAAATAGAATTGCAAATGACACCATATTTCACCTCAAGTAAAGGTGTCTTGCTTTACAAGGACGCTAAAGACATTCGAGTCAAAGAAGATGATGTCAGTAAGGAACTAAAAGTTGACCACAACTACTACTAGTGGAAAGATTTAAGGAGTATTAATTGCACCAAAGCAAAAGGGTGCATATTGCCACTCTACAACTCGGAGAGGAGTTAGAGAATGGAAAGAGAATTGTAATCAAGCAAAACATGTCATGTTGAGTTGGGAAAAAGTTTAAGACTAAATGATGAATCATTCCTCTCTTATTCTATGAGAGATGAGATAGTTGATGATCTCTTAGACCCTAAAGGTTAAAGGACTAAGTATGTCGAAAAGAAGGCCACGTAGTTTAAACAATTATTGCATTACGCATGATATGAAGTTTCCCCTTAAGCCCAAAAGTATCCCGTCATAAGTGGATAAGTTCAACCCCCAAGCCATGGAGAAGTTCAACAATAGACGCAAGGAGCGAATAGAATAGCTTATCCTTTCTCGTGTAATCTAAATATGTCCAAACAAGGATGCTTGTGACATATATCGTAGGGTTGTCATTAGAATTTCAACCTCGGTTATAATCAAACAATAGTTGAATAATTCCAATATTATTATCAACTACCTTCTTTCGCAAAGTGTTATACTTTGAATTCTGCTATGTTATCATAGCCGCCTTGAAGATTTTCATTGGTACTTTCTCTACGAAAGCACTGTTTCAAACACTTAGTTTCGGTTAATAGGATTACGTAAGTCAGTCCATCTTTTCTTATGCGAGTTACTCCTAACTCTGCAAGAAATATTTTCATTTTGCGTTGCGTTGTCAAACTACAATAGTTAATATCATAAGTTTAAATAACCAAACATTTTTTTTTCTAAATATGTGGTTCACGATGGCGAATAAGGATGAACTTCTATCTCCCATCTTGATCACATGGTTGAGGTAGAATTTCAGGTCTTATTCCTGTGAAGACATATATTAAAGGATTATGTTGGAGGAAATTTCCCCGATACTGATCACATTGGTGAAATGAAACCACTTAGTTCTTCGGATTCAATCTTGTTTACGAAAAATTACTTTCTTATAAGAATTAAAACGTACAATATAGATGGACGCTCGTTCTACTTCTCGATAGGTAATATATTCAGATACGATATCATAAACATGCTTACTCCCTCTTGTGAGATAACCATCGCCTATCCCAATAGTAACTTCTTTAGAAGCCGTATTTTGAGATTCTTCCTCGAAGACATGATTTTCACATATTCAAACTTCGATTCCATCTCGACAGTTATCGAATATCCATCTTAAAAGAATTCTTCCGCAATGACTCTATTCTAGAAGTATAGAATGGATTAGTCATTTTCTTACTCGCTTCCTAGAAGCACTTAACTGCTCGTTTCATTTAGGATGCTTATTCTATAAGCAATCCAACTTTTATGTTTGGGAAGATCAACCCAGAACTTCCGTAGGTATGACTCAAGCTAATGGATAAAACCACTTGACCCCCGCCTACTTCGCTAGCAAGACCAATTGGATTTTCATTCCTATCCCTTAATTTCGTTACACCACATAAGTCCAAATGTGGGAATCTTTCTAAGGAATACTAAGTTAACGATTCCTTAAGAAAAAGGTACAATAGTAATTATTCTATTTGTACACTCGTCTTAACTAAAGAACCAAATGTTCTTTAAGGGGGTACTAGACCCTTTGTTGTTCACTCACAATCGTGAGTAACATCTCGTGTTAATCTTATACCGCCCTAAACCCTTCCTAGTTTCGGGGACGAAACTAATTTTAAGGGGGTACTATTGTAATATCCGCTAAATTCTAAATAAAATAAAATGGGTAATTATCCCATTAAAATTTTTTCCCCTCTAAAGTAGAGAATTTAATAATTTTTATAATCTTATATTATGAAAGGTTATAAAAATTTACTACAATGGCAATTAAGAGCTTAATATATTAAGCAAGTCGGATATCTATTTAAATAGTTTCTCTTAAAAAGAGAGTTTAATTATTTTTATAATTTTCTTAATTATAAAAAGTTTATAAAGGTGTATCAAAAGGGCAATTAAAATTCAAAACAAATATAATTAATAATAAATTTCGAATCTTTATTAATGTAATAATTCAAGGAAGCAAAAATATCAAACAAGGAAAAATAAAAAGGGGCAAGAGCCGGGACTCGATCCGAGATCTCTTGCACCCTCACAATGTTCACACACACTCAAATCCGCTGGGCTAATGTAACTTATCTATCCAAATAGGAATTTTATTTCTTTTATCTCCTTCTTTTCTTCTTCTTCCCCAATTAAACAAATCAGACAGTCTGATTGATTGACGTTCACTTATGCGTGTCAATTGATCTTCTCCAATTGCCATGGTTGCTTCCATTGACCATCAAAACTACCATCACCATGTGTCATCTTCAAACTAACACAAATCTCACCAATCCCCTTCAAGGCCCTTCTCTTCCAATGGCCAAATTCAATAATGGTGGATCAAAGGAAAAACAAATTTTGGCTATTTAAAGGGGCTGGGATTTCATTGTTAGACTCACAATTTACTTCTCCTCTCTTCTCCTAGCATAATTGCTCTCATTCCATCAAAATTTCAGCCATAGAAGCCCTTATTTAAGTGCTGAATTTTCCCACAAATCACCACAAAAACCCTAGTTCTTCACCCGGGCCACCACCGGACCACCTTGGGCCGCCCCACCTGTGCCGCGCGCGCCGCCCCGGAGCCACGCCGGACCACCACCTGGCCACCGCCGGTCCTGCTGCCCCCTTGCCTGGTGTTCGTCCCTCTCTGGCTTCTCCTTTGTAACACAGGCGTAGAATAAATTCCAACATATGGTTTAAATCTAATTCTTTTTATTTATTTTAAACCCTTTTAATTTTAATAAGAAGATATTATTAGCATCCTTTTAATATCAATAAGAGATCCAAGTAGTTGGAAAAAAAATCAGATTTTATTTTATTATTATCCTTGTACATAAATAGAATTAAATTAACATGCATGTAAATTTATAAAAGGATATAAAAATTTGGCAAGACATGGAATAATCTCAAATAAATTATAAGATTAATATTTGTGACTTTTAAACATGAAAAGTATGTTTTAAAAATATATTTACCTTGCTTGGATTTTAATTGTAATGATTAAAAGAAAAAGTACTAGATGAAAGAATTTATTAATTTAAGAAAAATACTAACATGTCTTTCAAAATCATATTATAAACTTATATATAATATGGATAAGGTATTCTTATCATTAGATAATTTTATATGATTAAGTTGAAAAATAAAAAGATATATTAAATAATTTGCATGTGTCTTTATATAAAGAAATACATTATAATAGATATGGGAAGATTGTTAAATAAAATCACGGGATTTTAAATATGAGTTTATGTACTTGAAAAGTATAATATAAATAATATGTTTACCTTACTTAGAGCTTAATTGAATAAATAAAAAGAATTTGAGCAAGATGATAGAAATTATTATCTTAAGATTTTTTATAATATATAAAGGGATTGGATGTCATTTTAATGAGCATATTATAAACTTAAAAATATGTTGATAAGATATACTAGTCATAAGATACATTTATATAGTAAAGTATGGAATATAAAAGATATTTGTTGTTGGGAAAAGATATATTAAAGATATTATCAATAATCATAGATGTAAAATATTATTAAAATAATATGATAGATGAGAAATAATATTATTAAAGATATACGAAAGATATTATTATTACTAACTTAGATATAAATAAATAAGTTGCATGCTCCTAGTTTTATAAAATAATATTCTAAGACATGGGAAAATCACTTAAATAGATAATAGAATTTATTATTATCTCTCATACATGGAAAGTATGCTATATTAAGTAATTGGAATTTTTCCACATAAGGAAAGTACTAGAAAAAGGACATAATATAATATGAATATCTTTACAAAAATATTACATGTCTTCTTAAAATAAGCATGATAAGAGGATAAAATAATAAAGATATATTCTAGTATTTAAAAAGATATTATATGATTAAGTTGGGTAAAAAGATATTAATAAGGGAAAATAAAAGATATTTTTATGATAAGGGCGTTTTAGACTTTTCACATACTAAGAAGAGTTTTTATAAACAATATTTCATATAAATATGGAAACTATATCTTAAATGAATTTTATAAAAATATTCCCTTACTTGGTTATAATAGAAGAATAATAAATTAAGCAAAAAGGAATAGTTTAATAATTTAAATAATGTTATGACTTGATCTTCCAAAAGAAAATAGTAATTAAATTAAAATAAAGATTTTATAAAGAATACAAGGATATTACAAATATGAAATAATAATAAGGAATATTATTATTTTATTCACCTCCATCTAAATTATTATTATAATAATTTAGTAATTAATTCTCTTATAATAAGGATATAAGAGATTTCCAAAACTTTAAAAGAATTTAAAGAAATTCTTAATAAAGTTCGTTCGTATCTCTCGTGTCGATAGGTCGAACCTCCGTTCCATTTCAAGGACGTTTCCCGTTCATTCGTTAGTACACAATCGTACAAGCTAAGACAAGTGGAATTTCTCCTTGTAGCCTTAATAAACTCGTTTCGTGAAATTTCTCGATGTTGGGAACAACTTGTTTGCTAATAATAAAACAAACCTAGGAATATCGATTGCTAGAATTAATGACCCCATTGTTATCGTTATTCCATTATCTAAATATTTGATAGGACTATTATGCTAGTCTTGTTTGTGACCTTGATTGTTTACGATCTCTTTTCGAGATCGGTTTGGATGAAATAGTGAGGGGTGTGGGCCTAACCCGACACCTCTATGTAACCAAACAAAAAAGTCATATTGCCACCTTGCCTAAATTACGACTTGTCGATCATGATCCATGTCCGCTCCTACGCCTCGGAGGGACGTATGCACCCTAGCTAGGTGCCGGAACTTCGTTCCTGTCAGTAGTTCGGGCTGGTACATGGCCCCCACACTCTTAAAATACGTCACCCTAAGTGAAAGTTTTCATCACTATACAAGATAAGTGCTCAATGCACAATTAAAAGACTCCAAAACCGGGCCGATCTCAAATGATCGACCCGGCTCTCGGTTCGCAAGGGCGCGAGAGGTTTTCAAAAACTTGTATGAATTAATAACGTTCCCAACATACTTCCTACTCTAAAAAGAAGTCTACAATCTCGTAGTTCTTCTCTCGATTAACGAGGTATCTCCTTCCGAGATACACTCTTCTCCGTCTCGATAAGCCCCTCATAAAGTTCTATATCTCAAAACACATCCCGATAATATCTCTCGAATGTTATAAATTACCATAATACCCTTGAGAATTTCCATTCTCGCATGCTTAGTCTCCTTACACTAATTCCACTATTTCCACATTTTTGCCTGGTATTTCTCGCCCTTCGCGAAAAATGTCAGACACTAGGAAATTCACATTGAAGTTTTGAAGACAAAGTCTAGAAGGCTCGAGAAGATGCAGGATAGAAGGTCAAGGCAAGACGACGTTGAAGGAAGGAAGGAAATTTCAAAGAGCAAAGCATTCAGAAGATAGTGCACCAACTCTTCTATTTTTAACCAAGCAAATCATCATCATATAATTTGTCTTTGAAGAAACATACTTGTATTTTTAAATAGGTCTTTTCAACCCTTTTAATATGGGCTTCATTTTCCGTTGCTACATCATTTGTAAACAACTCTCAATGTAAGGAACGAAAGTTCTTATCAATGAATAAAATTCCACTTTTAGTGAATTTCATCTCTAATTACATTTAATTAAATTATTTAAATCCTTGGGTGACGTTGGACGGTAAAATCCGAGGTCACTGGCGGTAATACCCAATGTTGCAAAATAGGGGTGTTACACATAAATCATAAGGATATTAGCAATGAGAGCAAGGATAAATAGGATACATGCAATTGAATTCCAACGAGTCAAACAATCGACATGCATTTAAATCTCTTTCTCAACTGTTTTAGTCCAACGAGTCCTAAATCAGTTGAGTTGGTACAAAGATTAGGGTTTGCTACGAGAACACCTATATCTAGCAATAGAGAGTATCAATTCCAACTAGTTGGCCAGACATGAAGAAATCAACACACTCAATATTAATTAAGTATAAGAGAATTGAAATAACCTGTAAGGAATAAACTTGAAGAAGAATCTCACAATAAACTTGAATATGAAAGCTTCAACTTGAATAGAATCAAAGGAGTTCAGTTCTCCATAAAGAGAGAAAACAAAATCAAAGTAGGAATTAGGTATGAAGATGTGTTTTCCCAACAAAAGCCAAAAACTAGGCTTAAGTAGTCTCTAAAAACATGAAAAATAAAGATATAATATAATAGGGAAATAAGGATAAGGCGAAAGATCTTGCGCGTGTCAATCCAATAGGGCCGCGATCGCCATAAAATGGGGCCGCGATCGCGGCTGTCTTCAAACCGCGTCCTTTCTCGGCGATGTGTACCGCGATCGCCACCGGTGTAAACCGCGATCGCGGCCTTCAGCGAACTTCGAACTCTTGAAAAGCAGCAACTTCTAAGTCTTCGGTCTTCAATCTAATCTCCAATAGTACTCATAAAGGACCTAAAACTCTATAAAATGATGTACTAAAAAGTCCTAGTTATGCTGTATAAAGCACAGCATATCACATGTCTTGGGAACTCTCTTGACTTGAGGGAATCCTGTTCTTCTTAGATAGTTCCCATGTTCATGGGAACTTTGGTTCTCTGAGTCCCTACTCCTTGGGAACTCTAGCTCACTTCTGAGGTTGGTCGCATCTTTGATCGAGTTCCCTTGACATGGGAACTTTCGTTGCCTCAGTTCCCATGCCTTGAGAACCTGTTTCTCCGTGTCTTTGCTTAGTAAACTTAGAAATATTTGGCAAAGGGCGTTAGTTCCTATGACGTTTGATCTCGGGACGTTGTTCTAGTGTTAATGAACGTGAGTTCCTAACACCGACTCAACACCCACGTGGGCGCCAAATTGCTTTGGGATAAAAATACTAAATATTTCAACGCCCTATATTTGGGTTACAATTGAATTTCGTAGATCAAATATACTCTAGTTCTTTTTGAAAGAATGTGCAATTTTTTGTATTCTCAATTCAGAGTGTTTTTCTCTCTTTTAGTTTCAAAGATTAATTGCTCCCCAAATGATCGTTTTTCCCTTTCTAAACCTAACTTTGCTATTTGCCCACATCCGAGGCCACATTTAACCCTCCACCGAAAGTTCCACAACCGTCGCCCACTTCTCATGTTGCGAATAGTGGGATCCTAGTAGTTGCAACTGTCTTAGGATCTCTCCTCTCTTTAGGCTAACGATCGTCTTTTTTAGTAATCCCGATGACTACCATCTTCCTTGCATATATCTTCGGGCGCTAGTTATGATCTGGGCCGTGATTCCGGGAGACATAAGCGCTTACATTAATCGGGCAGATCATGGACTGTTTATGTTTGGGCCTAAAAAGATAGGCCCAACAGTTCCTAACACTATTCCAACGTACAAGAGTTCTTTTAGACGGTCCAATAACTCGGTTAAGAGCTAAAATGATCATTGAAGCCAAACGTACAAGCACTCGATTTTAGAACGTCTTGTAGTCATGGTTAAAGGACCACCTTACATCATTACACTCACACATAGGCTTCATGTCCTGGGAGTAATAGGCGTGCCATTCGCACTTTGACCACTGGCATTTGTAGTGTTCATGTCCACATGTAAGAACTTTATTTGCATGCTTATCTTTACTTGCTTATTCCATTAGGAAATATCTAGAGATATGTTGTAACTTAGTTTAATTTGGGCTAATATGGCTTTGGTTCAATGAAGTTGGAATCAAGATATGTTGTTATGAGTCAACTAGGCCATCTTAGCTAAGATTGACTAATATTTGGAAAGAGAAATGTGATATGAACAATTGGCCTATAACTTTGTTATTCCTCCATGCCTTTTTCCATTCAATTGTTTATTTTAATTTTAGTTGAATACTTTATGCTGTGTAGTTTGTTATCTTTTTATTCTTAGGAATATATAAGCTAGATTGATGTGGAGAAAAACAAAGGCGGGTCGGCCTAGTTGGACGTCCACATATATGCTTATGCGCGCCTTCCTCTCTCTTTTTCATTCTCAAGTTTGCTTAATTATCTAAAACTTGTAATTTCTTTTCATTAATCATATCGTTAATTATTTAGAACTTAGATAAGCTCTAATTCAGTTTTTAGTCTCCAAAGCTTCCTATTTTCCAGCAGTAATTCTCTGTTCCAAAATTTTGTTCCACTTTAGTGTTCCAATTAGCTATATAAATACTAAATTAATGTTAAAAAAATTTTAAAAATTATATTTGTATTTAAAACAACTATATGTATATGTGTTCAAATTTTTGACTTAAAAATCATGTTATACAATTTTTAAAAATTAAAAGGGTAATATTTTGTACGAAAATCATTCTCTTAATTATTAAAAATTTTATAATAAGATTTTTAAGATAAAAATTTGTACACATATGCATATAGATGTTTATAATAGAAATATAATTTTTAAAATTTTTTTAACATTAATTTAATATTTATATAGCTAATTGTAACATGGAAGTGGAACACAATTATGAAATAGAGGATTAGCGCTGCCTATTTTCCAACTTCCTTACTTGTCCAATATTTTGCATGTTCTTATCTGAATTCAAAAGTCTAAATTAGAGTGAGTTCATGAGTTCAAAATTACAATCATACACATGAGGATCGTTAAAGGTTTGTGAGTGAAATGGTTGTATATATTGGTCAAGGCTAGCGTTCAAGCTACCAATCCATCTTTGCTTTCGTCAAGCCAATGTGCTTCAATCATTTGAAGAGTTAGCATTCAATCAACTCGATCTCTTCGATCCTAAGATGTCAAGAGTTCAAAATCCGACAAAGACAAAACTTATAACGGATCGCAACTGGAGAGTATGGTGCCATCACGTATCAAACATTAATTATACCTAATTGTTGAATTGCAAACAAGGTGTAATAATAAGTGACTGTGGATTTCGACCAAAAAAAAATGTGACTGTGGATAATTCAATTCTTAAAGAGTGGTTTTGGAGTAGTTTTGTACTAATTTACGTTTGGCATTTGGTGAAGCAATCAAAATATAAATACGATGGAAATAATTGTAGGACCACACCCATTTTGTCTTGTATGTTAAAACCCAAGGGGACCCTTTTATAATTTAGCCTATAAATTAAAAGAGAAGACAACGGGCCGGGCAAGTCATCCAATTTCCTAAAAGCAAAAAACTCTGTCCTTCAAATTTCCGTGCCAAACACTATAAATTATATATACATGTCTGCCCCCACCCCCACCACATGATAATACTACTCCGTAGTGGAGTATATATATTCTCATCACTACGTACAACACTCCTAGCTACCAGCCAAACCACCAATGAGCACCACCACCTCCTCCTCTGCCACCACGGCACCACAGTGGCCATCTTCCCGCCGGAGCAGCAACAACAGCCTAAACCCTAAATCCTTCCTCTCCTCCCCTAATTCCGCCACCGCCAAGCAGGCCGGCATTCCCTTCTCATGGGAAGATCTCCCCGGAATCCCAAAGACTCGAAAACCGGAGACCCGGTATACTAGTAGTAGCACTAGTACTAAATCTTCCAAAACCACTCGCCTACCCCTTCCCCCGTCGGGCATCCGGAGAAACCGGGAGAGCGGCGGAGGAGAGGGCGGCGGAAGGCGGGACCCATTCATGGCTGCGCTTCTGGAATGTTCTAGAGACGGCGGGGACGGTCAAGGGCGCGTTTGGAAGAAAGTAGGGAGGAGTGTGAGCGAGAAGTTCTCCATCATCAGCATTTACCAATTCTCTTGCAAGAGGTCTTGCGGCGTATCTGACTCCCTCGTCTTCCTTCCCAGCTCCAGGAGGCTCTCCTATGGCGTCATTAATAATACTGTATTTAACAATTCTCCTATGGCGCCGGCCGCCGGAAGTCCCATCACCATCTATATTCATAGATAAGTTATTTTTTTCCCCTTTTTCTCTGGGTGCGTATGGGGTTCATTTAATTAATGTAAGGTACGTGGACATTAATTACAAGTCTCGATCTGTATTATTGGACGAGTGGGACACCGTGTCGATCAAAGTCTACTCACAAATCAAAATATTTATATGTCATCGGTGCTTTTCATAACTAAGACCGTACCACCTAAACTATACAGTATGTAAATGAATTTGGAGTTATTGTTAAATACAGTATTCAATTACTTTGATTTATTTGTGAATCAGTGATATCGACCTTCTTTTTTAGTATATGTCTGGATTGTCTGCTTGGATTTGGCTTGTGATCGTAATGACAGGTTTGGGTCTGTCTATCTTTCATTATTAACGAATTTGTATATGATACCTATGATTTTTCTTATATGTCATTTTCATGTTAATTCATCTAGAATTTTGTCACATAAAATTTTTATTTCATAAATAGGAAAGATACATGTGAAACGGGTATAACTAGTATCCACCTAAACGCAATAATATATAGGCAAGACATATGATGTAACTAAAGAATTGGTAGGAAAATATTGTTGTCCAAAAGTTCTTTATCACTTACCTATTTATGAAATTAGATATTGGTCTAGTTTTTATATCCACAAAATTTGATTATGTAAATCTTTTTATTTATAATAAAAAAATTATTTAATATTTTAAATTGCTATTCGGTAAAATTTTAGACCGGGGGTAATTTGTACAGAAAATTTTGAATTACTTTTGAGTGTAATGATGATTAGCACACTAGCACCGGGAGAAAATATATATAAAATGTAAGACGAAATGCTTACTATATACCTACCAAGATTGGAGATTAAATTATTGTATTGGTTTATTGAAGATTATTGTAAAGTTGATCTTAAGTTAAATGCTGACATTACATTACGTAAACTACACTAGAGCAATAAAAATTTAACAATGTTAATTGAGTGTATGACAATCGATGATCTGCCGCATCAGTCACACTAGTAGTACGTACAGAAGATCTTCTCAGTCATTAATTCATATTCTGAATAATTAATTAATTTAGGTTTATAATATGAATAAGATAAAAACCAACTTGAGTTAAATAAAGTAAGATTAATATGCTAGGTAGCTGTATTAGAATTAAAATGCAAGAACATTATTGCACATATAATTGAAAGAAGAAGTCAAATAAGGGTATACATAATTTTATTGCAAATGTTGCTAGATTGTTTGATCAATCAGATTGGCTTTGTACGTATGTCACATCAAGTTTAAGATAATCATATTAGCTAGGTAAAATAACAAAGCCAACCTACTTAATAATTTGATAAATTCTAATTAAGCTTAATATATTACAAATTATGCAAGTTAGCTTATTTTATTGATACCTTAATATATTACAAATTATGCAAGTTAGCTTATTTTATTGATACATTAGTGATTGATGTATAAGCTGTTACAGAGTATATAAGCTAGAGTAGAACCACCCTCAAAAGCTAGCCAATAAGGGTCCCACTTATATACCACACATTGGAGGTCATGACTTTCCAATGTGGGATATCCCCCATAAGGATTTCCTATAACAAAGCACCCCCACTGGGTGCCGACGTCCACGGCGGCACTGTTACAGGAATCCAGGCACCAGGGTCCGCACCAGGTGCCCTGGCCTCGGTCGGCCCGCACTAGGTGTCGACTACCCACCACTCTTGTAACTGCCGCCGAGACGTGAGCCCGGCGTTCCGACGGGTACCCACTGGGAACTGGGCTTCCTTTGCCTCTTACGTTCCGGCAATGGTACAACGCGACCCTACCGATGCGCGCTCGTGGTACAACGGAAGGCATCATGTCGGAAGGCCGGTCCCAGCTCTGATACCATTGTTACAGGGTATATAAGTTAGAGTAGAACCACCCCCAAAAGCTAGCCAATAGAGGTGGGGAACTTCCCACTTATATACCACACATTGGAGGTTATGACTTTCCAATGTGGGATATCCCCCGTAAGAATTTCCTATAACATAAGCGCGCTGAGGTCTACATATACCAACATTCATATATCATACATGTACACATGTACGTTGGTTTGTGCTAAGTGTTCCAGTCAGGATCAACTTAGCGTGTATATCGAAAAATCTTGGCTTTATTGACAATGCAATAAAAATGAATTATACACATATATAGTAGCTATTCGATCATTTGCGCAATACTAGGATATACGTAGTAGTAATGATAACTTCAACTAAAATCGTTGCGCGCCTTAATCCCCAGTGGCTGAAAAATTAATACTAAAGAAACAATTTTGTAACCATTGTATGGACCAACAATGGGATCACGTACATATCAATGTTTCTGGTGCTCAAAAGTGCCTGAAATTATGGAAGTTGGGACAAGCATGTTTATTTGGGTAGGGTTTAGATGCATTGAGCGAAATCATGTATAAATTGACATGAAATATGTATGTAAAATTAAATAGCTACATAACTAACTAAAAAATTCAATTAATTTCAACAAATGAGATTGATTTAAAAAATATGAACGGTGTGGTTCAATGTGAGTCATTTTATATATTATTTTAACCTCCGCTTTAGTATATAGTAATGACTTCTAGAATTGCGATCATATGCATTAAAATGCTACAGTGTTTTATGCGGGCACGTGTGAGCCATTCGATCAAGATACATCTACGCTCACGATTATACACGCGTATAAGTGATTTTATACACGGAGGGGTATTTTGGTCTTTTATCCCTTAAATTAGAACACAGCTTACAAAGGTTCATCCTCTTCTTATTCAACGTGGAGAATTAAGCTACACTTTTCGATCGATTCTTCTCCAAATCTGTTGACCATTGATTCTTTCAATTTGGTTTACTTTTTTTGTTGATCTCGACCCAAATTCGGGTTCTCTCTTCATGGATTCTGGTATAAATCTGTTTTGTATGGTTTCTAGTGTACATTTGGGGATTTTCAAATTTGAGAGCTTACTACTTCGATTTACATGTTTTTTGTGTGTTTATAACTGATTTGTGTTGCTTTTAGTCAAACCTATGAAAATTATGTATGTTTTGCGTTACAATTTCAAGTTTTTAATTGAAAACAAAGGCTAATGGTCAATGCTCTTCTAACCGTCCACCATGTGTTCGACAAAATGCCTAAATGATCAACTTAGAGCTTAGAGCATTTTTTTTACCAATTGTGTCATAAATTATGAACCTAGCATACCAAATTTTACACTCATACCATTTATGAACAAGTATACATGACACACGTACGAAGTATTATGAATTAAATTCCATGAACCTTATTGATAATTGTTATGAACCTAATCGTATAAAGACATGAACCCACAAAATACGATGTATGTACTAGATTATGTGACAAAAATAACAAGTATTATGAATTAAATTTCATGAACTTTATTGACAACTGTTATGAACTTATGAACCTAGCATGCCAAAATCATTGAGTAAAGCTTTTGAATATGTATGCTTGAAATTGTATAAAGAGTGAATGAGTTTGAGATCTTGGTTCATTTTTATTTTAGCCTTCTTTTATGTGCTTGAAATTCAGTCTCAACTTTTTTTTTTATCCAAAGGAAGTTGATTTTATTTAATTAAGAGAGTTTTGGCCATTAAGGCCTACAAAATCAGCGAAAGCAATACATGAAATAAAAGAAGGCAGAACATTATAGGTAGTTAATTAAAGTAGAATCAAGAGCAATCACCTATTGGGCTAAAGCATTTGCGGCCTTGTTGGTGCTACGTCTAATATGTGGGAAATGTGAACTACCCAAGTTGAATCATCCAGCATTTCATGGCATTGTTTGATTTTGTTGAAGTCTTGGTGCAGGGTGGGTGAGAATCGACCTTTGCTGAATCAAATCACAAGCAACTTTGGAATCAGTTTCAAGCTTAAGTTGTGTCACTCCCAACAGTCTAGCTTGCTTAAGACCATTAAGAATTGCCAACAACTCAGTTGTCAATGCCGAGCAATCACCACAAGTGAAAGTGAACGCACTCACGCAAGTACGGTGCCAAGAAATTTTCATGAACCTTAGTCTCAACTTTAGGTCCAACTTCACGTAATACAATATTATGGTTTTAAGAGTAATTTTCATGAACCTTATTGATAATGTTTATGAACTTAACCGTATAACATGAACCAACATAATACTATTTATAAATCTTAACACATGTTATTGTGAATTAAATTTCATGAACCTTTTTAACAGTTGTTATAAACCTGGCCATATAAAGCAATGAACCATTAGTACAACTTTTATGAACTAAAAATCGTAAGATGAAATATTATAAACTTATGCTTATAAAAACATGAACTGAAAGAGCAAAAGTCATAAACCAAAATAACTAGTATGACTTAAAAGACATGAACTATAAGATAAATTATTAAGAATTAAAAGTCATGAACCATGGAGAATTATTATGAACCTAGCTTACAAAAACATGAACCGAAAGAACAAGTATCATGCATGAACCAAAAATCACGAAAGAAAATAATAATTAGCACGAACTAAAAGACAATATGAACCATAAGATGAACTTTGATGAACCCAAGGTTATTAAAATATGATCCAAAAGAACAATTATTATACACAAAAAAGCATGGAACAAAACTTATGAACCATAAGAAGAAATATTATGAACCTTACCTTAAAAAGTCACGAACCAAAAGAACAACTAATATGAACAAAACGACATGAGCGTATCAAGAATTAGGCTATGTGGGATTTGAATCCACATCTATGTGCACATACACATTGCTCTACCATTTGAGCTAATAGGCTACTAAATATATAATTTTTCAAGTATCAAATGGACATTTCTCACTTGTCACTGATATAACAAGATCTATACAAACTTAAATTGAGATTTCTCCTAGGAAAACATAGTAGATAAAACTTAATAGAGATGCGCTTTGATGAGAGGAAATCTAAACCTGGACAAACGCTAAAGAACAAACTACATGCAAGCTTATAACATCTGAATACTATTGAAAATGAATACTTGTTAAGATCAACCACACCAAGAATACATATGAAGTACTCAAGTACATATGAAGTGCCCTCTGGATGGAAAAGTTTGAAATTGCAAATGCCAAAGAGAAGATTCCAGTCATCAAATTTAGTGATGGTTAATTTAATAGCCAAGCAATCATAAACCTAGAGAGCCACAAGGTAATCGTTCAATGGCGGTTCCCAAATTAAATAGAGCAAAAATCCCAAAACAAAGGCCGGTTCCAAGCAATAAAATCAGTGACACTGAAGGTTTAGTAGGAAAACAATGAGAGCATATGCTTCCTAATTTGTAGAGTAGAATAACATAAATAAATGTGCAAAAAAAAAACCATTGCTAATTTGAAATCAACGTTGCCCAATTTCAGCGGAAGCAGATATTTTCAAACGCAAAAACCGCTGAGCAACATTCATCAAACAAACTCAGCAATTTAGAGTAGCTGATCACACAAACAACAGCAAAACGACAAAAGTGAAAATTAGAGAAAAAAATGCCCTAGCCTTTTTCCTCACCTGGCCGCAATAATCTCCACAATCCGTTTTCTTTGAATTGTAGTATGCCTTAGACGTCCTAAAAGATATGGAGTGTAATTGGAACAAATAATGAAAAGGCAAAGGGAATTATAAAAATCCTAAAGATTAGATCTAAAGATCTAAAAATCTAAAAATTGAAAAGAAAAAGGAAGAGATCAAGGCAGGAAAAATCAAATTGAATCATACCTCAATGATGGGGTGCTCGAGGATGAAAATGTGATAGATCGGAGCGCCGACACCGATTTGCTCGACGAAAGGGAGAGAAATTGTTATTCAAAGATCTGATTTGATAGAGAGAAGAGATAGTTTTGAAAGAAGTTGAGAACGAACAGGAGAGCGTATGAGCTCGAGGGTATTAGCGTTCAAAAACACAAATTTTTCAATATTTACAATTTTTGCCACGCTAAATGAACCAGACGCGCATTTTTTTGTTTTTTTAATGAACTAGATGCTTCTAATCTCTTCCGTCCGTGAATATAATCTAACGGTCCTGATTTGCTCACATATTTCACCGTATCAAAACAGTGCACCCGAGCGTGACTCATGACTTCTATATATATTGTTTTGCATTTTCTTTCCATATATCAATATATATATATATATATATATATATTAAAAGTCAAGCTATATCTTGGCCAATAAGTCATACTCCAAACATGTATATATTGGACTAAAATCTAGACCCACTATGGGTTTTGGTTTACTTTTAATATAGCTTGATTACTCTATTGTGTGTAACTTTATAGGACCCGAATAAAGTAGCAATGTGCTAAATTCAATTTATCTCCTAATTAAGTCATAGTTGGCTTCTAGCAAAGCACTAAGGCTATGTTTGTTAAGTCACCAAAAAAACTAGTTGGAGTTGCAAAACTAGCTGTAAAAGTAGTTGAAGTTTTAAAAATATATATAAACACTGTTTGGTAATGTTCAACTAGTTTATTATAGTAATTAATAATTTAAAATTTCATTTTATTATAGAGCTATTCTTACTTAGGAAATAATTATTTTTTTGATTCGAAAAACTACTAAAAACTAGTGCAAAAGCTTTAAAAAGTAACTTTGTCAAAAAACTAGTTTTACAACTAGTTGCTAGTTTTTATGTGTCAAACAAACAGCGTTTATACGAGTTTTTACAACTAGTTGGAAAACTCCAACTAGTTTTTGGTACCTAACAAACACACCCTAAGACTACCTATTTTATTCAGATAATAAATCTCCATTATTAATCCTCTTATATCATTAGTAATTTCCACCGGCCTTGAACACTTTCCAATACTTTTCTCCTATTTTCCAATTTTTTTTTCTCTTAAACACTTTTCTTAATTCTTGTACCCAATTTAAAAAGAGAAGATCAAATTGGGACGGAAGGAGTAGTACTTATAGTAGGCTTTTGGACTTTGTTTTACTTGTAATACCCATCCGAAGTTGCATCTTGGCGAGAGCGATTTTGTCAGTGCCATTGATAAGGTTTGTAGGATCATGTTGATACGGTTTGAATTATGTGTCTTAAGCTCCAATTCTTATATGGTTGAAGACTTTTGTATAGTACTCCCTCGTATATTTACCACATTTCAAGGAGTACTACTTATAATAGGCTTGCTTCTGTGTAAATTAATTTTGCATAATTAATTATGGCGGGGGTAATGAAGACCCACGTAGCCATTTGAACTTATACATGTGGTTTACTGATCGAAGTCAACGCATTTGAAAGCTAGCTAGCTAGCTATGGGAACAAGGTAGCTCAACTGTATGCAGTATGCTATTAGCTGTCGGCATTAAAGGCATGTAATGGAAGCATTGTGCAGAAAACAAGTGGAGTGTGATGATCATTTGGTCAATGGCTTTCATCAAATACGTTAATCGATCTCTTGCGATTTTATTTCTTTAATTTTATTTTTTATTAAGAGGGAAGACTAATGTAATGTCCTATTTGTACGTTGTGTGTATATATATTATTTATTTATTTATTTTTAATGTCGAAGAATTACCCCATGTTCGTGAATTAGCCAACAAAGCGTACTGTGAGTGGGTAAAATAAACATAACTATCATAATTATTTTCGTTATCAACATTAAAGGTATTTCTTAAATTACTACGTATTTATTATTATTTTTATTTATTTTCCTATTATATAAAATATGGTAGTTGTGCAACTTAATGGAAGATTCTATCCTTCAAATATGATGAAATTAAAGTTGGAGAAGGGGGAAATATTCCTACCTTGGGCTCTAAGGCATCTGACTAGCCCTAGGATATGTGTAAAGTGGACTCCTCTAATCTCCATCATCCATTACAAATACACGCCCTCGTTGTGTAGGGAAGGACACATATTGCATATCGGCACATTCCGAAAACTTGAACAGGCTAATACTCGCTTAGCTCAATTGTTCAGGGATTCATCGCTTTCTCGTTGTACCTCGACGTTCGAATCGACATACTGCTCTTTCGACTTAGGCATCAGAGGTGGATTAGGGGTCCCCGCCCCCTGTGTCCATTGTTTTGCAGGTTTTAGGTTGAAAGATTCAGTTTGGAACGGAAGAGGAAGGAGTAATCAATTAGTGTATTGAAGGCGGATTTTTTTGCTCTAACAATTGGCGACGTCTGTGGGAAAAGATTACTCGATCCATGCAATTATGGTGTTGGAATCGATCCCTGAAAGTCAAGAAATCGTCTTTGGAAACCCTTGGGCACCGTCGCGAAGCGAAAACGAGCGCGTTATGTCCAGCAAACAAAACCGCGATCGCGGTGTTGAAGGCCGCGATCGCGGCACTGTAGACCGCGAACGCGGCACTGTAGACCGCGAATGCGGTACTGTACACCGCGACCGCGGATCGGCGATCGAAGCCGGAAATTCCGAAAATTGCTTAGAAAGTCAAAACCTAATGGAATTTGATCAATCTAATTCCGATATTGGTTAGACCTTTGTGCCCGCAAACGACTTGAACCGTGACCCGACCCCTCTCGCTGATATGGTTGTTCATCGCACAGACCGTTCGGGGCTCGAGTCGAGCGACGGAATCGTCAGTCGTGGTTCTTCATGGCCTGAATCCACTGAATTTGATCAAGCTTGGGAGTTGGCAATACGTTTTGCTGAAAACGAGAACAATCGAAGGGTTCAAGAGCATTGTGAATCGGTCCAAGCAATCACAAGCGCGAATAGAGGGCCGCGATCGCGTCCAGTCAAACCGCGCTTGCGGTTCAGGGAACCGCGGGGCTGCATATTTCCGATCCTTCTCTCTCTATTTGTGAGCCAAACCCTAATTTGGTTAGCCCTCGCTTAGAACAAGGCCAATCTAGTCGTGCCGGGTCTAATCCCGTTAGAGGTGACAATCGCATTGCTTTGTCATCCGCTCCAAATGGCGGGAATGGGGCATCTACAACTGCTGGAGATGAAGACGAAGACGAGATCACCCATGCTTTGGCTACTACTCGAAGAGAGAATGAGAACTACCAAACTAGGTGTGAAGAGGCTGAATCCCTTTTCGAGCATGCCTTAGACGAAATCACCAGGCTGAAACGTTCCTTGGACAAAGTTCAAGGCAAGCGCCCCATTGATGAGTCGGAAATTGAAAGGACTACTTGACGGCTTGCAAGTGTTATTGAATTCACCGATAACCGTTGTGGTCCCCAATCGATCAGTTCCGATGAATCAGGCGAGATGCAAGTTGATTATGATAGCGACCGAAGAGCGCCAAGGAGTCGGCGAAGGGACCACCATCACGAGTCGCCCCCGCGTAAGAGGTCTAGGGCCGCAGACCCCCCTCAGTCCAACAACCCGTCCTCGGATGACTCAGGTGAGCCCGAAAAGCACAACAATCGCCGCCGACGAAGCTGCGACCGCGACAGAAGGAACCGCGACCGCGGTGATAAGGGCCACGACCGCGGCTGGTCGAACCGCGACTGCGGGTTTGACGATCGACGCGATTCTTCACGTGAGCTTGACGATTGCTATGACCCTTCCGAAAATCCCGAGCCTAGGCATGACCAAGGCAAGAAGAAGAAGAGACGACGTAGTCAGCGTCGGAGTGTTAGCCTTGAAAGGCTTGAAAGGAGATTGCTTGATCTTTTAAGAGCGCTAGGTGGTACCTTGCAATCGGCTCGAGAACAAGCAAAGCATAAGTTGGCTATGGTGATATCGACCCCATTCCACTTAGACATCCAAAAAGCTCGGCCTCCATCAAATTTTTCTCCCCCATCTTTCACTCTATATGATGGGCATTCGGATCCTGTAAGCCACATAGCCTCTTACTCTCATAAAATGGCGTTGTGGGTGTTTGAAGAGGCTATTATGTGCAAGATGTTTCCGAGTAGTCTTGCTAGGGGCCCATTAAAGTGGTTTCAGAGCCTGAGACCAAGATCAATTTGGTCTTGGGATCAGTTGGCCTCCAAGTTTGTGAGGTGTTATATAGCCAATAGTCGGGATGCTGCATCACTTGACACACTCTTCGGCCTCAGACAAGAGAGAGGAGAAAGCTTGCACCGCTTCTCAAATCGTTTCATGGAGTGTTATGCAGAAGTTGAGGGATGTGATGATAAGACCTCTATTACCGCCTTTAAAAGGGCAATCCCCGTCTAGAGCAAGCTAAGAGAAGAGTTGACACTTCGTCTTCCTTCTACAATATTCGAGCTTCAAAAGCATGTCCATTAGTATGTGCGGTTAGAGGAGGCTAATTCCAAAGTAAGAGGAAGGTCGCCCTCTCCTCCCCATAAGACACACCGCCCTTTTGAAAACTTTAAGAGAAAAAGTCAGACTAGAGCGGTTTACACCAAATTCAGTGTACCAATCTATCGGATCTTACCTCGCATTAAGCATGAGAGCTTTTTTCAATATCCTACCAAAGGGGAGTGCCATGATGACGATCCCCGTAGTAGGAAGTATTGCATGTACCACATAATTCGGGGACATATGACTGAAGAGTGCGAGTCATTTGAGAAGTTCCTTGAGAGCCTGGTTGAAAAAGGTTATTTGCACGAGTTCATAAAAAAAGATAAGCTTGACAAAGGGAACGAGCCGGGGCAGAAGCAAATTGAAGTCATCCAAATAATCTCAACATCTTACAAACATGAGGATGATGAAGCAACGAGCAACTTCAGGAAGTCCTGCCATGAGCTTGAAGTAATGAGAGTTCAGCAGGCCGAGCCACGAAGACCTCCTCCCTCGTGCGCACGGTGGATGGGCTAGTTTTTAGGGACAAGGACCTTGCGACAGTCCAAGTTCCTCATAATGACCCCTTAGTCCTAGCAGTCGAGCTAGGCTTTAAGGTGCATCGGGCTCTTGTTGATCCAGGGAGTTCAGTTGACATTATGTACTTTGAGGTCTTCAAACTCCTTGGGAAAAGCAATGAAGATTTGATCCCAGTCAAGATGCAGTTGACAGGACTAGGTGGCTATCCAACGTATCCGCTTGGAATGTTTAAAACCGAAGTCAGCTTAGTCAAAAAAGTGATGATCGTTGAGTTCTTGGTTGTTGATGTGCCTTTGCCCTACAATTTGATTTTGGGGAGCCCTTGGATTCATGGGATAGGAGCGGTACCATCGACCCTCCATCAAATGGTCCAATTTAGAGATGGAGATGTTATAGTCCGAGTTTGGGCTAATCAACTAGACGCTCATTTGTGCTCTAAGGGAAATCGCCCTGAATCAGAGTTTATGCGAAAAATTGAAGACGAGATGAAGATTGAAGACCAGCCACGAAACCGTGACCGCGACGCTCGAACTGAGAGCTAGACATCGAGTCTGGGGCAAAACCGCAACCGCGTGTCGCCAGGCGGCGACCGCGGGACTGCCTCTGAGAGCATGACTTTGCGAGAGCTTGATCGTGGTCGCAATTACCCATCTTCCCCTACGCAGGGATCTCAGGACTAGGAATTTCATGTAAACAAGGCACTCTTTTTCCCATGTGGTTTTGATGAGACCCTTAGGATTTTTCATTTTTGCATTCATTTGTTTAGTCTTGTAAGTTCATAACATTCATGTTTAATTATTAATAAAAGTCAGTTTTTTGCATTAGCTTGAGTCTTGCATAATAAAAAATATAAGTGCAACATTAGTTAAGCGCACTAATGGATTTTACATATGCGTGTATGTGAGATAGAATTTATGATATTCGCTCAGAAATATGCACTATGATATTCGCTCATAGTTTAAAGATGAATTTATGATATTCGCTCATAAATATGCACTATGATATTCGCTCATAGTTTAAAGATGAATTTATGATATTCGCTCATAAATATACACTATGATATTCGCTCATAGTTTAAAGATGAATTTATGATATTTGCTCATAGATATGAATTTATGATATTTGCTCATAAATATTGAACCCATGAAATTTACTCATGTGTGTACGAATATACGAATATACGAAAGCGTTAGGGGACTTGTTATCGACCAATCCGTTTGGCCACTTCGATTAGTACACCTCTGGATCCTACGTCGCCATATATGAAATAACGTATACAGCGATGTAGGTGGGGCATTTGTGAGCGGATAAAATAAACATAGCTACCATAATTATTTTCGTTATCAACATTAAAGGTATTTCTTAAATTACTGCGTATTTATTATTATTTTTATTTATTTTCCTATTATTTAAAATATGGTAGTTGTGCAACTTAATGGAAGATTCTATCCTTCAAATATGATGGAATTAAACTTGGAGAAGGGGGGAATATTCCTAGCTTGGGCTCTAAGGCATCTGAATAGCCCTAGGATATGTGTAAAGTCGACCCCTCTGATCTCCTTCTTCCATTATAAATATACGCCTTCGTTGTGTAGGGAAGGCCACATGTTGCATATCGGCGCATTCCGAAAACTTGAACAGGCTAATACTCGCTTAGTTCGACTGTTCAGGGATTCATTGCTTTCTCGTTGTTCCTCAACGTTCGAATTGACAGACTGCTCTTTTGACTTAGGCATCATAGGTGGATTAGGGGGTCCCCGCCCCCTGTGTTCATTATTTTGCAGGTTTTAGGTTGGACGATTCAGTTTGGAACGGAAGAGGAAGGAGTAATCAATTAGTGCATTGAAGGCGGAATTTTTTGAACTAACACGTACGGACCAAGAAAATCGGCTTGCACCGACTGGTTCGATCTAGTGGTAGGGAAAATGGTAAGACTTGGTTTTTTCACCGAAGTGAATGAGCGAAGACAAGGATCAAACCTGGGACCTCCCAACATCTATCAATGCCTCTTACCACTAGGCCACCCCAAATGGAACATGTGTGTATATATTTAGTATGTATAAAGAGACCTGCAAGTGCAACAAGTTTACTTCCAATGAATTAGATGAAGATGATGATTGAGATTTGGATCATTGAATACACTTCTTATTTCCTGAAATCTACCAAACAAATAGAGAAATGAATGAAATGGGGCTTGGTTCCCTCAATTCATTTTCAACACTCAAATTAAAATAAGACTTATCTTAAACAACAGTTTTCATCAATACAAACCCAGTTAGAGCATATCGGTACCAATTTTGGAAGATCACGCGAGAGCTGCAATATCCGTGTTTCTTTAGGATAAATTTGAAATTTTTCTAGACGACTTTCTAAGACCCGCTTAGCAAAGTCGTTACCCGTTCTGACCGTAAGCTAGGAGCACAGGTCTAAGAATTTACAAGTGACGGAAAGTAATCATGTGAAATGATTTTCTTAGTTCACATAAATTATAATATCGCTCAGACGTATTCCGTTAAATGAATAAATTTCATTTCTTAAAATTTATTTTTCTAAAATAAATAAATTATAACATCGTTATGAAATATTTATTCGAATAAATGAATTTATAAGAGTAGGAATAAATTCATATCTAACGAAAATTCTTTCCGTAAAACCCGATCGTTCTGACGCGTGTCTCAAACCGACTTTCGGTTCGTTTTGCAAACACGTCGGATCATTATTTGAGAGATCTAGTGAGATTTTGGTAGAGATTCTCCACTCATGATAGTTGACTATTTCACTATTATCATATTCTCTTCCTTTCACTAACATGATCTAAGTTAATAAAATACACTATCTTAGTCTTCCACTCACTTAATAAGATATTGCCAACCATCATTGCAAGATCTCTACAATCTCCACTAACACTTGTTAGTTGGCTTTTAAAGCCTCCACCTCTCCAAAGACTCCATAAATCTTCTAATACTTCCTTTCATCCATCAAACACTTTTTTTTTTTTACATTAAAACTCTCTTCCATTCTTGAGAGCTCTCTTCTTAAGAGAGAAAAAAAATCAGCCATGCTCTAGAACTTTTATGGGCTATTTTTTCACTAAACACACCTAAACTTACTTCTTGGTACTCCCTGGCAATCACCACCGGGCCTCCTTCGAGCCGCCGCCGCACCTTTCCCCCTTGGATCCTTGTGTTGTTCTTCATACAAGAACATGGAACACATTGAAGGGTAATCTCTAATTTTTTTAGTATTTCTTATATTGATTTCAAGTGTTTTTAAGAGTCTCATGATGAATTAAAATCCTAAAATTTTAGATGATATGAATACTATTTTTATGCATATTCTCTTTGATAAATGATGTGCGTGCAAAGATTTCTAAAGAAAAATCATCTTATGAGTATAAGATGAACTTTGGAGCATTTTAAAGTTGATGAAAGGGATTTTTTTAACTTTAAAATTCTGATTTTTATTTATTTTTCAAATAGCTAGATTTTTGTTCCATTTTCTACATAAAACACTTTGGTTGATGTAGATAATGACTTGATAAATTATAAGATAAGTTATTCATGCATAAAACCTTCATGCATGTCTTTCATAATACTTTGAAAGCTTTTATATGAATTTTTCTAGTTTGAATAAATTTTATAAGGACAAGTTATGATCAATTAAGTTAAAAATGTCATTGCATGTAAGATTAAATGAGTTGTTATGAGATAAACCTTGTTGCATGCCTCTTTTCTCTAACTTATAAACTTTAGAATGATTATTGTAAATGATCTTTGATTAGAGAAAGAAGTATAAGATTAAAATGTGTTGTTTGATTCATATAAGTCCTCACATGTTAATAAAAAGGGTTGTTATAGTTCTTATCACCCTTGCATGTGTTAGTTAAAAAACTTTGAATCAAAATCTCTATTAAAAGACTTAAGAAGTTGTTGCATGCTAAAAGATCTTCTTGCATGTTAATTTAAGCTAAGAGGAATTTGGTATAATTTATGGATGATCATTCTAGAACTAAAACTATTAAGTATAAAGATAATAGGTACTTAAATAAATCTTATGGTTATGCATGTGATTTTTTTTTTATAAAGTTGTGGACTAACTCTATCATTGCATGTGTGTTAAGAACTAGCAAAATGTTGAATTAAAACTTGTTAAACTTTCTTAGTAAAAAGAATGATTAATTTGATAAGGTTAAACCATAATAAGATAACCTAAGATGTTGCATGTGAGATTAAAAAGTGTTTTTATAAAGTATTATATGCATGCATGACAATCCTAGAATTTACTATAATGTTATAATAAGTAATTCATGACTTGTAAGATTTTTTTATCATAAGAATAAATGTTAAGTAGCTTTGCATAAAAATAATGAAGCATGAAAACCATTTATATAATTTATATTAAATATATTTTTACATGTTTTTTTTTATAAGGAAAGAAATTAGAGTGACCACTAACAACCTAGTGGTCGCCCTAGAGCATCCTGACGGATGAGGGTGAGGAGGCCCGAATCAACTGCAAGTGGGATGGAGGAGACACGCCTGAACGATCCAGCGATGAAGTCAGCCACAGAATTGCACTCCCGAGCAACGTGAGAGATACTCCAATCCTGGAAACGAGCCAACAAGCAATGGATATCTGCACGCAGCAACTCAATCTACCACGGGCAGCGCCAGTCACCGAGCACGGATTGACCAGTTGCAAATTATCGCCTTCAATCTGGATCCGGGGAATGCCACGTCTGATGGCCTCAAGAAGTCCTTGGCGCAAGGCGATGGTCTCGGATATCAGAACAGACTGTCGACCAATCAGTCCTCCGTCAAAATGGATGAGGGAGCCACCAGAGTCCCTGAGGATGAACCCGAAAGAAGCCACGCCATCTGCACTAACTGCACCATCAAAATTCAATTTAACATAGTCACTTTTGGGTTTTCCCATTTTGTTTTCTTTCTACCATCCCGACCTCGTACACTACGGATAAGGGGGCCGGAGGAGGTAGCGGTTTCTGCAATTTTCCAATCTTTAATTTGGTTTCGGACGAAATCTGTGATTTGATCGGCACTGGTCAGGTTTGTTCTGGTGTTGCTATCAAAGACTCTCTTGTTACTCGAGAACCAAAGGCTCCACCAAATGTTGCTGAGGAGTTCAAATTCCTCTTTTGTTGTCATTTTCTTAACTTCCTCCAAGATCTCATGTGGTTTTTTCCCGTTCGGGGATATCTGGTCAGTGATTCCCCGTAATTTTGGGTCTATTGAATTAAGGGTTGCCTTAGTGAAAGGGCATGATATTAACACATGGTTTGTGTCCTCCACCGTACTGTTACACGCTTCGCAACCTTGTGTTACCGGAATGTGGTTTGCTGCAAGTCTAGTTTTTGTTGGTAGGCCGTTTCGAGCTACTTTCCAAATGAAGTTCTTCATTTTAGGAGGGATATTTAGCCAGTTAATCCATTCTAAGTTAATTTTGGGTTCACCTTTTGATTGGTGGAGCCACTGCATGGTAGAGTGGGTAGAATACCAACCATTTTTGCTTGGTTGCCAGTACAATCTATCTGGTAATTTATTAATGGGATTGATAATTTTGGAGATTCTGTCGAGGTCATCAAGCGAGACAACCTCATCCAATTTCTCAATGTTCCACGAGTTATCCTCTCGGAGGTACGCCCCTACTGGTTCCTCCCTATCAATGAGGTTTTCAACCTCGAGTTTTGGGTTGAGAGGACCATTACCCGTCCAATTATCTCTCCAAAATCGGACGGTTTTACCGTCCCCCACTTGCCAGATGAGCCCCTTGATGAACAGGTCCCTTAGGCTTACAAGTTTAGACCATTGCCAAGATGTGTTTTGTTTTTTCTTATAGTTTAGGATACTTTCCGATTTGAGGTATTTTTCAGTCACTATTTTGACCCATAGGTTGTTTGGTTCCGCTAGGATCTTCCAAAGCATCTTCATTTGAAGTGCTTGGTTCATTTCAGCCGCTTTTGCTATTCCTAGTCCCCCATGGGCGGGAGGGCAACAAATGGAGTTCTAGCTAATTAATGGCTTATAGTTGTTTTCCTTGTTCCAAAAGAAATTTTTGTTTATCTGGTCAAGTTCTTTCAATATTGACTATGGTAGTAGAAACGATTGCATGATATAGTTTGGTTGTGCCAAGAGGTTTGCTTTGATTAGTGTTTTCCGCCCTTCTTGTGAAAGGGTGTTAGCTTTCCATTTTGATAATTGGGATCTGGTTCGCAAAACTAGAGGTTTGAAGGTGTTTTGGGTTACTCTCCCATTAATTATCGGGCATCCCAGATATTTGTCAAGTGCTACAGTGTTTGCTATTTGTAGTATTTGTTTTATCTGTTCCTTTGTGTTGTTATTAGTGTTTTTGGTCACTTGGAAAGCAAATTTATGGAAATTGACTTTCTGTCCGGAGACCTGACAGTAGTCATCAATAGTGTCCTTGATATTTTTACATGCTTGGCCGTTGGCTTTTGCAAAAATGATGATATCATCTGCAAAGGCTAAGAAGGGGATTTTTGTTCCATTCCTCGAGATTTGGATCCCTATGCCACTTTTTGGGTTAGAGCTCCAGAGGTGGAGTTGTCTAGCCAAAACCTCGGCGACGAGGATGAATAAGTATGGCGATAGGGGGTCCCCCTACCTAAGGCCCCGTTGGGGATAGAATTGTTCTGTCGGTCCGTTGTTGACAAGGACGGAGAAAGAGACCGTTTCAACACATTCTCGGATTCAACCCAAGAATTTATCATTGAAACCGAATTTGTGGAGTATCTCAGCTAGGAATTCCCAACTGATCCGATCATAGGCTTTTTCCATGTCGAGTTTGATTGCAATCCACCCTCCTTCCCTCGTTTGCTTCGGAAGGAGTGGAAGATTTCGTGCGCGATGAGTGTATTGTCGTGGATGCTCCTGTTCTGGACAAACGCCCCCTGCATCGGGTGGATAAGTTTATTTAATACTCTTTTAAGGCGGTTTGTTAAGATTTTCGAGATTATTTTATAGATGGTATTGCATAGGCTAATTGGCCTGTAATGATTGGTTGAGTTGGGGTTCTCGCATTTTGGTTGCAGAGTTATAAATGTATGGTATATTTGTTTCAAAATTTTCCCCGTGTGAAAGAAACTTTTAACAGCTTTGATCACGTCAGGACCAACGATATGCCAATATTTTTTTATAGAAGCTTGCCGGCATTCCATCCAGGCCAGGGGATTTATCATCCCCGATGTCAAATAGAGCGTTCTTTATTTCTGTGTTCGTTACCGGTTTTGTGATTTCCATGTTGTCTTCTTCGGTTACTTCGTTTTGGATGGTTTGGGTCATGATTTGTAGTTTTCTGCGGTTTATTTCCAAGGCCCGAAAACAGTTCTGGAAATCCCATTTGATTACTTTTTTGATGTTTTCTAGTCCTGTGATTTGCGTTCCCTCTGCTGTTCGGATTTCTTTGATATTGGTTCTATTTCTTCTACCGCTTGCAATCTGGTGGAAGTATTTTGTGTTTTTGTCATTCAGTTTTATATGGGTGTTTTTGGCCCTTTGTTTCCAATAGGAGTTGTGGAAGTTGATTAGGCAAGATCGTTTCTTGGCCAATCTTTCCTGCTTTTGGACTAATTGTGTGTTTTTATTTTCTATGATCTCTTTCTGAATTTGAAGAAGATCTTCGTCTAGTTTTTTTATTTGTTCGAAAATGTTTCCAAAAGTATGCTTGTTCCATGCTTTTGCTTTAATTTTAAGGAGTTGTGTTTTTTTTTGGTGAGATTAAACATATGTGATCCACCAGCGTTGTAACGCCAGGCTTGTTTGATGACGTTCTAGAAATCTTTTCTAGAAGTCCACATCATTTCAAATTTGAATGGTTGTGCTTTGAATGGTACTCCTGTTGGGAGGTCACACGAAATAGGGCAATGATCGGAGGTTGAGAAGGCGTGGTTTTTCGTCACTATGGACGGGTACCATTGGGTAATTTGGTTACTAACTAAGGTGCGGTCTAATTTCTCAAATGTAGTATCTTCGAGATGTTTGGATCTTCTCCAAGTGAATTTGTTTCCTAACGTTGGAATATCGCAAACGTCGCAGTCGTTTTTAAATTTAATGCGTCGTTCAAACCTGGAATGGTTTGGGCTTACGCCCCCTTGTTTTCATTTGGTTGTTGGATTTCATTCATGTCTCCCATAATGATGCATGGAAGGTTACAATTCTGGATAAACTCTTTGAGTTTTGTCCAAAAGTGATCCTTTTCTTGTGCCCTTGGTGGGGCATAGGCAAAAATAATGATCAATTCGTTGTTAGTTTCCAGGTTTGTATAATGGAAACCAATGAAGCGTTCATCTTTATGGAAAGTTTGGATTCTTTCATTCGAGAGTTGTGCCCCCTTCCAGAGGACACAAATCCCACCAGCGAATCCGTTTGCAGGAATAAACTCAATGGAATCAAAGCCAGCTTTTTGCCAGAATTTACATTCTGGCGGGGTTTGGGCTTTCGTTTCAACTAGCGATATTAGTTGGATATTTTCAAGGCGGTATAAAGAACAGACCTCGGTCCAGAAAGACCTACGCTTCATGCCCCTACAGTTCCACATACTGATCTTCATAAATAAACGTCTAATTTGTGGCTTTTGGCCATTGGGTATGGAAGCTTGCATGATCTTCTTTTCAAGGCTTTTCTTATATACTTGTTTAGTTCTACAACTTGGGGTGTGAGATTGGTGACTTTGATGGTGTTGTTGTTAATATTAGGTAAGTTTATCCCCTTGTACTGGGTTTCCCTCTTTGTTTTTGTGTTAAAACCTTCTCTTGATATCACCTTGGTTTTTTGGATTTTGTGTTCCGAGGTTTACTCCATATTTGTGTTTAACGGGTACGTTTTCTTGGTGAGTGTTTTCCTTATATTTTTTATTCCTGTTGCTAAACCTTTTTTTATTTTACACATGCTTTGGTTCGAGTTTGTCGGGTTTCTGCATGGCATATTATAATCCCGAGTTCCTCGGGTTTGTTGGCTTTGGTACGTGCTATATAGTAGGCTATTTATAGTTACACCTGATATGCTTTTGGTATAGAGTTGGCGTTTTTGCCTTTTAGAGTTTATTGCCTTGAAGCAACTCTCCTGGTGTATTCCTTTATTTTGTTTCGTATCGTTGTCCCGTTTTGTGATTTTCCTTCCGTTTTTTGATTGCAAGATCGGAGGAGCGAAAACACGTTTTCCATAGATTTTCCGGCCTCTTTGTGCGAACCTGAATGGTTCAATTTTTTTGTCGATTATGGCGTTTTTGGCCAAAGCAGGGCTTTCTTGCCTATCGGAGGGTTTTGCCATAAAGCAATTCTCCTTATTGTGGTGATTGTACTTCAGGTCATATTGTGTTTTTGCATTAAACCCCACCAAGAAGGCAGTGAAGATCCCACCAAGGGCCCACAGATTTCAGTAGCAAAGATGGGTTCGGGGCATGATGTATTGAGTTAGATTCTCACAATGGTTTTTTGGTAGGCTTCCAATCCAGTTAGTCCCTCCTGATTTAACAAGCGGGTTGGATATGGTAGAGTTGGAACCAGTCACATCTTGTAAATAGAAAGGCAGCAAAGCACAAAGGTGCCAAGACTGTAAAATATAAAGCCGAACCTGATGGAAGCAAAATCGGGCAACAGGGGAAGTTGTAACATCCCATGGAGCACAACAAAGGCGCTTACTTGTTATTGTTCTTTTGCAAGTTTTGTAGCTTTGCAAGGGTTGATCTTTAAAATAATGATTAGATGTTTCAACAAGGGTTTTGACACCGCAAAACATGATACTAGTGGTGACGAAATTGCAATTCAGCAAGTTGTTAAGCATTTGTCTTGGATTTAGCCAACATGAGTAGTAGATGTGATGTGATGGCGGTATAAAAGGTTTCCCCATAGTGTTTATAAGATACATAATAATCAAAAAATGTCTTGAGCTTGTAGGAATAAAATCAAATTCTCCATGTAGTTTGATATGCAGGGGTTGATTTTGTGTTAATAAAACACCAGCAAAAAACGGGGATCTATAAAAAACCACCAAACCAGTGGTCGACGAACACCACAAGCTTGAAACCAACGCCGGAAAACTGACCTCGAAGAGCCACCACCGGAGGGAGAGCCACACCAGGCTCATTCCGGATCTTGTTTGGGAGCGGCACAGCGAGCGGTTACAAACGAGCTCAGGGCATGTATGGGCAGAAGAGATGTGGGAAAGATGGTTGTGGGTGGATCTGAGAACAGGGGTTCTTTTGACAGCCAAGGCCATCCATGAGCCGGTGATAGAGAGACCAAAGTGCACCCTACCGATGCGCTGGGATCCGGGCCATTTGAACGACGCCGGCACAGGGAGGCATACGCACCGCGCACACCCGCAACCCTTCCCGCGACCCACCGAGGCAACAACGCCGCCGCAGATCTGGATTATGCATACGACCCTTTGGGATCCTTCTTTTATGACTCGGGCTCAAATTATCGGCGGAGTAATAGATAGTTTTTTGCACAGACAAGAACATCTTCATTCTTCATTCTTCTTAGGAGAAAGGTTCCTAGTTCCGGTGAAGCGCACTTGTTCCCGCCTCGTCGGAAACGCCTTCGATTCAGATTTTTTCCTGAAATTGGGTGGAATGCCTGGGCGAAGGTTCTTTGTGCTACTGTATCTTGAAATAGCATGGACGATCTGATATTTTATTGAGATTTGGATGGGATCTGGGCAAATCCAGGAGAGTGGCGGTTCATTCGCCTCTAGGGTTTTGGCAAGGGTGCAAGCGAAGAAGGTGACGACGCGTACAAGCGCGTTCTTTTTTAGCATTTTTTTGTTGTATTTTTTTAAATATATTTTTACATGTGGTTTAAAAAAGTTTTCATTTGAATAAATAAAGCCTTGTATTTCTTTTCTTAAAATAAGTATTCTTAAGTTTATAAAATTCTTACAAAGTATCACGTTGAAATAATAATAAAGAATTATTATTTTGACATTTTCTATCTAAATTATTAAACTAAATAATTTAGATTAGCTTGTCTTCTCTTAGAAAAGGAAAATAAGAGAAATATTAATTAAAATTAAAACAAGGATTTTAATACATGTTCATTCGTCGTTCTTTCGGTTAAATAGGTTGAAGCTTATGAACGTCACTAAGAATTTCTAATTCTGTGTTTCGTATCATCCAGAAGGAAATTAAAGGCAAGTGGATATTATCCTTGTAACCTTTTCGATATCTCGATTCCGTTAAAGTTCACTACGTTGGGAACCAACTTGTTTTCTTAAATAAATAAACATAGGATATATCGACTGCTATAAATAACGACATCTCATTATCGTTATTATTATTTCGAACGCTGGAAATGAACTTAGGACCGATCATTGAGGCCTTGTTTGTTTAAAATATTTTGTTTAGAGACATCGCTTGGAAAAGTATAGGAAAAAGTGTTGGACATAAGTCTTGAACCACTTTTTATAACATTATATTATATGTAGGTCATGACTCTACTCTTACTTCGTTGACTGAAGTCTTAAGCAATGTCGAAATAGAAAGGTTTCGTCTGAAGTCTAAAGCAATGTCATACGGAAAATAAATGTTGGCTGAAGTCTTAAAGCAATGTCGAAATAAAAAGGTTTCGTCTAAAGTCTTAAGCAATGCCACATAAAATGTAAAAGACGACTAAAGTCTCTTACTAATGTCTACGCTATGCAGACATTCAAAATTTATTATAAGGCTAAATGTTTACCTTGTTCAATCCATTAAATAAACTTATTCTATGTTCTAACTAAGTGTTAGAACTCCGTTCCCTTAAGTGGACTCGGCTCTTTCATAGCCTCCACACCCTTAAAAGTCATTAATACTATGTAAAGTTTTTACACGTAATAAAGATAAGTGCTAGTGCACATTATAAGACATCAAAACCGGGCCGGTTATAGAAGACCGACCCGGCTCTCGGTTCGATAATGGCGCGAGAGGTTTTCTAGAAACATGTGTGCAATTAAAACATTCCCAACAATAATCTACTCTAAGAAGTTCTACAATCACATAGTTCGTTCTTTTCGGTTTAGAGTTATCTCGCTTCGAGATATACTCATTTCCGTCCTTAAGCTCCACATAAAGGATATACATCTCAAACACTTTTCGCATACCTCTTTAATGATTTGTTAACTTACCCAATTTACCCTTAAGAATTTCTGATGTGAATCCTTCCCATCAAGATCTCACTGAGTCAAGTCGGGACGCCAAGGAGGACACCGAGGACGAGAAGCAAGAGCAAGAGGAGCCGGTGATGCGAATTAATCGTTCCATGACGAAAATCCTGCACTGTCAAATCAAGGAAGCTCTCACTACCGAGCCAATGCGCCTCGGTACCGACTCTTAGGGTCGGTACCGAGCTGGTGGACATCGTTATGGTGCCAGTGCTGGGTTTCCTCTTCAGCTCCCTCGATACCGAGCTGTAAGCCTCGATACCGTTCTGTGTTTGAATGCCAAGGGTTGTTGACGAATGTGAATAGACAACTTTAATGCACGTTTTAGTGCTTTGTTTTTAATGTTCCGTTTAATGACTCGTGTTGGGAAGCCTAGGGGTTTAAAAGGCCTTTCGTGTGATGTTTGATCTCACCTTTGAATTGATGAGAAACTCTCTTTTGCTGAATGCAAAGACTCGTTCATTTGAAGCTCTTGTTCTTGAATTCGGATTGTGAGTAATATCGTTCTCTCAAGAACACTTAGTGTGTAATATCCAAGCCCCTAGTTCTCTGAAACGCCGGTGAGTTATATCCGTCTTTGAGAGTCCCTATCCCTTCAAATTTCCCCTCAAAACCGTCCATCTTCTTCCATTTCGCCCACTTGAGCTCCCTGTGCCGAACTGTCTGAATTGTAAGCAAATCGACTAGTCAAGGTTGGCCATTTCTTGGAGTCACACGCTCGCACCGTGAATCAACCAAGGACGATTGTATCATGTGGTATCAGAGCCACGCGAGGTTTGACTCCTAAAACTCGATTTTTAAGCATATAAGGATTGTTTTACCCCTTTTTGCTTTCGTGTTCATTGCCCAAAAACTGAACCGAATTGCTTCTTTTCCAATCCCAACCCTTGAGTTCTTAGCCTTTATCTTAAGCGTGCTTGGCATACGAAAGGTTGTGTTTAATTCACTAGAAGGCTTAAAGGATTAAGGGAACGAGAAAATTATATTACAAACAAAAAAAAGGAAAGGAAGTAAATGGCTTGTCGAATTAGGGTGTAGTAGGAGAAGACTTGGTTCGACCATCCTCCTTCAAAGTGTCAAGACGTTTTGAGGGAGATCTTGGTATTGAACCCAAAATCTCCTGGCTCAACCCTTGCGAAAAAAGTGGTTGTTCTTAGAAAGATCCGGTCACCGGTAAAACAAGAGGAGTGACCGAGAAAAAGTAAGGCAACACAAGGGTGACACCTACACCACTTGTTTCGAAGATATTTTTGTTAAAAAAAATCACTCAAGTACCTTTCCTTTAGCTTTTTGTGTTACACTTCTTGGAGTGTGCCAAGTTTGCTTGTTTGTTTATTTTCTTGCTTCACCTTTATACCTCGTAAGAAGACCTTACCGACCCCGCATAACTCGGTACCGACCCTGTGCCGAACTGTCCGAATTGTAAGCAAACCGACTAGTCAAGGTTGGCCATTTGTTGGAGTCGCTCGCTCGCACCGTGAATCAACCAAGGACGATCGTATCATGTGGTATCAGAGCCACCTGAGGTTTGACTCCAAAAACTCAATTTTTAAACATATAAGGATTGGTTTACCCCTTTTTGCTTTTGTGTTCATTGCCCAAAAACTGAACCGAATTGCTTCTTTTCCAATCCCAACCCTTGAGTTCTTAGCCTTTATCTTAAGTGTGCTTGGAATACGAAAGGTTGTGTGTAATTCACTAGAAGGCTTAAAGGATTAAGGGCACGAGAAAATTATAGTACAAACAAAAAAAAGAAAGGAAGTAAATTGCTTGTCGAATTAGGGTGTAGAAGGAGAAGACTTGGTTCGCCCATCCTCCTTAAAAGTGTCAAGACGTTAGGAGGGAGATCTTGGTATTGAACCCAACACCTCTTGGCTCAACCCTTGCGAAAAAAGTGATTGTTCTTAGAAAGATCCGGTCACCGGTAAAACAAGAGGAGTGACCGAGAAAAAGTAAGGCAACACAAGGGTGACACCTACACCACTTGTTTCGTAGATATTTTTGTTAAAAAAAATATTTCAAGTACCTTTCCTTTTCCTTATTGTGTTACACTTCTTGGAGTGTGCCGAGTTTGCTTGTTTGTTTATTTTATTGCTTTACATTAATACCTTACCGAACCCTCGAACAACCAATTTTTATTGCTTAAGGATCGGTTTAAGGACCCTTGCGTGTGTGGGATCCATTGACAAGTTTTTCCTAGTTGTGTGTGTTGAGTTTGTGCCCGAGGAACATTATGGACGATCTTAACAACAAAAACAAGGGAGTTATCGAGGGAGAGGTGACTTCTTCCGCTATTACCATGGAAGATTTATTTCGAGCCATTCAAGGGCTTAGAACGGAGAATGGGGAAAGGATGGAACAATGACAACGGGAGATGGAAGCCTTTAAGCTCTCGACGGAGGCTCGGATGGATGCATTTCAAATGGGAAACCTTGGTGGGAATCAAGCGAGCCTGGACACCTCGGTATCGGCGTACACTCCCTCGGTACCAATGTTCACTACCTCTTTACCGACCCTATCTACGGTGCCGTCGGCGTCCTACCGACCTCTCACGAGTATTCATCGAGAGGAGGTTGTCCACACTTTCAAGGGCCGTGGTGACCATGAGGTATCCAACGTTTCTAACCTTGTTCCTTCTTTTTCTAATGATTATGTTGAGGATGTTCAGGATCAAAGTTCGAGGATGAACCCTTCCGAAGGGGAGGAGACTTCCTTCGAACAAGGAGTGAGGATTGACAAAGAAGAACCCAAAAGAGAGACTCCTTTCCATGATTTGGGACACCTCATTACCGTCAAGTGTCCGATACAACAGATGCGCATATTTCAAGAAGAGGAGGAAGTTGTGGAATCGTCTCCTAAAATCAGTTGTATCGGACACTGGATATTGCGCATATTTCAAGTACCTTTCCTTTTGCTTATTGTGTTACACTTCTTGGAGTGTGCCGAGTTTGCTTGTTTGTTTATTTTCTTGCTTTACATTAATACCTTACCGAACCCTCGAACAACCAATTTTTAATGCTTAAGGATCGGTTTAAGGACCCTTGCGTGTGTGGGATCCATTGACAAGTTTTTTCTAGTTGTGTGTGTTGAGTTTGTGCCCTAGGAACATTATGGACGACCCTAACAACAAAAACAAGGGAGTTATCAAGGGAGAGGTGACTTCTTCCGCTATTACTGATATGCTGTGTTTTGTACAACATAAGTAGGACTTTTTAGTACATATTTCTTTAGTATTTTAGGCCTATTAGGAGCATTATTGAAGAACAGATTTGAAGGCCGAAGTTCAGAGTTATGAAGAGTTTGAAGATTTCGAAGATGCTGAAGGCCGCGATCGCCGCCACTTAAGGGCGATCGCGGTGGACGTCGTCGAGGAGGATCAAGATCGCCATTGAGGACCGCGACGACAAGGTAGGCCGCGATCGCGGCTATGTGCGGTGGCGATCGTGGTTCAAGGTCGTCGATGGAGTCGCGGTGTGAAGAAAGGCAGCGATCGCGACTAGGTTTGGTGGCGATCGCGGCCCTGCTGGATCTGACGCGCGTTCATATTTATCTGCTTAGTTTAATATTATATTTTTTAAATCTTTTAATTTCGACTGATTCAAGACTATTTTAGGTTTTATTTTTCAGACTTTGTTGGTATTCTCTTAGACCTAATTTTGAGATTTTGGTATTTTCTCTCTTATGGAGAACTAAACTTCCTAAATTCTATTCAAGTTGAAGCTTTTCAGACTCAAGTTGTTGTGAGATTCGTCTATTCAGGTTTATTTCTACAGGTTATTTCAATTCTCTTCTGTGTAATTATTATTGATTGTATTGATTCTTTCAGGCCTAGCTAACTTGTTGGAATTTAATACTTTCTATTGCTAGATCTAAGTTTTCTCATAGAAAAGCCTAATCTTTGTAGCAACTCAATTGGTTTATGACTCGTTGGACTAAAACAGTTGAGAAAGAGATTTGAATGCATGTTAATTGTTTGACTCGTTGGAATTCAATTGCATGTATCCTGCTTATCCTTGTTCTTCATGCTGATATCCCTATTATTTATGATCGTTTCATGAGTTGTTTGGATATTAAGTTTGCATGTCTCGTTGCCGTGTTATATTTCTGATCAGGATAGGAATAACCACAGGAATAACTTGTTTGAATCTATGATTAATTGATTGAGGAAGAAAAGTGGATGCTTGAATAGGATTGCTTTTCCCTAATTGATAAAAATTCAATCTTTTGCTTGTTTGATTTATTGCTTTGCTTGTTTCAATTTTTAGTTGTAGTTTACAATTCCAAAATCCCCCCTTTTTATTACTTCGTAGTTGATAATAATATTGCTTAGAATTACAAGTGTCTCTTGGGTTCGACCCCGACTTACCGACTATACTAGTTGAGTAACTAGGGAATTATTTTTGATTTGGCATCGACGATTTTCATCCAGTCAAATTTTGGCGCCGTTGCCGGGGACACTTTTGTTTAATTCTAAGTTTTTATTATTACCAACTCTAGTGTGGACCCTAGTTTATGGTCCACACTCGTGCTACTGATTCTTCTATTTTGCCTTTTGATTCAGAGATTGAAAGGACCCTTTCCAGGTTGAGACATGAAGCTCGGGAACTACTCCGTGAATTACCTTTCAACTTGAATTCTGCTGAAACTGAGACAATGGGAGATCGGACTTTGAAGCAGCAAACTGCTCCAAACTTTCAACAATAGCCCCTGGCTGTTCAGTTCCCTGCGCTGAATGAAGGTGTCAAGTTTGAATTGAAATCAGAGTTGATCCATCTTTTACCCCAATTCCATGGGCATGGTGGAGAAGATCCAAACAAGCATCTTGTTGAATTTGATCAGGTCTGCTCAAGTATGAAGCCCGCTGATGTAACCGAGGACCAGATCACTGGATGAAGATCGTAGAATGGTGAATGCAGCTTGTGGTGGAAGCCTGATGAACAAGACATCAGCAGATGCCCTGGAGCTCTTTTCTAAGCTATTTGAGAACTCAAGGGAATTCAACAAAAGAACGGGCACTAAAGGAGTCAATGCTATGGACTCCTCTTCTGTTATAAGATTTGAGATGGCGGAGTTGAAAGATATGATGAAGAGGTTCATGCTGCAAGGAACCCCTCAACAACTGAAGGCATGTGAAATATGTGCTGACACACTTCACCCTACTGATGCCTGCCCACAACTCCATGAACCTCAGGCTGAGGTTAATGCTGTAGGAGGATATGGACCTCCTAGACCTCGTTTTGATCCCTATTCTAATACATACAACCCAGGTTGGGGGCTCATCCAAATCTGAGATATGGGAATCAGAATCAGCCTCAATACAATCAGCAAGGAGGAAATCAGCAAAACAGGCAACCTTATGTTCCTAGACCTCCAGTTCAAAAGCAAAACAACTCATTCAATGCTGAAGAGATGTTTGCAAGGCTAGCTAACACAGTAGACCAGTTGGGACAGAACACTCAGACTAGTTTCCAGTCCACTCAAGCTAGTATCAAGAATATAGAGACTCAAATCAGTCAACTAGCTACTGCAGTAAGCAAATTGGAGGCTAGAGATTCTGGAAAATTGCCAGCACATCCCATCAATCCTAGGGAGAATGTGAGTGCGATCACAGTACGAAGTGGAAAAGAATTACCAGAAGTTAACGAGAGATCGGAGGAACCGCGATCGCCGCCACCAAAAGGGGCGACAACGGCTGAAGAGACCGCGATCGCGGCCCCCACCATAGGCGATCGCGGCCCCTTAACTGAGGCCTCGGAATTTGAGAAAAGTGAAACCGCGATCGCGCCTACTCCGGGCAGCGATCGCAGTGGCGGAGATTCCCGAAAAGTTGAAGAACCGCGATCGCGACTTTCAGACGGCGATCGCGGCCAGTCTCCAGATTCCAGCGATCAATATGTTCGTCCGAATTTCCCTTCTATGGTTTCCCAGAAGCCACCTCCTCCCTTTCCTGAAGCACTGAAAGACACAAGGAAGACAGAGAACGATAAGGAGATCTTTGAGACATTTTCTAAGTGTGAGGTAAATATCCCTTTGCTCAATCTGATTAAAAGCGTTCCTAGATTTGCTAAATTTCTAAAAGAGTTGTGCACTATTAAGAGGAACCAAAAATTAAAAGGGAAACAGAAAGTTAAGGTTAGTGAACATGTCTCAGCTGTATTTCAAAGGCGAATGCCTAAGAAGTGCAATGATCCAGGCATGTTCAACATTCCCTGCATAATAGGAAACACTAAAATGGATAAAGCCATGCTTGATTTAGGTGCTTCTATTAATGTTATGCCTTATTCTGTTTATACTTCACTAGGCTTAGGACCTTTGCATGAAATTGGTGTTATTGTTCAATTAGCTAATAGGTCCACAGTCTACCCGAAAGGGGTTGTTGAAGATGTCCTTGTCATGGTTGATAATCTGATATTCCCTGCTGATTTTTATGTGCTTGATATGGATCATGATGTGCATGCTGCACCCATTCTGTTAGGACGTCCTTTTATGAAAACTTCTAGAACAAAAATTGATATGTGTAAAGGTGTCCTAACTATGGATTTTGATGGGGATAAATTTAAATATAGTATGGATAATGCTATAAAATACCCCCAGGATGACCATTCTCTTTGTTCTATTGATGTAATTGATCCCATTGTCCAAGTTGTCTTTGATACTACTTACGGTGATGAGTTACAATCTGTTTTAGAGAATGACATCACAACTTCATGCATGGATTATGATTTGCCTGATAGATATCATGAAATCCTTGCTGATTTAAGTGCTTGCTTTGAATCTCATGTTGATGCTTTGGCCATTGGGCCCATACCACTAACTCTCCCTAGCGAGAAGTTGCTTCCCTCTGTAGTACAAGCACCTGAAGTTGAGCTTAAACAGCTCCCTGAGCATTTAAAATATGCCTTCCTTGGAGATGGTGACACTTTGCCTGTCATTAATTCTAACAAACTTTCCAAAGAGCAAGAAGAAAAGTTGGTGCAGGTACTGAAAGAGCACAAGACAGCTCTAGGTTGGACTATTGTTGACATTAAAGGGATTAGTCCCTCTACATGTATGCATAGGATCCTCCTAGAAGATGGTGCCAAGCCATCCAGACAGCCACAGAGGCGGCTCAACCCACCTATGATGGAGGTAGTAAAAAAGGAGGTATTGAAGCTCCTACAGGCAGGTATGATCTATCCCATCTCTGATAGTCAGTGGGTTAGTCCGACCCAAGTTGTGCCCAAAAAGGGAGGCATTACAGTGGTAGAGAATGTGCATGGGGAATTAGTCCCCACACGAATCCAGACAGGTTGAAGAGTCTGTATTGATTACCGTAAGCTGAATGCGGTAACCAGAAAAGATCACATTCCCTTGCCATTCATTGATCAAATGCTTGAGCGACTTGTCGGTCGTTCCTATTATTGCTTTTTAGATGGCTATTCAGGGTACTTTCAGATTGCCATTGCACCGAAGGACCAAGAGAAAACGACATTTAAATGTCCCTTTGGCACTTTTGCATACCGCAGAATGCCATTCGGATTGTGTAACGCACCTGGTACGTTCCAACGGTGTATGGTAAGCATCTTTTCTAAGTATATTGAAAATTTTATAGAGGTTTTTATGGATGACTTTACAGTACATGGAGACGAATTTGATGCCTGCTTAAACCATCTCTCCTTAGTCCTTCAAAGATGTGTAGAAACCAATTTGGTTCTAAGCTCTGAGAAGTGTCATTTTATGGTTGAGCAAGGCATTGTGTTAGGTCACATAGTGTCATCCAGGGGTATTGAGGTCGATAAGGAAAAGATTGATATCATTCAGTCTTTGCCTTATCCTACTAATGTGCGTGAAGTGCGTTCTTTTCTAGGCCATGCAGGTTTCTATCGCAGGTTTATTAAAGACTTTTCCAAGATCTCATCTCCATTGTATGATCTGCTGAAGAAGGATGTGCCTTATGAGTTCAATGAGGCATGCAAAAAGGCGTTTGATGAGCTGAAAACACGCCTAATAAGTGCCCCAATTATTCAAGCCCCGGATTGGTCTCAACCTTTTGAGATCTGTGTGATGCAAGTGACTACGCTGTTGGGGTTGTTTTGGGTCAAAAGGAAGCTAGAGCATCTCATGTCATACATTATGCTTCCATGACTCTAAACGATGCCCAAAGGAACTACTCCACCACTGAGAAGGAAATGCTTGCTGTAGTGTTCGCCTTGGAGAAGTTCAGACAGTATTTGTTGGGTACAAAGGTGATAGTTTATTCAGACCATGCAACACTTCATTATTTAATAACGAAAAAGGAGGCTAAGTCGAGATTGATAAGATGGATCCTCTTGCTGAGTGAGTTTGATATTGAGATACGGGATAAAAAGGGACCCGAAAATCTTGTAGCTGACCACCTGAGCCGACTTGTACATGTGGAAGAGAAGTCAGAAATTCAAGATCAGATTCAAGGACGATTCCCTGACGACACGCTTTTCGGAGTTGATACTGGTGCCAGACCGCGATGGCCGCCAGAAGAAGTGGCGACCGCGTCCGAGACAACCGCGATCGCGGCCCACATAAACCGCGATCGCAGCCCTGGAGGCGACCACGACGACGAATCGCGACTTGAGGAGTTCGTTTTTGGAATCCACTCGTTTAGGCCATGGTATGCAAATCTAGTCAACTACCTCGTCTCAGGGGAGTTTCCTCCTAATTTTACCAAGGCTCAGAAGGACAAGGTGCGTCATGAATCCCGATTCTATGTTTGGGATGATCCTTATTTATGGAAGCACTGCACAGATCAGGTAATCCGACGGTGTGTCCCGGATTCTAAGGTACAATCTATCTTGTCTTTTTGTCATTCCTATGAATTGTGGGGGTCACTTTGGGACTAATAAAACTGCTAGGAAAGTTTTAGAAGCTGGTTTTTATTGGCCTCATATTTTTAGGGATGCATATGCTTTTTGTAAATCATGTGATCGTTGTCAGAGGGTGGGTAATATTTCTAAGAGACATGAGATGCCTCAATCTCGTATGATCTTCTGTGAAGTTTTTGATGTTTGGGGCATTGATTTTATGGGACCCTTCCCCTCTTCTTATGGGAATCTGTATATTTTACTTGCGGCGGACTATGTTTCCAAGTGGGTGGAAGCAAAGGCCACCAGAACTGATGATTCAAAAGAAGTTGCAGGTTTCCTTGAGGACAACATTTTTTCCAGATTTGGGATTCCAAAAGCTCTAATAAGTGACAGGGGTACTCATTTTTACAACAAGACTGTTAGTGCTTTATTGAAGAAGTAACATGTCACTCAGAAGATCTCTACAGCCTATCACCCCCAGACTAATGGACAAGCTGAAGTGTCCAATAGGGAGATAAAATCAATTCTGGAGAAGACGGTGGCGCCTAACAGGAAAGATTGGAGTTTGAGACTCAACGATGCTTTGTGGGCCTACCGTACTGCTTATAAGACACCCATCGGGATGTCTCCCTTTAGATTGGTTTATGGCAAAGGCTGTCACTTGCTAGTTGAGCTTGAGCATAAAGCTTATTGGGCGGTCCAAAAGTGCAATTTCAACATTAAAGAGAATGGAGAGTGCAGGAAATTACAATTGCAAGAGTTGGAAGAGTTGAGATTGGATGCTTATGATAATTCTGTGAATTACAAGAACAAAACAAAAGCATGGCATGATAAGAACATCCTAAGGAAGGAATTCAAGGTTGGAGACAAGGTCCTTCTATTTCAGTCTCGTCTCACACTCTTCCCAGACAAACTCCGTTCGAGATGGGCTGGACCGTATAAAATTACTCAAGTCTTTCCACATGAGGCTGTGGAATTATTGGATGGGGACTCCCAAAATGTGTTTAAGGCTAATGGTCAGAGACTAAAGAAATACCATGAGGGAGTCAACCAGGAAGTGCTAGAGGAGGTGGGTCTTGATGATCCAACCCCGATTACTAATTAAAAAGGCACTAATGTCGAGCCAACGACATTAAACAAAGGTGCTGCTCGGGAGGCAACCCGAGGTAAGTTTTTTTTCTGTTTTTGTTTTGTTTAGTTTTTATTTTCAATCTCTTGAGGATAACACACAGGTACTAGGTTCAAAAGAACATTACTGAGGACAAACCGCGACCGCCCCTTAAAAACGGCGATCGGGGGGCATTTTTCGAAAAGGAATTGACAGTACTATGCGCAGGCCGCGATCGCGGCCCCCGCAAGGCAACGATCGCGGCCTCCGCAAGGCAGCGATCGCGGCCCTCTGAGATATTAAAAAAAAATAATAACACGAGGCAGTGGGGCCACTCCCACCGCCGGCCCCACTCCTCTTCATTCCGCCATCTTTTTCTTCCTTCCTCCTCTACGTTTCACTTCTTCTTCAACCTCCATCAAAAACCTCCATTAACACTCCCTTCTTCAACCTCCATTAACCTCCTCAAAAATTTCTTCCAAACTCACTAAAAAACCCGGATCTACAATCCTCACCTCGTCCTAAATCTAAATCCGTTCACAAAATTTCTTCTACCCCTCTACTTTTCTCCCAAAATCAAATCTACAAAAATCCCAAAAATTTTCTCCCATACCTTTCAATCCACCACAACCATCCTCTTGGTCCATTGTTGGGTTGTTGAAGTCGAACCAGAGGCGCGACCGCAGCTCGGAGCTGAAGAGAACCGCGGCATCGGAGTCCATCGCCACTAGAACGCGACCGCGATCGCTGCCCCGAACCACCGCGATCGTGGCCTTGACCCAGAGGCGATCGCGCCCCACACCAGAAGCGATCGCGACCTCTCTGCAGTTTTCTCGAATACCGGTTTCTGTAAGTTGTTTCGTTGCCTCTATTACTGAGCTGATTAGTTGAATTATACATGGCATATCCTGTTAAGAAGTTAACTCCTGCACAGAAGAAAAAATGGGATTCTCTGGCTAAGAGGAAATTCACTAGTACTAAGTTCTTTGATGTTGAGATGCTTAGGACGCTAGGCATGTATGACTGTACTCAGAGATTTCTGATGGAGGGTGGATTGGGGGGCTTTATTAATCTGAATGCCCCTACATATAGGAACATTGTGCTAGAGTTTCTGTCTGCGTTTCAGGATGATGAGGGTTTGTTCAAATTTAATATTCTGGATGAACCATATTATATAAACAAAGAGTGTTTGAAAGGAGTTTTTGGGATTACTGGTGTGCCTACTGAGAACTGGGAGGCAATTAGTAGAGAGTCAGGCCTTAATGATTTTTGGGAGGCGATTACAGGTTTTGGGTTTTTGCCTAAGAAGGGGGAGTATAACTATTGCATTACCCATCCCTGTATTAGATTATGTCATAAGGTGTTGTCTATGAGTTTTCTGGGGCAAGGGGAGGTTAACAAGGCTTCCCGTTTTGATATGAGTATGATCTGGTGTTTGATGCCTATGAAGGATACAATTCCTGATTGGGTTGAGTTGTTTATTGGGAGTATTAAGAAGATCCGGAAGAAGGATACAGGCAAGATTGCTGTAGGAGGGATGATTACTTTGCTTGCCAGAGAATTTGTGAGTGAGGAGAGATTTGGACGGCCTGATAGTGTTGAGTTTAAGTTTAATGAGAACCAGCTGAAGAGGGCGCATTGTTTGAAGGGATCAGTGGAGCAGGGTTATATCTGGACTTTGGGTTATCCAGCTGAGGATTATTTGCGTCTTCCGAGAGCCATGCCCACTGGCCCTAGCTTATCATATCTATACATCCGTTTTGATTTTGTTGTTGGGGGCGGGGTTCAGCAGGAGATGCCTGCTCCTGATGTTGAGATGGAGGACCATGATGGTCATGATGATGATGATGGTGGGGACGGTGGAGGAGATTTGAGAGATGAGGGTCTTGATCCTGGTTTTGGTGGAGTTGGTTTTGTGCCTAGAGGTGATGTTGGCACCTCAGGTGTGTTAGGACGTCGTCAGCTGGATGGGGTGCTAGTTCTAGTACAACACCTGCTGGTACATCTAGTTGGGTGACAAGAGGATGCTAGTTATGGTGATGGTGGATCTGCTACTTACAGGGGTGGATATGGAGGTTACTGAGATACCTTTGTATGGGATGCTGCTACAGGTAGAGCTGGATGGGGTGTGCATTCTGATTCCGATTGGCAAAACCGGATGTTTTGGGAGATGGGACGACTTACTGTGTCCCAGAATGAGATAGTTGCCACCTAGAGAGATATTGTAGCGCAATAGAGAGAGTTGGCAGCTCAGCAGAGTGCTATTGCATCCACCGTTCAGTCTATACAGCAGGCGCAGGGGCAGCACCATGAGTTTTTCAGTCACATGTGGCTAGGTTTTCCTGATTGGTCACAGTATCGTCCACCAGGTCCACCACAGTAAGTCTTCTGTTTTCCCTTCCTTTATTTTTATCTAATTTGTTTTTTATTTCATTGAGGGCAATGAAAGGTTTAAGTATGGGGGAGGGAGTACTCACTGTTGTATATATGTACAGATGCATTTCAGTTTCTGCATTTCAGATTTTAAAAAAATAAAAAAACAAAAAAAAACATTAAATCTTGTACTGAGTTGAAAACCCGAAAGGGCGACTCAGGCAAAATTGCTGTTGACGGGCCTTCACTCGGGACAACAAATAAATTTATAAGTCAAGACCCCGCTGAGTATAGGGGAGTCAGGATCGTTCCACGAGAAGTAAGGTTTGTTTATCTATCAACTACTAAAAATGAAAATCAAACAAAAACAAGCAAAACACACAAGCAGCCTCGTTTAACGAAGTTGTCAACCTCGTTAACGAACCACCGAGAGTAAAAAGACCGAAATTAACGACCTAGACAAGTTCGGTACCGAGCCAACGAACTCAGTAACGAATACTTCTTAAGGGAATTCAAATAAAAACAAAGTTCTAGGATAAGGGACACCACAACATAGTCATGCATATAAACTCGTAAGAAGATAAGATCATGCCTTTAAACGGATAAATTCATCAACCTTCGTTGACTAATAAGCAAATTAATCTACTTTCATAAACTAATTCACCCGATTGCTTGTTTTAGGATCTAAAGCTTGAAACTTTCGTATTCAAACAATATCAACTTTCAAGTCTATAACTTTCTCTTTCAATCAAGTCAACAACTCAAATCACCTCGACTTTCGTCTAGGTTTAAGCACAATAAACAATCTCAAAAATAGATAAAAGGCATTCAACACATAATCTTACTCATACAACATGCATAACTATGCCGGGTTCAACCCCGACCCTAGAAAAGAAAACTACTCACTACTCATGACTAAGAAACAAACAAATGCAACAAAAGAAAACATTTGAAAGCAAAACACTACTTGAATTAATAAGAAATACCGTCTTACAAAAGTTCAGAAGAAACCGAAAAATACAGAACACCGAACCGAAACCACGATTAACGACCTCGATAACTCTCGTCCACCGAGCTGAATCTCGACTCCGATCCTTCCCTCTCTACTCTCGGCTCTTCCAAAATTCGACCCCCCTTCTATGCTAGATAGAAGGGTATTTATACTAAAAAGAAGCTAGAAACTAAAAAGGCTAAAAGATATAAACTTTCCTAAAAAGATAGAATTAAAATCCTAAAAGATAGAAACAAAATCTAGAAAGATAACAAGACCTAAAATACCTAATATAATAATCCTAAAATCATAAAAAGATACTCTACCGACACGGAAATAAATTCCCGCACATGATTGGTGAGTCACATAGTCAAACTCTCGAAATCTTCATCACGTGGCCTCGTTAACGAGCCCTTACAACCTCGTTAACGAGCCTGGGCTTAGTTTTCTGGGACACTTCCTCTCTAAAACTTCAGACTTCGACTTCTTCATCTTGTATTCCTCCGTCTTTAATCATAGCGCTCTAATTCAGCTCCAAACAACACCTTTTCCTTGCTAATACCTACAAAAATACACAAAACGGAGTAGCTTCCATACTTTTCACAAAATATGCAAAACTATCCAAAAACACACAAAACTAATCCTAAATTTACTAAAACTAATCCTAATAAATTAAGAAAACATACTAAAAACTATACTAAAAATACGAACATCAAAATACCCCATACTTAGACTTGCTTGTCCTCAAGCAATCACTAAACAATAATCAAACCAGACAAACATACTCATCAAACCATAGCCATCCTCTAAAAAAATTTCAGCATATAGAATAAAATAGCAAATCTGACTATTAATGTCATCACACATATATGCACCTAAAATAGACACAAGAAAATACAATCCAACCTCACAAGGGTAATGTGTTTCACTCAACTCTCATGTGTTTGGGCTCATAAATTCAATCTCTCAACTCATCTTATATACAAAAACTCATAGAAATTGGAACTTATATCACCAAACTCTCCACCCAAGATTTATCAAAACAAGCAAAAATATCATCAAAAGAACTTAGGCTCAATGAAAAACTTCATAGAAGCTTTCATTCGGTCGGGTTGTAATGGGGCTTGGTAAAGACAATAAGGCGTGGAAATATTCTGGCTATGTGGTGCTAATAATATCCGGGAATCAAAGACTCCTAAAAACTCACACATCTCCAAAAAACGCTCATAAAACATATACCAAATTTACTCTTCATTATGCACACTCATTCCTTTCACCCAATATATCCTAGAAAGTCTCATAAAAACAAAAAGAATCTCTGATATTCATCTTTATGAACACAAACGCACTTCTTACTTCTTTCTTTACTTTTTCCTCTTCTTTGTGTTTTTTCTCTTTTTTTTTCTTTTTCGCTGCCTCGTTAACGAGCCACTTCAGGGTCGTTAACGAGCCTCATCGTGAACCCCTTCCTCTTAACAACTTATTCCTTCCAACCTTCAACTTTATTTTCGTGCATCTTCTGCTATCAAGAGATCTTTCCTTTTACAACTTAACACAAGAGACTTCCAATCTAACCTTCCCAATAAGCCCTCAATTCCAAACCAAACATATCATTGCACTCAACAAAACATACCTCTCCAATCTAAGTCCTAATCCCCGGATAGGGTCAAGCTTATTCTGGCTAGGGAATAATTTTTGTGGAGCTAAAAATAAAAGCTTAAGGCTCAATTTGGTTGTCAAAAAGAGGATAATGTAAGGTAGGATAAGGATTAATAGGGCTTAAGAAAATAAGTTCTTTATCATCTGATTTTCACAAGTAATGAACTAATAATCTCATATAGGTTTCAAGAAATAGATAACCATCACAATTCCAAGAGATAATATGCATATAGAGAGTAAATCACACAAGAAAAGAAGAGGGATTTTTTCTACTCTCCCTATAAGGCCATAAACAACTCACAAGGAAATTTTTGTTGGATCGTATCACTTATGCTATAAAGATCATACGTGCTCAATTTCATCAAATGCTATTCCTTCCTAAAAACAACTTCGTAATGAGAATCCGGCTATATCATCAAAGACATGTTTTGCAAGGATTTATATGATCATGCTAGCAACTACTATCATAGAACCTAAGAAAGGGATATCTATCAATTTTAAACTCTTTTTTTTTCGAACGAAACTTACTTAGAACAAATAAAACACATAAAACACAAATTGTCTACTTCCTCCCACCTCATACTTAAAATTACAGTGTCCCCACTGTAAGAAAAATAAGAAGAATGAAAGAAATAGAAAAGAAAAGAAAAGAACAAAAAAAACAAAATAAATAAAAAGAAAAGACATAAAAAAAAACTTACAAAGTCTCAAAAGTGGAAAACAAGGAAAAACGTCGTCTTCAAGCTGAATCAGCGGTTTGGTGGAGGAAAGTAGTGCTCAAAGTTCCCCATGAACTCGTACATCGTCTTCCAGCGCTCAGTATCCTGCACTTCTCTCTGACGATGCCTCTCGTCCTCCATCGACATGCGAGCAGAATAGACAGACTCCCATCTATCCATCCTCCGATGAATGTGGTCCTGCTGGAGGTGAAGTTGTTGCATCTGAGCATAAAGATCCTCGGCCCATGGTGGCGGCATACTCGATCCAGTATACTCGGGCTGAGGCGGCGGGGGGTAGTGAGGCTGAAAGTGGTCTTGGTGAAGCACCGGGTTATATGGCATGAGTCCATAAGAGTAGGGGTCGGTAGGAGCTGGTGGAGGGTCGGTAGCTGCCCTCGGGACCTCGTTAACGAAGCTGGGTGCCTCGTTAGGAATGTAGGAAGAAGGCTGGAAATGGTCGTTAGCGAGCCCGGTGGGCTCGTCAACGAGGATGTTGGTGCCTAGAACCTTTGTGTCGAGATCCTCTTCATCAAAGTTAAGCTCCTCTGTGCCTCCCTCTGTATCAGCTTCTTCAGTGTCATTGCCTACAACCTCGGTATCCTCATCCTCATCTTCATCTTCATCCATCTCTTCACCATCTCGCTCGAACCTTGTCTCACAAGGCCTAAGTGACAACTCATCCTCCGGCTTGGGCTCTAACGGGAATGCATGACCCGTCCGTACCGCGTACCAATTCGGTACATAGAGTAGCTCCAACATGTCAAGGGTGGGTCTAACGAGGCGGTCTTGAACTTTTACCTTGAACCCTCCCTCGGCTTGAATGAAAATACCGGAGCTATACCAATAGTGCTTGTTGAGGAGTTGAGCATGAGCCGGCGTGTAGCGAGTAAGGTCGACTCCTAAGTTTGTAGCCAAGAGACTAAACAAGTTACCACACCAAACTTCCTTGGACTTGGTTGATTTCTCAATATAGTAGAGCCACTCATACCCCAAATTCAACGGGCCGGGCTCCTCAAAAAGGATGGTGCGAAAACAAGCAACTTCCGTCCTTGTTGGCCTGTTCAGCTCTTTCTTTGGCCAGAATGTAGCGGCAAGAACTCGGAGAATGATCCTGAATATGGGATTGATGATACTTGCCCCGGATAATGCTGTTGTGGAGGGTTGGTTCTCCCCAGTGATGTAGCTCCAAGTCCGAGTCACCCTGTAGTCTTTCAAGCTGTACTCTCTAGAAGGGTTTGGGAGCTCCAGAATTGCGTTGAACTCCGCAATAGTGTACTCCCGGTTCACATTACCGAGTCGAAACCGAATGCGTCTCGCCGAAGTCTTCGTTGGGAAACTTGTCTCTAGAGTGGCCAGAAACTCGGATGTGAGGGCCGGAAAGTGCGGTAGATTTTCCTTCTTCAGTAAATGAGGCACACCGAGAATAGCAAAGGCCTCCTTGACATCTGTGTAGATCCCTGTTTGCTTGGCATTCGTCTTTGAGAACCACCGAGTGTTTTGGTCCTTGTTTAGGATGGCGTTGTGACGATCTGCTTGCCCTTGAGTGCGCAAAATCACATTGTCTATGTGAGGTGGAGATGGGGACCTCTGATTCCTCCTTTTTTTCTGGGCTCGGGTAGCGGGTCTGCTTGCACTTGCCACGAGATCTACAAAACAATCATGATTTGCCAAGATAAGATCCATTCAAGTAGATAGGCAAGAGACCGCATACTTGGTCTCGAAATAATCCTCGGAATTATTCATTAACTACCCCATCGGGTCGTTTACGAATCTGGACTGGATTCTGGATTTTGAAGCTGCGCAGGGTCGTTAACGAACCTGGGTGGCTCGTTAACGAGCCGACGAGAGCAAATTCACAGAATTTCCGAGTTCTATCAACTTTAAAATCAAGCCATAAATCAAGCATGCAATCCTCTACCCTCCTTTACTAGACACACAATCGGGTATATGCACCCCATACTTGCTCAATTACACACCCCAAACATGCTAAATTTGCCTAAAAATTAACATGGTGAAAATCAAACTCAATGTCTAGAACAAGAAAAATTCATGCTTTTCTAAATCAAATTTTTGCAATGGAGAATCTAGCATGAAGAATCTTTCCTAGATTGAGAACCAACTAAGCATAACCATAATCCATGGGCAAAATCTAAACATGCAAATCGGTCCTCTCTATAAACACAATTCAAGACATGAAATTTTCTACCCAAAAAACTTGAATCTTTCAATTAAGAGTTAGGGTTTAGAAATCATACCGGAGAATCGAGAAATTGAAGAACAAGAGGTCGGAAGTGGGTGGTTAACGAGCTTCGGGTCTCGTCGGTGGGAATCCGATTTCCGAGCTTCGGTAACGACGGCGCTTTCAACGATTGGTGGAGTGAAGGATTCCGATCGGTGGTGAGGGAGTTTGGTGGGGGTTTTTTGAGAGATTTGGAGTTTGGGATTTTGTGGGTAGGATTTTTTAGAGTTTAGAGGGTTTAAATAGGAGAGGGTAGGGATAGGAAGAGGTAGAAGGGGGCGGCGGCAAGGGGTAGAAAAAGATAGATTTAGGTTTAAAATAACTTACCTGCCCGTTTTGCCGAATCGGGTCATCGAACCGGGTCGTTAACGACCCTGGGTGGGTCGTTAACGAGCCACCGTAGCCTCTTGGAGTGATTTTCGAGCCCTTCTCCTGTATCTTGTTAGCTCAAAATTTATCCTAATTTCTATCCTAAAACTACTAAAAAGAAAAGAAAGGGAAAGAAAGCTAAGAAAAAGAAAGAATCTAAAAAGAAGAAAAGAAACTATACTATACAATAAGCGGGTTGCCTCCCGTAAGCGCTATTTTTAACGTCGTAAGCCCGACGTACTTACCTTGGCTCAAGGTGGTTCTTTTGCAGTGCTTTTGGGGTCGTTTGCTACCCCATACTTGGCCTTGTAAGGATTATTTGCTGGAGTCACTAAGTGAGGTCCCTTTTCTTCTATCAGTATGCCCGGTATTCCTACATGATTGTTAGTGAAATCCGAAAACCATGGTGGTTTGGACTCCTCTTGAGTACATATAATGGGGCATGGTGTAGGAACATAGGACAAAGAATAGTTATAACCCCTATTAGTGAACGCACTGTTAGAGTACTCACCTTGATTACACTTCGTTGTGTGAGGTTCGGTGGTGGGCTGATGTGACTCGGTGGGGACATTTATGAAATTCTCCTCTGTTTCGGGTATTAGGGGAGGCTCGGTGGGATCAGATGTGTCGAGTTCTAACTGGTTCAACTCGATCTGTGCAACCACAGTCGGGTCATTGACGTTTTGATCTAAGCTGAATTCCACTCGTTCTTCCCCAATATCGAAAGTAAGAAGTCCTTTCCGCACATCTACTCTGGCACCTGCTGTTGCTAGGAATGGTCTGCCTAGAATAATAGGGACGTGAGGATCTTCAGGCATATCGAGGACGATGAAATCATTCAGGATAAAGAATTTCCCGACTTGAATGGGATAGTCGTCTACGACTCCTGTGGCTTTGACACATGATCCGTCTGCCATAAAAAGGTTCATGTCAACAGGCTCTAGCGGTCCCATGTTGGTTTTAGACCAGATGGAGAGAGGAAGCAAACTGGCACTAGCTCCCAGATCACATAAAGCTTTGAACTTGTGGTCGCCTATGCCGATTGTTATTGCAAATCTCCCTGGGTCACCCAACTTTTCCGGGAGAGTTATAGATTGAACTTCATCCTGCAGCTCTATAATAGATCGTTTCCTGCTAAGAATTTCCTTCAAAAATTTTGTGTAAGCCGGCATTTCGCTTAGGGCCTCAGCGAATGGGATAGAAATATTAATGCCTTGAAAAATCTTTACGAAACGCTTGAACTTACTTTCAGTAGAGTCCACGGATTTCTTAGTTGGAAAAGGAAGAGTTTTCACCATCCTTGGAACCAAGTTAGGCTCGAGGGGTGATACTACGGGTCGACACTAGGGTCGTTAGGTACGCTCGGCGGGTCGTTATCGACCCTGATTGGGTCGTTAACTACCTCGGGATTGGGAGGAAGGCTCGGATTAGAGAAATTACCTGGGGTATGGTTGTTAAGTACCCTTGGGGCCTCGTTACCACGGAGTGATGGTTCGGTAGTTGCCCTCGCTGGCTCGTTAACGAGCTGTTCCGAGGTGTCCTCTTCCTTCTTGTCCTCAACTTGGGCACGCTCCGGTAATGTCTTTCCGCTCCTTAGGTGTACCGCTGCTATTTGTCCTCTAGGGTTCTCTTCGGGACGCCCCGGGAGTTGCCCTTGTGGTCTCGGAATCTGGGCAGTGAGGTTCCCTAGTTGGGAATCAACACTCTTCTTCCATATATCGAACTCTCCCCATCTTCTATTTTGTTGGTTCAGGTTGGCTTGAACTTCGTTAACCTTGTTGGTCACTTCGTTAACTTTGTTGGTTACGCCGTTAATGCCTTCCTGTAATCCTTGAACCCATGATGGTGGCTCCTGATGGTTTGGAGGTCGATAGGGTGCAGGTCGTCTAAATAGCTAGGTTGGTTCCTGTATGGTCCTCTCATATAACTCATCTCAGCAATTGTCTCAGCGGTTCTAACCTGCTCTATGTTAGTGCAAGAAGAAGTACTATGGGCAGAAGAACCACATTCTTGACAAGATTGAGAGGATTTCAGAAAACTTACCTGCTTCTTCAAACGGTTGACCTCGTCTTGCAAGAATTGATTTTTAACATCCGGGTCAACTTCTTCTCGGTTAGGTAAATAGAGACGTTTCTGGGGCTGTGGAGTTTGCTGGGTTCCATACATTGCATCGTAATTGTCCAACTTATCAAACAACTCCCATGCAACTGTGGGCTCCATCTCTATAAAATCGCACGCTGTATGCATGTTGATGCGGTTCTTGGTTTCTGCGTTGATACCCTGAAAAAAGATTTCTTGGAGAACATATAAAGGCTTCCCATGAGTGGGGCACTGTCTAAGCATCTCTTTGAATCTTTCCCATGTTTCAACTAAGGTCTCATTAGGCAGCTGGTGATAAGAGGTGATGCGTTTCCTCAACTCCGTTGTCTTGGCAGGAGGGAAGAACTTTGTAAGAAATTGATCATACAAGTTTTTCCATGTCCTGATAGATTTAGGAGGTAGGCTCTCTAACCAGCTCAGGGCCTTTCCAGTAAGAGACCACCTGAAAGCTTTTAACAGAACATATTCTAATGAAACACCTTCAACAGCTATGGTGTCACATAAATCAAGAAAATTTCTAATATGCTCCATAGGGCACTCAGTAGGTTTCCCTTCAAACTGAGCCCGTTTAATTAAGGATATAAATTGAGACTTGATCTCAAAGGGTTTCTCTATCTTTGGAAGCACGATTGGGGACTCTGGCAACCTCAGTTCTGGATGCATGTACTGTTTGGCATTCCTTGGATAGGCATTTAGCTCTTCTTGTAACCGTGAATTGTCAGCTCTTTGACGCTCGGCCTCAGCAGCATCACCATCCTTCTCGGTTTTCAATGCCTCCATCTGGTTTCGGAGGACTTCCAACTAACGAGCCATCTCTTCAGGTGTAGCCATGGCTCGGTTCTCTCGGCGTCTACGGTGCAGGGAACGTTCAGGTTCTGAGTAATAACCAGCGTTGTCAAACTCGAGTCGTCGACGTCCTACTGGCATGCGCTGGGAAAACAGACAAAGAAAACAAAAATTAAAAACAAAAACGGGGTCGGGCTATTCCCAGACCCACAGATAAACAAACAAACTCGTTGCTTCCCCGACAATGGCGCCAATTTGTTGACGGGCCTTCACTCGGGACAAAAAATAAATTTATAATTCAAGACCTCGCTGAGTATAGGGGAGTCAGGATCGTTCCACGAGAAGCAAGGTTTGTTTATCTATCAACTAAAATGAAAATCAAACAAAAACAAGCAAAACACACAAGCAGCCTTGTTTAACGAAGTTGTCAGCCTCGTTAACGAACCACCGAGAGTAAAAAGACCGAAATTAACGACCTAGACAGGTTCGGTACCGAGCCAACGAACTCAATAACGAATACTTCTTAAGGGAATTCAAATAAAAACAAAGATCTAGGATAAGGGACACCACAACATAGTCATGCATATAAACTCGTAAGAAGATAAGATCATGCCTTTAAACAGATAAATTCATCAACCTTCGTTGACTAATAAGCAAATTAATCTACTTTCATAAACTAATTCACCTGATTGCTTGTTTTAGGATCTAAAGCTTGAAACTTTCGTATTCAAACAATATCAACTTTCAAGTCTATAACTTTCTCTTTCAATCAAGTCAACAACTCAAATCACCTCGACTTTCGTCTAGGTTTAAGCACAACAAACAATCTCAAAAATAGATAAAAGGCATTCAACACATAATCTTACTCATACAACATGCATAACTATGCCGGGTTCAACCCCGACCCTAGAAAAGAAAACTACTCACTACTCATGACTAAGAAACAAACAAATGCAACAAAAGAAAACATTTGAAAGCAAAACACTACTTGAATTAATAAGAAATACCGTCTTACAGAAGTTCAGAAGAAACGTAAAAATACAGAACACCGAACCGAAACCACGATTAACGACCTCGATAACTCTCGTCCACCGAGCTAAATCTCGAGTCCGATCCTTCCCTCTCTACTCTCGGCTCTTCCAAAATTCGACCCCCCCTTCTATGCTAGATAGAAGGGTATTTATACTAAAAAGAAGCTAGAAACTAAAAAGGCTAAAAGATATAAACTTTCCTAAAAAGATAGAATTAAAATCCTAAAAGATAGAAACAAAATCTAGAAAGATAACAAGACCTAAAATACCTAATATAATAATCCTAAAATCATAAAAAGATACTCTACCAACACGGAAATAAATTCCTGCACAGGATCGGTGAGTCACATAGTCAAACTCTCGAAATCTTCATCACGTGGCCTCGTTAACGAGCCCTTACAGCCTCGTTAACGAGCCTGGGCTTAGTTTTCTGGGACACTTCCTCTCTAAAACTTCAGACTTCGACTTCTTCATCTTGTATTCCTCCGTCTTTAATCATAGCGCTCTAATTCAGCTCCAAACAGCACCTTTTCCTTGCTAATACCTACAAAAATACACAAAACGGAGTAGCTTCCATACTTTTCACAAAATATGCAAAACTATCCAAAAACACACAAAACTAATCCTAATTTACTAAAACTAATCCTAATAAACTAAGAAAACATACTAAAAACATACTAAAAATACGAACATCAATTGCAGGGGCCCGAACCAGCATTAAGTTGGGGTAATAAGAGGCTAAAAAGAGTGAAAGTGAGTTGGTGAGCACATCTATAGAAAAATGAAATGAGCGGTTAGGTGAAAACCCGAAAGGGCGCCTAAGCAGGATGAGTGAAAAAAAAGAGAGTGCTTAGGATCATTCTTGCTGGGGCTTGGGGTTCACTGTTATGGGTTTTTGCTTTGATCTTTGATGTATTATTGTTCTGAGTGATAGATTGTTCTAGGACGTCATTGTATGCACTTTCATTCTTTTACTTGGGTTCGGGTTGTGAGCTTATTTTGAGTGCTTTTTAGTTTTAGATCATTTTCTCCCATTGCTGTCTGTAGACCATTGTTGATTTGTCATGCTTGATTTTATTTTGAGCTTACTCGAGGACGAGCAAGGTCTAAGTATGGGGGAATTTGACATGCTGTGTTTCGTACAGCATAACTAGGACTTTTTAGTACATATTTCTGTAGTATTTTAGGCCTATTAGGAGCATTATTGAAGAACAGATTTGGAGGCCGAAGTTCAGAGTTATGAAGAGTTTGAAGATTTCGAAGATGCTGAAGGCTGCGATCGCCGCCACTCTTAAGGGCGATCGCGGTGGACGTTGCCGAGGAGGATCAAGATCGCCATTGAGGACCGCGACGACAAGGTAGGCCGCGATCGCGGCTATGTGCGGTGGCGATCGCGGTACAAGGTTGCCGATGGAGTCGCGGTGTGAAGAAAGGCAGCGATCGCGGCTAGGTTTGGTGGCGATCGCGGCCCTGCTGGATCTGACGCGCGTTCATATTTATCTGCTTAGTTTAATATTATATTTTTTATATCTTTTAATTTCGACTGATTCGAGACTATTTTAGGTTTTATTTTTCAGACTTTGTTGGTATTCTCTTAGACCTAATTTTGAGACTTTGGTATTTTCTCTCTTATGGAGAACTAAACTTCCTAAATTCTATTCAAGTTGAAGCTTTTCAGACTCAAGTTGTTGTGAGATTCGTCTATTCAGGTTTATTTCTACAAGTTATTTCAATTCTCTTGTGCGTAATTATTATTGATTGTATTGATTCTTTCAGGCCTAGCTAACTTGTTGGAATTTAATACTTTCTATTGCTAGATCTAAGTTTTCTCGTAGCAAAGCCTAATCTTTGTAGCAACTCAATTAGTTTAGGACTCGTTGGACTAAAAAAATTGAGAAAGAGGTTTGAATTCATGTTAATTGTTTGACTCGTTGGAATTCAATTGCATGTATCCTGCTTATCCTTGTTCTTAATGCTAATATCCCTATTATTTATGATCGTTTCATGAGTTGTTTGGATATTAAGTTGCATGTCTCGTTGCCATGTTATATTTCTGATCGGGATAGGAATAACCACAGGAATAACTTGTTTGAATCTATGATCAATTGCTTGAGGAAGAAAAGTGGATGCTTGAATAGGATTGCTTTTCCCTAATTGATAAAAATCCAATATTTTGCTTGTTTGATTTATTGCCTTGCTTGTTTCAATTTTTAGTTGTAGTTTACAATTCCAAAATCCCCCCTTTTTATTACTTCGTAGTTGATAATAATATTGCTTAGAATTACAAGTGTCTCTTGGGTTCGAGCCCGACTTACCGACTATACTAGTTGAGTAACTAGGGAATTATTTTTGATTTGGCATCAACGATTTTCAGCTAGTCAATTACCATGGAAGATTTGTTTCGAGCCATTCAAGGAGTTCGAACGGAGAATGGGGAAAGGATGGAACAACGACAACGGGAGATGGAAGCATTTAAGCTCTCGATGGAGGCTCGGATGGATGCATTTCAAATGGGAAACCTTGGTGGGAATCAAGCGAGCCTGGACACCTCTGTATTGGTGTACACTCCCTCGGTACCGATGTTCACTACCTCGTTACCGACCCTATCTACGGTGTCGTCGGCGTCCTACCGACCCTTCCAGAGTATTCATCGAGAGGAGGTTGTCCACACTTTCAAGGTCCGTGGTGACCATGAGGTATCCAATATTTCTAACCTTGTTCCTTTTTTTTCTAATGATTATGTTGAGGATGTTCAGGATCAAGGTTCGAGGACGAACCCTTCCGAAGGGGAGGAGACTTCCTTCGAACAAGGAGTGATGACTGACAAAGAAGAACCCAAAAGAGAGACTCCGTTCCATGATTTGGGACACCTCATTATTGTCAAGTGTCTGATACAACTGATGCACATATTTCAAGAAGAGGAGGAAGTTGTGGAATCGTCTCCAAAAATCAGTTGTATCGGATACTTGACGGTAATGAGGTGTCCCAAATCATGGACACTTGTTTCGTAGATATTTTTGTTAAAAAAAAGATTTCAAGTACCTTTCCTTTTGCTTATTGTGTTACACTTCTTGGAGTGTGCCGAGTTTGCTTGTTTGTTTCTTTTCTTGCTTTACATTAATACCTTACCGAACCCTCGAACAACCAATTTTTATTGCTTAAGGATTGGTTTAAGGACCCTTGCGTGTGTGGGATCCATTGACAAGTTTTTCCTAGTTGTGTGTGTTGAGTTTATGCCCTAGGAACATTATGGACGACCCTAACAACAAAAACAAGGGAGTTATCAAGGGAGAGGTGACTTCTTCCGCTATTACAATGGAAGATTTGTTTCGAGCCATTCAAGGGTTAGAACGGAGAATGGGGAAAGGATGCAACAACGACAACGGGAGATGGAAGCATTTAAGCTCTCGATGGAGGCTCGGATGGATACATTTCAAATGAGAAACCTTGGTGGGAATCAAGCGAGCCTGGACACCTCGGTATCGGTGTACACTCCCTTGGTACCGATGTTCACTACCTCGTTACCGACCCTATCTATGGTGCCGTCGGCGTCCTACCGACCTTTCCAGAGTATTCATCGAGAGGAGGTTGTCCACACTTTCAAGGGACGTGGTGACCATGAGGTATCCAACGTTTCTAACCTTGTTCCTTCTTTTTCTAATGATTATGTTGAGGATGTTCAGGATCAAGGTTCGAGGACGAACCCTTCCGAAGGGGAGGAGACTTCCTTCGAACAAGGAGTGATGACTGACAAAGAAGAACCCAAAAGAGAGACTCCTTTCCGTTCTTTGGGACACCTCATTACCGTCAAGTGTTCGATACAACTGATGCGCATCTTAGCCATGGTGTAACCATCATTCCTAGCTCCATGAACTCGTTGGCTACACCATGGCTAGATGTTTTGCCTATGATTCCTTCTTGTTTTCCCTTCTTGCTCCATGAGGAGGATGAAGCTATTTTATTCACTCCCAACGACGATTACATTCCTTTGCTTGTAAAGGTAAAGAACGATGCCATTGTCTTGTAAAGTGTTGCACCATGGGAGATAGAAGCACTACCTCCGATGTTGAGCTCACATGGTGATACAAGTGCACCTCTCAGGGAAGTTTCTTGCACTCCTTTCTTTCATATTGATGATTATGTGTTGGATGTGTCGCATGTATTTGATGAAAGAATTCCATTGTTCTTTCAGGCATTTGTGACATGTAGGACTAAGTACTCTTGTTTCCATTTTAGTTCTCTTTCCCAATATATGTCATTTGGAGTGTGTATAGGTTATAATGTTCCATTGTTGTTTACTTATTGTCCATCTTTTCATTGTTTTATCATGAGATGTACCCGTAAGAATAAGAAAAAAAGTGGCATAGCTTGTGCATACTCTTTGTCATATCATGTTGTGCTTGGAAAGGAGGTTTGTGTGTTCATTTATTTTGTAGGTCAGTTGGATTCGAGGTCGAATCCTTCCGAAGGGGGGAGGATGATGTGAATCCTTCCCATCAAGATCGCACTGAGTCAAGTCGGGACGCCAAGGAGGACACCGAGGATGAGAAGCAAGAGCAAGAGGAGCCGGTGATGCGAATTACTCGTTCCATGACGAAAACCTTGCACTGTCAAATCAAGGCAGCTCTCTACCGAGCCAATGTTCCTCGGCACCGACTCTTAGGGTCGGTACCGAGCTAGTGGACATCGTTATGGTGCTAGCGTTGGGTTTCCTCTTCAGCTCCCTCGGTACCGAGTTGTAAGCCTCGGTACTGATTTGTGTTTGAATGCCAAGGGTTGTTGGCGAATGTGAATGTCAGCTTTAATGCACGTTTTAGTGCTTTCTTTTTAATGTTCCGTTTAATGACTCGTGTTGGGAGGCCTAGGGGTTTAAAAGGCCTTTCGTGTGATGTTTGATCTCACCTTTGAATTGATGAAAAACTCTCTTTTGCTGAATGCAAGGACTCGTTCATTTGAAGGTCTTGTTCTTGAATTCAGATTGTGAGTAATATCGATCTCTCAAGAACACTTGGTGTGTAATATCCAAGCCCCTAGTCTCTCAAACGCCGGTGAGTTATATCTATCTTTGAGAGTCCATATCCCTTCTAATTTCCCCTCAAAACCGTCCATCTTCTTCCATTTCACCCACTCGAGTTCCCTCGGTACCGACCCTGTGTCGAACTGTCCGAATTGTAAGCAAATCGACTAGTCAAGGTTGGCCATTTCTTGGAGTCGCTCGCTCGCACCGTGAATCAACCAAGGACGATCGTATCAATTTCCATTCTCACTTGCTTAGTCTCCTTAGAATAATTCCGCTCTTTTTTGCATTTTTTGCCTGGTATTTCTCGTCTTTCGCGATAAATGCCAGACTCTAGGAAACGTCCCTCGAAGGTTTAAAGAACGAAGAATCAAGAAAGTTGAAGGAAGGAGGGTCAAGTCTTCTCAAAGATATTTCTTCCGTATTTTGGATTCACTACGCTTTGCAAGAACAAGGTTTCATTAATTCCGCTGCTTAACTCTATCATGTTGTTTTGAAACAGTTTAAGATGTAATGACAATATTTAAAGTCTCAAGTTTGAGCACCTTTTAATGTCATGTATTACCATTGAAATTCCGCATTTCTTTAAGTTTAATACCTTATAAAGCCTAGGGTGACTTTGGACGGTAAAGTCCGAGGTCACTAGCGGTAATACCCATCGTTGCAAAATAGGGGTGTTACAATTATGGTATCAAAGCCGAACATTTTGTTTTCAAAACCGAAAAGTTTTAAAACCGAAAATTTTCAAAACCAAAGTCTTTATTTTCAAACAGAAATTTTTTTACCACTAAAACTTTCTTCTAATTTCCAAAAACTTATGTAATAAGTCGTAGACTTCTTAACCTAAACACTTTGTTAAAAATTTTCCAAGATTAAATCCTTTTCATAAAAGAAAGCTATAATTTAGAAATTCTTTTTAGAATCAAGTTTTAAGAAAAAAAAACTTAAGAATTTGAAATTCTTCTATATAATTCCAAGAAAAAGGATTTCCATCTAAACCATTTTGTATGTTTAATTGTTTAAATTCCCTTAAACTTCTTTCAAGTATCTTCGTCTTATAGAATCTAAGGATATTCTATATTAACTCCTTCTTTCCTAAAAGTGTGTCTTGGTACTTGCCTTATACAAATGTTAATTAATAAAAGGAAAAACATTTGCGTATCATTATTCAGATGGTGGATACAAGAGGTACTAGCCACCGAAACCGAACTCAAGTTGGAGACGAGAACGAGGAAAGTCAATCCGAAGTTAGAGGATTGCCTCGGGTCAATCGTTCTCCTGTACCTAACCCTCCTATAGTGCTCAATGAAGGCACTATGGAAACCTTTTGGACCATGATTTAGCAAATGGTACGAGAGGCGATTCCGCCAGTCGTGCCTGATCCAGTCATTAAGGAGAATCAAAAGGAAGGGCAAGGAGCAGTTGATGCTCGTGGAAAAGAAGTGGAGACAAGTTTTGCAAGCGGCCTTAAGGTCTTCAACACGATGAAGCCGAATTCATATGACAGAAGTGGAGACCCTACCGGAGTTCAGTATTGGTTCTCGCATGTAGAAAGGTTGTTAAGGAACATGCAGTGCTCAAAAGCTAACAAAGTGCACATGGCTGCCCTAAGACTTAAGGGTGAAGTCGGGGAGTGGTGGGAGAGCTTGAGCTTGGCTACCCATCCCGAACTAAACTAGGGTATGTTCAAAGAGAAAATGATGAACCGTTTCTTCTCTGCTGCCATGAAGGACGAGAAATTGGACGAGCTGCTTTCGATAAAGGTCCACGGGCTCAGGGTTCTGGAAAGAGCAAAGAAGTTCAATCATTTATTGCAATACACCGAAGAGGAAATAACTACTGGCACTAGAAGATCTGACGCTTCCACAAGTGGATGAGCGACTCCATCAAACCTTGGATGGTGAACCGCAATTTCTCGACCTTGGAGGAATATGTGGATGCTGCCTACGAAATGGAGACCACCCTGAATGAGCCAGAGCGTAGGAAGAGCGACGGAGGAAAATCTCATTCCCAAAGCCAAGATGGATTTAAGAGGTCAGCGTCCCCACAGAAGTCAATATGGTCAAAGAAAGGCAAACTAAAGTCAAACATGACAGCTGACACTAAAGGGTCTGAATACCGAAAAGGTTCTATAACCTGTCACAACTGTGGCGGACAGGGTCACATCAATAGGAACTGCATCAAACCCAAAAAGACTTGTTTCACAAAGGAAGGACACCTCCGTTCCTTTTGCAAGCAGAACAAGAATGGTTCAAGTCAGTTTAGGTCAGTCCCAACTTCTCAGAACAACCAAGCCTCGAATAGGGTTGCAGGGACAAGTGGACAACCTCTTTCTAGTCCATCGCTCACAATAAAGGGAAAGGAGAAATGGCATCCCAGAGTCAAGGTCAACAACTCTATGAGATGCACCGTAAAGATAAACCTATTGCCTCAGATGTTCCAGAGGAATAGATGGATCCTCCTTCCTATCCAAGTTTAATATTCGTAATCATGTTAGTCTTGCCTTTAAGGCATCCTAATAGTATTTGGAAAATTCAAACCATGCCTGTGACACTCTTCATCGTAAGAATGTCTCATTTTCACTTTTGTATTATGATTATGGTTTATCATATTATCTCCTTCCATGTCGAACCAAAGATCGTGTTCCATCGTTAACTTAATATAAGAGAAGTTTTGAGCCAATACGTGGTGTAACTTTACGACGTATTCATCGTATTACGAAGTTCACCTCAAAATTTTACATTTATACCGAAACGAAATTATAAGTTTTATGAATCAAAAGTTTCAATATAGATTCATGGTGGTGAATAAGAATGGACTTTTATCTCCCATCTTGATCACATCATTGAGGTAGAAATTTAAGTCTTGTTCCTATGAAGATATACACATTAAGCGACTGTGTTGGAAATAGTTCCCCGATACTAATCACATTGGTGGAATGAAACCACTTAGTTCTTTGAATTCAACCTTGTTTTCGAAAAACTAATTTCTTATAAATGTATAATATAAAAGGATGCTCGAACCACTTCTCGTTAGTTAATATGTTCGGACACGATATCATAAAGATGGTTACTTTCTCTTATGATATAACCATCGCTCGTTCCTATAGTAACTTCATTAGAAATTCAAAATCGAAATTCACCTTCCAAGGCATGGCTCTCAAATTTTCAAAGATTGAATCCATCTCAGGAATTTAATTAATGTCCATCTTAAAAGAATCCATCCGCTTTGATTCTATTCTAGAAGTATAGAATGGATTGGTCTTTTTCCTACTCATTTCCTAAAGACACTCAAGTGCTCGTTTCAATTAAGATGCATATTCGGTAGGCAATCCAACCTTTTTATATATGGGAAGGATAACCTAGTTTTCCCACCAGTTTAACCCAAGCTAATGGAAAGGACCGCTTGACCAATTGCCTACTTCACTAGCAAGACCAATTAGTTTTTCAATCTTTTTCTTTGGATTCGGGTAAACCACATAAGTACACATAGGTGAATCATTTCAAGGAATACTAAAGTAAGAACTCCTTAAGCAAGAAGGGCACATTAGTATTTCTCAGTCCGTTTCTTTCATCTATTCCAAACCTTAGTTAAAGCAAAGGATCCTTGCTCCAGTAATAACTTTAAAAAAAGATAGATTCTTCTAGGACTTGAGTAAGTCTGGAGAACCTTGCACTAACCCAATGGAAGGTTGTTGAGTGCTTAGGTACGACTTGGGAACTTGGGAGGATGAGCAAGAGATGCATAGAAAGTCTTCTTGAGTTTTTGTCATCTTAGTTAAAATCTTTTAAGGGGGTACTATGAGATTCTTTTGTTCCGCTCATAGTTTTGTGGGTGTGAATTTCATCTCTTTCATCATAACCCTACTTCTCCCTAGTTTCGGGGATGAACTATTTTTTAAAGGGGTACTATTGTAATATCCGTGTTTCTTTAGGATAAATTTAAATTTTTTCTAGACGACTTTCTAAGACCCGCTTAGCAAAGTCGTTACCCGTTCTGACTGCAAGCTAGGAACACAGGTCTAAGAATTTACAAGTGACGGAAAGTAATTGTTGGTGATTTGTGAATAGTCATCAATCCCATTGTAAGCATGTTGAGGTAAAGAAGTCACAAGGAAATGTCGATTGAGATAATTGACTATTGTGACTTGCCATGATATGATAAAGAGAAGAAATCATGTATAGAAAAGATCCAAGTTAAGCACACCAACGCCAAGGAACAAAACCTCGTGTGCAAAGGCACAAGAAGAGGGCACGCCTAGGACTCATGAATCGCTAGGCCATGGCACAAGGCATCAGCACTTGGTGGAGACGCGCCAATGCACGGGGCGCACGCTTGCACGACTATGGCTCAGTGCAAGGGTGAGGCGCGCCATTGCTTGCTTGTGAGGTTCTTGCATTGGTAGTTTGGGCGCACCTATTCCATTGCTTTGGCATGTCCATGGTTGCACGCTGCTAGCGGCGTGCCTAGGATATGTGCGAGGAGCTTGCGGCGCGCCTAGGGCTTAGGCAAAAGGCACCGAGTCCTAGCGATTGAGCAAAGGTATGGTTTTGAGCTTAGTGATTGAGTCTTATAGCTTTGTGCAAATTTATTTGAATGTTTCAAAGCTTATCTAAGCTTGATGTATGCATTATCCAAGGATCAAAGCTTGATATTAGCTTAGCACATAGTTATGAATGCTAGAAAGGAGTATTGAAGTATAAAACTAGCTTAGAGTTAGCTCTAGAAGCTTGAATTAGCTCTTGACTCAAAGTACAAGCTTGGTAAGAAGCTCATGTAGCTAGTGTTTAGCTCATGGAAGCTCAAACTAGCTCAAGTAGCTTGTAAGTCAGCTCAACGAGCTAAAACGCAGCTCAAGCCAGCTCAACTAGTTGGATGCTAGCTCAACTAGCTGAGGGCCATCTACACTAGGTAAGTGACCTAGCTAGATACCTAGCTATGCTAGCTTGTTGTGGGCCTTGGTGGGCCAACCCATGGGGCGTGGGCTTGGGTTGGATGGGCCGCAAACATGGACATGAGAATGGGCCATATGTTTTGCCATTTTGGGCCTTTCTTTTGGGCTTTTGGATTGGTTCTAGGGAGTTTTGGACCAATTCATGGGCCTTTATGGGATAGATTTTGGACGGCATTGGACTCCATTTTGGTTTGGGCTTAGACGCCTCCCATGATGACAAGGAAAGAGAAAAGTGGATAAGGAGAGTTAGTTACAACTTCTCCTACTTTTACTCTTTGGCTTCTCCTTTATGTAACCGATTTTGTAACTTCCTTTTGGCGGTTATTGGACAGCCATGGACGCCTATAAATAAGGTTGATTGTCGTCCATTTGGACACATGTTAGAACACATGGAAGTAGACACAAAAAAATCATAAAATCGGTGGTTTTACACTTGATAGTCGAGAGAGACTAGGGTTTGTTTAAGTGAGGTTTTCACGGGAAAATACAAACACGAGTGTATGTATCATGGATCGATATTCATGAGTCCATGTGAAGAAGGAACCTCAAATGGGATGGCATGAGGAGTTCGTCCAAGTGAAGGAAGAGCCACAAACGTCATGGGAAAATGACTTCGTTCAATTCAAGAATGAAGAGGAGTCGTGGGACTCGAATAAGGTACGTTTAATCTTGATAGATATGTCTTGCCAACATGTCTATTGTTCGTATGGTATGTTTTATCTCGCAAAAATATTGCGGAATCCCTTGGCATGGAATAGGGGCAATATTCGTTGAAGGAAAGCTTGATCTCATCGAGTGACTCGTAGCCTTTATCCAAGTCAACTTAATAAAATGTTTTAAGTAGGTCGATGATGATTATCTTTACGGTCTACACCCAATGACACTACCCTTCGGGGTCTACTCACGAGATTACCTTTCGAGGTCTACTCAAACCGCCTTGTTGTACAAGGATCGACTTTCACTTCAACTTGTTTATGTAAATGCTTTTATTTTTAACATACCCTAAAAATCAACAATCTTCAAAGAATATTTGTTTATGTTTATGTTTGCATTGTTGTTTTGTTTTGTTAAGTTTGAGGATTTAGCTAAACGAGAGGATAAAACGGTCGATGACGTGACCTCTTACTTGAGGGAAGTCAAGATCGAACCCATGAGTCCCATAAGGCCGATCGAAGTGGATCATGGCAGGCTCCAAGACTTTGACGAGTGGGTTGATGTGTACAACCGAAGCATGAAATTTTGGGATTGGTACATCACTAATGTTAGGATTGAACCCAATCTCGGAAATGCTAAGGAAGATGAGGTTCTCGCCCCTCAAACCTCCAAGGCAATGGAGGCTCGGGATCCTAGTCATGGACATGGGGGAAGGAAAGGGTACTCGAGGTTCAAGCATTGCTCAAGGTCGAAGGCTAAGCACTCACGTGCCAAGCCGAGGAGTGGCGTCCCTAGGGTCGAGCCCTTGGGGGAAGGAGGAGCCGTTGTGGGTGGCACCTATTGGCAAAAGGTCTATGGGGATCGAAGGCCTATAAAGCCGGTTTATTGCTCCTTGTGTGGCGTAAGGCGTCATGATTGATGTATGTATTGTATTTGTTTCCTTTATACACGTGTGTGTGTGTGTGTTTAGCATAGATTTTGTGCTTTTAAATTTGTGTGTTTGTATACCTTGAATAAAGGGTATTAGTGTGTTGTTTGATCTATAAAATCGACCATGTAATGTTTATGGCTGAATAATAAACAATGGTTTGATAAATGAATGATCTTAACAACTTGTGTGCAAGAAGAGGACTATGTCAAATCCTTAAGATCGACTTTGGAAAAGTTGATTCTAGTTTCATTCTCTTGGAATGATCCTAATCAGATTACTCTTGAGTCGCCTATTCTTTGATTGGGACGAATCATGCTCTAGACTACCTTCGGGTCTACTAATGTAAGGGTCTATTGGATTTTCCCCACGTGAGAGGGTGAACACTTGTTGGCCATGAATACACTAAAGAACACATAAAAGAGATGGTGAGAGTCTCTTTGATAAGTTACATGTGGAATATCACTTAAGTGATTTCATGAAAATCATGTTTCTTATAGAAAAGGAATATGAAAGTCTTGATTGGTTTAAATTAAGATTTTTGCATCTTTACATTGAGCAATGAGTATATGAGAGTAAGATCTCTTATGGCCTAGTCGAACAAATGTTTGACAAGGACTGAAAGTGTCAAGTGCATAGGCTTTGACATTTTGGCATGACTAGAGTCAGTCTTGTTTTGATCGGTCTTGTCATGTGCTTAAGTCCTCAAAGGGTAATGACTTGATTTAAAATTATAGTATGGTTTGATGTTTACTTGGGAAATGTTGACATGAGATATGCCTTGAATTCACATTACTAATGTCGAATGGATTTCCATGAAAAGGAGGCCGGCGCGAATTGAGTCTTGGAATAAACTGAGACATGCCTTAGTTGTAGGCTAAGGCGCGTCGTTGTGTACCGAGCCATGGTACCACTCTCCGTGGCTCTCGGCACTAGCGGTTGTAACGCTAATGGCGTACCGCAATCACGCCCGTGATGGCTATGGGATCGACCCTCTTGGCATTAAGCGCCTGGTACTCGGTTTCGCCGTGCAAGGGTAGAGTCGAGAGTGCGCGAGGCCAAAGTTTTGACTTGCTCATGGGATCGCACATGCCTAGGTGCGCCGAGACTCGATGCTTGGTGCTTGGCATGGCTGGTTTGCGATAAAGCAAGGGCACGCTTATACCAAACAAGATGACGCTCCTTGAGAGCTCGGCGCTCGGGGCGTCGGCGCTTGGCAAGTCTCGTGGCATGGCAATGGGCAATGTAAGGCGCGCCGAGATTAATCATCTTGAGCCTTGTCGAAAGTGATTGCTCGACGCATGAGCGTCGTGACCCGATTTGATGGTTCAAAGGCGCGCTCACAAGGGGCATTTATAATTGATTGGTTAAATCAATGAAATCATACTTGAAGTCATGAAATGTTTTCCTAGTTTTGGAAATGTTAAAGGATGTGATTGAGTCTAAGAACTTGGATTATCACATGCCCCATATAGTTAATTGGGGAGGCTCATGTTTTATGTAATTAGATTAGATTAATAGAACTTGTTTGGGAATTTTGAAAGGCTGTTTATAAAAGCTTTCAAATTAACAAGTAATGGTCTAGAAAAGACCTATGAGGAAGTTGATCAATCCTCGGATCCAAGGAAAGTGTCAATACGCCATGAAGGCTTAACATTGACAACTTTGGTATATTAAGTCGTATGGTTAAGTTGATCATTGAAAGGGCTAAGGGAAGTATAATGGCATGGTTTATGAAAGACAAATCTTAACATGTGTAGTGAACACTTGTGATAAGATGATTGTCTTATGAGCATAATTCTTCAAGTTTTCTTTGATATTTGATTCTATGAAAAGAAAGAATTGAATCATCTAATATTGTCATATGGATGATGATCCTATGGAAACTTCCAATAAAAATTGGTGGTTAGGATAAAAGTGGAACATGAAGTGGAATACTTTATGTTGAATGGCCAAAAGCAAAGGAATGTCATTTGGAAGTCTTTCTAAAGACTCTATATGCTTATAGCATGAAATAATATAGTAAGTTTAATCACTTTGGTTAAAGAAGTGTTTAATGAGTCTATATGGAAATGACATGGTTGATTTGGTAAGAACCAAATGAAATGGATGAGATGGAAAGGGTCTTGTCTATGGAGTTCTTCATTAATGAGATTATGACGATGCCAATGTGAAGAGATGAAGGTGAATTAGATTTTCTAAATTTTCGTCTAGATTTGCAATACATTGGAATAGGAATGGAAATCCCATGGTTATACACATGTTTAGAACACCTATGGATCAATGGATACACGTTATAAAATAAGTGTGTCATGGCTTGAGGACGCTCAAGTGGTAAGGTGTTGATATCATGACATGGCCATTTGTCAAAGATATGATGTTTAGATGCTTAATGCATTGGATGTGTGGAAATGCTTTTTATATTGGAAAGATAAAAAGCAAGTTGGATCACTAAAATATGGAAGACCTCTAGTTGACGATTGGTCATGAATTCCTATTTGGGTGATGGGTCGACATTCTTGGAGATTCCAAGAGGCAATCTTGCTGAAATTCAACTTTAAGTCGGAATTTGACATTTAAGTATGAGTGGATATTTTCTTACAAATAATTCGTACTTAGAGTCAACTCAGTTGAGTTTTGTTAAACACAAATGAAATTGTTGATTTCTCCACAAAGAAGATTGGCATAAGTATTTGTGTTAAGTTCAACTTGAGGGATGGGTGAAAATCCCAAAGAACAATCTATGATAGCTTGGACGCCCAATTCCCCCTTACCGAAAGGTGTAGGACTGAATTCAATGTGGTAAGCCAAGGGCATATAGTTGGAGAGCATACAAAGGCCCATCAAGGAAGATGCTCTAGCCTACATAAAAAGGGTAGTTTTGAAACTATGTTTCATTAATGAGACTTTGGAAAGTGCCTTGGTAGGAGCACGTTAGAAGTTTCAACTATACATATGTGGAAGTATAAGGCTTCTTCCAAGGGAGTTCTAGGACTACTCGCCTAAAAGCATATGTGAAATGGATATGGGACGTAAAAGCCTTTAAAAGCGTCAAGTTAAAAGATTAAACAGTAAGGTTAACTCATGTCGTACTATTGCTTGTTGTACTTAGACAAGAATTTGTGGTTCAATTCTTAGAACACCACGGTTCTTTAGTGCACGTAGTGATAGCTATAAGTTGTAAATTCAAATCCATGGGATACTTACTTCTATGATATAGAGTTTGAAAAGTTTTCGAGTTTTGATAACATTGCTCAAATGGGGGAGGAATGTTGGTGATTTGTGAAAAGTCATCAATCCCATTGTAAGCATGTTGAGGTAAAGAAGTCACAAGGAAATGTCGATTGAGATAATTGACTATTGTGACTTTCCATGATATGATAGAGATAAGTAGTCATGTATAGAAACGATCCAAGTTAAGCACAGCAACGCCAAGGAACAAAACCTCGTGTGGAAAGGCACAAGATGAGGGCGCGCCTAAGACTCATGAATCGCTAGGCCGCAGCACAAGGCATCGGCACTCGGTGGAGACGCGCCGATGCACGGGGCGCGCGCTTGCACGGCTATGGCTCGATGCAAGGGTGAGGCGCATAGGTGCTTGCGTGTGATATTCTTGCATTGGTAGTTGGGGCGAACCTATGCCGTTGCTTTGGCATGTCCATGGTTTCACGGTGCTAGCGGCGTGCCTAGGATGTGTGCGAGGAGCTTGCGGCGCGCCTAGGGCTTAGGCACAAGGCACCGAGTCCAAGCGATTGAGCAAATGTATGGTTTTGAGCTTAGTGATTGAGTCTTATAGCTTTGTGCAAATTTACTTGAATGTTTGAAAGCTTCTCTAAGCTTGATGTATGCATTATGCAAGGATCAAAACTTGAGATTAGCTTAGCACATAGTTATGAATGCTAGAAAGGAGTATTGAAGTTTCAAACTAGCTTAGAGTTAGCTCTAGAAGCTTGAATAAGCTCTTGACTCAAAGTACAAGCTTGGTAAGAAGCTCATGTAGCTAGGGTTTAACTCATGGAAGCTGAAACTAGCTCAAGTTAGCTCAAGTAGCTTGTAAGTCAACTCAACGAGCTAAAACGCAGCTCAAGCCAACTCAACTAGTTGGATGCTAGCTCAACTAGTTGAGGGCCAGCTACATTAGGTAAGTGACCTAGCTAGGTACCTAGCTATGCTAGCTTGGTGTGGGCCTTGGGCTAGATGGGCCGCAAGCATGGACATGAGAATGGGACATATATTTTTCCATTTTGGGCCTTTCTTTTGGGCTTTTGGATTGGATTTTCTAGGGAGTTTTGGACCAAGTTCATGGGCCTTTTTGGGCTGGATTTTGGACGACATTGGACTCCATTTTGGGTTAGGCTTTGACGCCTCCCCTGATGACAAGGAAAGCGAAAAGTGGATAAGGAGAGTTAGTTACAACTTCTCCAACTTTTACTCTTGGCCTCTCCTTTATGTAACCGATTTTGTAACTTCCTTTTGGCGGTTATTGGACAGCCATGGATGCCTATAAACAAGGGTGATTGTCGTCCATTTGGACACATGTTAGAGCACATGGAAGTAGACACAAAAAAAAGTCATAAAATCGGTGGTTTTATACTTAATAGTCGAGAGAGACTAGGGTTTGTATAAGTGAGGTTTTCACGAGAAAATACAAACACGAGTTTATATATCATGGATCGATCTTCACGAGTGCATGTGAAGAAGGAACCACAACAACAACAACAACAACAACAACAACAACAACAACAACAACAACAACAACAACAACAACAACAACAACAACAACAACAACAACAACAACAACAACAACAACAACAACAACAACAACAATAATGGCGGATGAAGTCACTTCTCCCTCAATAACTCCCTTGTTCTTGTTGTTAGGGTCGTCCATAGTGTTCCTAAAGCACAAAACTCAACACACACAACTAGGACAAACTTGTCAATGGATCCCCCACACACAAGGGTCCTTAAACCGATCCTTAAGCAATAAAAATTGGTTACAAGATGGTTGAGAAAGGACTCAAGGCAAAGAATCAAAGTAAAGCCTGAAAATGAAGAAAGACAAGCAAGCTCAACACACTCCAAGATGTGCAACACACAAAGTAAAAGGAAAGGTACTTGATTTTTTTTTATCTAAAAAAATATCACGTGATCAAGAGGTGTAGGTGTCACCCTTGTGTTGCCTTACGTTTTCTCGGTCACTCCTCTTATTTTACCAGTGACCGGATCTTTCTAAGAACAACCACTTTTTTCCTCAAGGGTTGAGCCAGGAGATGTTGGATTCAATACCAAGATCTCTCTCCTAGCGTCTTGACACTTTGAAGGAGGATGAGCTAACCAAATCTTCTCATACTACACTCTGATCTAATCAAGCAAGTCACTTTTTTTTAATAAATTAACCTCGTTCCCTTAATCCTCTAACTCTTCATGTGAATTACACACAACTTTTCGCATACCAAACTCACTCAAAGATTGAAATAAGGGCTAAGAACTCAAGGGTTGGTGTTGGGCAACGAAGTGTTTCGACCTCAAAAAGGACGGATCAGTTTTTCAAGCACAAGAGATCAATTCAAGGACAAGAAAACAAAAGCAAAAAGTTCCCGTTCGTAAACCAATCTTTATGTGCTTAAAAGTCGAGTTTTAGGAGTCAAACCTCGTGTGGATCTAATACCACATGATACGATCGTCCTTTGTTGATTCACTATGCGAGAGATTGGCTCCAAGAAACCGGCAACCTCAATGGGATAAGTTGAATTCAACTCGAAGAAACCAGCAGCAGGGTCGGTACCGAGTATGTGAGTTCGGTACCAAGGGAATTCGAACGGATGAGGCAAAAGAAGATGGATGATTTTGATGGGGAATTCGAAGTGATATAGACTCTAGAAGTTAGATATGACTCACCAACGTTGAGAGAACTGGGAGACTTGGATATGACACACCAAGTGTTCTTGGTCGATAGATATCACACACAATCTAACTCAAGAAAGCAACCTTCAAAAAGATGTCTTTTTGCATTCAGCAAAATGAGAGTTTTTAATCAGATTCAAAGGTGAAAATGAAACAACACAAGGGAGGGCCTTTTAAGCTCCTAGGGCCGTCCCACCACTAAAGCATTAAACATAAAGTTAATTCAAAGCATTCAAAACTGTAATAAAGATGTCTATCCCACAACACGCAACTCTTGGCATTCAAACACAGATCGGTACCGATGCCTGCTGTAATATTCGGGAATATTTCAATATTTTTATCCTATTTTCATGCTCCTTGAATTTCGTGTTGGGATTACTTAGCTTATAATTAATCTCGGCTAATTAATAATATTTAATATTTTATTTTGAATTTTAGAAAATTATATTTTAAAAAGTTTTTAACTTAAAAGTAATTAATAATTATTTCAGGGTAAAGTTTGTAGTAAATGAGATTTGAGGATGGAAACCGCAAATTTTCAATAAAATTTTGCCGACTTACGTTGATATATGTATTGTGAACTTATCATCTTCATTCTTTCAACTTGGTTAGCGTAAAAATAACACAAAGAGAGGGTTAGAGACAAGAGACAAAGGAAAGTATTGGATTTTGGTTGTTTTTGTTGGATCTGGTATAAGATCTCTTCTATTGGGTTTTAATCTTGAAGTATAAGCGTGGTTTGGTAAGTTTTAATTAGTTAATGGTTTATTTAGATTATACTAATTTTTCCAGATCTAGATCTACAGTTGATTTTAATTTGAAAATCAGTCGATTTATAATTCTCAGAGGGTGTTTTTGATATTGGATTTATATTACGTAAAAGGTTTCAGAGTAATTTTAGGGTATTGCTTTGTAATGATATTATGGGGACTTTTGATCCAGTTTTTCAAAAAGGTTTGAACTAGAAAAATGTTCTTTTATATATCTAGTATATTCATGTCAAGTTTTAAAGGATTTGGAATTATACAAAAGAAGTTATAAAGCATCCTGGCTTTTCGTTGTTTTTGGGGTTAGAGTTTGTAAGAGTTAAAAAGCTATTATTATTCATTGGGGTTTATATATGCATATAGGAGCGTGAGTCCTAGGTCGTGATCAGAGACGAAGGGCAAATACAAGCTATTTGTCTTAGACGGGGTTTCGCGTTGTATGATAATTAGTGGTTTCTTGGCATTGGGAATTCGTCTTTAAGGTAAGTCGTTTTCGACTTGCTCAGTTTCCATTCAATAATTGTTAGACTTCATGTGGTACTTGTAGGATTGGTTTTGGGGAACTAGTCCCTAAGTGATTGTTTTATGAAAAAGGTTTACTTGTGCATGATATGTGTGAAAAGGATTTCATTGGAGTTTCATCGAATGTGAAGTTTTCGAATATTTTCTCTATGTTGGTACCGTTCTCGGCATGGCCATGTGCGTAGTCCTCTGGGTTGAAGCGACGGCTACGTATGGTTATGTGACAGAGAATCGTGCCCCTTCAAAAGAAAAGTTATCTGTGTTTTGGGCAAGTGCTCCCGAGGAGGCTTGATCCGGGGTTAGGAGGATGGAATTGTGCAGGGTGGGAGGTCGCGCCTCGGCACCTGGGGCGTAGGGTTGATAGGCGCCATGGAATGGAACGGTGAGAGAATGGTTGTATTGTTCTGCTTGGACTTGTATGTATGAACGTGTATGGAAGTTTAATATGTGGTTTGTGTTTATGATCTATGGGAAGTGAAGTATGAATTTAGAACTGATATGTGTTGTAATCATGCGAACCTTGCTTGTGTATATGTTAGACACTTGATTGGTTTTTAAAACGTCTTACTAGTACCGTATGGATTCTAGCTTGTATTAGAAAGGTAGCTGACCCTTCAGGGATTTGTTTTTTTAGTTTCAGGTAAAGACAAGGGACCCATGATGGAACCTCGGCTGAATGATGGAACATGTCGTTGAAGGTCGTGTCATTAGGATGGGTTCAGTTGGGAGAAATGGTGGTTACTTTTTGGTATCTTTTGAATAATGTGTTGTTTTGATAAAGAAAGGGTAGTGGTATGTTAATGAAATGTTTCTAGGAAGTGTTGTAAATTATGTGGTTTTGGGTTTCATGCATGTTTTCTATACTTGGGTTTTATAAATATCGGTTGGATGTTTTATTCATGTTTTCTCGTCGTGCCCGAGTTGCAAGATCCAAGTGAACTCGTTGTCAAACTAGCCTAGGTAGTACCTAGTGAGGTCTACTACCGAGTAGCGTCCGGTGTAAAGACGGGGTGTTACAAATTGGTATCATAGCGAGGTTGAGAACAAGGGCACATGGAACTGAACAACGAGTGTACTCGAGGTCCAACCTAAAACTAAAACCGGCCGGTTATTTCAATTTATTTCAATGGGGTAGTCATATTTCATTTACAGGGTATATGACACGCCTCGACTCTGTCGTCATCAGCCGAAGGACCTCATGTAGACTAGTAAGTTATTTTGTTAATTCAGTTAAAGATAGTTTAAATAGTAAAACATCCGTTTACAGATGGCTCCACAAACTAGAGCTGGAGCAACTAAAGCAGGAAGGAAATGTAGTGGTAGAGGACGTGGTAGGGGTCTTGTTGGAATCAGAGAAGAGGCTCCTGCCGTGGGAGAGCCACACAACCTTCCTCCTCAAGAGGAGGTTGTTGAGAATGTTGGACCTACAGTGACTGATCATCAAAGGGGAAATGTTTCGGTTGTTGGGAACGGGCTCCCTGCTAATGGAGTCAACGATAGGGCAGATGGGGAAGTACGTGGGCCAGCTCAGGTGCCACCAGTTGAGTTACCACCAGAGACGACTGCTGTTATCCGAGCTACACTTGCCGAGCTATTACAAAATCTGGTAGGTACTGGATTTTTGCCTAATCATAATGCAACCAATTCTGGCTATCAAGGGGCTGAGGTTAGGGCACCAAGACCAGTTTTTGCACAACCGGTTCAGTCAGGGAGACCACCACGTATTCCAAGGCCAGTAGCGGCTGATGGCATGGCTGAGCAAGGAAGGGGATATCGCGAGCCTCTTCCTGATAAGTGGCTTGCAGAATTTAGGAAGACTGGGGTACCGAACTTTACTGGGGATCAAGAAGCTGATGTTGAGCAGTGGTTAAGGAAAGTGGCATCCGCTCTCGACTCTATCCAGGCACCGGAGGAAAGAAGGATGTCTCTAGTTCAGAGTTTGTTACAAGAGGATGCATTTGATTGGTGGGAGTTGAGTCGTGATCATCAGGTAAATGTTACTTTTGAAGAATTTCAAGAGAGGATTCGAGATAACTATTGTCCTAAGGTCGTGAGAACGGCTCGTGAGACTACTTTTCAGGATGTAGGGCCCAAGAACATTACCGTGGGTGAGACTATCCAAATATTTCAACGAGGTTTGGCAGCGGTGCCCAATGCCGCTCCTACAGGGAATCTGCGGATTGTAACCTTTTTTAAGCGGTTGCAACCCCAACTGCGTGCATACGTATCTGGACTTCGACTCAAGACTTTGAAGGAGGTTCAAGATTCTGTTTTAGCTTATTCTATGTCCACCTTGGGGCCGGAACAATTGAATGTACAAGCTAGTAGAAATAAGAAGCAGAGGTTGTTTGCTCCATCAGACTCTAGGAGAGATAATCGTTCGGGTGTGTCTCAACAAAATCGGTCTGGATTTCAGTCACAAGGTCGTCAAGACCAACCTCAACAAATTCAGTTTACTGGAGGGTTGAGGGAGTGCTTCAACTGTGGAGACACTAGTCATATGAGGAATCAGTGTCGGAAACCAGTTCGTAATTGTTTCATATGTGGGAAGCCAGGCCACTTACAAAAATATTGTAGGGTTGGAACACCCTCACAGGGATCTTCGCCGAGGTCGGTGAACCAAGGGCTTCGTCGTCAGTTCCAACAGTCTCAACATGCACCAAGCCAGAGTAGAGGTCGTGGTGCGGGAGCTAGCACTACCGGGGGCAACCAGCCTCGGGTATTTGAGATAAGAAGGCCTGATGCATTGAATGCTCCGACTGCCACAAGTACGATTTGGATTAAGTCTAAACCTATGCATATCTTGTTTGATACGGGTTATACGCACTCTTTTATGTCCTATGCATGCGTTGATAGACTAGGGTTGACTTGGTCGGAGGGTACATCCTTTATGGTGGGACTGCCCGATGGTAGTAAGGTGAGAGGAAATAGAGAAATACTTCATTGGCTCATTGCCCTATTAGGATTGGGGGTAGGGATTGGTTTGCAGACTTTATTGTGATACAATTATCGCCTAGTGATGATGTTATTTTGGGGATGGACTGGATGAGACATTATAAAGCAGTATTAGATGCACATAAGGGTACAGTCATTGTGACTGCAGATGATGGGACAATACATGTATGTCAAGATCCAGAGCAGGAGGGTCCAGGATCAGTGATTAGCATGGTGAAAGCCGCTAAGTTGCTTAATGATGGGTGTGTGGGTTATTGGTGTTATGTTCTAGAAGGAGACAAGAAAGGACCGTGTATTCAAGAAATACCAGTAGTCTGTGAGTTTGAAGACGTTTTTCCAGATGAACTTCCAGGGCTACCTCCTCAACGAGAGGTGGACTTTAATATTGAATTAGATCTAGGAACAAGACCAATCTCAAAAGCCTCGTACCGTATGGCTCCAATGGAGATGCAAGAGCTGAAGGCTCAGTTGGAGGAGTTACTAGAGAAGGGATATATACGTCCAAGTGCTAAGACACCACCGACTGTTCGCTAAACTGTCCAAATGTGAGTTCTGGCTACCAGAAGTTACTTTCCTGGGTCATGTTGTATCCGCTAAGGGAGTCATGCTAGACCCCTTAAAGATTGAAGTTGTGAAGGCTTGGGAACCCCCAAAGAATGTGAAGGAGGTACGAAGTTTCTTAGGATTGGCAGGGTACTACAGGAGGTTTGTGGACGGGTTTTCACGAATAGCTCAACCACTTACCAACTTGCTGAAAAAGACCACTCGTTTCGACTGGAATGATGCTTGTCAAAGGGGCTTCGATGAGTTGAAGGAGAAGTTGACTTCAGCTCCAATACTTGCTTTTCCTCAAGGGAATGAAGGCTTTGTGATTTACAGTGCTGCCTCAAAGGTAGGCTTAGGTGATGTATTAATGCAGAATGATAGGGTGATTGCATATGCTTCCAGGTAGTTGAAACCAAACGAGTTGAATTATCCAACCCATGATTTAGAGCTGGCAGCAGTGATTCATGCTCTAAAGATATGGCGTCATTACTTGTATGGAAGTACATGTAAAGTGATGACAGACCATAAAAGCCTTAAGTACATTTTTACTCAGAGAGAATTCAACATGAGACAACGGAGATGGCTTGAATTACCGAAGGATTATGACTTAGAGATCTTGTATCATCCCGGAAAGGCGAATGTTGTTGTTGATGCTCTGAGCAGAAAAATGCCGCAAGAGCATATGTTGTGTCACTTGACTGCCCAACCAGAGTTACAAAGAGAACTGATAAGGTATGAGATTGAGGTACAGATTCAGCGCTATCAAGGTAGACTAGGCCGTATAGATTGTCAGCCAACCTTAATTGAGGAAATACGACTTAAGCAGGAGACTTGTTTGATGATTCAAGAGTTGAGGTAGAAAGTGAGCCGTGGAGAGGCATCTGCTTTTGAAGAACATGTTGATGGTACTTTGAGATTGAATGGTCGATTATGTGTACCTAGAGATGAGGAGTTGAGACAAAAGATATTACGAGAGGCTCACGCTACTCCTTATTCAATCCACCCAGGAGCTAGAAAGATGTACAAGGACTTGAAGCAATATTACTGGTGGGATGGAATCAAGCCTGATGTTGCGAAATTTGTAGCAAAGTGTCAGGTGTGCCAGCAAGTAAAAATAGAGCACCAAAGACCAGGTGGAATGCTCAAACCACTTCCAGTTCCAGAATGGAAGTGGGAGGACATTTCCATGGATTTTGTTACCGGACTACGGATTAGTAGAGGACATGATACAATATGGGTTGTCGTGGACAGACTGACTAAGAATGCTCGTTTTCTGCCCATTAGAGAGACTTGGCTAGTGACTAAACTAGTAGAGGTGTTCATGAAACAAATAGTGAGATTACATGGAGTGCCCAAAACGATTGTTTCTGATCGTGATGGGCGGTTTACCTCCAATTTTTGGCAAAAAGTGCATAAAGCTTTAGGCACCAAGTTACATTTCACGACTGCTTACCACCCGCAGTCAGATGGCCAATCTGAGAGGACAATTCAAACACTAGAAGATATTTTGAAATCATGTGTGCTGGATTGGGGGGGAAATTGGTCTGATCACTTGGAATTAGTTGAGTTTGCATATAATAATAGTTGGCACTCTTCAATTCAAATGGCACCATATGAGGCTTTATATGGGAGGAGATGTAGGACACCTCTATGTTGGGATGATCCATCAGATGTTGTAGATGGAATGCCTCAGATGATTCAGGAAACAGTTGAAAAGGTGGCATTGATTCGAGAACGTATGTTGACAGCACAAAGTTGTCAGAAATCTTATGCAGATAAGAGGCGACGACCATTGGAATTCGAGGTAGAAGCACATGTTTGGGTGAGAGTATCGCCGACTCGTGGGGTTAGAATATTTGGAGTGAAAGGAAAGTTGAGTCCTCGATACATCGGTCCATTTGAAATTCTCGAGAGGGTAGGCGAGGTAGCCTATAAGTTGGCACTACCACCAACTTTAGAAGGAGTTCATCCTGTCTTTCATGTGTCGCAATTGAGGCAATATGTGTCCGATCCTAGTCATAGGCTCAACTATGAAGAGTTGGAGATTGAACCAAATCATACTTTTCAAGAACAACCGATAGCAATCTTAGGTAGACGAATGAAAAAGCTGCGAAATAAGGAGATATTGCTTATGTTGATTCAGTGGTCTCGACGAGGAGTTGAGGAGGCAACCTGGGAGACTGAGACGAGAATAAGTGAGAGCTACCCAGATTTTTACCCGATTTTAGTTAAGACATTTGAGAATAGGAGTTAGGGGTGATCGAGGGTTATAGTTATGGGTAGTTGTAACTATTTGTGTGATTTGTTCGACTTAACCTTGTGTGCTTGACTTGTTTGGTAGTTGCTGGTAGTGTGTTGATGGTGTGAATTACATGATGTTTGACTTATATCGGTGTTGTTTGTGGTAAACTAAAGGTATATGATCTGCGTGTTGTTTGGTTCGTGTCAAGGATTTTAAGTAAGTGTTGTTAGATTATTTTCATATATGTCTGGAAGTTTCGGGACGAAACTTTCTTTAAGGGGGGTGGAATGTAATATTCGGGAATATTTCAATATTTTTATCCTATTTTTATGCTCCTTGAATTTTGTGTTGGGATTACTTAGCTTATAATTAATCTCGGCTAATTAATAATATTTAATATTTTATTTTGAATTTTAGAAAATTATATTTTAAAAAGTTTTTAACTTAAAAGTAATTAATAATTATTTCAGGGTAAAGTTTGTAGTAAATGAGATTTGAGGGTGGAAACCGCAAATTTTCAATAAAATTTTGCCGACTTACGTTGATATATGTATTGTGAACTTATCATCTTCATTCATTCAACTTGGTTAGCGTAAAAAAAACACAGAGAGAGGGTTAGAGACAAGAGACAAAGGAAAGTATTGGATTTTAGTTGTTTTTGTTGGATCTGGTACAAGATCTCTTCTATTGGGTTTTAATCATGAAGCACAAGCGTGGTTTGGTAAGTTTTAATTAGTTAATGGTTTATTTAGATTATACTAATTTTTCCAGATCTAGATCTACAGTTGATTTTAATTTGAAAATCAGTCGATTTATAATTCTCAGAGGGTGTTTTTGATATTGGATTTATATTACGTAAAAGGTTTCAGAGTAATTTTAGGGTATTGCTTTGTAATGATATTATGGGGACTTTTGATCCAGTTTTTCAAAAAGGTTTGAACTAGAAAAATGTTCTTTTATATATCCAGTATATTCATGTCAAGTTTTAAAGGATTTGGAATTATACAAAAGAAGTTATAAAGCATCCTGGCTTTTCGTTGTTTTTGGGGTTAGAGTTTGTAAGAGTTAAAAAGCTATTATTATTCATTGGGCTTTATATATGCATATAGGAGCGTGAGTCCTAGGTCGTGATCAGAGACGAAGGGCAAAGACAGGCTATCTGTCTTAGATGGGGTCTCGCGTTGTATGATAATTAGTGGTTTCTTGGCATTGGGAATTCGTCTTTAAGGTAAGTCGTTTTCGACTTGCTCAGTTTCCATTCAATACTTGTTAGACTTCATGTGGTACTTGTAGGATTGGTTTTGGGGAACTAGTCCCTAAGTGATTATTTTATGAAAAAGGTTTACTTGTGCATGATATGTGTGAAAAGGATTTCATTTGAGTTTCATCGAATGTGAAGTTTTCGAATATTTTCTCTATGTTGGTACCGTTCTCGGCATGGCCATGTGCGTAGTCCTCTGGGTTGAAGCGACGGCTACGTATGGTTATGTGACAATGAATCGTGCCCCTTCAAAAGAAAAGTTATCTGTGTTTTGGGCAAGTGCTCCCGAGGAGGCTTGACCCGGGGTTAGGAGGATGGAATTGTGCAGGGTGGGAGGTCGCGCCTCGGCACCTGGGGTGTAGGGTTGATAGGCGCCATGGAATGGAATGGTGAGAGAATGGTTGTATTGTTTTGCTTGGACTTGTATGTATGAACGTGTATGGAAGTTTAATATGTGGTTTGTGTTTATGATCTATGGGAAGTGAAGTATGAATTTAGAACTCATATGTGTTGTAATCATGCGAACCTTGCTTGTGTATATGTTAGACACTTGATTGGTTTTTAAAACGTCTTACTAGTACCGTATGGATTCTAGCTTTTATTAGAAAGGTAGCTGACCCTTCGGGGATTTGTTTTTTTTAGTTTCAGGTAAAGACAAGGGACCCATGATGGAACATCGGCTGAATGATGGAACAGGTCGTTGAAGGCCGTGTAATTAGGATGGGTTCAGTTGGGAGAAATGATGGTTACTTTTTGGTATCTTTTGAATAATGTGTTGTTTTGATAAAGAAAGGGTAGTGGTATGTTAATGAAATGTTTTTAGGAAGTGTTGTAAATTATGTGGTTTTGGGTTTCATGCATGTTTTCTATACTTGGGTTTTATAAATATCGGTTGGATGTTTTATTCATGTTTTCTCGTCGTGCCCGAGTTGCAAGATCCAAGTGAACTCGTTGTCAAACTAGCCTAGGTAGTACCTAGTGAGGTCTACTACCGAGTAGCGCCCGGTGTAAAGACGGGGTGTGACTCGGATAAAGTTGTTGTTGCCAAGATCAAAAATAAATAACCCTATTCTACTAACTAGTATAGTAAGCAAGCAAGGGGTCGAACCCAAGAGAATCGGGATTTTGAATAATCAGCAGGAAACAAGACAAGGGTTTTTGGAAGTTTAAGCAAACAAACAAACAAGCAAATAATATTTGGGATTAAATCAATGGAAGGAAAGCAAAGTTTATTCAATCAATTCCACCTTTTTAATCATTCGATCATCAATTCATCCACTTTTCTATTAATTCCCAGGTTAATTCCAATCCTTATAAAAGATTTCCGCTTGTCCACGGTCCAAGCGAAAGGATGATATGAACAAGAACGCTTAATTCAAATCATGCAAAGTATTAAGGATAAAAGGATATTAAATCATTCAATCAAGCTACGAGTCTCATGCATAAAATAACAATCAAACACTCTTCTCAATTCTAGTCCACGGTCCTAGAAAAGAGTTGTTTCAAGGATAAATAAGATTGCACAGACAACAATCAAATTAATCCAAACAGTAGATCTAAGTCAATCAAACAAGTTGATCGGGCTCAAAAAATCAAACATAGATCATATAAATAAAAACAAGAGTTTTGATATTAACCAAGGGATAGAAAAGTTACCGAAATCTCACGAATTACATAAAAAGGCTTCCTTGATCAAACAAACTCCAAAGGAAATTAGTTCTCCATAATAGAATTAAAAACTAGAATAATCTCTAAAAGTATGCTAGAATGTGTAACCCTAAAGTGAAAACGAAACTAAGATTAAATAGTCGAAAATAAATCCGAAACCCTAAGATATAATTATAAATAAAAGATAAAATAAGCGAAACAAAGTCGGCGCTGAGCCAAAATCCGCGGGCGCGGATCCAAACCGCGAGCGCGGATCCACTCGAGTCCCTCGGCCGCGGATACTCCTCGATCCGCGAGCGTGGAATTGAACCGCGGGCGCGGATCTTCTGACACCTTACTGGTGGCAACTTCGGAGGTGGTTTTGACCCACTTAGAGTTGGAATTTGAACTCGCCGTACAAACATGAATTGTAGCTCTTCGAGTTAGCTTTCCAATGATACTAAATTCAGCTTCATCCGATCACCGTAGCTCCCGAACGATGTGTCACAAGAAAGTGGCGTCAAAACAACTCCAAATCAACACTTGTCTTCAAAACTCTTGCAATTCTTCAAATCGTGTCTTCGGTCTTCATATTACAATTATGCTCAAAACTAACCTAAACACACTCAAATCATGCCTAAAATACAAGAGTTAACCTATACTAAAATATAGTGTATCAGGTGTTACACCTGCAGCTCGGTACCGAGGAAGCTGAAGAGGGGAAACCGATGCTGGCACAGTAACGAAGTCCGACAGCTCGGTAACGAATGCTAAGGGTCGGTACCGAGGGTCATTGGCTCGGTAGCGAGAGTCGTCTGGGCTTGACGGTGTAGTGCCTTCGCCATTGAACGAGTAATACGCATCTCTGGCTCCTCTGGCTCTTGCTTCTCGTCCTCGGTGTCCTCCTTGTCGTCCCGGCTTGGCTCGGTGACATCTTGATGGGAAGGATTCACATCACAAGTGCAAAAAACATATACATGAAAATGCAACCTAGCATGCAACTATATACAATCTAACTAACATGAAACTTGTTTACGTCCCCCAAACATAAAATCTACATTGTCTCCAATGTAGAAAATAAAAGAGAGAAGAAAACACTAACCTTGGGTTACCTCCCAAGCAGCGCTTGTTTAAGGTCATTAGCTTGACCTTTCATCTTCTTTTAAGCACTCGGGTCAGGAGGGTCTTTGGTACCCACCCTAACCGAATCAAGATCAACTACAAGCTTCAGCTTATGCCTTTGTACTTTCAATTTTCCCGAGTTTTTTTGCCAAAGCTCATCTCCTCCTCCTTGTAAAACTCGAGTCACTATGTATGGCCCTGGCCATCTTGTTCCTTTGCTCCCAGGAAACATGTTGGATCTTTCATGAAATAGCATCACCCTGTCTCTTATCTTGACCTCAACCTTTGCTTTATCCTTCTTCTTTTTCGTTTGATCTCTACCTTTCATGTCCTTAGCACCATCACCAACTATGAGACTTTTAGCCTCCATAACTTGTTGAGAAGGTTAAGCAACATCAGCAAGTATTTCTCCTTGATCCACCTGTTCCTCAATAGCGGTCACACAAAGCTCTAATTGGTCCTTAGAGACCAAAAACATCAGTGATCCATGAACTTCCCTGTCTATGAAATCTATCCTGCAATCATGATCCTCAAAAGAAGGTTGTTTAATAGCTTTAGAAAGACTAAATTCGATTTTCTCATCACCTATTGTGAAGGAGAGGACCCCTTGCTTAACATCAATCTTGGTACATGTAGTAGCTAAAAAGGGTCTTCCCAAGATGACTAGGACAAGTATATCAACATCAATATCAAGCACAATGAAATCCACATGAATAAAGAACTTACATATACGAATAGGTACATCCTCAATGATTCCTATGGGGCGAACCGATGATCTATCTGCCATATAAAGTGTCATTCCTATAGGTCTAGGTTCTCCCAAACCCAATTCTTTGCAGATGGATAAGGGAACTGTTAGAAGATTTAGAGTTTTGATGGTTCAAGGAAAGTCAGTGACTCCGAGATTGCAAGTCGAGTCGGCAACTTGGCAAAGTCACTGACATGACCAGCTGGCGAGAGAACTATTTAAGGAAGGAACGCACAGATTGTGTGCGTGCATTTGGAGACAATTGGGCAGTTCTATTTTAGGAGAAGATCATCACAAAAGAGTGCTAAAATCAAAGAAAACCGATTAGTTCTCCTAGAATATTTTATTATGTGCATATTTGATATATTAGGAAAGATATGTAAAGATTGAGTGTGTGTCACTTCCCTAATCGAATGGGATTTGATACACATGAGATCTCCTTCTTTCTCTAGCTTAAATACCCTCATGTTTAGGATAGTGGTAAGATTTTGAGCGTCATTTGCAATTCTTGTAAGAAAGAAAGAGTGAACTTGTGCGTGAGATTCGTACAAGCTGTGTGTCCAGTGTTCTTAGGCATAGCGTGAGATTGAGAGTGTGAGTGCAAAGGTACAACATGGTTCAAGGGTGTGGGATTCATTCTTGTACACGGGAGAGCTTTGTAAACACTCAAGAAATCAATAGAGCGAGTCTAAGGGCTCTTGAAATCCGACCAAGTGAGAAGCTTGAAAGGGAGTGGTTTTTCTCTAAGTAAACTAGTTGGTTTACGAAGAGTTTCCACTATACATCGCTTGTCATTGACAGTTGGTAACGTTTGTTTTTCCTTTTTGTTTATTTCGCTCCTTTACTACTCAAAGTCAACGACTTCGCATGAGTTGTCAACTCGTTTAAGTACTAACGATCCTACAATTGGTATCAGAGCGAAGGCTCTAGATTGTGTTTTTTAGTACTTTTGTTACAGGAAAATGTCGTCCACCAACAATTCTGTGCGTGACTCTTTCTGGAAGCCTCCAATCCTCAAAGTTGGAGAGTATAACTTGTGGGTTGAACAGATGAAGACCCATATCTGCTCTCTGGATGGTCAGTTGTGGAAAGTGATAGAGGTTGGTCCGAAAACCTTTGCATTTGGTAAAGATGGAAAGACGGAAAAGACCACGGCTGAGTACGATGATGTTGACTTCAAGAAGCTTGAAAAGAATGCTAGAGAAAAGAAGGTCCTACATCATGCTCTCACGGACGGTGAACTCAAAAAGGTTATCGAATACACGACTACCAAGGAAATATGAGATGCGCTCAAAAGGCTTCATCAAGGAAATGAGGATGTCAAGAAAGATAGAATCATCGGTCTTGAAAGAGAATATGAGAATCTCTATCAAGGAAAGGGTGAGTGTCTTCGGGATTATCATTCAAGGTTCCAAACCATTGTCAATCAATTGGAATTCCTTGGAGAAAAGCTTCCTCAATGGAAGCAAACCAACAAACTGATCTCTGGATTGAACAAAAGCTGGGACACCATCGCGACATCACTGCTTACTCAAAAAGAAACCAAGGAGCTGACCTTGGAGGATGTTGTTGGTCAACTCACCATGTATGGAGGTATTCAACAAAGGAGAGAAGAATGTCTTGAATCCAAGAAAGTCAAGAACATTGCTCTAAAAGTTGAAAGGGCTTTCGACTTGGCTCAGGGAGACAATGACACTGAAGGAGTAGATGAGGATGTTGCTCTCATCTCCAGGGCTATGAAGAGAATATGAAATCGTAGCAAGGCTCCTGTCAAGGCACCCGAGTCGATCAAGGAAGGCAAGGATATGAAGGAGGTCATATGCTATCAATGCCAGGCAAAAGGACACTTTGCCAAGCAATGTCCAAAAAGGAAAAGTGGAGAAGCTGGTAAAGGAATGATTGCAACTTGGGATATGTCCGATGATGATGATGAAGTGGCGCCAGCAAGAGGAAACTGTTGTATGGCCATTGAAGACAAATGATCCCAAGAAGTAAATGACTTTGAACTTTCTTCTCTTCTTGCAAAAAAGTCTAGAGAACAGTTGGTTGTTATCATCGAAAAACTTGGAACTCAGGTCACTGAGTTAATAGAAAAAGTGGAAGAAAATGAAGAGACTATCTCCAATCTTTTCGATGATAACAAACTCTGGTCTTCTAAAGCTATTGAACTGGAAAAGATTTCTTCTCCTAAGTCAGTGACTTGTGAGTCATGTTCTGACTCAAAAACCCAACTTGTCGACCTGCAAAAGCAAGTTGAGGACTTGGAGAAACAAGTTGCTAACCTAGAAGAAGAAAGACTTATGCTTAGGCTTGAATATATTAAGCTTTCCAAAAACTAGAAGATTATAAAGTTGATGATGAGACTAAAAGAAAAAGATGGCTAGATGAGTTTGTTGCTGAAACGGCACAAGAAGGCAGAAATGACTATAAAAAGAAATTTGTGAAGGAGGTTGACAGGTGTGGGATTGGATTTGCTCATTCACCCAACACTCAGGGTACCAAACACGCTCCCCTTTTGTCTAAAGGTAAAGCCCCTATGGGTAGCGACAATGCAAGTTGTTCTACTCATGTGGTGGCAAAACAAGACAAAGGAAAGAAACAGTGGTATCTTGATCAAAAGGTGCACAATATGTGGCAAAAACAAACCCAGAACTCGGCTCTCTCACAAATTGATTTTCAATCACACATCAACAACAAACCCATCTATCCGGGCTACAACAAGTATGTTTGCCTAAAGTCTCACAGAACATGTTGGTATTGCGGCAAGGTTGGTCATTATCAACATGATTGTCACAAAAAGGCAAGAGATGAAGAAAATGCCAAGTCACAGACCCTGGATAACAGTTCTGAAAAACCTGTTGTCACTGACTGTCCTTCAGATTCTGTGTGTGCAAGATGTGACAAGTGTTGTCCTAGAAAGTACTATGTTTCCAAACTCAGAGGAGTTCGAAAACTCTGGGTTCATAAGAACAAATTCTTTCAATGCAGCTTGAAGTGGGTGACAAGGAGCCCTAGTTTATTGATAGTGCGTGCTCTACTCATATGTCCGGGAACCCCATGGATTTTGTCTCACTTCAAGAATACAATGGAGGTAATATTACCTTCGGCAACAATAGTAAAGGTGGTGTTTTTGGTATTGGTACGGTAAGATTTTCTAATAGGTTGACCATAGATAATGTGAATCTAGTTGATAATCTCAGCTTTAAGTTGTTAAGTGTTTCTCAAATTTGCGCTAATGGAAAATATCAAGTTGTCTTTGATAAGAAGGGTTGTCAGGTGCAAGAAATTGACTCGGGGAAGATTCTTCTGAAAGGGGTGTGTGAAAATAATCTCTACAAAGTGGACCCTTGTTTCAAACCCGAGGAAAAATTGTATCTTAGAACAATTACAGATGTTACCGACCTCTGGCACAAAAGATTTGGTCATGCGAGCTTTCAACTTCTGGACAAACTTCATAAGTAAGAGCTAGTTAGAGGACTACCCAAGATTGATCCGAACAAACATGAAGTTTTTGAGACTTGTGTAAGAGGTAAGCAGGTGAAGTCATCCTTCAAATCCAAGAAGGAGTTAAGTACCACTAAACCCTTAGAGTTAATACATATAGATTTATGTGGTCCCACGAGAATCCAAAGTCGTGGAGGAAATAGCTATATCTTTGATAATGTCGATGAATTTTCACGGTATACTTGGACAATTTTTCTGTCTTCTAAAGATCATGCCATTGAAGAATTTGAAGCATGGGTGAAGGCTGTTGAGAAAAAGCTTGGAGTTGCTCTTGTATTTGTCAGGTCAGATCATGGAACGGAATTCGACAACTTTGAGTTTCTGGTTTTCTACAAGAAAAATGGCCTAAGTCACAACTTCTCAACGCCAAGAACTACTCAACAAAATGGCGTGGTTGAGAAAAAGAATCGAGCCTTGGAGACCATGTCACGGACAATGCTTATTTCAAGTGATCTTCCAAGAAATTTCTGGGGTGAAGCGATTAACGCATCTTGCTATGTGATGAATCAAGCCATGCTTTGTCCACTCCTTGAAAAGACTCCTTATGAACTGCTTAGAGGAGTTAAGCCCAGTGTCGCTCACTTACGCACTTTTGGATGCAAGTGTTATGTTCACAGCAATGGCAAGGACAGTCTGGGAAAATTTGATCCAAGGAGTGATGTTGGAACTTTTGTAGGTTACTCTCCTCATCGTAAATCCTACAAAGTGTTCAACAAGAGGACGAGGAAGATTGAAGTAAGTGTTCATGTCGTGTTTGATGAGAACAGGATGGGAGGCTCGGTGATTGAGGATCATGATGATGGTGATCAAGGATATTATCTGGTTCAAGATGATCCACTTCCAGTTGCTGCATCAGAAAAGGAAATAGTAGTTAGTGACAATGTTGGTGTCGACGACTCAGATAGAAAAGAGGATAGTGATCAAGATCAAAGATCAAGTGACGGTGAGATAGATAATGAGAAAACGCCTGAGAGAAGCAAGTCCAGAAGACTTTGAAGAAGATTCAAAGAGAATGCCTCAAAACTCAAGTCGATGACTTGACCAAGCTACAAATCAGAAACTATGAACAGAAAAGTGCTCATCCTGTCACTAACATCCTTAGTGATTTCTCAAAGGGTGTACAAACCAGATCTTCTCTATCAACTTATTTGCTTTCAATGCTTTCATATCTATGTTGGAGTTGATATAGTGAAACCAGCCATGTCTCCTACCAACGTCGATGAGTTGATTCGAGTGCCTTAGTTCGATTGGCAGCTATGGTTGAAGAGTCTAACAAAAAGAGATGGGTCACTTTGATTCAACACAAGTTGAGCCCGGATTCTATGGATAGATGTATTGGGCCGAGTTTCATTGAATGGGGCGCCGATCACTTGTGCTATTGGGGCCTTGTTCATCATTATTTCCTAATTTAGATACATGGAATAGCTTGTCTCACTTTAGGGCTGAATTTAGTAAGTGACCGGGTGAGATAAGTTGTTACATGGGTCAAAGTCAACTCTTTGACTTGACCAATCTAAATTCTGGAAAATATCTTTATTATTATTTATTTATGGAACAATTTTATTCAGTTTTTATTATGGAGATTTCGGCCATCTAGGTTATGTTAGTTGGTTGATAATCTCTCTCCTATCTTTCTTGTTATGTTTTAGTTCGTTAGAGTTTGTTAGGAGTTTCCTTAATTAAATAAGTCAGATAAATCTTTATTTGATTTATTTAATTTAAGGGAATCTAGGGCCGGTTGGGAGCTTGCCTTGCTCTCCAAGAAGTTGCTTTGTAATTCATATAAATACTCTTGCATTTCATTAATAAAAATTCAGCTTGAGATTAGATAAACCCTAAATTGATTTTATCTAGTCTTTGGTTCAAAATACTTACGTGTTTTCAGCAATTGCATTCAAGAGACGTTCTACATCATCATTAAATCCGAAATCTCTCTCGTGTTCCATTGGTTTTAATTTCAGTTTTGATTCATTGATTTGATCAAATAGTTTAGTTCTAGTTTGATTATCCATATCAACTAGTTCATCAACTAGAATTAGTGTTCGAGCCATTCTAGTTGAACTATCTATTGACTTATTAAAGTGATTCAAAATCAGTTTGCTCTTCACTTAGTTCGAAATTCTAAGTTACTTACACCACAAGTTGTTAACTTTGAAAGCCAATTCAAGTTTGAATCGAGATTACTAGGCAAGGTCGAGATCTTGTGTGGTTCAAACGAGATCAACGAGAAGTAATCCGAGGCGATCACGTATCAAGTGGTATCATTCATCCAGCGTCTCGACATGTAATATTTTTTTACCTTAATTTGCTTTTTAGTCGATTAATTCAGTTTTTGATCTTAAAGCCTATACCTTTACCCAAAGTTATAAGTTTTGAGACCAAAATCTGATTTTTCCATACCAAACCTCTATAATTGCGCCACCACCACTACAAATCACCGCCGACATCCTTTGAATTGGTGTCGCTCCACCAAGCCGCACCCTCCACCACCACATCAGCCACCGTCCGCCACCAGTGCCTTGGTGTTCGGACCACCACAAACCCTAATTCACCAACACCACCCTCGAAAACCCTAACCCCAGCCGCGACACACCAAACCCTAATTCCCCTTGTTTGTTGCTTGCACCCTAAGTAACTAACAACCTATGAGATATTTAAGGGATTTGATGCATGTTTATGGTTAATTAGTTGAGTTTGATTCCAATTTAAGATTAGCATATTGTTTTCCTACAATTTTATGAGTTTTCAATTAACATAGCATGATTGATTGAGATTCATATTGCTTGAATTTAATTGCTGATTTTTGTGTTGCATCCCCTCATAAATTAGACCATACCTTTGCTTCTTTGTTTAATTTGGCTTCTAGTTGGTATCATTGGTAGCACAAAAATCACTTCCAAAAAAAAATAAGTTTGTTATTTTCCCTTTGTTTGCATTCATTGTTTGTTTGTTCAATTCAAGCACAAGAGCAGTTTGTGCATAAAAAAAAAAAAAAACATATCCGCTTGAAGAAGTGATCTACCCCAGCTAGTTTCAAGCCACTTTCACCCCTAGTGATTGCTTGCTAGAAAAGTAGTTGGTAATCACTTTGTATGAAAATTGTGACAACACTACAAAAGTCACAAAGCCTACCTTTTTCTGTCCTTGCTTACATTGATTGGCATTACTTTCTTGCTAAAAGGGTCACTTGAGAGATTGCATGTTTTTGAAGCTTATAAAGGGAAATTGTGCATTGCTTTTCTAGTTGCATACTTGCTAATTACTTAAGCTGCGTTTTTCCTTTATTTATCATTAGAACACCATATCCACACCATTACTACCTCTTTTCAACCTAAAAACTGAATTGGTTGATTGGATTGCTTTGAGGTCAAGTTTTCGCTTGATAACGGTGTGGTATTTCTTGTTATTTTTGTGACCTTCGCAGGCTAAGCAATGGCAATAGTAGAAGAACCCAATCCTACTGCATTGAATTTAACTAAGGAGGCCATCGATTTCATTAGATTGGCCATTAGTGAAGGTGTAAAAGAGGGTCATCAAAGGGCCATTGAAGTTGTGAGTGCTGCGTTGAATCCAAGATTGCAACGAATGGAAGAAGAAATTTCGGCCTTTATAGAGAGCTCACAATCTCTTCAAAAAGACGCCCCTTCACTACAACAACAAGTTGATCCAAATCAAGCCTCAGCTAGCAACAAAGGCAAACAACATGTAGAAGATGAAGAGCATGATGTGCTTGCTAGCTACAAAAGAGAACACGACCTCCCTGGCCAATACTCTCCTAATGGTGGCCGTGGAAGAGGCCGTGGCAATTTGATGAGGCAGACGCCGGTCACGCACCAACAAGTCTACACTCGGTAATCGGTGCAGCTACCTCAAGCCACTCATCAACAACAACAACAACAATTTAACAATCCTTATGATGATGTGACATATGGCTATCCTAGGGAAGAACAACGCCCATGGAACCCTCCCCTTGATGATTTCTACGATCAAGCTGAAGTTGTAGAAGAAATTCCACCGGCTTATGGAGTAAGGAGGCCAACCAATTCCACCAACAACCAGAATGTAGCTCAAATTGGTAAAAGGGATATAAAGATCAAAGTTGAACCATTCAGCGGAGAGCTTAATCCGGAGAAATATCTAGAGTGGGAGCAAGCTACTAACTTCATTCTAGATCATTTGGGCCATGAAGAGTGGGAGAAAGTTGTTGTTTTTGTCATCCACTTTGTTAGGACCGCTAGAAATTGGTGGTTTCGAATGAAGGAGGATAGAATTCGAAAGGCCTTGCCTCCTATTGAAACTTGGAACCAGCTGAAGTTTGTGATGAGAAAGATTTATGTGCCTGAAGAACACACCGAGCACATGAGGCTTAAAGTGGCCACTTGCAAACAAGGTTTCAAGTCTCCAACCGAGTACTTTAATGAGCTTGAAGATTTGAGCTTCAAGGCTGGAATTCACCATTCTCAACGTTCTTTGAGGACGCAATTCATGGCTAGACTGAATCAAGCTATAAAAGACACACTTGAGATTCAACAAATCAAGGATCTCAATGCATTAGTACATTCAGCCCAACTACTCTATGAGCAACAAGAACGGAAGAAGAAGGAAGCTTGGAATGCTCCAAAAAGGTATCCATCTAACTCTAGTTCAAATTCCCATTCTTATTCTTCTAATCCTTCTATGCAGCAAAAGGGAGCTTCTATCTCGCCTAAACCAGGTACAATGACACCTAGACGTCACATAAATGGCCCTCAGACGCAGCCAAGGACAAGAGACATTGTGTGCTACAAGTGTCAAGGAAGAGGCCATTTAGCTAAACATTGTTCAAACTAAAAGCAGTGCTCCTTACCACTAATGGTGGTTATGTGAGTGATGAAGAGATACTTCCAAATCAAGTGGAGGAGGAGAATCTTGGCCATGAAGGGGATGACGTTGAGGCCATCGAACCTGATTGCACGGAACATCCCTTAACTTTGGTAACCATGCGTACTCTTAATTTACAAGAAACACCTAGGCTAGATCAAAGGGAAAACATTTTTCATACTAGGTTTACAGTGAAGAATCAAGTGATATGCATGATAATTGAGTGGTAGCTGTTGTAACATTATAAATGCTAAAGTAGTTGATCACTTGCAATTAAAAACTCAACCTAGGGCTATTAGTTATGGTCTTAATGGAATTAATGATTCAGATGGTCCTAATCTTGTTACACATCAGTGTTTAGTCCGTGTTTCCATTGGTAATTATGTTGATGATATTATGTGTGATGTGGTAAACATGGAATGCACTCATATCTTGTTAGGAAGGCTAGGAGAGTTATTTATGATGGCATGCTTAATACCTATTCGTTTAACTATAACGGGATGAGAGTTTCTCTTCTACCATTTTCGCCCCAACAAGTTTTACAGGACCAAGCTAAGGCACTAAGGCGTGCCAAAGAGGAGCAAGAGGCAGCCGAAGCCGTGGCCAAGGCAACCAAGTGGCGCCCGACGTAGCTACAGAAACGAGCGCTGTTACCCAGTCTCCACCCGTTCAAATTGGTCCAAATTTTAGGACAACATCAAACACATGCGGAGATACTGAATGGGAGAAAAAACGCATAGAAATTCGCCCTAATTTGTTAAAAGTGCCGAGCATTACTTCAGGTAGAGCAGCTGAGACGAAAACGGGGCTATCTCCCAATCCACTCGGGCGTTCTGGCTCAAATTTTGGGAGCAACTCAAAAATTCAGAGAGCTACAATCCAGGAGGAAAACCCCCCTAAAAATTACCCAATAATTGGTTTAAAAGGCGGAGTAGAGAAGCGCTCTATAATAGCATAGTCTAGTACTTCTTTCCCTAACTCTTATTGTTTGATTCTTATGAGGAAGGAAATACTAATTATAAATCAAGATATTTCTCATCTTCCTACATGTATTCAAGATGTTGTACAGGAATTTGAGGATGTCGTGCCAGAAGAGTTGTCACAAGGCCATCCACCAATTAGAGGCATTGAGCATCAAATTGATTTGGTGCTTGGTGCTTCTTTACCAAACCGAGCAGCTTATAGAGCGAGTCCAGAGGAGATAAATGAGATACAAAGACAAGTGCAAGACCTCATGGACAAGGGCTATGTACGTGAATCGCTTAGCCCCTGCGCGGTTCCGGTGATTTTGGTGCCAAAGAAGGATGGAACTTGGAGAATGTGTGTTGATTGCAGGGCGATCAACCAAATAACAGTTAAGTACCGCCATCCCATTCCTAGATTAGATGATATGCTTGATGAATTGCATGGTGCAAATTTCTTTTCTAAGATTGATTTAAGAAGTGGGTACCATCAAATCAAAATGAGGGAAGGGGATGAGTGAAAAACTGATTTTAAAACTAAGTATGGCTTATATGAATGGTTAGTAATGCCTTTTGGACTGACTAATGCACCTAGTGCTTTTATGAGGCTTATGAACCATGTTTTAAGAAGATACTTAGGAAAGATTGTAGTAGTCTACTTTGATGACATCTTAGTTTATAGCAAAACTTTGCATGAACATGTAGATCATCTTAGGGCTGTTTTGGACACTTTGAGATTGAAAAAGCTTTATGTTAATTTAAAGAAGTGTTCTTTTTGCTCAGAATCTACTGTTTTTCTTGGTTTTGTTGTGTCTAAAGGTAGATTGAAGGTAGATGAAGAGAAGCTCAAGGCTATCAAGGAGTGGCCACAACCGACTACACCAACCATGGTTCATTTATTTCTCGGCTTGGTTGGCTTCTATAGGCGTTTTGTGCGTGATTTTAGCACCATAGCAGCCCCTCTCCATGAGCTTACAAAGAAGGACACATCATTTAAATGGAGAGAGCAATATGAGAACGCCTTGACCACTTTGAAGGACAGATTGTGCAACGCCTCGGTGCTTCAACTCCTTGATTTCTCTAAGGAATTTGAGATTGAGGTGGATGCATCAGGCCACGGCATAGGAGGCGTCCTCTTGCAAGACAAGAAACCCATAGCTTATTTTAGTGAAAAGCTTAGTGGGGCTGAGTTGAATTACCCTACTTATGATAAAGAACTGTATGCTTTAATTAGGGTTTTAAAAACTTGGTCTCATTATTTGTGGCCTAAAGAGTTTGTAATTCATTCTGATCATGAGCTCTTGAAGTATTTAAAAGGTCAATCAAGACTCAGTAGGCGACATGAAAGATGGGTTGAATTCATGGAGACCTTTCCTTATGTTGTCAAGCATAAGAAAGGCAAAGAGAATGTGGTAGCCGACGCCCTTTCTCGCAGATACGTTCTCTTGAACCAATGTGATGTGAAAATCCTTGGATTTGCAATGATTAGGGAATTGTGTGCTAGTGATTCTCAATTTGCTGAAATTTACAAAAATTGCATGTCTAGGGGAGAAGTTGACTCTTACTTTGTTGATGATGGTTATTTGTTCAAAGCTGGAAAATTGTGTATACCTTCATCTAGCATTCGTAGGTTGTTAACTAAAGAAGTGCATGAATCAAGAGCACATAGAGGGTTAGAGAAAACACTTGAAGTCTTAAAAGAACACTACTATTGGCCAAATATGAGTAATTATGTGCTTAGATTTGTCAAAAGTTGTGTTGTTTGTGCTAAAGCCAAATCCAGGCTTAACCCTCATGGCTTGTACCAGCCCTTGCCTATTCTTAGTTCTCCTTGGGAGGACATTTCTATGGACTTCATTGTTGGATTGCCTAGAACTAGGAAAGGTAGATACTCTATTTTTGTGGTTGTAGACCGATTCTCTAAAATGGCTCATTTTATTCCATGTCACACGACTGATGATGTTGTGCATATTGTTGATTTATTCTTTAGGGAAATTGTTAGATTGCATGGCATTCCTTGCACAATTGTTTTAGATCGTGATGCTAAATTTCTAAGTTATTTTTGGAAAAGTTTGTGGTCTAAGTTGGGAACTAAATTGCTATTTTCTACCTCATGTCATCCACAAACTGATGGGCAAATTGAAGTTACTAATAGAACGTTAGGGGTTTTATTAAGAACTATGCTTAAAGCTAACCTCAAACGTTGGGAAGATGTTTTGCCTTTTATGGAATTTGCTTATAACAGGTCAATCCATTCAGCCACTAAAATGACCCCTTTTGAGGTTGTTTATGAGCTGAATCCAAGGACGCTAGTGGACTTGATGCCTCAGCCATAGAAAGGAAAGGAGAGCTTAGAAGCTAACAAGAGGGTTGAGTTTGTGAAGAAGCTACATGAGAGGACTAAGATGCACTTGGAGCGGAAATCCATGAAGTATAAGGCCCATGCTGACAAGGGGCAAAAACAGGTTGTCTTTGAAGAAGGTGATCTTGTTTGGGTGCATCTTAGGAAGGAGAGGTTTCCCAACCAAAGAATGAACAAGCTAGATCAGTGTGGCGATGGACCATTTCGATCCTCAAGAGGATCAACCCAAATGCTTATCATGTTGACTTGCCTGGTGAGTATAATGTCCATCCAACATTTAATGTGGCTGATCTTTCTCTTTATCTGCCAGATTTTGATTCCGACGTCGAATCAGAGACTATTCGAGCTCAAGTGGAGGAGAATGATGCAATGAAACCACCCATGTCTCCTACCGACGTCGATGAGTTGATTCGAGTGCCTTTTGATGGACCAATTACAAGAAGTCTAGCTAAGAAGATTTCTCAAGGGACGACAGCGATCTTAGTTCGATTGGCAGCTATGGTTGAAGAGTCCAACAAAAAGAGATGGGTCACTTTGATTCAACACAAGCTGAGCTCAGATTCTATGGATTGATATATTAGGCCGAGTTTCATTGAATGGGGTGTCTATCACTTGTGCTATTGGGGCCTTATTCATCATTATTTCCTAATTTAGATACATGGAATAGCTTGTCTCACTTTAGGGCTGAATTTAGTAAGTGACCGGGTGAGATAAGTTGTTACATGGGTCAAAGTCAACTCTTTGACTTAACCAATCTAAATTGTGGAAAATATCTTTATTATTATTTATTTATGGAACAGTTTTATTCAGTTTTTATTATGGAGATTTCGGCCATCTAGGTTATGTTAGTTGGTTGATAATCTCTCTCCTATCTTTCTTGTTATGTTTTAGTTTGTTAGAGTTTGTTAGGAGTTTCCTTAATTAAATAAGTCAGATAAATCTTTATTTGATTTATTTAATTTAAGAGAATCTAGTTAGTTTTATTTAGAATATTTTATATTATCTTGGGAAGCAAGCAAAAGCCCATAAATACCCCTCTAGGGCCGGCTGGGAGCTTGCCTTGCTCTCCAAGAAGTTGCTTTGTAATTGATATAAATACTCTTGCATTTCATTAATAAAAATTCAGCTTGAGATTAGATAAACCCTAAATTGATTTTATCTAGTCTTTGGGCCAAAATACTTACGTGTTTTCAGCAATTGCATTCAAGAGACGTTCTACATCATCATCAAATCCGAAATCTCTCTCTTGTGTTCTATTGGTTTTAATTTCAGTTTTGATTCATTGATTTGATCAATTAGTTTAGTTCTAGTTTGATTATCCATATTAACTAGTTTAGCGTTCGAGCCATTCTAGTTGAACTATCTATTGACTCATTAAAGTGATTCAAAATCAGTTTGCTCCTCATTAAGTTCGAAATTCCAAGTTACTTACACCACAAGTTGTTAACTTTGAAAGCCAATTCAGGTTTGAATCGAGATTACTAGGCAAGCTCGGGATCCTGTGTGGTTTAACTGAGATCAACGAGGAGTAATTCGAGGCGATCACGTATCAAGAGCCCAAGAATGTTGAACAAGCTTTGAAAGATTCGGATTGGGTCAGTGCCATGCAAGAAGAGTTACATCAGTTTGAGAGAAACAAAGTTTGGCACTTGGTGCCAAGGCCAAAGGGAAGAGCTGTGATTGGAACACGTTGGGTGTTCAGGAATAAGCTGGATGATGAAGGAAATGTTGTCAGAAACAAAGCAAGGCTGGTAGTTAAAGTATACAATCAGCAGGAGGGCATTGACTATGATGAGACATTTGCTCCAGTGGCTCGTCTTGAGGCTATTCGATTGCTCATCATGGGTTCAAACTACAACAAAGGGATGTCAAGACTGCATTCTTGAATGGATATCTAAAGGAGGAGGTGTATGTTGAACAAACTCCCGGTTTTGAAGATGTCGCCCACCCGGATCATGTCTACAAACTGGACAAAGCTCTTTATGGATTAAAGCAAGCACCGCGTGCTTGGTATGATCGTTTGTCTCAGTTCTTGATTCAACATGGTTATGTTCGAGGAGAAGTAGACAAGACTCTGTTCTTATTGAAGGAAGGAGGCCATACATTGGTTGTTCAAGTCTATGTCGATGACATCATCTTTGGTTCAACATATGATAAGTTGGTGAAGAAGTTCGTTGACCTCATGTCTAGTGAGTTTGAAATGAGCATGGTCGGTGAGCTCAAGTTCTTTTTAGGACTTCAAGTTGTTCAAAGTGAGGATGGGACACGAGTTCATCAATAGAAATATCTCAGAGAATGTGTTAAAAAGTTCGATCTTGAGAGTTCTAGACCGTTTGATACTCCCATGTCGCCGACTACCTCACTTGGAAAAGATGACAAGGATCCAGAAGTCATTGCTACTATGTACAGGGGTATGATTGGATCTTTACTCTATCTTACTGCGAGTAGACCCGATATTGTGTTTGGAGTTTACCTATGTGCTAGATTTCAAGATGATCCAAGAGAGTCCCAGTTAAAAGAATCATTCGATATCTTAAGGGGACTGACAATCTGTGCTCAATTTCTTGGGCCTTGTCTTGTGTCATGGGGATCTAGAAAGCAAAATTCTATTGCTCTATCAACAGTAGAAGCAGAATACATTATGGTTGCAGCGTGTTTCTCTCAACTCTTATGGATCAAGCAACAAGTCAATGACTATTGTGTGAAGTGTGGGTCAGTGCCCATACTGTGTGACAACACTAGTGCAATCAACATCTCAAAGAATCCGGTGCAACACTCAAAGACAAATCACTTTCTTCGAGATTGTGTGGAAAAAGGCATGGTCACTATGGAATTCTGTAGAACAAGTGATCAAAGAGCAGACATCTTCACAAAGGCCTTAAATCGTGAACCCTTTGAACAACTCCGCATGGAACTAGGTATGATCTCTCTTCAATGATCTATTTCCCTACATGAATTCCCTCAATGACTGGCTAGAATTGATTGCTTTACATATGTTTTGAAGTGATATTTTTATGGTATAAAACTTTGCATTCTTGATAGACATCATGTTTAGGAAACGTCATGCATTTGACTTGTCGGTGACTTTTACTACATTCAGTATGTGTGCAACCTTTTTGAGCTCTTTGTTTTAGCCCAAAAGAATCAACCTGATGATCCTAACCCTCATTACAAGCCCAAATGATGGTTGATTGTAATGCTTGTCCCTGACCTATCATGGTTGAGAGTCTCTACGAGCCCTATTTAATCTTTTCTTAAACGGAGACTTATCTTCATGATCGACAAATCCACACATATATCATGTTTCATGCTTGGTTTTCTTTGGCACTCCCTGTGCAAACTCAACACCAAGTAATTTCATTAGAGAGAGTCATGGGTTGTGCAAAAGTCAAGGACATATAAGAAGAACAGATTCTGAGATATGGGTCGCCGACTTGATCAAGGGTCAGTGACTGTGTGTTGTGGCGCGTGAATGAGATCATGGCTTAACAAGATCTTTTGAAATTGGAAAGTTTTTCAAAAAGGAAGAAAGAGAAGATCTGGTGATTTGACAACTTCTTTTAATTGGGAAGTTCACGTCTTAAATACTTCAACCGTCATTAGAAAAGGTACGCTCAAAATGTCTTCTCTCTCTCTCGAACTCAAACCCTCAATCCATCAACCCTCTTCAATGGCGTCCCCTTCCAACACCTCAAACCGCTTTGTCTCTCCCCCATGACTCGACTAAAGTCGTTGTGCCGAGATCAAAAATAAATTACCCTAAATTACAAACCAAGTATAGCATGCAAGTAAGGGATCGAACCCAAGAGAATTGGTATTCTGAACAATCAGCAAAGAACAAAAGCAAGGGTTTGAGAGTTTAAGCAAGTAAACAAATCTAAGTTCAAATCAATTAAAGGAAAGCAGAGTTCATTCAATCAATTCCACCTTTTTAATCATCCGATCATCGATTCATCCACTTTTCTATAATTCCTAGGTTAATTCCAATCCTTATTAAAGATTTCCGCTTGTCCACGGTCCAAGCGAAACTATGATATGAACAGGGACGTTTAATTCAAATCATGCAAAGTATTAAGGATAATAGGATATCAAATCATGTAATCAAGCTACGAGTCTCATGCATAAAATAACAATCAAACACTCTTTCTCAATTCTAGTCCACGGTCCTGGAAAAGAGTTGTTTCAAGGATAAATAAGATTGCACAGACAACAATCAAACCTAATCCAAACAGTAGATCTAAGTCAATCAAACAAGTTGATCAGGCTCATAAAATCAAACATAGATCATGGAATTAAAAACAAGAGTTTTGATATTAACCAAAGGATAGAAAAGTTACCAGAATCTCACGAATTCAATAAAAAGGCTTCCTTGATCAAACAAACTCCAAGGAAGATTAGTTCTCCATAATAGAAATAAAAACTAGGTTCAAAGTAAAAGTAGTCTCCAAATGTATGTTAAACTGAATACGAAACTAGGCTTAAATAGTAGAAACAACCGAAATAACCTAATACTAAAGATATAATCAAAGAAAAGATAAAATAAAACTGAGTCGGCGCGCTGGAAACAACGAGCCGCGAGCGCGGGTCAGCATCCGTGGGCGCGGGTCTTGCTCGATCATCAACCCTCGCGGTTCTGGCACTAACCGCGGTCTCGGGTCCAAACCCGCGGTTGCGGGTCCTTCGACAACATTCTAGTATCAACTTCGGAGGTGGTTTTGACCCACTTAGAGTTGGAATTTGAACTCGCCGTAACAAACAAGAATTGTAGCTCTTCGAGTTAGCTTTCCAATGATACCAAATTCAGCTTAATCCGATCACCGTAGCTCCCGAACGATGCGTCACTAGAAAATGGCGTCAAAACAACTCCAAATCAACACTTGTCTTCAAAACTCTTGCAATTCCTCAAATCGTGTCTTCGGTCTTCATATTACAATTATGCTCAAAAACTAACCTAAACACACTCAAATCGTACCTAAAATACAAGAGTTAACCATACTAAACTAGAGCGTATCACCCCATGCTCCAACGAAAGTTCAGAATCGGCAAGAAGGAAGATTGTTGCTCTTTTTGCTGACGATGTCCTTCACTCGATAATGGCCGGACAACCTTCTCCGTCAATCGCCCTCCGAACCGCCATGGAAGCACCATCCCAGAACCCCTCTTCCCCACAAAACCCAAATCCTAATTCGTCTCCTCCAAAATCAACTCCCACTTCTCCCATTCCCACCGAAAAACCCCAAATTCCTCAATCCCCATAACAAGAAACCTAAACCCTAACCCCTTTACCGGAATCGGAATCTGGAACTCCGCGCCAAACGGCGCTACCGGCGGTTGTACCAGAAACCGGTGAAGTATCCTTACCCGAACACAAGGGAAGAGAGATTGAGGAAGAGAGAGTGAAAACTCCAAATTTGGAGCCCATGGATTTCGAAGAAACCGAAATGGTTGTTGTGTCATTCGAAGAAAAAGAAGAAGGGAAAGGCTTAGAGGCTGTAACAAAAGGCATGCAAGTGCAAACTGAAGTGGAATAAGTCCAACGGCTATCTTCCAAAGATCAATCAAAGGAGTTCAGTGACTCTCCAATAGTCACTGACAAGGTAGCTGTTCTGACCGTCGATGACAAGACCTCTGAGAAGGAGAACTCTCCAAAGGAGCCTTTGGAAATTTCTAATGAAGGTACTCATTCTGATCCTCGAATAGTTTTTGAAAAATCTAAGAAAGTAGAATCTGTCAAGAGGAACTTGGAAAAGGATTTGTTTAATGATGACTCTGAATTGCTGAAACAGGAAGAAATTGAAATGCCTCCCTCTTCTCGCCCTAAAACTAGATCGGCCATTGCTAGAGCCACGGCTATGGCTCTTAAGGCTAAAAAGGCTAAGGGGTTGGCAACCCCCGATGCTGCATCAGAGGGCAATGACTCTTCTTTCTCTGAGAAGGTCACAAGGAAGAAAAGAGGGAGGTCACCACCAAAATCTGGTGTTGGTTCTAGCAAAAAGAAGAAGACTGGTGTTGTTGTTGATATGACCTCTAGGGAGTTCAACAAAGATCTTTTGTGGGAAGAGAACTTCTTAGAGGAGTACAAGTTGACTAAGGTTAATGACTGGCTCAAGAAGCAAAAATAGGATCATTTGATTCAAGGAGAATACGAGTACAATCCTCAAATGGTCAAGATGTTTTATGAATCGCTAGAGATCGAGGATACTCGGAACATGACTATAGGGTAATACACTGCTGGAAAGAAGAAGTACTCCTTTACTAGCAAGGATGTCAGTGACATCTTAGAGCTGCCACATGAAGGTTTTGTTGAGTACTACAAAGGATCATGGCCAGAAGGAGTCGATGACCGTGAGATCATTAAAACTATCACTGACAGTGACGATAATTTCACCAGTCTATATTTGGTCAACAAGATAGGAATTGAAAAGAAGGTGATGTTCAATTACCTAATCAGCAATCTGCTACCACGAGAACTTAAAAGAAATGCCGCTTCGATTCAAGATTTGCTTGCTATGGACAAGGTTCTCAAGGAGAAGAAGGTGAACATGTCTAGACTGATGATGCTCCACATGAAACATGTGCTTGAAACTGCTAAGCATGCACTTCCGTATGGTATGCTGATTTCTTTGTTAATGACTGAGCACAAAGTCTATGTGAATGGTGGTGATGTCCTCAACGTCAAGCTCCTGAACAAGGAAATGATCAGGAAATTTGGCTGGAATCTGGTTGATGGAAAGTGGGTTTCAAAAACTTCTGAGGTCAGTGACAAGGATCACCAGGAAGAGGGAATCCAGTCTGCTCAAGTGGTCGGTGAACTGAAAGATCTTAAGGAGCAGAATATGATTATCAAGGGGATGATTGAGAAGCTTCAGAACATGTGTGGCACAGTGCTTTCAAAGATCAGTAAGATAGAGGAAAGGCTTAATGACTTTGGCTTTTGATGTCAGTGACTGCAGCACACTCATGACTAACTCTACCCTTCTTTTCTACCCCTACCACATCATTCCTCTCAGTTTAAAGACTTCTTTGTTTTAAGTTCGATTTGGTTGTATTGCATTTCTGAATTGTTTGTGTTTGCATCGTACATTATCCTTTGTTATGGTGGATGACTATCTATGCTTGTTTTGATATTATTTTTAAGTCTCCATATTTGCCTCTGACTTCTTTTCTTGTTTTAGCTATCTTTTTTATGATGCCAAAAGGGGGAATTAACCGGGGGAATAGATTTATTAAGGGGATCTTAACTGAAACCATGTGGATATTAAGCTTAGGGGGAACTTTTTATGGCTTTTGTATTTTTTCTCTTTATACTATGATGTTGTATGTATGCGGCAAAGATCTTATCAGGACAGGTTGTTTGTCAATATCAAAAAGGGGGAATTTGTTAGAAGATTTAGAGTTTTGATGGTTCCAAGAAAGTCAGTGACTCCAAGATTGCAAGTCGAGTCGGCGACTTGGCAAAGTCACTGACATGACCAGCTGGCGAGAGAACTATTTAAGGAAGGAACGCACAGATTGTGTCCGTGTATTTGGAGACAACTGGGCAGTTCTATTTTAGGATACGATCATCACAAAAGAGTGCTAAAATCAGATAAAACCGATTTGTTCTCCTAGAATATTTTATTGTGTGCATATTTGATATATTAGGAAAGATATGTAAAGATTGAGTGTGTGTCACTTCCCTAATCGAATGGGATTTTATACACACGAGATCTCCTTCTTGCTTTGGCTTAAATACCCTCGTGTTTAGGATATGGTAAGATTTTGAGCTTCATTTGCAATTCTTGTAAGAAAGAAAGAGTGATCTTGTGCGTGAGATTCGTACAAGTGGTGTGTCGAGTGTTCTTAGGCATAGCGTGAGATTGAGAGTGTGAGTGCAAAGGTAGAGCGTGGTTCAAGAGTGTGGGATTCATTGTTGTACATGGGAGAGCTTTGTAAACACTCAAGAAATCAATAGAGCGAGTCTAAGGACTCTTGAAATCCGACCAAATGAGAAGCTTGGAAGGGAGTGGTTTTTCTCTAAGTAAACTAGTTGGTTTACGAAGAGTTTCCACTATACATCGCTTGTCATTGATAGTTGGTAACGTTTGTTTTTCCTGTTTGTTTATTCCGCTGCTTTACTACTCAAAGTTGACGACTTCTCAAGAGTCACCGACTCGTTTAAGTACTAAGGATCCTACAGGAATAATACTAACACTAGCTCCAAGATCACATAAAGTATCATAAGTAGTATTTCCAAAGACAATAGGGATAGAAAAGTTACCTGGATCTTCAAGTTTTCTAGGAAGCTTGTTTTGGATAAGCGCATTGCACTCCTTGCTTAGAGACACGGATTGTCATTCATCAATATTCCTCTTGTTGGATAGGATCTCTTTTAAGAACTTCACATAAGAGGGCATTTTCTTCAAGGCGTCCGTGAAAGGAATGTTGATGTAGAGCTTATTCAATACATCCACAAATTTTCTAAATTGTGGATCCAATTGGGCTTGAGCTTTTCTTTGAAGGAATGGTAGAGGTGGCTTGTATGGTGGTGGAGGAACATATGGAGGCTCATTCTCATCTTCTTTTGACTCCTTAGGGACCTCTTTCTCTTGTAACTCACTCTCCTTCACCTTTTAAGTCATTGGTGGAGTTTCAAGTTCTCTTCCACTTCTTAGAGATATAGCATTCACTTGGCCTTTTGGGTTAGCTTCAGATTGACCAGGCAATTGACCACTGGGTCTTGGAGCACTCAAGGTTTGTTGAGCTCATTGTTGCTCAAACAACTTCTGCTGCTTTTTCATCTCTTGTAACTCTGATATCACCTCCTGTTGAAAGGATTGGCTTGCTTTTTGACCCACCACAAGTTGCTCAAGTAGAGTCTCCATTGTTGATTGTTGTGGTTGTGGTGGAGGAGGAGTAGTTTGTGGTTGAGGAGCTTTTGGTCGAAATCCAGGTTGTTGTCTTTGTTGTGCTTGACTATTTTCATAGGAGAAGTTTGGGTGATTCCTCCAACCGAGGTTGTAAGTATTTGAGTGTGGGTCATTCCTTACATCCCGATTGTAGTTATTCATGTAGTTAACTTCTCCTTCTTGTGGCTCACGTTGAGAAGCATACAAATGACAAGTTGATATTAAGTGATCACCTGCTCCAAAAATTGACTATTTACCACTAAGCTGAATGGTGTAGGACCAATGGGCTTTCCTGCTGTTGTAGCTATTTCCATATGCTTCACCTTTTGAGTAAGAAAATCAACCTAAGTTCTCAATTGAGTATTGGCATCAACTTCATACATCCCAGAGGCTTTCTTGGCACTAGATGTAGAGCGAAAATCAGAATAATTATAGGAATGCAATGCAGTTCTTTCAATCAAATCTCATTCATCGTCTGTTTGCAGATTAGACAAGCCACCTCCAGATGAGGCGTCAATTACTAGGCGAGTTGCACTATCAATTGCATTATAAAAGATATCAAGAAGTGCCACCTTAGATTGCCCATGATAAGGGAACAACACAAGAAGCTCCTTGAATCTCTCCCAAGCTTCACAATAAGACGCTCTATCTTTCATCTTAAAATTATTGATTTGTTGCCTCATCTCAGAAGTCTTCTTAGGTGGGAAGTATTTGTTCAAGAAGGCTGAGGCTAACTCATCCCATGTTTTGATGGAGTTTTGAGGAAGATTCTTGAACCATGTCTTGGCCTTGTCCCTTACAGAGAATGAGAAGGCTTTGAGTGTGTCATCAGGGACATCATGGATTTTGACAGTTTCCATGAGCTCAATAAAAGTAGTTTGGTGCTGATGAGGATTTTCAGATGGAAGACCTCCAAATTGATTTTGTTGAACCATGTTGATCAAGGAGGGCTTCAATTCAAAGTAACGAACTTGCACCTCAGGATAGACAACACCAGAAATAGGCCCATGTTGAGCCGGCCTCATGTATTCAGCTAGAGTTTGTGGGCGTTGACTTTGCTCTTGGAGCGCTTGGTTTTGGGTCACCACAGCCAGTTGATTTCTAGCAGCCGCTAGTTGGGCTTCTAGATCAATGACATAGGCATTATGCAAAGCCTGAGCATCTTGGTCTTGATCACCCATAGCTTGGATTGCACGTTGCTCTCTTAGTCTTCGACGGAAAGTACGCTCAATTTCAGGATCAAAATCGTTGGGTGGTTGAGTGTTTAGGGCTCTTCGCATGAACTAGAGAACAAACCTGAAATCACTGACAAAAGAAACAAAATTAAAAAGAAAAACAAACCTAGTCTACCGGTTGTGAGGAACAACCAATACTAACTATAGTCCCCGGCAACGGCGCCAAAAACTTGATAGGCCAAATCCTACCCCGCAAGTGTACGGGATCGGTTGTAATACCAAGATGTCGAACTCTGAGACTAAGTAGTATTAATTGTATTCAAATCAGTAGACTAAGTCGTAAAAATAAGAAAAGATTGTGGTGTGATTATGACTATCAAACTAATTATGACAAGTAAACAAGTAATATAAGAGAATATCAATGAGAGAAAGGCTTCTAAGATCAAGGATCCCCACAACAATGCTTTTGTAGACTATAAAGAATGATTGCACAATCTTAATTCTCACTTTGTTTGAAGGCAATTGTCTAATGTATCCACTAAATTATTTCGAATGTTAAAAATGTATCTAGACTCAATTAAACATCCACTTTCGTGACTTGCAAATTAAAATCTAGACCTTTAAGAACTTAGAATTTAAGATTAAATTGAATCAACATCCGCTTTCACGACTTGCTAACTCAACCCAACCTTAAGGTTTCTATGACAACTGTTATTCCACAGGAGAATTCAAAATACTTTCATAATAGAGAAAACTCATGTTCAAATCCTAGGGTTCCAACAAGAAATAATACCTTTCGGTCTCAATTCCCTATCTTACAACTTATCAAAGTTATTACCTTTCAGTCTTAAACTTTGGCAAGTTCCCATTCACAAAAGTTACTAAGGCATAAAGCATATATGATTGAATCAAACAAAGCTTCGAACAGTAGATTGTGCAATTTAATAGATTTGCATGTCTACCTACACATCATTGGGTTCACTCCAATCTTAGAATTTAGAGTTTAGCTAGACATGGAGAGGGAAGAAATCAATCCAATAATGAGAATAAACATACCGGATTGAAGAAACAAGCAAACTTGATTAATGTCCAGCAAATCCAAACACAAAATCAAACAAGAGTCTTCAGATCTCCCACTAGAGAGACAGAGAGAGTGTAGAGAAAATTACAATCCAAACTTATTCTCTAATCCAAAAACATCCTAAGATAGATAACTAGGCTAAAAGTATTTTTGGAAACAAATAAATCAAGAGGATCTTGTCCAAATCCAACACGGGAGACTACCCTACCAACTACCCGGTCGGGTAACCCTCAGTTGAGATTACCCTATCTATTACCTCGGGTACTACCCTAGGTGGTTTTGGTAAGGTAACTCTTATTTGGCTTGTTCTTTAACTCGGCTTCTTTCTTGGGCAAAAATCCCGACTTGTTTGGCCTTGAACCTCTTGTCTTGACTCCTCTTCTAGATCCTTGACATCCCAACTTCCTTGAATGAATCGGTTTCCTTCTCCTTTTTGACCTGAAATTCCAAGAAATGCAAAGCGTACGTAGATACCGAACCACAAATCTCACCAAAACAACTAAAAGCAACCTAGAAACACGAGATGCGATCTAAAAACATAACTAAACATGATCTAAAATGCACCCTAAACATGTTCTAAATGCAAGTTATCATCGTCGCGGGTCTTAAAATTTTTCAATTGAAAAGTTTATTTAGAAACCGCTTCATTAGACTAATTTAAACGTTGCATTAGCAATACAAGTTTAAAACGCAACATTAAGCGCTTCAATAGGCATACCGTTGTATTAAACCATTGCTTTAACTAGAACCTCTGCAAAACATCGTTGCGTTTGGTCTTTAATTTAGTAGTGAATTGTCTAGCATATATACTCTTGGTTACTCCTATTACCAATCAGTTTTAGAATGAATCCATAAATTTATGTGATACGCATGTTGCATATGCATTGAGACGGTCTCCCTTTTCGTTCATATTTAACCCATCTATAACTATATATTAAAGTTGTACCTTTTCGAGCCACCAAAACGATTCTGACCACACCTCATATTTACAAAATTAATTTTTATTCCTAATATTTTAACTTTTTTTCTATTAAATTCTTCTTTGACTATTTAAATCTATCCTTAACATCAAATAAATATCTATGTAGTATAACAATATCTTTTGAAAACTTCCTTACACAAATATTTAAAATCAAAGATAACAAATTTTAAATATTTTGAAATAAGTATAATATCTTTTATCTCTTAGCATGATATCTTTTCACGAATTTATTTATATATATATATATATATATATATTCTTTTATAATAAAAAAATTAATGATAAATACTTATAATGTTTAAAAATAATAAAAATAGGTAGTATAATATTTAATAAATATATTGAAATAGTTGATAATCTCTAAATTAAGGTACATAGAAAGTAATAAAAAAATAATATTTAATCTTTACTTTATCGAGCCAAAAAATGAATTTGGCCCACCTTAAATGAAAATAAATTATTATTTTAAATTATTTTCTATAAATAAATTATTTTTATTTTTATCTTTCATATTTTATTATATCTTATTTATTAATTTATTTATATTTTATGTAAATATTATCTCTTCCATATTCTGATATATAAATCTTTTTTATTCATATGTTACTTTTTAAATTAAATATCTATGAAAAGGAGAAATGTACATTATTTTACCTTAATAATATTTTTTATTCTCAACATTAAACCTAATAATTTATATTTAATTTGTTTTATTTGATTCCAAAAAATAAAAAATTTGCATATTGACAAACAATAAATTACTTACATTAATTTTTATATTATATTTTTATTTAATATTTATAAAATATCGAACCATAGCCTTGCAATTACACAACGGGTACAACTAGTTAGACTTAATATCCGCACCCTTCTTCAAACATTCCCACAAATCTATTCGGTAATCCATATCAGAAGTATTATAAAACCTTTGAAAATACTCCGTACTAGTTGATGACCCGGGTCTTGCCCGGGGACTTTTTTAATAAAAATTGTAATATATTATTTAATATGATATATGTATTATAATTTATATAATAAAACAATATTATAAACATTTAAGTTAATTATAATAATATCTTTTATTATTAAAATGAATACAAATATTATCTTATTCTTAAAAATGTTATTTGTAATATTTATGTAATAATCATACAAAAGTTTATGTTCTTAACTCATTGGGTTGACGTGAATCTGAACAATAAACCGCAATGAATTGACTCAATCAACCCGTAAATTTTAATGACATGAACTTGTACTGAACCGAACCGAACCAGAACTGACCCGATTAACTGGTTTAACATTAAGGGATCAATAATTTTTTTATTTATTTATTAAGGGATCCGTAATATAATAAATCAACATACTTATGAATAGAAAATTAATATATTGTAAAACATAACATATCTATACCGATATTACTTAAAAAATTGTCATACTTATAGATAGAAAAGCTATAAAAATATACTTATAGATAGAAAATCTATAAAAAATGATTTTATATTTATCATATTTATGGATAAAAAAAACTTATCTATTTTATTATAATATATAAAATTAGTAATTTTTATGTGTCATAAATTTGGATAGAATTATTGTATTATTTCTTTGTTTGTTAAATTTTGATTAAATTGATATATGTAAGGATATTTCTAAAAAATTATACCTATATTATCCACAAAAAACCATGTGCAAAGATAAAAATAATGAAAACTCGTACCAAATTTTCAAATTGATAATCATACCAAATTGATAATTAAATATTAGAATATAATGAAAAAAATTTCTAGATAAAGTTAATATCCATACGACAAATCGTAATCATTAAAATTGATCAATTTTAACTATACTTTTTGCAAATTTCGTTATCCATATAATATAATTTTTATAAATATTGTACGTACAAACCGTAATCGTGAAAAAAAATAACCATACGATCAATTATGTAGTATATTTTATCTATATTATATAGATAGAAGATAATTAAATATTACAATATAATGAACATGAACAAAGATAAAAATTAATAGTAGAGAGAAAAAGTTATCCAATCTCATAGAAAATTGAAAAAAATATTTAAATTCTTATATAGTATATTTTATTTATACTATATGGATAATAGATATAAGACAATTAAATATTATAATATTATGAACATGAACAAAGAATAGTGGGTAGAGTTAAAAATTTATCAAATCTCATAGTAAATTGATAAAAAAAAATATTAAGTAAGGTGAGTGCATAAAATTTGAAATTCCATATGGTGATTGAATTACATAATATATAATTAATTAAAAATTATTATTAAAAATAGTTTGAATGGGATTTTATATTTATCATATTTATGGATAATTTTTTTTTATCTATTTTACACTAATATATTAAATTAGTATTTTTATTTGTCATACATATGGATAGACTTATTGTATTATTTCTCTGTATTTGTTAAATTTTGATTAAATTGATATATGTAAGGATATTTCTAAAAAAATTATACCAATCTTATCTACAAAAAACTATCATTTACAATATAATAAACATTGTACAAAGATAAAAATAATGAAAACTCGTACCAAATTTTCAAATTGATAATCATTCCAAATTGATAATTAAATATTAGAATATAATGAAAAAAATTTCAAGATAAAGTTAATATCCGTACGACAAATCGTAATCGTTAAAATTGATCAATTTTAACTACTTTTTGCAAATTTCGTCATCCATATAGTATAATTTTTATAAATATTGTACATACAAACCGTAATCGTGAAAAAAATAACCATACGATCAATTATGTAGTATATTTTATCTATATTATATGGACAAAAGATAATTAAATATTACAATATAATGAACATGAACAAAGACAAAAAGAATATTAGAGATAAAAAGTTTTCCAATCTCATAGTAAATTGAAAAAATATATAAATTTTTATATAGTATATTTTATTTATACTATATGGATATAAGATAATTAAATATTATAATATAATGAACATGAACAAAGATAAAAATAATGGATAGAGTTAAAAATTTATCCAATCTCATATAAAATTGATAAAAAATAATTAAGTAAGGTGAGTGGATAAAATTGGAAATTACATAAGGTAATAGAATTACATAATATATAATTTATTAAAATTTCATTATTAAAAATAGGTTGGCTCGGATATAACTATATTATTTAGTGGACGACATCCACATATTAGATAAAATTTATTATTTCATATCATATCATATCCACATATCTAAATTTATTTTTTAATTAATTTTAATGAAAATTCGAATTTTTATTTCATGACATAAATAGATAAAATGAAATTTAATATATAGTTAATAGTTATAGATAGATTAGTTTTTATAAAATGTCATGTTTTATAAGCAGTGCAATAAAAAAGATAAATATTATCTTTAATAAATAATAATTTAATATATTGAGATAAATTAAGAAATTAAATAAAGAAAAAAAATATGATATTCTATCATTATGATTACAATTTTCTATCTTAAAAAAAAACCATTCTATACTATCATTAAATAATATTAGCTAAATAGATTTTATGGAAGCATTATATCTTTAAGTTTGATTCAACTTTAAAAATTCTTTTTCCATAAAAATAAATGATTATAGTATTTAAAGTATTTTATCTTTAAAAACAAATAATTCAATGTAAGTATTCTATCATTAAAAACGAATCATGCTACACGAAATATAAAAATAAAGTCATTTGCCACATAAAAAAATAAAAAAAAATTAATTAAGATACAATAAAAAAGACACATATTAAAATCATGCAGCATTAAAATCTATCTTTAAGAAAATTATTTAACGTGGAATTACTTAAAATCATTCAATGTTAAAATCTATCTTTCAAAAAACATCATTCAACGTAATCATTAAATGTTAAAATCTATCTTTAAAAAACATCATTGAAGATGACATTTAAAAAATATCTTTAATAAATAAAAGGAATTTAACTTGGAAAAGAATTAAAATAATACAAATAAAAATTAATTTTTAAATATGTGGTGGGGCCAGAATTAACGTGGTGGCTCGAAAACGGTCAACTTTTATAACATATATATATTGATTATTATTTGTATGGCTATTTTTATTTCAAAGATATATATGTGATCATGTGTACATATTTTATCTTATCTTATATTTTTTAATTAACTTTTACAAATACAATTAATATAATATTTCTTTCTATCTATATTGATCAAATCTACTAATATTATTTTATCTTATGTTTATTTGGGGATAAATTTTTACAAATGTTATTTTATTTTTATGTTTACTTGGAGATAAATTTTTTGCATAATTACTATTTAAAATTATTATTTTAATAAAAGAGTGATGTGGTGCAATGTGGTGGCAAAAATTGCTTTGGTTTTAGTTATTAGTGGGGTAATAGATAGATATCAGTGGGCGTCAAAATATGAAAACACGTGACGTAAAGCGTCGAACTTCCCCAGAATCCTCAATTAGGGTTAAAAAAACCACATTCACTGGTTACATTTCTCAGCTTTGCGAACTCGGTGATCCCTGTCGGGTCCTTGCAGTTTGTCGAATCTATTCTCCAACTATCATAAGAATCAATTCTTCTCCTCTCAACCGAATCTTCAATTTCACGTCGAAGCAATCACACCTGCTGCTCCTGGTTCCCTCTTCACACTTTCCCCGTTCTCTCTCTCTCACCATAGCGATTAGCAGGGGTAAGAGAGAGAGAGTCCACAATCGTCTCAATCTCCTCGCCACTATGCCCTTGAACTCCGTTAAGACAACCACTGCCTCAGTAATAGCAATGCTAGTGTTCTCTCTATTTCTTCTCTTCTTCTTCTCGGGAACCCTTCAGTTCGCATCCGTATCCTCTTCTCTCCTATCTAAACCCCACACCAACGAATCAAACAATTCCAAGCCGCCCGATCCGTTCACCGACTTACTGGCCGCCTTCAGTAAGTGGGATTCTCAAGCAGGTTGCTCGAGTTTCAGGGAGAAACACAGCGGTTCAGCGACAAACGGATCGGGTTCCTTGCAGGGGTTTGAGGATCGTCGAGGATCTGAGTGTGAGGCGTTGAAATTAGGGTTTGTTAGCATTTTGGTCAAAGGCTGGACTTGGATTCCTGATAATTTGGATAATTTGTATTCATGTGAATGTGGGTTGAGCTGCTTGTGGACTAAATCCAATGTCTTGGCTGATAAGCCTGATGCTTTGCTGTTTGAAACAACCACTCCCCCTCTGCAGGTGAATTTTGCTATTCTTAATTGGTGAATTTACATGCTTTTAGGTTGCAAGTTGGTCTCGGATTGTGTTCTTGGATTGGCTTTTCCCTAAACTCTCGTTAAATTTGGTTTTATATTGGATTTAATGGAAAATTATGGACACTTGTTTTGCTACATGAAGAATGTTGTCTTTATTAGGTTTCAATTGTGTTACTCTCCCTAACCTAAATGCTTAACCTTTGTAGGTAACTCTTAGGTGTTGTCCCTGTATGTTGTGGAAATGTGAATAATCTGGTTTGTTAAGTAACCTCATTTCTTCTAGTTCATAGATTTTTTATGTTTCCATATAGTTTATGGTTTGTGCCATGATTGCCGCTTTTGCAACTAACGAGAGTGAAAATTTTACCCTTTTTTATGTTGTCAGATAGAGAAAAACATTTATCCTACTCTTTTGTTCAGTGTTGACTGTTGAGTGATTCCTACATTTGGATTTTTTTTTTTAATTATCCCCGCCTTATTTTGCATTAAATTTTGATGCTTCATTAGAGACGAGTCGGTGATCCGCTTCGTGCATACATGGATCTCGAGGCCGGAAGGAGGCGATCTGGGCATGAGGATATTTTCATTAGCTACCATGCAAAGGATGATGTTCAGGCGACTTATGCTGGAGCCCTTTTTCATAACAACCGAAATTATCACGTTTCTCCTCAAAAGAACAATGTTAGTTCGTAGTCTCTTTGCCCCACCTTCTATCCAAAGAATCTCCATATATTAATCTTTTCTCCCAAATAATTTGTTTCCTTCCTTCTGTGCTTGATAGCTGGAAAATATAGAGATACCATTATGATACATGTTCCTCTTTTCCAGGATATTCTTGTATACTGGTCCTCATCTCGGTGCCTTCCTGAAAGAAACAAACTAGCAAACAAGCTTCTTAGTCTGTTGCCTCACCATTCATTTGGCAAATGTTTAAACAACGTTGGTGGCTCAAACATGGCTCTCTCCATGTACCCTGAGTGTGCAAGCAGTGGAAGCGAAGCCCCTAGGTGGTGGGACCACTTGCATTGTGCTATGTCTCGCTACAAGTTCGTCCTTGCCATTGAGAACACCAGGACAGACAGCTATGTGACAGAGAAGCTATTTTACGCCTTAGATTCGGGTGCAGTTCCCATATATTTTGGTGCCCCAAACGTTTGGGATTTTATTCCTCCACACTCTATTATAGACGGGAGTAAATTTATTTCCTTGCAAGAGCTAGCGGACTATGTGAAGGCACTTGCTGATGACCCTGTTGCTTATGCTGAGTACCATGCTTGGAGAAGATGTGGCGTTTTGGGTAATTATGGAAAGACAAGGTTAACAAGCCTGGACACCTTGCCCTGTAGGCTATGTGAGACTGTGAGTAGAAGAGGCGGCCGAAGTGCAAGAAACTTATGAGAGTGATTAATCTAATCTAATCCTTTCTGGCAGTTTTTTTCTACCGGTTGATGACCTATGGATTTTCAGAGCTCTGTCCTCTTCGATTCTGTGAGTTCGTCATTTTCCTTGTACATGTGGTGGTGTTGTAGGAAAGAATTTGATGTGAACCATTATATATTATGTATGTTGTTGGGCCATTAATACAGAGTAACATTCCAATTTTCAGAATAATATCCTTTCCGGTGGAACTTGGAATTTGAATTGTCAGTTAGGGAGTAGATGACGCCCACCAGGGGGGCAACCTCTTTTTTATCTTGTAAACAGGGTGGGATGGGAAAATGTTGGGCTCGGTTCTAGTATAGTTGACTAAAAACTAGACCGGCGTATCTGATAAAATCTCAAGCATTCAATTACAAGATTATCTTTACTATCTCTCCATATCAAATTGCAATCTTTTACATTTTAATCTACTTTTGAGGGTTCACTCATTTGTAAGAGAGTCTTCAGATTCTACTCATATAGGACTCTATGGAACAAGACCCGGGCAAGTGCAAGTTATGTACGGCAGGTTGTTCTAGAGTTGTCCACTTTGCACAATCGGCTTTCTATTGCAGTCTGCATATGGGAACCATGACTCCCTTTGTTTTCTACTTAGGTTGTCATTTCATGAGCTTTGAAGTGCATTATTTACCTGAACTCTTGAGATGAGTTTTGACAATGCCTAAACACTAACAGAGTCTTATTTACCATGAAAACGTTGATGCCTTCCTGCCTTGTAATTCTTTATCTCCTGCCCTCAGTGGGATAACTAACATGGACAAATGAAACCCGGAAAAGGACGAAATACTGTAAAAAGCTAGAGCAGGTATATCTATGACACTGCTTTTCTATATCTTATTTAGGTCTGTCTTCACTTTACTAGTTTGTTCTCAATGCATACGGATTATTTCAACTCCAAAATACATGTACTTGAGGGGGAAAAAAAGTTAGGGAAATGTATGATGCTGATGTCTCATAAAGGTGCAGATGTGCCAAGGAAATGGAGACGCCATATACAGTAAGTTATTAGCTTAATGATAATGATCTATGATCAGTTTCTATTATGTTTGGCTACCTAGTTACCTTGAAGAAAAAGAGTTCTAATTTCTAAATATGATTATAATCATCTGTATTTGCATAACATGATAATCAAAAGTAGCTGCAAGTTCATGCATACTACAACTGCATTCATGTGACAGAAATCATTTATGCCTTCCTTATCTATTGTCATGCAGTCCCATGTGCTATAGTTCCGTATTCGATTCATGCATATGCACATGACAACAATCATTTGAATTCATTTCCAATATTAGCAATCTAAATTGATGTCAAATCATCTTGAATCTGCTAACATTTGTAGACGTGATGTCTGAAAGAACATAAGAAAACTACTTGTCTTTTGGTAAGAATGAGATTCAACTGTCTGCTTATTATCAAGCCACGGTAGGATTGCTAAGACTATGCTAAGCTGTCAATGTGACCGACCGACAATTGACAATGGTCATTAATCAGATTAATTGATCAACAAAGTTAAGTAGCTGATGTTGATTGATCTGTTCGAATAGACCAGTGTTCATTACTATGGTACTAATAGTTGTCTGCTAACCAGTGTTCAGTCCTCCAATGGACTTTTGATCAGGGTATGGAAGCTTGTATCTCTGATGCTGATGGCCATGTGCAAGCCTTAGCCACTTGGGCTTCAAATCATTCATCATCTTCAAATTTTCCCACATGCTGGTAAAAAAAACTAGACTCCTCTTTTTCTTTTCTTTTCTTTTATTTGCTTAAAATTACTGGACTAGAGAAGCATTTTACAAGAGCTCGCTCAATCTGTTGAGAAATTTGAGTTCTCCGAAAGTACACAATTTACCACTCAATGAGTTGGTTCTGTCCTTTTCATACCCATCTGCATGGGAGTATACATGCAATGTACGCTCTGAGTGTCCTTGATGGACTTGGACTCTCCATATATTTCCTCCATCTTCTTGATCTCACAGCCACTCAAAATCAGACTTGGCCATCCGAGCTATAAATAGGCTTCAAAAATGATCACATTCCCCAACCCACTCTTGAGTTTCTCCCCACACTTGAAATTTCGACGTCTGAAGCTAATAAGAGGGGATCGATCAAATGTCTGGAAATGGAAGACAAAAGAGGGCGCCAAAGGGCCATTTTGTTGTGTATGTAGGAAGTGAAATGAAGAGATTTGTGGTGCCCACTTCTGCGTTGAACAACCCTATTTTTCAAGGCTTGCTAGACAGAGCGGCTGAGGAGTACGGCCTTCATGGCCGTGATAAGATTCTTCTTCCTTGCGACGAGCTCACCTTTCTTCGACTTACTTCTCTTATTATCAACTAATTATGCTACCAACACCGGGATTCTTTTCTTGCTTTTGTTCGATGTTGAGTAATCCAGCTTGCTTGTTATATATCAAATGTGTAATCTGTGTTTTATGGTGAGTCAAACATCTAGTTAGTTATGATTTATGAAGATAAGTCAATTTGAGCTTGTGCCGCTATGAGCTATATATCAGCTTAGCTTAATAGCTTTAGGAATTAATTCCAGCTTAAAGGTATGCGCTACTACATACTTGATAACCTGTGAAAGTCATGATAGGAATGTCTTATTAATGGTAGCCAAACGCTCAAGCTAAAGATTGATGTGGATGACTTGAAATGCAACTTATTTGAGGTTTGTATTTTATTTAATTTTTTCAATGAAAAATAGTTATTATCTAAAAAGAAAAAAATTAAACTCTTAAGAACACTAAAAACTTATTTTATCAAGTAATTGTCCAAGCAAAACCATACACATTTTTACAAGTCATACCCAGAATGAACCAAATTATACTCGGTATGTCCAAGCAAACCATACTTGTCGGCTTTATTAGAACCAAATCCAATTTAGTACGGACATTTAGCCGCCAAATGTGTTGGGCCTAACCCGTCTTTTATGAAGGTAGAAGCCTGTTTTTGTAGAATTAAAGGGAAGAGAGCCCACCGGCCCATTTCTATATTGAAACAACGAAAGAAAAATCTTCTCGGGTTATCAATTGGGACTTTTTATTTTTTATTTTGGTAGGCAATTGGGATTATTTTAACCAACAATTCGTTTCCCTCAAAACTCTCCAAAACATAATTATTTAAGTACAAGAGAGAGCGACCCTTTACTTGCCATAGAAAAGCGAATATCAGCGTTACGCATTCAACCATACGTACCTTAGAAGCCACGCAAATGAAACATGGAATTTTGTAATATGATAGGTTGGAATTTTGATTAATATCGACAAATTAAGATGTACTTCATATTTTTTTTTTAGAAAAAAAAATAATAATTTCATACATTAGGCATATTCAGTAAATCAAGAGGCATATTCAGTAATTTGTTGAAGATGGAAGTTGATACTCAAAAGGAACTTGAGCTTGTTCTTGAACAAGAGGAAGTGTTATGGTTCCAAAAGTCGAGGGAACTTTGGCTCAATTGTGGGGACAGAAATACGGGGTTTTTTCATACGTCGACGGTCATTAGGAGGAAACATAATCGTATTGAGGGCCTTCGAGGGAATGATGGTCGGTGGGTGGAAAACAAAGAAGAGATGGAGATTATGGCCACTGATTTTTTCAAGAGTTTGTACAGCGCTGAGCCGATGCTGAATCCGGTTCTTCCTGAGTTGAGTTGGAGCTTTCCTAGCATTAGTGATGACAAGAGAAGGTGTCTTGAGTTGCCAGTTTCGTCAGAAGAAGTTTGGAGAGCAGTGAAGGGGATGGGAGCTTATAAGTCCCTCGGAATCGATGGATTCCAACCTGTGTTTTTTCAGCATTGTTGGGAGACGGTGGGCAGTTCGGTGATCTCATTTGTTAGAGATTTTTTTAGCTCCAGCATGATACCGGAAGGTGTTAATGATATGTTGATTGTCCTTTTGGCTAAGGTTGCTAAGCCGGAGAATATTAGCCCGTTCAGACCCATAAGTTTGTGCAATGTTACATACAAAATTATCACTAAGATTCTTGCTAATCGCATCCAACCGATTCTTAGTGATATCATTGGCCCGACTCAAGGTAGTTTTATTCCCGGGAGGCTGATTTCGGATAATATTGTGGTTGTTCAGGAGATTGTTCACTCTATGAGAAGAAAAAAGGGAGCGAAAGGATGGATGGTTCTCAAACTAGACTTAGAGAAGGCTTACGATAGGTTGGATTGGAAGTTTGTGGAGAAAACTTTTCGAGTGTTAGGGGCTCCGGAGTGTTGGATTAATTGGTTGATGGCGTGTATTTCTTCGCCTCGGATGCAAGTTCTTTGGAATGGCGATCTTTCTACTCAATTTATGGCTTCGCGTGGGGTTCGCCAAGGTGATCCGATATCCCCTTATATCTTTCTGATTTGTATAGAGTGGTTTAGCCATATTATCCTTGATGTTGTGGAGTCAGGGGAGTGGAAAACTATTAAGCTTACGAGAAGTGGTCCGTCGATGTCCCATGTTTTCTTTGCCGATGACATCCTGCTCTTTGCGGAGGCCTCGATTGAGCAAATACGAGTCGTTAAGAAATGCATTGACCTGTTTTGTCAAGCGTCCGGGCAAAAGGTGAGTTCTAGCAAGTCAAAAAATTTTGTTTTGATTTAAAGTGCAAGTTGGAGGAAGCTAGTGGCTTTCCGGTGACGGGGAATTTGGGAAATTACCTTGGGGTCCCTCTTCTTCATAAGCGGGTGAACAAGCATACGTATGGTTCTTTGCTGGATAAGTTCAATACCAAGTTGTCAGGCTGGAGAACGAAATCCCTTAGTTTGTCTGGTCGGATAACTCTTGTTAAATCAGTTTTAACGTCTATTCCGGTTCATACTATGTCTACGACCTTACTTCCGGATAGCATTTGTAATCAAATTGATAAAATCAACAGGGCCTTTATATGGGGAAGCACTCGTGAAAGGAAACGTATGCACAAGGTCGCTTGGACGGAAGTCACCAAACCCAAATTTCAAGGTGGGCTAGGTATTCGTACTATGAAAGAGTTGAATATTGCACTCCTTGGCAAGCTTGGTTGGCGGTTAGTGATGGAAGATGGTGAGATGTGGACATCGATTCTTCATCATAAATATGTTGACACGAGTTTAGGTAATTCAGTTGCTGCTTCTCAAATTTGGAAGGGAATAAGGGCTGGGGTTGCTGATGTGGTGGTGAAAGGATCGAGTTAGCTTTTGCGTAATGGCCGATCTATCTCATTCTGGAAGGACTGCTGGTTGTTGTCGGTGCCGCTGTTGAATGTTGCTATTGCTAATGTTGATATCAGTGTACGAGAGGCTCGAGTTAGGGACTACTGGATTGATAATGTTGGATGGGATTGGAATCGTGTTTCTATGTTGCTGCCGGCTGAAGTTTTGTTGAAGCTTGCAGCGGTTTTGATCTTTCATGACAGCCAGGATGAAGACGTGCTGTGTTGGAGGCTGGAACAAGATGACAACTGCACTGTTCGCTCGGGTTTTAATTTGTTGCAGGGTCACTTTGATCGTGAAGAAATTGACAAGGGCTTTTATCAAAAAACTTGGAAGCTTATGGTCACGGAAAGGATTCGCTGTTTTATTTGGCTAGTAAGCAAAGGTGGTGCCTTGTCGAATGCGGAGCGCGTTAGGAGGCACATCAACCAGGATGCTAGTTGCTCCCTTTGTGGGGCAGGCGAGGAAAATTATGAACATCTGTTTCGGGATTGTACGCAGGTACGCTCTATCTGGATTAATCTTAAGGCTACTGATATGTGTGATTCTTTCTTTCAGGATCCTTTCGCTTGCTGGATTCGTAAGCATATCATGATGGAAAAGAGAGGTATAGCGGGGCAATGGAATACGGTGTTTGCCACCACCATTTGGCGGGTTTGGAAGTGGAGGTGTGCAGCGGTCTTTGGTGAACAAATTTCTATACAGAACAAGGCCGCTTATTATGGAAAGAGCTATGGAGGCTGAAATTGCTGCAGGTAAGCTTTCTACCGCTAGAGTCTCTGTTGGTCTTAATAAAATTATGCAGGACATTAGTTGGCTTCAACCTGAAGATGGATGGGTCAAAGTTAACACCGACGGTGCTGTTATGAATGGTCGAGCTACTTCGGGAGGTGTGATTCGTGACAGTCAAGGCCGGTGGCTCACGGGCTTCGTCTACAACATTGTCTCTTGCTCGGTGCCCATGGCAGAGCTTTGGGGAGTGCTTAAAGGACTTCAGTTGGCTTGGGACAATGGCTTTCGTCAGGTCCAACTTGAGTCGGATTCTCAGCTTGTCATTCAACTCTTAGGTAAGCGCTTGAATAAGAGTCATCCCTTGTTTAGCCTGGTTAGTCAATGCCAAGGCTTAATTAGTAGGAATTGGACTATCCAGTTCCGTCATGTGTATCGAGAGGCGAATACCGTTACGGATCGTCTCGCGTCTAGTGCTTTTAATTTTCAAACTGGTTTTCATGTATGGGTTTATTTACTTTTGCTTGATGATGTAAGGGGTGGAGCTATCCCTCGTTTGCTGACTACTTAGCCCTTTTTCTAATATTAATAAAATGCTCCCTTGAGGAGCCGGAGAGTACCGCCTCTCCTTCAACAAAAAAAAAAGACTAATTGGCATGGGGAGCAAAGTAAACAATAAAATAAAAAAGTCATTGATTAAAGGTCTTTAGTTTGACTCTTATGGACAAAATGCCTTTCACCAAAAAAAATATTGAAAGCATCTTTGATATCCAAGTGACACAAAACCTCTCCTTAGAAAGTGTATAATGGGCCGCCATAATATTTCCCAAGTATGGTGAATTGTTTATGAGTCATTTAAATTCTAAATATAAGAAAAGATGTTTAAGGGAGTTGGCTCAGGTGTTAAGCAGGTTGCTTCATATCTGCGACGAGATCTGAGGTTCAACTATAGTGGATGTAAAAAAATTTCTTTTGGTAACTCATCTGTCTCAACTAGGTGCGCCACCTAAATCGAGCTAGATGTAGTAAAAATAAAGCTCTCACAAACTAGTAAGCAACCAAAAAAAATTCCAATAAATAAGGGATCTGGCATTTCACGAATGGATGAATTAATATTTGTCACATGTTCCATGTGGACATAATTATCTCTTAGGAGCAGAGTGGTTGTGGATATTTACCATGCTTACCCCACCTAGCTCTACCTAATTTTATGCCCCGTTCTTATTTAGGTAGAGGGCAAATTCACGTTATTTTATTTGTTATAAAAGTTTGAAATTATATATCATATCTATCTATGTATTAAAAATGAATTTTTTTTGAAACATATGAGTCTCACATTCATTTAGTTTATGTGTTGCCTCTATATTCAATTCGCCTACATAACACCAGTTAATTCAATACTAATTTTAATAAAAGATTTTTATATCTATTTTTTTATAAGTTTGTTAAAAAATAATAATTAAATCTTGGATTCATTCTTATCTCATCCATCTTTAATTATTTATACATTTTCTTAATTAATATATATTTAAATTCCATATTATCAAGACAAAAAAAATGTAAGCGGTATTAAACATTTTTTTTATCATATATGCATAGATTTTTAATTTACACATATATGTACTAATTAAAAAATGAAAAACTAATTCATTTTCTTTTTTTTTGTAGAGACTAATTTATTTTCTTTTAGTAAATGAAAAATAAAACATTAAATCTCACAGTAAAATAGTCGATAATTTCTATCATATTCACTTAAAAATTAAAATTAAACAAAATAATTTATCTTAAAATAAATTTTATATTTAACCAAACCCCTACATTAATATATGAGTACTTATGCGAGTACTTATGTTAGTTGTTGTCTAAATGTGTCAACAAAGTACTTATCATATCAAACAACTTAAGTTTGCGGATTTAGATATATAAAATCCCCTTCTCCACACATATTGCCTAGTAACACCAAGTTTGCGGATTTAACTTGCAATATTAAGGGTCTACGTACTTATCATATCAAACAACTTAAGTGTGTATGTAAGGACTGAGCGTCTTGATGGGAACAGCCAGCGAACTCCCTTGTCCAGTCTTGAATCCTGCTTGCAGTCTGCGAGGGAACAATCAATGATTCCTGTACTCGGATAGATTTGAATCGTGTAAACACTTTCCGAAATCAGAATTTCGCCCCTTACAAGCCTTAGGGAATCCACGAAATCTGAAGTGGGATAAGACAAATCTTCTAGTTCTCTCCAAGGCTTTTGGAAAGAACTAAACTATAGAATAATGTAATAATAGATTGTGGCTTCGGTTTTGATTTGATCTTCAGAGAGATCTTGTTCAACCAACCACAACTCTATTCCCCTTTGCCTTTAAATAGGACATGGGAAATGATAGAGATTCATTTCTGGTCGTTTAACAGAAGTTACATGGTGGTTACATGAAGGTTACCAACGGTTACCAGCCCTTCCTTCTATCACCAACGTCTCTTATCAAAGAGACACGTGTTTAACTCCAAACCAGTCATAAAGGGAAGTTACTAGACGTTTAAACATCAGTTATCAAGGCGGTTATCATCCACTAAGCACGTGGCGAAAATTCCGCAAGACTGCTAAACTGTTGTTCCCTACAACACAGTTGTTGTTCCCTACAGTACATCTGTAGTTTCCATTGTTCCTTAAGGAACAGTGTAACTTAACCTTTATATATCCCTCTAGACCTCAAGTATACTTACACAAGCGTGTACTCCACACCCCCAAACTTGTGATATAGCTAAGTGAGATCCCATAGCGTCATATGAACCCCGATCACACTAAAAGGCATTGTTCCCATACAGGGAACAGTCACTTGATGACACCAAAATCACCAACAATCCTCCCCCATTTTAGTGTAATCCTTGATTCATAAAATAAGCAAGCTTTCATTCTAAACTCATGCATAAACACAAATATCGAAACGATTGAATTTATGTCTTAGTGTAATTACACATTTCAAACACCCCAGAATCATGGTATCTTAAAGATTGAACCAATCAACTACTTTGGATGCATGAAGATAACACACACATAAGTTACTTTACAATTCTATAGTCTAACATGACTCCATTTAGGGTCTTGAGTCCTTATCCATTCATGAGCATTTTGAAGCCAACCCAAACTTCATGGAGCGACCAAACCCCACGCCCATATAGGTAGAACCTTTAGTCGTGCACCTACAGTTGCACTTTTTCAAAGGAACTATTAAGAAGACTATGCCTTCAACCTCCAACTTGTAGGAACAGAGCACACATTCGGGGACTCTTCCTTTGTGCTCACAGTTTCTAGGTGTGGGCTTTTCACATTGAATTCTGTCCCTAAAGTTCATTAGGTAGGAATTGGGTATCCCACCACTAGAAAGCTTATATGGGTCTTAATCCCATCCCCTTAGCAGACTTGGAGACCAAGTCCCTAGCCAACCCCTTCGTCAAGTGATCAGCCAAATTTTGTTGTGACCTAACAAAATCCACCGAAATCACCCCATGCGTAATGAGCTCTCTTACCGCACTATGCCTCACGCCCAAATGACGTGATTTCCCATTGTATACATGGCTATATGCCTTAGCCAAAGTTGCAGCGCTGTCACAATGGATCGATATGGGTGAAATTGGTTTTTCCCACAAGGGAACATCATATACCAAGTTCCTCAACCATTCGGCCTCTTTTCCAGCCGCAACCAAAGCAATAAACTCCGATTCCATGGTAGAACTTGAAATGCAAGTTTGTTTCTTGGATGCCCAAGATATAGCTCCTCCACCAAGAGGAACACCCATCCACTAGTAGAAGAATGATCATCTTCATTCGTGATCCAACTTGCATCCGAATACCCCTCTAATACCGAGGGTGATCCAACATATGTAAGACCAAGATCTATTGTTCCCTTCAAGTACTGAAGTACTCGTCGAACTGCTTGCCAATGATATGCACTAGGATTACTAGTGTAACGGCTAAGTTTCCCTACTGCAAAAGCAATATCTGGTCTTGTACTTGTCATAGCATACATTAAGCACCCGATTATCCTTGAATACTCAAGTTGCAACACTGTTGTTCCCTCGTTAGGGAACAGTTTGACACTTGGATCATATGGAGTTTTCAAAGGAGCATAATTGCCACAATTAAACTTATTCAACACTTTCTCAATGTAATGAGATTGTGATAATGACAATCCTCCTTCAACCCGTTTTATCTTTATCCCTAAGATAACATCGGCCTCCCCCATGTCCTTCATGGAGAATTGTGATGACAAGAACTCCTTAACAAGATCAACTTGTTCTTGATCAGTTCCAAAGATCAACATGTCATCCACATATAAACAAATTATGACCCCATTCATGGAATCATCAAATTTGCTATATACACACTTGTCCTCTTGGTTCAATTTGAATCCATGGGACAACACAACCTCATCAAACTTTCGATGCCATTGCTTTGGTGCTTGCTTCAGCCCATACAAGGATTTGATCAATTTGCACACCTTATGCTCTTGTCCTTGCATAATAAATCCTTCAGGTTGTTTCATATAAACTTCCTCTTCAAGATCCCCATTAAGGAACACAGTTTTTACGTCCATTTGGTGGATAACCAGGTTATGTATCGCCGCCAAGGCAATCAATAACCTAATGGTGGTGATACGAGCAACTGGTGCATATGTATCAAAGTAGTCGGTTCCATACCTTTGTCTAAAGCCTTGGACAACCAATCGGGCCTTAAACTTGTCAATAGTACCATCCACTTTCATCTTCCTTTTGAAGATCCATTTACTTCCCAATGGTTTACATCCAGGTGGAAGATCAGCCAAAATCCATGTATTGTTCCCCATGATGGAATCCATCTCATCATTAATGGCCTCCTTCCAAAAGGATACATCTTGAGACTTCATTGCCTCATCAAAAGTTCTTGGTTCATCCTCAATATTGTAACAATACAAATATTGGGATCCAATCTCGTCCCTAGTTCCCTCTACCAAGTAAACTTGGAAATCAGGACCAAAGGACGTTTTCTTCCTTACTCTTTTACTCTTTCGAATCTCTGGTTCATTGTTCCCTAGTGAGACGTCACAGTCGCTGTTCCCAATAGAACAATGAGTCGTGTTATTGTCTCCACTTGAACTGGGAATAAGATCTTTTGGTATAGGTGTCGATGAAAATCTGTTTTCATCAAATATGGCATCTCTTGACTCTATAACGGAGTGAACCGAAATAGATTTGTTTGGTTCAATAACATAGAACCTATATGCCTTGGAATGCTCAGCATATCCAATAAAAATGCACTCTACACCTCTTTCACCCAAGGTTTTCCTCTTGGGATCGGGTAGTCTTACAACCGCCCTACAACCCCAAACTCGAAGGTAATTCAAGCTGGGTTTCCTTTTGAACCAAAGCTCATATGGAGTAGTCTTGTTCCTCTTGTTTGGAACTCTATTCAATAGGTAACAAGCCGTTAACATGGCTTCTCCCCAAAATCCATCATTTAATCCCGAGTAGGAAAGCATGGAATTGACCATTTCGTTAAGAACTTGATTCTTTCTCTCCGACACACCATTTTGTTGTGGTGTATAGGGAGCCGTAGTTTCATGAATGATACCTACGGATTGGAAGTATTCTGGGTCAAAATATTCACCACCTCTATCGGTGCGCAACCTTTTGATCACTGTTCCCAACTGTAGTTCTACTTCAGTTTTATAAAGCTTAAATTTTTCTAGGGCCTCATTCTTAGCATGCAACAAAAATACATAGCAATAGCGAGAATAATCATCAATATACATGACCACATATTTCTTATTTCCCAAAGAAGGGAAAGCATGAAAATCACACAAATCACTATGTATTAAATCAAGCACGGCACTGTTCCTTTGAACACTAGGAAAAGGTTGTCTAGTTATCTTAGTAAGCATGCATGTTCTACACTTTTCTATATTCATGTCAAAAGGTGGAATTAAACCAGTCCTAGACATATCAAACATGCGTTTATAATGTACATGTCCCACCCGAGCATGCCATAAAGAAGACACTGTTCCCGAGGGAACAGATTCATGTGTACAAGTCATGTAAATAGAATTTAAAACTTTATTAATATTCAATTTAAACATTCCATTACATAGGTAACCACGACCAACAAATACACCGCCTTTCGACAATATAAATTTGTCGGCTTCAAACACCAAACGAAAGCCTAATTTATTAAGGATACTTCCTGAGACTAAGTTTTTCCTTATTCTGGGTACATACAACACATTATTAAGAATTAAAGCCTTCCCAGATGAGAACTCTAATTTCACTTGGCCTTTGCCTAGTACGGGGGCAGTTGACTCATTTCCCATATGAAGGACACGTCCATCATCCAAAAGAGTTAATGACTTGAACATAGACTTGTCCCTACACACGTGAGTGGTCGCACCTGAGTCAACCCACCATGATATCTCATCATCCTGCATAAAGAAAGCCTCAGAAATCATAGAAACAAAATCCAAACTAGGAGATGTAACTATACTGGGAACAGTCACTGTTCCTTTCTGACCTTGATGAGATTTCTGCCCCTGTTCCTTAGAACCGTGAGCAGTCTGGTTAGAACCATTGTCCTTCTTCCCCTTTGGAGCCGTACAATCCCTTCTAAAATGTCCCGTCTTACCACAATTCCAACATCCAACTCCTTTTGGGGAGCGTCTCTTGTTGGGACCGTTACTTGTGTTGTTACGTGGCCTCTTCTTGCCTTTGTTCTTATTCCCTTTTTGAGAACCATCTTCTACCATGTTAATGGAGGAAGATCCTGGAGTCTCTTTCTCCTTTCCTTTCTCTTGCGTACGAAGGCCCTCCTCGATACGCAAATGGCTTCCAAGTTCCACAAGGGAAATATCTTCCTTCTTGTGCTTCAACATGTGTTTAAAGTCTTTCCATGATGGAGGTAACTTATCAATTACACTTGAAACAGAGATGGACTCGTCCATCTTCAACTTGTGTTGAGCAAATTGCCCCAAGATACAAAGTATCTCATTGAATTGTTCCATCACCGGTCTTGAATCGACCATCTTGTAACTATTGAAGTTACTCACGAGGAACTTCACACTTGAAGCGTTCTCAGCCATGTATTTGGACTCTAATAAATCCCAAAGTTCCTTAGCGGATTCAACATTTTGGTACACATCAAAGAGAGAATCAGACATACCATTTAAGATGTGGCCTCGACAAATGTAGTCATCGTTCTCCCACTTGCTCCTCTTCCTTAGGGCTTCAACCAACACTTCATCATCGGACACCTCAGGCATTGGAGTGGATAGGACATACACCACCTTGAGCGTGGTCAAGAGGAAATGCATCTTCTTTTGCCAACGGCGAAAATCCATTCCCTCAAACTTCTCCAACTTTTGGAACTTTGTCGTCATCTCACGTACAGACGTCATTGATTAAAATTTCTGATTTCGATTGTAAGGACTGAGCGTCTTGATGGGAACAACCAACGAACTCCCTTGTCCAGTCTTGAATCCTGCTTGCAGTCTGCGAGGGAACAATCAATGATACCTGTACTCGGATAGATTTGAATCGTGTGAACACTTTCCGAAATCAGAATTTCGCCCCTTACAAGCCTTAGGGAATCCACGAAATCTGAAGTGAGATAGGACAAATCTTCTAGTTCTCTCCAAGGCTTTTGGAAAGAACTAAACTCTAGAATAATGTAATAATAGATTGTGGCTTCGGTTTTGATTTGATCTTCAGAGAGATCTTGTTCAACCAACCACGACTCTATTCCCCTTTGCCTTTAAATAGGACGTGGGAAATGATAGAGATTCATTTCTGGTCGTTTAACAGAAGTTACATGGTGGTTACATGGCGGTTACCAACGGTTACCAGCCCTTCCTTCTATCACCAACGTCTCTTATCAAAGAGACACGTGTTTAACTTCAAACCAGTCATAAAGGGAAGTTACTAGACGTTTAAACATCAGTTATCAAGGCGGTTATCATCCACTAAGCACGTGGCGAAAATTCCGCAAGACTGCTAAACTGTTGTTCCCTACAACACAGTTGTTGTTCCCTACAGTACATCTGTAGTTTCCATTGTTCCTTAAGGAACAGTGTAACTTAACCTTTATATATCCCTCTAGACCTCAAGTATACTTACACAAGCGTGTACTCCACACCCCCAAACTTGTGATATAGCTAAGTGAGATACCATAACGTCGTATGAACCCCGATCACATTAAAAGGCATTGTTCTCATACAGGGAACAATCACTTGATGACACTAAAATCACCAACAGTGTATACATAATACTCCGTATTACGTAGTAGTATTAATGTATTATATATTACTCGGTATATGATAAAAAAAAGGAGGAATATTTAGCAAAGCTAAACCATTATTTATCCGTCATTGAATTTGAAAAATGGAGAGAGAGGGAGAGTTGTATTTAAAAAAAATGTCCCACTACTCCAAAATCGAAATTAATAAATGAATGGAGACAAAATGCATCACACCCCATGCCCCATACACCTATCTAGTGGGCTAATAATAATAAGATGAATAAAAGCATGCAACACAACATAAGGCAACCAATTGAAACCCACCTACCCCTCACCTTACCATTTCAAAGTGGGGTTAGATGGATACGTCATGTGGAATTCAAGTCACCATTTTTATTTTTGTTGGATGTTGGATAAGATAAGAATTCCACCTCGGCTCATATATATATACATAGGCCTGTCCATTGTTTACTTTCAACAATAATTAACCAAATTTTTTTAATGATCTGGCCTATGAGATGTAAAAATTGACAAATAACAGCCTACGTAAGAAAGGATTCGAAAGCGAAACGCACGATTTTCTGACTTGAGTTGGATTGAGATGGGATTGGTCTGGTTTGTGACTTTGTGTGATTTCAGAGTATAGGATGATCGAACAAACAAGCGCAAGTGTAAGAGAGTCACGTGCTGGATTGGAAGGGGAGCTAATTTTATACTCGAGTGACGAGTCGAATAGTTTCATTAATAGGAGCACCTCCTCGGGAGTCAGGATATGTACAGCGCTCGTGGAGAATCTTTGTGAAACTGTCAAGCCCTGAAAACAAATCTTCAGAACGGTGTCGTTTCCAACCCAACAACGCACGCCGCTCGTGTGGGACCCACCTTTCCCCAATTTACCGGCAAGACCTAAAGTCTCTCTCTTCTCTCTCCCATTTTCTGCTCCCTCCCTCGGTCCCTCCTCCTCGTCTGGGCTATAAATTTCAGCTCTGGCAGACATGACCCCTTTTTTCCTCTCTTTCCTTCTCTGGCCTGTCGTCTCTTCTCCGACTACCATCCAGCCGATTCGCCGGCCCTGTCCGCCGCCGTTCAGTCCCAGTAATCCAGCTCGCTGTTTTTTTCTCTTCGAGGTTCTCTCTCCTCTTCCCGTAATATATCTTCTCTTTTCCGTTTTTGTGTTGATTTTCTCATTTCGCGTTCAGATCTGGTGGCTTCGCCTTCTACTACACTTGCATAGGGTATATCTTAATCTCTACTGGTACATAGATGATGGCCGGGATAGAAAATGAGCAGCTCTTTGGCTTTTCAGAAAATATTTGCTTGTTGATTACCATCTCGAGTTGTTTGTGTGTTTTGTCTGTGTATGTCAGCTGATGATTTATTATAGCTAGGTGCTCTCTCTCTCTTTCTCTGCTATTTCTTTATTCTTTTGTGTCTGTATAGGCGTGGATTTTATCTTTTAAATACTTGCAGATCTGGTGCTTCGCTTATACATAATACACTGCGCCGAGTTACTGTTAAATATTGATTCCTACTGGTGGAAAATGGATGGAAACAAAAGATTTAAGATTTGACTTGGCTGCTCCCTTTGTAATTTTTGTTAGACATGAAATTATGTGTATGTGTAGCGCTATGCTTGTCGATTATATGCAAGCTGATGAACGAACCCCTTCTTCTAGTGTTTGAAGACGCATGGAAGGAGGCGGGCTCAAAAAAGTAAGCTCTCATTGCTCAATCTCTGAGATGGATGACTTTGACCTCTCTAAGCTCTTGGATAAGCCGAGGCTGAACATCGAGAGGAAGAGATCATTTGATGAGAGATCCTTCAGTGAGTTGTCAATTGGTCTGGGTAAGGATTACTTTGAGAGCATCTACTCTCCAGGGACTAGGTCTGGTTTGGACACCCCGGCCTCGTCTGCCAGGAATTCATTTGAGCCCCATCCTATGGTTGCCGAAGCATGGGATGCTCTTAGGCGGTCTTTGGTGCACTTCAGAGGTCAACCTGTTGGCACTATTGCCGCTTATGACCATGCCTCAGAGGAAGTCTTGAACTATGATCAAGTAAGAAGAAGGAATGCATATTTACCAGATTTATATTGTCTGCTCTTTATTAGGAGATGTGAATTAAACTCTGCAATTTTTGTGTAGGTGTTCGTACGGGATTTTGTTCCCAGCGCTCTGGCTTTCCTCATGAATGGAGAGCCTGATATAGTGAAGAACTTCCTCTTGAAGACATTGCAACTTCAGGGCTGGGAAAAAAGAATTGACCGGTTCAAGCTAGGGGAAGGGGCGATGCCAGCTAGTTTCAAAGTGCTCCACGATCCTACTCGAAAAACAGATACTATAATTGCCGACTTTGGTGAGAGTGCCATTGGAAGAGTTGCTCCGGTTGACTCTGGTTTCTGGTGGATCATTCTGCTCCGTGCATATACAAAGTCTACTGGTGACATGACATTATCAGACTCACCCGAATGCCAAAAGGGGATGAGGCTTATTTTAGCTCTATGTTTGTCCGAGGGATTTGACACCTTTCCAACTCTCCTATGTGCTGATGGATGCTCCATGATTGATCGTAGAATGGTAAGATGCCTTCTTTGATTTTGGGCTTATAAGAGCAAGCCCAACAGCTTCCCCATATTCTTGGGGATTAAGGAAAGAAATAGATTATTTTGTGTCCTGAAGATCCTGTCTTTACTCAATGTTTATATATCAGAAACTTTTCTTGTCTTAATTTCTGATTTTTTGGTGAGCAAGCTGTCATCTTTTTCACATTTTTCTTTCTTTTCTGGTCCAGCTATTTTATGTGGCCCTTTTTGGAGATGAAAATCATGATGGTGAATAGGTTTATGAATGAATGTGTTGCCGTAATCAAATTGGGTTGTTTTTCTTCTGTGACACGATAAATGGTTTGATTTTCCTATCATGCACTTTTTATTTAGTCTTCAACTGTTGGTCACTTGCAAAATATGTTTTCTCCGGAGTCTTTGCATTCTGTAATGATTATTTTTTTTCTTGCTTCATGAAATGGATTTACACACCAGCAAACAAAATCATTCAGTCCTAACTAGAACCTGATTCAGCTTGTAGTTGTGATATCAATAAATATTCTCGATACAACATTTTCTTTCAAATTCCATTTTTCTTGCTAAAGTGCTAAGAGTCAATGTTCACATTATAATCGCTCATATTAGATGCAACCATATTATAATCGCTCATATTAGATGCAATTTTTAGTGTGCCGGGTTGTCGTATTTTCTTCCACCATGGGTTCCTGATATGTTACGTGACGATCTGAGTGCTATTGCTATGCATTATTCAAATGTTTTCCTATATATGAATGAGCTTACACAAGTTAATGCACTAAGATAAATTCTGTCCCTTTTATCAATAATGATTTTCTGAAGATATATAGCCTTGAGTAAATTTAGAGATGTCGTCAAATCATAGTTTCTTATGTTTCTTAATTTTTTAATTTTGATCTTCTTACAGGGTATTTATGGTTATCCTATTGAAATTCAATCACTCTTCTTCATGGCATTGAGATGTGCCCTTTCCATGTTGAAACAAGACAACGAGGGGAAGGAGTTGATTGAAAGAGTAGTGAAGCGTTTGCATGCGCTAAGTTATCACATGAGAAGTTACTTTTGGTTAGACTTTAGGCAACTGAATGACATATACCGCTATAAAACTGAAGAGTATTCCCATACAGCAGTAAACAAGTTTAATGTGATTCCCGATTCCATTCCAGATTGGGTTTTTGATTTCATGCCTACTCGTGGCGGTTACTTTATTGGCAATGTGAGCCCTGCAAGAATGGATTTTAGGTGGTTTGCTTTGGGAAATTGTGTTGCAATCCTCTGCTCTCTTGCCACTCCTGAGCAGTCAATGGCAATCATGGATCTTATTGAAGAACGGTGGGATGAATTGGTTGGGGAAATGCCCATGAAAATTTGTTATCCTGCAATAGAGAGCCATGAGTGGAGAATTGTCACTGGATGTGACCCCAAGAATACCAGATGGAGTTACCACAATGGAGGATCTTGGCCAGGTTTTAATTCTCCCCATCCTCCTTTTCAATTCTTTCCTCGTAAAATGAATTAGAGAAGATTTTTGTATAGTTTCTCCCATAATGTACTTGTATTGGTTGCTGATTGTAGTTTAACATCTAAGGTGATCATTGAGTTCATTTCCATTCATATTCTCTGCGGTTGCAGTTCTTCTCTGGCTATTAACAGCTGCATGTATCAAGACGGGCAGGATACAGATAGCTAGACGGCTCATTGACCTGGCTGAGTCTCGTCTTCTAAAGGACAGCTGGCCCGAATATTATGACGGTAAGCTAGGTAGATACATCGGCAAGCAAGCTAGGAAGATGCAAACATGGTCCATTGCAGGATACCTCGTGGCCAAGATGATGTTGGAGGATCCCTCTCACTTGGGGATGATATCACTGGAAGAGGACAAGCTTATGCAGCCACTGATCAAGAGATCCTCATCTTGGACATGCTGAGCGAGCGCATTTAAAAGGTGTAGGACTTTCCACACAAGTAATACAACAACAATAATTGAAAACAGAAAAAAAAAGGGGGCTTATTATCGTAGAGAAGGATCTGTTGTAGCATTTCAGTCCATCATTGTCATCTGTTTATTGTAGCTCTCTTGGTCACCACCGTGTTTGTCTTGTGTACAATAGAAGCCCCGGCTGAAGAATAGCTTCTGGCTTCCCCCAAATAACCGATGTATCTTTTGTTAAATTCTGAAAACAATTCAATCTCTTTGTTGGGCATGTGCCTGAGATCAGGACGCAGTTAATCTTTTATAGTCTGGAAATCTGTCTCTATGATCTTGAAAAGCCTATATTGTGAGATTTTGCAAGTAACTGAAAGAGCGTTGCACATTGAGCTTGTTGCAAGTTATGGAGCCCAAGATGGCTTATCTGAGAGAGATTTTTCCTTTAACTCGAATCGATGAGAATCTAATAAACTGAAGACACTTTGTTGTAAACTGAATTAACAAAGCTTGCCCTGGAAGTGAAAGCTCAAATATCAGCATCAGCTGGACTTTGCTTATTCACAGCAAATTGTAAACATGATTGTTGCTCATACTATGAGTTCAAAACTTTAAAAAGAAAAAAAAAGAAGCAAAATGAGTAAACACCTAACAATGGAATTCCACTCTCATTGCCGGGAATCCACTTCTAGAGTTAGGCAAAACAAAATTGTTGAAAAGAAATGCAAGATTTATAATAATTCCAGTCTTATATGAACTCACATATCCAGCTATCTTGCAACCAACCACCACATGCTCAAGCAGATCCTGTCTTCTTTTGCTGGAAGATGACTGCATAGACAGGAACAATGCAACCAACTGCAAAGCATGAGAAGACAAAGAGGGGCATCTTAATTTGCCTATACTTCATCTTGTCCAGGTTGTACATGTGCTTAGCATGCATGTATTCTGGTTCGTCGTGTCCATGACCATGCCCTCCTCCCATCATTTTCATCCTGCTCGAGTGGATTTCTCTGCTAACTAAAGCCATTCAACAGAATATGTAAGTTGTACAGTCAGGATACTGGTGTTGCTCCCGGTAACATGATATATTAATCAAGATACTATCTTTCACCCTCATTCAATGTAACAACATATGTTCTTCTTTCTTTATATTGTAATTAGTGATTACAGAGCACACAGGTCTCCCTGAGGAACTAGTTTCTCCGGTTAATTCGATTCTTGTACCAGAAATGATGCGTCTTCTCTCAAAAAAGGGACCTCAGAAGAGATCTTCCTTCCAGCATTAAAGAAAACACAATTTGAAAAATATTACAAAATGTATTTAGTCGCTAGCATCCGCACTATCCCCGCCCCAACGCAAGAACTGAATCTCATTTCGCAGAATTGAACAGAACTGTCTCTCAACGCAATCTAATCCCCCATCTATCTAGAAAACGAATCCTAATTGCTAGTTCCAGAAATTACGGAAAGATGGAAAAGTAATACAATCAAACTCGCAATTATCAGTGCCAATATCAATCTTAACGAAAGAGTAAACAAATAACGAAAGCATTCAATCAACCAAATCCATCTGTATATGAAATCCTTCTCGTAAAATATAGAAAAAGGCGGCGCTAGCTTATGAAGATATTTACCTGGTTTTGGGGCCAGCGATCTAGAAGAGCTAATCAGCCGAGAAGCGCACGATCTCAATCCACCGTTCAAAGCCATGGCTGTCACCGAAAAGGAAGAGGATGGCCGGATGGGAAAGCTATCAAACAAATACTAATAGAAAACCCCAATCGAAGATTTCAGACGCAAGTTTTGACCTTGTAAATGGACAAGAGAGAGGAATTTTCATGTAAACGCAGCGTTTCATTCTGCTAGTAGAGGGTGGGTGGCAAACGGGCGCGGGTCGGATGGGTTTGGACAGATCATTTGGGTTTCGGATCGTTTCATATTCTGGTTAAATGGTGTGTTAACTAACTATAGCTGCAACCTATCTCATATTGGGGGAGAAGTGTCCACAGAAAAAAATTTAATGTACTTGTGGAGCCTGTTGATAATTTTGGTCCTGAGATGAGGATCCGAATTCCATTCTTTTTGAGTTTGAGTGAACACCGGATAGCCATCATCGATGTGTTTATGTTCCAAGGAAGCTTTGTTTGAACTAGATTGGATTGCTTCACGATGCTGCAATTGGTGATGAAATCTGATCGGTTTATTAGATGAACAAAGAACGAAGTGCTTGAAACAAAACAAATGAATTTAATAAAAAGGATACGCAATCGAACATCTGAGATAAACTCACTCAAATGCTTGAAAGAAACGTCCCAAGACTTTAGGATAAACTCACCCAAAGTCTATGAAACCGATCTTGGATAAATGCACCAAGATCACACAAAACAAGCCAGAAATCTCTCCAAAGCTCTTAGTTACAAACATTAAGTTTCCTCTCATATTTTCTTCCCCTAAACAAGCATAAACTAAATTTTAAATAGAAAACGAGATGTGAGATGTTTGTCCCTTGGAATGCTCCTCTTGAATGGTGTTTGGAGGTGAAGAGGCAACACTTGAATGTCGTCTTGATGGCAACACATGTAGAGGTGAAGATATGAAATAATTGTCCCCCTTTGATGTCATCTTCAAGGCAAATCGGGAGATGAGGGGTTGTCTTGAACGATGCCACATGAAAATAAGAAGTTGCATTGAACGGCATGCCAATTAACGAGGTTCATGACTAGGATCCGAAGACGTTCAGTACAAGGCAATCCGGCGCATTTCAAGCAAAGTTGATGGACGACTGTTGGATCAAATGGGTGGTAGCTTTAGAAGGCTTTTGAGATCAGTTTTGAATGATAGACTGGATGAATTTGTGAAGAGGATAGTGATGGAAAGTTGATGGTGAAGGCTTGATATGATCAAGTAGAGCAAAGGATATGACTCACATTTGATCCACTAGAACATGAAGGCCCGCTCTTGGATGTGACTCACCAAGGACATGATCTTTGATCTTTGATCGATTTTACACCCAATGTAATCAAAACAACCTGAAAATGGATTGATCAAGCAAGAACACACGAATTTTCAAAGAGAGACAAAGAGTTGGTATGGTCTCATCAAATCTTGTCTAAAATGAAAAAGGAGGCGTCCATCTAGGATATAACTTAGCCAAAACGTCTAACACAAACCACCCTGGAGTTTCCAAATGTTTCAAACATATCCATAAGTAGATACAATAAAAATATAACCATAGAAGTCGTGGCCTTCTCAGACACATAAGCACAAACGAGCATCACGCTGTAGGCGCAGCCGGAGCGTTGGCCATAAAAAGGGACCATACTTCATTGTACTGTCCATCGGCGCTTCATAGGTCAAAAAGCCAACTTTGAGGTCTTCTTGTAAGGCACGAGCTTTGGCCCGAGTAATTCGACCTAAAATGGAATATCATCGGACTTGACCCTTGATGCTGCGGTGGTAGCATCAAAAGGAGCTTCCCAGTACTTGATTGACCCCACACAACTTTCATAGGCATTCTTGGCATCCTTGGTCTCCATTTGGTGTGTAGAAGTCCCTTCTAAAAGATGGCCGACAGAACTTGAGAAGTGCCCGACAGAAATGGCACATCCTCGCTCGGCACCGGCACGCTTGGCGCCCCCGGCTCCATCCTCGACGTCAGTGTCGGTTCCTGGCTGGTCCTCTTGCTCATGATGTGGTAGAATCACATCACAAGGTGTCTCTTGAAATTGAAGAGTTGGCTTCCCATGTAAATTTGATAACTCTTGCAAGCTAGTCATGATGTACCACAGGTGGGGACAAATTACCTCTTCACCAGGATACCACTTGATGGAAGAATACCTTATTTACTAGAATGAGATGACCTTTGAACTTTTGACAATGAGTAGCTTGTGGCAAACCTTTCAGCTTCTCCTACATTTAATGCCCTACTTATTAGCTCCTTGGGTGTGCCTTCCTTTCCTAGCTAATTTATGGCATTTAATTGGTAATAAACCAACTATCTTATGAGTGCAATGTTTCCCATTAACTAGGACCCATTGATGGTTCTTTGAATGATGCTTGTATTATGGATCTAGATGGGAACCTCACCTTAAAATCCCCTCAGATCCTCTGTAGCCAAGTTCCCTCTCAATCGTTAGTTTCTCGCAGAGAAATTGCATAGTTTTTTTAGCCCCAACACTTCCAAGTTACCCTATTTTGCCTCGATTGCATGAGGATCCGATTGAAGGAATGTAACTTGTTGGGCAACACCCTGGGTAGATCTTACAACCCCAAGGTTGCGTGAGCCGCTGCCAGAGGCGACTCTTGGTGGTGGTGATGTTAGAACTTAATTCGTCGTTGTGTCCATGTCTAGGTAGGTCATGATGTCATGAATTTTTTAGATGACCCTGTGTCCCCACTACTACTAACGTCACTAACTACAACTGAGCATAAATTTGGGTGTTGTTGATTAACTGCCATACTTGCTCCTCCATTCGACTGCTTGATGCGAGGAGGGCCTAATCACACACCCCCTACTCTTTCAAGTCTCTATAGAGGCCTGGTGATTTGTTTCGAAGACCTTCTTATTCTAACGAGAGTTGATTAGGTGTTAGGTACACCACTATCCTCCTTTTGGGAGCTCTAAGCCACCATTTCACGCCATTATACTTGCTCCATATTGTAACACCCCGTTTGGTGAACCGGGTTGCTACTTAGTTGTAGACCACACTTGAGTCTACTAGAATTAGCCTGACAACAAATTCACCGGTATTGAACCTTGCAACAAAGGCACAACGAGAAAAGCCAAGAAAAACATCCAACTTATCATTTTCTAAACAACTCGAAAACCAATACAAATGCAACCAACTACTAGAACTACATCCAACATACTAGATACCAACATCAACTCAATGTGACTATTAACTACCCTGTCCTTACAACTAGGGACTCAAGCCCTCAATTCCCACTAAGACACATCACGTCGAGATCGAGCATCATTGTCCAAGAAGTGATCTCCTGGAACATTTCCCATACAAGGATGTTTACCTAAAACATTGAAAGTGGAACACATTAGCTAACAATCCTGGTATGGGCCAAACAAGAAAATCAAACATGTGGATCGAACAAAACATAGATTATCAAAATAACGCACTCAGTCACTCATATACATACCAAACTAATATGCACACCAAAACACGTCATATAATTATATAGACTAGCATATCAATTTCCAAACCAACCCTCAATCCCACAATAACAAATAAGCACGAGATTAATGAATGTAATGCTCATTCAACATATATCATAATAACCAACAACAATTCCTCCATAATCCAAACCATAATCATTCTCCAGTTCAGGTAACCCGGACCTACCTTCGAAACATGGTACACGACTAGCGCGCACGCTTAGCTCGTGCCCATTTTCTTTCCCATCACCCTTCTTTCCCCGACTAAGCCTCTATTAGAGCACTTGCCAAAACAACCAATTTTTTGAAGGTGATCTCCACATGATGCATGACTATGTCCGGGGTCTCTTCTCCACCGACTTGCCCGTGTCCATAATCACACCCGTAAAGATCAAGTTGCACACAATAAAAACTATTGAAACCATTTCAATAACTTTCGAGTATGAAAATATACTGGGGAATAATATTCCAAAATAGAGTTCCACACACTCAATTTACTAGCTTAACACATAACATGATCGCAAGCTAAGTAAGTTTAGACGACTTACCTTAAGTGAAGAGTTTCCAACAATAGCGAAACAAAATCGATCAAGCTAGATACCTAATAATAAGAATAATATTCATAAGACACAATAGTCTAAACGATTTGAGTTAAAGTTACAGGAAAAGGTGTTGAAAGGGTATCTTGACCAACAAATAAATTTATAGATCAAGACCCCGCTGATTACAGCGAAGTCAGGTTCGTCCACGGGAAGAGAAGTCTATATTTAAATACTATGCTAAAACACGAGAAAAAAAACAGAAGAAAGAACCGAAACAAGAACAAACAGAAGCAAGGAAACTGTCACGCACTGAGAGGCTCGGTAACGAGGTAAAACTAAGAACGAGTTTTTTCAACAAACAAGAAAAGATCTAGGATTTAGGGTTTTCTACAACATAGCCATGCATATTAAATCATATGAATCATAAAAATCATGCCTTTGCACACAAGTAATCAACTTTTGTTGAACAAGTAAGCAAATCAATCAACTTTCATAAATCAATTTACTTATATCTACTTATCACGATCTAAAGTTCTCAACTTTCGTTTCAAACTTTATCCCTATTAAAATTCACAACTTTTTCTTTCGATCAAGTCATAAACATGAATTAACTTCAACTTTCATCAAAGTATAAGCACAAACAAGTTGAATCAAGATCAAAGGCAATCAAATCATACATTCATACTATCATGCATAACTATGTTGGGTTTTTACCCTAATCCTAGAATAAGAGAACTACTCACTCATGGTTTAAAGACAAACAAGAGATTTGAAGGAAGAAAACATGTCTTTGAATTAAACTTAAAAACTTACTTGAATTCACAATCACAATTGTCTTCAATCTCAAACAAGGACACAAAGAAAAACTCCCACAATTCTCTTCATTGTGCTCTAAGTAATCCCAAAAACACATTTCTCCCTATCTCCAATGTGGATGAAAAATAAAAGAGAGAGAGAGAACCCCCCCAAAACTTGACCAAACAAAGGCTTAAATACTAGAGAAATCTATCTAGAAAAGTTTCCTCAAAGATATAAAACTATCTATCTAAAAAGATATTGGAATATTCTAATTAAAACTCGAGTCGGCGTCGCCTACCGACATGGGGTACCCTCGGTAACGACCCCCGTCAGGGTCAGTAGGACTCTTTGCTGAATTCCTCCGGTTCTGTCTTCCTGAAGGCCTCGGTACCGACCCCTCCTGGGTCGGTAACGAGCCTTTTCTTGGCTTATTTTCCTCTTGTTCTTCACTTTTCCTCTTTGTTTCTCGGGTCTTCCTTCCTAGCTTTGCTCCACTCCCATGATGCTCTTGAATGCTTCATATCCGCTCCAAAAACTACAAGAAAACACAAAACTTGCGTAGTTTCCACACATTTCACAAAATTTGCAAACTAAAGCAAAAGACACACTACACAAACAAAAACACAACTAAACACAACTCAAAAACCTAGAAAAACACTCTAAAACTAGGCTAAAAACACGTTCATCAAAAGGATTTAACCCGACTACCCACTAGTTGACCCGTAACTAAGTATGTAATTAATCTTGATTTTTAAATATACTAATCTATCCAAAATAATTCCCAAATCCAAATCAAAACTCCTTTCAAGATTTCATATTGAAGCTTAAAATATAAACATAATAAATTAGTATATATAATTCCTTTGTCAAAACCGTAGCTCCTCAAATCTTACAAAAGTGAAGAACTAAACATATATAATAATCATATCTATAGCTAGTAGCACAACACTCACAAAACCAAACCCTAATATCAAGCCTAAGCTAGCATGATATCAGATCTAGAATCTAATTAATTTTAGGACAAGCTTAGGAATAAAAATATATCACCAACAACAGCGATCGATGACGACAAAAGGGAGATATGGTGGTGACTCGTTGGTAAAGCCAAGAACGGGAACAAATGTTATATTGGTGGTGGATGGAGTTGGCGTGAAAAGCCATGATAAATGGTGAACGGAATTTGCAAGATACAAATGTTGGAGAGAGTTAGAAAAATCAAGTTTGATGGTCTACGTAATGTGGAGAAGTACCTAACTATACAATTGAGAATTCAAAGTTGGCATATATATGTGTGCATAAAAGTCAACATATGTGTATCAAAGAAATATAAGAGATATGATGAGATAAGGGTGGAAGTACCAAGCAGATATCTAAAAGAGAGTGTACAATAGATGAGTTAAAAAATTAATCGGGGAAAGGGAATAAATACGTGAACATAGAATTTATCTTATGTGCAAATCTAATTCGAAGAAAGCGGTTGAGTGGAGCATGGATAAAACCGAAACTTTATCAATAAATTTTTGTGTGGGTGAGACGAGATGAACCGAGACGAAACGAAAATATATAAGGTTATTCGTATGTACATGCTTAATTTATATATATCCGACCTTTATATCTATATAGGTAATATGTTGATCGCACAATAGGTTTTGTCCTTCCATTAATTTAACGATCTTTATGAGATCGTGCCAAGTATACTCTTATATACTCGATTTGTATTTCGAATATTTGGGCGAATTATATAGCGTACCAACACAACTTACTAATTAAGAAACGAGATGGACTAAATTTAACGATATAATAATTATTATCGTGTAATAATTAAAATAACTATTATGAACAAATAATAATTACTAGATTTTTTATTTATAAAAGGGAGGGTTATTACACCAGTACCCCCTTAAAGTAGTTTCGTACTCGAAACTAAAGCAGATAAAGTTCTACATTAGAGAGCAAAAAATATACATCAACACTATCCTCTACACAAGAAGAGAGGATTTAGTACTCAAGCACCCCCTTAATAAATGTTTCGTTCTTTAATAATGATAAAACAACTCAAGAAAACACCTTAGTAGTTCTTTACTACACCTTGAACCATAGTATATATATCAATGGTTCTTTTTCAATACATATTACTTCACATGATGTCTCAAGACATGCCTGTCTTTTCTCATGTGAGCCTTTGGATTAAATCTCATCATCGTTTTATCGAAGAATGTGAGATTCATCCGGCACTCATCATCTTAATTGACGGCTACCAACTAACGTTATAGATAAACTATTTTAAATTCCATCTGATGTCCCAACTAGTTGAGAACTCTAGCTCATTGATTTAGAGCATAACTCAGGTTACTTATTGGTCCAGAAATGAAAAGCAATACTATCTTGTATATTTAATCTATAAGACCTTCTACCACTCTATCCAGAGGTTTTACTTCGACTTCTTTGTCTCAACCCAAGGTCAAAATTCTTGCAACAACATGAAGACTAATGATATTGAGTAGAAAAGTTACTTATGCACTCTTATTTCGATAAAGGTTTATACGTTGGTATTTCCTTAGGAAGATTCCTTTAATTGGAAGTCTAGATGAAGACACTCCCAACAATCTCTTGAACTCCTTATCAAACTAATGACTTATCAATACATGTTCTTCTGACTTTATGACTTTTCCTTACCTTGGTCCATGATTGTTAACCAACACCTCCATTTAATTATGCTTCGTTCCATTTTTGGCTTGTATTGCCAATCTCATAGTTCAAGATTGGTGAATATAATATCTTACTTTTACCAACTAGGACACATGAAAATTATTGTCCAAAGGTAGAGATAGCGGTAACCAAATCTTCCAACTCCCTTAATATTATATCTCCTTGTTCCTCACGTTAAAAGTAACATCCACTTATATTCTGGGCATGGCTTAGGCCCCCCTGATTACACCTATCTTTGATGACTTAATCGTACCAACTTGTGTTCTCTATCGTTGCCTCTTAATCCAATGTATCCATTAAATTAGAGGTATTCCTTACTCCTATAACCATGTAGGCCATCCAAGAATAATGGTATTTTGACCCTTCCAACCATACCATTCCTCTCACACATCCAAATGAATCACTTCGAGATATATGCCTGATTTTCAAACTCTAAAAGTTTGAAATTGCTCTTATCTATGCTTAGTCATAACTTTCAACAGATTCTTAAGGATCCAAGTCATTCTCTGTTATACGTACATCACACTATGAGTGCTAAGCAATGTGAAATACTTCCTCGTGTCATAAAGCATCCTTCCTTTAATGCCAAGAATATGTTTGTAAAGTTAACTTATCAACACAACCTTCAATCGATTAACTACTTCTTTCCTCTAATTAGAAAGAAAAGTGTTGTCCCAGCTCATTTCATGACCTCCACTCTGGCAATCATCACTACTCCAACTATTATGGATATATCATCATTCCTTCCTTCATCTATTCAAATATGAACGATAGTTAGAGATTCCTTTCTAGTCTTCAGTGCCTTATCTTTACTCGTTGACTATTCAGTCATTGCGTCCTCAACTTAATTATATCAACTTTGGATATAACCCTTACATAACATCCTTTCAAGCTTGTATCTCCTCTATATATCCTTAAGGAGAGAATAGAATCTGTCACAAGCCTTTTATAAAGTTCTCTACCTTAGGTTGTGATCTTGTGATACTTAAACTCGGCCTTATAGTCCCAAAAGTTTTCAACTCATGTGACTCTTACATCCCGACTGTTCTCCTTAGAACACCTTATGATGCATCATTTGATTTATCACAAGTCTCTTATCTTTGACGAGTCTTTTCCACTCGAGTGAACTGACAATTCTAAGTACATATCTAATCTTGGTATCCTCAAATTCACACTAGGCTTCAATTATTCGTCAAACCTTCTTATTAGGTACTAAAGAATTTTCAAAGCATAACTTCCGGTTAACATGTTCCAACACTACTATCTCAGGTCAACAGTAGATATACTTGAGCTTTAGTAGTCTCGTTCGACCACACACTTCCAAGAGTAAAGGTACCACATCACATTGATCAAATTTTATAATTCCTTTTCTTAGGTATCATAGTTCATCTCCTTTATCTTAAGAACAGAAGATGGGGAAGTAATCATCAGACCTTTTCACATCAATCCACATACCAATCTTTAGACAAACATTGGTATGATCCTTGTATCTCTTAGGTTCCTATGAATAACAATATTGGATGTGGAAATCAGTTTCTCCTTCAGCTACTCAAATTCCTTCAAGACTTATCTTAACAAACATTTTGATTTGATAACACTTAATTGAAGGTCAGGCTATGTTGAAGGACTTCCTTATACAACCTTGATTTGACTGAGTTTACTTGAAATAATATATTCCTTCATCAGCTACCTGGGGTTCCCGAATAGTGATGACCTTGGTTTACATTGAACCATCTTATTTCTTTCAATCGGAATCACAAGCCTTAATATATCGATCACTTAAGAGTTGAATGGGATCCTTATAAATAATTGGCATTTCTGAAAGATTCCCCATGAAATTTTCAAGTAGTTAACACCCTTTGTGCAACTACAATAGTAAACTAAGAATAACATTAGTACGCCAATCTCTCATGTTCCAATCCAATACTTGTTAAAGATCCGATTCACCAACTGCTTGGGCATTTCATCCTTAATTCATAGTTTATGATATCCAAATCATATATCAACTTAGGCTTAACACTTCACTTGAAGAAGATTTACTAAATCATCGTTGCAAGAAAACGACACTTGCTCTTGAGAGTATTCTTGATTAATACATAATAATTGCTACACCACGACTAAGCCATCATTTTTCATCACAGATGTCACCGAGTCTTGCTATGATGCCCCTCTAGAATTATATATCATCTTTCATCTATTGCCTCCAATTGCATATGAGTTATGATCCTCACTGATCGTCATTGCTACAATCCAATCTTTATATGAGTAAAATCCTTGTAGTTGAAATAGAAACCATCCTCCCTCCTTTCACACCTTGGAATTTTAAGAATTCCAATCCCTACTTGATCCCATGAATAGTATATTCCAATCAACTAAAATCTTTATCAGTAACTAGATGGATATCACAAAACCAACAACCTTTCAAATAGGTTGGCATTCCCCAACATTCTTGCTAGTTCTCAATATTCATCATCATTATCGTCATATATCTACGAATATCTTTTTATATCCTGTCACTTATTCTCTTCATTAGAATCATACTAATGTTCAAGAACATCTCTGTATAGTCTCCTCCTCACTCTTGGCCCTTTATGCAAGCTTGGATACCTAAAATAGGTCATTCCAACCTCACTAGTTATTCCGTGATATGGTGAATCGACAATCTAGAGGTGTTCTCTCATTATATCAAACCAAAAGAAATACGACTAGTTTAGACTAGATTGGACTCATGTCTTCCTCTTTGGGTTAACTCATGGATCTTCCTATACCTTGAGCATTGAATGATGGTCAGTTCCCAACTATACCATTCAAGGTCATAATCTTATTATATATGCTTGTATTCCCAATATTAATTATCTTACCTTTCTCCTCTCAAGTAGTCACAAACCTCATTATTACTTGGTTGAAGATGCCTGCGAATTTGTCCCCCAACCTACTTTTCAGCAAGCTTGTCAAAGGTAAAGCCGATGGTAGCTCATGCCTCATAATTGCGTTGAGCTCTTCATCTCATGTTTCTTCCCTAAGTAACCTCACAATGTCGATTGTGGAGGTCAACCCCTCTCATGTGTAGCATTCCGGTATTATCTCTTCTTAGGTCGTCAAAATACGATCCAAGATTACTTCCACAACATTGTTCTAAGGCTCACTTTTCTCGTATTGTAAGTAGGGTCTACATAGCCTTCCTTAGAAAGCTAATGTATTAATATTCATGGTTAGTTACTCCATTAGTTTTATTGGTCTTCTTTAATTAAGCATTAATTCAGGTTTAACGCTATCACATCTTCATTCTTCATTGTGTCTACCAGTTCTTCCTCTTGTAGAGGCAGTAACATTCCTTGTTATGCCATCTTCGAGAAAAATTAATATCTCTTTAATTAGACTTACATATATATATATATATATATATATAGTATAAGGATCTAGTAGAAAGTAAGTTAGAGTGAAAAGTGAGTGTAATTTTAAGCCATTAGATGAGAAAATTTTAACGTTCCGGATTTGTTAAAAATAGCTACACAATTATGGAATAGGTGTGTCTCACCAGATTTTCTCCTTTGTGAGACTTTTTAGGGATTTTATATCAAATATTTCTATTTATCTCTCTCATAAATTGATTCTTTCCAAACCAATTACAGATTTCTTTTTCTCCAAAAACACAAACCACATATTCCACTTCTCTCCCAAAGTTGAAAACGTCCATGGTTTCAAACTGGTGATTTTTGTGAGAGACATATGTTGTGCATTCAAATCCTAAAAAGGTCATCGATTGGCCTCTTATATTTCCTCTTCTCACTCCTTTGCATTCAAGTTGAAGTCTTTCATGATTCTTCTACTCAGATCCGTAAGAACTATGACGAATTCAAATTCATATAGATTTTTTAATTGATTTGTTTCAATTTGAATCACCATATAACTGTTTTCAATTAGTCTTGCTAATAATATATGTTATTGAATTCAAATAATTGGCAACTGGTAGTTAATATGTAACGTGTGATTATGTATTGCTAATTAATGGTGAGTGATATACATTGTTTCAATATTTTAATATTATGTGCTCATTGTTAATTGAATGGCAATGTGTTTGATATTTCATGATTCAAATTATTTAATTTCCATACAGTTACTATAGTGATATATTATTTGTGTGCATGGTGTTCTGCTATATATTTTTTGTGTTCATATTCATTAAAATTGTTCTTCCTAAATCCATTAATATTCATAGATTTGTACCGTCATAGTATTTATTTAGAATTTTTATTTATTTTGTGATATTCAATGGTAAAGGCATTGATATTCACCAAATAATATTAAGATATTTACGTATAAAAATTAGTGATGTAAATATTTTGATTCAGTGTTCAATGGTCACAAGAATTGATATTTTTGAGTGATATTCATTGTAATCAACAATGATATTCACATAGGTTAGGATATTTTTTAATTATGCATTCTTTCCATTAAAAATTATATGTATTTTTTTGAGAGATTTTATATATTGTTATGAATATTTATCTACTCTCTATTTTTTATTTGAAGGTAACAAATGGTAAAAAAATATCGAAGGAAGTTGAGGAAGATGGATTCTACATAAGGACATGAATTATAATCATACATTTTTTATTTTTTATTCGTGAGACTTGTACTTGAGTGATCATATTCACCATAATAACTAGTGATATTCATGTAACTGGGTGGTTGTATTCACTATATTAGCTAGTGATAGTCATGTAACTAGGAAGTCATATTCACCACATTATATAGTGATATTCATGTAATTGAGTGATAATTCACTGTATTAGCTGATGATATTCATGTAATTGAATGATGATATTCTTATCAATAAATGATATATTTATGTAGCTTTTTGATTCAATATATTCATCTTTTTATATAGCAATATTCATTGAAGTTGATATGGTTGTCGAAGTTATAATGAGATTAAAAAATTATTCATGTTGATCATATTTATTATAATAGAAGTATTTATTCATTTTTATTACATTGATATTCATTACTCAATTGATCATATTCATTATAACAGAAATAGATATTTATTATTTATTGCGTTGGTATTCATTTGACTTACTACGAAAAATAGATATTCATTAAATATCACGTTGGTATTCATTTTACAGACTGCGAGAATCAGGATAAAACATTTACTTCAATATCAATTTATTAAAAATAAAGGGTACAGAATAAAAAATTATTTCAATAGCCCAATTTATTTATTTCCAAATTCCTTATTTTTTCTTTTTCTTTTTAAAAATCAGTCACTCCTTTTTTAAGGAAACTACCCATATTTAAATTTCTCAATATTGATCTCATATTTCTCTCTCTATTTTCGTAATTATACACCCTCAAATCCAACCACTCATTTTACTCAATCCGACTTCCCAAATTTTCACTCACTTTCTACCACAATTACCTTTCTATCGGAACCTCCCCTATATATCCCTCATTAGTATTCTTAACTTGAGCTCAAGAGCAATTCCTTTTCTCCTGCCTCATATATATATATATATATATATATATATATATATATATATATATATATATATATATATATCCACTACTATAAAATGATCCAAATACCCCGGGCTTTTCACCCCAAATACACCGGATCTCGCCCGTGGTAAAGGTTGATGGGGTATTTGATCAGTATCCTAATACACCGAATCTAATCCGAGTTATATACTCTCCTTGAACTTATCCTCCAATCTATTTATCCGGTGTATTAGCAATATTTAATACCCCGAATAATCTTTATCCGGTGTAAATATGAGTATCAATTATCCGGGTTATTTAGTAACAAAAATACACCGAATGTTGAAGCCCGGGGTATAATGTATAGGGTATATGCCCTGGGTATGGATGTCTGATGTATAATGGTTAGGGTATATACACCAGGTATTGAAGTTCGGGGTATAATGTTTAGGATATATGATGTTCATGTTTTTAGTATATTTTTTGGGAGTTTTTCTTAGTTGTTTAGCTTAGTTTAGTTGAGTTTTAGTGCTTGTTTTGTGTGTATTTGGATTAGTTTGCATATTTTGTGAAAAGTATGGAAGCTACTCCATTTTCGTGTTTTTTGTAGGTTTTTTTGAAGCAGAAAGGAGCATTCCGATGGAGTTTAGGTCAAGAGGTTGATGTGGAGTATGGTGGAAGAGAAGAGAAGAAGAGGACATTTTGAAAATCCTGTCAAATCCAAAAGGAGCTATGCAAAATGTACAAAAGAATCAAGACAGAGACCTCGATACCGACCTGTGAGGGTCGGTACCGAGCTGTGCAACAGAGTCTAAGCTGAGAAGTTCAACAAGATTCCTACCGACCCTGTGCAGGTCGACACCGAGGTGGCCTGTGTCGGTAGGCGTCGCCGACTTTCAGATTTTATATCTTTTATCTCGCAATCTTTTAAGTTAGGAAAGTTTTATCTTTTAGGAATCCTGTTAGATAGTTTCTCTTAGTATAAATACCTTGTTTTAAGTCTAGTTTTAGGGGGGATTTTTCGGTGGATTTTCTTTCGGACGAATTGGAGAGACGAGAGGAGAGAGAGAGAGAGAGAGAGAGAGAACCGAGCTTTTGTTTCTCTATTTTCGAAGTTTGGTTTGTGTGTGAAGACGAGTTCTGATTTATAATTCAAGTAAGTCTTTGTTTGTTCTTATTCAGTGTTCTCATTCGATTTAATTGTTGGTTTTGTTTTGATCATGAGTGAGTAGTTAGCTTTTCTAGGGTCGGGGTTGAAAACCTGACATAGTTATGCACGATTGAATGTGTGATGAATGTTTGATTGCCTTATATCCTTTATCTACTTGTTTTGTGAAAATACTTAGACGAAAGTCGAAGTAATTCGAGTTTATTGCTTGATTGAAAGAGAAAGTTGTAACCTTGAATGTTGATATTGTTCGATAACGAAAGTTTCGAGCTTTGGATCAAAAATGAGTAGAGAGTGAATTGATTTGTGAAAATTGATTGATTTGCTTGCTTGAATCAACGAAAGTTGATAGCTTCATCCTTAAGGCATGTTATTTATCCTTCACACTATTTCGTATGCATGATTATGTCATGGAAAACCCTTGTCCAAGATTTTTCTCCATTTAATTTACATTCGTATTTCCTCTGTTCAGACTCGTTACCGAGGCTCACAGGTCGGTACCCAACCTGTAGTTAGTCTGTGTTAAGTTGCTTTGTTCGTGTCGAAACCCAGCATCGTTACCGACCCTGACAAGGTCGGTACCGAGGTTTTCGTAGCCTTGTGTTTACTGTTGTTTCTACTTTACTTTATTTATGTGTTTTCTTGTTTTATAGATAGTAATCAAACAAAACATGCTTCCCGTGGATGATCCTGACCTCCCTATACACAGTGGGGTCTTGACTACAAATTTATTTCTTGTCGGAAAACCCTATCAACAAATTGGCGTCGTTGCAACAATGCTTGTTTGATTACTCGTGGCTTTGGGAATAGCCCGACCCCGTTTTTTATTTCTAATTTCGTTTTCTTTTGTTTGTTTTCTCAACTTATGTCAGCAGGGCGACGCCGACTTGAATTTGATCACACTGATTATTATTCTGAACCCGAACGCGTCCTTCATTGCAGAAGACGAGAAAACCAAGCCATGGCCATGACACTTGAAGAGATGGCACAATAGATGGCTGCACTCTAGAGGCAGCTCGAAGCCGCACAAGTTGAAAAAACCGCTTTACAAGAACAACTCAATGCCTATCCAAGGAATGCCAAACAATCAGAGTCTGTAATTGTGCTTCCGGAGATAGAGAAGAATTTTGAGATTAAGTCTCAATTCATATCCTTAATAAAACGGACTCAGTTTGAAAGGAAACCTACTGAGTGCCCTATGGAACATATTAAAAATTTTCTTGATTTATGTGACACTATTGCTGCTGAAGGTGTCTCTTTAGAATATGTTCTGTTAAAAGCTTTCAGGTGGTCTCTTACAGGAAAGGCCCTGAGCTGGTTAGAGAGCTTACCTCCTAAGTCTATCAAGACTTGGAAGGCTTTTTATGATCAACTTTTAACAAAGTTCTTCCCTCCTGCTAAGACAACGATGTTAAGAAAACGTATCACCTCCTACCACCAGCTGCCTAACGAGACCTTTGTGGAGACGTGGGAGAGATTCAAGGAGATGCTTAGACAGTGCCCTACCCATGGGCAACCACCATATGTGCTCCAAGAAATCTTCTTTTAAGGGATTAACGCTGACACAAAGAACCGCATCAACATGCACACTGCTACGGTTTTGTTGAGATGGATCCCACTGCTGCATGGGAGTTGCTGGACAAATTGACCAATTACGACACCATGTATGGGACCCAGCAGACATCCCAGCCTCAAAAACGTCTCTACATTCCCAATAATGATCAAGTTGTTTCCGAAGTCAAACATCAATTTTTACAGGATGAGATCAACCGTCTGAAGAAACATGTAAGTTTTCTGAAAACCTCTCAACCTTGTCAAGAATGCGACTCTCAAAGCCATAGTACTTCTGCTTGCACTAACATTGAGCAGGTTAGAGCTGCTGAGACATATGCTGAGATGAATTATATGAGAGGGAAATACAGAAACCCACCTAACAATTATGATAGGCCAAACAATTATCCTAGTTGGGGAGGTTACAATCAGAGTCACAATCAAGCACCTCCACCACAAGATAGGAAGGCTCCTCCTTACAAACCACCAGGATATCAAGAGGTACCTCCATGGTTACAAGGGCTACAAGAGGGCATCAATAGCAAAATTGATGGAGTCCATAGCAAGATTGATGGAGTCCAAGCCAACCTTAACAGCCGGTTGAATGGTCTCGAGACATGGAAAAAGAGAATTGACTCCTAACTTGGAAACCTAGCCGCACAAATTCCGACTCCTAACTTGGAAAAAGAGAATTGACTCCTAACTTGGAAACTCTAGGGCCACCCCGATGAGAACCCAAGAGGACAAATAGCAGCCGTGCACCTCAGGAGCGGAAAGAAGCTACCAGGCCGTGCTGAGGCCAAGGAGAAAGACCCCGATACCAAAGAAGATGCCCCGGCCAAGATCGATAACGCGCCAAAAAAGGTCGTTACCGAGCCTAAATCCCTCGGTACCGATGCTCCAAAGCTCATTACCGACCCCAATCTAGGTAATTTATCGACGCCGAACCACTTCCTTAGTCCCAGGCTCGATACCGACCCCACCGGGGTCGGTACCGAACGTTCTACAACACCAATCGACCCGATTGTCGATTCGGTAGAACCACCTCTCGAGCCCACTTTGGTTCCGAGATTGGTGAAGTCTCTCCCCTTCCCTACTAAGAAGTCTAACGACTCAATAGAAGGCAAGTTTAAGCATTTCGTTAAGATTCTTCAGGGCTTAAATATTTCTATACCATTCGCCGAGGCCCTAAGCGAAATGCCGGCTTACACCAAATTCTTGAAAGACATTCTTAGCAGGAAAAGATCGATGTTAGAGCTGACAGCTGAGGTCATATCCATAGCCCTTCTAGAAAAGCTAGGTGACCCAGGGAGATTTGCTATCACTATCGGGATTGGAGACCACCGTTTCAAAGCACTATGTGATTTGGGGGCCAGTGCCAGTTTACTTCCCTTATCTATTTGGTCAAAAGCTAATATGGGACCTCTGGAACCCGTTGATATGAGACTGTATATGGAAGATGGGTCTAGCGTAAAAGCTACAGGAGTCGTTAATGATTTTCCCATTCAAGTGGGCAAATTCTTCGTACCAAATGACTTTATTGTACTTGATATGCCTGAAGACCATGTAGTACCCATCATTCTAGGCAGACCATTCCTTGCCACAGCAGGTGCTCGAGCCGATGTTCGGAAAGGACTCCTCACCTTTGACATAGGGGAAGAGCGGGTCGAGTTTAGTCTCAATCAAGCTGCTAATGACACAGCCGCAGTCGCAAAGATCGAGGCGCTCTAGTCAGAGCCTGACATTGTTAAGCCGGAAGCTTCCCTCCCAAGCAACAACGAATACAAGAGCAGTACCGAGCCAGCTACCAACCCACCTATGAGGGTCGGTACTGAGCCCTTCATACAACAATATGACGAGGGAGGCACATTCTGGCACGATACCTAGGGAGGCCTTGCTACAGATCGGTCGATAACTACCTCGATCACCTCCGTACCGGTACCCTCGCTGACTAATCAACGTGAATATTCTAATTCCAATTTCACTATTTCTGGTTACAATCCTTCCTTATATCATATTCCTACACCATACCCTACTATTCATACAATAGATGAGTCGAAACCTCCTTGGTTCTCGGACTTCACTAACCCTTGTGTAGGAATACCAAGCATATTGTTAGAGGATGAAGGACCGAATCTAGTGCGAAACAACAATACCTTTTCGGCTAAATATGGGGTCCTCCACAACCCCGACAAAGCTGAAACAGAACAACCTTGAGCTAGTTAAGGTATGTTCGTCGGGCTTACGACGTTAAAAATAGCGCTTACGGGAGGCAACCCAGTTTAGTTAAGTTTTCTTTTTATAGTTCTTTTCTTAGCTTTCTTTTGAGTTTTTTGTAGAATAGAAGTTTGCGGAATAGAATATCTTTGGGCTAACATGTCACAGAAGTCGGGCACGATAACGACGCTGGAAAAGAGTCGCACCAGGTTCGGTACCGAGCTGTGAGGGTCGGTACCGACCTGCGATAAAACCGATATTCAAATTGCGCGACATAGGTAAGTGTTCTTAACCTAAAAACTCTTCCTTCCCTTGCCCTTCTTTTCCACGCCGCACCTCTCAAGCTCTCAAAACACTCCCAAGCAAAACAAATCCTCACAAATTCCTCAAGATCTAGCCAACTCACCCCTTCTTCCACACATCGCACTCAATCCATACCACTCAAAACTCGCAACCACCTTTGATACCGAGCAACGCATTATTTGTTCGTTACCGAAGCCCACGCCCTCGTTAAATCTTGCAATCCGATTTTCGTTCTTCAAATTCACAAGTCTACGATATGATTTCTTGAACCCTAACTCTTTTCTTGAAGATTCATGATAAAATTAGGTAGTTTTTCATATCTAGATTTATGTATAATCCGAGATTGCATGTTGCTATTACCATTATGCCTATTTGCCTTCATATTAGTGTTTAATCTTGTTTGGTTTTCATTTCCTCATGCTTGATTGCAATGCCTTTTGATTTTAAAAGAATGAAGTGACCAATTCTTGATATTGAAGGATTTTCACCATGATGTTTGGCAATTATAGCATGATTAATTAGGGCTTTAAGTATGGGGTTGCAAGTACTTGATTGTGTGGTTTTTATGAGGAATCTTGTTTGAATTGTGCTTATTGTCAAAGATTTGAGGGTTAGAGATTCGGGATTCCTCGCGTAATGTTCTTGCACCAGGCTCGGTACCGACCTGTGAGCCTCGGTACCGAGCTGTGAATCGCCCAGATGCAAAACTGAACCCAGAGACCTCGATACCGACCATGAAGGCTCGGTACCGAGGTCGGTTGAGGCTATTTTGTAATGCAAGTATGGGGTTTCTTGTTGGTTTAAGTTGATTTTACCTTGGTTATTGATGGCATTTCAGGTACTAAATGGCAAGCTCAAGTAGGGCCAACTCAAGGGCGGGCAAGAAAAGGAGGACCCAAAGATCTCCATCTCCTCCGAGAATGGACGAGGTCATCTTGCCGACTAGAGATAAACCGGCAGTCTTCAATTCAGTCATTGAAAAGAACCATCTCACAAGATGGTTTTCAAGGTCAAGTGCAATGTCCTCAGACATCTATGAGGATGTGAAGCATGCATTCGCTATTCTCGGTGTGACATCTCCTAAAAAAGGAAGACATCCCTCATTATCCGACTCTTACCTTGGAGTTTATAGCCACTCTTCGCATCAGCTTCAAGTCCAAGACATCTGCAGGAAGGATCAGGTTCCGGTTAGGCAATGCCGATTATGACTTCAACATGAAAGAGTTCAACCAACTCCTCGACTTCCCTAACCACTCCCGAGATTACAAGGCACCAGAAGACTTCAAAGTCACGGATACTTGGAGCTACATCTCTGGGGAAATTAATCCTACCGCACTGGCACTTCCAAGGGCACACATCATCAACCCCATTTTCCGGATTATTCTCAGGGTTTTGGGTGCAACCATTTGGCCCAAAACGGAGCTTTCCAGGCCAACGAGGACGGAGGTAGGATGCCTACGTACCAGACTGTTTGAGGACCCCGCCCCCATGAACTTGGGATTTGAATGGTTGAAATATGTAGAGAAGCACGGGGCCACTTCAAAAGAGGTTTACTGTGGTAACTTGGTGAGCCTCACGCTACAGTGCACACAGTCCACAGAAGTTGAACTCGAGCTACTGGTTAGCTTCTAGCATTTTCCAGAGACACGATAGGGGATTCACCACCTTGGTTCTTGGAAACACCGTGGTAATCACTCGAGACAAGTTGGAGTTGTTGCATGTGCCCAACTGGTATGAAGCATGGACGTCTCAACCGTTTCCCTTGCCCAAGAAACCTCAAGACGAGCCGACATTGTGGGAATTAGAGACGAGGTACGAACATGAGGAAGCCACTATGGAAGAGGACAAGCCAGCCCCTACGGAACGGGCTCGGTACCGGGGATCCATAGATCGGTATCGAGGCCCTTGCACATATTGATAACCTCGGTACCGAGCATCCTGGCCTCAGTACCGAGTACTTCGAGGCTAGCACTGAGGCGTTTCACTTCGACACCGAGCCTGTTCATCATCCTACCAAGCCACCATCATTCGGTGTAGTGCCTTACGCCCCCTTCGTCTAGCGCAACCATTACCAACCGCCGTCTCATGCCGATTCCTCTGGTTTAGATGCTCCTCCTCAGTGGGCACAAGATTTGTCATCCCAGATGCAACAGCTGAATCTGCAACATTCTCAGCTCCACCAACGGATGAATCATTGGCAGGATGTCTATTCAGCTCGCATGGCACTTGAAGATGCACGACAGGAAAAGGCTGACGCTCGCTGGAGGACGATGGAGCAGCGCGTAACAGTTGATGAAGAACGTTGGCGGACAATGTATCAATTTATGGGCAACTTTGAGCACTACTTCCCACCACCAAACCAATGAGGATCTCGCTTTCAAGGATGTTTCCTTTGCTTTGACGGTTTCTTTGTGAGTTTCTTTTCTTTTCCCTATCTTTTCTTATGCTTTGCTTTATTCATACAATGGGGACACTGTAATGTTTAAGTATGAGGTAGGGAGGGAAAAGAAAACTTGTTTGTTTTTGTGTGTTTTCATGTTCTTGCTTTAGTTTGTTTTTCTTAATACTTGTCATAGTTGTTTCCGTTCTTATAAAAAAATCACAAAAAATTGAAAATTTTGAAAAAATCCAAAATATTTTAGAACAGATGAGTACCCTTGATCTTATGGTTCTATGATTGCTTTTGCTTTGCATGACCATGTAATTTCCTTTCAGCATGTTTTTGATAGTATAGCCTGAGTCTCATGATGAAATTAATTGTTTTATGGTGAAATAGCATATGATGAAACTGAGCATGTATGACTGTTAGCATGAGTAGTTGCAATCCAACACAAAAATGACCTTGTGAGCTTTATTTTTAGCTTTAATTTTTCATGTGTAATTTGCTCTCTATATGTATATTATCTCTTGGAATTTTGATGGTTATCTATTTCTCAAGACATGTATAAGATCTTTAGTTCATTACTTGTGAAAGTCATATGATAGAGAACTTATTTTTCATAAGCCCTATTAATCCGTATCCACCCTTACATTATCCCTGTTTTTGATAGCCAATTTGAGCTTAAGCCTTTTATTTGTTGCTCCACAAAATTATCCCTAGCCGAGATAAGCTTGACCCTATCCGGGGATTAAGACTTAGTTGGAGAGGAATTGTTTTTGTTGATTGCAAAGATATTTGTTGGTTCAAAAATTAAGGTTTGGTTAGGGTAGATTGGAAGTCTCTTGTTTCGATTATGTAAAAGATCTCTTGGTTAGAAGAAACTACAAAGGAAGAAAGGAATTTGAAGCTCGATACCAGCCTATGTGGGCTCGGTACCAAAGATTTCAAAGGAAGGAAAAGAAGAAAAGTACAGCTCGATACCGACCCTCTCAGGAGGTCGGTACTGAGGCATGCCGTGAAGAAAATAAGAAAGAAAAAAATGCAAAAAATACAGGAAAAATGCTGAGAAAGAAAGAAAGAAAAAAATATAGGAGGAATAAGGAAGAAGATGTGCAGTGTTTTAAAAGTTTAAAACCAAGAGTTTATTTATGTTTTTATGAGGCTTTCTAGGATTTGATGGGTGAGTGAAAGGAAAAAGTGCATAAAGAAGAGAGAGTTTGGTTATCTTTTGAATGTTTTGGAATTATGTGAGTTTTTAGGAGTCTTTGATTCCCGGATATTATTAGCACCACATGACCAAAATATTTTCATGCCTTATTGTCTTTGCCAAGCCCCATTACAACCCGGCCGAATGGAAGCTTCTATGAAGTTTTTCATTGAACCTAAGTTCTCTTGATGATTTTTTGCTTATTTTGACAAATCTTTGGTGGAGAGTTTGGTGATATAAGTTCCAATTTCTATGAGTTTTTGCATATAAGATTGAGTTGAGAGATGAATTTATAAGCCCAAACACTTGAGAGTTGAGGAAACACATTACCCTTGGTGAGGTTGGATTGTGGTTGCTTATGTCTATAAGTGTATATATATGTGTGTGATGACGTTAAGAGTCATTTTGCTATTTTTGCTATGCTTTGAAGTTGCTTTTTAGATGAGGGCTACTACTTGATGAGAATGATGGTTGGTTTTGGTTTATGTTTAGTGATTGCTTGAGGACAAGCAAGTCTAAGTATGGGGTATTTTGATGTTCATGTTTTTAGTATAGTTTTTGGGAGTTTTTCTTAGTTGTTTAGCTTAGTTTAGTTGAGTTTTAGTGCTTGTTTTGTGTGTTTTTAGATTAGTTTACATATATTGTGAAAAGTATGGAAGCTACTCCGTTTTTGTGTTTTTTGTAGGTTTTTTTCGAAGCAGAAAGGAGCATTCCGATGGAGTTTAGGTCAAGAGGTTGATGTGGAGTATGGTGGAAGAGAAGAGAATAAGAGGGCGTTTTGAAAATCCCGTCAAATCCAAAAGGAGCTATGCAAAATGTACAAAATAATCAAGACAGAGACCTCGATACCGACCTGTGAGGGTCGATACCGAGCTGTGCAACAGAGTCTTGTTGAAGGGCAAGATTTAACTCGACAACAAATAAAAATTTGTAGTCAAGACCCCGCTGAGTATAGCGAAGTCAAGATCATCCACGGGAAGCAAGGTTGTTTGATTACTGAACTACAAGTGTGAAGGATAATTATCATGCCTCAAAGATAAAGCTATCAACTTTCGTTGACTTAAGCAAGTAAATCAATCAACTTTCATAAATTAATTCACTTTCTACTTATTTTCGAATCCAAAGCTCAAAACTTTCGTTATCGAACAATATCAACATTCAAGATTACAACTTTCTCTTTCGATCAAGTGATAAACTCAAATTACTTCGACTTTCGTCTAAGTATAAGCACAAACAAGTAGATAAAGGATAGAAGGCAATCAGAACATTCAACACATTCATTCAATCATGCATAACTATGTCGGGTTTCAGCCCCGATCCTAGAAAAGTAAACTACTCACTCATGATTGAAACAAAACAAACAACTAGATTGAAAGAAAACATTGAAATAAAACTTAATTGAAATTATAAAAAATCTTGTCTTACAATCACAACCACATTCGAACTCAAAACATGAAAGAACAACGAACTCCAACTCTCTCTCTCTCTCTCTCTCTCTCTCTCCCTCTCTCTCAATCGATAGAACCGGAATCCCAAATTAACGTCTTCTCCTTCGAACGAACAAACTAACTCTCCTAAACTTAATTTAAAATAGGGTATTTATACTAAGAGAAACTATCTAACAAGGGTTCCAAAAGATAGAAACTTTCTAAACTAAAAGATTGAGATATAAAAGATAGATTTCTGAAAGTCGGCGCCGTCTACCGACACAGGCCACCTCGGTAACGACCTGCACAGGGTCGGTAGACTCTTACTGAATTTTCCAAACAAAATCCTGTTGCACAGCTCGGTACCGACCCTCACAGGTCGGTAACGAGCTCTCTGTTTTGGCTTTTTGTACACTCTTCACAGCTTCTCTTCGGTCTTCAATGAGATCTTCAAGACGTATATTTTCTTCACTTCCCTTCATGCATTCCACCATCCATCACTTGACTCTAGCTCCTCTCATAATGCTCTTTTCCGCTTCAAAAACCTAAGAAAAACACAAAAACGGAGTAGCTTCCATACTTTTCACAAAATATGCAAACTTATCCAAAAACAAACAAAACAACTACTAAAACTTACTAAAACCAAACTAAACAACCTAAGAAAAACACCAAAAACTATACTAAAAACATATAAGGTTATTCGTATGTACACGCTTAATTTATATATATCCGACCTTTATATTTATATAGGTTTTATCCTTCCATTAATTTAACGATCTTTATGAAATCGTGCCAAGTATACTCTTATATACTCGGTTTGTATTTTGAATATTTGGGCGAATTATATAGCGTACCAACACAACTTACTAATTAAGAACCGAGATGGACTAAATTTAACGATCTAATAATTATTATCGCGTAATAATTAAAATAACTATTATGAACAAATAATAATTACTAGAATATTTATTTATAAAAGGGGGGGTTATTACACATATAGTAAAACTTGACCTTCTTGTCATTGGACTCATGAAGGACACCAAACTATTTTAGGCAAGAAGTGTGCAAAACCACCATTGGCCAAGATTCAAGGGAAACGAGGATAAAAAAACGTAGTATATGATTGAATTAAGAAGATATAATGAGGTTAAAACAATCAATATACAAGGAAATTGGGTTAAACTCCCCTTTAATATAATCTAATACAATATCATTGCCTACAAAGACTCCTAAACCCTTAATTCTCACTCTCTTTTCCCCGGTTCCTTCCCCCCTTCATGTTCCTTTCTCCTACACCTCTTATAGCTCCACTCTTGACCCTTCTTATTGGGCTCCGCGTTAACTTCTCCCACCGTAACCTCTTCGCCTTCCTCCTTAATTAACCTTTTTCGTTCTTTATTACCTTGTAACGTGATGGCATCTAGCTTAGACCCTAGTCGGGCTCCGACAAGCCCGAGGCACCGTAGACCATGGCGTCCCCCTTGGCCGGATCGTCTTATTATTATTATTATTATTAGAGAAAGAGTCCCGTGCGAATGGTCACCTGTGTGGGAAATAAGAATAAATCTCGATCGTTCATTCCAAAAAATCAACGTCCCTGATTAAACATTCATTAAAAAAAAATAAAATACGACACGGGCGAATTTTTCCCGTATTATTCGCGTATTTTTCAATAAAATACGACACGAATGGATTTTTCCCGAATTATTCACGAATTTTTTGAAAAATACGTTTTTATGAGACGCGCCCAGTTTGTTCATCAGAAATAGCGATTTGTTCATCAATATTCACCAATTGTTCATCAATACTAACTAATTGTGCATTGAGTTTTTGATAACATTGTTCATTGATTTCGAACTTTTTTAATTTTTAATTTTATTTTTTAACCTTATTTATGTGTAGGAATACAATATTATGCACATATAATTAGTTTTGATATACTCATATTTGTTCATTGATATACTCGTATTTGTTCATTGATATACCCCTATTTGTTCATTGATATACCCATGGTATACCATTATTTGTTCATTAGTATGCTTCTTTTTTGTTCATTGGTATACCATTATTTGTTCATTGATATAACCTTATTTGTTCATTATTATACCCTTATTTGTGAATTGAAATAAACTTATGTTTTATGTGTCAAGGCTATCAACTTGTATATTTAGGATTATTAATACCATCAACTTGTACATTTAGGACTATCTATTTGTGCATTTTTGCATTTATTTTGTGCTTTAAGGCTATCTTGAATTCAAAGTATAATACGAATGAAGTGCTTTAAGGCTACCTTGTCAATACGAATGAAGTGCTCAATATATATAGTACCAAATTAAGATAAGTTTGATGTAGAAACTTGAATGCAAACGATAATAGATAAAGAATTTTACTTTGCAATCAATGGTGTATGCTAAGAGAACAAGATAACAATAAATCGAAGAGGAGTGCTTGTGCCTTATTTAGCTATGAACAAATTGATGTTATTAATGAACAAATATGCATATAGCAATGAACAAATTGAGGTTACTAGTGAACAAATATGCATCTAGTAATGAACAATTATGTGAAAAAGGCAATGAACAAATATGCATAAACCAGTGAACAAATTGATGTTACTAATGAACAAATATGCACAAACCGATGAACAAATATGCCAAAACCAATGAATAAATATTTTCGGTTTTTATGAACAAAATCACAATGTTGATGAACATATTGCATGTAATTTTGATACACATTTGTTCATATTTGATGTACAAACAATAGATTTTTGATGCACAAGCAATAGTTTATTTATGCACAAAATCACAGTTTTGATGAACAAAATCACAGTTTTGATGAACAAATCCACATTATTGATGAACAAATCCACAATACTGATGAACAATCTGGGCGAGTGTCCTATTTCCAATTTTTTCAAAAATACGCGAATAATTCGCCAAGAATTCGCCCGTGTCGTTTTTTCCCCTTTTTAAGTGAAATGTTCAGCGCCTTTGATTTTTCTTGATCCAATGGCTCCTGTTCTTTCTTATTTCGCACTTGGGCGCCCATTCGCACCTGAACCGGACCCTTATTATTATTATTATTATTATTATTATTATTATTATTATTATTATTATTATTATTATTATTATTATTATTATTATTATTATTATTATTATTATTATTATTATTATTATTATTATTATTATTATTATTATATGACATTATGTTATTTCCATTTATGTTATTTGGTTTGTTGTGGGAGTGTGCAAGTGACTTGTAGTCCTTCCTAGTCCTACCTTGGTTTCTAGAGAGCACATGTATAAGCTCTCCTTGTCTTATTTTACAATTACATTTGATTTATGCAAGTTTGAGTATAGAGCTTTCTTCCCTTGCTTTCGGGCATCACGACCATTCTACCTTCAACCCTTGCTCTTCTAATTCTTCTCACCTCCATTCATCTAGACTTGATCCCCATTGAGTCATATCCTTTGTCGAATTCAGCGACCTTGGTTGTATTCGATTTGGTTGAGTTTTGATCTGCGTTTGTGGATCTAGATCCAGCCCCATCTCCTCATGAGATCTATCTTTGGTGAGGTGCAAGCACGCATAATCCCTTGTCGGCATCACCAACTCCGCCTAGGTGCCTAGGGAAGCTATCTAAGACTCCACTTCCGCCATCTCCTCCATAGTTGCGACAAACTCAAGATTGATCCCGGGCCGGATTGCAATCATAACATCTCCATCATCAACCTTTATTACTCTTCAATCAGCTTAATCCAATGTCATTAACCCGATAACATTTACCTCAATGCTCTATCAAACCTCGAGCTTTCATATTCCATGTTGCTACTTCTTCCTAGCTTTCTGGTAACCATGTTCTAGTGTGTTTGGGGATAAATTTTAATGAAATTTAATTTTTCATGATTTGATTAAAACAATATAGTTTAAGTATGGGTATGAATTGAACCCATAGTTTAAATTATATAAATTAATACATATCGATAAGTCTTATGCTAATTTAGACCCGATATGTTTTAAATTCAAAGATTAATTAATGGGCCTACATAAAAGTAAAAGAGTTGTCTCCTTATTAAATTTGATAATTAGTGTGGGATGACAACAGTGCAATATATGTACACAATATATATATATATATATATATATATATATATATGTACATGCACATATGTAAAATGAAATAAAAAAATACGTGTACATGATTTTGTTTGAAAACGTTTTTGTTGTTCAAAATCATACATGTATATGAGTTTGTTGGGCCAAACTTGAAAGCCCATATTTCTAAGCCCACGGTATACATGGCTTAGCAGAAATTGATTCTCCATAAATCCTAGTTGAAATTGGTGTGGATGTAACGGTTTTAAACAAAATTAAAGCCATAATTAACCTAATTAATTTGGTTAATTATATCCCAAAACGAAACAAAAACGGATGAGTGGGGAGGCTAGGCGTTGCGTTTGAAGCCAATATATACTAGAGGCTGCTGGGAGGAGACAAAAAAAAAACACAATTCTACAGAGAAAGCGCACAAAAAAAATCAAGAGAAGAGGAGGATCAAAGAGCAAACAACGATTATCAACAAGATCTGTTTTCTGGAGCAAGAAAAATGTAGGCTTTCTCCTCCTTAAAACTTCTTTTTATGTTAATCAATTCTTGTATTGTCTTTGGATCATAAACTAGTAAGACAGGTTGAGATTCAAAGATCTGTGCTCCGATCGAAACCAGTCGGTTCGGTGTCTTCCCCGTTAAGGCGTGAGATCAGTTATCTCGTACCGCATATATCCGAGGGCTCTTTTCATGACTTCCCTCAAAGCCCCAATGGAGATGATTGGATCGTGGTCTTCCGTTTTGAGGAGAAACATTTCGTTCAAGCCTCTTACGGGTGATTGTGTTTACAATGCGCCTACAAACGGAGCGTTCTTCTTACCGGGGTGGATCTCTTTACACCAAGACGGAACTGGAGCTGTTTTGGGAGGATTATGGGTGGCCCAAACGGAGTGTATTATCACCGCAATCCAAAGAACGAAGCTTTGTCATCCATGTCGAGTTGTTCCGGTGATCGGAGATGGTGTCAATGACATAGTGAAGACTCAAACCAAACAAACAAGAAGTGTTCTTCTTCTACATATCATGACGGATCCGGTGCTGGAACAAAATCTCGTTGGAGGTAGAGGACTAGTAGTTCCGCCCCGACGAGGAAGCCACCATCATCTAGGCTCAAGCCCGCCACCACAACATGTATGCTAGTGTACGTGCCGATCCAAAAATGCCATCAAAGTCATTGCAACTTGAAGCTCAAACGCAATGGAGTATCATTCTGGATCGATCAACAATAGCCGGCTCGACACCTTCCGTTTCGCCCATCATCAACCGCAAACGGACTCCCAGAGAAGTGGAGAATGAGAAGGTTGTTTTGGAGAAGTTCAAGTAACTTCTCACTGCGAGTAAACCGCGGGCAAAGAAGACCCAGATGGTGATTGAAGATGCTGCAACAACGTCAAAACTCTATTGACACGCCATACCGAATGCTCTGGTGAAGGCCATGTCGAAGGCTCGTTCCAAAACCATGTTGAAGGCTTGCCTCACATCAATAGTAGTAGGCTTGAAACATTCCGTTTCACCGCTACAACGAAGGTTCAAAGACTCACCTTGCTTCAAAAAAGGTGCTTGCAATATGGTTGGCTCGAAATGAAGGAGAGCGACTCGTAATACGCCTCAAGATGGACCACTTTTCATGGAGACGGGTTGTTTCATATGGTGCCGTGGACGAAGTTGAAAGCGTGTGAAGTCCTCAATGCCCACAAAATGTGTCATCAAGGAGAGATATATATGAAGCCATGTATCCATTTATCCTTCACAAGTAATGAACTATAAATCTTATATAGGTCTCATGAAATAGATAACCATCACAATTCCAAGAGATAATATGCATATAGAGAGTAAATCACACAAAAAAGAAGAGAGATTTTTGATGTTCTCCCTATAAGGCCAAAAATAACTCACTAGGTAATTATCTTGTTGGATTGCATCACTTATGCTATAAAGTATATGTGCTCAATTTCATCAAATGTTATTCCTTCATAAAAACAATTTCATAAGAAGAATCCGGCTATACTATCAAAGACATTCTTGCAAGGAATTATATGATTATGCTAGCAACTGCCATCATAGAACCTAAGAAAAGGGATATCTATCAATTCTAAACTCTTTTTTAGATTTTATCAAATTTTTCGATTTTTTTTATGATTTATGAAACAAAACTACTCAAAACAAAATAAAAAACATAAGGCAACAAAAGATAACAAGTTTTCTACTATCTCTCACCCCATACTTAAAATTACAGTGTCCCCACTGTAAGAAAAATAAGAAGAAGGAAAGAAATAGAAAAGAAAAAAAAACAACAAAATAAAAGAAAAGAAAAACCATAAAACTTACAAAGTCTCAAAAGTGGAAAACAAGGAAAACGTCTTCTTCAAGTTGGTTTGGTGGAGGAAAGTAGTGCTCGAAGTTCCCCATGAAGTCGTATATCGTCCACCAACGCTCTGCATCTTCCACCTCTCTCTGACGATGCCTTTCATCCTCCATCGACATGCGAGCGGAATAGACAGTCTCCCATCTATCCATCCTCCTATAAATGTGGTCCTGCTGGAGGTGAAGCTGTTGCATCTGAGCAGAAAGATCCTCGGCCCATGGTGGTGGCATACTCGATCCAGTGTATACGGGCTGAGGAGGTGGTGGGTAGTGAGGCTGGAAGTGGTCTTGGTACAACACCGGGTTGTATGGCATGAGACCATAGGAATGAGGGTCGGTAGGAGCTGGCGGAGGGTCGGTAGATTTCCTCGGGGCCTCGTTAACGAAGCTGGGCGCCTCGTTAGAAACATATGTAGAAGTCTGGAAATGGTCGTTAACGAGCCTGATAGGCTTGTCAACGAGGACGTTGGTGCCCAAAACTTCTGTGTCGAGGTCTTCATCCTCGAAGTTAAGCTCCTCTGTGCCTCCCTCTGTGTCAGCCTCTTCAGTGTCTTCTCCAGCTACCTCGTTAGCCTCATCTTCATCTTCATCCATCTCTTCACCTTCCCGCTCGAACCTTGTCTCACAAGGTCTAAGTGATAGCTCATCCTCCGGGTTGGGCTCCAACGGGTAAGCATGACCCGTCCACACCTCTTACCAATTTGGTACATAAAGTAGCTCCAACATGTCAAGGGTTGGTACAACAATTCGGTCTTGCACTTTTACTTTGAGCCCTCCCTCGGCTTGGATGAAAACACCGGAGCTATACCAATAGCTCTTGTTGAGGAGTTGAGCATGAGCCGGCGTATAGCGAGTAAGGTAGACTCCCAGGTTTGTAGCCAAAAGACGAACCAAGTTTCCACACCATACTTCCTTGGACTTGGTTGATTTCTCTATGTAGTAGAGCCATTCATACCCCAAATTCAAAGGGCCGGGCTCCTCAAAAAGGATAGTGCGAAGACAAGCAACTTCCGTCCTCATTGGCCTGTTTAGCTCTCTCTTCAGCCAGAATGTAGCGGCTAGGACTCGGAGGATGATCCTAAATATGGGGTTGATGATGCTTGCCCCGGATAGTGCCGCTGCGGAGGATTCAACCTCCCCGGTGATGTAGCTCCAAGTTCTTGTCACCTTGTATTCTTTCAAGCTGTAATCTCTAGAAGGGTTTGGGAGCTCCAGAATTGCGTTGAACTCCGCCATGGTGTATTCTCGGCTCACATTACCGAGCCTAAACCGGATGCGTCCCGCCGAAGTCGTTGACGGGAAACTCGTCTCTAAAGTGGCCAGGAACTCGGATGTGAGGGCCGGAAAATGTGGTAAACTCTCCTTCTTCAGCAAATGAGGTACACTGAGAATAGCAAAGGCCTCCTTGACATCCGTATAAATCCCCATTTGCTTGGCACTCGTCCTTGAAAACCACTGAGTGTTGTGATCTTTGTTAAGATGGCATTGTATCGATCCGCTTGCCCTTGAGTACGCAAGAACACGTTGTCCATGCGAGGTGGAGATGGGGACCTCTGGTTCCTTATCTTCTTCTGAGCTTGGGTAGCGGGTCTGCTTGAACTTGCCATGTGATCTACAAAACAATCATGATTTTCCAAGATAATATCCACTCAAGTAGATAGGCAAGAGACCCCATACTTGGTCTCGAAATAATCCTCGGATTTATTCGTTAACTACCCAATTGGGTCGTTTACGAATCTGGACTGGTTATTGCACTTTGAATTTGCGCAGGGTCGTTAACGAGCCTGGGTGGGTCGTTAACGAGCCTGGATGGGTCGTTAACGAGCTGCCGAGAGCCAGTTCACATAATTCCGAGTTTTATCAACTTTGAAAATCAAGCCATAAATCAAGCATGCAATCCTCTATACTCCTTCACTAGACACACAATCGGGTATATGTACCCCATACTTGCTCAATTACCCATCCCGAACATGCTTTAATTTACCCGAAATTGATATGGCAAAGATCGAACTTAATATTAGAACAAGAAAAATTCATGCTTTTGTAATCAAATTTTCACAATGGAGACATCTAACATGAATATCCTTCCCAAGATCAAGAACAACTAAGCACAATCAAAGTTTCATGAGCAAAATCCAAACATGCAAATCGACCCTCTCTATAAACATAATCCGAGTCATGAAATTTCTACCCTAAGAACCATGAATCATGCAATTAAGAGTTAGGGTTTAGAAATCATACCGGAAAATTACGAAATTGAAGAACAAGAGATTGGATTTGGTGAGTAACGAGCTGGGATTTCGTCGGTGGGAAAAACGGGGTTCCGAGCTTCGGTAACGACGGCATCTCCGATGGTCGGTGGAGTGAAGGATTCCGATCGGTGGTGAGGGTATTCGGTGGAGGTTTGAGGGATTTGGAGTTTGAGATTTGTGGGTAGGATTTTTGAGGGTTTTAGAAGGTTAAATAGAAGGGGGTAGAAATAGGAGGGGGGTAGGTAGTGGCGGCTGGGAGGGGTAAGAAATAGGGTAGAAGATAGAAGATAGATTAGGGTTAGAAATAAAACTTACCTGCCTGAGTCGGTTCGCCAAACCGGGTCGTTAACGACCCTGTGTGGGTCGTTAACGAGCCACCGTAGCCTCCTTGAGTGATTTTCGAGCCCCTTTTTCTGCATCTTGTTAGCTCTAAAGTTATCCTAATTTTCTATCCTAGAAAGTATTAAAAAGAACTCAAAAGAAAGCTAAGAAAAAGAATCTAAAAACAAAAGAAAAATCTAGTCTATACTAAAAGCGGGTTGCCTCCCGTAAGCGCTATTTTTAACGTCGTCAGCCCGACGTACTCCTTGACTAGTCCGACGTTGTAAGAGCCATAGTGACTCTAATCTCTTCATCCGGGTCGGGTTGTTCATGAAACTTCTTCAGCCGGTGGCCGTTAACTTTGAAGATTACGCCTTGGTTATCGATTAACTCCACCGCACCGTGAGGATAGATGTGATGAACCACGAATGGCCCACTCCATCATGTCCTAAGCTTCCCTGGGAATTATCGGAGTCTAGAATTGAAAAGAAGTACCTTATCGCCAACTTCATAAGTTTTGGGCACTAATTTCCGATCATGCCACCGCTTGGTGCGCTCGTTGTAAATTTCAGCATTTTCGTACGCCTTCAACCTCAATTCTTCTAATGCCTGCAAGTCCATGAATCTTTTTGCTCCTGCCGCGTCGAGGTTCATGTTGAGCTCCTTAAGAGCCCATAATGCTTTATGCTCCATCTCAACCGGTAAATGACATGCCTTACCATACACTAGATTATAAGGAGTGGTGCGTAGAGGCGTCTTGTATGCTGTCCTATATGCCCATAGAGCGTCATCCAATTTGGAAGACCAATCCTTCATAGAACGGGACACTGTCTTCTCCAATATGCTCTTTATTTGCCTGTTTAAAACTTCAACCTTGCCACTGGTTTGGGGATGATATGGTGTTGCGACCCGATGGGATACCCCATACTTAGCCAAAAGTGCTTCAAAACTCCGCTCAATGAAATGAGAGCCACCATCACTAATGAGGACTCTTGGAACGCCGAACTTGGGGAAAATGTTGGTCTTGATGAACTTAGCCACAGTTTTAGCGTCGTTAGTCCTTGTAGCAACGGCTTCTACCCACTTAGAGACATAATCGACCGCCACTAGGATGTACTTGTAGGGGCCTGATTCGGGAAACGGTCCCATGAAGTCTATGCCCCATACGTCGAATAAATTCGACCTCTAATATCCCGGTTAGTGGATTCTCATGTTTCCAAGTGATGTTGCTTGAGCGTTGGCACCCATCACATGCTGTCACATAAGCTTGTACATCCTTGAACATGGTTGGCCAATAGAGACCACTTTGAAGAATCTTCGCTGTGGTTTTGAACCCTTTTGCATGACCTCCAATAGGAAGTGTGTTACATTGACGAATCACGTTCTCTATCTCCTCTTCTGGGACACAGCGTCTAAAGAGGTGGTCACTTCCTTGTTTAAACAAGTAAGGATCATCCCAATAGTACTGTTTTACATCGTGGAGGAACTTCTTCTTCTTTTGTGGGGATAGACCTTCGGGAATTACGCCTCCTACAAGATAGTTAGCGAAATCCGCAAACCAAGGGGCTTTCGACCCTCTAGCAGCATGGATTGATATCGAAGAAGTAGAAGGAGGAGATGGAATTGAATGGAATTGAGAAAGTTCGGGTTTAGAAATCTTACCTGCCTTGGTTGTCATAAGACCCGAGTGGATCGTTAACGAGCCTGGGGATGCAGTATTATCCTCGGTAACGACCTCCCGTGGCTAATATGTCGATCCACCCTGGAGTTTTACCTTCGTGATCCATGCGTTCTAGCCTCGGTGCCTCGTTAACGACCCTAAAGGGGTCGGTAACGAGGGTTTTGTTGAGTTCGACCTCGTTCAACAAGAGGTGTTCGTCGGGTTTGGAATCGTTTATTGGCACCTCATTATTGGATTCAGTGATGTGTTCAACCGACAATCTGGATAAGTGATCCGCCACTAGGTTCTTTGCTCCCTTTTTGTCTCTTATTTCATGGTCAAATTCCTGCAGTAAGAGCATCCAACGAAGCAATCTAGGCTTGGCATCCTTTTTCGCCATTAGGTATCTAACAGCCTCATGGTCAGTATAAACAATCACTTTGGATCCAACAAGGTAGGACCGGAATTTTTCAAAGGCAAATACCACAACAAGGAACTCCTTCTCCGTTGTGGTATACTTACTCTGCGCCTCATCCAGCGTCTTACTGGCGTAGTAGATGGTGTGGAGTTTCTTGTCCTTCCGTTGTCCTAAGACTGCACCGACTGCATAGTCACTGGCATCGCACATAATCTCGAAGGGTAGTGTCCAATCCGGGGACTGCATAATGGGGGCGGACACGAGGACAACTCTTAACCTGTAAAATGCTTCAAGACATTCTGGAGACAGCTCAAACACTACATCTTTCATTAGTAGGTTAGTCAAGGGTTTAGCTATCTTAGAAAAATCCTGAATAAATCGTCTGTAAAAGCCAGCATGCCCTAGGAAACTCCTTATGTCTTACAGAGGAAGGGGGAGGTAGTTTTTCAATAAGCTCAATCTTTGCTTTATCTACCTCTATTCCTCTCTTAGAGACAAGATGCCCTAGTACTATCCCCTCTTGAACCATGAAATGACACTTTTCCCAATTTAACACAAGATTGGTTTCTTCACATCTTTTAAGCACTCGTGCAAGGTTAGCAAGACAAGAATTAAATGAAGAACCATAAACTGAAAAGTCATCCATGAAAACCTCTACAATCTCCTCTATCATATCCGAAAAAATGGCCATCATACACCTTTGAAAGGTGGCAGGGGCATTGCAAAGCCCAAATGGCATTCTTTTATAAGCAAAGGTTCCATAAGGACATGTAAAGGTTGTCTTCTCCTGGTCATCAGGATGAATGAGAATTTGCCAAAAACCGCTATAGCCATCTAAATAACAAAAATAATCATGTTGGGCTAAGCGTTCTAACACCTGATCAATAAAAGGAAGCGGAAAATGATCTTTTCTAGTAGCACTATTAAGCTTCCTATAATCAATGCACATCCTCCAACTAGTGGTGGTCCTAGTCGGAATAAGCTCTCCCTTTTCGTTTTCTATGACAGTCATCCCCCCTTTCTTTGGGACTACATGGACCGGACTCACCCATTGGCTATCCGATATAGGAAATATGATCCCAACATCAAGTAATTTAATGATTTCCTTTTTAACCACATCTTTCATGTTAGGATTTAACATACGTTGATGCTCTATGGTGGGTTTATGATTATCCTCCATGTATATCCTATGCATTCAAAGGGAAGGGGATATGCCAGTTATATCATCTAGGGAGTAGCCTATGGATTTCCTATGCATCCTAAGCACATTCAATAGTTTTCCTACTCCCTCATCTTTTAATTTAGCATTAATGATGACCGGCAAAGTAGAATTAGGACCAAGGAATTCATACCTGAGGGAGTTTGGAAGGGGTTTAAGTGTTGGGGACGGATCAACTGGGATTAGAATAGGTTCTTCTGGCTCCGTCTTCAACACCTCCTCGAGGTATTCAAATGCTGAAATTTCATTGTCTTCAGCCAAGGTCGTTAACGATGCTGGTGGGGTCGTTAACGAGCCTGCTTCTTCTGCCAGTAGAGTCGGTACAGAGGTTGGGGGACTCGTTACCAAAACTGCAGGAGCTATTTCCGCCCATCTTTGACCTGAAATTTCATCATCTGACGCAAATCTTCCAATAGGGTCTCCACATTCAATGATCTCCTTGTGGGTGTAGAACATCTTGACTTCGGCTCTATCGGTCTCCTTAATTGATTGTTTGAATCGGAATTCCGTCTCCTCATCCCCAATTTCGAAAGTTAGGAGTCCCCTCCTAACATCAATTATGGCTCCAGATGTGGCGAGGAACGATCTTCCCAAAATAATGGGAACTACCGGATCTTCGGGCATTGTAATGACGATGAAGTCGTTTGGAACAAAGAATTTGCCCACTTGAACCGGAAAGTCTTCTACAACCCCTGTAGGTTTGATGCAAGAACCATCTGCCATGTAAAGCCGCATGTTGATGGGCTCTAGTGGTCCCATGTTGGCTTTAGACCAGATCGAGAGAGGGAGTAAACTAGCACTGGCTCCCAGATCACATAAAGCTTTGAACTTGTGGTCGCCTATACCAATAGTTATTGCAAATCTCCCTGGATCTCCTAGCTTTTCTGGTAAAGTTATAGATCTGACTTCATCCTGTAGCTCTGTAATGGATCTTTTCCTGCTAAGAATATCTTTCAAGAATTTTGTGTAAGCCGGCATTTCGCTTAGGGCTTCAGCGAATGGGATGGAAATATTAATGCCCTGAAGAATCTTTACGAAACGCTTGAACTTACTCTCAGTAGATTCCACAGATTTCTTAGTTGGAAATGGAAGAGATTTCACCATCCTCGGAACCAAGTTAGGCTCGAGAGGTGAGGCTACCGGGTCAACACTTGGGTCGTTAGGTATGCTCGGTGAGTCGTTACCGACCTTGGTGGGGTCGTTAACTACCCTGGGATTGAGGGGAAGGCTCGGATTAGAAAACTTACCTGGGATGGGGTCGTTAGGTACTCTTAGAGCCTCGTCACCATGGTACGTTGGTTCGGTAATCGCCCTCGCTGGCTCGTTACCGAGCTGAACCGTGGCGTCCTCTTTCTTCTTGTCCTCAGCTTGGACTCGCTTCGGTAATGTCTTTCCGCTCCTAAGGTGTACTGCTGCTATTTGTCCTTTAGGGTTTTCTTTGGGACGGCCCGAAAGTTGCCCTTGTGGCCTTGGAATTTGTGCAGCAAGGTTCCCTAGTTGGGAATCGACATTCTTCTTCCATACATCGAATTCTCCCCATCTTTTATTCTGGTGGTTAAGGCTAGCTTGAACTTCATTAACCTTGTTGTGAACTTCATTGATGCTTTCTTGTAACCCCTGTACCCAAGATGGTGGCGCCTGATGTCCTGCAGGTCTATAAGGCGCAGGTCGTCTATCTGGTGGAGGCGCTGCATAGCTTGGATTTGGATTTTGATTGCCCCACGTCTGATAGTTGTTCGACCTGTCAAAATTGCTAGGCTGGTTCCTGTATGGGCCTCTCATGTAATTCATCTCAGCAATTGTCTCAGCGGCTCTTACCTGCTTTATGTTAGTGCAAGCAGAAGTACTATAGGCAGAAGAACCACACTCTTGACAAGATTGAGAGGATTTCAGAAAACTTACCTGCTTCTTCAGGCGGTTGACCTCGTCTTGTAGAAATTGATTCTTAACGTCTGGGTCAACTTCTTCTCGGTTAGGCACGTAGAGACGTTTCTGCGGCTGTGGAGTTTGCTAGGTTCCATACATGGCATCTTAATTGGACAACTTATCCAGCAATTCCCATGCAGTTGTAGGGTCCATCTCTATAAAACCGCACGCAATATGCGTGTTGATGCGGTTCTTGGTCTCTGCATTGATACCTTGGAAAAAGATTTCTTGCAGAACATATAAAGGTTGCCCATGAGTGGGGCACTGTCTAAGCATCTCTTTGAATCTTTCCCATGTTTCAATAAAAGTCTCATTAGGCAGCTGGTGATAGGAGGTGATGCGTTTCCTCAACTCCGTTGTCTTGGCAGGAGGTAAGAATTTTGTAAGAAATTGATCATACAAGTTCTTCCAAGTCCTGATAGACTTAGGAGGTAGGCTCTCCAACCAGGTCAGGGCGTTTCCAGCTAGAGACCACCTGAAAGCTTTTAACAGAACATATTCAAGTGAGACACCTTCAACAGCTATGGTGTCACATAGATCAAGAAAATTTCTAATATGCTCCATAGGGCACTCAGTAGGTTTCCCTTCAAACTGAGCCCGTTTAATTAAGGATATGAATTGAGACTTGATCTCAAAGGGTTTCTCTATCTCCGGAAGCACGATTGAGGATTCTGGCACCCTCAGTTCTGGATGCATGTACTATTTGGCATTCCTCGGATAGGCATTCAGCTCCTCCTGTAGACGAGCATTGTTAGCTCGTTGACGCTCAGCCTCAGCGGCAGCGCCTTCCTTCTCGGTTTTCAATGCCTCCATCTGTGTTTGGAGGACTTCTAACTGACAAGCCAGCTCTTCAGGTGTGGCCATGGCTCGGTTCTCTCGGCGTCTACGGTGCAGGGAACGTTAAGGTTCTGAATAATAACCAGCGTTGTCAAATTCGAGCCTTCGACGTCCTACCGGCATGCGTTGAGAAAACAGACAAAGAAAAAAAATTTAAAAATAAAAACGGGTTCGGGCTATTCCCAAACCGACAGATAAACAAACAAACTCGTTGCTTCTCCGGCAACGGCGCCAATTTGGTGACGGGCCTTCACTCGGGACAACAAATAAATTTATAAGCAAGGTTGTTTGTTTATCGACTCCTAATAGCAAAAATTTAACAAAAACAAGCAAAACACTCACAAGCAGCCTCGTTAATGACGTTGTCAGGGTCGTTAACGAACCACCGCAAACAAAAGACTACAAATAACGACCTAAACAGGTTCGGTACCGAGCCTACAAACTCAGTAACGAATATCACTAAAAGAGAATTCAAATAAAAACAAAGATCTAGGATAAGGGATACCACAACATAGTCATGCATATAAACTCGTAAGAAGATGAGATCATGCCTTTAAATAGATAAATTCACCAACTTTCATTGACTAATAAGTAAATTAATCTACTTTCATAAACCAATTCACTCAATTGCTTGCTTTGGATCTAAAGCTTGAAACTTTCGTATTCAAACAATATCAACCTTCAAGTCTATAACTTTCTCTTTCAATCAAGTTAAAAACTCAAATCACCATGACTTTCATCTAGGTCTAAGCACAACAAACAATCTCAAAAATAGATAAAAGGCAATCAACACATACTCTTACTTCTCAAACATGCATAACTATGCCGGGTTAAACCCCGACCCTAGAAAAGAAAACTACTCACTACTCATAACTAAGAAACAAATAAATTCAACAAAAGAAATCATTGGAAACAAAACACTACTCAAATTAATAAGAAATATTGTCTTACAAAAATTCAGAAGAAACCGAAAAATACAAAGCACCGAACGGAAATACTGGCTAACGACCCCGGTAACTCTCGTCCACCGAGCTCGCGATCTCGACTTCCGACTCTCTCTCTATCTCGGCTCTTCCTCTTCTCTCTACTCCTTCTTCTCTACTTCGTCTCCCTCCTAGGCTAAATAAGAGGGCTATTTATACTAATAAGGCTAAAAAATAAAAAAGGCTAAAAGATAAAAACTTTCCTAAAAAGATAGAAATAAAATCCTAAAAGATAGAAATAAAATCTAGAAAGATAACAAGACCTAAAATACATAATATAATAACCCTAAAATCATAAAAAGACACTCTACCGACACGGAAATAAATTCCCGCACAGGATCGGTGAGTCACAGAATCAAACTCCCGAAAACTTTATCTCGTGACCTCGTTAACGAGCCCTCACAGCCTCGTTAACGAGCCTGGGCTTGGCTTTCCTCAACACTTCAACTCCAAAAATTTAGATTTCAACTTCTTCATCTTGTATTCCTCAATCCTTCATCATAGCGCTCCAAATTCAGCTCCAAACAACACCTTTTCCTTGCTAAAACCTACAAAAATACACAAAACGGAGTAGCTTCCATACTTTTCACAAAATATGCAAAACTATCCAAAAACACATAAAACTAATCCTAAACTTATCAAAAATAATCCTAATAAACTAAGAAAACATACTAAAAACTATAACAAAAATACGAACATCATATCCATTTATGCATGATGACTAAACAACCCAGGCGTGGACTGATGGTTTATATATCCTCAATTATATAAGACTCTCCATTTTGGGAGTTTGCAAAGTTGCATAATTAAGGGAAATATTAACCATCGTATATATATATACCATATATAATATATGTGCGTGTACGGTGGGTATGAACTTCCTTAATTAGTCATGTAAAGCCTTGAAATGCCATGCATAAAAAACGAGATCATCCAGTTCAATTTGGTCCATTAGAAGGTGTTAATTAATTCTAATGGGACAAATTCAAGGGAGAAGGAGGTTTGCAAAATAATAAACGTTCGTTTCTTAACAAATGTCAATCATGGGATTGGTTTCAAATCGCATAATCTCTGCTTGGCCATGAGGAAAAAGAAGAAACCGGGTCAATTAGAGACTAATCTGGGCATTTAAAGCTCGTTATATGGTGGTCACTTTGAGAATTTGAACCACTAATTAAAATAATACGTTTAAACAACTACGAAGATTTGATCCCACTAAGGGTACGTAGGAAGCTCAACATATATATAGCGCAAATGCTCGTTGGGTTTAATCACACAATCTCAAATACAAATTTGTTCTTATTAGAACTACGTAAAGACTTGACGCCTATAAAAGGCTACGTAGGTAACTCGATATAAAGTCCAATCGAGTACAATCGCCAAATCCCAAATTCAAATCTAAAAAGGAAGAACTACGTAGACTTGATCCCTTCAACGGGTACGTAGGAAATTCGACACTAAATCCAAACAAGTCTCGAACTCAGTCATAATTCCAAATTCAAACCTAAACCAAAGTGTTCTGGTAGAACTATGTGTGATTTGATCCCTTTCAAAAGGGTACGTAGGATGCTTGGCAAAAATCAAATGATCGCCGAGTTCAATCGGATGACCAAAATTAAACCAAAAAATTATAGTGGAGGAATTAAACAACTCTTTCTAGAAGGTGGGTCTAATCTTCTCCACGCCATGCAAATGATAGCTGAACCAAGTTTAGGCAACCCTTCCTAGAAGGTGGGTTTAGGCTTGTTTCTCTGATGCATGGAAATCCAACTAGAAATTAAAACCTCTGAACTACGTAAGGCTTGATTCTCTTTAAAGAGATATGTAGGCAACCTTCTATAACTTGGGTGCAGATCAAATTAAAAAACAAACTCAAAAGTCTCAACGTGTCTATATTATTAGTAGAGTTGTAAAGATGTACAGATAAGGGTCGAACTTAAAAATCAAATTAGATGTGTTTTTACAACGTTGTTTTCCTTTAACAATTTTTGTCTAGCATAGTGCAATGCGAAAATCTTCTTGTTGGGAAGCTCTTCAACTTCCCAAACAATATACAAGTGCCTATCAATGAGGTTCCACCGGTGAAGTCAGTTGGTTGTCGGAAGTCTATGAAGCATTGCAAGGCAAAGGCTGAATGTCTTTATAAGGGTTCTAAAGGAGGTAATTGTCTTACTTACTGTTGGGCCCTCCAAAAATCGAGCCCAAATCTAACGAGTGAAAACGCTAAGTAATGAGGCCTAAAAGTCAGGCACGCGTCAAGGAGGATCCCGAATAAGATACGCTATGTAATGGAGCACCCGGCGTAACGTCTAGAGCATTCAATGCCCATGGCGGATTTTGTGGGATCACGATCTAATTACGAGCCGTTAAGCATACAACGGTCGAGAGGGGGAGGACGGATATAAAAATATGTGGAGAAGAGAGGAGGGGGACACAGATTCACTCACTTACAAGTTGCACATCGATTATTCTCTCTTTGAATTCTTTGTTCATAATATCGAAAAGCTATTGTATCGCTAGGTCTCTTGTAATTTAGAAAGGCTTCATCATCGCTCAATTGTTTCCATATTGCAATCCACATTCTCAATCTATATTCTTTCTTGCATTTTTTTTATTGAAATCCATCTTGTTTAAAGAGTTTAACACGTTTGATTGTTTCTTGGTTTTGTTTCCCTCATTATAGCAGGTAACTCGTTTACGTGTTGAATCTGCCCAAAACAATTGGCGCCCACCGTGGCGCTTAGCCAAAGAGAATCATCGAAAACCGTGAACTCTGCTCACATGTGAAGATGGACGCAATTCAAACTACCTACAGCCATGTCGATGACCCTAAGAACAACGAAATCAACCAAGGAGTCAACGGTCAGCAAGCTGGAAACGGGACGGAAAAGGATGAACTGAATTTTGGAGATGGAAACAGGAATCCCACCACTTCCGCAGCCGCTGAACAAGGAACAGCTGTAGACTCCGATATCATCGCCGAACTACGCACATCCATGCTCACCCTTCAAAAGGATCGGGAAATCCTGAAAAACGCTCACGTTAAGTTCACCGAGGTATACGAGAAACAAATTGAAACTGTAACAAATGAGCGCAATTTGCTTCAATAGTAGGTACAATCGGCATCAAACCGACAACGTGTTAATGGAGCAATGGATGGCGTCACTTGTTGATTGGACATGGACGATCCGAGTCTCGTAACCCCGGATGATGGGAGACCAGTAACTGGTTATCAGGTGAACGGTAATTCTTTATGGGCAATCAGAGAAGATGCCGAGGTAGTCCAACTACGGGAACGCCTCACAGCTTTGGAGGACCAAATTACTCAGGTCCCAAGGGCCCCACGGCCAATAGCAGTAGAAAGACGGGATGGGTATACTAATTCCCCCTTTGTACCTGCTATCGCAAGGGTAGACATCTCTCGAAAGTATCACGTTCCGATGTACCTAAACTATTAAGGGGTTACAGATCCAGACCAACACATAGCTGCATTTAAGCAAGCCATGAATATTAGCACAGTCCCTTTTGATATGAAGGAAATCGTTATGTGTCGATGGTTTGGTAACACGTTATCCGGAACAGCACTTAATTGGCACTCTCATTTACCTCTTAGAGGTATTTCATCTTTTGCTGAGTTGGTTGATAAGTTCAGGGTCTGGTTTGCAAGTAGCCGACATGCTAAGAACGTTCTAGCGATCTGTACCGCCTGGTCCAAAAGACTGGCGAGTCTTTGAAAGCTTTCCTAAACAGCTACAACGAAGAGCTGGTCACCATAGAAGGATGCGACGCGACCACAACCGTCGAGGCATTTCGAAGAGGCATCTCGATTGGTAATCTCGATCTTTACCGTGAATTAACTTAATATCCTTGCTTGAATTTCGATGAGGTACATGTAAAGGCATTGGCACACGTACGGTTGGAAGAAGACGATCTCTTCTCCAACAAGACCGTTAGTCCTCACCGACTTGAGCGCCAGTAGGGACGACAAGAAACCAGATATGTTCCATACCCTAACTCTTCTCCCGCCAAACCAATTGTGAACATGACATCTTCCAAGGCGTACGAACGATATGAAGACTTGAATATACCCCCGAGGTTGTCTGACTATAACTTTCGGGTGGATGCGAAAGAAGTAGTCCGAACTGTAAGCAACATGGGGGATATTGTCAAGTGGCCAAGGAAGAGTAACACACCCTCATACCAGAAGGATAAATCCAAATAGTGTGATTTCCACTTCGACCATGGCCATAGAACGGACGAGTGTATCGCGCTACGAAAAGAGGTAAGTGAATTGTTACGCAGGGGGTATCTCAAGGACCTAATATCGGAGAGAGCGAGGGAGCAACTAGAGCGCAACAAAGGAAAGGCCAATCCACCACCACCACCACCCAAGCACACAGGGGTAATTAACGTCATCACCAGGGGATCTGAGGTTTGTGGTGTGACTCATTCTACAACTAAGAGAATTGCAAGGAGTACTCGGAGGGAGGGGCCCAAAATTTCTATCCGGAGAGGCCATGACATGATGCCCATCACCTTTGACGACATCGAGGAAGAAGAAATCCATCATGACTGTTTGATTATTTCGTTAACAATTGCAAACTTTCTTGTTAAACGAGTTTTGATTGACAATGGAAGCTCTACTAATTTACTCATGTTGGATGCCTTATACAGTTTACGTTTGGGTCTAGATGACAACACTAAGAAGTCTACGACGGTGGTGGGCTTCAACGTTGAATCACGTAATACACTGGGAGAAATCTCGCTGCCCACCATCGCGTGTGGAGTAAACTATCAGGTGAAATTTCAAGTACTCGATTGTCCTTCATCACTTAACGTTATTTGAGGCAGGCCCTGGATCCATGGAATGAAGGCCAGCTGTTCATGTCAATGACTTCGTCGAGTCGCCGACTCGACTTGCAAACTCGAAGGCACTGACTTCCTGGAACCATCAAAATTCTAAATCTTCTAAAAAATTCCCCCTTTTTGATGGTGACAAACAACATGTCCTGATAAGATCCTTAAAGCATACACGCAACATCATAGTACAAAGAGAAAACGCAAAAATCGTAAAAAGTTCCCCCTAAGCTTAGTATCCACATGGTTTTAGTTTTTAGATCCCTCCCTTTAAATTTATTCCCCCGGTTAATTGCACCTTTTGGCATCAAGATTGCTAAAACAAGAAAAGAAATCAGAGGCAAATATGGAAACTTTAAACATAATATCAAAACAGTCATAGATTGTCATCCACCAAAGCAAGAGATAATGTACGTTGCAAAAACAAACAATCCAGAAATGCAATACAACCAAATCGAACTAAAGCAAAGAAGTTTTTAAACTAGGATCATAAAGCAGTAAGGATAGAAGAGAGGGGTAGAGAGAGTCATGGACGTGTGCCAGTCACTGACATTAGGCTCCAAAGTCATTGAGCATGTCCTCCATTTCATTGATCTTTTTAAGTATAGTGCCACACGTGTTCTAAATCCTCTCAATCAGCCCCTTGAGAATCATATTCTGCTCCTTAATTTCTTTCAATTCATCGGCCACTTGAGCAGACTTGATTCCCTCCTCCTTCTATTCCTTGTCACTGACCTCAGAAGTTTTTGATACCCACTTGTCGTCCACCAGATTCCATCAAAATTTCCTCAGCATCTCTTTGTTCAAAAATATAGAGTTAACGACTTCACCACCAATCTCATACACCTTGTGTTTCGACATGAGAAAATAGATCATATTGCCATAGGGAAGGGCATGCTTTAGACTGTCAAGTACATGCTTCATGTGCACCATCATCAACCTGGGCATATTCACTTTTTCTCCCTTGAGGATCTTGTCCATGACAAGCAGATCCTGAATACACGCAGCATTCCTCTTGAGTTCTCTTGGCAACAAATTACTGATAAGATAGTTGAACATGACCTTCTTCTCAATTCCCATCTTGTTAACTAGGTAGGGACTGGCGAAATTATCATCATTGTCAGTGACAGACTTGATGATCTCTAAGTCATCGACTCCCTCAAGCCATGAACCTTTATAGTAGTTAGCAAAACCTTCATGTGGTAACTCCAAAATGTCACTCACATCTTTGCTAGTGAAGGAGTATTTCTTCTTTCCAACAAAGTAATGTCCTAAGGTCATGTTTTTAGTATCCTCTATCTCTAAGGTCCCATAAAACATCTTAATCATCTGAGGGTTATAATCCCATTTCCCTTGCATAAGATTAGCCCACCCTTGCTCTTTGAGCCAGTCATTAACCTTAGTCAGCTTGTATTCTAGCAAGAAGTTTTCCTCCGAGTGCAGATCCTTGGTAAATTCCCTAGATGACATTTCAACACCAACATGCCCAATCTTCTTCTTTTTACCCAAGCTAGCAGCAGACTTAGGGGTGATCGCCCTCTCTTTCTTCTTGCGACCTTCTCAGAGACAGAAGAGTCACCGCCCTCAGACACAGCATCAGGGGTTGCCAACCCCTAAGCCTTCTTGGCCTTTAAAGCTAAAGTCGAGGCTCTGGAAAGGGCCGATCTAGTCTTAGGGAGAGAAGAAGAGGGAGGCATTTCAATTTCATCTTCTTTCAATAGTTCAGACTCATCACCAAAGAGTTCCTTTTCCAAATTCTTTTTAACAGACTCTGCCTTCTTAGACATTTCAGGAAGAGAATGGAGATCAGAGTGAGTACCTTCATCAGATATTTCTAATGGTTCCTTTTGAGAGGTATCTTTCTCAGATGTCTGGTCGGTGACATTGGAGACAATCATCTTGTTAGTGACAATGAGAGTGTCACTGACCTCCTTGGGCATATCCTTTGAAGATAGTCGTTTAACCTCTTTGATACGTGACTGCCTCGGAATCCTCCTTAGAAATCTCGTATATGACCCACACGATCCCGATCTTGCCTTGTAATGCCAACTTCGAACCTATAATGCTTTCAATGTGAGAATCTTGTTGATCAAGTAACAAAACTGAATGGAATGATTGAATGAAGAACCGATCTGAAATTATAAATATAATCAACTTGATAGTTCAAACGGGTTGGCTCTAACGCTAAATCCGATTGATTAACTAGTTTGATCTTTAATAATCAAAACTAGAACAATCTAATTGATTAAACCACAATTCAGATTCGAACAAGAGAGAGACAGATCTCGAGATGATGATGATCGGTTGAGATGAACGAAATTCTCCTATGGTTGAAAATAAGATCACACGTGTATTTTTTTGGAGCCCAAGAGATAGATTAAACCAATTTGGGTTTAATCTCTCTCAAGCTGATTTTTATTAAATGAAATTGCAAAGTATAAATAGTAGAATACAAGAGTCTTCCTTGGAGAGCAAGCTATTGCCTTGGCCGGCCCTAGAGGGGTAGATTTGGCCTTTACTTGCTTCCCAAGATATAATAAAATATCTATAACTATATCTATCTAGATCACCCTTCAATAAAATAAATCATGACTGATTTATTTATTTAAGGAAAATATCCTAACAAACTTAAAATATCTATAACAAACAGGAGAGAATATTCAACCAACTAACATCAGCCTATTGATTGAATTCTCTACATTATTTAAATTGAAACACGCCTATAATAATAAAAATAAAGCTGATATTTTCTCTACTTAGATTGGTCAAGTCAAAGGGTTGACTTTAACTCATGTACCAACTTATCTCACCCGGTCACTTACTAAATTCAGCCCTAAAGTGAGACAAGCTAATACATGTTTCTAAATGAAGAAATAATGTGAATTTCGGCCCCTATGTTAATCCATTGAATATGGGCTTAGTTGATGACGAATGCACGAGACCCATCTCATCTTGCTTGGCTCTTCAAGAACAGCTGCCAATCGAACCAAGATTGATGTTGTGCCTTGATCAATCTTCTTAGCTCGACTCCTTGTGATTGGTCCGTCAGAAGGCACTCGAATCAACTCATCGATGTCGGTAGGAGACATGGTTGGCTTCACTGCATCATTCTCCTCCACTTGAGCTCGAATCGTCTCTGATTCGATGTCGGAATCAAAATCTGGCACATAAAGTGAAAGATCAGCCACATTAAATGTCGAATGGACATTATACTCACCAGGCATGTCAACTTGATATGCATTTGGGCCGATTCTCCTGATGACTCGAAATGGTCCATCTCCACGCTGATCTAGCTTATTCTTCCTTTGATGTGGGAACCTCTCCTTCCTAAGATGCATCCAAACAAGATCACCTTCTTCAAAGATCACCTGTTTTCGACCCTTGTCAGCATGGGCCTTATACTTCATGGATTTCCTCTCCAAGTGCATCTTAGTTCTCTCATGTAGCTTCTTCACAAACTCAGCCCTCTTGTCAGCTTCAAAGCTCTCTTTTCCCTTGTATGGATGAGGTGTCAAATCTACTGGCGTCCTTGGATTCATCCCATAAACAACCTCAAAAGGAGTCATTTTTGCAGCTGAATGGATTGACCTGTTATAAGCAAACTCCACAAAAGGCAAAACATCTTCCCAACGTTTGAGGTTAGCTTTAAGCATAGTTCTAAGTAAAACCCCTAACGTTCTATTAGTAACTTCAGTTTGCCCATCACTTTGTGGATGACACAAGGTAGAAAACAATAGCTTAGTTCCCAACTTAGACCACAAACTTTTCCAAAAATAACTCAAAAACTTAGCATAACGATCTGAAACAATGGAACAAGGAATGCCATGCAATCTAACAACTTCCCTAAAGAACAAATTAGCAATATGCACAGCATCATCAGCCGTGTGACATGGAATAAAGTGAGCCATTTTGGTAAAACGGTCTACTACCACAAAAATAGAATCTCTACCTTTCCTAGTTCTAGACAATCCAACAATGAAGTCCATAGAAATGTCCTCCCAAGGTGAACTAGGAATAGGCAAGGGCTGGTACAAGCCATGAGGGTTAAGTCTAGACTTAGCTTTAGCACACACAACACAACTCTTGACAAATCTAAGCACACAATTACTCATTTTTGGCGAATAGTAGTGTTCTTTTGAACCTTCTAAAGTCTTTTCTCGCCCTCTATGTCCTCTTGATTCATGAACCTCTTTAGTTAGAAGCCTATGTATTCTAGATGAAGGTATGCATAATTTACCAGCTTTAAACAAATAACCATCATCAATAAAGTAGGAATCTATTTCTCCCCTAGACATGCAATTCTTATAAATTTCAGCAAAGTGAGGATCACTAGCATACAACTCTTTAATCATTGCAAATCCAAGGATTTTCATATCACATTGGTTCAAGAGAACGTACCTGTGAGAAAGGGCGTCAGCTACCACATTCTCTTTGCCTTTCTTATGCTTTACCACATAAGGAAAGGTCTTCATAATTCAACCCATCTTGCATGTCGCCTACTGAGTCTGGATTGGCCTTTCAAATACTTCAAGGCCTCATGATCAGAATTTATAACAAACTCCTTAGGCCACAAATAATGAGACCAAGTTTTCAAAACCCTAATTAAAGCATAAAGTTCTTTATCATATGTAGGGTAATTCAACTCAGCCCCACTAAGCTTTTCACTGAAATAAGCTATGGGTTTCTTGTCTTGCAAGAGGACGCCTCCTATGCCATGGCCTGATGCATCCACCTCAATTTCGAATGCTTTGGAGAAATCAGTGTGTTGGAGCACCGGGGCGTTGCACAACCTGTCCTTCAATGTGTTGAAGGCGTTCTCTTGTTGCTCTCTCCATTTAAATGTTGAATCTTTCTTTGTAAGCTCATGGAGAGGGGCTGTAATTGTGCTAAAATCACGCACCTAACCTTCTGTAGAACCCAGCCAAGCCCAGAAACGAGTGCACCATTGTTGGGGTAGTCGGCTGTGGCCACTCCTTGATTGCCTTGATTTTGTCTTCATCCACCTTCAATCCACCTTTAGACACAACAAAACCAAGAAAAACAGTAGATTGCGACCAAAAAGAACACTTCTTTAAATTAACATAAAGCTTCTCTAATCTTAAAGTGTCCAAAACATCCCTAAGATGCTCTACATGTTCATGCAAAGTTTTGCTATAGACTAAGATATCATCAAAGTAGACTACAACAAACTTTCCTAAGTATCTTCTTAAAACATGGTTCATAAGCGTCATGAAAGTACTAGGTGCATTAGTTAATCCAAAGGGCATTACTAACCATTCATATAAGCCATACTTAGTCTTAAAAGCAGTTTTCCATTCATCCCCTTTCCTCATTCTAATTTGATTGTACCCACTTCTTAAATCAATTTTTGAAAAGAAATTAGCTCCATGTAATTCATCAAGCATATCATCTAATCTAGGAATGGGATGACGGTACTTAACTGTTACTTGGTTGATCGCCTTGCAATCAACACACATTCTCCAAGTGCAATCCTTCTTTGGCACCAAAATCACCGGAACCGCGCATGGGCAGAGGGATTCACGCACATAGCCTTTGTCCATGAGGTCTTGTACTTGTCTTTGAACCTCAGCAGTTTCCTCTAGACTTGCTCTATAAGCTGCACGGTTTGGTAAAGAAGCTCCGGGCACCAAATCAATTTGATGCTCAATGCCTCTAATTAGTGGAAGGCCTTGTGGCAACTCTTCAGGTATCACATCTTCAAACTCCTGTAATAGATCCTGAATACACTTTGGATGATATGAAATATCTTGACTTATGATTAGTATTTCTTTCCTCATGAGAAGTAAACAAAAAGAAGTAGGGAAAGAAACACTAGACTGTGCTATTAGAGAGCGCTTTTCAACACTGCCTTTTAAGCCGATTTTTGGCTCCTTTTGCAGGCGTTTTTCTTCCTGTATTGTAGCTCTCTGAATCTCTGAATTGCTCCCAAAATTTCAGCCAGAACGCCCGAGTGCTTTTGGGAGATATCCCCGTTTTTGTCTCAGCTGCACTGTCTGAAGTAGAACTCGGCACTTTCGACGATTTAGGGACATTTTATCGGCGTTCTTTGTCCCATTTTGTAGCTCCACTCGTGCTTGATGTTGTCCTAAAATTTGAGCCAGAACGCCCGTGTGGAGACTGGGAAACGCCGGTGTTGCTTGTGGATGCAACGAGCGTCGAGCGGTGCGGCGCTGTCTTGGCTGCAACTTCGGCCTCTTCTTTTTCTTCCTTGGCACGCCTAACTGCCCTAGCTTGGTCCCTTCGTACCTGATCCTTTAAAACTTGTTGGGGCGACAATGGTAGAAGAGACACTCTCCTCCCGTCATAGTTAAACGAATAAGTATTAAGCATGCCATCATAAATAACTCTCCTATCGAATAACCATGGTCTACCTAACAAGATATGAGTGCATTCCATGTTTACCACATCACACATGATATCATCCACATAATTACCAATGGAAACATGGACTAAACACTGATGAGTAACAAGATTAGAACCATCTGTATCATTAATACCATTGAGATCATAACTAGTAGCCCTAGGTGGAGTCTTTAATTGCAAGTGATCAACTACCTTAGCATTAATAATGTTACAACAGCTACCATTATCAATTATCATGCATAACACTTGATTCTTCATAGTACACCTTGATCGCCTCTCACGGTGTGCGAGGGTCTAGAGATACAATTTATAACCCGACCCCGTTGTAGTACGTGGTGGGTGTCGAACACTCGGGAAGTCTACTCGATCGATGTGCCTAGATACTAGGAAGCTAGAAAGGAGAGCATAAAACGAAGGAAAACAAAGAAAACAGTCGGGACCGACACTGAGGTCACGTCGGGCCCGATGTTGGCGACAATAGGAAGTCGGGACCGACGTAGGGTAAGTCGGGCCCGAGGTAGCTGGGTTTGTCGAACTTCAAAGATTAAAAGTAGATCTTGGGCTTTTGGGTTCCTTCTCTAGTAGATTAATGCTTATCCACCCCAATTCAAGCAATGAGTGATGATCGGACTAGGATCGAGTGCTTTCGCCCTCGTTCCAACCACTTCTACACATCGATCATTGGGGAAATCCCCTTCCAAGCAAGGTCTTGAGATTGACACATGTTCACTTTCGCTACTTTGCCAATCTCAAGCCTTGATTCCCGACTTTCGCAAGGAATTGTAGCTCTATGTAGAGTGGGTTCCTTAGATCAAACACTCAAGGCTATGGAATTGGGGTTTCTAGCCTAAACCTAGCTAGGGTTTTCCCCCATAACCCAAGATCAAGGAGATCTACTCCATAAGGCAAACAAAGAAAGAAAACAAATCAAAAGGGAAAGCAATCAACATCATCAATCTCAAGACAAAGAAAAGTTTCATTCAAATCAAAAGCAATCCACAAATTCCAATCAAGGGTTTCCAAATCCACAAGATCAAAACAAAGCAAAGCTAATCTATCAACCAAACCTATCAATCTTCCTCTCTCTTGGCCGATTCTCTCTCTTCTCCTTCTCCTCTCCTTCCTCCTTGCTCTCCAAGTATCCCCTTGAGAGTTTTTGAGGGTTGGGTTCCTTGCTAAGTGTGGGAACCCCCTTCTTAGAAGACAAGAGGGCCTTTTATTAGATGAGGGGCAAAAGTGGAAGTTCACAATTTCGTGCCTTGGAGCCCAAGTAGTTCGGTGACCGACTTGGACCGACACGGAGGACCTCGGGCCCGAGTTACTGTGTATGTCGGTCCGAGGTTGAAACTTCAAGTCGGGCCTGAGGTTGGTTGCAACTCGGTCCTGACCTCGTTCCACCTTCCTCTTAGTTGGCTTCTCTTGTTCTTCTTCATGGCTTGCTTCTCTCTTTCCTCCTTTGCTCGGGCCTTGCTCCATGTCTCGACCCTCCTTCAAATAGATCCTTGATTCACGCCAATTTACCTACAAAACACATAAAATGCGCGTAGTTTCCGAATCTCATAGAAATACGGGAACTAAGCTAAAAAGGAACAAAACGCACAAGAAAAGGGGAAAAAGAAACATATTTACAAAGGAAATCACATATGAAAACACCACCAAATAGAGAGACATCAAAATACCCCATACTTAAACTTGCTTGTCCTCAAGCAATAACAATGTAAGCAAGACCGAAACATAATCTTCAAGTAAAGCCTCGTATGAAAACACATTTTAAGCACAAGTGATTGATATTCAAGCAAGATTACATCATCACACATGATTAAGTGTTCCAAGGAATAAAGTCAATGCAACTAAGCCTCACTTTAGGGATATGTGAATGTGTATCACTCATCATGTGTTTGGGTTTAGCAATGAACACTCAAGCTCAAAAATCATGCAAGTAAGGACTTTACTATTGAAGCTAATATCACCAATTCCTCCACCTAGAGATGCCTAATGCAAAGTACACAAAGAATTTCGAACTTGGCTCAATGGAGGTCCTCAAAGAGGTTCCATTCGGCCGGGTTGTAATGGGGCTTTTGGTATTTCTCAAGGTGGGAATTATTTGGTCTTGTGGTGCTTACAATGGGGATTGAACAACCTAAACTCTCACCAACTTCACCAAATTCCACAATTACTTTCACACTCACCCAAAAGACTTAACATTTTCCTTTCAACCCAAAATTTCACTTAACATTCCACTTCATCTTTGCTCTTATGCTTTTTGTTGGATTTTCAACACTTTCTACATTTGGACCGACTTTCTTATGACATCGGGCCCGATGTTGCTTGTAACTCGGTCGGACCCTTTTCTTCACTTAAGCTCTTTGCTTTATTCCACTTTACATTTCCAACATTTTCTTTCTTTCTTTTCTTTTTTTTTTCATTTTTGTACAACAAAGATGCACTACCCACATGATTCATAACACCATTCTTTTGCCCTTAAACCCAAGAGAATCTCAACTCTTCAAATACAATCCAAACCTCTCTTCAAGTCCAATCCCATAAGGGTCAAGTCATATAAGGCTAGGAATAATATTTTTGAGGAGTTTCAAACAAAGGCTTAGGCTAGAACGGGGCTACAAACAAAGGATTATCTTCATGGTAGGATATGGAACATTTATGTGACTAAAAGAACAAAGTTCAAAATCAATGTGACAATGCTAGGACAATTCTCATGACGGTCTTGGAAAATAGATAAACACCGCAATAGCAAGTTTTACTAAGCATGAATGAGCTAATCACACAAGAAAAATGAGAGATATGCAAATATGAACAAGCATCCCTAAAATGGCCAAAAATCAATCTCACAAGGGTCACTCATACTTAGTTGCATAAGAACTCATCCTAGAACTCACATGTTCAATAAAACAAGCAAGATATCATGATCACATCAAAAGCAACATCATTTAAGAGGCTAAACTATCCAAAAATATGCAAAGGAATTTACATGCTCACATCATCATTAGCTTTTATTTTGGCAATCTAAGATGGGAATTTCTAGTCCAAAACCTACAAAACACAAAATCTTTTTGTTGTTTTCAACACAATTTTTTTCAATTTTTATGGATTTTTTGCAAAAATTTCTCTAAAACCAAAAACTCATCCATTCAAGACCAAATTAATCATTCATGTTTTTCATCAAACCACAAACCAAGAAGCAAACATCCCAAATACAAACTAGAAACACAAACTAAATATCCTCAAAATAATAAACAAACATAAACAAGTGAAATCATGAACACACTTACCCCCACCCCATACTTAAAATTTTGATGTCCCCATCAAACAAGGAAACCAAAACTTAAAAGCAAGAGAGAAGAGTATGAAAAGCTCACAATTTCTTATTCTTCAATGGCATGTATAGGATCAATCGAAGGGGTTGTCACGTCTACGTCCTCTTTGGAGCCTTGCTTGCCGCTCCCTCTCGTACACTTGTTCTTGGTAGAAGTCTTGTGGTGGTGGTTGAAGTTGAGGCTCCGGGCGTGTCCATTGGTCCTCACGGGAAGGGAAGTTCCCGCTCATCAACGTGTTGTAGCTATCTTGGACCCACCACCTTTGGTCTTCCACCTCCCTAAGCTCTTCCACCTCTCGAGTATGGTGAGAGTAGGGGCGGCCGATTTTGAGAGTTTTTGAGGGAGAGGGGTTGTATTTTGGGAATGGTAGTTGATATGAAGATGATAGGTAGGTGGGGGATAATATTTAATGGGGGAAAAGGACAAATTAGGTCAAGGGCAAAATTGGCATTCCAACTAGTCAAATCGAGTTGGACCGACGTCCCTATGTCGGGCCCGACTTACCTGGGCTCGATGTGGGAGTATTCGGGTCACCAATTTTACTCCATCCTCTTGCAACTTGTTTCCCATATTTCCATTTAAATATTTCACCTCAAATCCTACACAACTTTGAAGGATGCACAACACCATAAATCCACAAAACACTAGATAGGGATTGGTTAGAGAAAAGCTAAGCTAAACTAAGAAAAATCAAACTAAAATTACGAAAAGAAAGCTACTAGCTCGGGTTGCCTCCCGAGAAGCGCTCGTTTAGAGTCACTAGCTTGACTTCCTAACCTCAACCTTATGGCGGGTGAAACACGGTGAATTGCTCGCCATTGTTATGCCCATTCCCATTGCCTTCATACCCATAAAACCACCAACGATGGTCTATATAGGCATGGCTATCCGGTCTCGGGCCTATCTCATCATACTCCTCCAACGGATGAGATTTCTTCTCCTTACTTGCTCCATCATGTTTTTCTTTTCCTACACCAAAGTTATCCAAAGAATTCCTAGGAGATTCTACCAATTCATCTTTCAAGTCACTAAGGCAAATGTAGGAGTCTCCTAAGTCATCTTTCAAATCACTTAAACAAATGTAGGAATCAAAAGTTTGGGAAGAATTGTGGTCATCACCAACATCAAAAGGATATAAGTAAGGATACTCTTCATTTCTTCTTGGGCTACCATTGATCCTTGACTCATCTTGATCCTCAATTTGCTCCAACAACTCCCTTGCTTGTATTTGTTTATTGAACCCTTCATCACTTCTCAACACAACGACCTCTCTAGCAACTTCCACTTCTTCACCTTTTCTCTTAGCACTCTCTTCAAGTTTAAGGATGGCCAAGGCGTCCGGCTCATTCAAGGCCTTGTTGAAGTGAAAATCGACCTTCTCTTCTCCAATCTCAAAGGAAACCTTGCCGTTTTTGACATCAAACCTTGCCCCCGCCGTAGCTAAGAATGGTCTTCCTAAGATTATTGGGACCAAGGGATCCTCATGCATGTCCAAGATCACGAAATCATCGGGGACAAAGTACTTTCCAACTCGCACCGGAACGTCATCCAATATTCCCTTAGCCTTGATGATGGAACCGTCGGCCATAGTTAGGGACATATCGGCCGGCTCCATTTCACCCAAATTTGCTCTTCTCCAAATGCTAGCGGGCATCACCGAAACACTTGCCCCAAGGTCACATAAGGCTTGGAAATTTTGAGACCCCACACCAATGGTTATAGCAAAGCGACCGGGATCTCCTAGCTTTTGCGGTAACTCCAAGGTCTTGACCTCATCTTGCATTTCAACTATGGACCTCTTCTTGCTCAAAATCTCCCTTAAAAACTTGGCATAAGATGGCATCTCGCTCAATGCATCGGTGAACGGGATAGAGATGTTCAAGCCTTGCAAGAGTTTGAGAAACCTCTTGAACTTGTTCTCAACAACATCTTTCGGCTTCTTTGAGGGATATGGAAGAATCGTCGCACCTTGAATCTTGCTTGGATCAACCTCCTTGGACTTCCCTACTTCACTTGCAACATTTCCTGGTTGGACCGACTTGGGCACCATATCGGGCCCGATGTTGTGAATCTCGGTCCGAGGCAGAGGAGTTGGATCGAGGTCTGTGTACGTCGGTCCCGAGTTGCTCTCGACCTCGGTCCGTGGTGAAGGAGTCGATCTTCTTGCTGGGTCGACTTCGGGGATCGTCGGACCCAACTTGCTGGGTAAGTTGGTCCGACTCTCTTCATTCTTCTTAGGCACGTGTGGCTCGGGTAGGTTTCGGCCACTTCTCAATCCAATTTCCCGGACTTCATTTTGATTGTTTTGAGCTCGAGGATTCTCCTCGGGTCGGCCCGGAAGTCTCCCATTCTCTCTCGGGGCTTGAGTTGCGATTTGGGCAAATTGATTGTCGACTTGCCTCCTCCATGCACCAAACTCATTGAATTGGGTCCTCATCTCCTTGAACCCATCTCTCATCTCTTGAGCAAATGTTTGTAACTCATGGAATCCCGGTGGTCTATATGGTGGTGGTGGCGCCCTTAGCTCGTTTTGGTTGAAGTTGTTGTTGTAGCCTTGAGCTTGACCGTTGTTCCACCGGCCATTGCCACCATTGTTGAAATTGCCTCTTCCACCGAAATTTCCTCGAACATAGTTTGCCTCCTCAATTCGCTCGGCCAAGCGCACTTGGCTCTCATTCGGTCAAACTTGTGTAGCATGTGCAAAGGATCCACACTCCTCACAAGCTCTAGCATTTTGCTTGTAGTAGTGGACTTGCCTCTTAAGCTTGCTCACTTCACCTTCAAGGAATTGGAGCTTCACATCCCTATCAATGTCTTCTCCCTTTGGATCATATAACTTCCTTGCACCTTCACCTTGAACTTTCACCTCCTTGCTAGCTTGACTCACCCCATACATGGCCTCATAATCGGATAACTTGTCAAGTAGCTCCCAAGCTTGATCCGGTGTCAAGTCTATGAACCCACAATCGGTGTGGAGATTGAGCTTGTCCTTCGTTACCGGATTGATGCCTTGGAAAAAGATGTCTTGAAGTACATATGGTTGTTGGCCATGAGTAGGACATTGGCGCAACATCTCCTTGAAACGGTCCCATGCTTCGAAGAGAGGCTCATTCGGACCTTGTTGAAAGCTTGCAATCTTCCTTCTTAACTCGGTTGTCTTTGAGGGCGGGAAGAACTTCATCAAGAAAGCATCATAGAGTGTCTTCCAAGTTGTGATTGACCTAGGAGCTTGGCTCTCGAGCCAATGTGTGGCCTTGCCCCCAAGTGACCATTTGAACGCCTTTAGAAGCACATACTCCAATGTCTCCTCGTCGGTGGAGATCGTCTCACACATATCCACAAATCGTTTAACATGCTCTATGGGACACTCATGTGGACGGCCCTCGAATTGATCACGCTTGATGAGGGAGATGAATTGCGTCTTGATCTCAAAATTCTTGGCAACCTCGGGAAGCACAATAGCCGGCTCGGGTACCCTCAACTCCGGATACATGTATTGGCGTGCATTCCGGGGTAGAGCGTTGAGTTGAGCCTCGGCTCTCATCCGTTGCTCCCGTTCTCTTCTTGCCACCTCCTCTTGATTGTCCCTCTCAAGTTGCAATCTAGTCATTTCGGCCCTAAGTTGAGCCAACTCCTCATCAACATGGAGAGCTTGATTCTCCATCCTTTTCCTTCTTCGGGCTTCCTTGAGAATACTTTCCGGATCACTCACAAACTCAAGCTCAAGTGTTCCTCGGGAGGAACGAGCTAGCATACACCTATGAAACAAAAACACAAACCAAAACAAATCAAAAACAAACAAAGGGTTTGGGCTATTCCCTCACCCAAATCACTACCAAAACACAAGAAACTCACCAAATTGGCACTCAATGCACTTAGACTTCCCCGGCAACGGCGCCATTCTTTTTGATCGCCTCTCACGGTGTGCGAGGGTCTAGAGATACAATTTATAACCCGACCCCGTTGTAGTACGTGGTGGGTGTCGAACACTCGGGAAGTCTACTCGATCGATGTGCCTAGATACTAGGAAGCTAGAAAGGAGAGCATAAAATGAAGGAAAACAAAGAAAACAGTCGGGACCGACACTGAGGTCACGTCGGGCCCGATGTTGGCGACAATAGGAAGTCGGGACCGACGTAGGGTAAGTCGGGCCCGAGGTAGCTGGGTTTGTCGAACTTCAAAGATTAAAAGTAGATCTTGGGCTTTTGGGTTCCTTCTCTAGTAGATTAAGGCTTATCCACCCCAATTCAAGCAATGAGTGATGATCGGACTAGGATCGAGTGCTTTCGCCCTCGTTCCAACCACTTCTACACATCGATTATTGGGGAAATCCCCTTCGAAGCAAGGTCTTGAGATTGACACATGTTCACTTTCGCTACTTTGCCAATCTCAAGCCTTGATTCCCGACTTTCGCAAGGAATTGTAGCTCTATGTAGAGTGGGTTCCTTAGATCAAACACTCAAGGCTATGGAATTGGGGTTTCTAGCCTAAACCTAGCTAGGGTTTTCCCCCATAACCCAAGATCAAGGAGATCTACTCCATAAGGCAAACAAAGAAAGCAAACAAATCAAAAGGGAAAGCAATCAACATCATCAATCTCAAGACAAAGCAAAGTTTCATTTAAATCAAAAGCAATCCACAAATTCCAATCAAGGGTTTCCAAATCCACAAGATCAAAACAAAGCAAAGCTAATCTATCAACCAAACCTATCAATCTTCCTCTCTCTTGGCCGATTCTCTCTCTTCTCCTTCTCCTCTCCTTCCTCCTTGCTCTCCAAGTATCCCCTTGAGTGTTTTTGAGGGTTGGGTTCCTTGCTAAGTGTGGGAACCCCCTTCTTAGAAGACAAGAGGGCCTTTTATTAGATGAGGGGCAAAAGTGGAAGTTCACAATTTCGTGCCTTGGAGCCCAAGTAGTTCGGTGACCGACTTGGACCGACACGGAGGACCTCGGGCCCGAGTTACTGTGTATGTCGGTCCGAGGTTGAAACTTCTAGTCGGGCCCGAGGTTGGTTGCAACTCGGTCCTGACCTCGTTCCACCTTCCTCTTAGTTGGCTTCTCTTGTTCTTCTTCATGGATTGCTTCTCTCTTTCCTCCTTTGCTCGGGCCTTGCTCCATGTCTCGACCCTCCTTCAAATAGATCCTTGATTCACGCCAATTTACCTACAAAACACATAAAATGCGCGTAGTTTCCGAATCTCATAGAAATACGGGAACTAAGCTAAAAAGGAACAAAACGCACAAGAAAAGGGGAAAAAGAAACATATTTACAAAGGAAATCACATATGAAAACACCACCAAATAGAGAGACATCACACCTAGTATGAAAAATATTTTCCCTTTGATCTAGCCTAGGTGTTTCTTGTAAAGTAAGAGTACGCATGGTTACCAATGTTAAAGGCTGTTCGGTGCAGTCCGGTTTAATGGCCTCCACGTCCTCTTCTTCTTGTCCATTGTTCTCCTCCTCCACTTGATTTGGAGGTATTTCTTCATCACTCACATATCCTTCATTGGTGGGAGCACTTGTTTCTGATTTGGACAATCCTTAGCATAATGACCTCTTCCTTGGCATTTGTAACATACTATGTCACGTGCCCTTGCTTGAGTTTGAGGTGCATTTATGGAACGTCTTTGGCTTTGAGAACCTGCTGGTTTAGGTGAGCTAAAAGCTCCCTTTTGCTGCATAGAAGGGTTAGAAGAATAAGAAGTGGAATTTGAACTAGGATTAGAATTATACCTCTTTGGTGCATTCCAAGCTTCCTTCTTCTTCCTTTGTTGCTGCTCATAAAGTAGTTGGGCTGAATGCACTAATGCATTGAGATCCTTGATTTGTTGAATCTCAAGTGTGTCTTTAATGGATTGATTCAGTCCAACCATGAATTGGGTCCTTAGAGACCTTTGGGAATGATGAATTCCAACCTTGAAGCTCAAATCTTCAATCTCATTGAAGTACTCAGTTGGAGACTTGGTACCTTGTTTGCATGTGACAACTTTAAGCCTCATGTGCTCGGTGTGTTCTTCTGGCACATACTTCTTTCTCATGACAAACTTCAGCTGGCCCCAAGTTTCAATAGGTGGTAAGGCCTTTCTAATTCTATCCACCTTCATTCAGAACCACCAATTTCTAGCGGTCCCAACAAAGTGGATAACAACAACAACAACTTTCTCCCATTCTTCATAGCCCATGTGATCTAGAATGAAGTTTGTAGCTTGTTCCCACTCTAGATACTTCTCCGGATTGAGCTCTCCACTGAATGGCTCTATCTTGATCTTTATATCACGCTTACCAATGTGGTTCACGTTCTGATTGGTGTTGTTGTTGTTGGCTGGCCGTTGTACTCCATAAGCCGGTGGAATCTCTTCTACAACCTTAGCTTGATTGTAAAAATCATCAAGGGGAGGATGCCATGGGCGCCTTTCTTCCCCGGGATAACCATAAGTCACATCATCAAAAGGATTGTTGTATTGTTGTTGTTGTTGATGAGTGGCTTGAGGAAACCGGTTTGATTGCTGGGTATAGAATTGTTGGTGTGTACTCAATCTTTACAAGAAACACCTAGGCTAGATCAAAGGGAAAATATTTTTCATACTAGGTGTACTGTGAAGAATCAAGTGTTATGCATGATAATTGATAGTGGTAGCTGCTGTAACATTATTAATGCTAAGGTAGTTGATCACTTGCAATTAAAGACTCAACCTAGGGCTACTAGTTATGGTCTCAATGGTATTAATGATACAGATGGTTCTAATCTTGTTACTCATTAGTGTTTAGTCCGTGTTTCCATTGGTAATTATGTGGATGATATTATGTGTGATGTGGTAAACATGGAATGCACTCATATCTTGTTAGGTAGACCATGGTTATTCGATAGGAGAGTTATTTATGATGGCATGCTTATTACCTATTCGTTTAACTATGACGGGAGGAGAGTGTCTCTTCTACCATTGTCGCCCCAACAAGTTTTATAGGATCAGGTACGAAGGGACCAAGCTAGGGCACTTAGGCGTGCCAAGGAAGAAAAAGAAGAGGCCGAAGCTGCAGCCAAGACAGCTCCGCACGGCTCGGCGCTCGTTGCATCCACAAGCAACACCGGCGTTTCCAGTCTCCACCCGGGCGTTCTGGCTCAAATTTTAGGACAACATCAAGCACGAGTGGAGCTACAGAATGGGACAAAGAACATCGAGAAAATGTCCCTAAATCGTCGAAAGTGCCGAGTTCTACTTCAGACAGTGCAGCTGAGACGAAAACGAGGCTATCTCCCAAACCACTCGGGCGTTTTGGCTCAAATTTTGGGAGCAATTCAGAGATTCAGAGAGCTACAATACAGGAAGAAAAACACCTGCAAAAGGAGCCAAAAATCGGCTTAAAAGGTAGTGTTGAAAAGCGCTCTCTAATAGCATAGTCTAGTGTTTCTTTCCCTACTTCTTTTTGTTTACTTCTCATGAGAAAAGAAATACTAATCATAAGTCAAGATATTTCACATCTTCCAAAGTGTATTCAGGATCTATTACAAGAGTTTGAAGATATGATGCCTGAAGAGTTGCCACAAGGCCTTCCACTAATTAGAGGCATTGAGCATCAAATTGATTTGGTGCCCGGAGCTTCTTTACCAAACCGTTCAGCTTATAGAGCAAGTCTAGAGGAAACTGCTGAGGTTCAAAGACAAGTACAAGACCTCATGGACAAAGGCTATGTGCGTGAATCCCTCAGCCCATGCGCGGTTCCGGTGATTTTGGTGCCAAAGAAGGATGGCACTTGGAGAATGTGTGTTGATTGCAGGGCGATCAACCAAGTAACAGTTAAGTACCGTCATCCCATTCCTAGATTAGATGATATGCTTGATGAATTACATGGAGCTAATTTCTTTTCAAAAATTGATTTAAGAAGTGGGTACAATCAAATTAGAATGAGGGAAGGGGATGAATGGAAAACTGCTTTTAAGACTAAGTATGGCTTATATGAATGGTTAGTAATGCCCTTTGGATTAACTAATGCACCTAGTACTTTCATGACGCTTATGAACCATGTTTTAAGAAGATACTTAGGAAAGTTTGTTGTAGTCTACTTTGATGATATCTTAGTCTATAGCAAAACTTTGCATGAACATGTAGAGCATCTTAGGGATGTTTTGGACACTTTAAGATTAGAGAAGCTTTATGTTAATTTAAAGAAGTGTTCTTTTTGGTCGCAATCTACTGTTTTTCTTGGTTTTGTTGTGTCTAAAGGTGGATTGAAGGTGGATGAAGACAAAATCAAGGCAATCAAGGAGTGGCCACAACCGACTACCCCAACAATGGTGCACTCGTTTCTGGGCTTGGCTGGCTTCTACAGAAGGTTAGGTGCGTGATTTTAGCACAATTGCAGCCCCTCTCCATGAGCTTACAAAGAAAGATTCAGCATTTAAATGGAGAGAGCAACAAGAGAACGCCTTCAACACATTGAAGGATAGGTTGTGCAACGCCCTGATGCTCCAACTCCTTGATTTCTCCAAAGCATTCGAAATTGAGGTGGATGCATCAGGCCATGGCATAGGAGGCGTCCTCTTGCAAGACAAGAAACCCATAGCTTATTTCAGTGAAAAGCTTAGTGGGGCTGAGTTGAATTACCCTACATATGATAAAGAACTTTATGCTTTAATTAGGGTTTTGAAAACTTGGTCTCATTATTTGTGGCCTAAGGAGTTCGTTATACATTCTGATCATGAGGCCTTGAAGTATTTGAAAGGCCAATCTAGACTCAGTAGGCGACATGCAAGATGGGTTGAATTTATGGAGACCTTTCCTTATGTTGTAAAGCATAAGAAAGGCAAAGAGAATGTGGTAGCTGACGCCCTTTCTCGCAGGTACGTTCTCTTGAACCAATGTGATGTGAAAATCCTTGTATTTGCAATGATTAAAGAGTTGTATGCTAGTGATCCTCACTTTGCTGAAATTTATAAGAATTGCATGTCTAGGGGAGAAATAGATTCCCACTTTATTGATGATGGTTATTTGTTTAAAGCTGGTAAATTAAGCATACATTCATCTAGGGTGTGTTTCACTTGTTGGTGAAAAGGGATTTTTGGGTGAAAAGTTAATTTTTATGTCTCGAAAAATGTAAAAAGTAGAGAGAGCTGCACGAATTTCAAGAGTGTTAAAAGCAGTTTTTGGGTGAAAAGTTATTTTTGGGGAGAAGTGAAACAAGACCCTAGTATACGTAGGCTTCTAACTAAAGAGGTTCATGAATCAAGAGGACATAGAGGGTTAGAAAAGACTTTAGAAGGTTTAAAAGAACACTACTATTGGCAAAAAATGAGTAATTATGTGCTTAGATTTGTCAAGAGTTGTGTTGTGTGTGCTAAAGCTAAGTCTAGACTTAACCCTCATGGCTTGTACCGGCCCTTGCCTATTCCTAGTTCACCTTGGGAGGACATTTCTATGGACTTCATTGTTGGATTGCCTAGAACTAGGAAAGGTAGAGGTTCTATTTTTGTGGTAGTAGACCGTTTTTCCAAAATGACTCACTTTATTCCATGTCACACGACTGATGATGTTGTGCATATTGCTGATTTGTTCTTTAGGGAAGTTGTTAGATTGCATGGCATTTCTTGTTCCATTGTTGCAGATCGTGATGCTAAGTTTTTGAGTTATTTTTGGAAAAGTTTATGGTCTAAGTTGGGAACTAAGCTATTGTTTTCTACCTCATGTCATCCACAAACTGATGGGCAAACTGAAGTTACTAATAGAACGTTAGGGGTTTTACTTAGAACTATGCTTAAAGCTAACCTCAAACGTTGGGAAGATGTTTTGCCTTTTGTGGAGTTTGCTTATAATAGGTCAATCCATTCAGCTACAAAAATGACCCCTTTTGAGGTTGTTTATGGGCTGAATCCAAGGACACCAGTAGACTTGACACCTCAGCCATACAAGGGAAAAGAGAGCTTTGAAGCTGACAAGAGGGCTGAGTTTGTGAAGAAGCTACATGAGAGAACCAAGATGCACTTGGAGAGGAAATCCATGAAGTATAAGGCCCACGCTGACAAGGGTCAAAAACATGTGATCTTTGAAGAAGGTGATCTTGTTTGGGTGCATCTTAGGAAGGAGAGGTTCCTACATCAAAGGAAGAATAAGCTAGATCAGCGTGGAGATGGACCATTTCGAGTCATTAGGAGAATCGGACCATGCATATCAAGTTGACATTCCTGGTGAGTATAATGTCCATCCGACGTTTAATGTGGCTGATCTTTCACTTTATGTTCCAGATTTTGATTCCGACGTCGAATCAGAGACGATTCGAGCTCAAGTGGAGGAGAATGATGCAGTGAAGCCAGCCATGTCTCCTACCGACGTCGATGAGTTGATTCGAGTGCCTTCTGACGGACCAATAACAAGGAGTCGAGCTAAGAAGATTGCTCAAGGCACAACAACAATCTTGGTTCGATTGGCAGCTGTTCTTGAAGAGCCAAGCAAGATGAGATGGGTCTCGTGCATTCGTCATCAACTAAGCCCGGATTCAATGGATTAACATAGGGGCTGAAATTCACATTATTTCTTTATTTAGAAATATGTATTAGCTTGTTTGACTTTAGGGTTGAATTTAGTAAGTGACCGGGTGAGATAAGTTGGTACATGGGTCAAAGTCAACCCTTTGACTTGACCAATCTAAGTAGAGAAAATATCAGCTTTATTTTTATTATGATAGGCGTGTTTCAATTTAAATAATGTAGAGAATTCAATCAATAGGCTGATATTAGTTGGTTGAATATTCTCTCTCCTATTTGTTATAGATATTTTAAGTTTGTTAGGATATTTTCCTTAAATAAATAAATCAGTCATGATTTATTTTATTTAAGGGAGATCTAGATAGATATAGTTATAGATATTTTATTATATCTTGGGAAGCAAGTACAGGCCAAATCTACCCCTCTAGGGCCGGCCAAGGCAATAGCTTGCTCTCCAAGGAAGACTCTTGTATTCTATTATCTATACTTTGCAATTTCATTTAATAAAAATCAGCTTGAAGTAAGATTAAACCCCTTTGGTTTAGTCTTGCTTTTGGGCCCCAAAAACAACTTGTGTTCATGCTTTTACATTCCATTGATCGTTCATTCAAGTTCTTCAAACACAATTCAGATTTCGAGAGTTTAGTATAATAAAATTGGTTTGTCTAGTTAGATTATTAAAGATCTTAACTAGTTAATCAATTGAGATAGCGTTAGAGCCTCTCAAACGACAATTCAGTTTGTGAAGTACTATCTATTCGAATTCAGTCGTTCTTCATTGAAGTTAACGAGAGTCGAATTGCTTGCGCCACAAGTAATTGAGTTTGAGCAATTCAGGTTGGAAAGAGAATTACTTGTCAAGATCGGGCCAAAACAAGACCAAATTGTCATCATCGAGCAATCGAGGAGATAGTTCCGTATTAATTTGCATCCAGCGTAATTTCCACTTCTTCCTTGTTCTTCATCTACACTTCTCCAAGCTTCATTGTACCATCTCCTAGCTCTCTTTTAGCTCGTCCAACACCGCCATGGTCAACCAAATCTCGCCCTACTGTTGCTCATAAACCTGAAAACCTGCAAAACCGAGCAAACAAGCGCAAACTACTCCTCATTAGACCTTTGCATGCCTTCCATTGCAGCCTCTAAGCCTTTCCCTTCTTCTTTTTCTTCGAATGACCCGACAACCGTTTCGGTTTCTTCAAACTCCATCGATTCCAAGTTGGGAGTTTTCACTCTCTCTTCCTCCATCTCTCCCTCCTTGGGTTTAGGTAAGGAAGTTTCACCGATTTCTGGAACAACCGCCGGTTGCGCCGTTTGGCGTGGAGTTCTAGATTCCGGTGAGAGGATTAGGGTTTGGTTTTCTTGTGAAGGGGATTGAGGGATTTGGGCTTTTTGAGTGTGGGGGTTGATTTCGGAGAGGAAGGGTTTTGAGTGGATGTTTCCATGGCGGTTTGAAGGACGATTGAAGGAGATGGTTGGCCAGACATAAGTGAGCGAAGAAAATCGTCACCAAAAAGAGTGATGATTTTCCTTTTCGCTGATTCAGGGCTTTCGATTTGTTGTTGAGGAGAAGCGGGGCGGTTTGAGGTGTTGGAAGGAGAAGCCATTGAAGGTGATTTGAAGGTTTGAGGGTTTTGGGTTTGAGAGAGAAAGCAAGGAACGAGAGAGAGAGACAAAAATTGAGAGCGTACCTTTTCTGATGACGCTTGAAGTATATTTAAGAAGGGGACTTCGAACTCAAAAGAGGCTGTCAAATCATCCAGATCTTTTCTTTCTTCCCTTTTAAAAAAAATTTTCCAAAATTCAAAAGATCTTGTTAAGCCATGATCCCATTCACGCGCCAAAACACACAGACACTGACCCTGATCAAGTCTGCGACCCATATCATAGATTCTGGTCTTCTCATCTGTCCGCGACTTTTGCACAATCCATAACTTTCTCAAAAGAAATTACTTGGTGTTGGGGTTGCACAAGGAATGCCAAAACAAACCAAGCATGAAACAAGATATATATATATATATGTGTGTGTGGATTTGTCGATCATGATGATAAGTCTCCATTTAATGGAAAAACAAAGAGGGCTCATAAAGACTCTCAAACATGACAACTCAGGGACAAGCATTAGAATCAACCATCATTTGGGCTTGTAATGTGGGTTAGGATCATCAGGTTGATTCTTTTGGTCTAAAACAAAGAGCTTAAAATGGTTGCACACATACTGAATGTAGTAAAAGTCACCGACAAATCAAATGCATGGGGTTTCCTAAACATGATGTCTATCAAGAATGCAAAGATTTATACCATAAAGGCATGACTTTAGAACATATGTAAAGCTATCAATTCTAGTCAATCATCGAGGGAATTCATGTAGGGAAATAGATCATTGAAGAGTGGTCATACCTAGTTCCATGCGTAGTTGTTCAAAGGGTTCACGATTTAAGGCCTTTGTGAAGATGTCTACTCTTTGATCACTTGTTTTACAGAATTCCATGGTGACCATGCCTTTTTTAACACAATCTCGAAGAAAATGGTGCCTTATCTCGATATGCTTTTTCTTTGAGTGTTGCACCGGATTCTTTGAGATGTTGATTGCACTAGTGTTGTCACATAGTATGGGCACTGACCAACACTTCACACCATAGTCACTAAGTTCTTGCTTGATCCATAAGAGTTGAGAACAACACGCTGCAACCGCAATATACTCTGCTTCCACTGTTGATAGAGCAACAATATTTTGCTTTCTAGACCCCCATGACACAAGGCAAGGTCCAAGAAATTGAGCCATCCTGGATGTGCTCTTTCTATCAACACGATTCCCCGCAAAATCTGCATTTGTGTGGCCGACAAGTTCAAAATCAAATCCTCTTGGATACCATAAGCACAAATTGTGTTGGTGATTTGTGAAAAGTCATCAAATCCCGTTAAGAGCATGTTGAGGTTAACTAGTCATGAGGAAAATATCGATTGGGAAATTGATATATATGACTTGCCATGATACGATAAAGAGAGATTGTCATGTATAGAAAGATCCAAAGTAAATGCACACCAACGACGAGGATTGAAACCTCGTGTGCCACAACACTAGGCGAGGACGCGCCTTGGAGGCGTCGTCACTCGTTAGCGGCACGATGCATCGGCATGGTGCAAGGGCATGGCGCGCCAGGTGCTCGATCTTGAGGTTCGAGACTCGGCAATTTGGGGCGCGCCTTGTGCTCGATTTCGAGGTTCAAGTATCGGCTGTTGGGGCGCGCCTTTGACGTTGCGATGGCACGACCATGGCTACACGGCGCTAGCGGTGCACCTAGGTGATGTGTGATGAGCTTGCGGCACGCCTAGGGCTAAGGCACAAGGCGTCAAGTGTTTGCGATTGAGCTAAGGTAAGGTTTCGAGCTTGTTATATGAGTCTTATAGCTTTTTGCATCTTCTAATGAAGTTAGGAAGCTTAACTTAAGCTTGTTGAATACTTTAAGCAAGAACCAAAGCTTGAGTTTAGCTTGGCACATTGCTATGTACGCTAGAAAGGAGTTTAGAAGCATCAAACTAGCTTAGAGTTAGCTCTAGAAGCTTGAACAAGCTCTTGACTCAAAGTATAAGCTTAGTAAAAAGCTCATGTAGCTAGAGATTAGCTCATGGAAGCTCAAACTAGCTCAAATTAGCTCAAGTAGCTTGAAAGTCAGCTCAACGAGCTAAAACGCAGCTCAAGCCAACTCAACTAGCTGGATGCTAGCTCAACTAGCTAAGGCAAGCTACACTAGGTAAATGACCTAGCTAGGTACCTAGCTATGCTAGCTTGGTGTGGGCCTTGGTGGGCCGGCGCATGGGGCGCGCGTGTGGGCTGGTTGGGCTGCATGCATGGACGCTTGGCATGGGCCTCATGCCTTGCCTTTTGGGCCATGGTTTTGGGCTTTTGGATTGGATTTCTAGATGGAGTTTTGGGCTTTCTTTTGGGCCATTCTTGGCTGGATTCACATGCCCTTTTTGGACTCCTTCAATGGGTGGTTGGCCACCTATGATGACAAGGAAATAGAAGGAGAAGTTACAACCAACTCCTCCTAAAATCACTCTCGGCCACTCCTTCTTTCAACCGAATTGTAACCGCCACTTTGGACAGATTTCCATGCCTATTTAAAGGGTGTTGGTTGCCCATTTTGGACATATGCAAGACACACGAAAATCAGTCTCGAGTCCACACAAAGTCGGTGAAAGAAAACACTTGTAGTCAAGAGAGACTAGGCGTTGTTTTGAGTGAGTTTTCACGAGATCAAACACGAGTGTGTGAGTGTATCATGGATCGGTCTTCACATGTTGGAGTGAAGAATGAACCTCAAGAGGCGTTGCAAGAGGAGTTCATCCAAGTGAAGGAAGAACCGCCAACGTCTTGGGAAGAAGACTTCGTTCAAGTGAACAATGAAGAAGAGTCATGGAATTCGAATAAGGTACGTTCATTCTTAATAGACGTGTCTTGCCAACATGTCTATTGTGTCTTTTGGTATGTTTTATCCCACAATGGTATTGCGGAAACCCTTGGCATGGAATAGGGGCAATATACGTTGAAGGAAAGCGGGATATCATCCCGTGACTCGTAGCGTTTATCCAAGTAACTTAATGAAACGTTTTAAGTGGGTCGATTGTGATTGCCTTAAGGCCCACACCCAAAGAGACTACCCTTATGGGTCTACTCACGTGATTACCTTTCGAGGTCTACTCAAATCGCCTTGTGTGTACAATGGTCGGCTTTCACTTCAACTTTTAATGCAACATATCTATTCCGTTCATACCCTAAAAATCCAATAGATTGTCAGTCCCCTTAAGATATCGAATGATTCTCTTAACAGCTTTCAAGTGGAACTCTCTTGGATCAGCCTGAAATCTAGCACATAGGCATACTCCAAACACAATATCAGGTCTACTCGTAGTGAGATAGAGCAAAGATCCGATCATACCCCGGTACATTGTAGCATTGACTTCTGGATCCTTGTCATCTTTTCCATGTGAGGTAGTCGGTGACATGGCAGTGTCAAAAGGCTTAGAACTCTCAAGACCAAACTTCTTAACACATTCTCTGAGATATTTCTATTGATGAATTCGTGTCCCATCCTCACCTTGTACAACTTGAAGTCCTAAAAAGAACTTGAGTCCACCGACCATACTCATTTCAAACTCACTTGACATGAGGTCAACGAACTTCTTCACTAGTTTATCATCTGTTGAACCAAAGATGATGTCATCAACATAGACCTGAACAACAAGTGTATGGCCTCCTTCCTTTAATAAGAACAAAGTCTTGTCTACTTCTCCTCGAACATAACCATGTTGAATCAAGAACTGAGACAAACGATCATACCAAGCACGCGGTGCTTGCTTCAATCCATAAAGAGCTTTGTCCAGTTTGTAGACATGATCCGGGTGGGAGACATATTCAAAACCCGGAGTCTGTTCAACATACACTTCTTCCTTTAAGTATCCATTCAAGAATGCAGTCTTGAGATCCATTTGCTGTAGTTTGAACCCATGATGAGCAGAATAGGCAATCAACAATCGAATAGACTCAAGACGAGCCACCAGAGCAAACGTCTCATCATAGTCAATGCCCTTCTGGTGATTGTATCCCTTAATTACCAGCTTTGCTTTGTTTCTGACCACATTTCCTTCATCATCCAACTTATTCCTGAACACCCAACGTGTTCCAATCACTGTTCTTGCCTTTGGCCTTGAGACCAAGTGCCAAACTTTATTTCTTTCAAACTGATGTAACTCTTCTTGCATGGCATTGACCTAGTCCGAATCTTTCAATGCTTGATCAACATTATTAAGCTTCAACATTGAGATGAAAGCATTGAAAGCAAAGAAGTTATTCAGAGAAGATCTGGTTTGCACACCCTTTGAGAAATCAGTGAGGATGTTAGTGACAGGATGAACACTTTTCTGTTGATAGTCCCTGACCTGTAGATCTATCAAGTCGCCGACTTGTGTCTGAGGTGTTCTCTTTGAATCTTCTTCAGAGTCCTCTAGACTTGATCTTCTCTCAGGATTTTTCTCATCATCTGACTTATTGTCACTTGATCTTTGATCTTGATTTCTTCCTCGTGTTCTGTCTGAGTCAGTGACACCAGCATTGTTACTGACTACTGAATCTTCTTTTGTTGTAACAACTGGAATTAGATCGTCTCGAACCAGATAGTATCCTTGATCACCATCATCATGATCCTCAATCATCGAGCCTCCCATCGTGTTCTCATCAAATACGACATGAACACTTTCTTCAATCTTCCTCATCCTCTTGTTGAACACTTTGTAGGCTTTGCTGTGAGGGGAATACACTACAAAAGTGCCAACATCACTCCTAGGATCGAACTTACCCAAACTGTCCTTGCCATTATTATGAACATAGCATTTGCACCCAAAAGTGCGTAAGTGGGCGACATTGGGTTTAACTCCTCTAAGCATCTCATAAGGAGTTTTTCCAAGAAGTGGACGAAGCATGGCTCGATTCATCAGATAGCAAGATGCATTAATAGATTCATGATGTCTCTCTATTTGGTGGTGTTTTCATATGTGATTTCCTTTGTAAAATCACTCGATCGATGTGTAGAAGTGGTTGGAACGAGGGCGAAAGCACTCGATCCTAGTCCGATCATCACTCATTGCTTGAATTGGGGTGGATAAGCCTTAATCTACTAGAGAAGGAACCCAAAAGCCCAAGATCTACTTTTAAAATCTTTGAAGTTCGACAAACCCAGCTACCTCGGGCCCGACTTACCCAGTGTCGGTCCCGACTTCCTCTTGTCGCCAACCTCGGGCCCGACGTGACCTCAGTGTCGGTCCCGACTGTTTTCTTTGTTTTCCTTTGGTTTATGCTCTCCTTCCTAGCTTCCTAGTATCTAGGCACATCGATCGAGTAGACTTCCCGAGTGTTCGACACCCACCACGTGCTACAACGGGGTCGGGTTATAAATTGTATCTCTAGACCCTCGCACACCGTTGAGAGGCGATCAAAAAGATTGGCGCCGTTGCCGGGGAAGTCTAAGTGCATTGAGTGCCAATTTGGTGAGTTTCTTGTGTTTTGGTAGTGATTTGGGTGAGGGAATAGCCCAAACCCTTTGTTTGTTTTTGATTTGTTTTGGTTTGTGTTTTTGTTTCATAGGTGTATGCTAGCTCGTTCCTCCCGAGGAACACTTGAGCTTGAGTTTGTGAGTGATCCGGAAAGTATTCTCAAGGAAGCCCGAAGAAGGAAAAGGATGGAGAATCAAGCTCTCCATGTTGATGAGGAGTTGGCTCGACTTAGGGCCGAAATGACTAGATTGCAACTTGAGAGGGACAATCAAGAGGAGGTGGCAAGAAGAGAACGGGAGCAACGGATGAGAGCCGAGGCTCAACTCAACGCTCTACCCCGGAATGCACGCCAATACATGCATCCGGAGTTGAGGGTACCCGAGCCGGCTATTGTGCTTCCCGAGGTTGCCAAGAATTTTGAGATCAAGACGCAATTCATCTCCCTCATCAAGCGTGATCAATTCGAGGGCCGTCCACATGATTGTCCCATAGAGCATGTTAAACGATTTGTGGATATGTGTGAGACGATCTCTACCGACGAGGAGACATTGGAGTATGTGCTTCTAAAGGCGTTCAAATGGTCACTTGGGGGCAAGGCCACACATTGGCTCGAGAGCCAAGCTCCTAGGTCAATCACAACTTGGAAGACACTCTATGATGCTTTCTTGATGAAGTTCTTCCCGCCCTCAAAGACAACCGAGTTAAGAAGGAAGATTGCAAGCTTTCAACAAGGTCCGAATGAGCCTCTCATCGAAGCATGGGACCGTTTCAAGGAGATGTTGCGCCAATGTCCTACTCATGGCCAACAACCATATGTACTTCAAGACATCTTTTTCCAAGGCATTAATCCGGCAACGAAGGACAAGCTCAATCTCCACACCGATTGTGGGTTCATAGACTTGACACCGGATCAAGCTTGGGAGCTACTTGACAAGCTATCCGATTATGAGGCCATGTATGGGGTGAGTCAAGCTAGCAAGGAAGTGAAAGTTCAAGGTGAAGGTGCAAGGAAGTTATATGATCCAAAGGGAGAAGACATTGATAGGGATGTGAAGCTCCAATTCCTTGAAGGTGAAGTGTGCAAGCTTAAGAGGCAAGTCCACTACTACAAGCAACATGCTAGAGCTTGTGAGGAGTGTGGATCCTTTGCACATGCTACACAAGTTTGTCCGAATGAGAGCCAAGTGCGCTTGGCCGAGCGAATTGAGGAGGCAAACTATGTTCGAGGAAATTTCGGTGGAAGAGGCAATTTCAACAATGGTGGCAATGGCCGGTGGAACAACGGTCAAGCTCAAGGCTACAACCACAACTTCAACCAAAACGAGCCAAGGGCGCCACCACCACCATATAGACCACCGGGATTCAATGAGTTACAAACATTTGCTCAAGAGATGAGAGATGGGTTCAAGGAGATGAGGACCCAATTCAATGAGTTTGGTGCATGGAGGAGGCAAGTCGACAATCAATTTGCCCAAATCGCAACTCAAGCCCCGAGAGAGAATGGGAGACTTCCGGGCCGACCCGAGGAGAATCCTCGAGCTCAAAACAATCAAAATGAAGTCCGGGCAATTGGATTGAGAAGTGGCCGAAACCTACCCGAGCCACACGTGCCTAAGAAGAATGAAGAGAGTCGGACCAACTTACCCAGCAAGTCGGGTCCGACATTCCCCGAAGTCGACCCAGCAAGAAGACCGACTCCTTCACCACGGACCGAGGTCGAGAGCAACTCGGGACCGACGTACATAGACCTCGATCCAACTCCTCTACCTCGGACCGAGATCCACAACATCGGGCCCGACATGGTGCCCAAGTCGGTCCAACCAGGAAGTGTTGCAAGTGAAGTAGGGAAGTCCAAGGAGGTTGATCCAAGCAAGATTCAAGGTGCAACGATTCTTCCATATCCCTCAAAGAAGCCGAAAGATGTTGTTGAGATCAAGTTCAAGAGGTTTCTCAAACTCTTGCAAGGCTTGAACATCTCTATCCCGTTCGCCGATGCATTGAGTGAGATGCCATCTTATGCCAAGTTTTTAAGGGAGATTTTGAGCAAGAAGAGGTCCATAGTTGAAATGCAAGATGAGGTCAAGACCTTGGAGTTACCGCAAAAGCTAAAAGATCCCGGTCGCTTTGCTATAACCATTGGTGTGGGGTCCCAAAACTTCCAAGCCTTGTGTGATCTTGGAGCAAGCACGAGCATCATTCCTTACACCATATGGAAATCCACATCCATGGGTCTCATAGCTCCGGTCAACATGAGGTTAACGATAGCGGATGGGTCGTCCATCGAGCCAATTGGTATCGTCGAGGATTATCCCGTTTGCATTGAAGGCCACTATGTCCCAATTGACTTTGTTGTGGTGGACATGATAGAAGTGTCGGGTGAACCGATTATACTAGGGAGACCCTTCCTTGCTACGGTTGGGGCAATCATTGATGTAAAAAAGGGCCACTTGTCTCTTGACATTGGAGGAAGAGAGATTGAGTTTTTCTTTAGGCCAACTTCAAAAGGGACCGTACATAAGGAAGCTAAGATGATCCAAGTTCCTCTTGGATTGCAATGGGAAGCCGTTTCTAAGAAGTCAAGGCCAAGGGAGCTTAGGTTGAAAGCAACCCCACCACCTAGAGAAATTGAGATAGAGCGCCAAAGTCTAGCCCTCAATATGATTGAGCATGAACAATTGTAGGAAAGGATGTCTTATTTGGAGGTGTTCAAGGCCGAGAAAGAAGAAGTTCAAGCACCACCGGAACCATCTCAAGAACTCAAGGAGCTTCCAAAAGATTTGAGGTACGCATTTCTTGGTCCCAACTCTTCTTTACCCGTAATCATAAATGCCAACTTGAATGATGAGGAGGAGTCTAAGTTGTTAGAGGTTCTAAGAAAACATAGAGGAGCTTTAGGGTATTCACTAGAGGAACTAAAGGGAATCTCTCCCTCAATTTGCATGCATAGGATTTATATGGAGGATAACCATAAACCCACTATTGAACCCCAAAGAAGATTAAATCCTAACATGAAGGAAGTGGTAAAGAGTGAAATACTTAGGATGTTGGATGCGGGAATTATCTTCCCAATTTCCGATAGCAAGTATGTGAGTCCCGTGCATGTAGTTCCTAAGAAAGGAGGTCTCACCGTTGTGCAAAATGAAAAGGGAGAAATGATACCTATGAGAACCACAACAAAATGGCGTATGTGTATTCATTACCGTAAGCTTAATAGTGGCACTCGCAAGGACCATTTTCCTCTTCCTTTCATAGACCAAGTCCTAGAAAGATTAGCACAACATGAATATTTTTGCTACCTGAACGGGTATAGCGGGTTTTGGCAAATCCCTATTCATCCCGATGATCAAGAGAAGACGACATTCACATGTCCTTACGGGACTTTTGCCTATAGACGCATGCCTTTTGGTTTATGTAATGCGCCGGCAACATTTCAAAGATGCATGATGTCCATCTTCTCCGATATGGTTGAGGATATAGTAGAAGTGTTTATGGATGATTTCTCCGTCTATGGTTCCTCATTTGATGTTTGCTTAGCTAACTTAGACAAGGTTTTGACTAGATGTGAGGAGACTAGCTTGGTGCTTAATTGGGAAAAATGCCACTTTATGGTGAAGGAGGGCATAGTACTAGGACACCTAGTTTCTAGTAGGGGGATAGAAGTAGATAAAGCTAAAGTTGAAATAATTGAAAAACTACATCCTCCCTCTTGTGTTCGTGATGTTAGGAGTTTCTTAGGTCATGCGGGATTTTATAGACGGTTCATCAAGGATTTTTCTAAAATTGCAAAACCATTGTCTAACCTCTTGATGAAGGATGTCCCCTTTGAATTTTCCGAGGATTGCATGAGTTTTTTTTGTAGGTTGAGAGATGCCTTGATTTCGGCTCCAATAATGGCGACACCCGATTGGAATCTTCCATTCGAGGTGATGTGTGATGCTAGTGATTTCGCCGTAGGGGCCGTCCTTGGGCAAAGGAAGGATGGAAAGTTACATGCCATCTACTACGCAAGCAAAACTTTGGATGAAACTCAGTGCAATTACACAACGACGGAGAAGGAGTTTCTTGCGATAGTGTTTGCATTTGAGAAATTCCGTTCATATCTTGTGGGATCAAAGGTGGTAGTCTTCACGGACCATGCGGCAATCAAATACCTCATGAAGAAGAAAGATGCAAAGCCGAGGCTTCTAAGGTGGATGCTCCTTCTCCAAGAGTTTGACCATGAAATCAAGGACAAAACCGGTGCGGAAAATGTGGTAGCTGATCATCTATCCCGTTTGCCCATTGAATACATGTTGGAGATGGAGGATGGTCTGACTATAGATGATTCAAGAGCGGATGAAGTTCTCATGAGCGGGAAGGAGGAAAGGAAAGGTGGATCGACGAACCAAGTAAGTCGGGCCCGAGGTCCAGAACATCGGACCGAAGGCAAGGCAAGTACGAGTGAGTCGGGACCGAGGTCTTCAACATCGGGCCCGAGCGACCTGTCTGTCTGCGAAGCTAGACCGGCGTCCAACCATGTCGGGCTCGGTACACTTCAATGTCGATCCGTGGAAGAAAGTAAGTTTCCTAACCCGATCTCCATTCCTTCTCGTTCTCAATTGATTGATTCTTTCTCTCCCACTGGCCTTCTTTCTATTAGTGCCGTAAGACGAGGGGTTTCCCCTTGGTTTGCGGATTTTGCTAACTTTGTCGTAGGGGGAGTGATCCCACCAAATTTGTCTTATCAAGCTAGGAAGAAATTCTTACATGATGCTAGACAATATTTTTGGGATGATCCATATCTCTACAAGGAAGGGCGTGATCAAATCTATAGACGGTGTGTGTCAAGTGAAGAGGTTGAGAGCATAATTCACCATTGCCATTCCTTGCCTACGGGGGGTCACGCTAAGAGTTCCAAAACCACCTCAAAAATTCTTCAATGTGGTTATTATTGGCCAACCATGTTCAAGGATGTGCATGATTATGTGAGGAAGTGTGAGGAGTGCCAAAGAGAGGGGAACCTATCAAGGAGGAATGAGACTCCTCAAACTGGCATTCTAGAAGTTGAATTATTTGATGTATGGGGTATTGATTTCATGGGACCATTTCCCACATCGGGGCCTTACAAGTACATCTTGGTAGCCGTGGACTATGTCTCAAAATGGGTGGAGGCCATAACAACAAGAACCAATGATGCTAGGGTGGTGATGAAGTTCTTAAAAAGCAACATTTTTGCAAGGTTTGGAGTGCCTAGGGTTCTCATAAGTGATGGCGGACCTCATTTCATTGAGAGGTGTTTCGAGAATGTGTTGATCAAGTATGGGGTGTCTCATCGAGTTGCTACTCCTTATCATCCTCAAACAAGCGGGCAAGTCGAGGTGTCAAACCGTCAAATCAAGGCTATCTTGGAGAAGACCGTATCTCGATCAAGGAAAGATTGGGACTCTAAGCTCGATGATGCACTTTGGGCTTATAGAACCGCCTTTAAGACACCTCTGGGAACTACACCCTTCAATCTAGTTTATGGCAAGGCATGTCATCTTCCGGTAGAGCTTGAGCACAAGGCAAAATGGGCACTCAAAGAGATGAATTGGGATATCAACTTGGCCGGTGAGAAAAGGTTTCTAGAACTTCATGAGTTGGGGGAATTGAGGTTGAAAGCCTATGAGAACTCCAAGCTATACAAGGAGAAGACCAAGAAGTGGCATGATAGGAAGTTAATTCCAAAGACCTATCAAACCGGTGACAAGGTTCTCCTTTTCAATTCAAGGCTTAAACTTTTCCCCGGAAAGTTAAGGACTAGGTGGAGCGGACCATTTGTGGTCCACCGTATCTATGCTCATGGTGCGGTGGACTTGGTTGATGAACAAGGACATATTTTCAAAGTGAATGGTCATCGAGTGAAGAAGTTCTATGACAAGGACGGTCCAAACGAAGAAGTTAGAGCCTCATGGGCTCTCGTCCTCGCCGATTGATCCTATACATGCCATTGAAGAATAAGAAATTGTGAGCTTTTCATACTCTTCTCTCTTGCTTTTAAGTTTTGATTTCCTTGTTTGATGGGGACATCAAAATTTTAAGTATGGGGTGGGGGTAAGTGTGTTCATGATTTCACTTGTTTATGTTTGTTTATTATTTTGAGGATATTTAGTTTGTGTTCCTAGTTTGTATTTGGGATGTTTGCTTCTTGGTTTGTGGTTTGATGAAAAACATGAATGATTAATTTGGTCTTGAATGGATGAGTTTTTGGTTTTAGAGAAATTTTTGCAAAAAAATCCATAAAAATTGAAAAATTGTGTTGAAAACAACAAAAAGATTTTGTGTTTTGTAGGTTTTGGACTAGAAATTCCCATCTTAGATTGCCAAAATAAAAGCTAATGATGATGTGAGCATGTAAATTCCTTTGCATATTTTTGGATGGTTTAGCCTCTTAAATGATGTTGCTTTTGATGTGATCATGATATCTTGCTTGTTTTATTGAACATGTGAGTTCTAGGATGAGTTCTTATGCAACTAAGTATGAGTGAACCTTGTGAGATTGATTTTTGGCCATTTTAGGGATGCTTGTTCATATTTGCATATCCCTCATTTTTCTTGTGTGATTAGCTCATTCATGCTTAGTAAAACTTGCTATTGCGGTGTTTATCTATTTTCCAAGACCGTCATGAGATTTGTCCTAGCATTGTCACATTGATTTTGAACTTTATTCTTCTAGTCACATAAATGTTCCATATCCTACCATGAAGATAATCCTTTGTTTGTAGCCCCGTTCTAGCCTAAGCCTTTGTTTGAAACTCCTCAAAAATATTATTCCTAGCCTTATATGACTTGACCCTTATGGGATTGGACTTTAGAAGAGAGGTTTGGATTGTATTTGAAGAGTTGAGATTCTCTTGGGTTTAAGGGCAAAAGAATGGTGTTATGAATCATGTGGGTAGTGCATCTTTGTTGTACAAAAATGAAAGAAGAAAGAAAAGGAAGAAAGAAAATGTTGGAAATGTAAAGTGGAATAAAGCAAAGAGCTTAAGTGAAGAAAAGGGTCCGACCGAGTTACAAGCAACATCGGGCCCGATGTCATAAGAAAGTCGGTCCAAATGTAGAAAGTGTTGAAAATCCAACAAAAAGCATAAGAGCAAAGATGAAGTGGAATGTTAAGTGAAATTTTGGGTTGAAAGGAAAATGTTAAGTCTTTTGGGTGAGTGTGAAAGTAATTGTGGAATTTGGTGAAGTTGGTGAGAGTTTAGGTTGTTCAATCCCCATTGTAAGCACCACAAGACCAAATAATTCCCACCTTGAGAAATACCAAAAGCCCCATTACAACCCGGCCGAATGGAACCTCTTTGAGGACCTCCATTGAGCCAAGTTCGAAATTCTTTGTGTACTTTGCATTAGGCATCTCTAGGTGGAGGAATTGGTGATATTAGCTTCAATAGTACAGTCCTTACTTGCATGATTTTTGAGCTTGAGTGTTCATTGCTAAACCCAAACACATGATGAGTGATACACATTCACATATCCCTAAAGTGAGGCTTAGTTGCATTGACTTTATTCCTTGGAGCACTTAATCATGTGTGATGATGTAATCTTGCTTGAATATCGATCACTTGTGCTTAAAATGTGTTTTCATACGAGGCTTTACTTGAAGATTATGTTTCGGTTTTGCTCACATTGTTATTGCTTGAGGACAAGCAAGTTTAAGTATGGGGTATTTTGATGTCTCTCTATTTGGTGGTGTTTTCATATGTGATTTCCTTTGTAAATATGTTTCTTTTTCCACTTTTCTTGTGCGTTTTGTTCCTTTTTAGCTTAGTTCCCGTATTTCTATGAGATTCGGAAACTACGCGCATTTTATGTGTTTTGTAGGTAAATTGGCGTGAATCAAGGATCTATTTGAAGGAGGGTCGAGAATGGAGCAAGGCCCGAGCAAAGCGGGAAAGAGAGAAGCAAGCCATGAAGAAGAACAAGAGAAGCCAACTAAGAAGAAGGTGGAACGAGGTCAGGACCGAGTTGCAACCAACCTCGGGCCCGACTTGAAGTTTCAACCTCGGACCGACATACACAGTAACTCGGGCCCGAGGTCCTCCGTGTCGGTCCAAGTCGGTCACCGAACTACTTGGGCTCCAAGGCACGAAATTGTGAACTTCCACTTTTGCCCCTCATCTAATCCATAAAAGGCCCTCTTGTCTTCTATTTTAAGGGTTCCAAAAAGTTGGTTCCCAAAGGAGGGGGGTTCTCTACCACAAAAAGGGGGGTTCTCCCTCACAAAGGGAGCCAAGAGGATACTTGGAGAGCAAGGAGGAAGGAGAGGAGAAGGAGAAGAGAGAGAATCGGCCAAGAGAGAGGAAGATTGATAGGTTTGGTTGATAGATTAGCTTTGTTTTGCTTTGTTCTTGTGGATTTGGAAACCCTTGATTGGAATTTGTGGATTGCTTTTGATTTTGAATGAAACTTTGCTTTGTTTTGAGATTGATGATGTTGATTGCTTTCCCTTTTGATTTGATTGCTTTCTTTGCTTGTCACATGGAGTAGATCTCCTTGATCTTGGGTTATGGGGGAAAACCCTAGCTAGGTTTGCGCTAGAAACCCCAATTCCATAGCCTTGAGTGTTTGATCTAAGGAACCCACTCTACATAGAGCTACAATTCCTTGCGAAAGTCAGGAATCAAGGCTTGAGATTGGCAAAGTAGCGAAAGTGAACATGTGTCAATCTCAAGACCTTGCTTCGAAGGGGATTTCCCCAATGATCGATGTGTAGAAGTGGTTGGAACGAGGGCGAAAGCACTCGATCCTAGTCCGATCATCACTCATTGCTTGAATTGGGGTGGATAAGCCTTAATCTACTAGAGAAGGAACCCAAAAGCCCAAGATCTACTTTTAAAATCTTTGAAGTTCGACAAACCCAGCTACCTCGGGCCCGACTTACCCAGTGTCGGTCCCGACTTCCTCTTGTCGCCAACCTCGGGCCCGACGTGACCTTAGTGTCGGTCCCGACTGTTTTCTTTGTTTTCCTTTGTTTTATGCTCTCCTTCCTAGCTTCCTAGTATCTAGGCACATCAATCGAGTAGACTTCCCGAGTGTTCGACACCCACCACATGCTACAACGGGGTCGGGTTATAAATTGTATCTCTAGACCCTCGCACACCGTTGAGAGGCGATCAATTCACCCTAGAAATTTCTTGGAAGACCACTAGAAATAAGCATGGTCCGCGACATGGTCTCCAAGGCACGATTCTTCCTCTCAACTACACCATTTTGATGAGGAGTTCTTGGCGCTGAGAAGTTGTGACTTATGCCATTTTTCTTGCAAAATACCATAAACTCAGAGTTGTCGAATTTTGTTCCATGATTTGACCTGACAAATACAAGAGCAAGTCCAAGCTTTTTCTCAACAGCCTTTCCTCCACGAATTTGACCATGAAAAGTCATCAATAATGACAAAAATATAGCTATTTCCTCCACGACTTTGGATTCTCATGGGACCATACAAATCTATACGAATCAGCTCTAAGGGTTTAGTGGAACTTACCTCCTTCATGGATTTGAAGGATGACTTCACTTGCTTACCTCTTACACAAGTTTCACAAACTTCATGCTTGTTCGGATCAATTTTGGGTAGTCCTCTAACCAGATCTTGCTTATGAAGTTTATCAAGAAGTTGAAAGCTCGCATGGCCAAATCTTTTGTGCCAGAGGTCGGCGACATCTGCAACTGTTCTAAGACACAGTTTTTCCTCGGGTTCGAAATAGGGGTCCACTTTATAGAGATTATTTTCACACACCCCTTTCAGAAGAATCTTCCCCGAGTAAATTTCTTGCACCTGACAGCCTTTCTTATGAAAAACAGCTTGAAATTTTCCGTTAGCTCAAATTTGGGAAAGACTTAACAACTTGAAACTAAGATTATCTACCAGATTCACATTATCTACGGTCAAATTTTCAGAAAATCTTACCGTACCAATACCAGAAATACCACCTTTACTATTGTTGCTGCAAGTAATCTTACCTCCCTTGTAGTCTTGAAGTGAGACAAAATCCATGGGGTTCTCGGACATATGAGTTGAGCACGCACTATCAATAAAACGGGGCTCCTTGTCACCCACTTCAAGCTTCATTGAAAGAATTAGTTCTTACGAACTAAGAGTTGTCTAAGTCCTCGGGGTTTGGCAACAAAGTAACTTCTAGGACAGCATTTGTTACAACTAGCACACACAGATCCTGGAGGATAATGGGCCGCAACAAGTTTGTCAGAACTGTCATCCAGAGTCTGTGACCTGGAATTTTTCTCATCTTTGTCCTTTTTATGGCAATCATGTTGTTAATGACCAGCCTTGCCGCAATATCAACATGTCATGTGAGACTTTAGGCCAACGTACTTGTTGTAGCCCAAATAGATGGGTTTGTTGTCGATGCGTGATTGAAAATCAATTTGTGAGGGAGCTGAGTTCTGAGTTTGTTTTTGCCATGTATTGTGCACCTTTTGATCAGGATAACACTGTTGCTTCCCTTTGTCTTGTTTGGCCACCACAAGAGTAAAACAACTTGCATTGTCACTGTCCATAGGGGCTTTTCCTTTAGACAAAAAGGGAGCGTGTTTGGTACCCTGATTGTTGGGTACACGAGCATTTCCAATACCAGACCTATCAATCTCCTTCACAAATTTCTTTTTGTAGTCATTTTTGACCTCTTGAGCCTTTTCAACAACAAATTCATCTAGCCATTTCTTTCTTTTAGTCTTATCATCAACCTTCAAATCTTCTAGTTCTTTGGATAGCTTAGCATGATCGAGCCTAAGCATAAGTCTTTCTCTTTCTAGGTCAGTGACTTGTTTTTCCAAGTCCTCAACTTGCTTTTGCAAGTCGACGACTTGGGTTTTTGAATCAGAACAAGACTCATAAGTCACTGACTTAGGAGAAGAAATTTTTTACCAGTTCAATAGCTTTAGAGGACCAGAGTTTGTTATCATCAACAAGATTGGAGATAGTTTCTTCATTTTCTTCCACTTTTTCTCTAAACTTAGTGACCTGAGTTCTAAGTTTTTCGATGATAGCAACCAATTGTTCTCTAGACTTTTTAGCAAGAAGAGAAGAGAGTTCAGAGTCATTTACCTCTTGGGATGATTTGTCTTCAATGGCCATACAACAATTTCCTCTTGTCGGCGACACCTCGTCATCATCGTTTGACATATCCCAAGTTGCCATCATCTTTTTGCCAGCTTCTCCGTATTTTCTTTTTGGACATTGCTGATGTCCGCCTTTTTAGTCATGTTTTTAGCGTGTGTTTTTGTGTGTTTGAGTCTTTTTCTTTAGTTTTCTGTTTTGTTTTGAGTCGTTTGTGTAGGTTTTCGTATTTTCTTAAGATATGGAGTCTACATAAGCTTCGGTGGTGTTTCATAAGGTTTTAGAAGCTGTTTTGAAGCATATTTTGAAGAAAGGAGGAAAGCACTTGAAGATAGCACTCAAGAATGAAGTGAAGAGGAAGAAAAGCACTCAATTAAATTCATTGAAGATCAAGTTAGAACTTGGAAAGAAGTAGAGAAATTCGTTACAAAGACATATGAAAAAGAATCGAGTCAAACGGAGTTGTAACGAGCTCGCTACGAAAGTTTTACTCTAAGCTGTTCGCAGTGCTGAACGGCTCGGTACCGAGGTACACAACTCGGTACCGAGGCACTCTGCATCGTAGCGAAGACCGAGTCGGCACAATTAATGATCTTTTATCTTATTTCCTTTTATGTTATTAGATAGTTTTAATGAATATATCTTATTAGAAGATTTATTTCCTTATAGATAGATCTAAGATAGATTAGTTTCTCTGTAAATACTCTTGTCTAGCCTCTATTTTACACACACCGATCTAGGGCTCTTTGGGGGCACGTTAGAGGAGAAAGGGAGGAAGAGAGAGGAGGCGAGATAGTGTAAAGATAGAGAGACGTGTGTGGGACGAGTTTGAATTCAGTTTGTAAGCCTTTCTTTCTTAATTAAATTGTTTTGCTTTCAATTATGATGATTAGTGAGTAGTCTTCCTCTCTTAGGTTGGGGTTAAACCCAACAATGGTTGTGCATGCTCGTTTGTGATCATGTTTGATTGTTTTTATTGCATGAATCTATTCTCTTTCTCTTAACCCTTGAAACGAAAGTTGAAGGGAATTTCTCATTCATAGTTGAAGTGAAAGCGGAAACCTTGAATCAGAATAGTCAATTTAGGATTTTGAAGCGAAAGCGGATCAATCCTAGTTGAAGAAGAAGAGATTAGATAGTAAGTTTATTGATTGAACGAAAGTTAGTTGATTTACATGCTTAGGTTGACGAAAGTTGACACCTTTATGTGATAAAACCATGATCTTTATGTTTCATTAGCGTTGACATGCATGATTGTTGTTGCGGTGATACCTTTACCTTAGATTTTACCTTCACTTGCTAAATTCCCTAGATTTAATTGATTGCTTGCGTGACAAGTAACAGAACTTAGCACTGACTATCTCCCGTGGACGAACCTGACTCCCTTGTACTCAGCGGAGTCTTGATTATAAATTTATTTGTTGTCAAGAAACCCTCTCAACAAATTGGCGCCGTTGCCGGGGAGATTTCATTAGTGCCAAGTTTTGTTCTTTTTGCGTTTTTTGGGACTTAGCCGAGTCGGTAACGACCCCCCTAGGGTTGGTACCGACCCTGCTGGGCAACCCAGTTTCTGTGCTTTTTCTGTTTATTTTCTAGGTCATTGTCGAGTCATTACCGACCCTATCCAGATCGGTACCGACCCTGTCGACAGTTAGTTGCTTCTTTCTTTTCAGTTTTTGTTTTACGGGATCACTGCAGGCATGATACAGACCCTCTAGGCCTCGGTACCGACCCTCTCTAAGAACCCGTTTTGCTTTTTGATTTCGTTTTTGTTTTTGTTTTTGCTTTCAGTGTATGCCAGCTGAAGGACGCCGAGTTGTCTCTAATCCAGTAGTAGACCCTGAACCCGAGCGATCCTTCCACCGCCGATTAGGAGAACGCAAAGCCATGGCCATGACACTTGAAGAAATGGCACAACAAATGACTGCACTCCAGAGGCAACTCGATGTCGTGCAAGTAGATAAAGCCGCTCTACAGGAGCAACTCAATGCCTATCCAAGGAATGCTAAAGAGTATATGCATCCAGAACTAAGGGTGCCAGAGTCCACCATAGAGCTTCCTGAGATAGAGAAGACCTTTGAGATCAAACCTCAATTTATATCCTTGATCAAAAGGGCTCAGTTTGAGGGAAAACCCACTGAGTGCCCAATAGAACATATTAGAAATTTCCTTGATTATATTTATGTGACACTATTGCTGCTAACAGTGTCTCTTTAGAATATGTTCTGTTGAAAGCTTTCAAGTGGTCTCTTGCAGGAAAGGCCTTGAGCTGGTTAGAGAGCCTACCTCCCAAGTCAATAAAGAAGTGGGAAACTCTGCAAGACTTGTTCATGACAAAGTTCTTCCCACCTGCCAAGACTACGGAGTCGAGGAAGCGCATCACCTCCTATCACCAACTGCCTAACGAGACCTTTGTGGAGACATGGGAGAGATTCAAGGAGATGCTTAGACAATTCCCTACTCATGGGCAACCACAATATGTACTCCAAGAAATCTTCTTCCAAGGGATCAATGCTGAGACGAAAAACCGCATCAATCTTCACACTGCTTGCGGTTTCATTGAGATGGATCCCAATGAGGCGTGGGCGTTGCTCGACAAGTTAATCAACTATGATGCAATGTATGGAGTGAAACAAGCCCAGCAGCCCCAACGACGGCTCTACAATCCTAACAAGGACGAGGTAGACCCTGAAGTGAAGAATCAATTCTTGCAAGATGAGATCATCCGCCTGAAGAAGCAGGTAAGTTATCTTAAATCATCTCCTTCTTGTCAAGAATGTAGGTCTCAATCCCATGCTACTTCTGCCTGCACTAACTTGCAACAGGTCTGTGCTGCTGAGGCATATGAAGAAGCTAACTACATGAGGGGTCCCTATAGGAACCAAACATATAATTTTTATGCAGGGAGGAATAACAATCAGCCCACCCGGGGAAACTATGCATATGGCCAAGGGAGCCAACCTCCTCAGCAAGACCAAAGAGTTCCTCTTTACAGACCTCCAGGATATCAAGAGGTACCTTTATGGGTACAAGGGCTACAAGAGAGCATCCATAGCAAATTGATGGAGTCCATAGCAAAATTGATGGAGTCCAAGTCAACCTTAACAGTCGGTTGAATGGTCTGGAGACATGGAAGAAGAGCATTGACTCCCAACTTGGAAACCTAGTTGCACAAATTTCGAGACCTCAAGGGCAACTTCCAGGCCGTCCGGACGAGAACCAGAGAGGACAAATAGCAGCCATACACCTCCAGAGCGGAAAGACATTATCGAACCGTGATGAAGCCAAGGAGAACGAGCTCGGTAACGAGGAAACTACTACCACCAGGATCGGTACCAATCCCATCAAAGTTGACACCGAACCTAATACACTTGGTACCGAGGCTCCACGAGTCGTTACCGACCCCAACCCAGGTAAGTTTTCGACTCCGAGCCACTCTCTTAGTCCCATGCTCGGTACCGACCCATCTACACCAATCGACCCTCTTGTCGATTCGGTAGGTCCTCTATCCGGGTCTCTCTCTATCTCGAGTCTGTCAAAAACTCTTCCTTTCCCGATTAAGAAAGCTAACAATGTCACGGAAGGAAAGTTTAGACGCTTCGTCAAGATTCTTCAAGGCTTAAATATTTCTTTACCTTTTACTGAAGCCCTTAATGAAATGCCTGCCTAAACTAAATTTTTAAAAGAGATTTTGAGCAGGAAAAGATCTATCTCAGAGCTGTCAAGTGAAGTCCGATCTATAAAACTCCCTGAGAAACTAGGAGATCCAAGTAAGTTTGCAATTTCATTTGGTATTGGGACTCGCCGTTTTAAAGCTCTATGTGATCTAGGTGCCAATGCAAGTATATTACCATTGTCTATTTGGACCAAGGCTAACATGGGACCACTGGAGCCTGTCAATATGAATCTCTACATGGCGGACGGATCTTTTGTAAAAGCAACTGGAGTCGTTGACGATGTGCCTATCCAAGTTGAAAAATTCTTTGTTCCTAACGACTTCATTGTGCTAGATATGCCAGAAGACCTTGTGGTACCAATCATTCTTGGAAGAACATTCTTAGCCACCGTAGGGGCACGAGTTGATGTTAGAAAAGGACTTCTCATGTTTGATATTGGAGAAGAGAAGGTCGAGTTTCACTTCAATCCAGCTGTGAACGAGGTTGCTAGTTGTAGTACTGAGGAGCCTACCGACCCACCATGGTTCGGTATTGATCCCTCTCTGAGTACAGAAACAAGCAAATTCAAGGAAATCACATGTATCGAGGAGCCTACCGACCCACCATGGGTCGATAACGACCCTTATTTGAAGGACTACGAAGTTGAAGGTGGATCTAGGCACGACATCGAGCCACTTACCGACCCAGAAGAGTCGGTAACAACCCACATAACCTCGGTACCGAGCCCTTTTCTGAACAATCAAGGTAAGTCTTCTTATTCTGGTTTGCTTGATTCTGGTCATGATCCCTTTTCCCATCCTTGTTCTATGTCAAAACCTACTGTTAGTCATATGAAGGAGTCGAAACCTCCTTGGTTTTCGGATTATACTAACCCCGTTGTAGGATTACCGAGCATACTTGTTGATAATCGGGGGCCAAATTTCTTGGAGAGAAGCTTTGATGCTTTTCCATCTAAGTATGGGGTTTCTTATGAACCCGACATAGCAGGATGGAAGCCGCCTTGATCCTTCAAGGTAAGTTCGTCGGGCTGACGACGTTAAAAATAACGCTTATGGGAGGCAACCCGCTTTTTGTTTTTGTTTTTGTTTTAGTTTTTCTTTCTTAGATCTTTTTCCTAGCTTTCTTTTGACCTTTTTTTAGCTTAGATTAGCGTAGTAGGGATAGAAGTTTTTCTAAAGTGACTCAGGTACAACAAAATGAAGAACAAAGTGCTATATATACCCGGTGCTAAATGCAAACAGTTCAAATGAAAATCGGTGTACATCAAGCTCGATACCGACCCCCCAGGGTCGGTACCGACCTCTCCAGAAACTCCGAGATTAAATTCATACTCTTCGAGTGATCAATGGTTTCAAACAGCTTCAGTTTTATTTTGTGAGTTCCCTTTTCCTTATCCTCTTTATTTTTATGTCTTTGCTTTAAACAGTGAGGAGACTGTTTGAGTTACTTATGGGGTATGGGAAAAGGTAACTCAGTTTTGTGTTTTTAGGATTGATAATATTCCACTTAGATGTCCTATGATATGTTTTTACTTGCTTGATCATGTAATTCCATAGCATGTTTGGAGAGCTTTGCCTAAATCATGTTGAAAAATTATTTTTATGTGGAATACTTAGCATGTGACGAAATTGAGCACATATGATCTTAAGTAGATGTGACTAAAATCCAACAAAAATTGCTACCTTGTGAGTTATTTTTGGCCTTATAGGGAAAACATCAAAAATCCCTCTTCTTTTCTTGTGTGATTTACTCTCCTTATGCATATTATCTTTTGTCATTGATATGGTTATCTATTACTTGAGACCTTTATGAGATATTAGTTCATTGCATGTGAAATCATATGATGGAGAACTTATTTGTTTTAGCCACTTTTTATTCTCTCTTTTTACCTACCATATCATTATCCTCTTTTTGAAGCCAATTTTGAGCCTTTAAGCCTTTTATTTTTAGCTCCACAAAATTGTTCCCTAACCGATGTTAGCTTGACCCTATTCGGGGATTAGGACTTAGTATTGGTTGGTGTGATCGTTTTGTTGAGTGAGATTGTTTGGTTCAAGTGTAGGGTAATATGGGTTGGTAAAAGAAAGATCTTGCAGTTTGTCATGTAAAAGGAGTTTTGTTCCCTGAATGCACTTACAAAAGAGTTGAGAAAGAAAGAAGAAGGGAAGTGAAGGGGAAAAAAGCAGAAAAAATGCAGAGTCGTTACCGACCCCAGTATGTCGGTACCGAGCCCCCTCAGAAAGAAAAAAAGAAAGATCATGAAAAATCCGAAGTTGAAAAAAGAAGTGTTGAATAGTAAAAGTGTGCATGAGCCAAATTTTCCTTGTTTTTTTTGAGCAAGATTAGTTGGGATTAAAGGGGATGAAAGAAATAAGTGGGCATAAAGAAAAGTGAGTTTGGTATGTTGTTTTATGAGAGTTTTGGAGATGTGTGAGTTTTTAGGAGTCTTGATTCCCGGATATTATTAGCACCACATAGCTAAAATATTTCCACGCCTTATTGTCTTTACCAAGCCCCATTACAACTCGACCGAATGGAAGCTTCTATGAAGTTTTTCATTGAGCCTAAGTTCTCTTGATGATTTTTATGTATTTTGACATCTTTGGTGGAGAGTTTGGTGATATAAGTAACAATGACTATGAGTTTTTGTATATTGGATTGAGTTGAGATGAATTTATAAGCCTAAACACATAAGAGTTGAGTGAAACACATTACCCTTGTGAGGTTGGATTTTTAGTTGTTTTTGCTTGAGGTTGCTCATATATTTGTGATGACATTAGATTTACTTGTCTATTTATTTCTACTCATGCTTATGATGTTGCTTTTTTATGAAGGCATTGACTGGATATATGTGTTGATGGTTTTGATTCTTGTTTTGTTAATTGCTTGAGGACAAGCAAGTCTATGTATGGGGTATTTTGATGTCCGCCTTTTTAGTCATGTTTTTAGGGTGTGTTTTTGTGTGTTTGAGTCTTTTCCTTTAGTTTTGTGTGTTGTTTTGAGTCGTTTGTGTAGGTTTTCGTATTTTCATAAGATATGGAGTACGTCTACATAAGCTTTGGTGGTGTTTTATAGGGTTTTAGAAGCTGTTTTGAAGCATATTTTGAAGAAAGGAGGAAAGCACTTGAAGATAGCACTCAAGAATGAAGTGAAGAGGAAGAAAAGCACTCAAGTAAAGTCATTGAAGATCAAGTTTGAGCTTGGAAAGAAGTAGAGAAATTCGTTACAAAGACATATGAAAAAGAATCGAGTCAAACGGAGTTGTAACGAGCCTGCTACAGAAGTTTTACTCTAAGTTGTTCGCAGTGCTGAACGGCTCGGTACCGAGGTACACAGCTCGGTTCCGAGGCACTCTGGATCGTAGAGAAGACCGAGTCGGCGCATTTAATGATCTTTTATCTTATTTCCTTTTATGTTATTAGATAGTTTTAATGATTATATCTTATTAGAAGATTTATTTCCTTATACATAGATCTAAGATAGATTAGTTTCTCTATAAATACTCTTGTCTAGCCTCTATTTTACACACACCGATCTAGGGCTCTTTGGGGGCACGTTAGAGGAGAAAGGGAGGAAGAGAGAGGAGGCGAGATAGTGTAAAGATAGAGAGACATGTGTGGGACGAGTTTGAATTCCGTTTGTAAGCCTTTCTTTCTTAATTCAATTGTTTTGCTTTCAATTATGATGATTAGTGAGTAGTCTTCCTCTCTAAGGTTGGGGTTAAACCCAACATTGGTTGTGCATGCTTGTTTGTGATCATGTTTGATTGTTTTTATTGCATGAATCTATTCTCTTGCTCTTAACCCTTGAAACGAAAGTTGAAGGGAATTTCTAATTCATAGTTGAAGCGAAAGCGGAAACCTTGAATCAGAATAGTCAATTTAGGGTTTTGAAGCGAAAGCAGATCTATCCTAGTTGAAGAAGAAGAGATTAGATAGTAAGTTTATTGATTGAACGAGAGTTTTTGATTTACTTGCTTAGGTTGACGAAAGTTGAAATCTTTATGTGATAAAAGCATGATCTTTATGTTTCATTAGCGTTGGAATGCATAATTGTTGTTGTGGTGATACTTTTACCTTAGATTTTCTCTTCCCTTGATAAATTCCCTAGATTTAATTGATTGCTTGCGTGACAAGTAACAGAACTTAGCACTGACTATCTCCCGTGGACGAACCTGACTCCCATGTACTCAGCGGGATCTTGATTATAAATTTATTTGTTGTCAATAAACCCTCTCAACAATTGCTTGGCAAAGTGTCCCTTAGCTTGACACTGATAACAAATCACTTCCTTCATGTCTTTTCCTTCCTTGCTCGACTCTGGAGTCTTGACAGGAGCTTTGTTGCGGTTTTATAGCCTCTTCATAACCTTAGAGATGAGAGCAACTTCCTTATCTACTCCTTCAGTGTCATCGTCTTCTTGAGCAAAGTCGAAAGCCCTTTCGACTTTTCAGCCGATGTTCTTTACCTTCTCCAAATCAAGATATTCTTATCTCCTTTGTTGGATGCCTCCATACATGGTGAGTTGACCACCAACATCCTCCAAGGTCAGCTCCTTGGTTTCTTTTTGTGTAAGCAGTGACGCCGCGATTGTGTCCCAACTTTTGTTCAATCCAGATATCAGCTTGTTGGTCTGCTTCCATTGAGGAAGCTTTTCTCCAAGAAATTCCAATTGGTTGACAATGGTTTGGAACCTCGAATGATAATCCCGGAGAGACTCACCCTTTCCTTGAAAGAGATTCTCATATTCTCTTTCGAGACTTATGATCATATCTTTCTTGACATCCTCATTTCCATGATGAAGCCTTTTAAGAGCATCCCGGACGTCCTTAGTAGTCTTGTATCCGATAACCTTTTTGAGGTCACCATCCGTGAGAGCATGATAAAGGACCTTCTTTTCTCTAGCATTCTTTTAAAGCTTCTTGAAGTCAACGTCATCGTACTCAACCGTGGTCTTTTCCGTATTCCCATCTTTAGCAAGAAAGGTTTCCAGACCGATCTCTATCAGCTTCCACAACTGACCATCCAGAGAGCAGATGTGGGTCTTCATCTGTTCAACCTACCAGCCGTACTCTCCAACCTTGAGGATTGGAGAAAGAGTCACTCACAGCAGTGTTGGTGGACGATATTTTCCTATAAGAAACATACTAAACACAATCTAGAGCCTTTGATTTAATACCAATTGTAGGATCGTTATTACTTAAACGAGTCGTCGACTTTGAGTTATAAAGCAACGTAATAAACTTAACAGGAAAGATGTTACCAAACAATAAATGACAAGCGATGTATAGTGGAAACTCCTTGTAAACCAACTAGTTTACTTAGAGAAAAACCACTCCCTTCCAAGCTTCTCACTTGGTCAGATTTCAAGAGTCCTTATACTCGCTCTATTGATTTCTTGAGTGTTACAAAGCTCTCCTGTGTACAAGAATGAATCGAACACCCTTGAACCACGCTCTACCTTTGCACTCACACTCTCAATCTAATGATATGCCTAAGAACACTCGACACACCACTTGCACGAATCTCACACACAAGTTCACTCTTTCTTTTTCACAAGAATTGCAAATTACGCTCAAGGTCTTACCTTTTATCCTAAACACTGAGGTATTTAAGCTAAGGTAAGAGAGATCTCGTGTGTATCAAATCCCATTCGATTAGGGAAGTGACACACACTCAATCTTTACATATCTTTCCAAATAAAACATGTACGCATACAATAAAATATTCTAGGAGAACCAAATCGTCTTCCTATTATTTTAGCACTCTTTTGTGATGATCTTCTCCTAAAATAAACAGCTCCAATTGTCTGCAAATGCACACACATGATATATGCGTTCCTTAAATAGATTTTCTCGCTAGCTGGTCATGTCAGTGACTTCGCCGAGTCGCCGACTCGACTTGCAAACTCGAAGTCACTGACTTCCTGGAACCATTAAAACTCTAAATCTTCTAACAGATTCACTCACATACAAGTTGCACATCGATTACTCTCTCTTTGAATTCTTTGTTCATAATATCGAAAAGCTATTGTATCGCTAGGTCTCTTGTAATTCAGAAAGGTTTCATCATCGCTCAATTGTTTCCACACTGCAATCCAGCTATACCTTACATTCTTAATCTATATTCTTTCTTGCATTTTCATTGAAATCCATCTTGTTTAAAGAGTTTAATACGTTTAGATTGTTTATTGGTTAAGTTTCCCTCATTATAGCAGGTAACTCGTTTGCGTGTTGAATCTGCCAAAAACACTTACCATTTGGCATGGAGAATATCAAGGTGTTTAGTGGCTTCCCATCCAAGCCACCATTGTGTGGATCTTGGTTTTCCGGTTGTTGAATGAGCAAGTTTTAAACTGGGCCTCTCACTATAAGAAGAGATCCAAATCCATGAGTCGGTGCTTACCTCTCTTACCCTCCAAAAATCAACTCGCCTTTTGTTATTTTTAGCAAACCATGCCATCTATAATTTTATTTTGCTGGTGTGGATATCATGGCCAGGTTTAAAAAGAAACATCTTGTTCCATGCCAACACTTCTTTGAAGACACGACCCTCTCACAAAGGGGTCTTGCTAAATTGGCCTAAGCAACAAGTTACCTTCTATCGTTTGTGTTTCCAACCCATAAATAGAGATACAAAGCGTCATCACCTTTTTCTTTATCACTCTCTTTGGGAGCACGAACGCTTGTGCTCAAAAGGAAATAATGCCTTTGATCAAGGGGTGGATGACTTGTGCCCACTTGACATAGGAGAGTTTCTTTGCCCTCATTGGAGTGACTTATTATTCGATGAAGTAGGGAGCATACTCATTGACCAGAATCTTTCTTTGCTCCACTTCGTCGGAGAGTTCCTTTGCTCCATCTTATCTTATATGGCACCTCATTTTCCATACAAAAATGAACTTACGGTCCTATATTCATTTCTTTAATGTAAGAGTGTATAATAAAATGATGAAAGTATTTCTTTTCCCCTTCTGCAGGACACACAAATGTTAGAGTTGCAAGCAAAAATAAAACCTTATGTTAATATATTATAAGACCTTTTTTTTGGTAGAAGGAAAGGCGACATTCTCCGGCCCCTCAAGGGGGCGTTTTATTAATAAAAAAGAAAAGGTCTAAGTAGTCAGCAAATGAGGGATAGCCCGATGCCTAACATCATCAAGCAACAGTAAATTAATCCCCTAAGGCAGGGCAGACAATACAAACAGTCCTAAAGGATAAAGATAAGCAATAGATGCAAGGCGATCCACGTTCACCTCGCGATCCACATGGCGAAATCAGATAGACCAATTCCTACTAATGAAGCCTTAGCATTGAGTAAACAGGCTAAAAAGAGGATGATTCTTATTAATTCTAGAGTTAATGAGTCGAATTACTAATTGAGAATCCGACTCAATAAGGACTTTACGGAGTCCCTTATTCCAAGCTAGTTTGAGGCCATTCAGGACGCCATAAAATTCCGCCATCGGAATCGAACACGAACCAATGTTGTAAGAGACAATGAGGTTCGTTGGATTGGAGGCTTTGTACACAACATTGGTTTTGTGTTTAATGAAAGTTTAAGAGTATGTTTGGATGATGGGATTTGATGGGATTTTTAGGGAGGGAAATTGTGAAAATTATTTTTCTATTGTTTGGTTGCAATTTTATGTGAGAATTGATGGGATTTCATTAGAAAATTTGGAGTGAAATGATGGGAAATTGAATCCCACCAAATTAGTGGAATTTGATGGGAAATTAGAGACACATGTTTCAAATAAGAAAAAAAAAAAAAAAATTTACTCACATTTTCTCATCAAACCCCAACTCTAACCAAACAAAGAAATTATTAAAATCTCGTACATTCTCACCTTTTATTTTCTTATTATTTTCTTTTTCATATTTCACCACCATTTCTTTTCTCATCAATTTTCAATTGCCAAATATGCCGTAATAGTACGCTTTATGTAGTTTTTATTTTCCGTAAAAAAAAGAAGTAATTTTTACAAGTTTTGTGTTGTATTATTATGAATCAAGAGTAAAAGCAAACGGCCGAACTGCTAATTCCCTCCGTTTCTTCCAAATGCCCTTTGCTGCTGTCTATCAGACGTCGGCCATCCAATTCTCCAGCCGGCGCTCGACGACCTGCTCTCTTCCCCTTCTTCATCGTCTTCTCCACACGATCCGGCCGGCAACGGTCTTCATCGGGATTTTTCTTTTCCCTTTCTTCTTCTGGAGCCGCAGTGACTACCGCAATCCAATCATCCAATTTTAAGGTTCTGATTTGGTCATTTCTTCAACAAATTTTTATATTTCGTACCAAATTTCATTGGTTTCGTGTTCAAATAATCATACCTAGGTTTATTCATGCTCAATTCATCAGATCTGGTACTTCTGACATGTATTTCTGCATAATCTGGAGCAATTTCACTTTAATTAGTTCATTTTGTTGAACAAATTAGATTTACTTTAGGCTTTGTATTACTTAAATTTAAATTAGTCTGGGTTTCTGATTATTTTTTTGGTATATTACATGGGGTTTTGGCTTTCAAGGGAGTATTATAGTATTAGACTGAAATTATTTTTTGCTCTCCTCCCGATCTTTGATTCACAAATTTTCTTGCTCTGAACAAAATTCATCTCCCAATCTTCAGCGGTTGTTTGCATGATTTGGCGGATCCCCAACGATCTCTTCTGGTTGTTATCAAAGCTCGCATTTATTTGGCAGCTAAGTAAAGATCTCACCTTCATGTACTTTATACGCAACTCAATTGTCTCATACGAGCTTAGAATAATCAGATATTTCATAAAGCATTTCAGTAATCATAGTCTTCAAATATATATGTCTAAGTGCCCATTTGTTTCTATACCCGGAATCGGGTTGGAATAGGTTTCACTCATACCCACCTCAAAAATAAGGTATGAGCTCATATGTATTTTGAGGGATGGAAATGAGCCATATCCAAACCTTGTTCCATACCAAACACCAAAAAGGGGATATATCATACCTAACCCGATTCCTTATACCCCAAGTATAGAACCAAACGGGCCCGGAAGGCTAATAAGTTATTCATTTTCCAATGTATCTCTATAAATTTAGTTCACTAATGATTCTGACCATGCACATGCATGTTGGTGTTTCTCTGCAGATAGTTCTTTGTGTACTCTATTTGTTCTGCCCTGAGGAGATCATATATGAAAGTATTCCTCAAATTCTGTAGCAAAGGTGAGTTATTTTGGTGATTAAGAGTAATGTATTCATCTAGGTTCTCTTTCAACCATTATTGATTTCTGATCTGAATATTCCCTAATTTTTCTAATTTGTGGGTTCTTGATAATATCTAGAATGAAATTTTTGTTTGAGAAATTATAAATTTTGGAGTGCTGAAAACTAGCCAATTTTCTTGAGTAGTAAGTAACTTGGCATAATAGTGAACTTTGCTTCTACTTTTCTAAGTTTCTTACACCAAAGATAAAATGTCTTACTAGAGATTAAAAGTTGATAATAAACTCTTATGGAATTTGGTGGAAATTGATCTTTGGTAACCAGGAAAAGTTTTCTTAGTGAAATTGGTGACAAAACTCATAGGGAACATTATAGAAAATAATTGATCGGTATAGTAGTTTACCCCTTGGATTCACTAAGCCATGCATTTGGAGGTTTCATTGTTAAAAGTTAAAATTAAATCTTGTCAGCTATTTGACATTAGTCTCTGTATTGTGATATTTTGCACTTGGATATTGACTAGGTAAGCTATTTGATTCTTCCATTATATATAGATATCCTACTTTCGTGCTGTAATTTTTCTACTTGGACAAATTTTTCAAAAGTACTAGATATTTTTATACTTGGAGCAAAGTATGGTGTTTCGTTGCCCTTTTGATGTTGTGTTATGGGTTTGTTTTAATCTTGGATGTATTTGTGCTAAATTGCAAGCACATAGAACATAGAGATTGCTAATGTATTGATTTCTTGAGTTGGTTAGCTGCTTTTTAATGGCTAATATTCACATTATTTTAATGCCTGTGTTTTCATTGAACTTTTATTCTGCTGGTTTCTAAGTTAGATTAACATTAGATTTCCTGAAATTGTGACTTGTGAGTAAAGAAAGTTACGTTAACTACATGTGCTGCAATATTACTCTACCTTGAAATATTCACGACATCCAGTTGAATTATACTGATGCAAGTGTGAACCTTCTTCAGACCCTAAGCTTTTATTTCAACTCATGGATTTAGGAGTGTAACAAGTGGGCTGTTATAGTGCATTTTCTCTTCTGGAATTTCCTGAAAGGATAATATATATGCCGAACGACATGGAAATGGCATTGCAATTTTACATTTTGCTTATAAATGTGTGTTCCTCATGTTCTCATCACCTATATCAGTCATTTCATTCATTTTTATACAGTTCGGCTTAACCTTTGATCTATATATCATATCTGAATTTAAGGTATGATGTATATCATACCTTGAATTTGTTCTAAGCCCCTAAGCTTTGATTTTCAAAGTTTTGATTGTCAAGTGCCTACTGCTTTCATTTTTCCCTATATTTGTTTTCACACCTCACATTGTTCCATTGGAATTGTATTCTTCAATTGGTGATGCTTATATTCTATATTTTTTCCAGTCTGCAGACAAGTTGTCAAGCATTAGATGAAATGATTACCCCTCTGTAGCTTTTTTTTGTGCGTTGAACGAGAGAGAAGGGATTGGTGTTGTTATCTTTGTAGTAAATTAACTTGGAAAAGACTCTTCACTCTGAATGGGTTGGTTTTTTACCCTTTATTTTCATGTGTGTTGAACTACTTTGACTAAAATAAACAATTTTAGAGTTTTTGAGAACGTATTAGGTTTTGAGTTTGAACATGTTATCATTACTTTTTGTAGGGACTAATTGACGACTATACCAACGGATCAATTGAGAATCCCAGATCTGCGATTTCCTTTAGGCCAATACCCATTTTTTCCATGGCAGATCAATGTCACAAATTAGGTGTTTTGAGGTTCTTATTGATATGCGGGGCTTTTCTTGTCCCCGTGTCTTGTTCGAGGTCAGATTGTTCGAATGATACTTCAATGGTGGGTTTTCAGTCTGATTTTGTCATGCTTCAGCATCAGCTTAGAGGGGTTTTCACTGTTCTTGACAATTGCTCTTTTAAGGTTAGCGAATTTGATATGCTTAAAGGTTCAGATGTTCGCTGGTGGGGTGCTGTAGGGGACAATTTAATTAATTTGACAAATGGGTTTGTGATATCAGATTACAAATTGAATCGGACTTACAAGAATGACAGTCTGGCTGTTAGTCTGAACAGCAACATTAGTTGGGATCAGATTAAAGTAGTGTCTGTGTGGGATCTGACAATGGCTGCTGATTTTGGTCATGTTCTTCTTCATGATCCATCTAATAATAGTTCAGAAATTCCAGAGCCAGCGTCTGCTCCTTTACCTGATACAGGTAATGTCGAAAAATGGGGATATGAACAGCCTACCATGTTTGAGAATTGTAAGGTTCTGTCACCAGGGTACAGGGTGAGATGGACATTGCTAAAACAAGAGAATTTGGTTGATATTGGGTTGGAAGCTGCAACTGCTGTTCAGAATTACATGGCATTTGGTTGGGCTAATCCCAACTCGACATCTGGCTATATGCTTCTCTCTGATGTTACTATTGCTGGATTCACAGAGGAGGATCTCAACCCGTTTGTTGAAGACTACTACATAACCGATTACAGTGAGTGCACACTGGTCAATGGCCAAGCTCGTGGGGTGTGTCCTGACTCTATTTATGATGGATCAGATAAATCTGACGTGAACAACACAGAGTTGGTTTATGGGCACAGAAAGGATGGTATTTCCTTTGTTCGTTTCCGCAGGCCACTGGTATCCAACGACAAGAAGTTTGATTTGGCGGTGAACCACACGGCCAACATGACTGTGATTTGGGCTATAGGTAAGATCAAGACGCCAGATAGTTTACGTCCTTTCTATCTTCCCCAAAATCATGGAGGTCCACGTGAGGTGACATATGGGTATCGGGAGCTGAATATTTCAGAGCATGTGAATGATTGCTTGGGACCTCTGGATGCAGCCGACAAACTAGATCAAGATTTGATAATAGCTGATGCAAAGGTTCCGCTTGTTGTTACAACAGGACCAGCTTTTAGGTACCCAAACCCACCAAACCCCTCAAAGGTTCTGTATATCAACAAGAAAGAGGCTCCTTTGTTGAGGGTAGAAAGAGGAGTTGAGGTGAAATTCTCTGTGCAAGCAGGACATGATGTTGCACTCTATATCACCTCTGACATAATTGGTGGGAATGCAACAGTGAGGAATGCATCTGAAACTGTATATGCCGGTGGAGCGGAGTATGAAGGAGTCCTAGCCAGCCCAAAGGAAATGTTGTGGACTCCTGATAGGAACACTCCGGATCAGGTATTTTACCAATCTTTGTTTCAGCCGAAGATGGGTTGGAAGGTTCAGGTGGTAGATGGGGGTTTGGCTGATATGTATAATAACAGTGTTGTTTTGGATGACCAACAAGTTAATTTCTTCTGGACATTATCAGAGGACTCTATATCCATTGCAGCTCGTGGGGAGAAGAAAAGCGGTTATCTAGCAATTGGATTTGGCAGTGGGATGGTGAACAGCTTTGCATATGTGGGTTGGATAGATGAGAACGGGAAAGGACGCATTAGCACTTATTACATTGATGGGAAAGACGCATCCAGCCTTCATCCTACAAAAGAGAACCTTACATATGTGAGGGTCAAATCAGAAAATGGCATCATCACTTTGGAGTTCACTCGTCCAATGAAGCCTTCATGCCGTATTGGAGAGAGGCCTGAGTGCAGCAACATTGTGGAGCCCACAACTCCCTTGAAGGTTGTGTGGGCCATGGGGACAAAATGGTCGGAAGACAATCTAAGTGAGAAAAACATGCATTCATCGACCAGCAGCCACGCTGTGAGGGTGATGCTCACACGTGGCTCAGCAGAAGCAGAACAGGACTTAAGGCCTGTGCTGGGTGTGCACGGATTTATGATGTTCCTTGCTTGGGGCATTTTGTTGCCAGGTGGAGCATTTGCTGCTCGCTACCTTAAACATGTCAAGGATGATGGTTGGTACCGCTTCCATGTCTATTTACAATATTCAGGCTTATCTATTGTTCTTCTTGGGTTTCTTTTTGCTGTTGCTGAGCTTAGAGGGTTGTACGTAAGTTCCTTGCACGTGAGGTTTGGTATGGCTGCCATAGTTATGGCTTGTGCTCAGCCAATTAATGCATATTTCAGACCCAAGAAGCCTGATGAAGGGGAGGCCCCTTCTCCAAACAGGCTTATCTGGGAATACTTTCATGTCAACTTGGGTAGATGTGCAATCATTGTAGGGGCGATTGCACTTTTCACTGGTATGAAGCATTTGGGAGATAGGTATGGTGAAGACGTTGGAGGGCTCACTTGGGCTTTGGCGTTATGGTTTTTGATCGGTGTTTTGTCTGTGTTATTCTTAGAGCTCAGAGAGAAGAAGCGGAAGAATAGTGGCACCACAAGAGGAGGAAACTGGGTTCTGGATAACAGTGATGAAGATGATTCTACTGATCTTCTTGGCTCGAATGGGATACAGAGAGTGAAAGAGGCTCAACTTCCTGAAAGAGGAGAACTTCAGTTGGAACCTTTGAACAGATAGGTTTTCTTCTCCAGTTTTGGACACAATATAGAGGTAGACCTTTTTTGGTGTTTATTCTTTTTTCTTCACAGTTATAACAGAATAAAATATTAGCTCCCAAAACTTCATCCGGAATTATACTTGTATTCTTTATGATCAATATATGTAGAAACATGGTGAGTTTGCCATCTCATGGGTTCTCTTTAATTTCTCTTCAATGGTGAATATCAATCCATATCACCCGCCTTATACTACTACTTCTGTTTAGATAGATCTGTCATTCTAGCTTTATTTTCTAATTCAACAAAATTTGTCATTTAACATATTGTAACCCATTTTTTTCAATAATATTTTTATTAATTAAAAATATTTACAATAGAAGGTAAAAGATTCTAACAAGATTAAGGATATTTAAGTGAAATGAAGCGATTTTTTTAATTTTTGAGACAAACTCTATAATGAGAAGTTTATCTGAACAAAGGGGCTATATTGAATAGGATATGTTGTGTTCAGAGCATAGATTTGGGCAGTTGCAAAGAAGGGTGAATTGATGCTATAATGAGAAGTTTACACAAGACCAAGACCATTTCGAAGATCTCGAACATTCAAGTTTAAAATGGTCTTCAAAAATCTCTTCTTTTATAACAACTCTTCTCATATGTGCATTGAAAGATTAAGGTTGTATATGCGCATTATTCTACCTACATGCAAGGGTTGTTGCATGCTTATCTTTTCTATTCTTAACTATTCTATTTTTAAAACTTCTTTAAAATAGGGATGTCTTTTAATATATATCATATATGGGCCCAAATCCATGTATATTTTGAGCTTCCCTATTGATCTTATTAGGATGAAAATGTCATCACACGGTTGGGCCGCGCAAGATAGGCAGATGTGATTTGGATGGATGACATGACATTCTTGGAGGCCAAATTTGGTCTAATTTTAAATGAATTAGTTTATTATATTCAATATTAGATAGAATAATTAGTTTTCTTCAGTTTTTCTATTTAAATACTGATAATCCTTCATTATTAATCAGATTTAATTATATTGAGTATACCTTAGGTAAGAAGGTATATCTCAATTTCACTCCAAAACTCTAACTTTTGCTATTATTCACATTTAAACTCAATTGTAATCAAATCTAGTTCGTTCTCTTACATTAAACAAATTCTCTTCTTTCTTTCGTTCTTCTCAAAACACAATCAAATTCATTAAAACAAATGAGTTTTAAGTCAGAAAAAAGAGTGATTTGGAGGGACAAAACACGTGAGTGATCTAAAACACAATTATAAGTAGATTTAACCCTTGTTGCGCAAGCAATCCAAGGGCGAGTCTTTTGAGTGCAACTCTGATCGTTTCTTTATCAACAATCCAAGGTGATTAGAATTGAGGAGGATAGTCCTTACGCAAGGAGATTCAACTCAGCAAAATCAAGTTCAAGATCAAGTCACAAAAACAAACAAGTCAGATCTTTTTGGATCTATCAAGTATAAAAAGAATATTAAATGGATAAGGATGTTGGTAGTAAAAAAAATTGACTTCCCATGGGCAATAAGAGACACCTTTAATAGAATAAATAGTAGGGTGAGGAGCCCAGTCGGGCTGGTTGGGCCTTGGGGGAAGAACCCCGAGGTCGCCGGTTCGACACCCACCGGTGACGAAACCAAAAACATTAATTTCTCTAGAACTGTATCAGTTCTCACCCTTCAAGGGTGCTCTAGGCTAGTCCAAGTGGTACTTGGGCTATCCTAAATCTTACCGGATCAAAAAAAAAAGAATAAATAGTAGTATGATAATATGAATAAATTACAACCATAATACATTGTCTAAGAACTAGGAGTTTATCAAACAAATTTTATCATTAATTTGAATAATATCTGCATTTTGATCTTGGATCACAAAGCTGATTGTTGCTTGACCAATAATTAACCACTATCCATCAAAGTTGATTTTGTATTTGTTAGGTATTTTGGATTAGTACAAGAAACATTTTTCCTTTATTTTCTCCTTTATGTTGCACCCTTATTTCTCATATAATTAAAATCCCCGTCAACCTATTTTGTACTATACCATTTTGTGATACGGTGATTGAATAATTGGGAATATCTAGCTTTGCATATGTGATTTTGGAGTACAAGACTTGTTTGGTAAATTTTAATTAGTTAATGGTTTATTTGGATTGAACTAATTTTTCCAGGTATAGGTTTATATTTAATTTTGATTTAAAAAACAGCTGATTTATAGTTCCCAGTGGTCGTTTCGATATTAGTTTTATACTTGGTAAAATGTTTAAGAGTGATTTTTTAGTTTTGTTTTGTAATGATGTTTTGGGAATCCTTGATCAATATTTACAAAAAGGTTTTAAGTGGAAAAATGTTCTTATATACTTATATTAAACCATGGTCAAATTTTAAAGAATTTGGAACTATACAAAAGAGGTTATAATACATACTGACATTTCATTGCATTTCGGGTTAGAGTTTGTAAGATTAAATATGCTATTTTCTTCATTGGGTTATATATATAGGAGCATGAGTCTTAAGTCATGATCATATACATGAGGCAGAGACCGACTGTCTATCTTAGAAAGGGTTTCGCGTTGCTTGGTAGTTAGTTGTTTCTTGACTTCAGGAATTCGTCTTCGAGGTAAGTCGTTTACGACATGCTCATTTTCTTTTCAATTCTTGTTAGATTTCATGCCGTCCTTGAAGGATTTGTTTTGGGGAACTAGTCCTTAATTGATTATTTTATGGAAAAAAAATTGTTTACTTGTGTGTGATATGTGTGCAAACTGAGTTCAAAGTATTTTCATCGTATGTGAAGTTTTCAAACCTTTTCTCTATGATGGTACTATTCTAGGCACGACCATATGTGTAGATTATCGTCGAGGAAGGGATATCTATGTATGGCTCGTGTGATAGGGAACTGTGCCCCTTTAAAAGAAAAACTATATGTGTTTTTGGCAAGTGCTCTAGTAGAGGCATGGCCAGGGATTACAAGTGTTGATATCTTGTGAAGGGTGAGAGGTGATAAGTGTCATAGAATTGGAATGCAACGGTGAGTGAACGGTTGCATTGTCGTGTATGAACTTGTGTGTGTGTGAATGTGTGATGTGTGGATGTTTGTGTTTGTGTGTCTAACTGGAAGCTAGGTATGGATTTAGAATTGATATGGATTGTGTTTTTGTTGATCATTGACCTTGTTTGTGTGTGTGTTAGGAACTTCATTGGTTATAAAACTTCTTACTAGTAGCGCATGATTTTTAGCTTGAATTAGGAGCTGACCCTTCGGGGAAATATTTTTCAGTTGCAGGCACGAATTAGGAACCATAATGGAGCCTCAACTGAGTGGTGGAGTGGAATGCTGACCCGCGTGTCTATAGGCTTGGGTTGGTTGTGGGAGTTTCAGTTTCTATTTATATTTTTGAGCTTGTTTGAATTGTTTAGCGTTAAATTGAGAATTGTGTTAGGAGGGTTGAAGATGTTAATTATGTTATGTTCCGAGAATTGGTTCCATGCATGCTTATAACTTTTCTTTTTATAATTATATGTTGGATATTTAATTTCAATAGGTTTTCTCATTGTGCCTGAGTTGCACGATCCGGGTGAACTTGTTGTCTGATTAGCTTGTGTGGACCCATGTGTGGTATATTACCGAGTAATGCCACGGTATAAAGACGGGGTGTTATAGTTAAAATCCTCAATATTGGTCGAAGTGATTTTTTTACTTATACCTCTACAATTCTTGAACCTAATCCTCATTCCTATGTTGGGTTGAGTTGTTTATAGAAAATTTATTCTTAACCCTTGTGGTGCATTTTTCATAATTTAATCTTAAGTCCTAAAAACAAGAGCTACTCCAATTATCAATTGTAAAGCGTGACTATAAACATCACCCATCTTTGACATTCATCAAAAGGATCTGATGAAATATGAGTTCAAAATGCACAAAATAAACATCAAACTTACAAGAAGGAAATTCTAAGGATCTAGTCATTGCCTCAAATCACGTTCTCTTCTTCCATGCAAATCACACTTCACAATCATCATCATCTTACAAGTAATATAATGATATTAGTACAAGTTGCCAAGTCTAACATCGCCCATTTAAAAATTTGGCCATTCCTTAGCCTCCAAATATGATAGACCGTGGTGTTGAGGATTAGGAGGTTAAATTGAAAATGTTGTTACTCTTTAATTTGGATGAAGAGAGAAACCATTAGAAGTATGAGGCCAAATTATCAATTCTCAATTGGATGCCCTACCAAGTAGAAACATGGCCAGCCACTTGCTTTAAAAAGGTGCATCCAAACTAAAGACGTTTCTCATCTTCATGTTGTGATATATGCAAGGCACAAGCATCATGTTGTATCAATCCACACATATACATCTTGCTAGCGGTTAATGATCTGTGAAGAGTAGCCAACCAAGTCATAAAACTACATTTCTTAGGTTGAATAACATTCCACAATAGGTCACTGATAGCATGCATTTAGACATAGTTTAGGACATGTTTACTTTCATGTTTTGAGTCTTTTTAGTTTAGTTTTGAGTTAGTTTTATGTTTGTTTCGATTGTTTTCTTCGTTCGGTATCTACTCTTGTGTTGTGTGGATTTCAGGCTATTCTAGATGGAGATTCAAGCATTTTCAAGGATCGAAGCTAAGAGGAGTGTTTCATGGAGCCTAAGTGATGAAGGACGGAGCTTACAAGTGGTTGCTCGGATGTCAAGATGGAGCAAAAGCGGAAAAATGAAGAAAAGTCAGCCCAGCCAAGTACGTGACCAAGTACGTGACCGAGTACGTGGTCGGGTTCTCAACTACCCGACCGGGTACGTGGACGGGTTTAAGACCGGGTACTCCAAAAACCACCGTTGAGCATGCAGTAACTTACCCGACCGGGTACTTGCCCGGGTACTTGACCGGGTAGTTCTCCGTGTCGGGATTTGGGCCAACTTTGCACTTTGTTTTGTCTCTTAAAACACTATAACCCTAGTTTTGTGAAGTGGATTACGTATTATAGTTTTTAGCCTCTCGAGAGAGAACCCTAGTTGGAGATTATTGGAGACTTTTCTAGATCTGTTGGATTGGAGTTTTGAATCGATTTGAAGACAATTTGGTATGTTGTTTATTGAATTTGATTTGCTTTCCTCTCTTCTCATGTCTAGCTAATTCTCTTATTCTGAGGTTGGGTGAACCCAATAATGAAGTAGGTAGATTTGAATTGTGATGTTTGGTTGAATGGAAACTTGATTGAAGTTTGATTTAATCCTAGGTTGCTTTATGCCCTATTTGCTTTGCAGATAGGATTCTTGTTATAATTTGAGACCGACAGGAGATAATCGTAATAGGATATTGATTTGATAAGTACCAAAAATTGGTTCTGAATGAGATCCCTAGGTATTAAACTAGAGAGTTATTTATGCGACATCAACTTAACTTCTCTTGTGTGAATTTCAACTATCGTAGTAGTTCTAGGGTTTGGATAATTCTAGCGGAACGCGACAGCGAAAGCTAGGTTGTTTGCCCCTAGTCTCTAAAGAGCTTAAAGGGTCTAAAACTGATTAATCTTACGCGACAGCGATTATTAGTTGAGTCTAGGCACATTCACATATTCTTCTGAAAAGAGATTTGTGTTGGTTTTAGATAGTGAATTCCTTCAAACGACATTCAAGTTGAAATCCAAATAGACATCACTTAAAATCTACTAAAACGTCATTGTGGGAATCCTAACCTTGGATGTTTTTCTCCATTGATATTTCCTTGTTATTTTCACTTACTAGTTTACATTTCAATTCAAGCATAATCTCTTTTACTTATTTATTTGGCTTGATCTACTAGTTCAAATACCAATTGGTACTACAAAGTTCCCTGTGTTCGACACCTTGATTACTACAACCGAACCGTATACTTGCGGTGTAGGAAAATAGCCTATCAAGTTTTTGGCGCCGTTGCCAGGGAACTTTTCTAGTATTGGTTGTGTTCCACAACCGGTAGATTATGTCTTGTTTTATTTTTAATTTGTTTCTTTTTGGTTTTGGTTTCAGTTTGTTCTCCTTCTTATGAGAAGAACTCTGAGCGCTAGTGCACTTAACAACTACAATTCTGAACCCGAGCGTGCTTTTCATAGGAGAAGAAGAGAGCAAAGGGAAGCTGAAACACAAGCTATGGAAGGCGATCAGGCAAATGCACAACAACAACAATTGTTGTTGCAACAACTACAACAACAACCATTGTTGCAACAACAGCTGAATGCTCAACCACCTATGACATTGGGTGATTATGTGTTGCCACGCCATCAAGGACCCACAACTGGTGTGGTCCGACCTCCCGTTCAGGCCAGGAATTTTGAGCTGAAGCCATCTCTGATTAATATGGTTCAGCAGAATCAGTTTGGAGGTCTACCTTTTGAGAATCCTCACCAACATCTCAACACTTTTCTGGAGCTTATGGATACGGTGAAGATTCATGACGTTTCTAATGATGCGCTTTATTTGTGCACCTTCTCATTCTCTCTAAGAGACAGGGCTAAAGCATGGTTCAAGGCCCTGCCTCATGGCACTATCACTACATGGGATGAGTTGGCCAAAGCTTTCCTGACCAAGTATTTCCCGCCTAAGAAGACTGCAGAGATGAGGAACCAAATCAGCTCATTTCAAATGAAGGATGGGGAATCTCTTTATGAAGGTTGGGAGAGGTTCACGGAGCTCCTATTGTTATGTCCTCACCATGGGATAGACAAGTGGGTGCTTCTTCACACTTTTTACAATGATGTTGACAACACCACCAGGTTGCTCATTGCTGCCTCATCTAGAGGTACTATTATGAAGATGAATGTTGATGACGCTTGGGAGCAGATTGAGGATATTGCCCAACATACTCACTACTATAATGATGCTCGATCTATTCCAAGCTCTAAGAGATCAGCTGGGCTTTATGAGGTTGATACTGAGACTTTGCACCAGGCACAAATTGAAGCCATGACTCAGGAGATCAAGCAGTTGAAATTAAATATGAATGGTTCTCCCGTTTCTACTAGTGGAAGTCCTTCTCAAGTTGTTTCAAATGTGGTTTGTCAGTTTTGTGGAGCAGGTGATCACACTATATCATCCTGCCAAGTATTTGCTTCTAAGGAAGAACCACAAGAGGAGGAGGTGAGATACATGAATAACTTTGATAAGGGGCCTAGGAATGATCCCTACTCTAATTCCTACAACCCTGGTTGGAGAAATCACCCTAACTTCTCTTATGGGAACAATCAATCACAACAGCGAGCACCTCCTGGGTTTCCACCAAGGGCGCCACTGCACCCAAACCAAGAGGCTCAACCCTCCCAAAAGCCTGCATGGGAGATTGCTATTGAGAGCCTTGCCACCTCCATGAAGACGCTAATAGAAGAAGTGAGAGCTTAGGGGAAGAATTTGAAGATCATAGAACAACAAGTGGCTCAACAAGCTTTGAATGTTCCTAGACCTCCTGGTCAATTGCCTGGGCAACCTAAAGTCAATCCTAAGGAGCAATGTCGGGTTGTCATTCTAAAGAGTGGAAAAGAGCTTGAAGAGCTCCCACCGGTGAAAAATGGAGTTGAAGAAAAGACAACAGAGAAGCCATCTAATGATGAAGAACCTAAATATGTTGCTCCCCCACCTTACAAACCACCTCTACGTTTCCCACAAAGGAAGATTCAGGTGGTGCAAGAGCAACTATTTGGGAAATTCATGAGTATGATAAAGAAGCTCCACATTGACATTCCTTTCATAGATGTCCTCACCCAAATGCCTACATATGCAAAATTCTTGAAGGAGATTCTATGCAAAAAGAGGAGGATTGAAGACTATGAGACAGTCGCCTTGGTGATGGATCAAGTTGAGAAGATGCCAAGAAAGCTAAAAGATCCAAGCGAGTTCTTTATCCCTGCTGGTTTTGGTTCTCTTCAATTTGATTGCCTTTGTGATCTTGGTTCTAGTGTCAATATCATGCCCTTGTCAATCTGCAAAAATCTGAATTTGGGTGATCCTATTCCAACCAAGATGCGTCTTATCATGGCTGATAATTCAGTCACTCATCCTGTGGGCATTATTGAGAACTTTCCAGTGAAAGTGGGCAAGTTCTTTATACCAGGAGATTTTGTGATCCTTGACATGGAGGTGATGAACGATAGGACTCCTATCATCTTTGGGAGACCCTTTTTAGCCACTTCTGAAGCTAACATTGATGTCAGGAATGAAAAGATCTCACTCACTATAGGGGAAGAGAAGATAGAATATGAATATTTCAAAGATAACTTCCTTAAAGTGGAAAAGAATCCTCCACAAGAGACTGTCAAAGTAGCTTGCTGTAATATTGAAGTGAAGCTGGCTAATGATCAGATTCAATCTGATATTGCTCAACCTTCTCAAGAAACCTTAGAAGTTAAAAGCCTCATGGATGGTGGTATTGCTGAGGATATAAAGGGTAGGGATCACAAGACAAAGAAGGAGGCTCGAGCAAAAGCTGGGATTAAAAGAGGAGACAAGGTGAAGTTATTTCATGAAAGATCCAATATGTTTCCTGGGAGCAAAGGAACAAGATGGTCAGGGTCATACATAGTAACTCGAGTTTTAAAACAAGGAGGAACTGAGCTTTGGCATAAAAACTCGGGGAAATTCAAAGTGCAAAGAAACAGGTTGAAGCTTGTAGATGAGCCTGATCCAGTCAGGGTGGGTACCAAAGACCCTCCTGACCCGACCACTTGAAAGAAGATGGGAGGTCGAGCTAACGACGTTAAACAAGCGCTGCTTGGGAGGCAACCCAAGGTTAGTGTTTTCTTATCTCTCTGTTTTATTTATACATTGGGGACAATGTATGGTTTAAGCATGGGGGAGGGAAACATGTTTCATGTTAGTTAGATGCATATAGTTGCATGTTAGATTGCATTTGCATATTAAAAAAAATTTAAAAAATTAGAAAAATGTCAAAAACAATGAAAAAAATTGCATTTTAGGAGTTAATAATTTTCCCTAAAGCAACAAATCCCTTGTTCTTCATAATTCTGGAATGAAATCCTATCCCCTAGACTTGCTTGAAGTGTTTGAAGTTTTGGTGATGTCTAGCAATGTTTATGAACTTGTTTGATGATTGAATGAGCATGTATATTCTTTGAGATTTTAGTTGACATTGAAGTTCTAAACAAAAAGCCATGTGAGATTTTTGACCTTTCTAGGACTATTTTCTACTAAGAGTCCTCTCTTTTTATGTGTGATTCTCACTTTTGATTGCTTCCTCTAGAACTTGCATTAGACTCTCTTTCAAGACCGCTCTTATGACTCATGCATGCGACTTTGAAGTGATTGAGGCACTATTTTCTTAGCCTTTATACTCCCTATCCACCCTGCATATTATCCTCTTTTTGAAGCCCCTTTTCGAGCCTAAATTAGTCTTATTCTTTTGAAGCTCCACAATATTAATTCCGAGCCTTTATAAGCCTGACCCATCCGGGAATTAGGTTAATTACTTGATTGACTCTGTGGTTGTAAGCTAAGCTTGGGGGAGACTTGTATGTATTTTGTGATTGGGTTGTGTAATGTGCTAGTACTTTTTATCTTGGAAAATCAAAAGAAAAAGAAAAAAAACTAAAAAATCAGAAAATGCAATGAAAAAAAAAGCGGAAAAAAAGAGAGTATGAGAAATAAGGGAATAAAGGGTGTTGGTGTTTGAGAATAGGTCGCTTGGAAAAGAAAATCTTGAGACATGGTGTTCAATCGAGTTTAGTTAAATCTAGATTCCCGGATTTAGCACCACATGACCTAAATATTTCCCCACCTATTTCTTATCACCTTGGCCCCATTACAACCCTATAAAAGACCTCTTGATCATTGTTGAATGCAAGGTCTCATGCGGTGGAGATTTAGAACGACATGCAAGCTTATGGTAGCTAAGCTTTCAAAAGATGAGACTTGAGTGAAACACATCCTATTCAAACACTTGAGAGAGAGCGAAAACACAATTATCCTATGTGAGGTTTAGAATGGATATGTTGACTTTATCTCTTTGATGTACAAATGCATGCTATGATTTTGGTTGTCATTCTTTGCTTCTATAATTCTCGTCTAGACTATTGTTGAAATGAATGCATGATTTGCTTGTCTTGTGGGGTGTCGGATTTGATTTCTTACTTGAGGACAAGTAAGGTTTAAGCTTGGGGGATTTTGATAGCATGCATTTATACATAGTTTAGGACATGTTTACTTTCATGTTTTGAGTCTTTTTAGTTTAGTTTTGAGTTAGTTTTATGTTTGTTTCGATTGTTTTCTTCGTTCGGTATCTACTCTTGTGTTGTGTGGATTTCAGGCTATTCTGGATGGAGATTCAAGCATTTTCAAGGATCGAAGCTAAGAGGAGTGTTTCATGGAGCCTAAGTGATGAAGGACGGAGCTTACAAGTGGTTGCTCGGGTGTCAAGATGGAGCAAAAGCGGAAAAATGAAGAAAAGTCAGCCCAGCCAAGAACGTGACCAAGTACGTGACCGAGTACGTGGCCGGGTTCTCAACTACCCGACCGGGTACGTGGACGGGTTTAAGACCGGGTACTCCAAAAACCACCGTTGAGCATGCAGTAACTTACCCGACCGGGTACTTGACCGGGTACTTGACCGGGTAGTTCTCCGTGTCGGGATTTGGGCCAACTTTGCACTTTGTTTTGTCTCTTAAAACACTATAGCCCTAGTTTTGTGAAGTCGATTATGTATTATAGTTTTTATCCTCGAGAGAGAGAACCCTAGTTGGAGATTATTGGAGACTTTTCTAGATCTGTTGGATTGGAGTTTTGAATCGATTTGAAGAAAATTTGGTATATTGTTTATTGAATTTGATTTGCTTTCCTCTCTTCTCATGTCTAGCTAATTCTCTTATTCTGAGGTTGGGTGAACCCAATGATGAAGTAGACAGATTTGAATTGTGATGTTTGGTTGAATGGAAACTTGATTGAAGTTTGATTTAATCCTAGGTTGCTTTATGCCATATTTGCTTTGCATATAGGATTCTTGTTATAATTTGAGACCGACAGGAGATAATCGTAACAGGATATTGATTTGATAAGTACCAAAAATTGGTTCTGAATGAGATCCCTAGGTATTAAACTAGAGAGTTATTTATGCGACAACAACTTAATTTCTCTTGTGTGAATTTCAACTATCGTAGTAGTTCTAGGGTTTGGATAATTCTAGCGGAACGCGACAGCGAAAGCTAGGTTGTTTGCCCCTAGTCTCTAAAGAGCTTAAAGGGTCTAAAACTGATTAATCTTACGCGACAACGATTATTAGTTGAGTCTAGGCACATTCACATATTCTTCTGAAAAGAGATTTGTGTTGGTTTTAGATAGTGAGTTCCTTCAAACGACATTCAAGTTGAAATCCAAATAGACATCACTTAAAATCTACTAAAACGTCATTGTGGGAATCCTAACCTTGGAAGTTTTTCTCCATTGATATTTCCTTGTTATTTTCACTTACTAGTTTACATTTCAATTCAAGCATAATCTCTTTTACTTATTTATTTGGCTTGATCTACTAGTTCGAATACCAATTGGTACTACAAAGTTCCCTGTGTTCGACACCTTGATTACTACAACTGAACCGTATTCTTGCGGTGTAGGAAAATAGCCTATCAGTCACACTAAGGTAAAGGAGGATTTTTTGCAACACAACATTATCTAGTTTACCATTTGACATTGTGAAGGTTAAAGAACTCATTACACTAGCTTCTAGTTAGACAACTTGAGATTACATGGGCATAAAATGTTGTAACACCGAGTCTCTAACCTTCAAAAGAGATACACACATTGATGACTCATGACTTGAATTTCAAATAATCTAAAAGTTGTATCTTCTAATGAGATTATAAGACACACATGTAGTCCACAAGTTTTTTCTGCCCACATGGATGTCATAGCCTAACTTGAAGAGGGGAGTCTTATTCCATGCCAACAATTCTTTGAAATTGTGGCCATTTTCTTGATGTAGTTCTTTGAGTTTAGTCCAAGAAACAAACCTCCTTTTGATAACTAAGTTACCAACCCACAAGAAGGACTTACAAACTTCCATAATCTTGTTTATTATTTTCTTTGGAAAAACCAAGGTTTTGACCAAAAAAGAAAGCACATCCTTAATAAAGGATCTAATGACTTGGGCTCTTCCCGCATAAGAAAGCTTATTTTCCCCACATATATATACACTAATTGTCACCTATTGAATCAAAGAAGAATATTCACTAACTCAAATCTTTCTAGAGTGTAATGGTATATACCTAAGTAACTAATGGGTAAAGTCCCCAACTTAACTCCTAGGAAGGTAGAGGATTCAAAATTTTATCGAGAAGAGATCCCCCAAAAACACCTTGCTCTTGCTAACATTTACAGTAAGTCCATATTCTTACCCAAAAGAATGAAGGAACAAATCTTGAGATTTTTCTTTGTAGGCTTGCAAAGGATCAAAAGATCATTCGCGAAGGCAAATTTGGTCAACTTCATATGCTTTCACTTGGGATGGAAACAAAACCCTTGAGTCTTTCTAGCTAGGACCAACTTCTTATGAGCATTTCCATTATGAGTACAAAGAGAAAAGAGGAGAGAGTGTATCTCTAGCTAACACCTATTCTCCTTGTGAAAAAACCCTTTTGTCTTGCCATTTACATGAATTTAACACATTCCATAATCAATAGCACCATATGGTTTGATATGGAATTGCTTAGCTGGATGGCTTCACTTCGCTTAGATTGTAGGTCCCAATCGTTGTCAGTCTTTCGTATAATGTTTTTCCTCCTAGTGTAGTAGTAATAGTGCATGAAATATTTAAAGTGCATGTTTAAATGTTTAAAGTGCATAGTGTAGTATTAATAGTGCAAAAAATGTCAAGTGTTTGTATAAAAAACAGTTCTGATTTCCCCCCTGAAAATGGATCAATTAGGAAAAAGAACAAAAAAAGAAGCATCCAAAAGACCAAGGAAAGAGCTTGAAGCAACAAAAATAGACACCGGAACTGATGAACAACTACAACCGGTTGAAAAAAAGACAAGAAGAACAAAATCATCAACACATCCTAATTTGAGAACTAGGACTGTACCTAAGATGTTTGTGGCTGCAATAAAAGGGTTGAATGATCCGCAAAAGGAAGTTGTTAGAAAGATGGGATTGGGTAATCTTTTGAAGTTTAATATTACAGATTTCCCGCATAACCTTGCGTATTGGGTATTGGATCATTATGATCCAATAAAGTCTGAATTGCTAATAGAAAATGGCAAGGATATACACATCACTGAAGAAGATGTTCATTAGGTGTTGGAATTACCGCTTGGTGGGACATCTATTAAGAAGATAGGGAGGAATGATGATCATGCACTAATTGAAGAATGAAAAGAACAGTTTAAGGATGTTGAACTGAAGGACATAATTATAATACCTGGGCATGTTGCAAATAAGTTAACGACATACATTGATGGAGGAGAGTGGTTTAAAAGACAATTCTTGGTGTTATTCATATCGTGCATAGTTGAGAGCAAAAGCAATGGAAGTGCTAATCAAAGCTACATGATAGAAAATGTGGAAGAAGTTGCCAAGTTGAATTGGTGCGAGCTTGTACTTAAATGTCTTGTAGAAAACATAGTTCAATGGAAGAAAAAAGAAGACTTCAAAGTTTTCTGGGCTAATACTCTTCCTCATTGTAAGGATTATTTTTCCCTTCTACTATAACTAGTTTATTGATTATTTCATACTCTAATTCTCCTATTTGTTGAAAAGGAAAAGGAAAAGGATGGAAAGGAGCAGGTAGAAGAAGCTGGAAATGATGCGCAACACAAAGTTACAAAAGGTGTGATTAACGAGAAAGAAGAGGAAGTAAGCACACCATTGGCAGGAACACAAAGAGTGACAAGACAAAGTATAAACAACAAGGTATACTTGAACTTTTTTAGCCAACACTAATTTATATGGGTGAATTATTGATTCAATGTCTTGAACCTTGTGACAGGATGCCAAGGTAGTTATTGAGGTTTATCGTAGGAAAAAAAAAACCTGCTGCGGCAGTGAAAAGCCCATTGTATGAAAGGGTGGTGAACATTTCTGAAAAGTTGACAGAAGAACAAAAACAAATATGGGATTTTGTTTTTAGTGAAGACCAAGAAAAGGAGATGTAAGACACTACACTTTTTTGCCTACTATATAAAGTTGTAAATGTGGATGTCTTGTTTAACATATTGTCTAGTATTATCTGATAAAGTTGTGAATGTGTATGCCTTTTTATGCAAAATGCATTGATAATATGCTAAAAAAGTGCATTGGTAATATTTTTAAGAGGAAGTCCAATATTTCACATTCTGAAAGTGCAATGATAATATATTAAAGTGCACTAATAACATGATAAAGTGCAAAGATAATATTCTAAAGTGCTTCTATTATTTTACAAAAATGAAGGGTTGTATTGTTCAAACACTCGTAAACAACCTTCAAGGTTGTTTGTTGAAGTGTTCAAGATGGTAAGTTTTAAATTAGAAATGTTTTATATCATTTTCATGTAATGATATGAGTGTTGTCATTGATTTATTCAAACTTCATTGAAATGTAGGAGGACAATATTACAATTGATGAATTCAAGCAAAAATTAGACAATGCTATCAAAATGGTAGATGGAAGAGTGTTGGAACAGATTGACATGGTAAAAAACTCTCATTTTCTATTTATATACTATTATTCCTTAAATTATGTAGAAACTAACAAAAAAGAAAATACAGGTGATGTTCCCTGTGCTACAGAATAATGAGCACTACTTCCTTATCAATTTCAACTTGAAGAATCAAGGGATTGACATCATTGACAGCTTAAACATGGATAATATTGTTCATAAGGAACATGAAGACAACATCAACAGTTTGGTAAAGTTTTTTAAAGCTTCAACACTTACTTTATACACACACAAAAAATTGTATACATAATGTAGTGTACATGCATGTATTTTCAGAGAAGTTTGTTGTTTGCTTATTTGCAAAGTGCAAGAATGCTTAAGAAAGCACAAGTGGTGCTGACAATTCAGCCAGTGGTACAAGAAATCACATGGAGCTCAATCAACAAAGAAGATTCAGGCATATATACAATGCGACACCTAGAGATGTTAATGGGTCAACAAATGCAAGGGCGGATCTAAATGCAGTGAACAACAAAAAGAAGATCCAACTGTTGAGGAAGAAATACATGTTTGCAATGTTGAAGTCACCAATTAATGAAGAGAAGATGAAAGTAGCAGATTTTTGTCAAGATGTTCATTGTGAAGAGTGGAAAACAAAAGATGAAGTAAAATCAAGTCTTATTTAGAATTGTGTTTTGGCGGATATTTTTAGGCAATGCATGCCACTTTAATTTGGTTTTAGTGAAAGAAGTCTAATTTAGGAACTCTTGTGGCTCTAATTCAGTGACTGAACTGAAGTATTATGGCTCTAACTGTTTTGGACATGCTTACTATTTTTAATGGTAATATATGGACGTATATTTTTAATGAAGTATTATGGCTCTAAATGCATGCCACTTTTGGACATGCTTACTATTCATTGCCAATTCGAGCACTTGTGCGTGTGACATGTCTCTTGTCATTAGATTTTAACACTCAACACAGTTTCTAACTTCTTGATGTACGGTTTATGGACATTATTACTCAACAACATAAAAATATGTAAATTGCACCAATATGAAGATAAAAGTGCATTTCAATACTAGTAAAAGTGCATCGATATATAGTTAAAGTGCATTACAATATTAGTAAAGTGCATCGATATAAAGCTAAAGTGTATTACATTCATTAAAAAATATGTAAATTGGTAAGGATAAAGTGCAAAATTAATATTGATAAGGTGAAAAATGTCCAAATAGGTAAACTAAAAAATATAAAACGAATTGTTGTTGGTAGCCCTGTAGAAGGGAATCAACCTGAAAATAAAAAGAATGGACACATTAGAAGAAAGTCTTAAAAACAAAAAAGAAAACACAACAAAAATAAATTAAAAAAAATACATACATGTTGTATTTGGATCAAAATCTTCTATCTCAGCGGATTCTTCACTTCCCTCAATGTTTTCTTTACTTGAATTTGGAAAAACAAATAGTGCATTATAAACTGAATAAAGAGCATCTAGTAGATAAAAAGGTGCAGTATAAAAGTAGAAATTAAAAATGCAAGTAATATACTCACAAGTAGATCTATTGTGATGTGCATACTTCTTGCATCTGCCACATTTTCGTTTCTTTTTATTACTGACTTGTATTCCAGACTCCTTACCACCTAGAATCCTCTTTGCATGCCCCTTGGTCTTGGCTTGTTCTGGTGGATGGACAGTTATTGTGGTAGGAAATGAGGTCCCGACAAATTCCTCAACAATTTGTGCATTAGATGAGCCAGACCTTTGCATAACTAGACCTTTTTTGTAAGAGAATCTTTTTTATCACTAATAAGACATTCAAAGGCCTTCAATTGAGCAGCATCTCGCTCTATAAGTCCCATGCAATAGAAAAAGTATGAAATCAATGTATTTGTTAACTTTTGCCTCTCTTCCAACTCAACACAATGATCAACCAATTTACCGGAAATGTAGAAAGTGGGCTTAATGGTTGCAAGTTTAGTCCACCGGGTGAGGATAAATCTGTTGGGAATGTGTGTCATGTCCAGGTTCTTAAAGACAAAAAACATGTGGTGACAAGGCAGGCCAACACGTTGAAACTCATTGCAGGAGCAAACAACATTTTTTTCATTCTGGGTGTACACTGTTTGCACTTGGGGCCTACCAGCTTGGACAATGGTATATGTAATGGCTTCATTTTCTAGGACCATACTAGTCAAACGACAATCAAAACAAGCAGAACATATTTCTTTCTGAATTAACTTGAAGACTGTCAATGTGAAAACCTTTGTTGCATGCCTCTCTAACTCAAGTGTAGTCCTAAAATTAGGAACCATAGTGGAAGACTCGTAGTTCAGCTTCGACTGTGTGTGTCTCTAAGCGTCTAATGCACTCTCAAAGTGCACTACTAACTCCACAAGCCTGTAATTTCTATCGGTAAAATGATCAAAGAAATTATTTTGTACCACAGATATAGAAGTGGTCCTAACCAATCCACCAAACATGATAGCTCTTAAGTAGGCTGGGATCCAAAATTGACGAATAGCAAACATATGGAACCACTTTTTGTTGTCCAATGGATAAGCATCGACCAGAGCCAACCATTTCTCCTCAAATTCAGTCGGTTCAAGGGAATATTCCCAAAAAATAGAATGAAGTTTATCCTTGAAAGCGGGACCATCTGCATCGACTTTTGTCTTCTTGGGAACCTTCTGCATGATGGTGCCACCTGCAAAGACGGTGACGTATAGTAGGAAATACATGTGCTACTACAGCTAGGGCCGTCAAAACTTGACCCGACCCAAGAAACTCGTCCGACCCGCCCGACTCCGAACACGACCCGACCCGAGAAAAAAATAAAAAGTTTTATACCCGACACATGTTTGACCTCAACTGATTTGACCCGAATCCGAAAAAACCTGAACCCGAGATTAACTCAAAACCGATTATATGCAATCCGATATCCGATGCTACCCGAACCGAAGTCATCCGAAAATCCGAAGTTACCCCGCCCGAAACCATCCGAAAATCCGAAGTTACCTGACCCGAAACCATCTGAAAATTACATTATGTTTTAACATATTAATAATAGTGAATATTTATTATAATTATGCTTTTAATTTAAATGTTACATTAAATATTTAGACCCTAGAGTAGTTAAACTATAAAAAATCATCATTCGATATATGGTCTGAATCAAAATCCGGCTTACTTGAAATCAGATTAACCTGAAATTCGGCCAAAATCGAAATCCGATTCACCCAAAATCCGAAAAACCCGAAACCCGACTCATCTGAAATCCGACTAAATCCGAAATCTAACTAAACCCGAAACCGTACTTTTTCAAAATAAAGTTGGATCGAAAACCGAGTGACCCAATCGAAATAGACCCGAATCCCGACTTTGCCCGATTAATTGAGCACCCGACCCGTAATGATCCAACCTAATTTGACCCGATTTTCAAAATATTCGAATTTGACCCGAATCCGAACATACCCGAAACTGAATTGACCCAACCCGACCCGCCCGATTGACACCCCTAACTACAGCCTTCATTGCCATATCTTGATCCGTGACTAAAATTTTTGGATCATACCCCATGGCTTTCTTAAATAAACCTCTCAAAAAGCCAAACATATGATTCAATGTTTTGTTCAATAACAACCCAGCACCAAAGGTTACACACCTTGTATGGTGATCCAAACCAGTAAAGGGAGTAAAAACCATTTGATACCTACATGGTAACAAAGAGTCTGTAAATTAGAAAGGGTATAAAGTGCATGACAAACATGTAAAAGTGCACCAGAAACTAGTAAAAGTGCACAAGTATAGATATACCTGTTAGTTCTGTAGGTGCATCAAAGGAGATAACTTCTCCAAAGTAAGCAAAGTTTTTTCTTGAGACCGGATCAGCCCAAAATAATCTTGTCAAATGGTCTTGGGAATCCACATCATAATCAAAGAAGAATGCATCACATAGTTCTCTTTTTTGATGAAATTTATCAATCAACACTTGAGCATCTGAACCAGCAAAGATTGCCAACAAATCTCTTCGAAAATTTTTGAAATCAACTACAAAAGCACCAACATTTGAATAACCACCGGCAAGTTCTTTGAAAATCCTATGGAAAGGTGTAGGACCAATATTGGCTTTAGAACAGTCAAGGATAAATTTTTTGTGACCCATATGCAGATTTCAATTAGACTTTAGAAATTGATTATACCTACGCTCCTCAGGCTTATGCGTATGACGCTCTATAAACGTTGATACTACATATCCCTTTCTACCAGCAAAGCTAAAAGAAATCCTTGCTATACAACCAACCCGTTTTGATGGCCTTTCACAAATTCGTTTAATCCGACTATCCTTGTAACCTGCTTTTGAACACATCAAACCCTTAAGGGTGACAATGCCATCTTTTGTGTCAGTATGTCGAGTCCCATTACGAACTTCAAATGCACACATTAATGCATATCTTTTGTAGAAGCCAATACCTTCATCCAGTGTGTTGAAAAATTGACCTTCATATGGTTTAAACTCAGATAGAAACGCAGACAAATAGTATATTGTTTGCCCTTGAGATAACTCAACAAAATACTCAACAACCTCTTTATGTGATTCCTCATTCACAACATGAACAACAACAATATCAATAGTGTGCAAAGCAGAATCAATATTTGAAGAAGAACTAGATGCACTAGGGCTGGGACTTTGGACCCAAAAAACCGAAGAACCGAACCAAACCGAACGGTTCAGTTCGTGAAAATAAATAAGGTGAAAAAATCGGTTCGTTTCTTTAATTTATTTCGAGTTCGGTTCTCGGGTTTTAAAAAAAATCCGAAACTTGAAGAATACTCGTACTCATTTTCATTTTTCAAGTTTCAATAGTGAATAGTGGTGGTGACCCCGACTCCCCGAGCCCTAGCCGCCATTTGCAGAGCCTCGCCGAGCATTGTTCTCGTCGTTCCCGAGCCCTAGTCGTCGCCATTTGCAGAGCCCTCACCGGCCGCCTGCGAGTTCCCAAGCCCTAGCATTCGCCGGTCGCGCCGTCCTGTTCGCACGCCATAGTCGCAGTCCAAGCCTCTGAGGTGTCAGTCCTAGCCCGCGTCCTCGTTCGGTCACGCCGTCCTCGTCTTGTCACGCCGTCCTCATTTTGGAGAGGTATAGTCTTCACTCTTCAGAAATGCATCTAGGTTTTGTGCTGTTGGATGAGCCTCCGAGGCATTAGAAATGTTCGTCTTTCAGCTTCGAAACGATTTTGTGTTGTTGGATGGGTTAAGCACAATTTTTGTCCTGCTCGGTATTTCATTAAGATTATGACTTGAATGCGACTGAGAACTTGATGCTTTTTCATTTTATGGTGTTTCAAATAGATGAGGCTTACTTTTAGTTTTTAGCTTCTGAATTTTTTACTTGTAGCTCTTGATTGTAATAGGAACCGAACCGAATTTAGGAACAGAATAAACCAAATAAAGGAGTGTGACTAAGTTCGGTTAACCGAATTAACCGAAGTTAGGAACCGAATAAGTTCGGGTACGGTTATTACGGTTGCTCACTAAAATTCGTAGGAACCGAATCGAACTAAAAAAAATTTACCCTGCGGGTAGGCTGAAAAAAACCCAAAAACCGAAGTATCCCAGCCCTAAGATGCACCGACTATCAAATAAAAGGATAATTAAGGATGTTAATTCACTGAAAGTGCATTACGAATATGTAAAAGTGCATTACGAATATCTAAAAGTGCATTACAAAGCAGGATGCCAACCGCAAAAAGAAACAATCACAAAAAGCATGCTTAAATCCATCAAAAGAAGCAGGATGCCAACCTTCTACTAGTTCATACCAATTTCCCTTTCATCTTAGAAACAAATTGTCAAATCCTATCAATAGCATTGACAAAGAACGTGGAACACAAACCTGTAGGCATAAATATGCTTAAAAATGCATACGAAGTCTCAAAATTCCTAGCACAAAGCTCTCCAATCTTCTGAATCAAACCAACACACATCTAATAGAGCAGATCAATTCATTAATGGAAACAAAAATCCTTAGGCCAATAGACAAATTGATTAATGGAACAAATGCAAACGAAGTCTCAAAACAAAAATACAATCAAGCCAAATCAATTCATGGAACAATCTGAAATTCAACGATTAAGAAAGAGGAAAGTTGAATTTCAAACGATCGCGTTGAATTGTTGAGTGGACATGGATGTTGCCTTCAAAATCGGTTACAGAAACTCCCACCAAAGGATCCAATCCCGACCGAGAAGACAATTCTCGTCGCTCTGATTCCGATCGGGAATCTCCCATGGTAAAACCTCCTCAATAGGGGTGTCAATCGGGCGGGTCGGGTCGGGTTTGGGTCGGGCCAATTCAATTTCGGGTAAGTTCGGATTCAGGTCAAATTCGGATATTTTGAAAATCGGGTCAAATTGGGTTGGATCATTTTGGATCGGGTGCTCAATTAATCGGGCAAAGTCGGGTTTCGGGTCAATTTCGATCGGGTCATTCGGTTTCGGTCCAACTTGATTTCTGATAAGTTTGGTTTTGGGTTTAGTTCGGTTTCGGGTTTAGTCGGGTTTCAGGTGAGTCGGGTTTTGGGTTTTTCGGATTTTGGGTGAATCGGTTTTCGACTTTGGTCGAATTTCGAGTTAATATGATTTCGAGTAAGCCGGATTTTCATTAAGACCATATATCGAATGATTATTTTTTTGTAGTTTAACTACTCTAGGGTCTAAATATTTAATGTAACATTTAATTTAAACATAATTATAATAAATATTCACTATTATTAATGTTTTAAAACATAATGTAATTTTCGGATGGTTTCGGGTCGGGTAACTTCAGATTTTCGGATGGTTTCGGGTCGAGTAACTTCGGATTTTCGGATGACTTCGGGTCTGGTAGAATCGGATATCAGGTTGCATCAGTCTAGTCCATTCGGGTATAATCGGTTTTGGGTTAATCTCGAGTTCGAGTTTTTTCGGATTCAGGTCAAATCAGTTCGGGTCAAACATGTCTCGGGTATAACTTTTTATTGTCTTCTCGGGTCGGGTCGGGTTCGGAGTCGAGCGGGTTTCTCGGGTCGGGTCAAGTTTTGACAGCCCTACTCCTCAAGCACGAACATCCTTCTCCTCAATCGGAGATCCTCCTCGAGCTCAAAATCGGAGAACCAGAGTCGATCAAACAGTAGAATGAACTCGCGCAAAATAGAAGGGAAGAATAAAAAATAGCAAAAGTACTAAAATACCTCTAGCCATTTAAAAAAAGGAGTATGATCTTTACCGTTCATTAGCTTAATCAAATGGCTTATGTTAGTCCTTATTTTTTAGGTTAAGCATCCTCCTCATGTGATCCCAACTCAAATATATATATATATGGGGAGTTTCCGGTAGAAAGGCAATTATGGTAGAAAGTGAGTGAAAATTTGGGACGTCGGATTGGATAAAATGAGTGGTAAGATTTGAGGGTATATAATTGCAAAAATAGAGAGAGAAATATGAGATTAATTTGTAGATTTAAATATGGATAGTTTCCTAAAAATAGGAGTGATTGATTGAAAAGAAAAAGAAATTATTATCATTCAACCAAATCACGTAAAAAATCTGAAATCTTTTGTAAATATTAATTCTCTCCTATTTTTAAAATAAAAACAAATGATATTTTTAATATTGATTAGATTCTATTTTTAAAACTAATTGATATTGACGTAATTTTTCATCACTATTCTCGTAACCTGTCAGATGATCGAATACCAACGTGATGAACAATGAATATAGATCATTGTAGTCTACCGAGTGAATATCATCGTGATAAACAATGAATATGCACTTGTGCTACGATGAATACCATCGTGATAAACAATGAATATGTACTTGAATTACGGTGAATAGGATTAAAATTAATAGTTGTACAATCTCATTACAATTTTTAAAATGAATGCATCCGTTTTTATTGAATATATATTAAAATGAAGATGAATATCATCATACAATTACATGAATACTATGAGCTTGTCACAACCCAATTACATAAAATGGATAAATATCACCACTAATTAATTTCATGAATATCACCACCATATATCTTCATCTCTCGATCTTCATCTTCTTAATCTTCATCTTACAAATCTTTATACTCCACTTAATATTGTAGGTCCTTGATCTTCATCTTCCTATGAGTACAAAGGCTTCTTCGATCAACTATCTTCTTTGCATGAGTTGTTTAAAAGGTGAAAAAAAAAAGAATATGAACTTTGCCAAAAAGGAATATAGATGTAAAAGATAATGAATATCAATAACTACTTAATTTAATAACACGATATGTACAATTAAAAATCCATATGTTAATATCATAGTATAAAAAAATTTAAAAGATGAATATCAATAGACAATATAGTGAATACCAGAATTAATCTCAGAGAATATAGCATACGATTTCTTCAATATAAGATTGATTATGAATTTCGATTTATTCACTAACTTTGAACATTCTTCCTTAAAATTTGTCCTCCTTTCAATTCACATATTGTTTTCAACGGTGTTATATTATCTTATCGTGGATCCATACATACATACATATAATTGATCACATGCATACACATAATCGCGACATCTTAATTAATTAATGAAGGTAAAAGCCCAAATTGCACTATAATGGATCAAAATGGAAGATTGTTAAATGTAATCCAATGTATGAACATCGTCACTCTACATTTAAAATAATAAATTATTGTTAAATGATATGAATATCACCAAAACATACATAAATATGATCATAAAAAGTATGAACATCACCACTCTACATTTAAATGTAATCAATGTCAAATTACAATAAGCATCGTCACTCAACATTTAATGAATATACTCACTTAATATTGCGAATATCAGTACCCAGTTTCATGAATATCACAACATGATATAGTGAATATCACCACACAATCGTCATCTTTTCAATTTTACGGATCTCCATCTTCTCAATCTTACGAAATTCTCATAAATAATAAAAATCAAGCTAAAAATTGCAAAAACAACCAGTAAAATATGAAATTGATGAGCTCTTTGACTGGCCTTTTAGGATATTTGGTGTTGGCCACATGGGGATACAAAAATCAAATCTATAATGGAGGTCTTCAATGGAGATCTCCAAACCTCTACAACTTCTGTTTTGAATTTATACATATTTGGGAAAATTCGACAACGTCGAAGGATAGAGACGTGCAAATAAAACGTGTGGCATATTCTTCATTGGGCAATCTTCATCTCTGATCTTCTTCCGTTGTTAAATTCGTCTTCAATGGCCAAAACCTACAATTTTACTTCTACGTGTTTTTTGGAAAGAAATTAAATTTGATTTGTTATTAGAGAGGAGATAATAAATTGGAAAGAGAAAAGATTTTTTATCCAAAATTATCTCTAGTATAATTAATCTTGTGTTTGGTAGTCCATATTATATTTTGCACCTTTTTAAACAAAATCTCAGTCATTTAAAAATTCTAATCTAATGGTCTATATTCACCCTCATTTTCCACCTTAAAAGTCTTTCTACTAGAACTTAATAATATATATATATATATATAGTATTAAGATCTGGTAGAAAGGTCTTTATGGTGCAAAATGAGGGTGATTATAGGTCATTAGATTGTAAGATTTTAACGCTCCAGATTTAATTATAATAGGTGGACAATTTCACTCAATTTGTGTTGCACTTGATTATCCCCAAAATCTACATTTGTGGATACAAAATCTACTATTTCCATAATTAATTTTCATATTTATTTAACACTCTCTCACAATTGATTTAGATTTTACGCTCTCCCATGATCTCCTTCCAAAACTCCCAGATCTAACGATTCCGATAACAATTTGTCTGATGTCGTCTTCATCGTGCCGAGCGTTTGATACGAAATGCCACGAAGACTTTACCCTCTCCAATGTTTCTCTTTTTCGGCTTTATTGACTAAGGATTTGTCAATTTCTCCAAACTAAAATCAGTGCATGCGGCTGTGTGGATCCAGTAAAATTAATTATTGGTAAAGTTTGTTCTTTTGAATTCTTTATAATTAGTTTGTGAGCATGATGAATGTACTATCAAGCAGATGATTTATCTAAAAAAGTATTGGACTGAATTTTTTAAACAATAAAAAATTCACTAGTAAACAAAACTTTCAATAGTAGTGTTGAATTTTTGAAACACCAGTTTCAAAATTTCAAATTACTCTAGTATCAGTTCGTGAGTAATGGCAAATTACCTTGTTAATTTGGATTGAATTTTTGAAACTAGGGGTAGATTTCATCGTTGCCCTAATTTGAATTGTATTCTCAATATATTGCGTTTGTATTTTTTTATGAATTATTTTTGGGGATTCTTTCATCTTCAAATTTGGAATTTTTCAATTCAATTGCTGGAATTCTATTTTATTTTGCTCAAATTGCTTGATTTTGTTACTTAATGCACACTTATTTGTGATTTCTTCATTGAGTTTAATATTTATCATTTTATTAAGTGATATTACTTGTGATATTAAGAGATATTCATGTAATTGAAGCCTTAAGTTGATCCATTGATATTGATTGATCTCTCTTTATATATATATATATATATATATATATATATATATATATATATATATATTTGGATCTAGCGAGTTTAATATTCGTCATTTTGTAAAGTGATATTCATTGGGATATTAAGAAATATTCTTTATATTATTTTATGTTGTATTCATCATATATTAAAGTGATATTCATTATCATATTAAAAGATATTCTTGATCATTACGCTTTGTTGTAAATACCATGTGCGTTTGATTATTTTTTGTAATAATTATCATATTTGATATTTTGTGTGTGATATTCATTGTAATAAAAAATACATTCACAGAATTAGGTATTAATATTTATGTATTTGAATTATGACATTCTTTGCATTAAAAATGATACGTATTTTTTTGAGATATTTTATGTATTATTATGAATATTTATCTACTCTATCTTTTATTTGAAGGTAGCAAATGGTCGGAAATATTGAAATAAGTTGATGAAGATAGAGTCTACATAAGGGCAATGAATTATGATTATATATTTTTTATTTTTTATTTATGAGATTTGTACTTGGGGATCATATTCATTATATTAGTTAGTGATATTCATTATAATAAAAAAACATATTCACAAAATTAGATAGGAATATTCACTGTAATTGATTCATGGCATTCTTATCATTAAAAAGTAATATCACTGCAATTAGTAATTATATTCATATAATTAGGTAGTAATATTCCTATAATTTAATTATGGCATACTAGTCATTAAAAATGATCGATTTGTATATTTTTTTCAGAGATTTTATGTATTCTTACGAATATTTATCTACTCTTTTTTTAAGGTCATAGATAGTCGAAAAATATAGAAGGAAGTGGAGGAAGATGAAGTCCACATAAGGGATAAGAATTTTAATCTTAAAATTTTCATTTTTTATTCGTGAGATTTTTACTTGGGTGATAATATTCACCATATTAGCTAGTGATATTCATGTAAGTGGGTGGTTATATTCACTATATTAGCTAGTGATAGTCATGTAACTAGGTGATCATATTCACAACAATATTTAGTGATATTCATGTAATTGGGTGATCATATTCATCGTACTAGCTAATGATATTCATGTAATTAAATGGTGATATTCTTATCATTAAACGACAATATTTATGTAGCGTTTCAATTCAAGTTGTACGTATTGTTATGTAAATTAATATTCACAATTTTATATTGCAATATTCATTGAAGTTGATATGGTTGTCGAAAATATATTATGATTATACAATTACTCGTGTTGATCATATTAATTATAACAGAAGTAGATATTCATTGTTTATCACACCGATATTCATTTGACATGCTACGAAAATGGGAATTCATTGTTTGTCACGTTGGTATTCATTTAATAAGCCGCTAGAATGAAGATCGAATAATTACGTCAATATTAATTAATTAAAAAAATACTAGAGATAAGCAATATTAAAAATATATCAATAATATTTAATTAATAAAAGAGGAAAGAAGAAATAAAAAAATTATGTTAACATCACATTTATCTTCTCTCAAATGTTTTTCTTTTTTAATTTTTTCAATAAAGTAACAACCCTATATTTTAGAAAATTACTCATAATCAAATCTCTTAATTTTAATCCTATAAATCTCTCCCCATATTAAAAAGAAAAACACCCTCATATCTGGCTATTAATTATTCTAATCTAACACACTATATTCACCCTCACTTTCCACTATAAAAAGCTTTCTATCGGAACTTCCCCCTATATATATATATATATATGGGGAAGAGTTACGTGCGAATGGGCGCCCGGGTGAGAATTGAGAATGAATCTCGTTCGCTCCTTCCAAAAAATCAACGTCCATGATTAAACATTCATTAAAAAAAATAAAATACGGCACGGGCGAATTTTTCCCGTATTATTCGTTTATTTTTCAATAAAATACGACACGGACGGATTTTTCCCGTATTATTCACGAATTTTTCGAAAAATACGTTTTTATGAGACGCGCACAATTTGTTCATCAATACTAGCAATTTGTTCATCAATATTGACCAATTTTTCATCAATACTAACTAATTGTGCATGAGTTTTTGATAACAATGTTCTTCAATTTGAACTTTTTAATTTTTAATTTTATTTTTAACCTTATTTATGTGTATGAATACCATATTATATAGTTTTTGATGCACATATAATTAGTTTCGATATACCAATATTTGTTCATTGATATAACCTTGTTTGTTCATTGATATATCCTGTTTGTGAATAGAAATATACTTATGTTTATGTGTCAATACCATCAACTTGTACATTTAGGGTATCTTAAATGCAAAGGATAATACGAATGAAATGTTTTAAGGCTAACTTGTCAATACGAATGAAGTGCTCAATATAGTACCTAAACAAGATAAGTTTGATTTAGAAACTTGAATACAAAGAATAATAGATAAAGAATCCGACTTTGCAATAATATGGTGTATGCTAAGAGGTTACTAATGAACAAACATGCATTTAGCAATGAACAATTATATGAAAAGGCAATGAACAAATATGCATAAACTAATGAACAAATATGCACAAATTGATGGACAAATATGCCAAAAACAATGAACAAATATGAATATAACAATGAAAAATATGCATCTATCAATGAACAAATATGCATAAACCAATGAACAAATTGATGTTACTAATGAACAAATATGCACAAACCGATGAACAAATATGTCAAAACTAATGAACAAATATGCCATAGTGTTGATGAACAAATCCACATTGTTGATGAACAAATCCATAGTATTAATGAACAAATCCACAATACCGATGAACAAATCCGCATTTCTGATGAACAATCTGGGCGCGTGTCCTATTTACGTTTTTTTCAAAAATACGCGAATAATTTGCCAAAAATTCGCCCGTGCCCTTTTTTCCCTTTTAAGTGAAATGATCAGCGCCTTTGATTTTTCTTGATCCAATGGCTCTTGTTCTTTCTTATTTCGCACCTGGGTTTTGGTTCAAGTGAGGACCACTTTGTGGTGAGACCTTTTGCTTAAAATGAGGATCAATCTCAACCATTAGATTTACCTCATCACTATATATTTGATGGTCGATATTTTTTTTATTTTTTATTTTTTATTTTATTCTTTGTTTAAAAAAGCTTTAAAAATGCTAAATATGACATTTCAATTTTTATATACTATGAGTTCATTTTTATACATTAGGAGTTCAATTTTTTATGTTAAGAGTTCAATTTTCTATATTGTATGAGTTCAATTTTCGTATTCTACGAGTTTATTTTTTATTTATAATAAGTTCAATTTTTATGTGCTTTGAGTTCATTTTTTATAAAATTTGATTTTCATAAAACTAAAAAAATTTAGAAAATCAAAAACAAATTAAAAAATTAAAAAAATAAAAAAATAAAAAATTTTGAAAAAAATCTACCATTCAATATATAATAAAGGATAAAGAGTAAATGTAATGGTTGTGATTAGTAAAAGTGGTACTCACCGAACCATGCTCTAACTACGCTCCCACCTTTTAATTTCCTGACGCCATGCCACTGAATTTGGCTTCAAGTTAGTTCTTCCGTGTATAGCTATTACGCTCTCAACGATGTCAAATAGATCAGAGAGCAATTTGATTTCGGGCTCAATACCATCCTCCAAAATCCACTCTTCCCACGACCCGGAAATCGATCCCAGCTCTTGCATCCTGGAGAAATTTACGCTCTACGAAACTCGACAAGTATGAATTTTTGAAAATTTTAGATCGCAAACCGTCAATTTAATGTGAATAAACAAAAAAAACAAAAAAAACATAAAAAAGACTTCTATTCTTGGATTTCCTTGGGGATTCATCCAATTTCTGATTTGTGATCAGAGGTTTTATCTCATTGGGAGTGATCGGAACAAGATATTCTTCCGAGTGTTGAAGATCGATCGCTCTGAGGCAGCTGAGCTCAACATCAGTGAGGATCCCGTTGTGTATTCACATTCGGAGGTGAAGAGTTTGCTGCAGCGGATTGCTGAAGGCAATCGCTCCACTGGTGGGTTGCTGATTGTAGCCAAGGTCTTCGGCGTTGCGGGTATGGCCAGCATCTGATTGTATTTTTCAATCATTTTTACTCGAATTGTGGAAACTCACGCTGTTAATTGTGCTGATTTCTTTTGTTTTCATTGAAAAAGGCTGTATTAAGTTTCTGGAGTCATATTACTTGATTCTGGTCACAAAGCGTCGGCAGATTGGTTCCATATGTGGCCATGCAATATACAGCATCGACGAGAGCCAATTGGTTACCATACCTCACGCTACAATTCAGTCTGAGGTTGCACATTCTAAGACTGAGTTGAGGTATTTTGTTCAACTACTACTTGTGCACAATGATGTTTATGTGGTTGCTGGATAACAGTCCTACATTTCCATTGTTGTTTGTAAATAAAAGTGGCCAAAAGATACCATCATGTATCTTTATATAACCTTTTTCAACTTCAGGAAGGTTAGTTTTGAGTACATGTAGTACTCCATATTATGACTAGTTCGTACTTCGTAGTGCAGAGTGGGCAAGTGACTCCTGGCCTCCTGGAATCACCTAAAATATTCACCTGTACTTTTTTATGGAATCTCTTGAATTTATCTTTCCTTTAGATGTACCTGTAGAAATTCAGTTTCGCATAATTCTCTTTGTGGTACGATGCCTTCTTTGGTGAGTTGAGTAGTATTGTTATATATATATAGCATGGTTTTTAAATTGCTTTTCGTATTTGCAGATACAAGAAGCTTATTTCCAGTGTGGATTTGACAAAAGACTTTTTCTACAGTTACACGTATCCTATTATGAATAGCTTGCAAAAGAATGTACAATCTAAGGCCAAAGCTGAGATGTCATATGACAACTTGTTTGTATGGAATTCATACCTTACTGAGATGATACGTTCAAGATGCAAAAACAATATATGGACTGTTGCACTAGTCCATGGGTATTTTAAGCAAGTATGCATCTCTTTATTTCATTATCCTTTTATTGCTGCTTATAAAATTCTTCCTGTTTGCATATGTTGTCCATAATGCATTCTCAAGTGAAATTATATGCAGTTAAGTTCTGTTTATTATATTGGTTTGTCCAATGCCTGATAACATATACCTCATGGCAGATAAGAATGTCAATTTTCGGCCGAGACTTCAGTGTTGCTCTAATCTCCCGGCATTCTCGGCATTTTGCTGGAACTAGGTATGCTTCTGGTACTAAATAACTAATTTTATCTCTCTGAGGAGAGAGATGGTAATGCTGATAACATCCCTCCACCCCTTGAGAGTTGGCTCAAATATCCTTCTTGTTGTCCTTTCAATTATATAGTTTGTCCTTCATATAAAACTCATTTGTATAAATGGATTACATGCCCAAGAGGCCAAGATAACATGTGCCATATCTGAAAGAATAAAAAGCTGAACATATTTATACTTCATTTACTCGAGTCACTTTTTTGATGAACTTTTACAATGGAGTGAAGGGTTAGTGCTCTTAAATGGATTCATGTGTTCCCTTCTAACCTTTTTCATTGTTTTCCCATTTGTGGATGCATGTTTGGTTGTGTTTTGTGAAACTGGAAAGGATTCTATTGCTTTAGCGGAGGAGAACTTTAATCTTCTTTGTTTCACACTGTATCCGATATGAATAGTAGGTAATAACTCGTGTTTACTTTTTCCTGCCTCAGGTATTTAAAGAGAGGTGTAAATGACAAGGGAAGGGTGGCTAATGATGTTGAAACAGAACAAATTGTACTTGATGAAGATGCTGGGTCATGCAAGGGGAAAATGAGTTCAGTCGTGCAAATGCGGGGTTCAATTCCACTTTTTTGGTCTCAAGAAGCCTCAAGATTCAGCCCAAAACCAGATATAATCTGTAAGGATATTGCCTTTTTTTTTTAATTTGCAATATAAAGTGCTAAATACTGTTTCAGTATGATTTGTATCCCTCAATGTCACCTTTATTTTTTCTTCCTATTCTATGACAATATTGTGGAGGAGATTGTCTCAGCCTCAGGACTCTTTATGGTATTCAGGTGGAAGTAGTTAGGGTGTTAATGAGTTTGAGAAGTTTCCAAGACATTCATTAATTGTCTACATCAGACTAAATAGATGGCAATTTATCCTGAATCTGTTATTGGCTCTCTATATCACACCGTCACTTCTTTTTTATTTCTTTCATTTTCTGTTACCATCAGTGCAGAGATATGATCCTACATATGAGGCAACCAGAAAGCACTTTGAAGACCTAGCAGAGAGATATGGCAATCCCATAATTGTGCTTAACTTAATAAAGGTACGTCCAATATTTTCTTTCTGTTCTTGAGAGTGAATTATTTTACAGGTTGAAACTTGATTAAACTTTGTTTATTGCTATTGTTGGAAAAGCAGTTCTTGTTAATTTCACTGACAGTTGCATGTGCTGAATTATTAGGACTTACCTGATGTTTGTTTTTTGCTCTGAACATGAATTTTCTGCTAGTGGGAGGTGGCTATGTTGAGTATCGCTCAAATATTTTTTCCGATCCTGATATTGATATAACTGGAGTATATTTTTTCAAGCTGTTGTTTTCTTTAACTTGATGCCTGCTTCAAAATGCAGACCTTTGAGAAAAGACCCCGTGAAATGATGCTGAGGCGTGAATTTGCAAACGCTGTTGGCTATCTAAACCAAATCCTTTCGGAAGAAAAGCTTTTGAAGTTCATTCATTGGGACTTCCATAAGTTTTCAAAGATGTAAGCACAGATATATTATTTATAACTTATAAAAGTAAATTGTTGTGTGCTTCTTTTAAATGGTGCCATATCCTTGCTTTCTTTACAGGAAATATGCCAATGTGCTGGCAGTTTTAGGTGCTGTAGCAGATGAGGCACTTGATTTGACTGGATTTTACTATAGTGGGAAACACCCTGTTGTGAAGAAAAGAGCTAACCTAATAAGCAGATCTACCACTTCGAGGTATATTAGTTCATCGGTGTTTTCATTCTAAACATTTGTTTCTAATGTGTAGGGTTTTTTATATGGGGATAATCACCGTATCAAGTTTCTTGTTTGTCTAACTAGATAAGCACAAAAAAGTGGAAAGTTTACTCTCATTACATATTGTTTCAATAATTCTGTTTTTTGTTACAGGGACTCTTCTCGTAGGGATCTCAGGGCAAGTTCAAATGATCTTGCTCAAGTTGGAAGTAGTGATACACTGAGCCCATTAATGAATAGAGATAAAGATTCTGATTCTAGTCAAATCTTGACAAGAGAAATATACGGTGGCTCTAAACCTTGCTTCCAGAGTGGTATACTTCGCACAAACTGTATTGATTGCTTGGACCGCACAAATGTGGCACAATATGCTTATGGCTTAGCAGCTTTAGGCCGTCAGCTTCACATAATGGGCATGACAGATTTGCCTTCAGTGGATCCAGATAGTAGCATAGCTGTAGCTCTCATGGATCTGTATCAGGGTATGGGTGATGCCATTGCGCAGCAGTATGGGGGATCTGATGCTCACAACACTGTATATACGCACTTTAATCTAATTCCCATCGATCAAACTATTTGACAAATTCAATTTATCAATTTTATGTCATGATAGATTTTCTACATGTTAATCATTATATTTGACGTTTTGGCTGTCCTTTAGGTATTTCCAGATAACCAGGGCAAGTGGAAAGCCACAACTCAGTCTCAGGAATTCCTCAAATCTATCAAGCGATATTACAGCAACACATACACGGATGGGGAAAAACAAGATGCCATAAATTTGTAAGCAAAGGGTACATTCTTTGTAGCTGAGAATGTATGGGGCATGGGATATGGGGCGTGTGTGAGAAAGTTATACTTAGAATCAATAAATCTGTACTTCTTAGTAAGTTGTTATATGTTTTTTTCTAAATTCCATAACAGAGTGACTATGAATTGAAATTGACAGTCTACATGTTATAAAGAAATATAGAGAATTTGATAAAAGCGTATATTATATGACCAAGTGGGTTGGGGATTGGTGTGGAAAGACCGTTTAAATGGTCAATATAACCACCTAAATCATTTATTCCTGTGAATTTTGTGAACATGTTGATGCTTCATGTTTTGATGATACCCTTTATTTATGGATTTTTTGGATGGTTTGTCCAGATTCTTGGGCTACTTTAAGCCACAGGAAGGAAAATCTGCATTGTGGGACCTGGATTCTGATTATTATCTTCATGTGTCTGGAGTTGGAGATGAGCTGATACCAGTTCAGAGGTGATGTATCATTTCCCCATAAATCCTGTCATCTAGTTTTAAACCTAATATTGCCTTAACATGCTGTTTCTGTGGTTGCAGCTCATCCGAAGATGCTATGCCTGTAGAAGTGGACACTACTTTTCATCCCATCGCTGCTTGCAAAGAAGACTTCTCAAGGATGAAGTTAACATCATTTGATAAACTGATCGAAAGGACATGCAGTGCAATAAAGAATGTTCGCCTTTGCAGTGAACCAGATCACAAGTCGATTGGTGGTGGTGTGGCCCCTGATGCTGCGTAAGTTTTCCTCAACCTTACACAAACCCCACCGTTTAGATTTCACTGTTAATTGCCCCTGATTCTTAGGCTGCTGCTGTAGCTTTGCAAAGATGCCATGAAGATATAGCAAGTTCATAGAATATGCTACTTTGTCTTGCAGTGAGATACAACTCAAGAGCCCAAATTGGCTCTTTGGCCAGAGGAAGTATGAAGGAAATGACAATAATGCCCTCAAAGCGGCTTCGTGTGCTGTTGCGAATGGTCAAAAAGAGACCGGTGAAGACAATTTATTTGACATAATGTTGTTTTCTCTAGACGATCATATCGTTGTAGAGGATATCGTCCAGAGGTAGCTATCATATGACTTTGGGCTTTGGCCTGTTCTATTTATTGATCACTCTATAATATTTTGAACTGATCATTATGGAACTTGCTAATCTATTTTCAGGCATCTGACCATGACGTCAGTGAATGGGGAAAATGGGTGGTATGGTGGGACCTTGCTTGGTGATCAAGATGAAAATAGCGAGATATACAAGCACTATGCGGACCTTTGTCAGGTAACACGGGATGTTTTCAAATCACGTCACAGTAAACTATTCGTTGCAAATAATTGGCAACTGCATTTTTCATGCCATGTCAGCAGGGTCTGTCAGCAGAACCTTTTGAAAGTGATGCCGAGAGAGACGAGTACTATGCTGATGTACTGAGAATGGGAATGGTGGAGAACATGGGTGATGAAGCAGTTGAAGCAGAAATGGAAGCTGCCCTGAACGAGTACCATCGAATAGGCACACATCTTGGAATCCTCCCTTGTTGTAAATCCTTGGCTGGAGATCCTTCCCAGTTAACTAGATGGATGATTGGAGAATGCCAGATTTATACAACTTGAGATTCAAAATACTCATTTGTAGAAAATAACATCTTCTCAAACTGGTGGAGAGATGTTGATGGTATTAGAAAAACTCTGTCGAATTGCCCGGCACAGCTGTAAGAGTATATTTAATGGTTGCCCAAATTCTTGTGGTCATCAAATAAAATAATTATTTTTTCTCTTTCACTTTTTTTATGACCAATTTAATGCCCAAGAATAACCAATGGTTGCCCAAAATTATTTGGTCATCCATTTAAAAGCTTTAGCAAGTCAAATAAAAAAATATTTGTACAAATGTCACATGTCATCATGTCATGGCATTGCCCAAAATCAAAATTTGGTCATCACCATGACCTGGTCATCAATCTCTTTCTTCTCATTTCCTTCTCTTTCATCAAATTAATTATTTTTATATTGTCTCTCTCATCCATGCCCAAAAATTTGGGCAACCATTGAGACTCCTCTAAAAGGCATCACTTTGATGAGTTGATTGATATAGTTTGATGATTGAAGACATCTAATTATAATATCAACCAGCAATTCTTGCCTAGGTTTTCGATATCAGTTGGGGTTATGAACTCCAATAACGGAGCAACCATTTACTCAGATCTCTCTCGAGAATTCTTCAGAATTAACAATTTTAACTTCTTAATCCAGTTTCAGCAGGCAATTTGCATCATGACTTCTGCATTTGCGATAGCCACGGAAGGCAAGTAATTTTTGTCTGATTTTTTTTTTCTTTTTGGTCGATTTTGCTTCATGAGATAATCTACAACACTCGGTCGTTGCAAGTACGATTGCTTATTTGCATATCAACTGAACTCAACTGGGATTCGTTCAGTATAATTCATTTTTCCTCTAAGAAATACCTGAACTAACCAAATTTTGCTGCTGCTGCAGCAACATGCAACACTGCAGCTGACAGGGTTACACTTTTGCTCACTCCCCCATTCAAAACATCCAGATTATGGACTCCTCATACATTCAAAACTATCCAAATTGGCCAGTTGTACGAATCAGGAAAAAACGAACTGGACCAAGAGGATCCCAAAAGAAAGAATCAAGAATCAAAGAAAATCCTTAGCCTTGCCATTCACCATCTTTATTCACCTCACTCAACTATCCAAATTCCACCGCCGGTAATTATTCATTTTACAGAAGCATATCAGATTTCGAAGGCAGCCGCTTAAAGAAGTTTATTGGCACAGACGGTAACCTGCTCCGGAACCTCGGGTGGCGGAGCATGTAAAGACCGACCAGCACCGCTATCACCTGAAAAGGGGTCACATAAAGGACAACTGCCAACACGAGCGAGAAGAAGATGAACAGCGCCGTCGCCCTTGGGTCCCTCCAGCTGAGTATAGCCTGCGCCCTCTCCCCCTGAGTTGCCAGATCCCCCGCCACTGCCTGCACTCGTCCAGCTACACTCCTAAGTCGGTCGTAACGCATCCGCACCATGTCAGTCGGCCTTGTCGTCGGGAACGTGTCGAACTCCTCGTCGAGCTCGTCCGGGTGGGCCGTCTCCGCCTGCGAGAGCCGAGCATCCATGTGGGGCGGGTGCCGCGGCCGGTAGCGGTAGTTCCACAGCCCTATCACGAAGAGGTAGAGGAAGACTGTTGGCAGGATGAGCTCCGGGTAGCATACAAGGATGAGGAAGAGGATGTGGACGAGGCAGGTGGTGATCGGATTCCGCCAGAAGCAGATCTCGGTAAACCACTTACACACAGCCGTCACCCCCGAGAGAACCGACATTATCCTGAGGAAGTTTGCCTTGCTACGACGCAGCGACCACATATTGTAGTCGACATCTAGCATGTACTCCACTACTTCCTTCCTCAGCGGCGGCTCTGCCCTTGACAACCTGTTTCCCACTATCTGCAAACAATGTGAAATTAAGTGTCCATCGCCACATAGTTCAGCACAACATTGCAACTAGCTAAACTACATATACCGGTTTGATATCAATATCTCGTATACCGAACCCCAGGCATTACTTTCATTTCGATATAAAGGACACTTATACACATAATCACACATATATCCAGATATTAATACCAAACTGGCTTTAATAGAAATGTATCGTACACAATTCACAAATTCAATCAAAGGGCATTTATAACAAACCTGCGTGGCCTGGTGGCGTAGCCAGTCAATGTGGCGAATGGCGATTGGCTGGACATAGTGCATCTTGGGAAGCAACGGCCTTCCATAGAGGGCGACCATGTTAACCCAGGCGGTGCAGCTGAAGCGTACCGCCAAGTGAAGCTCGCCGTGCTTCTTGAGTCCCGAGGGGGTCAGCACCAGCAGAGGGTGGAAGTGTGTGTAGATCTGGTCGGTGGCGAGCGTCGACAGCCTGATCCGCACCTTCCCAATCCGCTGGTCCCGCATCTCCTCCTTCCCGTTTACCTGACAGTTGTCGAACACTCCGACGGTGATGACCGTGCACGGGTCGTGCACCTCCCACGTGTACTGCTCGTTCCACCTGGGCTGGAGCGTATCCAGCAGGGTCCTCGTCCGAACCCACTTGTTCCCGTACTTTGCCACGCAGTACGGATCAGTCAGCCTCCCGTCTTTCCCCTTCATCGGGAGCAGATTCTTGGCGCTAAGGATCCCGAGTTCCAATAACCCGATGCTCGGCTTCCTGAGGACTTTGGCGGAAGGCTGGAGATCGCTGCTGAAATGCGTGGATTCATCCAAAACGTGGTACCCCGAATCCATGCACAGCCTGAGATGTATCTTACTGGCAAACTTGACCTCCTTCTTCTTCTCGCCCTCGACCTCGTCGCCCATAGAGGGCCTGACAAGGTTGTACCAGCGAGCATCCGGAGTCTTGTGGGCGTCGAACCTCGGGGGGACCTCCCTGACAGGGACGATCATCCTGCCGAGGATCTCGTCCCTCCCTGGGGCGACCCGGTCCTCCACACTGACGACGACATACTCGTCGAAGGGCTCGGAGGCAACGAACATGAGCTCGTCGTTCCACACGGGGTTCATGGTCCTGATCTGGGAAGGGCGGGTCATGCGGAGCTGGTTGCCGAGCTGGACCTTGACGATGGCCTCGGGGGGCCTGGACTTGTCGTTGGGGATGAGATCCTGGGCCTCGATGACCTGGACGCGGAGGTAGTAGAGCTTGGGGGAGAAGTAGACTTTGGAGCGGGTGCTGGCGAGCGTGCTGTGGTGGGAGAGCGCGTGGGCGTCGGAGTGCCAGGCCTCGGGAAAGGCCTCGTCGGCCTGGGTGCCGATCCAGACGGCGAGCATGATCTCGCCTCGCCTCGACGACTTGTCCCCCCTCTTGTCCTCCAGCTTGTACCACTGCGGGGCGAGCGGGCTGTCGGGCGGGACACGCAGCGGGATCTCCGCCAGGTCGAAGACCACCCGCCCCACGAAGTCGTCTTTGCCCACATCCTTGTCCTTGACCACGACCTCGAGCGCGTGGGCCTGGAGTCGGTCCTTGGCGAAGGCGAAGATCTGGTTCCAGACGGGGTTTTGGTTCTTCTCGTGGTGGCGCGTGACGCCCTTGTAGTTTCCGAGCTTGACCTCCACGTAGGGGTCCAGGGAGCCGGAGATGTCCATGTCGGGGAGGTCCCGGGCCTTCACCACGCTCACGTAGAGGTAGTGCATCTTCTCCACCAGGTCGTAGGTGCTGCCGATCTTGTCGCCGCCCCTGTACCAGTACCCCATTCTGGCGGCCACCGGCGGCCGCGTCTCCACCAGCTCGTAGTCCGGTTTCTTCATCGCCCCAGCTGGCCCGGGGACTTGCATGTACATCGGCCCTGGCGGCGATGGCCTCATGAAATCGGCTCGGGTCTCGACGGATGGGGGAGGCTGGTGGTGGTGGTGGGCCGGCGGTGCAGGCTGAGGAGTGGCGGCCGGGACCGAAAAGAATGTTCTCACCTCTTCCCTCTTTTTTGGTTTCTTTTTGAAACCCTCTTCGTCGCCGAACTCATCGCCGTCAAAACTATCACCTCCTTGGTGGCTGTGGCGACGGTGGTGGCTGGGTTCATTGGATTTGGTATTTTCTGGCAAGTTGGTGGAAATTGGGATCTGATGCTGCTCCGATGGAGGAGTAGGAGTGAGAGAGGGGTCGTCGGAGAAGTAGATCTTGAGATCGATATCGCCCCTGATGTGGCTGAAAAGGCCGCGCTTGTCGAGAGGGTAGCGCTGGACGGATGCGTCGGAGGAGACGGAGTCGGCGGAGATGCGGACGCGGCCGAGGAAGTTTTGGTGGGGGCGGCCGTCGTGGTAGACGTTGATGGTGAGGGTCCTGTCGGCGGCGGGGTCGGAGGGGAGGTCGAAGACCAGCTGGCGGTTCCACTGGGGGCTGAGCTCCTTGGGGACGGCGTGGGTGCGGTGGCGCTGGTCGGCGAACTCCACCTCCGCGAAGGGACTGGCGGAGCCCTGGCCGTCTTTGGGCATCAGATTGACCGCCCCCAAGACTTCCACAACCAGCTTCGTCGTCATCTCTCCGGCGGCCCTGAGTTTAGTTTTGATTAATTAATTAATCAATTACTAATGAATTAGGAAGAGAGAGAGGTAAACGGTGTAGTGCGGGGATTTCAAGAAAGCATAAAAACATGTCACACAGGAGAGAGATTTCTGGCGTGGTGCAAGTATGTATGTGTGAGTTTTTGTTTGTTTGCTTGCTTGTTTGTTTGTTTGTTGAGAGAGAGAGAGAGGTGGGTGATTACAATAATGGTGTGGGGGGAGACAAGATAATGAATCAGAGGAGGAGAAAGATTGAAGTTGGGGGAAAGAAAACAGTGTGAGACTGAGGAGGTGATTATGAGGGAGTAGAAATTGTTTGCAGTTGTTTGAAGAAATTGGGAGTTTTTTCATTCATGGAGAGTTGAAATTTTAGGGGGGTTTTGTCTCGTTTTACTGCTACTCTCCATTTTAGATCTGTAAATTGGATTTTGGGACAGAGACAAGTACTTTTTAGGGGGTGGGGGGTCGAGAGTTCCACCTCTTTACTTTCTTTCTTTCATTTTTAATACCATTTATTTAGAGATATTTTTTCACAAATTTGATAGTTTTAGCAGACAAATTCTAGCACAACTTGCCTGATTCAGTTTTACTTAAAAACAAAATCAGAAGAATTGTTTTAAAAAGTTTAGTGTGTATTAAAACTGATTTCATAATAATCAAGCTAGAGATTAGCTTCTTTTCATTTTTTTTGGTAGAAAAAAGCTAGAGATTAGCTTGAATGACCATGAATGAACATGTGGTATATCCACTCAATATGCAATTGCTACCCATCTCAGTTTTATCAAATTCCCTTTTGAAATGTGCTTCTCTTGGGTCGCTTTCCATCGCAAAAGTGAAAAGCAATAAAGTGATACCATCTTTTATTTTATATTTATACTAGCAATTGTTTTATATTTGCCTGCATCTGAATATAGGACGAGTTAAAATCTGGTAAGCCTCCTCTGCAGATACCTGCTTCCTCTTTATTCACCGACTTGAAGAAGAAGAAGAAGATGCAACTTTTCATGCAGAATTTGGTTGTCTTGGCATTGAGGTTTTTTAAGCACAAATTCGTATATTCTCTTTCAGTCTTTTGCTTTTCATCTATTCTCTTACTAATACTAACACTTGGGTACAACTATATTTTACTCAAAAAAACAACAACCCTATTCTTATTAGATACCACCACTATGTATATATACTGCTATCTGATAAAGTGACAAGGACCCAAGTTGTAATAAATAAAATAACCACAATGTTAGGCGGCCAACCATTCATTATTTCATTACCATCACCTTTATGTCGATCAATAGGGTAAGTATTAATTTCTTCTCTAAAAAAGTGATTAGTAGTACGTAGTACTCCGTATTAGTTTACAGTTTCTTTTAGAAGATCAATTCGCACTGTTGAGGTTAAAATGCAGCTTTGCCTTTTTCATCATCAGAATGATAGAGGCTGAATAAATCGAATGAAGAGAGCATCGGGCCGAATCGTACGTTGAGAGCTAAAAAGTTACCAAGTACTACACGTAATTGCATACACTTTGCCCTTTCTTATATGCTGTATCAAGTTTAAATAATTTGTGTGTAATAATATGGAAACTCTGTTTGTACAAATAAAAATATAGACGGAGCCCCCACCAAAAACAAGAATAGGACAGAAAACTTTCTGAATGGTCACAGTTTGCTTAGGGCCAAGGGTTTCTTTCACTCTTTTAATTAAGCAACTACTACCCTTCTCTTTCATTTACTCTCATTTCACATTTTCTCATTTTTTTTACAAACAAAAGAAAATAAAATAAAATAAAATTGGAAGTTGGGGTGATTGCTTTGTTCTTAAAACAAGTAGAAGAAGACAGCATGTCCAAGCCTGGTGAATATCCGTCCCGCAAGTGCAAATTGTACAAGGCCGGAACCACTGAATTGTTTTTGGCAACTCCAATAAATTAAAGATATATTCTACCAAAATAAATAAATAAATTAAAGATATGTTTTTCCACCCATACCATCAAGATAAAGTGATAAACAGCTCTTGGGCCTTGCCACTAAATATATATTCAATGTCTATCCAAGCCCATAGTTTTGTCAAATCTCTAATGAAGTATTTATTAATTTAAATTCATATGGCTTACCATCTTAAATGGTGTTGGTGAATTCTATTTTTTTTCATTGGGTAAAAATTTGGCCGATATGGACATTATCTTAACCTATAGTATTTTTTGATGAGTTTGGTTCAAATGAAAAAAAAATTTATCCTAATAAATACGAAAAGTGCATTACAAAATATAAAAAGTGCAATTCGAAAAATGTACTATAAAAAAATACGAAAAGTGCACTACAAAGTACGAAAGGTTCAAATGCGAAAAAGTACACTCCGAAGTAGGAAAAGTGCACTACGAACAAGGAAAAGTGCATTTTTTTCATTTTTCAGCATAAGAGTTTTTTCGTTTGAACCAAACTCATTTTTTGATAAGGATGCAAACTTTCTGATAAAAAGTGAGCTGACAATGGACGCAAACATGATGGAGTCTGACAATATAGCCATATATAGAATTACATCAATGAGACACATGAGTAATTATAACCGCCTCAAAATATTAGTACAAAAGAACAAGAATATCTACAACCAACATTTCTATTTGATATGGACAAGACTTGATACCCTTAAGCCCATTAATAACAAATATGCCATCCCCTTCCAATTCTATATTTTGTAAATTTTTGACTTTAGGGTCTTAAATGCATGATATATGACATTAGCTTTTATGTAAAGAGGGTTACAAAAGGAACATCGAAGAGCATTCACATATAGAAATTAGCCTTGATGGTTCCTAAAAATATAGCATGTCGTTGCAGATGAGATATTTTGGGAACCATGTGTAATATTTATATTTTAAAAATTTGGAAATAAACATTAATATTAAAATAACCAGGTATTAGTTTTTCTATCACGAAAGAAATTAGGGATGGACAACATTATCTCAACCGAAGGCTTATTGTAGATGTATTGAGCAGATATGGATCAGCTCCAAGTTCTCGAGCTCCAAGTTTGTGTGATACAAAATAAATCACTTCAACTCCTTGTAGCTCTTTATTTGTTTATGATTGTCCTGATATTGGCAAGGTTGAGGCTCTTGAATCCAACTTGTTAGAACTCATCCAAAGACCTTTCCTTGAATTAAGAATACATAGGGTTGAAATCTGAATTTTCCTGAAATTTTTGAAAACTAATGTGTTTCACTAAGATTAATGGAAGAATGATTGAATTAAAATCGAGTAGAAGAAGACAAAGGTTTCAGACCAAAAGGCGAAATTAAGCTTAGCCAAGCTTAACTCCAATATATAGATCTAACTAATAAAGATGACAAATGAGTTTTTAAGTAACTAGAATGCTTAACCCGTCTGTTGGACGGGGCAAATTTATGCTCTATGTTTATTGTTTGAAAATGAATATATTTTTGATAATCATAAGGTAATTATAACATGTATTGAGTAAATTCTAAATATTATCATATAAAAAGATTAGATAAAAATAAATCGTGAAAATTTTAACTTGAACGAAATAATATTATTTTGTGTATGGTATGTAATATGTTTCTATTTAACTTCTACTATTTTTCCGCAATACCCTCTCGAGCAAAATCTTGTATTGTTCGTTCTTTTCTTGCAAATTGGGTTTTTTTTTGTGTAATAGTGAATGAAATACATATGTAAAAAGTGAAAGACTTATAATGAGAAAAGAGTAGAACATAAAAAATTATACATTAAGAACTTATGTTTTGTTTTGTTCTTGGTAGGAACTTATCTTTTGTTTTTAATGTCAATGGTTGTCTTATCTTTTTTACTTTTATTTGTAATCTCAAAAGTTATAATTTAATGATTTTAAATTACTTATGTAATACCAAAATTTAGATGTTATCATTGTGTTTAATATCAATGATTGCTAACTTAATGGTGTAATGCCAAAGGTTGATATTATGCTTTGTGTATAATACCAAAGGTTGATGTCATATTTTGTGTGTAATACCAAAAGTTGTAAAATTAAGATTGACCATTATTGAGCAAAACATTCTAACTTTAACCTATAGGTCTTAATTTTAAACCTTCCAACTTTATAGTAGTATATAATATAATAAATTTCTAGAAGTAAAAAAAATAATTTGGCAAAATAAAATGCTCTCAAGAAGATTTAAGCTTAAGACTTATGAGTTATTAAGAAGCACCATTACCACTATGCTATAGATGACTTTCTTGAATTTTTATCACCTAAATTTATATTATAGATAAATTTGTAATAAATACTATGACATTTATGTGGCCTTGAAGATAACTTTTAAGTTGTTATGACGATGATACAAACTAAATGCAACTAGGTCAATTGGTGGCACCATTGAATGTGTGATAGCTTGCATATAGATAGTGTTTAGAGAGCATGTTTCGACTAATTTTGCATGGTTTTAGCTAGTTTTAGTTAAGTTTCTTTATTTTAGTAGTTTAGTTAGGAAATTAGGAATATACACTCATTTTGTGCTATTTTACAAATATGAAAGCGAGTGTGGATGGGACGGGGACCGGCTGATTTTGGTGGAAAGTTCGATAAGTATATTCATAATGGAGATTAACTAGTTAAACATATTCATCTCATATATTACTTTTACAATCACAATTGCATTCATACTTTGATTTCAATTTGCATCTTAGATTAAATAACTACTCAAATCATAAAAAAAACCTTCATATTCTTACTTGGCATATAAGTAAACACACTTTTACAGAAGTCTTTGTGTGATCGACCCTTGCTTACCAGCTACATTAGTTTGGTTAAGTTAGGTTCTTTGATAGGTATTAACGATTGCGGAAAATGCCTCATCAAAATTGGGCATCGTTGCCGGGGGACTCGACGTTATTTGTGTGTTTATTTTGTGCTAATCGAGGTGTGAACCTGTCTTATGGTTCATACCCTTTCTACTAATACACCCCCTTTGCTATTCGGTTCAGATATTGACATGACCCTTTTCATATTACGGAAAGAGATTTGCAGTCATTTTCGCACATTACTATTCAATCTTGAAGAGACTAAAGCAACTAAGATGGGTGATCAAACGCTAAGGCAACTAACTGCACCGAATCTGCACAACAACCCCTGGCAGTGTAGTTCCCTGCGTTGGCAAATGGGGTTAAGTTTGAGCTAAAATCCGGTTGATACACCTTCTGCCCCAATTCCATGGGCTGAGCGGTGAGGATCCCAACAAGCATTTGGTTGAATTTCTTACCGTGTGCACGAGCATGAAGTCTATAAACGTTATTGAGGACCAAATCAAGCTAAGGGCCTTTCCTTTCTCTCCCAAGGACCAAACCAATGATTGGTTCTACTACTTAGTCGCGGGAAGTATCGACACATGGGCTAAGATGAAGAAGGCTTTTCTAGAGAAATACTTCCCAACTAAGAGGATCAACGGTCTAAAAAAGAGTATAAGTAACATTAAGCAACACTCTAATGAGACCTTGTACGAGTACTATGAGAGATTCAAGAGGTTGATTTCCAGTTGCCCCTACCATGGGTATTTAGATCAGGATTTGATTTTGTATTTGTTTGGTGGCCTCTTAGATGATGAGTAGTGGATGGTCAATGCAACATGTGGGTGAAACATCCTCAACAAGACCCCTGATGAGGCATTTGATCTATTCACTGAGTTGTATGAGGGCTCAAGACAATTCAACATGACAGTTGGTTCTAGATCAACAAATGTGGTTGTGGCTAATTCATCATTACAAGTTTCTGAGCTGAAAAGTATGATGAAGCAGTTTATGTAGTGGGATGGAAAGCAACAAGTCAAGGCCCATGGAATTTGCTCTAATAATATACAACAAACCGATGCATGTCCTACACTCCAAGAGCCACAAGAGGATGTGAATGCGTTGGGAGGATATGGCCCACCAAGGCCAAGGTATGCTCCAACACCTACAATCCAAGATGGAGGGATCATCCTAATTTGAGGTATGGGAACACGAACAACCAGTAGTACCATCAATAGGATGGTCAACCTCCATATAGATCACCTTTCCAACCCAGACCTCAAGGAGACTATTAGAATCCGTTTATATCCACCGATGAGATGATAAGGACTCTTGCACATAGCATGAACACAGTGATGAAGCGTTGTATGGTCCAATGCCGAATGCGACCGTGACCCTAGGGTTGGATCCCACGTCTTCTAGTTCTGATCCGAGTCCTTCAGTCACACCCCTCAAGTCAATTCTATGTGGTCGTACCCCCATTCCCGGAAGCCTTGAAAGAGAATCGAAAGTTGTAAAGTGAGAAAAAACTCTTCGAGACGTTTAGTAAGTGCGAGGTCAACGTTCTATTATTGAAGTTAATTAAGAGTGTGCCCCGCTATGCTAAAATTTTGAAAGAGTTGTGCACTATTAAGAGAGGTCAAAAGGAGAAGAGAAGAAAGCATGTTAAGGAGAAAGAACATGTGTCTATTGTTCCAAAGCAAATTCCTAAGAAGTGTAGTGACCTTGGAATGTTCATCATCCCATGTGAGATCGGAAGCACCAAGGTCAATGAAGCATTAATTTACTTGGGTGCATCGGTGAACATCATGCCATACTCCTTGAATAAAAAGCTCAATGTAGGTCCCTTGATAAAAATGCCTCTCACAAGAGCACACAAGCTTTGAAAAAGTTACAAAATATCCAAGGAAAATTACATAAAAAAAGCAAACTTAAGCTAAGCACAAAATAAGGCTCAAGGTGCCGGTGGTGAGACCAACAAGAGACTCCAAGCTTCGTCTTCATATTTCGCCGGCGCACTTTGGGTCATTAGGCCTCTTTTGAGCTCATCTTACAATGCTGAGCTCTAGCACAGGTGATTCGACACAAAAATGGCAAAGCGACGGGCTTGGAACTTTGCACCGTGTCGGAAGCATCAATGAGGGGATCTCGGCGCTTGGACGATTCTGGGCACCTTTATTGGGCATTATTGGTGTGATTGGTCCTCATTTGAGGAGTGTAGGGGCCTCCCAAAATATGGTCCGAGAGAACTTGAGAAGTACACGAATGACTTGGCTCTAAAACCCCTCCCGAAGCAAGAAGGGCAAACATGTAGGAACCATAGGAAAGGCATCTAGCCATGGCGTAGCCAAAGAGTTCATGGAGCTACGAGTGATGGTAGAGCGAAGCTTGAATTTTGGAGATGATTCTACAACTTCCTCCACTTTTTCCTTGGAATCAAGCTTCTCTTCAGTTTACATTTGAAGCTCATAAAAGTGCACATTTTCAGTAGAGCATTCCTCAAATTGGTGGGCAAACCCCGCACCTTAGGAGGCAAGGTTAGCCACCTCTTCTTGGTTGATAAGCACCCTTTCTTGAGGCTTTTCCTCCAACCTTTTCTTTCGGAGTTCCAAAACTTCAAATCTAGAACTCAAAGGTTGTGTTGCTTCTTAGATGGCTTGGTTGACGTATTGTTGGATTGATTGGTGAATGGATTGTTGGAATGTCATCATCATAGTTGATATCCGCCTTTTTAGTCGTGTTTTTAGGGTGTGTTTAAGTCTTTTTCTTTAGTTTTGTGTTTTGTTTTGAGTCGTTTGTGTAGGTTTTCGTATTTTCTTAAGATATGGACTCTACATAAGCTTTGGTGGTGTTTTTTTTATAGGTTTTGGAGCTGTTTGGAGCATATTTTAGGAGAAGATGAGAAACCGAAGGAATAAAGCACTCAAGAATGACATGAAGATCAAGTTTGAGCCATGAAAGAAGTTAAGAGACCCGTTATCAAGCCTTAGGATGAAGAATCAAAACAAAAATGAAGGCAAACAACCCCCTAACGAAGGAGATATCTCAGATACAAGGCGGTTTTCAAGGCTGAAGTGGGTCGATAACGACCTTGTGGGGGTCGATAACGAGGTGCTCCGTGTCAGATTCGGCACAATTAATGTATTTTATCCCTTTTAATAGTTTCCTTAGGGGATATATCTTTTAGAAGATTTATTTACTTATAGATAGATTAGTTTTATCTATGTAAACCCTTGTCTTAAATTAGTTTTCCTATCATGCAAGTTTAGGGGAAGGATTCAAGTTAGCTTTAGGGTAGAAGAGAGAGGAGCCGTGAGAGAGAGAAGAGGAGGACGATTTTGTGGAGTTTGCTTGGAGAACAAGTTTGTCTTGGATTCGGCTATAAGCTTTTATTTATTTAATTTAGTTGTCTTCAATTATCATGAGTGAGTAGTCTTTTACTCTAGGGTTGGGGTTAGAAACCCAACATGGTTGTGCATGAATGATGATGTGATGAATGAATTGAATGCTTTTTATCTATTCTTCTACTTGTTTGTGCAAAAGCTTTGATGAAAGTTGAAGTATTTCATGTTCTTAACTTGATTGAAAGAGAAAGTTATGGATTTGAATAGAGATAAAGTTTGAGACAAAAGTTGAGAACTTTATATCGAAATAAGTAGATTAAGTGAATTGATTTAATGAAAGTTGATTGATTTGCTTGTTTATTCAACGAAAGTTGATAACTTTATGTTAAATGCATGATTTTTATGATTCATATTGTTTGAAGTTGCATGATTATGTTGTGGCGGACCCTTATCCTAGATTTTCCCTTATTTGTGAGTCGAGTTTTATTTTCAAGTACCTCGATATCGACCCTGCTCAGGTCGATACCGACTTGCAGATTTTCCCTTGTCTTGCTGTTTACTTAGTTTTTCACCTGAAATTGCACCCCGATATCGACCCTGACAAGGTCGATACCGACCCCTCTTCATGTGTGCTTGTTTGCTTTGTTTTTCTTTGTTCCTTGTTTTGTTTCCTCTTTTACTTTTTAGTTTAGTAATTAGACACAACCTCGCTTCCTGTGGACGATCCTGACTTCGCTATACTCAGCGGGGTCTTGACTATAAATTTATTTGTTGTCAAGTAAAACCCTCTCAACAATAGCCTCCATAGATGCTTGAGTAAGAGCTGGACTAGAGTCTCGACGATCATCCTCATTTTGCCCTGCTTGTGACATGCTTATAAGCACTCAACAAAAAAGATTATCCCAAAAATCACAAATAATGATAAACCACAAGTTCCTCCTAAATCAACCAAGAAAGGGCAACAAAATGCAAGTGCAAGGTCAAGGCAAGGAGTTAGGTATGGCTAGGCAAAGAACAAACCAATACACACACATGCACCCGAACTTAATAAGAAGTTCCTCCTTTTCCGAGTCCGACTTTTTCTTGAAGGTACAATTCTGAATTTTTTTATAGAAAGTGGCAAGCAACCACAACTCAAAACAACAAGCAACAATGCAATTCTTTCAACGTTTAACAACCCGATGTCGTCCCCGTATCTTAAACCAAGTCTATACAAGTCCAAATGCAAGACATGTGCATGGAAAAAGGGAAGGGTCATGGTTGTTTTAAGGTTGGTTCAACAAGGACTCAACCCACACAAGACACACTTAAAGACACCGAACTTGAAAGGCTTTTTCAAAGGGGTTTCGAGGCTTTTCTGTATGAGAATTGAATGGACAACCCTTGGGCTATCTTCTTCAACCTTTGGATGAAAAATCTTGGTTGAAATATGAGATGGACAGTGGACATCAAAACGAGATCGTTTTGCTTCAAAATGAAGATGTGGTATGTAAATCTGAGTTTTAGTTTTATTATTTAATAATTATTTATTAGTTAAATATAACTATTTAGAAATTAATGTGGTATGTATATCCGAGTTTTAGTTTTATTATTTAATAATTATTTATTAGTAAAATATAGTTATTTAGAAATTATTAGGTTTTTTTATAGTTGTTATAATTGTTAAATTAGTTGGATAGAAGTTGTTAGTTTTAATATTTTATCATTGTTAAATAAGTTGAGTAGAAATAGTTTAGGGTTAAAAGTTTATAATTGTTATAATTAATTGTTTTATACCTAATCGTAATTTTATAATCGTTATACTTGAACATTTGTTATATGCAATTAATATTTTAACGCTCTAAATTTTATAATCAATCGTTTACAGTTTCCCGAATTTTCTACCCACTTTGAGTCTGATAATGAGTGGCCGGATCGGAACGTAATGCTAAAATGGGCTAGAGGAATGGGACGAAATTTGAACATGGTGTTGACCATTAAGAATTCTTGGGAAACGAGGGTCCTTTTAGCATGTATGTTGACTAGTGAGTACAAGCCGAAGAAGAAGGGGAAATCTGGCGTTAGTTTGCAGACCTTACAAGTTGGTGATAATCTAAGGGAAAAACCATGTAGTAGGAAGTTTGGCTGTCCGTTCGAGTTGGTTAGACAACGGGACAGGAGGACCAATTGTTGGTGGCTAAGCGTGAAATGCGGTCGCCACAATCACGATCTTTCTACTAGTTTGGAGGGGTATCCTTTTGTCGGCCGCCTGACCGATGAGCAAAAGGAGGGAGCAAGGCTATTAACCCTCGCACATGGTGAATCGAAGTTTGTTTTGACATACTTACGCCAAAAGTGGTCGGACATGACAACATCGATGAGACAGTTGTACACTTTTCGGCATGAGATACTGAAGAAAGAGATGAGTTCAATGACGGTAACTCAATTCTCACTCTATTTCTTAAAGTCAAATGGATACTATCTCGATTATTGAGATGAGGAGGGATGCAACGAGATAATCGACTTTTTCTTTGTCCACCCGAAGTCGTTGAATCTGCTGAAGCTGTTTCCATATGTTATGATTATGGATGCGACATACAAAACAAACATGTAAGTATTTATAATAAAAACGTATTTACTTTGCACATTAAGTGTTGCATGTTAACTTATTCAAATGAATTAACATTTTAGGTACAACATGCCCTTGAGTGAGATGCTAGGGTTTACTTGCACCGGGCACACTTTTTGCATTGGGTTTGCATTTATGGAAAGAGAGACCCAAGATCACTACGAATGGGTGTTATATCAATTGCGGCAGGTGTTCGAAATGGTTGGAAAAATGCCAAAAGTTGTTGTCACTGATCATGATGTTGCCGAGGTTAACGCTATTGCGGTCTTGTTTACAAACGCCAAGCACTTGCTGTGCTGGGTGCATATCCAGCGAAATTGCAAGGCATACGCTCTAGCGAACGAATTTTCTGCGGGGACTGCAGAGTGGTTTGGAAACAAAGCATGTGAACTATTTTGCTCGACGAGTGTAGCAGAGTACGTGGCACGACTTCGTCTACTGCGGAATGGTCATATTGGAATACAACATCCACTCAATCCCTTGTTGTTAGCGTACCTCTAGTGGAATTGGCTTACTCCCTAGCGTGATCACATTGTTAGAGCATACACCGATCATCGTCTCCATTTGCTTACAAGGACCACGAACAGGTAAGCAAATTAATTTTCCGTACGAGGAAAATCCTAAACAGTCTTTGTTGAAGGATTAACGAAATATTTTTCAGGGTCGAGTCCCAACACTCATTGTTGAAGGATTATTTGGAGTCTTCTGTTGGGGGGTTCAACACTGCTTTGAGAAAGATGCACGCCATGGTGAACATTTAGGTGCATACCATTAAGGGAGAGATGGAACGGGACCATACGAGCGAACCGTTGTCCATCAAACAGATGGACGAGCCGCTAAAAACTGTCTTCTCTCGTCTTCCAAGGAAGGTTTCCAACAGTTGTATTGGAGAGTTGTTTGCTCATCTCCGCGCTATATATGACCCAGAAAATGCTTTCCGTTTGTTATGTGATGATGCGTGGTGGACAACGGCCCATGGACTACCTTGCCCTCACCAATTCCTTGCTTGTATCAATGAATGCAAGCCTATTGAGCTTTCGATGATTCATGATTTCTGGAAACAATTGGTGTGGGAAGGCCAAAGGGAGTAGATGAACAGGTGGCCCCTGAATTGTCCTTGGCCAACTTTTGTAAGAACTTCAGTGCTCCATCCCGAATATATATAAGTTTTGAACGATAGTAACACAATTAACAATATTTCAACAAAATTAAAAAAGTTATATGTCGTTCTTACCTGTGGGTGGTCCCAAATATAATGTGCCTTATGGTTGGGATAGTGAGTAAGTAAAGAGGTGTCGACATGGCCACCACCATATCCACCTTCAGGATGCACAGGGAGATCGTAACTTGGGTCATTCGTGTCAACTTCTTCGAGATCAGGATTATCTTGGCCACATGTTTTGTATAGGGGGTCTGGGGAGGCATATGATAACCCTATGGGGTCGTGTAGAGCATAAGTGGCATGGGCGGCTCAGATGGGTACTGGGAGCTAGGGTATTCGGAAGTGGATGGGTACTACGAGCTAGGGTAGTAGGAGGCCAATGGGTAATGGGAGGTCGACGGATAGTGGGAGGCCAACGGGTACTGAGAGGACATGTACTGCGTGTCCGAGTTCAGATAATACAAGAGGAAGAGAAGAGAAAGCAAGAGGAGAAAGAGAAGAGAAAAGGAAGAAAATAGAAGGCAAGAAGAAGAGGATGCACATAGCGGGATTCAAGAGGAGGAAGAAAAGAAGAGAAAAGCAGAGGATGAAGAAAAGAGAAGGTAAGAAGAGGATAAGAGGAAGGAAGAGGAATAAAGAAGAGGAAGAGAAGAAGAGAAAAGCAGAAGTGGAAGAAAATAGAAGGCATGAAGAAGAGGATGCAAAGAGGAGGAATCAAAGAGAATGCAAGAGGAGGAAAAGAGGAAGGATGAGGAAGAGAAGAAGAGGAAGGAAGATGAGGAGGCAAAGAAGAGGATTGAAGAGGAGAAGAGAAAGGAAGAGGAGAAAAATAAGAAAGGAAATGGATGAAGAAACTAAGAGATTGCAGAGGAGTTGAAGAGGGAGCAAGATGAGATCAATAAAAAGAAAGATGATGAAGCAAAGAAAAAAAATGAAGAGGAGTTGAAGAGGATTCAAGAGGGGGTTTGTTCATTGATATTACTTATTTGTTCATTGATATTAATTATTTGTTCATTTGTAGATAATTATTGTTCATAAGTACTAGGACATTGTTCATCAATTTTATATATTTTGTTCATGAATACTATGTGTTTGTACATTTGTAGATCAACAACTAGGACAAGGTACAAGAGTTTGGTTGTAGTTCAATGGACACTCCTGTTTGTGGTAAGAGGTTGGTTGTAGTTCAACGGGGGATGCACATGATAAGAGAATATCCAAGCCATCCGAATGTGTTAAGTCACTATACTTTGAAAGGTGTGTTGTTCTTACTGAAAAAGTATTTGCGGCTTCCAAAAAAAAACTATACGATTGGCTGATACAAGACATGCTAGAGCAAAGGAGATAACAATATGTAGAATAGTAGTTTTTCTTACATATTGCTTTTTTTTCTAGTTGTGTTTATTATAAAATTTGATCATTTTGTTCGATTTTTTTCTGTTTACGCTCCTGTTTTTTTTTTTGTAGAATGGAAGTCTTTAAGATGAATCATGTATCTGCAACAAAAAAAAAAAATTCTTTCAATGGCAGTATGAACTGGAGTGGAAACAAATATCATTGATATTTGGTGTTCTTATCTCAATGTTGTAGAGCAGTTGAAAAGCTACTCAATATCATTGAGGTTTTTTATGCCAACAGAGGATTTGGTATGAATATGTGAAATTATTATTTTATATTGACATTGTCTTTTTTCATGACTTTGAAAATTCCTAATCTAAGTTATACTTAATTTGCAGTTGTTTCCACTGTCAAAGGATTTTAGTGATCAAGAATCCAAAAATTTCTTCAATAATGAAGTTGATTTTACTATTTCTAAATTCAAGGGAATTAATGTGCACAAAGTTGGGCTGGTATGGATTTTAGTTGATTAATGATATATCATATTGTTCATTAATATTTAGTTATTTGTTCACACATCCTTGTTAGTTCATTGAATATACGTTTGTTTGTTCATTAGTACTATCTATTTGTTCATAAATAACAACACTTTGTTCATTAAAAACATTAACTTTTCCTTTTTGTATTAATTAATATAAGGCTTTTTAATGTTGTTTTCCTCTGTATTTTACATTTTGTGTTTCCTATTTGTACTTATTCGCACTACTATTGCATTACCTTAAATGTGAGAGTTCCAAGATTCCACATCATTGACAACTCGATGAAGAAAGTAAGCTTGAAAGCCAAGTATGAACATCTATTTGCTAAATTGGTGAGTTTTATTTGTTATTGAAATTCTAATAGTTTGTTTTTAGAATTGATACATGTGTGTAACATTCAATGTTTTTTTTGTTCTTGTTGTTGTTTTTCAAAGAATGTTCTTTTTCAATCTTTTAGAGGCGCTCAACATGGATGCAAGGGCTGCTTTGTTTACGAATGAGGCTAGGGTTCCTTATGAACGTCTTGAAATAGGATGTAGAGAGAATACAAACAAAAAAAGATTGTGGAATTTTTTTGATGCACCACATGGAAACATATTTTGGCAATGGCTTGTCTAATTGGGATTGTGGACTCAAGAAAGAAGATTCGCAACAACTTGATGATTTGAGGATCAGGTACTACAATGAATTGTTGACCAGTCCATGGAATGATCTCAAGTCACAAACAAAAAAGCTTATTGAAGAGTTTGTTCCTCTCCAACCGACAATCGATTCTCATGTTCTGCCAAAAAAGAAATCAAAGTCCAAGAAGTGAAGTAGAACTTTGTGTGTTGTAGACCTATTGATAGTTTGTGTAATGTGTGTTTTAGTAGTACAATGATTGTGTTGGTTGTAAATATTAGTTGGTTTGATTTGTGTATGTTTTGACAACATAGTTTATGTAGTGTATGGTTTTATTGTTGATGTTGTATGGTATGACATATTATTAGCTTTTTTGTATTTTGTGTATATTATGTCATTTTTCTACTTTAAAATTTGTTCATCAATACTGTTGTATTGATGAACAAATCAACCGTATTTGTTCATCAATACGGTTGATTTGTGATGTCTGCGTTTTTAGCTTTGTTTTAGTATGTTTTTCTAGATTTTTAGGTCTTTTTTAGTTGTGTTTTGTGTGAGTTGTGTGTCTTTTTAGTATAGTTTGCATATTTTGTGAAAAGTATGAAAACTACGCTATTTGTGTGTTTTTGTGTAGGCTTGCGGATTTGGAAGCATTTGAGGATATTGAGGAGAGGAGCATGCCAAGGAAAAAGGAGGAGAAGATATTAGAAGAAAATCCCAAGAAGTCCAAGTGAAGAGTGAAGAATAAACAAGAGAACAAGACAAACTGCAGGCGCGTTATCGATCTTCAATGGGTCGTTACTGAGGCATTCAAGAGTAATTTCCAAAGTCCTACCGACCCTGACAGGGTCGATACCGAGGTCCCTGTGTCGGTAGGATGTGACCGACTTAGTGCAATTAATGATATTATTCCGAGATCTTTTATGTTTAGAAGTTTTTATCTTTAAGGAAACTTTTTAGATAGATGTTTTAGTATAAATATCCTTTGTTTAGACAAGTTTTAGAGGCTCTCTCTCCCTAGTTTTATTTTGGACGTGCGGTTTTAGAGATTGAAAGACAAGATTGTTTCTTGGGGCACAAGGAAGAGAATTGTTTGAGTTTTCTTGTGTTCTAATTTTGTTTTGAAGACATGTTTGTGTTTAAATTCAAGTAAACTTTTAGTTTAATTCAAGTATGTTTTCTTTCAATCTCTTTGTTTGTTTTCTCTCAACCATGAGTAAGTAGTCTTTTATTCTAGGGTTGGGGTTAGAAACCCAACATAGTTGTGCATGAAGCATGATATGATTGAATAAATTGAATGCATTTTATTTAATCTTCTACTTGTTTGTGCTTAAGCTTTGACGCAAGTTGGAGTATTTCATGTTTATAACTTGATTGAAAGAGAAAGTTGTGAACTTGAATAAGAGATAAAGTTTGAAATGAAAGTTGAGAACTTTAGATCAAAATAAGTAGATAAAATGAATTAATTTATGAAAGTTGATTGATTTGCTTGTTTAGTCAAACGAAAGTTGATTGCTTATGTTCAAACGCATGATTTTGATGATTCATATTGTTTGATTGCATAATTATGTTCTGTTGAGACCCTAGTCCTAGATTTTTCTCTCGTTTTTGAGTTGTTCTTAAAACCCAGATATCTCGTTACCGAACTCATACAGGTCGGTACCGAGCTGCAGATCTCTTGTTCGTTTTGTTGTTTACTTAGTTTTTCGTCTTCGTTTGCATCTCGTTATCGACCTTGACAAGGTCGATATCGACCCTATTCAGTGTGTTAGTTTGCTTTGTTTTACTTTTGCTTGCTGTTCCTTTTTCACTTTAGATAGTGATTAGACACAACCTCGCTTCCAGTGGACGAACCTGACTTCCCTGTACTCAGCGAGGTCTTGATTATAAATTTATTTGTTGTCAAGAAACTCTCTCAACAAATTTGTGTCATTGCCGAGGAAGCGATAGTGCTGTTTTTAGTTGCTTTTAGGGTTTGAGAATAGCCCGACCCTATTTTTATTTCTAATTTGTTTGCTTTTGTTTGTGTTCTCAATTTTATGCAACAAGGAAGAAGCCGACTTGTTTTTGAAACTCCCTTATACTATTCTGAGCCTGAGCGTACTCTTCATCGCAGAAGGAGAGAGAACCGAGCAATGGCAACTCTTGAAGAATAGATGGCCGAACTCCGAGCTCAGATGGAGCGGCTCCAAGCTGATAGAGACCGGGATAGGGAACAACGTACTCAACTTAAAGAACAACTAAATGCCATCCCGAGGAATGCTAAGCAATACATGCACCCAGAACTGAGGGTGCCGGAATCAGTAATTGTTCTCCCAGAAATAGAGAAAGCCTTTAAGATCAAATCTCAATTTATATCCTTGATAAAAAGGGCTCAGTTTGAAGGGAAAACCACTGAGTGTCTGATGGAGCATATTAGAAATTTTACTGATTTATGATACACTATTGTTGTTGACGATGTCTCTTTAGAATATGTTCAATTGAAAGCTTTCAAGTGGTCCCTTACAAGAAAGGCCTTGAGCTAGTTAGAGAGCCTACATCTTAGGTCGGTTAGGTCATGGAGGGCTTTGCATGACTTATTCATGACAAAGTTCTTCCCACCTGCTAAAACTACGGAGTTAAGGAAACGCATCACCTCCTACCACCAGCTGCCTAATGAGACCTTTTTGGAGACTTGGGAGAGATTCAAGGAGTTACTTCGACAGTGCCCCACCCATGGGCAACCACTTTATGTGCTCCAAGAGATTTTCTTCCAAGGGATCAATGTTGCAACTAAGGACCACATCAACTTGCACACCAATTGCGGTTTTATTGAGATGGATCCCGATGAAGTGTGGGCATTGCTTGATAAACTCACCAATTATGATACCATGTATGGGACACAGCAGACGCCCCAACCTCAAAGGAGGCTCTACAATCCAAACAGTGATGTTGATCCAGATGTTAAAGCCCAGTTTATGCAAGATGAGATCAACAGATTGAAGAAACAGGTAAGTTTTAAGAAAACCTCTCAGCATTGTCTAGAATGTGGCTCTCAAGCCCATAGTACTTCTGCTTGCACTATCATTGAGCAGGTTAGAGCCACTGAGACCTATACTGATGCTCATTATATGAGAGGTCAATATAGAAACCCGCCTAACAACTATGATAGGACAACAACTATCCCGCTTGGAGAATTACAATCAAGGCCAAGGCCATGCACCTCCACCACAAGATAGGAAGCCCACCCCTTATTGGCCTCCGGGTTATCAAGAGCCTCCTTCTTGGGTGCAAGGCATCCATGATGGAATTAATGGAGTGCGTGCCGACCTCAATAATCAGATGAAAGGTGTATGATATGTTGTATTTTATATAGAATAACTAGGACTAGATAATACATTTTATGTATAAGATTATGTCTTTTTAGAGTTTTAAATGTTAAATTATTAAGAAGACTAAAGATTGAAGATTTGAGCAAAAAGCAGAATTGAAGACAAGAGCGGAAGACAAGTTCGTTGAATTGAAGAGATACAATTCCGCGCTCGTGGAACCTCAATCCGCGCACGCGGAAGGCACCGACTCGACGTTCAGCATTAATACAATTCCGCACTCGCGGAGACCCAATCTGCGTCCGCAGAAGTACACGTTAGCGAAAATCCGAAGCGGCGATTGATCTATCTATCTATCTTATTATATTAGTTTCCTTTTATTTATTATTTAATGTTTTGAGTTGGCTATTTAAGCCATGTTTTTCCCTTTTGTTAGGATAACTTTGAGAGTTATTTTCTACTTTGTTTTGTATTCTCTCTTCTATGGAGAACTAAACCCTTAGATCTTATTCAAGTTGAAGCTTTTCAAACTCAAGTTTATTATGACATTCTTCTATTCAAGTTTATTTCTACAGGTTATTTCAATTCTCTTGGGCATAATTAATATTGATTGTGTTGATTTCTGCTTGTCTGGCACCCTTGTTGGAATTAATACTCTCTATTGCTAGATCTAGGTTTTCTCGTAGCAAAACCTAATCTTTGTAGCAACTCAATTGGTTTAGGACTCGTTGGACTAAAACAATTGAGAAAGAGATTTAAATGCATGTTGATTGTTTGACTCGTTGGAATTCAATTGCATGTATCCTGTATAACCTTGTTCTCATTGCTAATATCCCTATGATTTATGATCATTTCATGAATTGTTTGGATGTTAAGTTTGCATGTCTCATTGCTATGTTTCATATCTGATCGGGATAGGAATAATCAAAAGAAATAACTTGTTTGAATTAATGTTCAATAACTTGATTATGAAAGTGGACACTTGAATATGATTGCTTTCCTTAAATCTGACAAAAACCAAACCTTTGTTTTGTTTAATTACTTTGCTTGCTTTGAAATTCCTAGTTTTAGATTAATAAACCAAAATTCTCCCTTTGTTATTTTCTGAATTGATAATAATATTACTTAGAGTTACAAGTGTCTCTTTGGTACAACCCTGACTTACCAGCTATACTAGTTGAGTAATTAGGGAATTATATTTTGATTTGGCACGACGACTTTCAGCCGTTCAAATTTTGGCACTGTTGCCGGGGACAGTTTTTTTAATTCTATGTTTTTATTGTTACCAACTCTGGTGTGGACCCTAGTTTATGGTCCACACCCGTACTACTGATTATTCTCTTTTGCCTTTTGATTCAGAGATTGAAAGGACCCTTTCTAGGTTGAGACGTGAAGCTCGGAATCTACTCCGTGAATTGCCTTTCAACTTGAATTCTTCTAAAGTTGAGACAATGGGAGATCAGACTTTGAGGCAGCTGACTGCCCCAAATTTTCAAGAATAGCCATTGGCTGTACAGTTCCCTACGGTGAATGAAGGTGTCAAGTTTGAGTTGAAGTGCGGGTTGATCCATCTCTTACCCCAATTCCATGGGTTGGGTGGAGAAGACCCTAACAAGCATCTTGCTGAATTTGATCAGGTCTGCTCTAGTATGAAGCATGCTGATGTAACAGAAGACCAGATCAAGCTGAGGGCGTTTCTTTCTCATTGAAGGATTCAGCCAATGAGTGACTCTATTATCTTTCTCTAGGCTCCATTAATACCTGGACTAAGATGAAAGCAACATTCTTGGAGAAGTATTTTCCAGCCACCAAGCAGAATAGTCTGAAGAAGAGCTTGAGCAATATTGAGCAACAGGCTGGAGAGAGCCTGTATGATTATCATGAGCGCTTCAAGAGGCTATGTTCTAGCTGCCCATATCATGGATACTCTGATCAAGATTTGGTGCTCTATTTCTTTGGTGGACTGTTGGAATATGAACGCAGAATGGTGAATGCAGCTTGTGGTGGAAGCCGGGTGAACAAGACCCCCGCAGATGCCCTTGAGCTCTTTTCTGAGCTATTTGAGAATTCAAGGCAATTCAACAAGAGGACTGGCACTAAAGGAGTCAATGCTATTGACTCCTCATCTTTTGCTGTAAGATCTGAGGTGGTTGAGTTAAAGGATATGATGAAGAGGTTCATGCTTCAAGGAACTCCCCAACAATTGAAGGCATGTGGAATTTGTGCCGACACACTCCACCCTACTAATGCTTGCCCACAAATCCAGGAACCTTAGGCTGAGGTCAATGCTGTAGGAGGTTATGAACCTCCTAAACCTCGTTACGAGCCTTATTCTAACTCATACAGCCTAGGCTGGGCAGCTCATCCAAATCTCAGATATGGGAATCAAAATCAGCCTCAATACAATCAACAAGGAGGAAATCAGCAATACATGCAACCTTATGCTCCAAGACCTCCAGTTCAGAATCAAAACTCCTCCTTCAATGCTAAAGAGATGTTCATAAGACTTTCCAATACGGTTGACCAGGTTGGACAGAACACTCAGGCTATTCTCAAAAACATGGAGACCCAAATCAGTCAACTGGCCACTGTTATGTGTAAATTGGAGGCCAGAGACTCGGGAAAATTGCCATCTCAGCCTCTTAACCCAAGGGAGAATGTGAGTGCTATTACATTGAGGAGTGGAAAAGAGCTGAGTAGGAACGTAGCAAAATCTGAAATTCCGCGCCCGCAGGATGATGTCTGCGACTACGGAAATAAAACTGAGAGCTCCGAATTTCAAAATGAATAGTTCCGCGATAGCGGAACCCCTATCCGCGATCGCGGAGCTGTAACTGAGATGGGTGAAAATTTAATCGAAGAATTCTGCGATCGCAGAGGCCAAATCCACGACCGTGGAATTGTACCTGAACTCGATGATGGCTATACTCGACCTCAGTTCCCTCCAATGAATTCACAAAAGCCAATTCCCCCATTCCCTGAATCACTCAAGGACACAAGGAAGCCCGACAACAACAAGGAGATCTTTGAGACATTCTCCAAGTGTGAGGTAAACATCCCTTTGCTTAATCTGATTAAAAGTGTTCCTAGATTTGCTAAATTTCTAAAAGAGCTTTGCACAAGTAAGAGGAACCAAAAATTAAAAGGGAAACAGAAGGTCAGAATTAGTGAAAGTGTCTCTGTTGTGCTTCAAAACCGTTTGCCTAAGAAGTGTAGTCATCCTGGCATGTTCATTATTCCATGCTGATGTGATCCACCCCGAGGTCAATCAAGATTCCTCTTCACGCTTGTGTCATCACTCTCGAGGGTCATGTTTAATTCCGTTTGCGTCCGAGTCTCTAATAATTGTGTTGTATATATTTATTTATTGTAAATATTTTATATTTTAATTTATTATATGAAAGTAATAAAGAGGTAGTAGGTAAGGTGGTAGGTGAGGTGGTAGGTGAATGTGAACACGAAGGGTTGTTTGTAACCCCATTTTGTGTGCCTATTTATAGGCATTATGTTCTTCTTGTTTAAGGACATTTTGAAACCTAATGAAAATGAAGCTTTGAGTTTTTCTTTGTAGTCTTGATCCACTCGTCCTTAAGGCTAGTGAATCCCCTTGGTTCGTGAGTCATATCGAGCCATCTTTAAGGATGCTTTCAAGGTGAGTCATATCCTTGTTTGAATCCATAGTTTGTGTTGTTGGAGTGAGTCATATCTCGCTAATTCCACATCCATATCCATCACTTCATCTCAAACAAAACCATCCCATTTCAACTCCCTTCCATCGCCACTCCATCAATCTCATTCAAACTCCCACCGAAATCTCTTTTCGGTGGATTCCACAACGCCTCCGTAAAACTGTTATAACTTTCGATCCAAAAGTGATATTGATCTAAATTATTGAGGAATTCAACTAGACTCATAGATATAACTCCTCGAGTTGGAATTACTCAAATCGGAGTCCGGACCAGGGAGAACAATCCAGTTGAAGACAGACCAGTTTTCTTGGGGTTTGTTGTCGAATTCCTTGGAAGTCTAGGGGGCTTGCCTTGCACTGTGGACTTCACGATCCTTGATTCTCATCACATGCATTATTGGTGACACAATGATTAAAAACGCCATGTTAGATTTAGGTGCATCAATTAATGTCATGCCTTCTGCTTTGTTTGAGTCTTTAAAACTTGGCCCTTTACAAGACACTCGAACTGTGTTACAATTGGCTGATCAATCTTGAGTGTGTCCAAAAGGGATAGTAGAGGATGTTGTTGTTAAAGTTAATGGTCTACTTTTCCCTGCTGATTTCTTTGTGTTGGATATGGAGTCAAATAAGCATGATATTCCTATTTTACTAGGAAGACCTTTCTTAAAAATTACCAAATACTCAGATAAATGTGTCTAAAGGATATTTAACAATGGAATTTGATGTAAAAGAAGAAAAATTTGATATATTTAATAATACTTGAGAAATTCCAAATGTCGAGCCAATGCCGTTAAACAAAGGCGCTGTTCGGGAGGCAACCCGAGGTAAGTTTTCTTTGTTTTTGTTTTAGTTTAGATTAGTTTTCCCTTTCAATCTTGCTGGGCTAACATGCAGGTACTAGGTTCGAAAGACCAAATTTTTGGAAATTTTATTTCTCGAACAATTGAAGTACATGAACTGTTATGTCCGGAAGATATAAGTTAAAAAACAATTCCGATGCAGAGTGGGCCCTTTCTGTCCGCCAGCCCTACTCCCTTTACACTCCATCTTCTTTCATCTTCTACCTCTCCTCTTCTATTATTTCTCAAACCTCCATTAAACCAATTTCCACCTATCTTTAACTCTCATTCCATCAATCTTAAAGCCTTACCTAAACACAAACCACCAATCTTTTCCATGCACACCTCAATTTTCCAATCTCCTGAATCTCCATAAACCCCACGATCTTCTCTCCACCCCTTACTTTTCTCACAAACACCTTCATTACCAAGATCACCACAGATCCGTTCCAATGGATTATCATTGTTTTGGTTGAGATTTTTGGAGTCTATTGTGAGAGAGACGCTTGATTATGTCACCAAGGATTTGAGGGACATGTCACTTTCTATTAATGAGATGAGATAGTGGCAGGTTGAGTTCTACATGGGAGGTTGGCATGAATGTTCCCAGTTTTCACTAGGATCAACATAGTGAGTCTTCTGATTTCCTTTTCCTTTACTTTATTCATTTGTCTTTAGTTTCATTGAGGACAATGAAAGGTTTAAGTATGGGGGAGGGAGCACTCACTACTTATCTTAGTTAGTTGTTTTCAGTTGTATTAAGTGTTGTACAGAAAAAAGAGAAAAAATTAAAGGAAAAAAGTCAAAAATTCAAAAAAGACATATAAATCATGTGCTGAGTTGAAAACCTGAAAGAGCGGCTCAGGCAAAATTCAGGGGCCCGGACCGGCATTAGGCTGGGGTAATAAGAGGCTAAAAAGAGTGAAAATGAGTTGGTGAGCACATATATAGAAAAATGAAATGAGCGGTTAGGTGAAAACCCGAAAGGGCACCTAAGCAGAATGAGTGGAAAAAAAAGAGTGCCTAGGATCATTCTTGTTGGGACTTGGGGTTAATTGTTATGGGTTTTTCACTTTGACCTTTGATGCACTATTGTTATGAGTGATAGATTGTGCTAAGATTTCATTGTATGCACTTTCATTCTTTTACTTGGGTTCGGTTTGTGAGCTTATTGTTGAGTGCTTTTAAGTTTTAGATAATTTTCTCCCTTTATTTCTTGTAGACGTTTGTTGCATTGTCTTGCTTGATTTTATTTTTAGCTTACTCAAGGACGAGCAAGGTCTGTCTAAGTATGGGGGAATTTGATATGTTGTATTTTATATAGCATAACTAGGACTAGATAGTACATTTTATGTCTAAGATTAGGTCTTTTTAGAGCTTTAAATGTTAAATTATTAAGAAGACTGAAGATTGAAGATTGAAGATTTGAGCAAAAAGAAGAATTGAAGACAAGAGCGGAAGACAAGTTCGTTGAATTAAAGAGATACAGTTCCGCGCTCGCGGAACCTCAGTCCGCGCACGCAAAAGGCACCGACTTGGCGTTCAATATTAATACTGTTCCGCGCTCGCGGAGACCCAGTCCGCGGAAGTACACGTCAGTGAAGATCTGAGGCGACAATTGATCTATCTATCTATCTTATTATATTAGTTTCCTTTTATTTATTATTTCATGTTTTGAGTTGGCTATTTAAGCCGTGTTTTTCCCTTTTGTTAGGATAACTTTGAGAGTTATTTTCTACTTTGTTTTGTATTCTCTCTTCTATGGAGAACTAAACCCTTAAATCTTATTCAAGTTGAAGCTTTTCAAACTCAAGTTTATTGTGAAATTCTTCTATTCAAGTTTATTTCTACAAGTTATTTCAATTCTGTTGGGCATAATTAATATTCATTGTGTTGATTTCTGCTTGTCTGGCACCCTTGTTAGAATTAGTACTCTCTATTGCTAGATCTAGGTTTTCTCGTAACAAAACCTAATCTTTGTCGATAACGACCCCTCCAGCCCAGGTAAGTCTTCAAAACCGACTGAGCCTCTAGCATGGGATTACCTTGAGGAGGTTTGGAAGATAGAACATGAAGAGCCTATTCTTATCCCGACTGAGCCTACTCCAACGCTCAAGCCACTTCCAGACTCCCTCAGGTATGAATTTGTTGGTCCTAACTCTACCTTCCCTGTTATCATTAATTCTCAATTACATGATGAAGAAGTAGAGAAATTGATTGATGTGTTTAGGACCCATAGAAAAGCCATTGGCTATTCCCTTGATGACATAACTGGCATATCCCCCTCATTGTGCATACATATAATCTACATGGAGGATAATCACAAACCCACCATAGAGCATCAACGTAGATTGAATCCTAACATGAAAGATGTGGTAAAAAAGGAAATATTAAAACTACTTGATACAGGAATTATTTTTCCTATATCGGACAGCCAATGGGTGAGTCTGGTCCATGTCGTCTCTAAAAGAGGGATAGAGGTAGACAAAGCTAAGATTGAGCTTATTGAAAAACTAACTCCCCCTTCTTCTGTTAAAGACGTTAGGAGTTTTCTAGGACATGTTGCCTTCTACAGACGTTTTATTCAGGATTTTTCTAAGATAGCTAAACCATTGACTAACCTACTAATGAAAGATATAGTGTTTGAGTTGTCTCCAAAATGTCTTGAAGCTTTTCACAGGTTAAGAGAAGCCCTTGTCTCCGCTCCTATCATGCAATCCCCAGACTGGACACTTCCCTTCGAGATCATGTGTGATTCCAGCGACTATGCTGTTGGCGCAGTGCTAGGACAACATAAGGATAAGAAGCTCCACGCCATCTACTATGCAAGTAAGACGCTTGATGAAGCGCAGAATAAGTATACCACAACAGAGAAGGAATTCCTAGCTATGGTATTTGCTTTTGAGAAATTATGTTCCTATCTAGTTGGTTCTAAAGTGATTGTTTATATTGACCACGAGGCCGTTAGATATTTAATGGTTAAAAAGGATACCAAACCTAGGCTACTTTGTTGGATGCTCTTGTTACAAGAATTTGACCATCAAATTAGAGACAAGAAGGGAACAGAAAACTTAGTAGTCGATCACTTATCCAGGTTGCTAGTAGAACACATCACGAAGTCCATCAACACCGTGCCAATCAATGACTCCATGCCGGACAAGTACCTCTGATGAAGGATCTTGATGTTGTAAGAGGTGCAAGGCAATCTGAGGAAGACCCAAGCAAAATCTTCAAGAGATAGTGGAACTCGGAGGTTGAACTTTCGTCTGGAATAACAAGGATAGATCTCCCTTGTCCGGACTCGGAATGGGGTGATTCCAACGCCCAGAGTTAGATCTACAAATCTTATTTAATCCCTCAAAATTTCAGATCAATATCACTTGTGGATCGAAAGTTATGACAGTTCCACTGAAAGGCTGTAAGAACCACCGGAATGGAATTGGATGGATACGGGCGGGATATGGACGTGCCTTGAAAGGATATGACGCACCTTCCAAAACACGAACAAGAAAGATCAAACTAGTATATGACTCACCTAGATCAAGCCTTCGAAATTTCTATTGAAAAGAACAAGGAAAAACAATTTCTAAAACAAAGAGACAATGGGATGGCATGTTTGGCTTCAATCTTGTCTACCTAGGAAACTAGAGCCCTAGTGGCTTATAAAGAAAGACCTAAGGGCAAAACTGATATTTGCCTTAAGAAAAGTTTAACAAATAAGAAAATAGACCCAAAATTTCCAAATGTCATAAAACACTCTCACAATTCAAGCAATGAAGCACACAAGTCGTGACCTTCTAACAAGACACGCAAGCCTCACTATTTCATGATGTGATGGCCTTAGCATAGTCACATCATCCTTCCTCCCTTGAAAAAGGATTCGTCCTCGAATCCGAGTGCACTTCCAAGTGAAAATATCTTGAAAACCATAGCTTAGTGGCAACTCTATCCCGAAAGCATAAAAGCAGACACGTCTCATCAAGGCGATCTCCTCGGTGATGCTGGGGATAGTTTTTAGCTCGCACTTGTTCAAGGTCGTTCTATGATCCCCGAACTCCAAATTGAGCAATTCCAAGTCCCATTTTGAGATCAAGAAGTCTACTTTATGTCCTCCAAATTTGAGCAACATTACACCATTGAGTTGAAAGTTACACCATTTTTTCCAAGGTGGCGCAGATTGATCCGAGAAGAAGGTTTCACATTGCTGCAAAAGATGAGAGATGGGTGAGGGAAGATCACCTAATTCTTGAATAGACAACAAAGATTCATGAAAGAGAAGTAGAAAGAAAATTTTACTCCCCTTGATGGTGTGAACAATTTCCTTTGGTTTGGCGAGTCGAATAGTCTTCCCTTTCTCTTCTTTCTTGGTGGGATTCTCCTCATGATATAGGAAGAGCAAACTGGAGGGAACAATAGGGAAAACATCCATCCAGGAGGTAGCAAAAGAATGTATGGAGCTAGGATTGATGGTAGGATGAAGCTTGATTTTAGGAGATAATTCCACAACTTCCTCCACTTTTTCCTTGGAATCAACCTTCTCTTCAGTTTGTGTTGGAGGCTCATGAAGTGGCTCTTTTGAAGTAGCTTCATCCATGAATTTGGAGGTAAGGTTAGCCACAACTTCTTGGATGAGAGGCTCCTCGATTGGCTTTGAAACATCCACCTTAGGTGAAGGTTCAAAGACTTGATGTGGTGGAACCAAGCAAGATGAATGCTCTTTACCTCTCTCTGGGACTCTTTGTGGCTCCAAACTCATTGAAGGAAAATAAGGTAGTTCTTCAAATGTGGCTTGTCCTCTAGGTGATGGATACCAAGGCATGACATTGGCGCCCCTCGTGGAAGCTTAGTCTTGATGATGAAAATCTCAAGCTTAATGATGAAAATCCATGATTTTGTAGCGAGTGTGAAAGATAAATTCTCGTTGACTAGGAAATCTGAGGAAGACCCGAGCAAAATCTTCAAGAGATAGTGGAGGTTGAACTTTCATCTGGAATACCAAGGGTAGATCTCCCTCGTACGGACTTGGAATTGGGTGATTCCAAAGCCCAGAGTTAGATCTACGAGTCTTATTTAACCCCTCAAAATCTCAGATCAATATCACTTGTGGATCGAAAGTTATGACAGTTCCACTAAAAGGATATGAACTAGAAAGATCAAACTAGGATATGACTCCCCTAGATCAAGCCTTCGAAATTTTGATTGAAAAGAACAATAAAAAACAATTTCTAAAACAAAGAGACAAGGGATGGCATGTTTGGCTTCAATCTTGTCTACCTAGGAAACTAGAGCCCGAGTGGCTTATAAAGTAAGACCTAAGGGCAAAACTGACATTTACCTTAGGAAAAGTTTAACAAATAAGAAAATAGACCCAAATTTCCAAATTTCATAAAACACTCTCACAATCCAAGCAATGAACCACACAAGCCGTGGCCTTCTAACAAGACACACAAGCCTCACTATTTCACGATGTGATGGCCTTATCATAGTCACATCAACCTCATGCTGAACGAGGGAGCATAGTGCATTAACGAGGGCCCTACCGACCCTATGGGGGTCGTTATCGGTACCGAAGTGGAAGGGCTCGATACCGAGGCAAGACATCATGTTACCGAGGCAAAGGAGATCATTACCAAGATGATCATTGAAGCACCAGGGTCGATAACGACTATACCTAGTCCGGTAACGACCCATTCAGGTAAGTTTTCTCAACCGAATTCAATTCCTTCTGATTCAAATCTTTTCTTATTTCCTTCTTCTACTAATCTTCCTTCTATCTATGCTATTAGACGGTCAAAAACCCGTTGGTTTGCGGATTTTGCTAACTACATTGTAGGAGGCATGATTCCTGACGGCTTGTCCCTACAAAAGAGGAAGAAGAAGAAGTTCCTTCATGACGTCAAGCAATATTACTGGGATGATCCCTATTTGTTCAAGCAAGGAAGTGATCATATTTTCCGACGTATTGTACCAGAGGAGGAGATAGAGAGTGTGATCCGTCACTATCACATTCTCCCCACAAGTGGCCACGCAAAGGGTTCAAGACCACGGCGAAGATTTTTCAAAGTGGTCTCTACTGGCTAACACATTTTAAAGATGTACAGGAGTTCGTGACGTCTTGTGATGAATGCCATTGCTCCGGGAACATCACTTGGAGATATGAGAACCCGCTCACTGGGATACTAGAGGTCGAGCTTTTCGACATGTGGGGCATATATTTCATGGGACCCTTTCCTTCATCGGGCCCCTATAAGTAGATCCTAGTGGCGGATAACTATGTCTCTAATTGGGTGGAAGCCATCGCTACAAGAAACAATGATGCTAAAACTGTGGCCAAATTTATGAAAACTAACATCTTTCCCAGGTTTAGAGTGCCACGAGTTCTCATTAGTGATGGTGGATCGTATTTCATAGAGAGGAGCTTTGAAGCTCTTTTGGCCAAGTATGGGGTATCACATAGGGTGGCAACGCCCTACCATCCCCAAACTAGCGGCCAAGTGGAGGTTTCAAACCGGCAAATCAAGAGCATTTTAGAGAAGATGTTCTCCCATTCTAGGAAGGATAGGTCATCCAAGCTTGATGATGCTTTATGGGCATACAGAACGGCGTACTAAACACCTCTATCCACCACTCCATAAAACCTAGTTTATGGCAAGGCGTGCCATTTGCTAGTCGAGTTAGAGCATAAAGCATTATGGGCTCTCAAGGAGCTCAACATGGATCTCGACAAGGCCGGAGAAAAAAAGGTTCATGGACTTGCAAGAGATAGAGGAGTTGAGGCTAAGAGCGTATGAGAACGCGGAAATCTACAAGGAGCGTACCAAGATCTGGCATGACAAGAAGTTGGTGCCAAAAACCTATGAAGTTGGCGACAAGGTACTTCTCTTTAACTATAGACTTCGCTTATTTTCAGTGAAGCTAAGATCAAGATGGAGTGGGCCATTCGTGGTCCACCACATATATCCCCATGGAGCGGTGGATCTAGTAGACAACAATGGAACCATCTTCAAGGTCAATGGACATCAGTTGAAGAAATACTATGAGCACGCTGACCCGGATGAGGAAATCTAAGCCACTTGGGCTCTAACATCCTTCGATTAGCTAATGTAAGTTCATCGGGATAACGACGTTAAAAATACCGCTTACGGGAAGCAACCCGCTTTTAGTTTTTTTTTTCTTAGATCTTTTTTCTAAGCTTTCTTTTGACTTGTTTTTAGATTAGGTTATAGATTTTCGGGATAGAATGCCTTGAATAAGTGATACAGGAAAAAGGGCGGAAAATAGAGCAAAAAACGGACTCGGTAAGAATTGCAGGGGGGTCGTTACCGACCCCAAGGGTCAATACTAACCCTTGCAGCATAAACCGAAGAAATCCGAATCCAACCTAGGTACGTCCCCTTTATTCTTGTCTTTTCTTTTCATTTCAAACCTTCCCATCCAAACATATCCCTCTCCCTCATTAACGATACTTCCAAACCCTCACCCTCTCCTTCGCCGACGTTCAATGTCCGAATCACCACGCACCACCGAGTCACCGGAATCCCGCTGTCACGCCCCCATCACTGCTACAGCCGCTGCTAAAATCCCGCCCCAGCCACACTAGCAAAACCGAATCCCACACCCCGGTACCGAGCAAAATTTCCTTGTTCGTTACCGAATCACACACCCTCGTTACCAAACCAAACCTTCTATTTTCTTTCTAATTCTCGGATCTACAGTATGATTTCTCAACCTTCATCTCTTATTTTGAAATTCTTGAGCTTATATGGTGATTTTTGGTTGATTTGCACATCTAGATCTAGATCTAGGTCGAAAATTGTGGTGCTTAAAATTCTTGCCTCTTTGGGTCAAATTGGTGTTGTATATTGATGAAGGATGCTTCTCCATGTTTAGAATTGAATTAGTTTCAATTTATGAGCATGAATTTGCTTGTTCTTGAGTTCTCTAGATCTACACCATGTTTTGGCAATTTTGGCATATTCTGGGTTGGTTTTTGGTTAAGTAGAGGGTGTGTGGTGCTTGATTTTCCTTGAATTGTTGTTGGAAACTTGCTAAAATGAAGCAATTATTGTATTTTTGATGGGTTGAAATCGAAAACCTCGACTCGAAACGATTTTTGAGCTATTGCAGAATCGATATCGACCCCCATAGGGTCGGTACCGACCCTTGTTTAGCCCAAAAAATCAGCATATCCAGGCCCTCGTTACTGACCCTGCAGAACACAAGTTTCTTTATTCTTTTCTTTCCTTAGGATGAATTTCTAGGAGGTAACTTGGCTCATTCATGCTTGATTGATTAACTTTTGATTGATTATGCATAATAGCTTTGTTTTTCTACTTATACGGCATGCAATTATGAGGTTTTGTGTGATTTTAGCATGGTTTTCAAATCAAGTATGGGGTTGTTTAGTTCTTTTGTTTTGTGTGGAGAATTATCTTGGAAATTTTTGAATATGCAGGACTAAATGGCCAATTCAAGCAGGGTAACAAGAAATCCAACAAGAGGGCCAGGAAGCCTAGCCCTCCTTCACCGATTACAATTGAGCTCTACGATGATAGGGAAGAGCATTTGTTTAACAGTGTGATAGTCAAGCCTCACAAGACAAGGTGGTTCTCCAAGTCCCATGCTCAGCAACTTGGCATCTATAGGGACGTGAGGCAAGCTTTTTCCCACATTGGTGCTTCTTACCTTCTCAACGCCAACGAGCCACACTACCTCGTCCTCACGGCCGAGTTCATTTCCACTCTCAAGCTAAGGTAACTTGACAACCCAGAGGCACCGGGAAAAATCACATTCCGGCTTGGGAACGAGCCATATTCTCTTATCTTGAGGGAATTAAACACCCTTCTCGACTTCCCTAGCCCTTACCATGGTTACAAGGCCCCGGATGACTTCAAAGTGGAGGAAACATGGAGGTATATCACAGGGCAAGCTCTTGGCCAAGTCTGTGCGCTTCCGGTCAAGGACATCGCCAACCCTATTTTTCGTATTATCTTGTGGATTTTAAGGAGTACAATCTGGGCCAAGATGGAACATTTAAGGCCGACAAGGAAGGAGGTGGGGTGCCTCCGCACCATGTTGTTCAAGGATCCCTCATCCATGAATTTGGGGTATGAATGGCTCAAGCACGTGGTGGCCATTGGGATGAGGTCCGAGGAGATTTATGTCAAGGGCATGGTCACACGACTTGCTAAGGTATGCGAGATCGACCTCTCTCATTACAACGTAGGGCAATCCCCTCAGTTGTTGGACTCCCAATATTGGTCGTCTTAGGGTATACTCAAGAGAATTGTTGGACTCAAGGGCATGGTCACACGACTTGCTAAGGTATGCGAGATCGACCTCTCTCATTACAACGTAGGGCAATCCCCTCAGTTGTTGGACTCCCAATATTGGTCGTCTTAGGGTATACTCAAGAGAATTGGTGGGGTGCTTATGAAAACGGTTGAAGAGCAACAAGTAGAAGTGACCTCGGAAAAGCTTGAGCTCTTGTACCTTCTCAATTGGTACACAACTTGGACTTCTAAGCCCTTCCCTTTCTCTCTGGGTCCCGAAGATGAGCTGTCATTAAGGAGAAAAGAGTCTCGGTTTCCAATAGATGAAGAGATGCAAGCTGTCGAAGAGGTTGGTAACGAACCATATGGGTTTGGTACCGAGGGGGTGGCACATGCAGACGGGCATCGAGCCAACAGAGCTCGGTATTACCTTGTACAACCCCGTTACCGACCCCTAGTTTCGTCACTTTCACCATGGTACCGAGGGGTACGGGTCCGGTTTTAGGGCGTCTATTGAGCACTACCCGTGCTATAATGTTCACCACCCTAGCGACGACTCTAGCTCTAGCTCCGCACCTCCTCCGTGGGTAAATGACATGGGTCAGAGGATGGATAGGCTGCACAAGGGTCAATATCAGATGTATGAGAGGATGACCCAGTTTCAGGAGTCTTTTGAGCAACATTGGCAGAGTTATGAGCAACAGAGGAGGATAGATGAGCAGCGTTCGCGTGCGAATGAGGATCGTTGGGCGCAGTCTGATGAGCGCTGGACGTCTACTTGTGAGTTCATGACTGCAATGGAGGAGCACTTCCCACCACCACCACAACCTTCGTACTGATTTACTCTCTCTTTCAAGGAAGTCCAAGGATGTTTTCAATCGCTTCAAAGATGATCTTGTGGGTTCGTCTTCTTTTCCCTATTCTTTCTTTAGTTTGCTTTGTTCTTACAGTGGGGACATTGTATGGTTTAAGTATGGGGTAGGGAGGGAAAAAGAAAACTCTTGTCCTGTTTGTATGTTTTCATGTCTTGCTTTGATATCTTTTGTTGGTTCAAGTTGTTTAGTTGCTTTCCTTATAAAGAAAAAAAATGAAACAAATAGAAAAATAGAAAAATCACAAAAAAAATTTAGGACGGATGATACCCTTGTCTTAAAGAGTTCTATGATAGTAATTCCTTGCATGATCATGTAAATCCTCTAGCATGTTTTTGATAAGTGTTCCCTAGCCGACCATGAAAGTTGTTTTTGTGTGAATTTTTAGCTTGTGATGAAATTGAGCACATATGACTTTTAGGTATGAGTTAATTGCAATCCAACAAAAATTGCTACCTTGTGAGTTATTTTTGGCCTTGTAGGGAAAACATCAAGAATCCTTCATCTTTTCTTGTGTGATTTACTCTCCTATTTGTATATTATATCTTGATATTGATATGGTTATTTATTTCTTGAAGCCTATATGAGATATTAGTTCATTACTTGTGGAATTAGAGGATAGAGAACTTATTTTCATTAACCTTATTATTCCCTTATTTACCTTTGCATTATCCTTTCTTTTTGTAGCCAATGCTTTGAGCCTTTAAGCCTATTATTTTTAAGCTCCACAAAAGGGTTCCCTAGCTGATGAAAGCTTGACCCTATCCGGGGATTAGGACTTAGTTGGTTGGGATTGATTTTGTTGAGTTCGTTCAAGAAGAAAGTGGGATGGGTGTTATAGGAGTCTCAAGGATGATTCAAAAGTTGTAAAAATAATTTTTGGCTTGTAAAAGAATGCACAAGTAAGCAAAAGAAAGAAGATGCAGACCTCGTTATCGACCCTAGTAGGTTCGGTATCGACCCTCTCCCAAAAGAAAAAAAACTCAGAAATTTCAGTAGAAATTCAAAACAAAAAAGAGGAGTTTTATGAATAAGTGTAGCAAAGTAATGAAAGAAAAGCCAAGAATTCCTTTATATATGTTTTATCAGACTTAGTTGGGATTTTGGGTTGATGAAAAAGGAAAAGAGTGTGCATAATGATAGAGAGTTAGGTATGATGTTTTGAAAAGTTTTGGTGAGATGTGTTGAGAAGTTTAGGAGTCTTGATTCCCGGATTTTTAGCACAACATAGCCAAAATATCTTCATACCTTATTGTTATTACCAAGCCCGATTACAACCCAGCCGAATGGAAGCTTCTATGAAGTTTTTCATTGAGCCTAAGTTTTCTTGATAATTCTGCTTGTTTTGACATCTTTGGTAGAAAGATTGGTAATATAAGTAAGAATATCTATGAGTTTTTGCACTTAGGATTGAGTTGAGAGTTGTTACTAAAAGCCTAAAAACATGAGAGTTGAGTGAAACACATATTCCTTGTGAGGTTGGATTGTGATTGCTTGTGCTTATTGGTTGCTTATACATGTGTAATGACATTTAAGTCACTTGTCTAATTTTCACTTGTACTGAAGTTGCTTTTTGATAAGGGCTATTACTTGATAGATGTGTTGATAGTTTTGATTTATGTTTAGTGATTGCTTGAGGACAAGCAAGTTCAAGTATGGGGTATTTTGATGTCCGTGTTTTTTGCTTTGTTTAAGTATGTTTTTTTAGGTTTTTAGGTCTTTTTTAGTTCTATTTTGTGTGAGTTGTGTGTCTTTTTAGTATAGTTTGCATATTTTGTGAAAAGTATGGAAACTACGCTATTTGTATTTTTTTGTGTAGGCTTTGAAGCGGATTTGGAAGCATTTGAGGATCTTGAGGAGAGGAGCATGCCAAGGAAAATGGAGGAGAAGACATTAGAAGAAAATCCCAAGAAGTCCAAGTGAAGAGTGAAGAAAAAACAAGAGAACAAGACAAACTGCAGGCTCGTTATCGATCTTCAATGGGTCATCACCGAGGCATTCAAGGGTAATTTCCAGAGTCCAACCGACCCTGACGGGGTCGATACCGAGGTCCCCATGTCGGTAGGACGTGACCGATTTAGTGCAATTAATGATATTATTTCGAGATCTTTTATGTTTAGAAGTTTTTATCTTTAAGAAACTTTTTAGATAGATGTTTTAGTATAAATACCCTTTGTTTAGACAAGTTTTAGAGGCTCTCTCTCCCTAGTTTTATTTTGGACGTGCGGTTTTAGATATTGAAAGACAAGATTGTTGCTTAGGGCACAAGGAAGAGAATTGTTTGAGTTTTCTTGTGTTCTAAGTTTTGTTTTGAAGACAAGTTTGTGTTTAAACTCAAGTAAGCTTTTAGTTTAATTCAAGTATCTTTTCTTTCAATCTCTTTGTTTGTTTTCTCTCAACCATGAGTGAGTAGTCTTTTATTCTAGGGTTGGGGTTAGAAACCCAACATAGTTGTGCATGAATGATGATATGATTGAATGAATTGAATGCCTTTTATCTATTCTACTTGTTTGTGCTTAAGCTTTGACGAAAGTTGGAGTATTTCATCTTTATAACTTGATCGAAAGAGAAAGTTGTGAACTTGAATAAGAGATAAAGTTTGAAACGAAAGTTGAGAACTTTAGATCAAAATAAGTAGCTAAAGTGAATTAATTTATGAAAGTTGATTGATTTGCTTGTTTATTCAAACGAAAGTTGATTGCTTATGTTCACAGGCATGGTTTTTATGATTCATATTGTTTGATTGCATAATTATGTTGTGGTGAGACCCTAGTCCTAGATTTTTCTCTCGGTTGTGAGTTGATCTTAAAACCCAGGTACCTCGTTACCGAACTCGTACAGGTCGGTACCGAGCTGCAAATCTCTTGTTCATTTCGTTGTTTACTTAGTTTTTTGTCTTCGTTTGCATCTCGATATCGACCTTGTCGTTTGCATCTCGTTATCGACCTTGACAAGGTCGATATCGACCCCTTTCAGTGTGTTATTTTGCTTTGTTTTGCTTTTGTTTGTCGTTCCTTTTGCACTTTAGATAGAGATTAGACACAACCTCGCTTCCCGTGGACAAACCTGACTCACCTGTACTCAGCGGGGTCTTGATTATAAATTTATTTATTGTCAAGAAACCCTCTCAACAATTTGTTCATCAATATGGTGTATTTGTTCATCAATACGGTTGTTTTGTTCATCAATACGGGTGATTTGTTCATTCATATACAAAATTTGTTATTCAAAATGTAGTACAATTTTTAAGCCCCCTCCATACAACACTTTTGGTGTTTTTGTTCAAGAGTTTTAAGTTTGTTCATTAATTTAAGGGTTTTGTTCATCATAAAGTTTTATTTGTTCATGAATAAAAAAAATTGTCCATACAATTTTTAAGGGTTTGTTCTATTTGTGCATCAATAATTATTCATTGAAGAATAAAAAAATTGTGCATTATTACAGTAAATTTGTTTATTACTACCCGATCGTTGTTCATCAATACCAATAATTTGTTCATTCATATATGAATACTATCCATTTCACCATAATGCAACAATTATGCATCAAAAATCAAATAATAATGAAAGAACTAATTGGAAACATTGTTGCATGTCCTATTGTTGTGTCCAAGCTTCTTGCATTTTGCACAAGCCATTTGCTCCTTTTTTGCTTTATTCATTGCATTCTCTTTACCTCTCATAATACACTGTTCTTTCTTCTTGCCCTTTGTTACTGCTCGTTCAGGATGGTGTACTTCAATAACACTCAGTATGTTTCCCAAGAACGTTTGAATTGAACCTATGCCTTCTTGACGTAGATGATTCCCCCACCTAATATGCTAATATAGGATTCCTTTTTTTTCCCTTCAAGACACTTATTAACTCATTGAGGTGTTTTGTGTTGTCCCCTATGAAATTAATGCAAGAATGTACCTCACCCAACAAATCAGTATGGGGGAAGTGTGATGAAAGGTAGAAGGAAAGACAACTCTAGTGTAAAAGTTGAGAAAAAATGGAGATGAAGAATAAGTTGGAAAAAAGTGTTGAAAGAAAAAAAATTGAGCTTCAAAGAAGTAGTACGTCTTCATAAGATGAGAAAAGAGTTGAGAAAAAAAGAAACAAAAGAGCTTAAGTGTGTGAATGGAGTTGGGTTTAGTTAGTTCTTTGTCCCGGATTTAGCACCACAAGACCAAAAATGATTCCTTCCAATTTCTCTTTACCTTGGCCCCATTTCAACCCTTGAAAAGACCTCATGATTTTTGTTATGTGTTTGGTCCATAGCGGTGGAGAATTAGAAGGTTGACGCAAGCATATGGTAGTCTAGTTTTTCATTATTGATTTGAGTGAAATGCACGTCCATTACACACTCGAGTGAGAGTGCAAACACATTACCCTTGGTGAGGTCTAAAATGGATGATTGATCTTTGCTCTATGCTTAATCAATTGCATGCTATGATATCTTGGTTAAGTTGTGATTATATGTTGAATTGCTCTATTGATTATGAGATGGATGCGTGATTAAAATGTTGTGGCGTGACTTGGATCTACTTCTTGCTTGAGGACAAGCAAGGTTTAAGCATGGGGGAATTTGATAGCTTGCATATAGGTAGTGTTTAGGATTCATGTTTACGTTTCTTTTGCATTATTTTTAGGTAGTTTTAGTTAGTTTCTTTAGTGTCTTAGTTTGTCTAGGAGTTTTGGGTTTTTGCACTTGTTCTTATTGTTTTACAGATCTTAAGGTGAACAAGTGTGAGCGGAATGGAAACTGAGGTTGGACGAGGCAACAAGGTGGAGCTCGCACTACTACACAAGTGGTATTTTATCCCCGATGTTTTTTTTAATTCATCCCTGATATAGGCTAAAACAAGTCTGGGATAAATGCTGAGGGTATAATAGATCAAATATCCCTGATATGGAAAAACATACCAGGGATATTAGATTGGCTTCTTTCAATAAAAAAAACCAACCTGATATCCCTGACATATAAATACACGCCAGGGATATTAGAGTTGTTTTAATTTATAAAAAAAAAACTTCTCTAATATCCCAGGCATAAAAATTCAAGCCCGGGATATTAGAGTTTTTTTTTTAAAAAAATAATATTCATTAAAATCAATTTTGCCTTTCAATATTTCAATTGAACAAATGCACACCTCAGTTGTAACTTTCCATTATAAATAAGAACAAATGCACAGATGTACACTTCAATTGTAACTTTCTTGTGCATCGTGAGACCTTGAACCATAACTAAGTAGCACACAGGAAACTATTTGAGCAAATTATGTATTCATAACATATGACCAGCAATACATAAACTTATAAACTTCAATTACATCTCCATTCATCATGGTCAATGGAAATCAATACATATTGCGGACGACACTATAATAAATGGAAAAAAGAGCATCACATTGTAACAAATTTGTTAGTTCTAGCACGAACACCGCGACTTGTACACAACCTATTTAGTAAGCCAACTTGCAGTGAATGGCACATGCCTAAACTCGGTCTAACACAACCTATTCAGTAAGTTATGGGAGAAAATATCAAGAATCTTCCAACCGAAAACTAGTTAACATTAGGTATACTGACAAATTCAACTTGTACACATTCAACTTGCTATCGTTTTGAAAAATGCATCCACATTATATCCTCCAGGTCATGAAGCTCCTTTTTCTTATTTTCACCATTTTCTAGCTAGGATTTTCCCATCTACAATAATATCAAGATAACATAGATGAGCTTACTTAATACTTACCTTTGGCCATGATTGAAGACGAACGACATACACACCAAGTAATACCATTCAGTATTCGAAAGATCTTCAGGAGACAATGCAGTTGAAGGCCTTTTAGCTTGTGGGTTGGTTTCTCCAGCTAAGAAAGACTCATAAAGTTCCCTTAATTTCTCACTTCTTTGCAAACCCAACTGAGTTACATCAAATTCCACAACTTGGATTGTTTTCCTTGTCTTGATTTCTCCATTGTAGTACCCTTCACTCCATTCCAACAACCTGGAATAGCAAATTTTCAATTCATTGGTCATGATAGCTACCAAACTGATACAAAATTACAACCATAAAAGTTTTGCAGCAGATGATAGCAAGAAGCAGTACCAGCACTCAAACTAGTACTAAAGTGCTTCTAATTTTAGTTTGAAGATAACTAATCTGGACCACTATTATTTTTGGGCTAGTAATTAATGAAATGACACCAGAGAGTAATAATGCCTTGAATAGGAGATTATCAATTACTACATTTTTTTCTCCCCTCAAGTATGCAAGTGAAAGCACTAAGATTACTTCTCATTACAATTTAATGAAACAAAGGTAGACTGACATTAACCTAGATTGAACATTAATTAATTAACCCTAAATGAAACATTTCCATCTTTTGAAAAATACCAAAATTGAATGAGAAATTATGTTCATAAAGAAGAACAAAGAGGGAGATAGAGAGATTATTAGCGTAAGAAAGGGAACCTTGGATCAGAAGAGGAAATTGACAAGAAAATAGAGTAGCTCCACTGGATGCTTCTCACATCAACAACAAACTGTTTTCAAAGGTTTTGGTATTTTTCAGAATCCATGGCTCAAATGGTATCTTTCAGCAAACAATATTTTCACAAATTATGGGAGAAAATACGATTGCGCCAGCAGCACAAAACAAGTGAAAATTTGGATCTTTCTCAATTGAGAAAATAAAACCATGGTTGACATAGAGACATTAGGAACAAAACTCAATTCAGAAGGACAAGTTCAAACCGATCAATTTTGGAGACGAATTTGTAGAATTTGACGAGGCGAAGAAGATATGCAGCCGGTGAAGAATTCGATTACTTTCTCCCGAGTCCGTCGTTCCATCCTGATTCTCTCTCTGGTAGGGTTGTCAATTACCCACGGGTGATCGACCCACCCGCTTAACCCACCCGAAATAAACGGGTGAAAACCCAATTAAAGCGGGTGACGGGCGAAACGGGTTATGGGTCGGATATGGGTGGGATTTTATCACCCAATAACCCGACCCGTCAACCAACCCATCACCCGTTTCACCCAAACCACCCGTTTCACCCATTTCGGTCAATAATTTATAATATATATGGGCCCTTAAAATCACATATATAAATTATTTTGGGCCTTTGATAAAAGCCCATTTATTTGTCTAAAATGAATATTGCCTCAGTCTGTAACTTCGTTTGAAGGATGATGGATGCAGATTTGGACCTTTTGGAGCTATCGGTTATAGATGGAGCTCTCAGTTGACATTATTATTTTATATTTTTATACATCTTTGACTTTATGTTATGGTATTTGTTTTGTAACCCATCTTCACTCCATTTTGCTTATTTGGTTTGATTTTATTTATGTATGTATTATGGATATTTATAACTTTAGCTTATGTATGACAATTTAGTTATATACTTATATATATAATACAACACTTATACAGGTGAACGGGTCACCCATATAACCAGCGGGTGACGGGTGGTTTGGGTGATGGGTATAATATTTCACGGGTGATGGGTGGGTCGGATGGGGCATTTTAACTTGCGGGTCGGGTGGTGGAAGTGCTCCACCCACCCATAAACCGACCCATTGACAGCCCTACTTGTTGGTTCCGTCCTGATTTACTCTCTCCATCCTGATTCTCTCTATTTGGTTCCGTATTGATTCTCTATCTATGGTTCCGTTCTGATTCACTCTCTCCGTCCTGATTCTCTCTATCTGGTTCCGTCTTGATTCTCTCCCTCTCTCGTTCCTTCCTAAGTCGGTTCGCCGCCCTAGATGCCCCTTCGAATTTGAGAGGAGAGATTTTGAGACTAGGGTTTTTTTAGGGATTGAGATAAGGAAGTCAGGTTTCTAAGGGATTGAGGTAATGGAAATCATTTTTATGACTGGAATATCTTCAGACTTGGGGTTTTTTATACTTTTAATACCTGGCGTGTTACTTTTTGCATGGTCAAGGATATTTGCTCTACTTTTTATCCCTGGCGCGTCACTTTTTATCTCCATCAGGGATATTTGATTTTGCATTTTTAATACTATGTTATCAAATATATCCGGCGTTTTAAAAAATCATCCAGGATACTTGATTTTCACCAGCTTAAAAGAAAAGGAAAAATATTTTTTTCTAATATCTTACCTTATTTTATCCCTGATAAAAACCACCCGTGATATTATACCTAGAGATAAATGTTATTCGTGTAGTAGTGTCGGACGAGTTATGCAAGTCAATTTTGATGATCATTAAGGCCCAAGAGGTTGTGGGAAAAGAACGCTTGAATTCGGGCCATCCATTGGAGTTGTTGGTTCGACACCTCTGTCTTGTAAGGCTTCATTCGAGAGCTATAATGGTCTGATGAAGTTGATTTTGGTATGATTGGAAAGTTAATTCAAAGATCTACAATTCATGTTTTACTTCGAGTTCAAATTCCAACTCGAAGGGAGTCAAAACAGTTCCTGAAGTGTCACCTGAATCCTGAACCAAGGGTATGACGTGACCTACTGGAGAGGATTTGCACTGGCAGCGATCGCCGCCAAAAGGCAGCGGGTGCCGCCTTTTCCTGAACGCGAGATTCAGTTCCCCGTGTTGTACTATATCTTAGTATTATTATATTAGGTTTATATCTTTCGTACATATGTTGTTTAGACCTAGTTTCCTACTTTATATTAGGGTTTTAGAGAGGAGGAACTCTCATATCTATCATTCATACTTTTCAATCTAAGTTTTACATATTCTCTATGGAGAACTAAGCCTCTTTGCTTAATTAGACATTTGAAGCATCGTTTTGATTAAAGTTGTGAGATTTCTAATTCCTTATCTATTGCTTGGATTTAATCTTCTCTCTTGCTTGAATTTCTATGATTTATTTCAATAGTTTCTAGCCTGATCAACTAGGGTTTGTTGTTATTGAATTTATTGCTAGATCTAGAGTGTTACTGGTTGAGTATCTCTAGTTCGAAGTAGCAACTGCATTGTACTAGTATCTGTTTGTGCTAGTCACATGCAGAAGAGATTTGGTTTACATTGTAGGGTAAAAGGTGGTTGTTTTATACTAGAATTGTATTCTAATAAATTCCTATCCTTATTGTTGCTATTAAACTGAATCATTGTTGGTTTCATGGTTGTTTAATTAGTTATAACTAATAGTATTTGGTTGTGTTGTTAGTTAGAATTGAAAAGGAATTGGAAAATCCATTGCATGAGATATTTAGGTGAAATCAATGATCAACTTGTTATACGATTGTGGATATTTATTTGCATAAGCTATCTTCCCAAATATTGTTATTCACAAACTTTGTTATTCACAAACTTTGTTAATCTGTTAGTTTTGCATGCTTAGAAGTTTTTATAATACAAAACACCCCCAATTTTTCTCGGATGTGCTACACGCCAGCAACCTCGGAGTTATCCTTCAAAGTCACCCAAGGCTTTACAGTAACAAAACTTAAATACAAAATTCATTATAAATGAATATATATTATAAATATGGTAATAATCCGTTATTTACGTTAATGATCAAAACTTAATAAATGTGGGCTCTCATCCTTCAACTCCGGTGCTTTGAACTCTGATGTCCCATATAGGGACGGGTGACACCAGCCGGCCATGCAAAAGAAAGAAAGCGGTTGGGCTAGTCTTATGAAAGACTAAGCAAGTGGAATATTGTGAGTGGTTCTTGTGGTTGTATTAAAACACTAACATTGAAATCCGCATGAAAAACGGTCAATGTTAGCACTAAAATACTTCCACGGGAAGGAAAAAAAATGCATATGAAGAGACATGACACCACGGGACCATGGTTCCATAAGTAAGTATGAGGTTTGTTGGGAACGTTTAATTATTACACACAAAAGTTTTGAAAAGCCTCTGTCAACTAATCGACTCTACGACCAACCTCACCAAATACGTGTTGTCTGAATTCAGATTGGAAAGAAGACTTTTCACAGTCGGGAGAAAGAGTGGTTTTCCAAGTTGTAGTCACCACCCTGGTTCATTAATTATGTGCATTGGGCACTTAATCTTATATTAATTACAAAATGATACATTCAAGTTGGTGGCTTTTAATCGACATGCGAATTCGTCAAAGATCAGGGCTCATATGTCTTAAAAGATAAGAGAGGGTTCTTATGTCCCAAAGGCACTTAGCTAAGGTGCAACACTCCTGAATGCGATAGAGCGAGTCGGTCATGACCAAGCACTAGAATATAATTCCATCTAGTGCGAAAATGTTATAAAGAGGAGTTCAGAGCAACTATGACTCACCCCCTAGGTACTACGCTAATCCACAACAAGTCTCAACCGTGACGATAAACACACAATGCCACAATCATCGAGACCTAATCAATATCTAGCGCAACCTAGCAATAATATCTAAATGGTAATAACAAGGTCATTAATTATATAACTGTAAATAAACCAAAGTTCATTATTAGCAAACAAGTGTTCCCAACAAGGTTTTAAACATAATATGAAAAGTCATGCTTAAACAAAAATGCAAGCGAACCAACCACTTGCCTTGATTCGAAGGCGAATGAACGAATTGACTTAGACAAGATCGAGATCCAAATATTGAGTTCTCCTTCCTGCTTTAATCACAAAAGTAACAAAGTAAATTGTAATTTATTTTATGTTACTTTATAAAGATTGGATCTTTCCTCCATAAGGTTTTTTAAGTTAATAAATTCATATAAACTCGTATCTTTTACATTAAAAACTTTCCAAATATTAATGTAAGCTATCTTAGGTTGTCATAATATATCTCATGTCAACCTATTAGTTTATATAAACACTTATAATATATGCATAAGCACAATTATGTATTTATACAAAAATATTACCCAAATAGTATAAGTCTTGTAAATTATTTTCTATAAATCATACACAACTCATTAATTGTTTATAAAATTTTAAAATAATATGTAAATGAGAAAATGACTAATATTCTGATTTTACATACTTATAAGATTAATATTACATTACTCCTACATTTATCATAATTTCCAACCCTTTACATTAGAGTTGTCAAAAGCTGACCAAACCCGCTAACCCAACCCGAATCGCCCGATAATTTTAGGGTCAAGACCCGAAAATTTGAACTTGAAACCCGAAATCAACCGAACCCGATAGAACCCAAAACCCGTTGGGTTGATCGATTTAGTATATGTACAGAATTTTTAAAATTTATTTTGAAAATTATAATATATTTTATTATTAAAATAAATAAAAATAATATATTATAATTAAATATTATTATTTAATTAAAAATTGATTTTAATAATCATAAAAAAGGATATTTTAGACTCGCTAGTCAACCCGAACCGACCGAAAACCCGCTACAACCCGACCCGATTGACCTGTGACCCCCTAACAAAACTGAACCCGATTTAAACCGAACCCGAACTCGCCCGACGCGACCTGATTGACAAGTCTACTTTACATAAACATGAACTAATTCACTTATAAAATCATACTTTGATATTATAACTATTTATAACTTTTATAAATATGTAAAAATAGATTACAAATCCATATTAATGTTAATTTCAATTAGGAGTAATTTCAATTAGGAGTACAAATACATTACAAATACATTACAAATCCAAAACAATTAAAACGAAATTAAAAAGAAAGTAAACGTGGGTTGTACAAAAACTGAAAATAAGGGAGAAGAAGAGTCGACCAACGGTTTTGGGGCTCCTCGGGATGACAGTTCTTGCGGCGGCACGGCTCGGGAGCGGCGACAGTTGGATGTCCACGACACCAGCTTTCTACTGTCGCCAATGGCGGAGATGGTCAAAAGGCGGCGAAAGACGGTGGCGAACAGCGGAACACGAGTAGCCAATGCTCTATTTTTACTAGGTAGGTCAGCTAGCTTCGATCGGGTTTTTGGAGGTTTTTGAATGGGAAGAAATAATGGGTGCTCATATCTATTTATAGGGGAGGATTAGGGGTTCGCATATCTTCATCTCCAAGAAAAATCCCGGCCAAAACGATCCTTGATTCGAGGGAAAATTATATCTTAACCCGAAAACGTGTTTAACCAAACATCTTATCTTTTAGCTTCGATTTAGATAGGATTTTCTCAAAACTTCACCTAGTTTGTTGAGGCATTGTGTAGATAACTTCTAGAGAATTATCCCGGTTCTTTTGGAATTGAATTTGGATAAGAAACAAGTTCGAATCGGGCTTTACAAGATCGATTCCTCCTTGAAAGAAAAACAGAACGGGATGTAGGATATTTCTGTCCATTTATACGTGGGTACCCATTATTTAAGGGTAATTATGAAAAATGCCCAAGTTTTCTAATCTCAACCATTTCCGCCACTTTTTGAACAATAAAGTTAGGGAAATTCCGTTTGGTATGAGTTTTGTGCGTTTTCGAGTGGTGCCCAAAAAAAAACTTAATCCGAGAAATATCCCCGAGCTTTTGAAAAATTTCGGGCCGTGCCCTTACTTAAATATACTCCCAACTTCCGTTTACAATCATATTTTTAAAAAAAGGAAAAGAAATTTTCAATTTTTTATACCTTTTACTACATCAAAATAATAGAATGCGGGATAAAAAAAAGTTAAAAAGCCCTCTCTTAGAACTACTGGGTGAACTGTGAATGTCATCATCGTGAACAGCCACTACTGGAAATCATCCGGTTGAGGGCGAGCAGCCTTGCGCGGTGGACGGATGACTGCGCGCGGTGGACGGACGACGATTGCACGGTGGAGGGACGGACGTCGCTTGGTAGTGGACGAACGAAGATTTAGGGCTAAAGTTCCAGGTATTTCTTCTTTCGATTTAGGGCTTTTTTTGCAATTGGTGTGTTAATAATTGATGTTAGGGCAATTTAGGGTATGCATTAGTTGATTGATACTCTCAATAGATGTTTTTAGACTTTTGCAATTGGTGTTTATGCTCAATTTGAAATTAGGGTTTGAAATTGTAATTAGGGTTTTTTATTTTCCAACCCTAATTTAAAATTAGGCGTTTTAGCTACTTTTAATTCGTTGATTTCTTGCTTATATAATTTCAGTAAAGTGCATAAGAATACCTTGAAAAAATGGAAAAGTTGAACTAGTCTTAGTAAAGTGCTTATATAATTTCAGTAAATTGAACTAGTCTGATTGAAAGCAACTAATTATAAGGTCTCAGCTGGATTGAAAGCAACTAATAACTAGTCTGGATTGAAAGCAACTAATTACAAAAATGAACTAACTTGTTAAAAAGCAACTCCATTGCTCTCTAGCCTACATATATCTTTCGGCTCCAATGTTATACAAGGTCTCAGCTGAAACAAATTCAATTCTGTTTCAATGATAAAACTTGTTATTATTTTGTTATTTATGTTATGTTGTGGTTATGAAATGCAGTATGGGAGACAAGAAGGTATTAAGAATGCGTTCCAAGGCTGCCGACTACTTCGATATTGTAATTGATGACCCTGACAAGTCGAGTATGTTGGATGTTTTTATTGAGCTGTTAGAAGAGGCTGTAAAACAGAGGTTGCATCTTCCAGAAAATCCGAGTTTATGGTATATGCAAAGTCATAAGTTGGAGAGGGATAGTAACTTAAACAAGAAGTCTAGTCTTTTCCACCTCAGTTTTTACTGTCTAGCACACACAAGCACACAATGGAGCCAATTTTCACGATGAAGCAACTGTGATCACAAATTGTTTCAACCATATTTGCAAGTCCTCCAAAACCACTCTTCTAGCTAAATGGAGGAAAGGTGATCTTGCTTCTCAAATATGCCTACAAGCCACTTGTTTTATCTGGTTAATGTCATCTTGAGTGATCTTCATGTTAGAGGCTAGCTACCACTTTTGTAAAGGCTCTCATGGTGTTGATTTTGTACATCCTCTTATCTCAATACAGAATTCACATTGCTTAAAAAAATAGAGTATGTTTTACACGGGCCTCTACAAATTGATAAACAAGCCACATGTAAATTCAAGTACAAAAATAATTAAACCAAAAAGCTTCTACAACTGTTATGTGACACTCTAAATCTCAGTCAAAAGATGAGATCAAGAATTCCATTTGAAAGAGAATCCAAAGCTACACATTGAACTTTCAAACAGGATTGACATTCCAAACAAAGTTCGGTCATATCCAGATGTATGAAGTATACAAATAGTGAGATATAAATGTATCTATTTAATCCATAGATAAAAGGAAATTCTTGCAGTAGCAAGATCCATTAAAAAGTAGCAAGATCCATTACAAAATCTTTTGTTCACTTATGAATAATGACAAATAATAAGACAAATAATAAGTGTTGTAAAGTGTATACAAATTTAGGATGTTAAAAGATTCTCCAAAGAGATGCTTGTGGCCACAGAAAAAGAAGAATGTGCTTGTGTTTGCACGTAGAGAAGTAATTCCACACATAAATGCCATACAAAACTTCACCCAGGGGACATTGATGGATCCCCTGGCAAGGCTAGTCAATGATAGAAACTTCTGAGATAACTTTTGCTCCTCTTCCTTTAGCAATGTAAAGTCCTATATGATGCATTAAATCCTGCAACAGAAAGACAGAAATACTTGTAAGATGATTTTGAAAGTGCAAAGAAGCATGTTGAGAAAGATGCTCTGGGCAAAAAAAATTATGATGCATCCAGATACTGCATTACTTTGATATGGAAGATACATAACTTTCAAGTTCTGGTGTACCATCTTGTTTTGAAAAAAAAAATCCAAAGTTCAAATGCAGATCAGAAAAATATTTGAGTACAATTTTCAGTACTCAAATCAAAACAAGGAACATAGAGGATTTGGAAACTCATGCTATAGCAATGGATTGTTTGATATGGAAGCACCAGCCTGTATTCAATCGTTCAAATGTTCAAATCAGGACTGGAAAGATCAAATTTTATCAAGAACTTCACAAGAGCAGCTTTAAGCTCATCAGAGAACCCATATGGCATATTATCGAGAACTCTCCAGGCAAGATCAAATTTTATAAATTTCTTTTATATAAAGTGAAGGCCTGAGATTAAGTGGTAAGGAAGAGGCTTTGAACAAACTCCAAAATATTATAGCCAAAATCATGGTTGAAAACGCACATTATGAAGCTTTTCTTCCATGAGATTTCATATAAAATGTTGAGGTCCACAGCAACAGCAGACAATAATAAATTTGACCAACTAATTTGGATCTGTTGAGCTTCTGACTTTTTTGTTTTCACGTTGAAAAATTCTTTCTGTTTACGTGTTATTTGGCACTAAATCCCCAATTTAAGGTGTTTTAATGCTAAAACCCTAAATCCCCAATTTAAACTCAAGATCGATCTACCCAAAATTGAACACCAATCAACAAAATTGTACTTTATATCTCCTTAACTTTAACCATTAACACATCATTTGCAAAAAAAACCCTAAATCGAAAGAAGAAATACCTTAAAACTTCGCCCTAAATCTTCGTTTGTCCACTGACAAACCAAGTGACGCCCGTCCCCCGCCAAGCGAAGTCCGTCCGTCCACCGCACAATTGTCGTCCGTCCACCGCGAAAGGCCGCGCAATCGTCGTGCCTCCTCCGGCGGCCATCCACGTCGCCCTTCGCCCAGTGCCCTCTCTTTTTCGTTGTGATGGTGGTATAACGTAAAATTGACTATTTCTTTTCCTTTTTTTTAAAAGAATTTCTTTTTATTTTTTTAAAAATATGATTGTAAACGGAAGTTGGGAGTATATTTAAGTAAGGGCACGGGCCGGAATTTTTCAAAATCTCGGGGGTATTTCTCGGATTAAGTTTTTTTTTGGGCACCACTTGGAAAAGCATAAAACTCAGGGGTACCAGACGGAATTTCCCATAAAGTTATATAATTATGATTATTCTTCGATAGTATATATGTCAAATTTATTATTTGAATTATATACATATAAGTCAATGTTACTTGCTCACATAATTTATTGAATTATTTTTCCCTATAAGTTATATTTATTTAATGTTCTTCTTATACAAGAGAGAACAAAATAAACTATAATGGTTCATATATAATTAGAAAAATAATATAATAATATTCTTCTTTGTTTTTGAAAAAGAGTAGCATTATAAAAGATAAAACATGTCTCCTTATGGATTCGACCCTGACTTACTAAAGACTACAGTTTTTAGGATAGTTTGAACTCTTTTGTATAACCGTGATTGCATGACATAATCACCGTTATCAGATTGGATAGTTCTTTTCTTAACATTTTCTTAATATTTACGAGTGTCATCAATTTTGAAGAGCATGCAAGTAGAGAATGTGAGGAGCAATTTAATTTTACAATGTGTTTAGCCTATTAGCTCAAAAGATAGAGCATTTTCCTTAAGGAAAAATAATGTGTGTTCAAATCCCACATAGGCTTTTTTTTATGATAGCACATATTTGGTTTGCATTTTCCTCGAGAAAGTGATGACAGTGATGACAATGATGACAATGATGACAATGATGATAGCGATGACAATGATGATAATGATGATAATTTATGTGTCATCTTTTTGATTATGACACATATTTGATGACATTAAAAACCATAATTTGTGATGACACTTTTTTGATGATGACACAAATTTGGCTTGCATTTGATGACACTTTTTTTGATGTCAAATATAATTGATAATGCAAAAAAATTATATGTGATGACAATTGTTTGATGACACTTTGAGTAATGACACATTTTGATGACACTAGAAAAAATTGCACGTGATGACACAAATTTGATGACACTTTAAACGATGATACTAAAAAATTATATGTGATGACACAATAAATGTTAAATGGGACGACACATATTTGATGACAACTTTGTTTTTTATGTGGTGATGACGGTTGTTTCTATGTGGTTGAATGTCATCAAGGTCCTTTAAGTACATTTGATGACACTTGATGACAATATTTTATGATACTTGATGACAATTGTTTGTCATCAAGACCCTTTTAATGACAAAAAAATGAATGTCCTTTAAATGATGACACTAAAAAATTATATGTGATGACACATATTTGATGACAACTTTGTTTTTTATGTGTGATGATAGTGGTTTTTATGTTGTTGAATGACTTTGATTATACTTTTTGTCATCAAAAAGTTGTCATCAAAACATTTTGATGATACTTTTTAACTTTGATTACACTTTTTGTCATCAAAAAATTGTCATCAAGGCAATTGATGACAACGATGAAAAATTTTGATGACAATTTTTTATGATGACACAAATTTATTATGCGTTTGATGACACTTTTTTATGACAAATATAATTGATGACGCTAAAACATTATACGTAATGATTGATGACACTAAAAAATTAAACGTGATGATACATATTTGATGACAACTTTTTTTATGTGTGATGATGATTGTTTTTATGTGGTTGAATTCCTTTGATGATACTTTTTTCATCAAAAAGTTGTCATCAAGACATTTTGATGACACTTTTTACCTTTGATTACACTTTTTGTCATCAAAAAATTATCATCAAGTCATTTGATGATACTTTTTGTTATCAAAAAATTATGATGATGGTGATGAAAGTGATTATTGTGATGAAGGTCAACGACGGTCAATGGTCGGTCAACGACCAAGTCAACTCGGTCAACTAATAGAGAGAGAAGGTTGGGTGGGGTGGGGTTTTTGCTATGTACCTAATTTTTTGCCTTTTCTTACAAATGTCTAAGTATGTTTTTTTTTTCTATTTACATAATTCATACTTGTCTTAATTTAAAAAAGATATGTGACTCAAAAAATATGAGAAATATATGCTTTATAAATATATAATTAGAAATGTATAAAATTAAGGTTAATTTAGAAACCCATATTATATGGTTATTGCTATGTAAATATTGCACAAGTATAACAACGGGTGATTGAAACTTGAAAAAAAAAATCGCGACTATATAAATATTTACGGTATGACCGTTTATAGCTATGTACAAAGGAGCTAAAAATCCTAATCCGAACTAGACAATTCATAAAAGACAAATCTTCAAATTCGATTACATTTTATGGCCATTTATTTAGAGATGCAAACAGACTGGTTAAAACAGTATAGATCCCATTTATTCCCATAACCCAAATCCCTCTACAATATAAACACATATATGAAAATTGCAATCTCTTTTGAACTGTACAATCAATTTCTCTGATCCAATCCTTCTCATGATCTCATCCCATTAGATAGAAATCGATCAGATGAAGGAGTGTTCATTAACCTAACTCAAACTTTGAGGATGATGAGGGCAAAAAGGTGCTTAAACTAGCTTCTTATCTACAATGGCTACTCATGCCTGATATATGATTGCCTCGGATTGCTCATTAGAAACCTCGTATATGACCCAACAGGATCCCGATCTTGCCTTGTAATCGAATTCAGACCTATAATCCTTTCAAAAGTTAGAACCTTGCGACGCAAGTAACACGAATCACGAACTTGATTATGAATCGAAACGAATGAGTTTGATAAATTGAAACAATCAATTTTGATAGTTCAATCAGATTGGCTCTAACGCTAAATCTGATTGATTAACTAGAATGATCTTTAACAATCAATTCTAGAACAATCTCAATTGACTAAGTCAATCAACCAAAGTTAAACAAACAAAGAAGAGAAAAATCGAGAGATTGAGTTGAGGATGATCGGATGATGGATGAAGATGTTGATCTCGAATTGCAAGCAAACAATATCACACGTGTGTCTTTTTGGAGCCCAAGAGATAGATTAAACCAATTTGGATTTAATCTCTCTCAAGCTGATTTTATTTAACTGAAATTGCAAAGTATTTAAAGACAATACAAAGCTGATCCTTGGAGAGCAAGGCACACACATGGTCGGACATAGTAGGGGTAAATCAGTCCATGTCTTGCTTCCAAAGATAATATAAAATAAAGTAGATGCAACTAACTAGATCCCCTTTAATTAAATAAATCAAATAGAGATTTATATGACTTATTTAATTAAGGAAACTATCCTAACAAACTTAAAAAGATAACAAAAGATAGGAGAGAGATTATCAACCAACTAACATATGTCTATGGTCGAAATCTCCAATTATTCTAGAATAAAAACATCCATAAATAAAATAAATAAAGATAGAAATTTAAACAAAAGATAAGATTCCCGTAAGACTTGAACAACTCTCAGTAAAACCCATTTTTCGGCCCTTTTCTGTTGGATTCTGAATTTTATGTAAACTACAAAGTTGTAGAATTGTTAATTATCTTTCCAACGCATATTTAACGGACTTGAGATGAATTTTCTAGCCCAAGTTATGACCAGTTTACTGAGCACTGTTTTCCATTTGATGGACTTCTTACTTTCCGAACTTTTGTGACTTGATTCTCTTCCTTGCTGGCCTTGGACGCCATGGATGTATATTTTGAAGAGATAGTATCAAGTCATTGAAATTATCCTTGTACTTGAATGCTCGAGACCTTGGAAAAGGTCTTGGTATTGGCTTCTTAGACACCTTCTTTGCAAGCGTATTCTTCATGGTCCTTTGATCGCTATCAATGTCGAACATGTCCATGTCTGAAAAATGCATCCTTGGAAGTAGATAAACTGATTTGATCCTTCAAAAGAGAGTTTCAAGCCAACAATTACTGCCTTACACTCATAATCTGCAAAAAATATGGCTTAAAATCAACATTCATGTAGCAACCCAATTCACAATTTTTTTTGAGAGGAAACCCAATTCACAATTAGCTTCTTATGGAAAGCAACAAAGGCATGGAAAGGGGAATTTGGAGAAATAAAATAAGTAGTTTTGAAATTTTAATTCTTTAGCTCTCGAACAACACTATGAATCATATCTAATATTCTATACAAACTAATCGATATCCATTTGGAAGCCACAAAATAAGGTTCAAACCTATAAATCAAATCTACCTTCATAATAAGAATATAGCCATCAGTTATTGATAAATCATTTACTTGATGCAAACATAAACAATTGAGCATAAGAACTTCAAAAATCAAAGAAGATGAATGTGACCACTTCTAGATAGGTCAAAGAACATGCAATCCATTAGAGAAACAAAGCTTGAAAGTCTGATTTATGCTCCAATTAATAAAAATGGGAACAAAGAAGTATTGGTAGTGTTAATTTGTTTTTCATAGTAGAAGGTCAATATCTATTTCAAATCTTGCAAAATTTGAGGAGACTAGGTTCAAAAAATATTGGGAAAAAAACGAAGTAAGAATGAGCAATTGAAGAGCTAAGCATGAAAACATAGCAAGGCATAATGGAATGCCACTTCTAGATATTGAACCTTGTTGAGACTGTATTTCTTTAGATATTGTTGTTGAAATACAGAGCTAAAGTAATGGTGTTGTAGATGAGATAAGACCAGTTCTTAGTCAAATTCGATACCATAAAATCGATATTCAATACCACCACATTGCAATTAGAAGTAAAATTCCATCAAAAACACAAGCCTAAATGAAAGAGTTCAATCTCTTTAATTCGCACCAACATTGTGATTTTCTATCACAATAACTAACATTAATTATATTAGAACCCTAATTTTGAAAATCGAAAATAAACAAAGGGAAGGCGTGTGACCAACTTCTCTCCATATAAAATATGGAAAGAAGAGCCAATTTACGTATGCACTTCTCTCTCTGCAGAAATTGGAGAAATCACGTTTTGTTGTTTGATTGGTGACTTGCATAAGATCGAGCTCCTTTAGGGGAGAGGTTTCCACAGCTGCATGAGGTGGTTTCAGATCATTTTGATTGCAAGGAGATCATGTATGAGCGGTTCCAAATCTAGACAGAGAAAAACATGGTTAATAATTGTTCTGGACATGGATTGAATTTGAGATTGCAAGGAGAACAATTTGACATTGAATTTGAGCATTAAAGAGAAGGAGAAGAAATTGTTGCAAAGAGAAATTGAAAACCTAATAGAAGAAGTGAACGTGGGTGAATGTGGATGTTAAAATATAGTAAATGAGTACATAATGTCGGGGTAAAAAGGTTAAATATAAAAAGAAAAGAAAAGAAGGAAGTCTTACTTCGCTAATTGGTTAGTATTAGGGGTGTCCAAACCCGGTTAATCGAAATTCGGTTAACCATGATTTCGGTTAGTTAAAATCATGAACCGAAACCGAAGCGTGAATCCCGGTTAACCAATTTTCGGTTCGGTTTTCTCGGTTAACCGATAACCGTTTATGTAATTTTACCTTAAATAATTATGACTAAAATAATAAAATTTGAATAAAAAAAGTGATCAAGCAAGACTTTTATTTTAAATATGTACTTATATCACATTGTTTTGGTTGTTGTAAACAAATATCGAAAGTATATACTATATTGTGTGGAATCCAACATTGTGTATATTAATTTTTATCCCATCAAATTTAATAAGCAACTCTTATAATGAGAAGTGAAAAAATAGTGTGTAAAATGTTAAAATTGAAGAAAGAAAGACTCAAACTACATTAACACCTTAAAAATCATAGAGTTTAACCACTAAATAAATCAAAGATAACTAATATTTGAAAAAAATATTAATATATTTTCGGTTTTTGGTTAACCGTTATATGTAAACTCTTGAACCAAGACCGAACCGATAATATTTTTGCTTCGGTTAACCAAACCGAAATTTCAAAAAAAGTTGGTTTGGTTAACCTAAAAAATAATCGATTTTTCGGTTTCGGTTTTTTATGGAAACCCCTAGTTATTATGATACATATGTGATCTTTTTTGAATTATTTTATCTTTATGTTTATTTGGGAATAACGTTTTTTTGCCCCTGGGCATTTGGTGTGTGGTTGGGTCTTCTCCCAATGTGTACCACGTCTTGGGTTCGAGCCTTGCTGGTGGCACATGTGAATTATTTCACTTGTGGGCAAGATAGCTCCCTTTGGCACATGCCTTTGTGTTGAGGAACGCCACCATTGCTACGTCCCGCGATTTACCCCCTCCTCGTGGCCCATGGAAGGGTGCCAGGAGGCACGGGACTAGTCGACACCGCTCCCTGCAAAGCCGGTTCGAGCCCCGGAAACCCGAGACCAAAAAAAATAGAATAACTTTTTTTACACTTATTTTTGTTAATATTTTATATTTCAATTACATATTATAAATTATTATTTTAATATAGTGGTGATGTGGTGCAAGGTGGTGACAGAAATTGTTACCGCTTTAGTTATTGGTAATAGAATAGATAGATAGATTCATGAAATCTATAAAATATAAATGCTTCACACAAGAAATAAAAGCAAGGTTATTTAGACTATTCACACAAAGCAAGTAATTGATTTAGCAGAGCAAGTATGGGAACTTGCCTTAATCGATTAGATAAATCGAGATGTCTGGAAATTGGCTTCAGGATTCCGAGGAATGGATATCGCCTTCGATAGCGAGCAACGATGCACTAAATAATACGGAAATGTTTAATTAATTTAATGATTTAATTAAACGAAAATATAAGAATTAAACTTATGAAAATCAATAAATATAAATCCTATATTTATTAAATAATTTTAATAATTAACCTATCAAATTATTTGTGATGAAAAATATATACCGAACGGGACAGAATTGAAATGGAGGAGTCGCCTTCAACCCTGTGTACGTTACTGTTCACGGTTGCACATACCCCACCTCAGTTTCTGGCTCGCTGATGATGCTACAAACCACGAAACAAAGTGGAGTCAGAGATGTTGGAACAGTGACATCGATACGGAGCTGATGGAGTTGATGGCATCGTAAAATATTCTCGGACGAGGGAGAAATCGCCAAAACACTAAGACGACACATGTCTTGTTTTTCGCTACGCAGGTCCGTCCGTTTTAATCAGGTTTTTGGAGGGCTTCGTTGATGAGAAAATTAATGGGTCTATAGTGTATCAAAAGGATTTTTCATGAAGATTCTGAATATGGCTTCAAATTTAGGATTTGATGCACGAATTAAGACAAGTCTGAGTTGAATGAGACAGATGAGTTATAGGTTTTCGTTTGTATCTATAGAAAATCGAGCAAGTTAGACCTCTATTTATAGAGCTTCTTGTTCATGGAGCTTAAGCAATTGAAGATTCAAAATTTTCTTTCAAAAGTTAGCCACAATCGTGGCTTAGAATGATCTGAAATCAGATTTGGGTTGAATCCATTAAGGGAAGAAAAATGAAAAAGGAAGAGGAAGGAGGAAGAAGAATGACGTTGGGGCCTTATTTTTTGGCTATTTATGATTTTGGCCCCTCTTGTTTTCACTTAGACAAAGATACCTTTTACACCTCAATTTTTTAGAATAATTTCTTTCCAAAAATAATATTACACACATAATTTTTTTAATAAATAAAGATTATTCTTTTTATTCAACCTTATCTTCAAAGAATAACTTATTAATAAAAATTATTTATCCTTAAAATATAATCTCCTAAAGATATGGGAATCTTATAGATTCTAAAATAATTTAATTTATAAAATTTGATATCCTTTTAATCAAAATAATTAATTATTATTTTGAAGTATGAAAACTCATTAAAATTATTAAGTATTTACTCTATAACAATACATTCTAATTTCGTTAATTTCTAGAATATATTATAACGGAAATTAAATAATTGTTCAATATGTTATAAGACTTAAAAACATTTGGGTTAGGTGCATTTATCCAAAAAAACTTAATATAAGTTATTTGCTAACTTTTTATTTCATAAAATAAAGCAATTATAATTTTTAATAATGTCACATATAATTTATTATAATTAACAGAAGTTACATAATTATCCTTCTAGAAGATAGGGATATTACACTTTGATCATTTGGGTGGATTATTTAGCATGCCAAACTCTCTTATTAATTAGGAAGTGGAATAAATTAAATTGTAACGATTTAATAATAATTATTATCATTACGTAATAATTAAAATAATTATTATGAACAAATAGTAATTACCAATTTATATTTTTATAGAAGAGAAGGATAGTACAGTGGCGGTTCAAGACGGTTATGCCCAAGGGAGGAGAGGTTTTGAAGGTTTTTGTCGCCTGCCTTGCTTTCCTCTCATGTTGCCATGTGTCATCAAGGGTGCGCCTGATACGTGATAACCTTCGGGATGAAGATGATCAGGACAAGAATTGCCAAGGGTATGGATTTTGGATTCAAACACTTAAAATTCAGATTTCAAGAACACAATAATAATTGAAGAAGATTGTGGTTTGGATGAAGAAGCGAGAAACACCTTAGCCAATGTGCCTCACTTTAATTTCATCATAACTATAGTAGTCAAGGTAGTAATCAACAGCTCGCTCCCATGCCAAGTAATCATCCGGTCCATGTTCTCCAGAAAAAAGCTCAATCTTGGGAGGTCTTTGTACCCTTGGAGTTGGATAAACATCATAATATGGATCACACCAATACATCTTAATCTTGGCGAGACGCTGGACGAATGATACCACTTGATATCTCGTGATATCGCTGGCTTTGATACCAATTGATACGTGATCACCTCGGATTACTCCTCGTTGATCAAGTATTTAACCACACAGGATCTCGATCTTGCTAGTAAAAAAATTTCCAACTTGATTAGCCTTCAAAGTTAATAACTTGATGTACAAAAAACTCGAATTATGAAGGAGAATGAATCTGATTTGAAGAGTTAAGATAATTAAAGAGATAGTTCAATTGCTTTAACTAGGTTTGATCTTTAACAATCAAACTAGAACTAACTTAATTAACCAAATTAACAAACCAAATCTAAAATTGAAAGAAAAGGAATTTGTGATGATGATCATAGAGATTGAATGCTTGAACAATAGTTGCTTTAATGGCCCAAAAACTAGATAAACCAATAGGGGTTTATCTAATTCAGGCTCCCTTTTATTGAATGAAAATAACAAGGTATTTAAAGGGAATACAAAAGAGTCTCCTTGGAGAGCAAGTAGCAAGGTGGCCAACCCTAGAGGGGTATGATGGACCTTTTGCTTGCCTCACAAGATAATCTAATATATTCCTAAAACTCCTATCTAAGTCCCCTTACCATAAATAAATCAAATAAATAATTATCTGACTTATTTAGATACGAAAACAAAAAAAAACTGATCCTAAAACTCAAAAATATATAAATAATAGGGAAAATTGCACTTAACCACCCTTTATCTTACACTTGTTACATTTAACCACCCCTTATATTTTTTTCTACAAATAACCACCCCTTATATGTAATTATGTTGCATATAGCCACCCTTTGACAGAAAACATTATATTTTCTATTAAATATAGTAAAAGACATTTTTACCCTTCTTTTTCTATTTTATTTACAAAATAAATCCTAGATTTCATTCAAAAACCATGAACACTGAATCACCGGAAAATGAACAAATCAAATGCCATATTCAAATCCTAAAAAAAACCTACTCAGATTTATATGATACAAAATTCCCAAACAAACAAAATACAAATAACTAGCTAGTAGTATTCATCAGAACAATGTAAGAATCTAAGTAGAGACTTTAGTCTTCGGCATCTGTAGACATTATGCAAATGAAAAAAAGAATGAAATATTCAATTCACCAAATTAATACAAACCGATAACAAATTGACATTGTGTTTGGTGACACCGATTTCCACCCGTTTAGAGATGACTACCTATGCCTGCCTTAAAGGTACAATAATGGTCGTTTTTCTAGCGGTCTTCTTGGTTTCCTCCTTGGCAGCCGCCGTCGCCGCATGATGGAGACAACAAACGGCACCGGAGAAGCGGGTCTCTTCACCCTAGCAACGGTCGACGAAGGATCTCGCTCTTCCGGAGGGAGATTTTCGGCCGATGAAAACTTCTTCTATGTAAGCTTTCAGATCTGGTTTTTGTGGTTAGGAGTATTCTCGTTCTCGTCGCCAATACTTCTCTTCCATGGCTCCCTTTCGTTGATTTTTTTTGAAGGTTTCAACCATCTTAGCATTATAAACATTTTAGAGATCGAATTCAAGTTGTTTGAGAGGAAAGAGAGGTGAGATCCATTGAATCGTCGGAATCGGAGGTTGGTTGGATGACAAAATCGCGGCTAGTGGATGGGATCTGAGTGACTAGAGGGTTAGAGTTTTCCATTGAAAGGATGACGGCTGACAACAGGGTAAAGTTATTGACCTGAAAGAGATGAGGGTTTATGGTTTTTTTGTAAATAAAATAAAAAGAAGGTTAAAAACATCATTTATTATATTTAACAGAAAAAATAACATTTTCTGTCAAAGGGTGGTTATATGCAACATAATTACATATAAGGGGTGGTCATTTGTAGAAAAAATATAAGGGGTGGTTAAATGTAACAAGTGTAAGATAAAGGGTGGTTAAGTGCAATTTTCCCTAAATAATAATAAAGAAAGATATATTTTAGTCCTAACAAACTCCTATGGCCGAAATTATCAAAAATATAATATCTAGAAATAGATAGAATTAAAACTAAAGATAAGATTCTCGTAAGACTTGAACAACTCTCAGTAAATTGCAATTTTCGCCTCTTTCATGTTAGATTCTGGATTCGACTTAAACTACAAAGTTGTATATCTTTTAATTATCTATCCCACATAATTTGAACGAACTTGAGATCAATTTTCTATCTCACGTTATGACCATTATACTGAGCATTGTTTTTAATTCGACGGACTTCTTAACTTTCCGAACTTTCATGACTTCATCCTCTTCCTGGTGGCCTTGGACGCCATTGATGAACATAATCAAAAAATAATATGGAATCCATGAAAACCTTCTTAAACTTAAATGCTCAGGACCTTAATAAAGGTCTTGGAGTTTGGCCTCTGTTCAACTTTGACGAATCATTGACTTGGATCCTTCCTTGATCTGTATCATTCTCCCCCACTTGGCCTCAAATCGTCCTTGATTCGAGGTTGTATGTAGATGCAATGGGAGATTCATCAATTAACAAAATCAATTCAGAAAAAGACGGACATGTGGAAGTTTTCAAGCTAGATTCTAAGATAGGTATTGCTTGTATGACTGAATTTGATGCGAGGTCGATGGCCAATGGCTCTTCATCAAGAGTAAGATTCTCTTGATAAACTTCATTTAATACTATCAGTTCGCCACATGAATCAGGAGCAATCACTGCGTCTCCAATAAGTTCATCTTGAATGAACATTTGCTCCTCTTGATGCAAAGACTCCTCAGACATGTCTAAAGACTCGCACTTGCGATTAGGGCAAATATTATCAAGATGGCATCTTCCTTGACACAAGAAGCAATGAAGATCTCGTGCTTGAATCAAGGATCGGATTGGAGCTCTCTTTTGGAAAGCATGAGAACAAGCTTCTCTATATCGTCTATGCAACTCTTCATCATTTGTAACATAAATCTTTCGCATTACAAACTTCAATTGGTCCCAGTTTGCAATTGGGATCAAACCTTGATGTCTTCTAGATTGACATATCCATAACAAAAAAACGGGCAGAACCAACAAGGTAGTTGGTGAACCAGGGAAGGATATCTCATTCATCATAACCATAATCGCAATTATCATAAATATATTATCTAGAAATAGAGGACGAATGGGTCGGCATTTTTGGGCTCTTATTTTTGGACAAAGCTCAAAAGTATCATCCTTATCCATTTGACAGTTACGTAGTGGTTATCGATATATACAAGCGGTTACTTTTCTTGTTGGACATTTTTAGGCCGAATTTTGGGTCTTTTTGGACTCCATGGTCGACGCCCCTTGCCTATAAAAGGTATGACATGGGCGTTTATTTTTGACATGATCGAATTAGAGAAACTCCATCCCAATATTTGTGTTTACTTGGACAAATTCAAATTCACAAGTCGTTCTTGCAAGTTCCTTACCCAAATCGTAAGAGAGTGGTAGTTTTGTCTCACAAGAGTTTTGGTAGTAACCTTGGGCAAGAAAACGACCAAATATTTTTGTAGGAAAGATCATGGATCGACTCTACCATATAGCAAATCATATCGCACCTAACCCAATAACATCCAAAAAATAAACAAACACTTCCTCCTCCAATTTCGTGTCTCATTCACACCCTAAACTAAACCCTAATCTAATTCCACAACCCAAAACCATGTCTTCCAAACCAAATCAAATGTCTAACAATACCGACCCTAATCAAAGTATTGTTACTCGTTCCAAAAAAAAGAACCCAAAACCATAGCCTAAGCTCTAAAATATCTCGATTGGAGAACCGCAATGCAAATGGAATATGATGCCTTATGTTCGAATCAAACTTGGTCTTTGGTTTCACTTTCTCGATACTACAATCTTGTGGGATGCAAGTAGGTGTTTCACACAATGTTCAATCCAAATGGCTCAATTGAGAAACACAAAGCTCGTCTTGTTTCTAAAGGTTTTCATCAGCAACCAAGATGGGAATATCATGAAATGTTTAGCCCCGTGTTAAACCCGTCACTCTTCATGTCATTCTCACATTAGCCATCTTCAAGGAATGATATCTTCGCCAACTCGATGTCAACAATGCCTTCTTATAAGGTACACTAAAAGAAGACGTCTATATACCAACCACTCTATTTTCTCAACAAAGACTTTCCAACACATGGCTGCAAGTTGCGGAAAGCTCTTTATGGTCTCAAGTAAACCCCAAGCGCATGGTACAATGAATTCAAGACCTACTTGCTTCGACTTGGCTTCATCAACTCCGTAGCCGATGCATCCTTGTTCATTTTCCAACAAGCACAAGTCCTCATTTTTCTACTTGTATATTTTGACGATGTCATCATCTCCAATAACATGGATGTCTCGGTCACTCGTCTCATCACTCATCTCTCTACAAAGTTTTCTCTAAAAGATCTTAAAAAGCTCTCATATTTTCTTGGGGGTAGATGTCCATGCGATGCCAAACAGTATTTTTCTATCCCAAAGGAAGTAAATACTTGATCTTCTCCTCAAGGTTGGAATGAGTGACACAAAGCCAACCTCAACTCCACTCTCGGCTACAACAATTCTCACCCATCACAACGCATGCCAATTTCGTTTCCAATAGATTACCACATACTTGTTGGCGGCCTTCAATACTTGAATCTTAACCTACCGGATGTTGCTTTCAATATCAACAAATTATCCCAATTCATGAATGAGCTCACTACCAACCATTAGGCTACTTTCAAGCGCCTCGTTTGGTACTTGGCTGCCACAACTGATTTTGAAGTTGACATCTCAACCACATCTCCTTTCAATCTTCATGCCTTTTCAAATGTCGATTGGGTCATAAATAAGGATGATTGCATATCAACAACAAGCTATATTCTCTACGTGTGGAAACACTAATCACATGGTCTTCATGTAAACAAAAGTCTATGGCTCGATCCTCAATGGAGGCCGAATACAAAGCTTTAGAGAACACAATGTCAAAATTACTTTGGGTCCTCGCATTGTTTGAAGAACTTGGTCCCCGGTCTACAACCCAACTAGTCGTGTGCTGTGATAATTTAGGCGTCACTAGCCTATATTGAAATCCGATTTTTCCTTCAAGGATGAAGCATATTGGATTTGCTTTTCATTTTATAAGAACACAAGTTTAAAATTCGATCTAAGAGTTGCACACATTGGAATGGATGATCAACTTGCTGACATTCTAACCAAGTTGTTAATTCGTCCTAAGTTCGAATCACTAATAACTAGTTTAGACTTTCCCTTCAGACATGTCGCTTGAGGGGGAATGTGATATCCGCCTTTTTAGTTGTGTTTTTAGGGAGTGTTTTTGTGTCTTTGAGTCTTTTCTTTTAGTTTTGTGTTTTGTTTTTGAGTCTTTTTGCTTTAGTTTTCGTATTTTCTTGAGATTCGGAAGCTATGCACCTTTTGTGTCATTTTGTAGGAGTTTTGGAGCTTGAAAGAAGAGTTTGGAGCATTGCAAGAGAGGGCATACAGGCTATGAGAAGATTTGAGTTGATGAGCTGAGGAAGTAGGGCCAAGAAGAGTGAAATCATGAAGAGAGGTGAAGAAATCTACCCAAGATCGAGCTAGGAATGGGTCGTGCATGAACCAAGATGAGGAAGCTAGAAGAATGCTCTCAGGACCGACCCAATTAGGGTCGTGCACGACCCATTTGGGTCGTGCGTGGCGCCGACTCTCTCTCTATTCCGAGATCTTAAGGATTTATTCTATCTTTTTATTTTAGGAAGGTTATTTTATCTTGTTTCCTAGTTGAATTAGGACTCCTTTTCTTCTATAAAAGGAGGTTAAACCCTTTGTTTCGGGGGGGACCAACACCGGTCTAGGGCCCGAAGGGCACGTTAGAGGAGGAGGAAGAGAGAGAGAGGAGGCGAGAGAGAAGTTGGGAGGAGAGGATATAGAGTAGAGATTGGTGTTGCTTGGAGAACAAGTTTGTTTTGAATTCAAAGTTGTAAGCTTTCCTTTTTTTAATTCAGTTTTGTTTTCAATTATTATGCTTGGTGAGTAGTTTTCCTCTCTTAGGTTAGGGGTTGACCCAACAATGGTTGTGCATGCTTTCTCTTGATCATGATTTGATTGTTTTTATTGCATGAATCTATTCTCTTGCTCTTAATCCTTAAAGCGAAAGTGGATTGGAATTTCTCGTTCATAGTTGAAACGAAAGCGGAAACTTTGAATCAGAATAGTCAAATTAGGGTTTTGAAGCGAAAGTGGATCTATCCTAGTTGAAGTAGAAGAGATTAGATAGTAGGTTTATTAATTGAACGAAAGTTAGTTGATTTACTTGCTCTAGTTAACGAAAGTTAGCACCTTTATGTGATAAAAGCATGATCTTTATGTTTCATGAGTGTTAGCATTGCATGATTATTGTTGTGGTGATACCTTTACCTTAGAATTCCTCTATCTCTTGCTAAATTCCTTATATTTAATTGGTTGCTTGCGCTCTAAGTAACAAAACCTAGCACTGACTATCTCCCGTGGACGATCCTGACTTCGCTATACTCAGCGGGGTCTTGAATATAAATTTATTTGTTCAAGAAACCCTTCAACAAATTGGCGCCGTTGCCGGGGAGATTTCAATAGTGCCAAGTTTTGTGTTTTTTGCGTTTTTGGGACTCCGCCGAGTCGGTAACGACCCCCCTAGGGTCGGAACCGACCCTGCTGGGCAACCCAGTTTTTGTGTTTTTTCTGTTTACTTTCTAGGTTACTGTCGATTCGTTACCGATCCCTTCCAGGTCGGTACCGACCCTGTCGACAGGTAGTTGCTTCTTTCTTTTCAGTTTCTGTTTCACGGGATCACTCTAGGATCGGTACCGACCCTCTGGGCCTCGGTACCGACCCTCTCCGAGAACCCGTTTTGCTTTTTGATTTCTTTTTTGTTTTTGTTTTTGCTTTCAGTATATAAAAGCCATGGCCATGACAATTGAAGAGATGAAACAACAGATGGCTGAACTCCGCTTACAAATAGAGGAGATCCAAAGAGAAAGGGACACCATATCCGCGAACAATGTCAGTCTACGAGAGCAGTTGGATGCTATTTCAAGAAGCGAAATGGCTAGTTGTAGTACTGAGGAGCCTACCGACCCACCATGGCTCGGTAACAACCCCTCCCTGAGTACAAAAACGGGCAAATTCAATGGAGGCACATATACCGAGGAGCCTACCGACCCACCATGGGTCGGTACCGACCCCTTTCTGAAGGAGTCCAAGGAAGAAGATGAATTCAGGCACGGTACCGAGGCCTTTCCTGACCCAGTAGGGTCGGCAACGACCCATTTTGCGTTGGTAACGAGCCCTTTTCTAAGTGGCCTAGGTGAGTTTTCTTGTTCCTATCCTATTAATTCTGGTCATGATCCCTTCTCCCATTTTTATTCTATATTATATCCTAATGTTAGTCCTATGAAGGAGCCAAAACCTCCTTGGTTTTTGGATTTTACTAACCCTGTTGTAGGACTTCCGAGCATTCTGATTGATGATAGAGGGCCAAATATCTTGGAGAATGTTGTTTCATCTAAGTATGGGGTTCCTCTTGATAAAAACATAGTTGGATGGAAGCCACCTTAGAGGCAAGGAAAGATTGTCGGGCTAACGACGTTAAAAAATAGCGCTTACGGGAGGCAACCCGCTTTTTGTTTTTGTTTTAGTTTTTGTTTTCTTAGTTCTTTTTGCTAGCTTTCTTTTGACTTGTTTTTAGGTTAGATTAGTGTAGTAGGATAGAAGTTTTTCTAAGATGACTTAGGTACTATAAGAAGAAGAAGTGCTATAAAGAAGAATCGGTGGCATTAGAAGCAAGCTCGTTACCGACCCTTACAGGGTCGGTACCGACTTCTACCGAACCGAAACAATCAGCAAAGCTCCTCAAATGCTCAATGGTTTCAAACAGCTTCAGTTTTATTTTGTGAGTTCCCTTTTCCTTATTCTTTTTATATTTCTATGTTTTAAACAGTGAGGACACTGTTTGGTTTAAGTATGGGGTATGGGACAAGGTAACTCAGTCTTTGTGTCTTTGTTTGTGTTTTAGGATTGATAATATTCCACTTAGATGTCCTATGATATGCTATAACTTGCTTGATCATGTAATTCCTTTAGCATGTTTGGAGAGCTTTGCCTGAATCATGTAAAATTTGTTTTTATGTCGATATTTAGCATGTGATGAAATTGAGCACATATGATCTTAGGTAGAAGTGATTGAAATCCAACAAAAATTGCTACCTTGTGAGTTGTTTTTGGCCTTATAGGGAGAACATCAAAAATCCCTCTTCTTTTATTGTGTGATTTACTCTCCTTATGCATATTATCTCTTGTCATTGATATGGTTATCTATTTCTTGAGACCTATATGAGATATTAGTTCATTGCATGTGAAATCAGATGATAGAGAACTTATTTTTCATAAGCCCTATTTAATCCATATCCACCCTTACATTATTCCTCTTTTTGAAGCCAATTTGAGCCTAAAGCCTTTTATTTTTGTAGCTCCACAAAATTGTTCCCTAACCAATAAAAGCTTGACCCTATCCGGGGATTAGGACTTAGTATTGGTTGTTGTGATGGTTTTGTTGAGTGAGTTGTATTGGTTCAAGTGTGGGGTAATTTTGGGTTGGGTATTTGAGAATCTTGCAGTTTGTCATGTAAAAAGATTTAGGTTCCCGAATGCACTTGCAAAGAAAGAAAGAAAAAAAAGAAATCGGTACCGACTTCCCATGGAAAAAAAATGAAGATGATAAAGGAAGAAGAAAGAAAAAGAAAAAGAGCTGAATAGTGAAAGTGTGCATGAGCCAAATCTTCCTAAGTGTTTGTAAGCAAGATTAAGTTGGGATATTAAAAGGGTTGAAGAAATAAGAGAGTGTGCATATTGTTGAGTGAGTTTGGTATGTTATTTTTATGAGAGTTTTGGTAAATGTGAGTTTTTAGGAGTCTTTGATTCCCGGATATTATTAGCACCACATAGCCAAAATATTTCCACGCCTTATTGTCATTACCAAGCCCCATTACAACCAGGCCGAATGGAAGCTTCTATGAAGTTTTTCATTGAGCCTAAGTTCTCTTGATGTTTTTTATATGTTTTGACATCTCGGGTGGAGAGTTTGGTGATATAAATAACAATGACTATGTTGATTTTTTGTATATTGGATTGAGTTGAGAGTTGTTATTCAAAGCCTTGTGAGGTTGGATTTTTAGTTGCTTTTGCTTGAGGTTGCATATATGTGTGATGATGTTAGATTCACTTGTCTATCTATTTATACTTGTGCTTTGATGTTGCTTTTTTATGAGGGCTATTACTTGACTTGATATATGTGTTATTGGTTTTGGTTGATGTCTTGTTGATTGCTTGAGGACAAGCAAGTCTAAGTATGGGGTATTTTGATATCCGCCTTTTTAGTTGTGTTTTTAGGAAGTGTTTTTGTATCTTTGAGTCTTTTCTTTTAGTTTTGTGTTTTGTTTTTGAGTCTTTTTGCTTTAGTTTTTCGTATTTTCTTGATATTCGGAAGCTACGCACCTTTTGTGTCATTTTGTAGGAGTTTTGGAGCTTGAAAGAAGAGTTTGGAGCATTGCAAGAGAGGGCGGACAGGCTATGAGAAGATTTGAGTTGATGAGCTGAGGAAGTAGGGCCAAGAAGAGTGAAATCATGAAGAGAGGTGAAGAAATCGACCCAAGATCGAGCTAGGAATTGGTCGTGCACGAACCAAGATGAGGAAGCTAGAAGAATGCTCTCAGGACCGACCCAATTAGGGTCGTGCGTGGCGCCGACTCGTAGGCTCATCACCGTCGACCGCTTTTCAGGAATCCTTCTCTTCACCTCACGCCTCTTCCGATTCCAATTTCTCCTCCTCAACCTCCTTTGACCCACAAATCCTTCAGAAAGCGCAAAAATTCAAAAACCTAATAGTAAAGAGAGGAAGACGATTGTTGTTCTTTAATAAGGTTATCCGTTTTTGCTCGCATCTGATCTTCTTTCATAAAGGACCACATATCCATAAAGGAGAGAGAGAGGGGAAGAGTAAGAAGAATGAGGTCGAGAAAACAGACATAACTTGTGAATAAATTTGGGCCAAAATTATATTTCCCGCAATTTTTAGGCCAAATTTATATTTCCCTCCAATTTATTTTTTTGGTTGAATTTCCCTCTAATTTATTATTCTCCCGCCCACAGTCATAAACAAAATTTTGTAGCCCAAAATTGAAAGAAATAAGGGTATAAAATTTATCCTAGACTTTATAGTCATTTACTAATTTTTTTTTATAAGTATTAAGGGTATAAAATTTATCATAGACCTTATTTTATTATCATGCATCTATAAGTACTTTTAAATCGTGTACATTTTTTTTACTGAAAATATGATTTACTAGTTATACCAGTCGTGCCATGCACTACTACATGAATTTAATACTTAATTTATTTAATGAATATGTTTTTAATTTTAATATAAAAAACTTATTTATTAGAAAAAATTATATAAAATTTTACAATTGGTGTCATGTAGACCTGTAAAAAGCTGACCCGACCCGAACCGCCCGAAAATTTTAGGGTCAAGACCCGAAAATTTGAACCCGAAACCCAAAATAAACCGAACCGGCCAGACTCGAAACCCATTGGGTTGACCCGATTTTTTATATTTTTAGAATATAAATAATATATTTTGAAAATTATAATATATTTTATTATTAAAATATATCTAAATAATAGATTATTATTAAATATCATTTTTTAAATAAAATAATATTTTAATAATTGTAAAAAAATTCGATTTTATTGACCTGTTGGGTCGACCCGACCCGCCCGAAAACCCGACCTGACCCAACCCGATTTGACCGATGACCTGTTACGACCCGAACTCGAAATAACCGGACCCGAACCCGACCGAACCGTTTGACAGTTGCAGTGTCATGTGAAACGGGGCCAAAATTATTAAGGTGAGCCCACTATAATTTTGATGGATTAATGATAATTTATTTATGCAAAAATATAAATAAAAATTATTTGAATTAGAATCATTTATTTTATAAATCTTTTACAAAAAAATATAAAAAGGTAAAAGTAATCTAAATTATTGAAATTTTTATCAAATTCAATTCTTAAAAAAAATTGAATAAAAATTAAAAATATAATTAATCAGAAACAATGAAAAAATATAAATAAAGAATGAATTTTTTAATGATAAGAAAATCATTTATATTTACATAAATAATGCAAAAAGAAAATTAAGGAAAAGACAACGTAATTTGTTTTTTTTATTAAAAGTCACCAAGTAATTATCTAGATTGAAAGTTCTATTTTTTAATCAAAATTTTATTTAAGATAATTTTTTTACATAAATAGATAAAAAATAAAGATAAAATAACACATATGTCCATACAACTCATATAGTACACATATCCATATAGCACATATAGCACATAGGATTGAATCTCTGGTCTATACTCACCTGTTTAGGACAGATACTATATCTCTCCCCCCTTGTTCTTGACCACGATCTAAGATTGGTGCTCCTATATGTAACCCAATGCAAATTAGGCTATTTACTCTAACAAACTCTAACCCCAAATGTAATGAAATGTTAGTATGCATTATAACTTCTTGTGCATAATTCCAAATCCTTTAAAACTTGACAACAATAAACTATATATATAGAAGAACATTTTTCTAGTTCAAACCTTACTGAAAAACTTGATCAAAGGGCTCACTAATATCCTTACAAAACGAAACCCTAAAATTACTCTGAAGTCTTATACCAAATATAAATCCAATATCAAAAATACCCTCTGAAAACTATAAATCAACTGATTTCCAAATCAAAATCAACTATAGATCTAGATCTGGAAAAATCAATGAAAATCAAATAAACCATTAACTAGTTAAAACTTACCAAATCACGCTTGTACTTCGAGATTAAAACCCGATAGAAGAAATCTTGTACCACATCCAACAAAAACACCAAAATCAAACTCGTTTTCTTTCTCTCCTCTCTTTCTCTGTTTTTTTATTTGTTCTCGTAATTTCATGAGAATGATCTCATGTCACAAACATAAATATGAATCCGAAGTCGCTAACAAAAGTCGGTAATTTTTTTTGAGAAATTACACTTTTCACCCTCAAATCTTCTTTACTATAAACTTTACCCTGAAATAATTATTAATTAACTTTTAGTTAAAATTTTTTTAAAATATGATAAACTTAATTAGAAAATAAATATTACTTTTAAAAATGCATTATTGATTCGACAAATGAGACCCTTGCTTTTATATATATGTTTGTGATGCGGGGTTACAACGGTGGGATTGCCCGAGATCTCTTCTTCGAGATTTGAGGTCTCTATCTAACGAAGTTCGATACATCTTTGATTACAACGAGATTATAGCTAAAGAACAGTTTTCGAGATCTTTTCTATTACAAATTGAGAGTAGTTATTTATTCGAGGTTCGAGATCTTTTCAGGGCGGCTTGAAGCTTGTGTCGCGACCCTCTCACAAACACGAGAGAGTTACGTTTGAATGACTTGAAGTCTTCTTATTGACCTTCTCTTGATTGTAGCGCGGTCTTTTTGGTTGTTTCAACACGTCGATCTTCAACAAGCAAGATAGTTCTTGAGTTAGAGATGTTTTTCGACCCTTGCAACATTCGAGCTTCTTTCTTATTTATATGCATTTGGGAAGTAAGGTTTCCACCAATATTCGATGTGGGATCTGCCGCTATCGAATTAGTCGAGAGAGAGGCAGATGGCCATTGGTCAAAGAAAGGGTGGTTTTTGATTGGTCGGGCTGGTCGGTTGCATCAGCTTTTGAGTATGCACGATTTGTCCCCCTTTCCGACTTAGAAACATATCGTCGAGTTTTCTCATGAACAAGCGAGTCGAGTTTTATTGTACTTATGATCAGATCATTTATTTTTCGACCCTTAAAAAGTGCTCAAACTCGACTCGTTTACAAATCGAGCCAAACACGAGCAAGACTTAACCGAGTTTAACATTGTATTGCTCACGAGCGGCTCTATTTAGTTACAACCCTAAACCCATCGTCATGAATGGTCTAATAGACCCCTTTGGCGTTTCGAGTTTGGTTTGGATTTGGGTCGAGCGATTGACCCATCCGGTCAAGAGACTCAATCATCAAATGAGATGGTTTGGTTAGGGCTGGGCAAATTTCAGTTCGGACCGGACCGAGGGTATACCAGTCAGGTCCTCGGTCCATGAATTTTAAAATTCCGGTCCTGATGCGGAGCGACTTTTATACAAATAAAAATAAAAATTTATATACATAAATGTATTTCTTATGTTATAAAATTTAGTTTTTATTATTTAAGTTTCACTTTTATGTATATACTTCATAACATTATATTTTTCATAAATAATATATAAATTTTCTCAATAAAAACACAATTTTTTCTTTTAAAAAAATTATATTTTAAAAAAAATATCCCAATTCAAAACCGGTCCGAAAGTGGACCGGACCGAATTGAGAAATTCTGGTCCAGTCCTCGGTCCAAAAATTTAGGAAACTCGGTCCCAGATCAATCGCGGTTCGATTTTGGAACGATACCCACCCGTAGATTTGGTTGAGTTCAGTCTTAGAATTTGGATCCTTGTAAGTCAATCAAGTAACTGGATCAACTTGGATCATTGTAATTTTCGTATAGGTTTAGAGTCAACAAGTGTGAAATATTATATAAATAATATTAGTTAATAATAAAAATTATTTATATAATATAGTATATTATAATTTACTCTTTACTTAAACTTCCCGATCAATTTCGATTTTTTACTTTTATTTTCAACACGAATCACTAAATTATAATTTACAATTTTTACTTTGTCAATTTCGAATTTGTGTTGAATTCTCCCAACCAATAATATCAATTTCCTTAACTTCTTTCAGAAAAAAATTAAAATTATTTTTGATGGAAACCAGTAATATATTAGACAGGATCGAGTTCAAGTACATTGTAAAAGTCTAACGGGAAATACGGATTGCTAGATACATAGAAAGGCACTAAAGGTCTCCAACGACTCAACCAATCAGCAGCACGATTGGCTTCTCGTTTACAGTAGACCCAATCACACAAAAGGAAAAAAGCACTTTGCTCAATGGCAAGGGCCATAACAGAACCAAACACATTGTTCGGAATTGAACCCCTTAATGCAACCTGTATGACCTCCGATGAATCAGACTCTAAGATTATCTTTTCCAACCCCATTGAGTGTGCCAAATGAAGACCCCACAAAGCAGCTTCAGCTTCAGCTACCTTGATCTTTGTTCCCTTTTGAATGCATTTTGCTCCTGCAAAAACCACATCACCCTTGTCGTTGCGTGCAATGACACCAATTCCACACTCTTGATTTTTTACTGATGCATCTACATTAAGTTTGACCCATTCAGCTGAGGGTCGTGTCCATCAAGGCTTAGAATCAGGTGATGACTTTGGCATTTCCTTGATTGCATTATCTCTTTGATATTCATCCACAGAGGAGAGGCTGTCATGAATAATATCACTCACTTCCATTGGTCTGTCTTGAAAAATACCTTGGTTTCGAGATTTCCATATATTCCAGCATAAACGCGCCCATAAGCTGCATTCCCAAGGTGACAGATCAAGTATAAGTTCCATCCAGTCCAGAAAAGATGGAGCCTGCTCTGCCAATTGTGAGAAGATTGGGAACTGTTCCCACACCACAGTCGGAATTTGACATTGATACAAGGCATGGAGAACAGATTCTTCCTTTTCGCATACAGTACAAGATGAACTTTCAATGATTTTTCTGCTGCATAAGTTCAGTTTGCAGGAGAGCACACTCTTTCCTGCTCGCCATAGGAATGAACGGATTCTTGGTTGCACCTGAATTTTCCACACCCTTTGCCATAACTTGCTTAACCTGGTGTTGTCAGTTGTGTCTCCTCCTCCCGATTCAGATTTCAGCATTGTTTCCAAAAGGCGATAAGCAGTTTTGACCGAAAAATTCCCATCTCTTGTGTAAAACCAAGATAGCCTGTCTTCCAATTGGGCATCAATCAAATGAATCCTCAGTATCTGTTCAGCATCATCTGCAAGGAACGTTTCTCGAACCAAATTTTCATCCCAGGCACACCTGCTCCAATCAATCAGTTCTGACACTCTGATGTTGCAAGGTGAACCATTCATATTGCCTAGAGGTCGGAACAGGGTTGGCCTTGGAATCCAGTTGTCGTGCCATACGCGAAGTGAAGTTCCATTACCGACTTGCCAAAACGAACCTTGACTGATTATACTGTGGGCTGTGTGGATACTCCGCCAACAGAAGCTGGTATTGTACCCAACATTAGCTTCCATAAAGCTCGATCTTGAAAAGTATCGAGCCTTATAAAGTCTTGCAATCAAAGACTCTAGGTTTTGAATTATGCCCCATGACGAGCTAATAGGGACTTATTGAATATCTCTAGATCACGAAACCCCAGCCCACCTTCAGCCTTTGGACGACAAAGTTTCTTCCATGAAATCCAGTTGTAGTGTCGAGTGGAACTCGAGCCTCCCCAGAAAAAGTTACACAACAGTTGCTCTATTTCTTTGATCAAACCAGTAGGGAGTAGAAAACATGACATGGTGTACATGGGGATAGTTTGCAACACTGACCGGATTAAAATTTCCTTGCCTGCTCTTGATAAAGAATCAGCCTTCCATCCTTTCACTTTTTTCCAAACCTTTTCCTTCACGTGTGAGAAAATCACCTTCTTTGAGCGACCTACCATGGTTGGCAGACCTAGATACTTATCATGTTTCTCCACTTCTTGAATGTTCAACAGGCCTTGAAGTACTTCACGTTGTTCCTGACTCACATTCTTGCTGAATGACAATTCGGACTTGCTCAAATTCACTTGTTGACCCGAAGATGCTCCATATGATTGGAGAATATGAACTATTTCTGTTGCATGTTGACAAGTTGCTTGAGCAAACACTATGCTATCATCCGCAAAGAATAGATGAGACACTGAAGGAGCATTCCGAGCAATACGTATTCCTCTCAATTTTCCTTCACTTTCACTCTGTCGCAGTAAAGCCGAAAAGCCTTCCGCTACAAAGAGAAACAAAAAAGGGGAAAGTGGATCTCCTTGCCTGAGGCCTCTTGTTGGATCAAATGCTTGGGAAGGTCGGCCTCCCATCAAAACAGAGAAAGTGACACTTGATACACAGCGCATAAGGAGTCGAATCCAACCTTCATTTAATCCCAAGCAGCGCATGCTACTTTCATGAAACGGCCACTCCACACGATCATACGCCTTAGCCATATCTAACTTGAGCGCCATAAAGCCTTTTTTTCCGCGATCTCTTGTTTTTCATGAAGTGAAAGAGCTCAAAAGCTGATAGGACATTATCCGTGATTATTCTTCCTGGAACGAATGCACTTTGAGTTTCAGAAATCGCCTTGTGAAGAACCATCTTTAACCTGTTGACTAAAACCTAGGAGATGATCTTATAAAGTACGTTACACAAACTTATAGGTCTGAGATCTCATACGAAAAGGATTAGAAACTTTAGGAATTAAAGAGATGTAAGTATGGTTAAGATGCTCCGGGAAAGGAGCACCTCGAAGGATATTAAGAACAAAAGTAGTGATATCAGGCCCAATGATATGCCAGTGTTGCTGAAAAAACAACGCTGACATACCATCGGGACCCGGTGACTTTGTTGGATGCATAGAGAAGAGAGCTAAACGAACCTCATCACCGGAGAATGGACGAGTGAGCATCAAGTTGTCCTCATCGGTCAAAAGAGGCGAGAGTCCTTGAGGAGCCGTACTAGAGTGTGCGTTAAGATTGGTTTTGAAGAGTTCTAAGAAATACTCCACAGCCACTCGCACCATATTATCCCTACTCTTCCATTCCATTCCTTCCTCGTCAACTAACCGTCTCAGTTTATTTCTTCGCCTTCTTCCATTCGCCTTTTTGTGAAAAAACGACGAATTCTGATCTCCCCATTTGAGTTCATTGGCTTTTGCACGTTGGAACCATATCAATTCCTCTTGTTCCATCATCTCTCGTTCTTGCTTTTCAAGTGCTCTTCTTTTCCTGACCCACTGCCCTCTCATCCCAGCCTTATTCATTCTTCGTAATTCTTCCCGGACTTCTGCCAATTTGCTGAAAACACTACCAAAGACTTGTCTATTCCACTCTTTCAGATCCTCAACACACAATCTGATTTTTTTCTTGAACACTGTTTTCCCCATTACAGGCGGTAGGATTATGTCATGCGTTCTCCACAACATGAGCGCAGTCATCATTTTGTGCCCAGAGAGCTTCAAAGCGGAACGGTCGAGGCCCTTTAGAGTAGGTGTCCTCGCTATCCATAGCTCGAAAGGAGTCCATGATAATGGGAATGTGATCCGAACCAAAACGTTCCAAATGACGTACCATACTATTAGGGAAGAGATCGAACCATTTCTCATTTGCTATGCCTCTGTCAAGTCGTTCTTGAATGAAGTCCTGCCCTTCTCTTCCATTGTCCCACGTGTAGCGTGATCCTTCCCAATTAATTTCCAGCAAACCACAGTTGTCCAATGTTTGGCTAAATGACATCATATCTGCCCAGCATGGTTCGTTACCACCTTCTTTTTCTTCCTTCTTCAAGATTTGATTGAAGTCCCCCATGCATAACCAAGCATCATACACCTCTCCCGCCAAGTGAGTCAATAGAGTCCATGAATGATGCTTATCTTCCTTTCGAGGCCAGCCATAGAAACCAGTGAATCTCCATGTTTTATCTTCTTTTTTGTCTTCTATGGAGACATCAACATGGTGGCTCGTGAAAGATCTCAAAGTAACAATCAAACTTTCTTCCCAAAGCAAACAAAGCCCTCCTGACTTACCAATGTTGTCTACTGTAAAGCACCCTTCAAAGTTAAGCTTGTGACGAACCTCCTCCATTTTCTTACGGTCACATCGTGTTTCCATAAGAAAAACCAATTTCAGGGTCTCCCTTCTCACTAGACTAGTGAGCCTACCAATTGCACGGGCCGTCCCCAATCCCCGGCAATTGTAACTTAGAGTACTCATAATGTTCGGCAAGAGAGACTTCCCGTCTCTCCCGCCGATTCAATAATTTTTTGTCGTTTTCCCCCGTCCACCTCATCTATCAACATGGGCTCCTCATCAGTGGCTTTTCTTTTTGAATTCACATCAGTCAAATTACTGCTTTTGGTATTCCTCGATCGAGCACGTCTCTTCCACCCTTTTGCCTTGTTTGTTTCTTCCTCAGATTTTCTTTTACTAGCATTTCCCAAACCTGCAAACGTTTCTATCTCCTTATGCAGAGTACATACCCCTTTTCCCTTGTCTTCTCCTGCTGCAGTGTTATGAACATTCTGATTAGTTTGGTTCTTTTCTACAGAATCAGTCTCTTTCCCTTCTTTTTCTTTATGCTTAGCAATCCCAACTCCCTCTTTTGATTTATTAGTCTCACTCCCTTCCTCTCTTTCGTCTCTTATGGTTAAGCCCTGCACACGCTGTCCCACCTCTTCAGCGTCAGCTTGGTTATTGTTTTCACCTTCCCCTTCTTTTGTGTCACTATTTTCATCTAGCAACTCAAGCAAAGATCTTCTAGCTATTTCATTCCCCTTCTTTGACGACACAACTTTTTGATCGGATCCAAGGAGAATAGCCTAGTTAACGAAAGTTAGTTGATTTACTTGCTCTAGTTAACGAAAGTTAGCGCCTTTATGTGATAAAAGCATGATCTTTATGTTTCATGAGTGTTAGCATTGCATGATTATTGTTGTGGTGATACCTTTACCTTAGAATTCCTCTATCTCTTGCTACATTCCTAAGATTTAATTGGTTGTTTGCGCTCTAAGTAATAAAACCTAGCACTGACTATCTCCCGTGGAGGATCCTGACTTCGCTATACTCAGCGGGGTCTTGAATATAAATTTATTTGTTCAAGAAACCCTTCAACAAATTGGCGTCGTTGCCGGGGAGATTTCAATAGTGCCAAGTTTTGTGTTTTTTTGCGTTTTCGGGACTCCACCGAGTCGGTAACGACCCCCCTAGGGTCGGAACCGACCCTGCTGGGCAACCCAGTTTTTGTGTTCTTTCTGTTTACTTTCTAGGTTACTGTCAAGTCGTTACCGATCCCTTCCAGGTCGGTACCGACCCTGTCGACAGGTAGTTGCTTCTTTCTTTTCAGTTTCTGTTTCACGGGATCACTCCAGGCTCGGTACCGACCCTCTGGGCCTCGATACCGACCCACTCCGAGAACCCGTTTTGCTTTTTGATTTCGTTTTCGTTTTTGTTTTTACTTTCAGTATATAAAAGCCATATGACAATTGAAGAGATGAAACAACAGATGGCTGAACTCCGCTTACAAATAGAGGAGATCCAGAGAGAAAGGGACACCATAGCCGCGAACAATGTCCGTCTACGAGAGCAGTTGGATGCTATTTCAAGAAGCGAAATGGCTAGTTGTAGTACTGAGGAGCCTACCGACCCACCATGGCTCGGTAACAACCCCTCCCTGAGAACAAAAACGGGCAAATTCAATGGAGGCACATATACCGAGGAGCCTACCGACCCACCATGGGTCGGTACCGAACCCTTTCCGAAGGAGTCCAAGGAAGAAGATGAATTCAGGCACGGTACCGAGGCCTTTCCTGACCCAATAGGGTCGGCAACGACCCATTTTGCGTTGGTAACGAGCCCTTATGTGATAAAGCATGATCTTTATGTTTCATGAGTGTTAGCATTGCATGATTATTGTTGTGGTGATACCTTTACCTTAGAATTCCTCTATCTCTTGCTAAATTCCTTAGATTTAATTGGTTGTTTGCGCTCTAAGTAACAAAACCTAGCACTGACTATCTCATGTGGACGATCCTGACTTCGCTATACTTAGTGGGGTCTTGAATATAAATTTATTTGTTCAAGAATCCCTTCAACAGAATGTCAATTATATCAATTAGACATTTATTCTAGATAAAATTGTTTATGAAATTACTTCATATCTTTGACTTTGTCTTATCTTTTATGCTCACAATTATAGAAGATATCAATCACTTCCTTAATCAAATGGATTGGATATTCTTCTTCATCTTGTATAAATACCTTATTACTTCTTTAATAAAAAAAATATACAAGTCAATTATCATTTATCTATAACTCCGACCCCAACCTTGCTAGGGAAAAATTCGTGGAGAATCTCTGTTGGAGTACTGAAAAAATTTGTTTGTTTAATTTAATTTTATATTAAAATTAAGTTTATCCACAATAAATTTAGATATTATTTTTTTTATTTTGTTATAATTTTAATTATTAAAAATAAGAAATTTTTTTTTTTTGATAAGGAAAGGGATTAGGGCAACCGCTAATAGGCTAGCGACCTCCCTAGAGCATCCTGACGGATGAGGTTCCGAAGAACCGGATCAACTGAAAGAGGGACAGATGAGACACGACGAAACGAAACAGCATTGTAGTCCGCCACTGAGTTTCACTCCCGAGTGATATGGGCGATGCTCCAACACCGGAAGCGGGCAAGCAGACAGTGGATATCAGCACGTAACATCTCGATCTCCCAAGGACAGCGCCAATCACCAAGTACGGCCTTGACCAGCTGAAGATTGTCGCCTTCAATTTGGATGAGGGAAATGCCACGTCTGGTGGCTTCAAGAATTCCCTCTCGCAAGGCGATGGTCTCGGACATAAGAACAGACTGCCGACCAATCAGTCCTTCGTCATAATGGATGGGGTCTCCGCTGCAATCCCTGAGGACAAACCCGAACGGCGCCATCACATCCGCACTAACTGCACCATCAAAATTAAGTTTAGTAAAATTAGTTGTGGGCTTACTCCATTTGTTGCGGTTTTGTTTAAACCTCGCGACTTGGCCCCCAGCGGGTGGGGCAGAGTCAGCATTCTTTTTGGTGTTGTGCCATTCCTTTATTTGATTGTGAATAAATTCGCAAATTTTATCTTGTCGGACTACATGGTTAGAGTCGGAAGGTTCAAAAACAGCCTTGTTTCTGAAGAACCAGATACTCCACCATGAACAAATAAGGTTTTCCACTTCTGAGTTGGATGATAGAGTCCTAATTTCATCCAGAATTTGGGCTGGTTTTTTCTCCTTTGGTTTAATTTGGTTGATGATCCGAGCAATTTTAGGGTTGATGTTGTTAAGGTTAGTTTTGGTGCGATTGCATTCAAGCAAGATATAGTTGATGTCCTCATTTGGTTTATCACACGCGACACACCCATGCACGACACTGATATGGTTTTCAGCGAGCCGGTATTTCGTGGGCAGACCGTTACGTGCAATCTTCCAAACGAAAATTTTCATTTTTGGCGGAATATTTAGCTTACTTATCCAGTTTAAGTTAATTTGGGGTTCTCCCTTGTTCCTGTGAATCCACTGCATAGTAGAGTGGGTGGAATACCAACCGTTCTTACTTGGTTGCCAGTACAGCCTGTCAGGAATTTTGTTTCGCGGTGTAATAATGTGATCTATTTTGATTTCTAATTGATGGAGAGTGATTCCTTGACCCACTGGATCATGACCCAAATATTAAAATAATAATATATAGGAAAGAGGTGAAAAGTAGATTAAGCTTTTTCATTTTTCAAGGTTCCAAACCTACAGGTTATGATTTCTTTTTCATAGGTTCGTATTTGTCATTTGATGGGTTTTATGATCCATTTCTCCCAACAGTTCTTCTCAATAAAATCTTCCGTGCATAGATCGATCAGTGAAGGAAACTTTTCCTTAGCTATTAAAAATTCGGTATTTTAACAAGTTTGTCTTGAAATTTTTTAGCAAATTGAGATTCTCACCTGTAGGCAAAGTGCTAAAGTAACTTTTCCTTTGCTATTAAAAATTCGGTATTTTTTATCAAAAAAAAAATTCGGTATTTTAACAAGTTTGTTTTGAAAACTTGGTATTTTAAAAAGGGAATCCATGAAAGTTAAAAATTAGAGCTATACATCACAAAGGCATATATGTAATCCAAGACTGAAATTAGAGCGATAAACTCAATGGCATCAGTATCATGAACCTGTATGACACAGGGTGAGGAGCCCAGTCGGGCCGGTTAGGCCTTGGGGAAAGAACCCCGAGGTCACAGGTTCGACACCCACCAGTGACGAAACCAAAAACTTTAATTTCTCTAGAACTGTATCAGTTCTCACCCGTTCAAGGGTGCTCTAGGCTAGTTCAAGTGCTACTTGGGCTATCCTAAATCTTACCGGATCAAAAAAAAAAAAAAATGAACCTGTATGACACTATTTTCTCAAAATTCACTGCAATCGATTTCAATTACATACTACCATCTCAAAGATACTGATTTTTGCTTTTGTCATGAATCATTCAAGAGACCACAATCACACGCAGCCTTGAGCTGTCACATGGAGTAATAATCTTCATTGATTTGTTATCTCTAATTTAAACTGCCCATTTTTTTTGAGTCCCTAGAAATCTGAAATAAGTGGAATCCAAACCCAAAATCAAAAGCATACTTGCAAACGACTGCTCGTTTGGCGTCTCCACTGGCCGACGCGTAGGCTCGTCACCGTCAACCGCTTTTCTGGAATCCTTCTCTTCACCTCACGCCTCTTCCGATTCCAATTTCTCCTCCTCAACCTCCTTTGACCCACAAATCCTTCAAAAAGCGCAAAAATTCAAAAACCTAATAGTAAAGAGAGGAAGACGATTGTTGTTCTTTAATAAGGTTATCCGTTTTCGCTCGCATCTGATCTTCTTTCAGAAAGGAACACATATTCATAAAGGAGAGAGAGAGGAAGAGTAAGAGTAAGAAGAATGAGGTCGAGAAAACAGACATAACCTTTGAATAAATTTGGGCCAAAATTATATTTCCTGCAATTTTTAGGCCAAATTTATATTTCCCTCCAATTTATTTTTTTGGTTGAATTTCCCTCTAATTTATTATTCTCCCGCCCACAGTCATAAACAAAATTTTGTAGCCCAAAATTGAAAGAAATAAGGGTATAAAATTTATCCTAGACTTTATAGTCATTTACTAATTTTTTTATAAGTAATAAGGGTATAAAATTTATCATAGACCTTATTTTATTATCATGCATCTATAAGTACTTTTAAATCGTGTACATTTTTTATACTGAAAATATGATTTACTAGTTATACCAGTCGTGCCATGCACTATTACATGAATTTAATACTTAATTTATTTAATGAATATGTTTTTAATTTTAATATAAAAAACTTATTTATTAGAAAAAAATTATATAAAAGTTTACAATTGGTGTCATGTAGACTTGTCAAAAGCTGACCCGACCCGAATCGCCCGAAAATTTTAGGGTCAACACCCGAAAATTTGAACCCGAAACCCAAAATAAACCGAACCCTATAAACCCGAAATCCGTTGGGTTGACCCGATTTTTTATATTTTTAGAATATAAATAATATATTTTGAAAATTATAATATATTTTATTATTAAATATCATTTTTTAAATAAAATAATATTTTAATAATTGTAAAAAATTCGATTTTATTGACCTGTTGGGTCGACCCGACCCGCCCGAAAACCCGACATGACCCAACCCGATTTGACCGATGACCTGTTACGACCCGAACCCGAAATAACCGGACCCGAACCCGAACCCGACCGAACCGTTTGACAGCTCCAGTGTCATGTGAAACGGGGCCAAAATTATTAAGGTGAGCCCACAATACTTTTGGTGGATTAATGATAATTTATTTATGCAAAAATATAAATAAAAATTATTTGAATTAGAATCATTTATTTTAAAAATCTTTTACAAAAAAATATAAAAAGCTAAAAGTAATCTAAATTATTGAATTTTTTATCAAATTCAATTATTAAAAAAATTGAATAAAAATTAAAAATATAATTAATCAGAAACAATGAAAAAATATAAATAAAAAACGAATTTTTTAATGATAAGAAAATCATTTATATTTACATAAATAATTCAAAAAGAAAATTAAGGAAAAGACAACGTAATTTGTTTTTTTTTATCAAAAGTCACCAAGTAATTATCTAGATTGAAAGTTCTATTTTTTAATCAAAATTTTATTTAAGATAATTTTTTTATATAAATAGATAAAAAATAAAGATAAAATAACACATATATCCATACAACTCATATAGTACACATATCCATATAGCACATATAGCACATATAGCACATATATATATATATATAGGTTTAGTATCTAGAGAAACCACTACATATAGAGAAACTAGAGCCGGAAGGGTTGCCATTAGATTAAGAATAGTTAACGGACTAGATTTAGTAAAAAAAGGGTGCAAAAATAAATATACGGGTGCATTCACCGGATGGATTCTCACAGCGAAATTTTTGGAATAAAATCAGCTAATATACGTATCTTTCCCATTTTCCATAATTTTCTCACTTTCCAAAACCTCTCTCGAAATTATTGGCCATTGAAATCGATTGATAGAGGTTTTTCAATCCCCCAAAATTTAAATTTTTAATAAACCAAAATTATATCTCTACCAGTCTACCGTTTTTCGCAATCGAACCAGGTCATGCAGTAAAGATTTTAACTTCATTTTGGAAGTAAGGGTAGTCTCGAAGTTCTCGATTAGAGTTTCTTAATGAATTGGTAAGTTTCTCATATTTGCCAATCGATTAGAACCAGGTCAAACAGTAGAGATTTTAACCAATTGAAGTTATTTAATTCAATTTGGTGTTTTTCAGTTTGGATTTGTATCTTTGCCACCACTTTTTAAGTTTCAAACGCTGATTGGTTTACTTTTATAAAGTTTCATTCTTTTATTTGATTGTTTTTTCAATACGGATTGAAGTTATTCAAGTCAATTTGGTGTTTTCAGTTTGGTTTTGTAATTTTGCTCCAAGTTGATTTAAGTGTTTTTAATTTCGGACTTTGGTTTTAATTTTTTTATGATTCGATCACTACATATATAGATCTAGGGTTTAGTTCACAATTTGATATGGTTTTTAAAATAAATTTACATATGTAAATGCTTAATATTCTGGTTTTATCGGAGGAGCTTCATTCAACGAGGAACCTAATCACCAAGATCGATTTTACAAATGCAATCCCCGGTAGAATGAGGAAGATGAATATTCATTTAGATTGTTAATATGTTCAATATTTGTAATTACATATTCGAGCTCTTGTGTATACATATTCAAAACTATACATATTCAAAACTATGAAGTTAATATTCAGATATATTGTATACACGTTAAGTATTGTGAATTTAATATTCAAATATTTTGTATACATGTTCGAGATTGTGTATTTAATATCCAGATATATTGTGTATATACATATTCGAGTTCTTTATACACATGTTCAAAACTGTGAAGTTAATAGTCATATATACTATGTATATGTTTGAGATTTTGTACTTAATATTCATATATTATTGTATAAAGATTCGAGTTCTTTTGTAAACATTGTTCAAAACTGTGAAGTTAATATTCAAATATTTTGTATACATGTTCGATATTGTATACTTAATATTCAAATATATGATATATATATTCGAGTTCTTTATACACATGTTCAAAACTGTGAAGTTAATATTCAGATATATATATTATTGTATAAAGATCCGAGTTCTTTTGTAAACATGTTCAAAAATGTGAAGTTAATATTCAATTATAATTGTGTACATATTCGATTTGTACTTAATATCCAGATTTATTGTATACATATTCGAGAATTTGTATTTAATATTTAGATATATTGTAAATTTTTAACACATGTTCGAGATTGTATACTTAATATTCGATTTCATACTTTGTTTTGTTCAAGATCTACACACAAATATTCATATATAATTACAATTATATCAATCACTTTCCCAATGGAATATTCGAAAATATGTTATTAATATTTGTTTACACATATTGGTTTGTTCGATATTTAAACTAACATATTCAGATATAAACACATGACGACAACAAAGTGGACTGTATATTCAAACCACGAGAAATTCGAACAATCTTTGAACAATATTCAGAAAATATTGAAACATATTCAACCTCATACAACATAATTACGCCAGAAATAATTATTTAAATTTTGAATTTGAATTTACGCCAAATAAAATATGGAAGGTCTGATTTTTATTTTTTAAAAATCCAACAAATCCCTATAATTTCGCCCTTTCCATTTTCTCAACTAACTAGGCATATTCAAGTATTTAATCCCCATATTTGTTATTACGCACCATCAATCATGACCATTAATATTCCCAAATCCAACGGCTCTTATTACGACTTCCGTTTCTTTACAATTTGCGTTTCTCTGGAGCCCTCCCCTATATATATATATATAATATATATATATATATAATATATATATAGCACATATAGCACATAGGATTGAATCTCCGGTCTATAATCACCTGTTTAGGACAGATACTATATCTCTCCCCCTTGTTCTTGACCACGGTCTAAGATTGGTGCTCCTATATGTAACCCAATGCAAATTAGGCTATTTACTCTAACAAACTCTAACCCCAAATGTAATGAAATGCCAGTATGCATTATAACTTCTTGTGCATAATTCCAAATCCTTTAAAACTTGACAACAATAAACTATATATATAGAAAAACATTTTTCTAGTTCAAACCTTGCTGAAAAACTTGATCAAAGGGCTCACTAATATCCTTACAAAACGAAACCCTAAAATTACTCTGAAGTCTTATACCAAATATAAATCCAATATCGAAAATACCCTCTCAAAACTATAAATCGACTGATTTCCAAATCAAAATCAACTATAGATCTAGATCTGGAAAAATCAATGAAAACCAAATAAACCATTAACTAGTTAAAACTTACCAAATCACGCTTGTACTTCGAGATTAAAACCCAATAGAAGAAATCTTGTACCAGATCGAACAAAAATACCAAAATCAAACTCGTTTTCTTTCTCTCCTCTCTTTCTCTATTTTTTTATTTGTTCTCGTAATTTCATGAGAATGATCTCATGTCACAAATATAAATATGAATCCGAAGTCGGCTAACAAAAGTCGGTAATTTTTTTTGAAAAATTACACTTTTCACCCTCAAATCTTCTTTACTACAAACTTTACCCTGAAATAATTATTAATTAATTTTTAGTTAAAAACTTTTTAAAATATGATAAACTTAATTAGAAAATAAATATTACTTTTTAAAATGCATTATTGATTCGACAAAACAGACCCTTGCTTTTATATATATGTTTGAGATGCGGGGTTACAACGGTGGGATTGCCCGAGATCTCTTCTCCGAGATTTGAGGTCTCTATCTAACGAAGTTCGATACATCTTTGATTACAACGAGATTATAGCTAAAGAACAGTTTTCGAGATCTTTTCTATTACAAATTGAGAGTAGGTATCTATTCGAGGTTCGAGTTTTATTGTACTTATGATCAGATAATTTATTTTTCGACCCTTAAAAAGTGCTCAAACTCGACTCGTTTACAAATCGAGCCAAACACAAGCAAGACTTAACTGAGTTTAACATTGTATTGCTCATGAGCGGCTCTATTTAGTTACAACCCTAAACCCATCGTCATGAATGGTCTAATAGACCCCTTTGGCGTTTCGAGTTTGGTTTGGATTTGGGTCGAGCGATTGACCCATCCGGTCAAGAGACTCAATCATCAAATGAGATGGTTTGGTTAGGGTTGGGCAAATTTCAGTTCGGACCGGACCGAGGGTATACAAGTCAGGTACTCGGTCCATGAATTTTAAAATTCCGACCCTGATGTGGAGCGACTTTTATACAAATAAAAATAAAAATTTATATACATAAATGTATTTCTTATGTTATAAAATTTAGTTTTTATTATTTAAGTTTCACTTTTATGTATATACTTAATAACATTATATTTTTCATAAATAATATATAAATTTTCTCAATAAAAACATAATTTTTTCTTTTAAAAAAATTAATTTTAAAAAAAAATATCCCCATTCAAAACCGGTCCGAAAGTGGACCGGACCGAATTGAGAAATTCTGGTCTAGTCCTCGGTCCAAAAATTTAAGAAACTCGGTCCCAGATCAATCGCGGTTCGATTTTGGACCGATACCCACCCGTAGATTTGATTGAGTTCGGTCTTAGAATTTGGATCATTGTAAGTCAATCAAGTAATCAACTTGGATCATTGTAATTTTCGTATAGGTTTAGAGTCAACAAGTGTGAAATATTATATAAATAATATTAGTTAATAATAAAAATTATTTATATAATCTACTATATATATAAAAGCAATAAGGTTTGGAGCCACCACATTGCGCCACGTCAACTTTGTCCACATGTCGCTTCTAGACTACGCCACATCGGATTTTGCCACATGTCATCTTTTCCTTAAGCCACGTCATGTAATTTTTGACATGTCATATGCCACATCATATTATTTCACCCTGTCAGTTACATGTCATTATATTTTTTCCAATCTTATATTATTAATTTATATAAAGAGATATGGACAATATTGTTTTTTCCAAAAATCAGAATAGATATTTTTATTGGTTTGTTAATTTCATATTCTTTCCTAATAATAATTATTTCATTTATTATAGAATATATTTTTATTTTTATTCTTTCCTAATACGCAAACAAATTGTTATTTTTGATAAGTGATATTTTAATATAATCATTAAGTGATATAAGAATTGCTAAAATCATATCATGATTTTATGGTAGCCAAAAAAGTTGTAAAAAATATCTTTAATCTAAAATTTGAACTTCACCGGATTTCTGCATTTATAAAACTAAAAATCTCATCAAATAATTTTCTTTTTAGTTCAATATATCAATTAGTGTCAATCTTGACTAAAAAAATCAATAAGTCGTCAATTATCAATTAATTAATTATTAATCATTAATTCATTATACATAAGAGAAAAAAAACTAAAACAATCACGTACCAAATATATAATAAAATCTTCATATTAGCGCAAATGTTATGCCTTTTTTATATATCATTTAAATAAGTGTTGAAAATATTATACACAACATACGTATACATGTTAATTCTACTTTATTTAATATTATGTTCAAAGCAATACCATTTAATTTTAAAATAATCTATATTTTATATATTTCTTCTTAATTAAATAGATGAATCATAATAAATATATAGAAAAAATGAGTTACGGTTTTACAATCTATGTACAAATCAAGTCATACTTTTTTTGTTAATCTATATTTTTTCCCATTATAATATTTAGATAGGATTGAATCTTTTTGTTGCCAAATCTTTAAATTTTAATTATGATATATCTTTGAGTTTTTAATTTTAATTTTTTTTGATAATTTACATAAAAATCTAGCCAATTACAATTGTAATTTTCAATTATAATTTCCCGTTAATGATTTTTTTGATAATATACGTACATGTCAAGTCAATTTTATTTTCTAATCCATATTAAATGTCCCATTATTTTCATTTTTGCTATCAGAATCTTTAATTTAGCTTTATGCTTTTTTTACAATTTATATAAATCATCAATTCATAATTATTATTTATATAATATTTTTATTTATTAATATCTTTTTTTTGTATATCTAAAAAAATATCGAGTCATAGTCGTGCAGGGCACGACGGGGACAACTAGTATAGTATATTATAATTTACTCTTTACTTAAACTTTCCGATCAATTTCGATTTTTTACTTTTATTTTCAACACGGATCACTAAATTATAATTTACCATTTTTACTTTGTCAATTTCGAATTTGTGTTAATTCTCCCAACCAATAATATCAATTTCCTTAACTTCTTTCAGAAAAAAAATTAAAATTACTAACTTCACCCAATCCATTCAAGAAACCAACCTTGTTCTTTATCCCCCCGTCCTCACCATCGAAAGCCTCGGCCACCGCTAGAGTGTACCGGACGGGTGGGCATTACAACTGAACATAATTCTTCAAGCGGAGATGGCCAGATGGGTGTCGGCATCGGAGGCGGCGACGACAGAATGTAGATACTCTGTTTTAGGAGAAAACAGGAACACCAGCCTGTGTGCTATAACAAAGGGTCGACGATAAATCCTTTACCGTCGGACTGGCTAGACTTGAGCAGAGACGGCGGCAGGACAACAAGATCGAATTGATTTCGACCAAAAAAAAAAAATCGAATTGATCTGGGTTTTACCAAATTGATTTAGGGCTTCTTTAATTTTAGATCTGTGTCTCTTTTATTAAGTTGCATATATGGAGTTTTTCAGATCGAGAGCTCTGGCGGCAAGTGAAGGACGTCGGAGACTTCACAATTTAGACAATCTCTGGCGGTAGGAGAAGGATGTCCTTCAACGGTGGGGCTTCAGCGAGCGGTAGAGGGTTTCAGGTGGATGAAAAATCGGCGGAGATCTTCCCAATCTCCTGCATCTTTCTCTTATGTTCATCGGAGGGCGGGATGGGCGGCGGCCGGAGGTGTTAAGGCGGCGGCCGCACTGGTAGGCATTAAAGTGAGTTGCAAAAGGAGATTGTAGAAGAAAGTCTAGAGGGACAATTTCGTAAAATTATTTTCTATGGGACCCATCATTCTTTTATCATACCGTGTACACAAATTTGCATGTCCGAAACTCAAGGTTTGGAGTCCAAAACCAGATATGTTAATTATTAAAATTAAAAAAACAGTCTACTTTTTAACCCTCCACTTATTATATTATTATTTTATTAAGAGGGTTATGACCCACTGGGTAACGGAAACAAATTCCCTAAGGCCTAAAACATATACATACACCTGTACTTGTGCAAAATAGTCACTTAGACACCCCATCTTTGGTTTGTTCTATTAAACACTTGAATTTAACCTTTTCTGTTCTATTAGGCACTTGGAGGCTGAAACTTTTTTCCGTGTGTTGCACTCGCGCTGACTGGGTTAAATATTTTTGCCACAAGGGCACCATGTGTATGCCACATCATCATTTTAACAAAATAAAATAGAAAAACAAAATTAAAGTGCCATATCATCATTTTACCAAAATAAAAAAGAAAAAAAAAATTAAAACAAGATAGATATCAGTTAAAAAAGGAAAAAATCTCTTTTTTATTTTTGTTTTCTCCTTCCTTTCTTATCTCGTTCCTTCTCAGATCCACCAAACCCAACCATGGAAATCAGATCTGATGAAATGGAAGGGTGGAGCAAGCACTGTTTGTTCGGGGGCAAAGTGAGGATGGAACAACCGCGTAGACTTCGAATTCTTCATCGCCGCAGTAGAAAGGAACCAGAGAGTGAGGACGGAACATCAGAGTCGGAGTTCGCCGCGGGCCTCAGATCGAGCAATCGGGTGAAATTGGTGGCGTGGTAGTTCTTAGGGTGGAGGATAGAGGCGCCAGCCTCGAAAATTTCGCCGCCGAGGTCGACGGTGGACATATGACCTCCGACGGCGTCGCTTTTCTCGAAGATGTGGATTGCCCCTATCGGTGAAGGGGGTTGGGTGAGAGGGGGGAGTAGGTGCAGAGGAAATGGGCGACGGAGGAGCCGGAGATTCCGCTTCCGATGATGCAGAGGGTGGCTGGAGGTGGTGGAGAGGGAAGAGAGAGGGTGAAGGGGGAGAGGAGGAGGAAGAGGAGAGAGAGGAGGCCGAGAGCGGGCGGCGACATGATTCTTCAACCGGCCTTATTTCTCAATTGATTAAGATCCAAATTTTCACTTGTTTATTTTGCCAGATTTGCTAGATTTGAAAATGAAAAAAAATCAATCTAAAAATTTGCCAGATTTGCTAGATTTTGAGATCTAGATGTGATTAAAAAAAATTCAACCACAAAAATTAATCTAAGAAAAAGAAAGAAAAAGATTTAAGAAAAATAATGAAAAATAAAAGAAAAAAGAAGATCTGGTGTGAGAAGAAAGAAGAGATAAAAAAAGAAAATAAAAAGAGGAAAGGAAAAGAGGAAAGGAAAAGAAAAAAGAAAAAAATGAATGTTCTCCTCACTCGCACTAAAGAGCGTGAACTTTACGTATTATGTCACATCAGCATTTAGGTGCCTAATAGAACAGAAAAGGTTAAATTCAAGTGTTCAATAGAACAAACCAAAGGTGGGGTGTCTAAGTGACTATTTTGCACAAGTACATGTGTCTGTATATGTTTTAGGATGTCATATCATCATATGGGTCAATTTCCATCCGCCAATTGAGTTTAATTGAATGATATATTGACTCATGTTGACCGTTAGGTAGATGATTACATTGGAAAAATTAGGTGAACTGGTACCTCGATCAGTACACTCAGTGGAGAAATATAAGTCTCAGTTGACTCCAGTTGAGAGAGAGAGGCATTTTGTCGAACATGAAGGAGGCAATCGTTCTCTATGCAGCTTCCGACATGGGCCACATCACCATGGCGGAGCTTGCCAAGCTCCTCCACAACCACCTCCTGAACCGTCTCTCCTTCACCGTCCTCTACGGCTCCGATCCCTTCGAACCGCCAACGACAAAGACCGCCATCTCCCACATCATCAACTCCAGCCCCTCCATCTCCTTCCTCCATCTCCCCCAGCGCCCAATCGACACCTCCCCCACCCGCAGCCGCGCCGCCATCGCCTTCGAATCCATCCGCCTCTCAGCCCCCGACGTCGCCGATGCTCTCCGCCGCGTCTCCGCCGCCGGGACCAAGATCTGGGCCCTAATCATCGACATGTTCAGCAGCACCGCCCTCCCGATCGGGACTGAGATGGGGATCCCCGTCTACTACTTCTTCACCTCCGGCGCCGCCGCCCTCGCCGCCTACCTTCACATGTCGCTCATCGATCGGAGGGTCGGCGGTAAGGTTTTCAAGGACTCTCCGGACCTGTTGATCGAGATCCCGGGCCTACCGGCGATTCCGGCGACGGAGATGCCGGAGCCGTTGCTGGATGCCAAGGATCCGGCCTATCCGGAGATGGTTTACTTCTGCGAAAGCTTTAGGAAATCAGAGGGGATTTTGGTGAACACGTTCGATGAACTGGAGACGGTGGCTATGGCGGCGGTCGTGGGTGGAGCGTGCGTCCCCGATGGGCCCATTCCGCCGGTGTACAATATTGGGCCGTTGATAGAGGCTTCCAAGGATGATGCTAACAACAGGTATTCCCTACATCTTCTTCTTCCCTCGTAGGCAGCTAAAAAGCCAAATTTGGAGAAGTTTAGGGCATGTGCAATGGGAGTGTCTTAAGAGTACTTAAAGAGTGCTTGTGTAATTTTGGGGGGAAAATAAAAGGAAAATGCTAAGCACCATCTACAGTCTACACTTGGGCTTATACAAGCACGCTCTAAGCAACTCTCCATCCAACTTTTAACCACTAAAGTGTTGCCACATGTTTTTCAACTAATCCATTTTATTTTTATGTTTGGGTTTAAATATTAAATTTTTTACCATAATTTTTAAGTTTTTAAAATTATAATATATAATAACTTTATAAAATAATATTATCTATCCAATGAGACCAATATTGTATATACTTTTTATATAATAACTTTTTAAAATTGTATAACTTTATTTAGTAATAAAAGTATGATTAAATTTGAATAAACAATAAAATAATTAATACCAACATTGAAATAAAAAACACACCGTTATATTTTGTATTATATACATTGCATGTATTAAATACCAACATTGCATGTATTAAATCTAGCTCAAACATTGCATGTATTATATAGATTGCATGTATATAATAACTTTTTAAAATTGTATAACTTTATTTAATGCATCATGTAATTTAGTGTTTTGTATTATAATCGTTACTATTATGTTTCGTGTGTTTTAGTGTATTGCATTTAATGCATCATTATCTAATAGTTGTGATGGATGTGATATGATAGTATTTTTAATGCATCATTATCTAATAGTTTATATAATTTATTTATGTATTATTTGAGCATAATAATTTATTTAAGTTATTAAATAATTATTTTCACATTAAAATAACATATATAATGATAATATAAACACATTTATACTTTAGGTATGAAAAATTAAAGGTAGAAAAATATAAATGGGTGCTTATAAGTACCCATGGAGTTTCTCTATTGGAGGTAAAAAAATAAATGGGTACTTGTATGGTGTTGAAAAGAGAGAATATATTATAATAATACTTAAGAACTCTTTAAGCCCTCCTAATAAGAACTCCCATTGTATATGGCCTTACAAACGGTTCTTAAGAGCGGTTTTTCTAACTTAAAAGAGGAGAATTTTGCAAACGGTTAGCATGTTATTTTGAGGAATTAAAACCCTAAAAAAATTTAATCAACATTAATTAAAAAATTAAATAAACTTAAAATAAACATGTTATTTTGAGGAGAATTTATTTTTCTGGAATTAGTACATTATATCTACTAGTTGTACCCGTCGTACCATGTACGACTACGATTCGGCATTTTATAGACATTATAAATAGGATATTAATAAATAAAAATATAATCTAAACTTTAATATAAGAAATTTTATTGCTCGGATAATGTATAATTTTTTTAATCAATATAAATGGTGAAATTTAATGTTGAGAATGATATTATTAAAATAAAATAATTACATTTATCTTTTTCCTTTATGATATTTCATAGATATGTAATTAAAAAAAATAAAAAATTTATATATTTAAAAATGGAAGATATAATAATTTAAAAAATAAAATTTAACTTAATAAATAAGAAATAAAAAATATAAAGATAAAGATAATTTAATTATACAAAATATTTAGAATTTAATTAATTTAATTTAAGATGGGACCAAACTCATTCTGGGTTCGATAAAGTAAAGATTAGATGAGATTAAATATTATATTATTTATATTTTATTACTTTCCATGTACGTAAATTTAGAGATTATCAAATATTTCAATATATCTATTAAATATTTTATTATCTATTTTTATTAATTTTAAACATTATAAATATTTATCATTAATTTTTTATTATAAAAGAAATGTTATATATATCTATAAATAAATTCGTCAAAAAATATATGCTAAAAAATTTATATTTATTTTAAAATATTTTCTCTTTAATTTTAAATACTTGTATAAGAAAGTTTTCAAAAGATATTATTATACTAAATAGATATTTGTTTGATGTTAGAGATAAATTTAAATATTTAAAAAAGAATTTAATAGAAATAAAAATTAATTTTTAAATATGAGGTGGAGCCAGAATCGTTCTGGTAGCTCGAAAAGGTACAGCTTTAATATATAGTTATAGATTCTTTTGTCGAATATAAAATCACTATTTGAGAGATATTATAGTTTTAGGATATAACTAACTATTTAACCTTTTCTATTAAAAAATTATTATATTATGATTTTCGCAGATAAATAGCTTTATTAGAAGAAAAAAATGATAAATTAAATTAATAAATTTATATTCTTATTTTAAGAAAGAAGAAAAATAAAAAATTTAAAATTACGAAAAATATTAATTAAACATAATACTTTTATGGTGTTTTCTTATAAGAATGAAAAATTACATAAACATGAAGTAAAAATTAATATATTTGAATGTGTTATCTTTGGAAAGAAGATAAAGTAAGAAAATAAAAAACAAATATTTCATTATTATTGGCATAAATGATAAGATAAAAAGTTTTCCTTATTTCAATTTACTTTACATATAATAAGATAATATTGTAGTCGTCAATTTTTAATATTTTTTTATCTATATTGTTCAAGTTATCACAAATAAAAATAAAAAATTATTTTTGATATATTTTTAATATCACTATTTTAAATATCTATTTTAATATAGGATGATGTTATGCAAAATGGTGGCAGATATATTTTATCTTTATTTAAAATATTAATTATTTAAAATTACACATAATCTATATTTCAAAGATATTATCTTTTATATGGTTATTTTTATTTCATATATATATCACGTGTACATATTTTTTCTTATATTTTTTTAATTTATCTTTTACAAATATAATAAATATAATGTTCTTTTTTATCTATATTGGTCAAATCTACTAATATTATTTTATCTTTATGTTTATTTAGGAATAAATTTTTACAAATATTATTTTATTTTTATGTTTACTTGGATATAACTTTTTTGGATAATTAACTATTTAAAATTATTATTTTAATAAATGGGTGATGTGGCACAACGTGGTGACAGAAATTGCTACTGCTTTAGTTATTAGTAATAGATATGTGAAACTTATCTTAATATTCCTGTTTGCAGACATGAGTCCTTGTCGTGGCTCGACTTGCAACCGAGTCGAAGCGTGGTGTTCTTGTGTTTTGGGAGCAGGGGGCGGTTCACAACAGCCCAAACGAACGAAATAGCCAACGGGCTGGAGAAGAGTGGACAGAGGTTCTTATGGGTTGTGAGGAACCCAAGTGACAACACCTCCGACATCGACTTGGAAAAGTTGTTGCCAGATGGATTCCTAGAGAGGACCAAAGGCACGGGATTGGTCGTCAAAGGATGGGCCCCACAGGTGACGGTACTGAACCACAACTCGGTTAGCGGGTTTGTGACTCATTGTGGGTGGAACTCGGTGTTGGAGGCTGTGGTGGCTGGAAAACCAATGGTTGCTTGGCCTCTCTACGCGGAGCAGCGTTTGAACCGGGCTGCACTAGTCATTAATATGGGAATGGCAATCCCATTGCATCAAAGGGACGGAGACCGGTTCGTGACTAAGGAGGAGTTGGCAAGGGGATTGATCGAGTTGATGGACTCCATCAGAGGCCAGGAGATGAAGGAGAAGAGCGAGGCTATGAGAGTCAAGGCTTTGAATGCCTGGGAGGAAGGCGGGTCTTCCATGGTTGCACTTGAAAAGTTAGCCAATATATGGATGGATGGATGAATATCACGTCATTTTTGTTTCAATTTCTTGGAAACGCTCATGGTCTTGAGGAGACAATTAGCATGGAATTTGTTTTTTATGAGAACACATCTTAAGATAAAGCACATTGAAAATTGTTTTGTCATATATTAGAATTGCTAAGCATCCAACTTAAGATGTTCAATCCACTTACTAAAACTAATTTCATAAGCTTGAATAGAAATAAAAAACTTATATATATATATATACACGTAGTAATGAGAGCTTCTTGATCATCCATTGATCCTTAACTTCAAGTTACGAAGTTCCGCTCTAGCTCGGTGTGCCAAGTCCACGACCTCGGGCATGACTAGGCTGATCAAGAGCTGATTGGTGTACGTGCTCCCTGATCAATTATCTAGCCTACATTGACAACAAGCCTCGAGGAACCATTTCACATCCTAGATTAAGTTTGAGTTTGAAATACAACAAGCATATACAAAAACAATACCCTATAGCAATCTCTAGCCTATGCATCACTACTAATAACAAACCCCGTTTGACTTTCAGGAAGAAAACAGAATTTGAGAGAAATATGATCAACGCATTGATTGAGAAGAGAAGAATTACAAGACTTTTATAGCCAACTAGAGCTAGATACACATAAAAGCTTACACAACTTTCTAAACTAACAATATGTTATTATGTGTAAATGAATATGCTGACTCGGCATTTTACAAGACTGAAACTCTCATACTATCCTAACACCCCCCCCCCCAAATTGAAGGTGTATGAAATAACCCCAATTTGGAAAGAATAGATGTATGAGAAGGTCCGAAAAGGGATTTAGTAAACACATCAACTAGTTGTAACTCTATTGGAACATGAGACAAAACAATCAATCCTTGAGCAAGCTTGGAACGAACGAAATGACAGTCTAATTCAATGTGCTTTGTGTGTTTGTGGAAGACTGGATTCTTAGCTATGTGAATAGCAACTTGACTATCACATTTGATTAGTACAAGTGTGATGTAAGACACCCCAAGCTCATGTAAAAGTCGTGTTAACCAAGCCAATTCTGCAGTAAGTCTTCTTATGGACTTATGCTCTGCTTCAGCTGAGGAGAGGGACACTATTGTCTGCTTTTTAGACTTCCATGAGATTAGAGCCGAGCCTAAAGTAATAAAGTAGCCGCTTATAGACCTTTTGGTGCATGGGCATGAAGCCCAATCACTATCACAATAAGCTTGTGATGAAAAATCCATTGTTGATGACAACATCAAACAAGAATTAATTTTGCCTTTCAAGAAACGAAGTGTATGTAGAGCTTCCTTGTAGTGAGAAAAACAAGGGCTTTGCATAAATTGACTAAGATGTTGAACGCTGAAACAGATATCTGGCCTTGAAGTAGTGACAAAATTTGATTTGCCTACTAACCTTCTATAAGGAGTTGGATATGGGAGATTGGGAGATAATATGTTGTTGTAGAAGATAACTTGTTATTTGGATCTAGAGGACTCTTTGCAATTGACAAGTTATTAGTGTCAAAATCCATCAAAATATCCTTGATGAACTTTTGTTGAGAAAGAACAATGCCTTTGGAAATGTGAAGAAATTGTATGCCCAGAAAATAACTCAACATTCCCATGTCTTTAATTTTGAAGGTTGTGTCTAAAAAAGCTTTGACATGATCAATTTCCTTCTTATCATTTCCAATGAGTAGAATGTCGTTGACATAAATTTCTAAGAAAACCATAGAATCACCCTTTTCTTGTAGAACAAAGAGTATTTGTTGAGAGATTGAATGTAGCCTTGGGAAAACAGACTTAGACAATTTAGAATGCCATTGTCGAGATGCCTGTTTTAACCCATAAAGAGACTTATTAAGTTGACAAGCATAACTAGGAATGATTGAAGTCCTTGCGCAATCTTCATGTATACTTCTTCCAATAATTCGCCATGGAGAAAAGCGTTGTTCACGTCCAACTGTGAAAAAAATCCACTTATGTTTAATAGCAACAATAATTAAATTTTTTTGTGGTCATTTTGACAACAAGTACGGTGTGAATGTTTTTGTGTAGTCAATCCATTCCTTTTGTGTTCATCCTTTAATAACAAGTCGAGCTTTATGTCATTCAAGAGTGCCATCTACACAGTATTTGAGTTTATAAACCCATTTTCAGATTATGGGCTTTTTCCTTTGGGTGAAAGAACCAAATCCCAGGTATGATTTGCATCCAAAGTAGCCAGCTCCTTTTCCATTGCTTGCCTCCATTCAGGTGAAGAGTTTGCACCTTCATAAGTATCTAGTTTTGTAACAGCTGATACTTGAGCAACCATACACTGGCTAACAAGAGATAATTCTGAAAAATCAATGATATGAAAGTTAGAAATAGTGGGCACATTGTTGCAAGATACATTAGTGCACACATAATCTTGTAAGTACGATGGCCTATGAATAATTCTCTGAGATCTTCCAGAAGGAAGAGTGATTTCTAGTTCCGTGTGTGCAACAAATTCATCAATATCAACATTTTGAATAATAGCATTAGAGATATCTGTAATATCCGCTAAATTCTAAAGAAAATAAAATGGGTATTTATCCCAATAATTTTTTCTCTCTCTCTCTAAGATAGAGAATTCAATAAACTTTATAATTTCATATTATATTATGAAAGGTTATTGCAATGGCAATTAAAAATTTATTTAAATATATTAAGTAAATCGGATACTTAATTAAATATTTTTCTCTCAGATAGAGAGTTTAAATATTCTTATAATTTTCGTAATAAACTATAAAAATGTTATAAAAGTTTATCAATGTGACAAATGAAAAATAAAAATAAAGATGGTTCATATTAATTTCGAATTTTTGTTTAATGTCATATTACAAGCAAGTAAAAATAAAAGGAAGGGCAAAATAAAAAGGTGTCAAGAGGGAGACTCGAACTCGAGACCTCTTGCACCTTTCACAAACTCAAACACACTCAATTCCGCTAGGCTAACTCAATTTCATCTACCCAAATTACAACTCTTTCAAATTTATATCAACTTAGTCTTCTTCTTCCCCAATTGCCCAAATCAATAGTCTGATTGATTTGACGTAAACTCTAGCCCATTGTTTCCACCCATGGTTTCCACCTCCTTGCTTGCAAGACCACCAAAACTATATCATCCTTACATCATCACCAAACAAACACAAAACTCACCAATCCCCTTCAATCTTCTTCCTCCTCAATGGTCAAAACAAGTTCCCATGGATCATTAGAGCTCACCAATTTGCCTATTTAAAGGCTGAGAATTCCATGGTTCCACTCACACAAACATCCACTCTTCCTTCTCTTACAAATTCACACCAATTTTAGTTGATTTTCAGCCATAGAAACCTTAATTTTAGTTGCTGTTTTTTTACAAAATCCCACAAAAAAGCCCTCCTTCCTTCTCCGGGTCACCACCGGACCACCTTGGAACGCCTTTGGCTTGCGCGCGCACCACCACTCGTCCGCTGGAGCCGCCAGGGATGCCCGTCGCCGTCGCTGGTGACTCATGGTCGTCCGTCCAGATTCATTCCTGGTGCTTGTACGTGATGGGAGAAGGAGGAGCAAGACTAATTAAATGGAGAGGTGGGCCTAACTTAATTTGGGTAATTTTAGTTAGGATTGGGCTGAAATATTAGGCCCAAATACTAATTAAAATCAGATTATTATTACCCATTTTAGGAGGAAGATGAAGCAAGCCCTTTTCCGTTCCGTCTCGTTTTCCGAGCCCAAAACCCGTCTCGTTACGATCGGTATATTTTTCCGACTCCTATGCTAATTAATATCTTTTTACAAAAAAATTTCTACATGTATATAATATTTATTTAATTAAATTGAATAAATATTGCATGTGTTTTTATATAAAGAAATATATTATAATAGATATGGAAAAATTGTTAGATAAAATCAAGGGATTGAAATATGAGAGTGATATACATGAAAATTATAATAGAAATAATATGTTTACCTTATTAGGAGCTTATTGTAATGAATAAAAGAAAATATGAGCTTGAGATCTTGTTAGTTGAGGAAAAAGGATTAAATCTAATAAATATATTAAGTGAGATCTTGATAGTTGGAAATATTATTCTAACCAATAGATAAAGTATTTATAATTTCTTATATCATAATAAAATTGCAAGACAAGGTAATTGTAAATAATGTGTAAGAGCCCTTATAAAAGTATTGTTATAAAATCATTAGCATATGGAGTATAGTTTTATATTAAATATTACCTTTATAAAGAAATAATATTTTCCAAGTTATAATGTTGCATGTCTTAAACTATAGAGAATGTCATTTTATATGAATTTAATTATAATAATGATAGGTATATTAAATAAATTCATTACTTAATAAAATATAAAGTTAGCATATCTCTAAGGGTAAAAGTTACCACAAGATATAAGCTTTTATTATAATATGATAAATGTGACTATAAAGTGATCTATGTTATTGACTATAAAGTGATCTATGTTATTATATGGTTTAGTTATAATATAAGGTAGTAATGGTAAAATACTTATAACTATTCTAAATAATGATAGAGAGTTCTTATAAAATTATTGTCACAAAAGTGGTAGCCATGGACTATAGTTGATATCAAATATTGGTTTTTTATAAAAGAACAATGTTAATAATAGTCATATAACTAAAGTCATCATTTAAGGAAAATAATAGTTTAATATACCTCCAAGTGTAGGGATTTAATACAAGACATAAGTTCTAAATTAAATATAAGAATTATGATCTTATATTGATGAGGATTGCTTGCATGAAAAGAAATAATTAAGATATGGAAAAGATATTATTTTATAACCTAAAATATTATAATAATGGACTATAAGTATGAAGTAGAATATTTATAAGCCATGATTGTATTTTATAAGCCATGATCATATATTATAAGCTATGATCATAGATATTTTATAAGCCATATAATGTGAAAAGAACTATAAGAATAAAATAAATAAGATTAATTTAATATATGATAATTTTAGGAAGTTACTTTATAAAGAAAATAGAAAGTCCTAATTATGGAAACTTCCAAGAAAATAGATTACAAGTCTATTGGTTTTATTTAATGTGGATTACATAACTGAATAAAATTCTATTAAGAGAATATTATTAAGAAAGTATTCTTGGTGAGGAAAATAATATTTTAAGTTCACTAAGGAATAATTGGGAATTTAAAAGTACAATCTTAATTAAGATAGATGTATACAAAGGTAAAGTAGATTCCTTATAGTTTAATGAGAGTTTTACATTTTAAAGAAAAATACCTTTTAGATAAAGTATGATATTTTATGAAATTATACTTGCTTAAATTATATTAAAAGAATTAGCAAGTGAAATTAAAAAGGATTATTTTAATAATATTGAATAAAGATTTTTATGGAATAAAAAGGATATTACAAAGCCAAAATAATAATAAAGGAATATTATTATTTTAAAATAATTTTCTAAATTATTATCTTAATAATTTAGAATTCCATTTCTCTTATATAAAGTATTATAAGAGAGAATCCAAACTTTGGGAGGAATTCATAATTAAAGTTTCGTTCGTACCTCTCGTGTCGATAGGTCGAGTCTCCGTTTCGAGTAAAGTCAACGACTTCCGTTCCTTCGTTCGTATACAATCACGAAAGAAAAGGCAAGTGGAATTTCCCCTTGTAACCTTTACATTCCATTTCGTGAAAATCCTTGATTGTTGGGGACCATTTGTATGCTTAAATAAAAATGAATCTAGGAAATATTGATTGCTAGAAATAACGACAATTGTTAGCGTAGTATGTTTTACATTCCTTTGTTAGGATTATATATGCTAGTATGTTGTGATCTTGATTGAATACAATCTCGTTCAGAGATTTACCATGATTAAACTAGAAAGGGGTGCGGGTTAGCCGACACCTCTATATAACATTAATAAGTCGTACGTCCATACGACTTTCGGGATCATGGTCTCCATCCGCTCCGAATGTAAGGAGGGATTGTGCGGCACTCTAGCTAAGTGCCGGAGAATTGATGGTTCTCCTTCGGGTGGCTCGGAATATCCGCGTCCCACCACTATCTATTAAAAATCATTAATAAAGTCGAATATTTTCGTCACTATATAAGATAAGTGCGAATGCACACTTAAGACACCAAAACCGGACCGGTCTCAAATGATCGATCCGGCTCTCGGTCCGCTCAGGGCGCGAGAGGTTTTCACTTGTATGAATTAATGAACGTTCCCAACATTCTTTCGAAACCTTAAAGAAGTCTACAATCTAGTAGTTCTTCTATTGCTCATCGAGATATCTTTGTCCAAAGATATACTCTCCTTCGAATCTCAAAGCTCCACATCAACAAGTTTCATTATATAGCCCATCATAAACACAACCTTAATACCTCTTTCAATAATATTTGAAAATTCCCAAAATACCCTCGGGAAGTTCCCTTCCCGCTTGCTTAGTCTCTTAGACTAATTCTTCTTTTCCGCATTTTTGCCTGGCATTCTATCGCCCCTCGCGAATTATGTCAGAATCTAGTAACCCCAGCAAGGCGTGAAGTGAAGTGAAGACGAAGGAAGAACAAGTATTTCAAGATGTATCTTTCTATCATTTTGCTTTAGTTTCATTACGTTTCAAGAACAATCAGGTTTCGCATTTCAATTCTGGACAACTTTATGTTTGAATCAATGTAAGATGTTTTGTAAGAACTAAGTCTCCCTCGGGAGCACCTTTTCTCATTATGTAATATGTTTTATTCCGCATTTTAATTGTTCTATATCATTCTAAAAGCCTTGGGTGACTTTGGACGGTAAAGTCTGAGGTCATTGGCGGTAATACCCAATGTTGTAAAATAGGGGTGTTACAATATCTTCAAAATTCTGATCAACAGGTTGAATTGTATCAACAGATTGATGAGGATCAAAAGATGACGCAATAATATCTGAACCATGGTGAACTATATATATCTGAAGAAGAAGGATCAATTCCAAAATCTTTTTGAGGTCATGGTTGTTGAAACCCGAAATAAGCCGCACAATAAACGGGATTATAATAAATACTAACTCTCGGGAATTCGTACAACCAAACGGTTTTCGTACGTAGATTATTCCTCCTTCCCGCCCTCCAGCTGATTATTTTGTAACCCTCATTACAATTAAAGCCATTTGGACTTTATACCGTAAATAGCGTGATCTCACTCAGAGATCAAGCACATCAAATCTAGGTACAGGAAAAGATTCTTAACCCGGAGAGGTTTTTCGATCCTTAAGATTGTATCATATCCTCACTATATATATAAGTTTGACCTGCTTGCTTGTGCACTTTCGGTCGATGTGGGAACTCCTCCACACTAAATATGATAGCATCTTTTACGAGATCATGAATTGGATGGTGGACCTTAAATTAAACTAGCTTACGTAGACTCCCACTCACATATACAAGGGCCTTATGTGGAAATTGGCTTTATTTGACTTTTGTGGCCAAGAGTTGCCATTTGGTTCGATCATCTCATATAAATGGGCCAACCCAATTGCAACTTGCCCATGGGCCAGGCCCACTCGTGCCCCTTATTTTAATTAGATGCATATACCTTCATGTTATCACAACATTATATATATATGGGGTGGTTCCGGTAGAAAGGTTTTTATAATAGAAAGTGAGGGTGAATATAGTGCATTGGATTAGTAAGAATTAATGGTGGGATTTGATATTCCCTTTTAGTTGAGATAGAGTGAATATCACTAGATCAGAATCATTCTCTAAAAAATAGCCATGTTCCTTAAATATAGCTAGAAATTAATTTTAAATTTATTAAAAAGGAAGGAATCAATATACAAATCAAAACAAAATCTCTACAAAAAACAAATCAGAAACTAATTTTAATTTTTTCTTTCTTATTTCTTTAATTAATTATCATTGACATAAGCTTAATATTCTTTCTCTCTCCTATTTTTAAAAATTAATAAATGTTAACGTACTTTTTTATCTTTATTTTCGTTGTTTTTACTTGCTAAATGAATATCAACGTCACAAATAATGAATATACATTCTTGCAGTGTGCCGAGTGAATACCAATATGATAATCAATGAATATGTACTTGTATTACGATGAATATGAATAAAATGAGCAATTGTACACCTTTTATAATTTTATAAATGAATTTATTTATTAAAATGAATACATCCATTTTTTTGAATGAATACATACTAAAATGAAGACGAATATTATCATTCAACTACATGAATATTATCAGTTTGTCACCACCCCAATTACATAAGTGAGCAAGCGAAACTCAAGGACCCCATTAGTTCCTAATGACAGGACAAGGAGACCACAACGAATATCACCACTAATTACATGAATATCACCATCTAGTCTTCATCTCTCGATCTTCATCTTCTAATTTTCATCTTGTAGATCTTTATACTCCTTCGGATCTTCATACTACACTTATTCTCATAGGAAGTTGTGAATATCATAAAATCAACTATTGAATATCAACACTATAAATGTTGAATATCACTTTAAATGTTGAATATCATGGCAATAGAATATTACCACAAATAATAAATATTATTATATGAAGGTGTGAATATCATATAATCACCTATTGAATATCAACAAATTGTACCATTAATTCAAGCAATCTAAACCAAAAACATGAAAATAACTTGAACTTTATCATATAGAAATGTGAATATCAGAAAATCAACTATATTTCTTTAAATATAAAAGAATATCAATATTCACACTAATGAATATTAATACATCGACTACTGAATATCAATATATTTGTCCAACGAATATTGATTCATAACATTTTTGTATGTGAATATCATAATATTGCTCGGTGAATATCAATGTCTTTTAACATTGAATACCATCAAATAAATAAAAATCACAAAACGATATCATAAACAACTATACAGATCGAAATCCCAATGAATATTTTCAATTATAGATCGAAATCACATACTTCATAAAAATCACAAAACAATCATAACAAGATAAGCACACGATCCATTAATGAGAAACGATATCGTAAACAACTATAAACTTAAATACCTAAATCAAACCGTAACGAATATCAACTTTGAAAAAAACGAATATCAACTTTGAAAAAAACGAATATCAACTTTGAAAAAAACGAATATTAATATGGCAAATAATGAATATCAAATAGTCGTATTAGATAATATTATACCTTTCACCATCCTTCTTCTTTAGGAACCCTAAGAAACCTCATAAAACCCTAAATTTGCAATTGAACAAATTGGAATTGGAATCAGTTTACATACCTTACAAAATCCGATTCAGGACTTGACCGAATCGGCAAAATACTTGATTGAATATGAATGCGAAAACATTCGATCCAGATGCCAAAAAAGCTAAAAAATAGCAAGTTTAGTAAAAAGGACCCTTTTACCTACCTTGACTATAGCAATCACGTATGAGAATCAACACTGGAATAAATACGGGTGAATGCCCCCCCTAAATCACAAGCAATTGAAATTTAAATAAATACTTTGACACGAGAGATAAAAAGAGAAAAACAAAGCCTCCCTAATCTCGAGCATGAATACGAAACTCGATCAATTCGACTAAAATCACCCAATTGATAACACTAATCTAATCAAACCTGACCCTATTCGAACGCAAACTTGATCCCAATCCCTATGATGCAAATTGCAATCAAAATAAGGGAGTTTTTTTTTGAAGGAATCAAAATAAGGGAGTTAGGATTAGGAAAGAAAGAATTCCGAATTTCAAAGGCTAGATTACCATGACAATTAAGTTTGAGAATGGTACGGTTTAAAGAGAGGTTGCGATGATTTTTATTTTTGTGAGATTGGTATGATTTATTTTTGGATATTTAATCCCAAAAAATCTCAATATCTAGATCTGGTAAAATCTGATCTCAAAAGAAAAAAAAATGGTAAAATCTGGTGCAATGCACCTTTAACATAATCATGTACCCAATTTTACTTAATCTCATCCGTTAATAATATCTAATCCAAAGGCTCCTATTCACACTCATTTTTCACTCTAATAAACCTTTCTACTAGATCCTTATACTATATATATATATATATAGAGAGAGAGAGAGAGAGAGAGAGAGAGAGAGAGGTAGGTTCTATAGAGAACAATCTCCTATAGAGAACAAGAGAACAAATATAGGCCATTGGATGAGTATGGAATGGATGGTGGGATTTGTATCTACAATAGCCAAAATAAGAAAATAGGAAAAAACCAAAAATAGGAGAGATATTCTCCCCATGATTTACTCCATCCTAACTACCATAATTAAATCTTGGTTTAGATTTTGGAAAAATCCTCCATTGTGTAACGTGAATATTTTGCGTTGGAGACATGCTCGCTGGAACTGCTCCTGCAACCACCTCCAAAACCGATCCCACAACCACCTCCGACCGGCGACCGGCCACCATGGTAGAAACGATCCCGCAATTCCGGCGAATTTCGGCCACCACGAACCACCACGTAGAGCAACCGCCGATCCCCTTCACTCAAAAATCATTAATCGGTAAGCAATTTCGGCGAATTAATTCGAAAATCCTACATTGCTATTGATTGATGTTAATTGCTAAGATGTATTGTTGTTCTTGATATTCAACAGGAAGACGATTCAAAAGGGTGAATAAATCAATCAGAATTTTAGTATATACTATCGTCGTCGAAAATTATGGCATCAGGTAATGTTGTATATAATATATTCATTATGTATATGATTGATTTGTTTTAGTATATGTTGTAAATTTACGTGTTAATTGTTTAGGTGACCTAACCCTACAGATTCTTTGTATACATACAATGTAATATTGTATATAACAAATTGCTATATGTATATACAAAATTGGTATGGCTGGATACTATTTGCAATATTGTATGTACAATTAATGAAAACCTGTCTATTACATGTACAATTTGAATTATGTATACATTTGTTATTAGCGTATATACATATAATTCACAGTTAATATACATGAGTTATTTGTAAACTATTTTTAATTCAAATTATACATGTATACATGATTATGTGGTCTATATACATGATTATTATACATGTATACATGGATTTGACATTAGTTTTTTATGCAGATATCTCAAGTAGAGCGAATTGTCAACATATTTTTGATTTCCATACTTCGAACATTGGGGTTTAAGCGATCGAAGATTGGTGGCAATATTGAACATTAGATCTTATGTTGTATCTATACACCTTTTTTTTGGTTCATTATGTAATATTTAATTTTTTGTTATATCGATACAAAATGATAATCATGTATATATAGTTGAATTCACGTATATACTCTCATTTACTTATATATACACATTTAAAGTCATGAATGCAATTCATAATTTCGCGTGAAAATACCAATACACTAGTATCATGAATATAAGAATCATGTTCTTGTATATACTTTTACGTGCTTATGTATACATTCAAAATTTGAATAGAATCAATAAAAGAGGATTGTATGATCATTATAATATCATGTATATAACAATTAAAATCTTGTATATGAGCAACTGGTTTTGTATACAATTATGAATCAGGTTATGAGCAACTGTATATAACAATTAAGAATCATGTATATAACCATTTGATTTCTTGTATACGATTCTGTTAGATTTAGTGTCGGATTTAAATTTAATTGTTAAATTCCTATAATTACGTGATTTTATAATTTTTTGAAATAAAAATGGAAATTAATGTAATCAATGGGATCAAATTCGAGATTTTTAAAAAATCCGAAAATTGGGTCAAATTCAATGGAAAGTAATGTAATCATGTATATAACCACCCCCATAACCCACCTTCCTTTTGTGATTTTTCAATAAATCCGAAAATTCCTTTATTGTTCCTATAATTAAGGACATGATTTGTTGTTTGAAATTTGGCCAAATTCGAGATTTAATCTAAGCCATCCAATCGAATCCCATCCAATGGCCTATATGTGTTCTCTTGTTCTCTCATATTTAAGTGTTCTCTATAGAACCTCTCTCTCTATATATATAGCAACGACTTGATCTTGCAACTCAATTCATTTTCAGGTGTATTCTACATCAATGGCAATGCTACTGACAATCATTATATATTTATATCAGTTTAACTATTTAGCTTCAAGCCAACAATGGGGATCCTTCATCTAGTTCATTAACCCACCTACTATGCTTTACATGTCTCTCCTGAATACTTGACAATTTTTACTTTTATTGCAACAACTTTTCTTGGGCATTGTTATATGCATGATGCTCTTTGTTGACATCATTTGCTGGTGGTGGTGAATTCTACTATGTGTTGACATATAAGGGTAGTTCCACCTAAACAATTCACCTTATGTATGCACATAAAATTTGAATTTTTCAGCTTATTTTTCTGAATTTTTTAGCTAAGTTGTGTCTTTTGTTGACAAAAAATTTGTTAACAAGATCTTTTTGTTGACAATTTTTTTGTCAACACGCTTTGGTTGACATTTTTTTTGTTAATAAGATCATTTTGTTGACAAAAATTTGTTAACAAATATCTTTTTGTTGACAAAAAATTTGTTAACAAATATCCTTTTGTTGACAATTTTTTTGTAAATGAGATTCTTTTATTGACAATTTTTTTGTCAACCAGACGCTTTTATTGATATTTTTTTTGTCAACAAGACGCTTTTGTTGACAATTTTTTTGTCAAAAAATTTGTTGACAAAAAAGTGGCAACAAAAATTGTCAACAAGTTTTTTTGTTGACGTCAACGGTCGGTCATCGACCGCCGAGTCAACTCGATTGACTGAGTCAACTCACAATGTGTAGAAGGTGGAGAAGTGAGGTTACCCCGTGCAATTAAAACATATCACTCAACTTAAGGGCAATTAGCCTCCTATTTAAGGGCTATTTATTAAAATCACCATAAGTTTTATTATAGTTATGTATTAATAATTTTAAGGGTTTCTTTATATATTTTTCAATATTTTGTGTTTTTTTAAATAGAAAAAATTTGGGAAATTCCGTCTGGTACCCCTGAGGTTTTTGCTTTTCCGAGTGGTGTCCTAAAAAAAGTTATTCCGGATGGTACTCCTGAGGTTTTGAAAAAGTTCGCTTCGTACCCCCGAACTTTGAGAAAAGTTCGCCCTATACCCCTTCTTGGATTTTTTCGTAAAAAATCGTTAGTTTTCAATTTTTTTGTTTAATTTTTTTTTGTATTTTTATTTACTTAAAATGAAAAAAAAGAAGAGAAACCATTTTTGACTAAATTACACCATAAAATATAATTTAACTTTAAGGAAGATAATGACTTTAGAGAGATTTAAATTTCTCATATCTTTGAATATAAAAAATAAATAAAAACACATACATAGAGAGTACTTTTGGGGAATTTGTTTGAGATATAAATATAAATTTGCAATCGATCTTTCTTTAAAAAATAATTAAATGGTACAAACTAACGAAATTCTCTTTTATTTAATTTGTATCGATATACATGGAGAGAGATTATTTTGTTGATGTGCAAATATGTTTCACTTCTACTTACTGGGCAGTCAGTCTCTTTTATTTAATTTGTGATACAAATTAAATAAAAAAGAATTTCATTAGTTTGTACCATTTAATTATATTTTTAAAGAAAGATCGACTACTAATTTATATTTATATCTCAAATACAAATTTTATTGAATTATTACTTGACAAATTTCTCAAAATTTTATTGAATTATTACTTGACAAATTTCTCAAAACCCAAGAAAGGGTATAGGACGAACTTTGATAAAAGTTCGGGGGTACGGGACAAACTTTTCCAAAACCTCAGGGTACCCTCCGGAATGAACTGTTCCGCCCCTGCATATACAGTATCACCATCATGAAGGAAAACGCCAAAATTTCTGATTATTCATACGACTTTATTTTTTTTTTGAATAATGAGCTACTAGCTCATTACAAAGCAAACATTAGATCGCCCCAATATTACAAGGCTGACCTAAATCATCACTGCGGATGATCTTAAAAAAATTAAAAACTAAAGGTTGCAGACAAAACAACTGTCTTAACCTTATTAATGAGATTTCATCAAAGCACAAATCTAAGCTAGAGGAAGAGATTGCTTGACGGATATGAGGAATGCTGACATGTCTTCTCGCTAAGAAGTCAGCTGCGGAGTTAGCCTCCCAGTAACAATGAAAAAAAACCACCTCTGAAAAACCCGACACCAAACGTCGGATATCCTGAATAATAGAATAAACTAGTGTAGAGCCCGTACCTTGTACGGGTTTAATATAAAATATGATAGGTCTCCATTCATATTAATGGATATAATTTGTATAAATTATGTTTTTATATAACATGTTAATACAAATTATTTACAATTGAGCATTCCACAATGGAATGTTGCGCATTCTAAATGTTTGCAAATGAAGTGATGAGGAATTTCCACTTCTATATCAAAACAACCAATCCATGTTTACAAATTATTTACAAATGAAGTAATGAGGAACTTCTACTTGCGCATTCTAAATGTTTACATAGTTCAAAATGAACAAAACTAAGATAAGCAAAAATAAATAACATAATTTAAAATTACAACTTTCACTCTATCTCCACTTAAACAATTTCCAAAAGTGAGTCGTTTGAATTCTACTCCTATAAAGAAAGAGCCAAAAGAGACCATTGTATTTAGTTTAATTTAACAAATTGCAAGCCTTGTCAGGTAAATTTTCCTTCTTAGATTCTGCAGACGACATAGTTGTCAATCAGATCAAAATTTAATCTGTTATGGAGCCAAATATTGAAAACATCAACAAAAAAAAATCATAATACAAACTCAAGCAAGCTATTTAGCATGAAAAAAAATAGTTCAAGCAACATCAATTGGATAGCAGATGAAAACAAAGAACTTTTATTGTGTTACATCATGGCAAATATATTACAAGCACATTTGACAACAAACAACATAGTTCCTAGTAATTATAATCTAAATGAAATTATAATTTGAAATGATACCATCTTTGACGAGTTGTTTCTAAGATCTAACAGTGAGCCGAGGTTACTTAACCACAAAAGATAATTTTCTAAGATCTAATAGTGAATGGAGGTTATTAACCACAAAAGATAATCATACAAAAGCATATCACTGAAACAATACCATCAAATATTCAAATTAAATGTCATTGATTATGTGAAAAAGAACTTGACAAAGAGCTTGCCAAATGTCATTTAGAAATAATTCCCAAAATACCCAAAATCATCTCATCAAATGCCTACTATGTATTATAATTAAGAAATAATTACCAGCGATAGTAATCAATATTTATGTTCTTGAGGGAACTGCACTTCATCTTGACCTCCTAGATTCTCCTTGAGGAAATTGCACTGGGTCAATGTTATTGTTGTTGTTGTTGTTTTTGTTGGTAATCAATATTCAGCTCACATAACAAAGAACTTGACAAAATGTACAGTAAGACTGAATATATCATTTCCTAAACCAAATTCTTTGGATATTCATTGACTCCAACTAATTCAATGTCATTGAGGGTAGATGATATTCACAAATTCCTTGGAGCAAAGATCCATAAAACATTCATCCCAATGAACAAATAAATCATGGAGCAACACAAAAGTGGTTAAAAAACTATGCTTCCTTGCCCTAGAGAAGACCCCAATAACTTGACAACAATCGTATATGAACTCAACATCTTGACAAATCAAACAAATATTAATAACTCATAATAGACAACATAAATGCAAAGCATCACGAAAACAACAAACTCAAATGCAACACCTCAAAGCAACAGAATCACAAACAATAAAAACCAAAAAAAAAGAGAATCCAATCTTTAACACTCAATATGCAGACTTCTATATGTTCAACTACATAATTGTGACTAAACCCATAAATTATCTTCATTAAACATGTAATGGGCAAGAACAAAGAGCTTCTCTTCAAGTCAATTCATCGAACTCTTGGTGGGCAAGAATAAAAAGCAAGAGAACGTGCCGAATTGATATAAATATCTGAAGTAAAACTCTAAGCGGTGAAAGCCAATCACACAATATTATTTCACCAGAACATTTTAATATTTTATACCTCAAACCAAATACACTCAATCAGTGGCAGAGCCAGGATTCTCCGGAGAGGGGGGCGGACTACGAACAAATCAAATTACATAAAACTAATTCTGTTTCTCTATTACATGATAATTGACATCTAAGGACGTCTAAAATATATCAAATAGTGTAACATATCGATATATAGACATATAGAATAACAAAACTAAATTTAAGATAGTTTAACATAAACAAATACAAATCCATCTACATTAGTTTCTCAATTGCATGATTATTGACATTTACGAGCGTTTAAATTTTAAAAACAATTCAAAATAATTTCGATATCAATAGATATAAATATCTCCCTCTCAATAATAGCTTTTCAATACATAATAAATAAAAATCAACAACTTTATATATCAAAATAATTAGACCCCAATAAAAATCTTACTATTAAAAATGCAACAACACCATCCCTCACAAATTAAATTCATAAATCAGGACATAAAGTAGATCACAATACTGCAAGTTTGAAGAGAAATGAAAATTAAAAACCTAGTTAGTACCTACATTAAAAACAATATTCAGATAAAAAAATTGATTGATTAGAATGCAACCTTCGTTGCTTTGCTAAGTGGGCAAGTTGCTTGCTATACACAGAGAACACCTTTGAAGCAATGTTAAAGGCTTATCACTTTGGCAGCTGGTTAAAGGCTTAATATTTCTTTTAAAATTAAAAGCCCAGCTTTAATTCAATAGGTCCAAAGTTAATCATAAGGCCCAACTTAAATTCACAATGTTCATTCTCCTCCCAGACCTAGTAATTAACTCTGCCTCTGTAAAAGCTTCGCCTGTGAAAATTCGATACTCTTGACCGACGGCGACACCATCTCTTTCTCCCCCATCCTTCTAGCACTGCAGTCTGCCCCGACGCCCAGACTTTCTTCTCCGCCCCTGCCTTCACTCCCACCCTAGGGCGGCCCATTGAGAAGTCCCGCTCCGCCGGCAGCCGATGGGGGCGGCCACCCCCACCCGTCCCCCCTCTCTCCACCATTGCACTCAATTGAAAATAGAAAAAGAAAAGAAAAAGAGTGAACCCGAAGAACAGACCTACAAGACCAAGTTTAGTGATCATGAACAATCTGCATATCCTTTTTACATTCTTCAAACGCATTAAAATTGGAACTTGAAACGTGAAAGGCCACGCTGCCGGCGCTTGAGGTGGTGGTTGAGAGATCGACATGGGCAGCGATCCAGATTTCAATTTCGAATTGAAGAAGGCGACTTGAAAAAGTCCAATTGAAGAAATTCGGCGGGCTTGCAAAAGTTGGAGAAGATGGACAATTGAAGAGTTTGAGCGGGTTGCCTTGCTCGATTTCTCACCGGAACCTGTTACACCTAAACACAAGGACAGTTGGAGCAGAAACCGAAACTCAGAGCTTGTGAAAAATATGGCCACCGGTGAAGATAGTGAAAGACAGGGAAGGAGAGGAGAAGTGAAGGAGTGAAGAAGTAAAGAAGTGGTGAAGAAATTGAAGAAAGACGAGGACCCGGGAGAAGTTGAATTGGAGAAGAGGAAATTAAGGAAGATGAAGAAGTTACTTAAAATAGGCTACCAAGTGGGATCACTAGATGGAGGAATTTACTCTCAAAATGACGAAACTGTATTTTGCACGTTACACTCATGTAATTGGTACAAATGTCATTAAAATAGGCTGCCAAGTGGCTCAATTTTTACTGAAGACATTGCTGCTCAATTAATAAATAGGAGAGATTTCCCGGGTAGTTTATTCATACGACTTTAGGAGCGAGTAATTAGCGAGGATGATAACACAAGTAATTGGTGGCTGAAATATCTTGCAGCATCAGCGCGCCTCAAAAGCACAGTAGCCGACTCAACTAGCGACCAGTTCCCAGCCGGAAATGGCGACCACCGCTCCAGCCATCGATGAATCGGAGGTGCAGCTCCCCTTACTGTCACAAGACACCGTCGATGGTGCTGTCGATTACAAGGGCCGTCCGATTATCCGATCCAGATACGGTGGCTGGAGATCCGCCTGGTTCATCATTGGTACAATTCTCCCCCCATACTCCGATTCTGATTTTGGATTGTTTCGATTTGAGACGAATTTAATGTTTTAGGGTTTTGGTTTGTGTTAAAGGCGTGGAAGTTGCGGAGAGGATTGCGTATTATGGGATTGCATCGAACCTTATAAGCTACTTGACCGGGCCGCTGGGGCAGTCAACGGCCGCCGCCGCCGCCAACGTCAACGCTTGGTCGGGAGTCACCTCTCTCCTCCCTCTACTGGGTGCTGTCGTCGCTGATTCCTTCCTCGGCCGTTTCCGCACGATTGTTTTTGCCTCTCTCATTTACATCTTGGCAAGTCCTTTAATCTTCTCTAGTCTCACATATTATCTACTGATAATTCTATGACATCATCTTCTATGGTATAGTCGAATTTCAGTATTCTGATTATGAATAACGGAGCTTGTAGAATGGTCCGCACTTTTCTGTTTGTATAGAAATTTAGGATGAAATTGTCTATCTATATACATAATCTGTACCTGTATATAGGACAAACTTCATGCGATGCTAGTTCAAGTTATTAATTCATTCATCTCATTAGAACAAAATTGCGAAAAGATACTTTAGATGTTTCTGACAACTGCATCTAGCATGTATATTTCTTCCTTCCTGTTATTTAAACAAGGTTTCCTCTTTATTACACAGCAGAGTCACGAGCTTATAGTTGGTTCATGATTTCCAAATTGCATACTTTCCGATAAGCCTATCAGGCTATGTGCTTCGACTTGCTATCTCTAAATATCCCTATGCTATTAGCATAATTCCTTATGAATGAATATCAGGCATTAATTTTGAAAGACATGATCTCTAACTATCTTCATTTGGTTAATGAATGAATGACAGGGTCTGGGATTGCTCACAATGTCTGCTATGTTACCGTTTGCAAATCCTTTAGACTGCAAAAAGACCACAAAAAGCTCATCATGTGAAGTGCCTCACTTCCAAATGATTATGTTCTTCTTCTCCTTGTACGTGGTGGCTATTGGGCAAGGAGGCCATAAGCCTTGTGTTCAAGCATTTGGAGCTGACCAATTCGACGGAAATGATCCCAAGGAATGCAAGGCCAAAAGTTCCTTCTTCAATTGGTGGTATTTCGGTATATGCATGGGTCCTCTATTTATGGTGGCAATATTGAATTACATCCAAGACAACCTCAATTGGGCCCTTGGGTTTGGGATTCCATGTATTACGATGGTAATCGCCCTAGCTATATTTTTGCTTGGTAGTACAACTTATCGATATATCATCAATGGTGAAGAGAAGAGCCCATTCTCTAGGATTGGTCAAGTATTTGCTACAGCAATAAGGAATCGACATGCTAAACGTTCGGCAATTAATGTCAATCTTGAAGCTCAGGGATTTCTCCCTGGCCGTTGCTCTGAGCAATTCAGGTAAAAATGAGTAATTCTGCTATTTTTACTTTTCCAAATTCAGATTATGTAGCTGTATTTTTTTTCTCTCTCTTCCCTCGTGGAAGGTTTGTGTATATTTGTGATATATGCATCTATATCCTTACTTTACAGCTAAATGTCTACTGTATTGCTTATTTATGTACGTTTTACCTGTGTTTAGTGTTTACTAATTTATCTTTAAGAGCAGCTAGTTGTAGAGATATATGAGCTAAATAATAAACATATATAGTTTCTTTTTAGGGTAAATTGTACAAAACCACCCTTGAATTAGTTGATTTTCCCCTAAACCACCATGAAATATGAAAATAACACAAAACCACCCAGATCCCCACTTCCATTAACAAAAGTGCCACCCCGTAACTTTTTCCCAAGTTTCTTTTAAAAAACCTTGCACCTTTGACCCACACAATCATAATTCTCCATTTCTTCTGTCTGCCATAGGTGCAATCTGGATTGATTCTCTATCCATGGGAAGTTATACTTAAAACGTTTTCTCTATCTCTTTTTTTTTTATTACCATAAAGAACAAGGGATAATAGATCTTGGAGAACAAATTAAAATCCCAAAAAGGAAAAAAAAAGATGTTGGAGCCTCAACTCTCCGGAAAACTTGCTGGAAATGGATATTAAGAATTGGTGTTTGGGCTATAGGTTTGTTTTTTTTAGAGTCAAGAGAGGAGCGTCCAACTCTATGGAGGATGAGCGGAGCTTGGCTATGACATCATTAACTTGCAAAAATGAGAAATTGAAATATTAATAAATTGCAATGAGTAAAATGATATGATCTTCATCCCAATCTAGAATCAACAAAATTTGATACAAATTAAGGCAAAAGTGAATGAATTACAACAGATAGTAATAAAGCTCATCAAAAGTCGAGGATCGATGAATTGGAATTTTAACAATAAAACCCACTTGGACTTACCCGGATGGTTTTGTGTAAAAATCGGGTATTACAGGTGTTTTCATGAAAATTCACCTGCTTTGATGGTGGTTTTGTGTAATTTACCCTTTATCCTATTGTGTTTATACCAAAAAACGCAACTGGCATTTCAACTAGCCACTAGGAACACCTCTAGAAAGGGTGGTGTATCATTGTTGATTTATGATTTATAATAACATGGTCTTATTTGTATTTGGATTAACAGGTTCCTCAACAAAGCATTGATTGCACCAGATGACTCGAAAGAAGGAAGAACTTGCAATCTCACCGACGTCGAAGAGGCAAAGGCAGTGCTAAGATTATTCCCAATTTGGGCCTCCAGCTTAATATATGCTGTTGTTTTTTCGCAGTCATCCACCTTCTTCACAAAGCAGGGAGTTACAATGGACAGATCAATTACTCCCACCTTTTCTATACCACCAGCTTCCTTACAATCCTTCATCAGCCTCTTCATTGTCTGCTTTGTCCCCATCTATGACTGCATCTTCGTTCCCATTGCAAGATCAATCACAGGCAAACCTTCTGGTATAACCGTTCTGCAAAGAATTGCATTTGGGATGTTCATCTCTATGGTCTCCATGGCAATTGCTGCAGTAATAGAAAGCAAGCGGCTCAAGACTGCCCTTGAACACGGGCTCATTGATTCACCGAGCGTGCCTGTTCCAATGAGTGTTTGGTGGTTGCTTCCTCAGTATGCCTTGTTTGGCATTGCTGATGTTTTCACCATGGTTGGATTGCAAGAGTTTTTCTATGACCAGGTTCCAGCTGAACTAAGAAGCGTCGGTTTGTCCCTTTATCTTAGTATTTTCGGTATTGGGAGCCTTTTGAGCAGTTTCATTGTCTCTACTATTGATAAGATAACCAGTGGGGATGGACGGTACAGCTGGTTCGCTAATAACCTGAACCGGGCGCATCTTGATTACTTCTACTGGCTCCTTGCTGGTCTCAGTGCTGTTGGATTGTCTTTCTTCATGTTTTTTGCAAGGTCTTATGTATATAATACCAAAAATGCTTCATAGCAAGCAAAACCATGGAAGCACTGTTGCTTAATGTGTACTTGGAGATGCTATTGCCTCTCGTTAAATAATGCAGGAAAACGGATCATTCCACGCATTTTCGACATCCAGTGGTCACTTGACTTTCATAGTGCGTTTGTTTTCCTCTATCTTTTTAATTCTATCCACTTTCATGTCACTCCTTGCATCATCACGTGTTACTTGAAACACTCAAATGGATTAAACCATCAAATGTTAACTAGTTTTTCATCATGGGCTAGGGTGTACCCAAAATATTAATAATACATTTAGAAGGTAGAAATTAGTGATACACCTATTTAGCTCAAGTGGCAATTTGCCTATATGTTTTGTATGGAGAGCTGTGTTCAAATGTCATCCAAAGCGCACTTCACTCTCTTCTTCCCTCGTATGTCTTTCTTAATTTTTTTAACCCTATTTTCGTGTTAATGATAAATTTTACCCCATATTTTTTAATGTAATTTTTACTCTATAATCTAGCCCACCGTAAATTTCATTCCTGGTTCCGTCCCTGATCAAAATCCTATCTTTTTAATTTTATCCACTTTCATGTCGCTCCTTGCATCATCACGTGTTACTTTAAACACTCAAACGGATTAAACCATCAAATGCTAACTAGTTTTTCATCATCATCAAAATCAAAGGAAATTAGGGACCTCACTAAGTTTCTAACATACTTGATTATAAAAATATGAAAAATGTTTCCTAACAATGGGCAAAACTCATAGATCTTAGAGATATATTCAAAACGGGTCTTAGATGGAATTTAGGAGATGGAAAAACAATTAAATTCTGGAAAGACAAATGAATATGCAATGACAGTCTATTCGAAACATGTAAAAACAATAACTTGATGTCTAAAGACCAGGTTGTTGTAGATTACTTGACCGACGACAAAACCTAGTACATCCAAAAGCTAGAACAGATCCTCCAAAAGGTAGAGATAAATAACCCAAGTTTTTAACACAACAATCCCCACCAATGTAATTCCAGACAAACTATACTGAGGACACAATAGGGTTGGTTCTCAACCAACTATGTAGTCTAAATGATAAATTAGAATAAAAGAATGACACAAATGGACCTCAAATGAAAATAAAAATTAAGTATCCCACCAAAAGCCAAAAAAATTATATGAAAAATTAAGAACAATGGTCTCGATGACATAGAGTAGCAAAAATGGAGTTGGGATCTTGGTGGACAGGAAGTTGAGGAATCAGGCGGTGCGGGTGGAACGGACAAGTGATCGTTTGATGCTGCTGAAGATCGTCTTAGGAGGAAAAATCTTGAATGTTGTTAGTGCCTATGCGCCGCATGGGGGCTTGAGCTCAGAAGAAAAGCGACGGTTCTGGGAAGACTTAGATTGTTTGTTGAGAAGCATCCCTTTGACAGAGCAGTTGGTTATTGGAGGAGATTTCAACGGGCATATCGGGAAGGACAGAGTTGGGTACGAGGAGATACATGGAGGCTGGGGGATCGAAGACAGAAATGATGGAGGTCGAGCACTCTTAGATTTCACAGCAGCTTTTAACTGTTTGGTGGTCAACTCTTGGTTCAGGAAGAGAGATGAACAATTGGTTACTTTTCAGAGCCCTTTGGGAAGGACACAGATCGACTTCTTTGTTATTAGAAGGGAAGACACAGGAAAGTGTAAGAACTACAAAGTCATTCCTTTCGAGGGTCTGTTGACCTAACACAGGCTGCTGGTCTTGGATATGAAGGGGCCATGTAAAAAGAAAAGGTAAAAACGCTTCCTCAACCGAGGATTAGGTGGTGACGCCTTTCAGAAGCTAACGTACAAGACCTGCGAGAAAGAATCTTTGAAGAAGCAAACGCAAAGGGAGCGTGGCACGAGAAGAGTGACGCCGACGAGATGTGGGGTAGGATGGCGGAGTGCATTCGCAGAGCGGCGTGTGGTGTTTTAGGTATGTCAAGGGGCTTTTCTGGCAACAAAAGGGCGGTAGTTTGGTGGAATGACGAGGTTCAGGAGAAGGTTAGGGAGAAACAGTTAGCCTACAAAGCTTGGCTACGAAGTGCAGAATCCGAGAGGGAGGCGAGGTGGGTAGAGCTCAGGGCAGAAAAGAAGGTAGCCAAGAGAGCAATGGCAGCCGCTAAGGAGATAACGTTCGAGGGCTTGTACAAGGCTTTAGACGAAAAGGGTGGGGAGCGAGTCTTGTACAGGTTGGCAAAGGCAAGGGAAAGGAAGAGCAGGGACATAGACAAAGTGAAATGTATCAAAGATGAGGACGGAAGGGTGCTAGTGGAAGATCTACAGATTAGACAACGGTGGGAGAGGTACTTCAGTGGTCTTCTGAATGAGAATTCCGAGATGGAGGTGAGACAGCAAGATTCGACAGGCCAAGAAAGCCTAGAGTACCCCATCTGCTTTTACAAACGATTCTCCATGGAGGAAATAAAGAGAGTGGTCCGCCAAATGGGTAACAAACGAGCTGTATGGCCGGATGAAATCCCGGTGGAGGTTTGGAAGTGTTTGGGAGCACGAGGTTTAGCATGGTTAGCTACGCTATTCAACGTTATTTTCAAGACGACTAAGATGCCAGATGAGTGGAGGCTTAGTAAGTTGATCCCGATATACAAGAACAAGGGAGATGTGCAGCAGTGCAACAACTACATGGGCATCAAACTGCTAAGCCACACAATGAAGGTATGGGAGAAGGTTATTAAGATGAGGTTAAGGAGGCTAGTCAGCGTGTCGAAGAATCAGTTTGGTTTTATGCCTGGAAGGTCTTCCATGGAAGCCATTCACCTGCTGAGGAGGCTAATAGAGACGTACAAAGAGAGGAAGAAGAATCTGCACATGATTTTCATCGACTTGGAGAAAGCCTATGATAGAGTACCGAGGGAGCGGATTTGGGAATGCTTGACAGCGAAAGAGGTGTTTGGGACGTTTATCAGGTTAGTCAGAGACATGTATGAGGGCTCGATGACCAGTGTGTACACCATAGGAGGTGACACCGAGTTTTTTAAGGTTGAGGCAGGCCTACATCAGGGCTCAGCCTTAAGTCCCTTTCTTTTTACGCTAGTGATGGACGTTCTGACGAGGGATATTCAAGGAGAGATCCCTTGGTGCATGAGCAGACGATATTGTTTTGATGGACGAGACTAGAGACGGATTCAGCAATAGGCTTGAAACTTGGAGGGAGAAGCTGGAGTCTAAGGGTTTCAGATTGAGCAGGACAAAGATGGAGTATGTTGAGTTTAGGTTTGGGCAAGGGGCAGGACCAAATGAGGAAGTGCTTCTAGGAGGGGAAGTTGTAACGAGGAAGGAGAGTTTCAGGTATTTGGGGTCAGTTCTACAAAGTGACGGAGGCATAGATGAGGACATCACGTATCGGATCCAGAGGGGTTGGCAGAAGTGGAGGGCGGCGTCGGGGGTTCTGTATGACAAAAAGGTACCGCTTAAGCTGAAAGGGAAGTTCTACAAAACAGTGATCAGACCGGCCATCCTCTTTGGGGCAGAGTGTTGGCCCACCACGAAAGCACAAGAACAGAGGCTGATGGTAGCTGAGATGAGAATGTTAAGGTGGATGAGTGGGCACACGTTACTGGACAAAATCAGGAATGAAGTGATTAGAAGCAGAGTGGGGGTGGCTAGTATAGGTGAAAAGCTGCGAGAATCAAGACTATGCTGGTTTGGGCATGTTCAGAGGCGGGGCCCTGAGGAGCCAGTTCGCCGTTGTGAGAGATTGGCCCTTGGAGAAGTACGGAGAGGGAGAGGGAAACCGAAGAAATGTTGGGAGGATAGTATAAGGCAAGATGTCATCCATTTGGGGATTTCGACAGCTTTAGAAGTGTGCAGAGATGATTGGAGAGAGAGGATTCGAGTGGTGTACAGCTAGCCATCTGAGCAGACCGGTCCAAGGGGATTTGAAGCGTCGACGCCTTATTTTGGTTCTAAGTTTCAAGTTTTTAAGTTGTAAGTTTTTATGTCTTTAGTTTTCTTTGTCTCGCTTTTGTCGGTTTTCTTTGCGTTTTGCGATTCCGTTGGGTCTATTGGTCACACCCCCTTGCGTTAAGCCAGGGGTGCCCCCATCTTGACCCCCCAGATTTCCCGCAAGGGGAGCCTCACTGGGAATTTGTTGTTGTTGTTGTTGTTGTTGTTGTTGTTGTTGTTGTTGTTGTTGTTGTTGTTGTTGTTGTTGTTGTTGTTGTTGTTGTTGTTGTTGTTGTTGTTGTTGTTGTTGTTGTTGTTGTTGTTGTTGTTGTTGTTGTTGTTGTTGTTGTTGTTGTTGTTGTTGTTGTTGTTGTTGTTGTTGTTGTTGTTGTTGTTGTTGTTGTTGTTGTTGTTGTTGTTGTTGTTGTTGTTGTTGTTGTTGTTGTTGTTGTTGTTGTTGTTGTTGTTGTTGTTGTTGTTGTTGTTGTTGTTGTTGTTGTTGTTGTTGTTGTTGTTGTTGTTGTTGTTGTTGTTGTTGTTGTTGTTGTTGTTGTTGTTGTTGTTGTTGTTGTTGTTGTTGTTGTTGTTGTTGTTGTTGTTGTTGTTGTTGTTGTTGTTGTTGTTGTTGTTGTTGTTGTTGTTGTTGTTGTTGTTGTTGTTGTTGTTGTTGTTGTTGTTGTTGTTGTTGTTGTTGTTGTTGTTGTTGTTGTTGTTGTTGTTGTTGTTGTTGTTGTTGTTGTTGTTGTTGTTGTTGTTGTTGTTGTTGTTGTTGTTGTTGTTGTTGTTGTTGTTGTTGTTGTTGTTGTTGTTGTTGTTGTTGTCAAGGACCTGATTTGTGTACCTTTTAGATTGAAAATAGAATCAACTTACACCAAGTGTAAGGATGGTTTTCCATTTGTACTAACCGTCTTGATTTATTTCAATAGTGTATTCGGGCACTTTATCTTTTTAATGCTGCAACAAAATATTTGATTCAATGAATTTTATTCCAAATTTCAGATAGTTGCAAAAACACAGAGGCGGTCATCCATGCTTGTGTAAACGGACTTTTACACTTAGCTAAAAAGCGCAAATCACCCCTCAAGTGTAGAGTGGGCGGAGTCATGACCCAGTACTAGAGTATAGATGTAGTATCTGCTATTTTTTTATAAGGATATGAATTTAGTTATTGTGCTTAAATAATAATTAAAGAGTTACACTTTGTTTAACTCCTCTATAAATGAATAAAACTTGTAAAAAGAAAATTTATTAATATAAATAAATTTGGCAAGTTGAATTTGTATTTAGCGGAAATATTTTTTTTTAAAAAGTGTAACAAGAATGAAATTTTTATGTATTAGAACTCGGAACCTCAGGAACTAACACATAAGACACCTTGCCACTTTGCTATCTTGGTATTCTTGTTTTCTAAGGAAACAAGTTCCATATACTGGAAGTTTGCCCATGTTACAACATTATCATACAATTTCTTAGCTCGATGTTCAAGGGGCGTCGTCGTCCGTCATCTTCTCGTCATACCTCCATCATCATGCTTTGATCACCACCTCACCACCTCACTCAGGCTACCCTCTAGCCTTGCCTAGTCAAATGCTCTCCCACGCGCCACCTTTCCCCTTCTCCTTTATTTCGACATTTCTCTAGCACGCATGTCTGGCGCCTTGTGGCATTGCTTTTTCAAAAAATTTTGAGGTGGTGACTAGTGGTTTTCGCGAGCTTTAAACCGTCTTTCGGCAATCACTCCTGAAGCCATTTCCAACAGTTGGAAGCCTGGAATGCGGGCTGTCACGTATTGCAAGTTGCACCATTAACAAACGTCGGACACTTCCGCTAGCCATTAGCAAAGTGGGCACGTCGCTCACTACTTTTCCGAACTTTTATATGGTATAGAATGAAAATAAAAAGGAAAGGAAGAAAGAAAAAGGAAAAGGGAAAGGCGAGTGATGTCGGGATTACCTTAGTATGCGCGCCATTGGATTTCGAAGGACAACCTCGTTTTGTGCACAATCTCGATTTGTGTGCAAGCAAATGTCGAAAAGTGTGTCTCTACTCTCTAGGTAATTTTCGTCTTTCATGTTTGACTTATATTCTAGAGTGATTTTTAATATAAGATCATTCGAATTTGGATTATTCAATTATGTTTTTGACAGATTATTATAAGGACATAATAATTTGTAACAGTTTATGTTAAATCGGAGATAAATTGATTATAATTTATTTCTCGATTCTTTTCCGATACGACCTAACCCAAGTCTTGGATTCACGACGTTCGAGATGGGAATAATTCGCCTTAAGAGGAGTTATATCACATAAAGCAAGTGGATTGGTTTCAGTTTCTTTATCATACTTGAACAAGTTAAGGATTATCGTTTAATAATTGCATGATGAGAATTGTTATGTGATTATGATAATGGACTAGGTCGTTGTTAGTAATAATGACCATATTGTTTATTCAGTTTCACGCTAGAACTGAACTCAAGTCTGATGTGGTGACCTCGTCTGTGATTTATGTCTCATTGGACACATTGATGTGAATTAAGTTAGTTTCAGGGATGGGAGCTTAGTCTCCAGAACATCTCTATTGTTGTGAGTTAGGATTAGTTCCAGGGAGGGGAGCTTGTCTTCAAAACCTCTCTTTATAATACTATGTTGAGGGCGTTTCAATTACTTGAGGTTCTAGTATTTCTGTTAGGTCATGACTCCCTTTAATCAGAACTTAGATGTTGGATACGATCAAGGATGAAATATTCCCTCTGATCACAACTTATATGTTGGATAAGCTCAATTATTTGAGGTCCTAGCATTTTCTTTGAGTCATGACTCTACTCAATATCCATTTTCGGTGCGAGAATCTCTTCGATCATGGGTTGTGGTGTTTTCCCACTTGATCACCTCTTCTCAATATCCATTTTCGGTGCGAGTATCTCTTCAATCATGGGTTATGGTGTTTGCCCATTTGATTGCTTTTAGCACCATTTGTGTGCTTCTTGGCGTTTTATGTCAATTTAGATTGTAGGTTGTGGTGTTTGCCCATTAGATCACTTTTAGCACCATTTGTGTGCTTCTTGGTGTTTTACATCCATTTAGATCGTGGGTTGTGGTGTTTGCCCATTTGATCACCTCTACTCAATAACACTGCAATAGCCTTTTTACCATAGGAAGAAATGACCTCTTGTAGAAAATCTCACTGCTCAATATGTCATCTAGGCTCATTTTATCAAAGTTCCAACTAAGCCTCTTTGTGGGAGATCCGAACGAGCCAACCATATCATCTTCACATCTTAGACCTCCTAGACCTCCATTTGAGTTGACCGAACCTCCTAAAGAATTTCTTTTCCTACCACCATCAAAAACCAAAGGGGAAAACTTTCTTCTTTCCTGATTTTCCCATGATCAAGAACAAAACCCTTGAACTAATTTGTGCTCTCACTCACTAACACCAACACCCTCATGTAGCCAAGTCTTCTCCAAGTGGAATAGCCTAGCTTTCTTCCAAGTACCGCCCCTCGTTCTTAAATGGTGGATTAGCTAGAAGGACCGCCGGTCACCAACAAATACTCGTTTTTATCCCTCAACTCGCAACTTTAGCCCCTCCAAAGACTCAACCACCTAGGAGTCCCACCAAGTTTGTCCTCACACTACGTTTGCCTGCTCAAGCTCTCACTGAAACCTCCAGCCTCGCGGCAAAGTACCATCGGTGCCACCGCTAGGCTGCTCGACGTGATTTACCAAAAAATCGCCCAAAAGACACCCTTGGGAAGAGAGAACGTATAACTTAGGAATTTTCCTTTCCCCATCCATTTGAACCAATGATGATTGGTCCAAACTGATGTAGAGCCTTCTCGGCCTCGTGTTTGGCCATCTTAAGAAGTTTCAAGAGGAAATGCACCTTTTCCCTCATCAAGTGGTAGTTTCACTCCAATTAAGAAGCCATATCGATCACACAAAGAAATAATTGTGTAGAATATTGTATATGGGGCATCAAGGCAAAAGAGAACCTGTGATATGATTTAATACATGGTAGAATTGAGACTTGTTTTTTCCTACAAAAGTATTTGGCCCTATTTCTTGCCTTAGGTTATCGCAAAATCTCTTGTGAGATAAAACTAACACTCTCTTATGTATTTAGGAAAAATGTATGAATGTCTTGTAGATTCGTGTTTATGGTAAGCAAGCCTTCATAATTAAGAGATAGAACTCAATCTAAACATGTCCAAAGAAGACCACACATCCCATCTATTTATAGACGAAAGTGGACTCAAAAAACGCACAAAATGGACTCCAAAATTTGCCAAATATGAAAAGTAACCACCATTAATCGCTTTTAACCGCTGAATCGTCTGTTATGGTGATGCATTATGGTCCTGCATAAGAAGCGTGGCCCATGAAGACACCGACCCATGTGGAAAAGGGAGGACACACTCCCTTGTACCATGTGCCAAGAGGGAGAGGAGTGTCCATAACCGCCCTCAAACGCTCCCAATTGTCCTCAACCATTTATTACTGCCCATGTGGAATTAGTAGGCTTGCCCATGGCCCAAGCCAAGTGCATAGCTAGCTTGGCCATGCCATGCTTTTCTAAACGTTCAAGCTTCCAAACTATGCATTATGATCTAACTATTCCAGCGCAAAAGACTGTTTCTAAAGCGCTCGTGTAAATCCAAAGTTGTAGCCAAAATAGTCCAACTGAGTTATACCGATATGATGCACCGTGGCACGACACGAACCTTGCTCAGGGGGTGATGAACCTCATTTTTCATCGAGGGACCTTATTCATGTCACATGGCATGACACGGTGTGCGTGCCATGTCACAATGTCGCGACATGACTCCATATGCCATAACCTATGCGACTCATCTTGAGGTTCGTTGAACTTCAACTTGGACTAGTCTTACCTTTCCTTGTTTTAATCCTTCTAGAACTTAGTCCACACCGAGCACATAATCCATGTGTTGTCCCAAACTTTTATGTGACCAAGATTAGACCTTTAGACATAACAAATTCTCTGATCATACTAAACTGAATACTCATGGAGATATTTTAGTCAATTAATATAACATTTCTCTACAAAATGTGTAGTGATGGTACAATTTCATCAATATTATTATAAAAGTTGTAACTAGAAAATATTTTAAAGGTGAATTGTTTAAAATTTTAAAATTTAAAAGGTGACTTGTGATAATTAACCCAAAATTTAAATAGCGAATGATGACAATCTTAAAACAAGTTCGAATCACATAATAGATATATTAGCCAGTAAGTATTCTCATACATTGTACGGGTTTTACTTAAATAAAATATTAATAAAAAAGTCAATTATATCGATCATCCTTGACAATTGACAAATAATCATATAAATACTATAAATTTTGAATAAATATTACAAATTTTTCATATATTTATCATTTCAAATATTAATTTTTTTAATTTTATGATGTAAATTAATATGAAAAATGAAATTTATTAATAATTATGAAAAAAGATAAATAAAAAGATTAAATTTATAAATTAATCATATATGTGAGGTTTAATCAAAGTAAATATTCTCAATTAAATATTAACCAATCATAATATATTAACAGTTATGGATTATATAGCTGACATTTAAGTGAGGTTAACATCTCAATAAAAAGGATATTAACGATAAGTTCAAATATTTTGGGATGATTTTACAATCACCATAAATATATAAATAAATAAATCATTTATATAAGATGATAATTTTTTTAAATATATACGTAATCTTTTAGTGCATTAAAAGAGTAATATTTGTCTTGCAAATATAAAAAATATAGAGATATGGTAATAATATTAGTATAAGTAATATTAAGAATATTATTATAATATAATGACTGTAAATACTAAAAAACAATTAAGGGCAAAGAGGTAAATGGAAAAATATAACCAATATAGATATATGATAGTAATATTAGTATAAATAATATTATAATATAAGGATTATAAATACTAAAAAAATTAAGGGTAAAGAGGTAAATGGAAAAATAAATATGCTTATGTGGCATAGTTAAAACGACGACACATAGGATAGATGAATTCGACTTTAGTTATAGTATATTGATATTAAAAATAATATGAAATAATTCAATTAAAAATAATCCAATTAATTTTCAACTAATTAAATTGATTTTAAAAAATGGGCAATGTAATACAATGTGGAGCCGTTTCAAATATTATTTAGGGGGATTTTAGAAAATAGCCTTAAAAAGGGGTTAATTACATATAAGTTGAGTGATATGTTTTAATTGCATTGGGTAACCCCACTCCCCCCCCCCCCCCCCCACCTTCTACCCATTGTGAGTTGACTCGGTCAACCGACCGTTGACCGTCAACAAAAAATAATTTCGTTGACCAAATTTTTGTCAACAAAAAAAATCTTGTTCGCAATTTTTTTTTGAACAATTTTGTCAACAAAAAGAACTTTGTTGACAAAAAAAATGTCAACAAAAGAATCTTGTTGACAATATGTGAACGTCAACAAACAATTATTTTCAACGTAAATTAACAATTATTGTCAACGTTAACAAAGAATTATTGTCAACAACCATCAACAATAGTTGACAACAAATATTATCAATGTCAATAAACAATTATTGTCAACAACTGTCAACAAATGTTGTCAACAAGTATTGTCAACGTCAACAAACAATTATTTTCAACGTCAACTAACAATTATTGTCAACGTCAACAAACAATTATTGTCAACAACCGTCAACAATTGTTGATGAGAATTGTTATCAACGTCAACGATTATTTTCAACGTCAACAAACAATTATTAATGAACTTATTGTCAACACTCGTCAATAATTGTCAACGTCAACAATTATTGTCAAAAAATTGTCAACAACGAACAATTATTGTCAACAAATGCCTTTTTGACAATTTTTTGTCAACAAAAAAGTGTCTTCAAATGAGCTCCCACAAAAAATTGTCAACAAATTCTTTGTTGACAAAAAAAAAACATTGTCAACATTTTCATAATATTAAGTGAATATTAATTACAAACTTAACCAAAAAATGTAAATACACCATCGCAACTTTATTATAAAATAAAATGATCAGGACATGCATAACCAAACAATGGTCTTTGGGATAGCATGCAGTTGTTTTAATTAATATGCCTTGATAAAGGAATGTGTAAAGCTATTATGGTTAATTCATTGAAATGACATCTAATGAACGTTGTCAGATATATAATCAGCTAGTGTACGGGGCGCTACTCGGTGGTAGACCCTGTCTGGGACTACTCATATTAGTTTAACAACAAATTCACTAGGATCTTGCAACTCGGGCACGACGAGAAAACAAATAAACATCCAACTTTTTATTTTAAAAAGAGGGTGGAAACATGATAGTATTCTCGAATTCATATACAGAAGATCACAGTCAGATCATTTTGTAAATCCAAACTATCCTAAACCAGTTCTATCCAAATAGTAACAAAACAATTCACAAACAACTTTTAATACATAAATAACCAGATCCCACAACCCGAACCCAATGACACGTCGCCGACATCCGCTTCACCACTTTGTAGAGAATCCATCACGATTCTTGAAAAGTATCTGAAACTGTAAAAATATTCCCCGAAGGGTCAGCTACAATTCTAATTCAAGCTAGAAAGCGTGAGATGCATATAGAACGTTTGAAAAACCACACAGAACCCTAGCAATCAAAATTCACACCTAAATCAATAATTATCGATTCATATCAATTTAATACTAAACGTTAAATAATCACACGGACACCCATACACACAGACAAACAATCACACTGACACACAGATACACACACACACATACATACCACATCACAATTATAATCACATTAAAAATACAACAATATCACAATAGTATAATTAATACAGATGACATCAATAATGGTAATAAGGATAACAGTAATCTTCATAAAGATCTTCCCAACATATATAACCACAAAATATATTACGTTAAACAAAACCCATTAACACGAGACCATTCAAACAAAATCCATCAAATAAAATAGCAACCAACATCCTCCTCAAATCCAAATGGCACCCTCCGGCCTCTCATCTATGGCGCACGGTTAGGGCGCGTCCTATACACGTGCCCATTTTCCCTATTCACCCTTCTTTCCCCGGCTAAACCTCTACTAGAGCGTTTGCCAAAACATTTTATTTTATTTTTAGAAGGGGGTCCCTTCCAGCCGCAAGACCATGCCCGGGGGCCACTTTATCTCCAACTTTACCCGTGATCCATGGCCATACCGGAGGAACCCAGTACACACATAACGAAAAATGTTTAAAAACGATTTTTCATAATTCCAAATACATATACAAGCAAGTAATTTAGAATCATTCCAAAATGAGGTTTATACAATCAATTCACTCATTTAACACGTAACGGTCATAAGCAAAGCAAGCCGACAAGCCATTAACATCAAAAGAAGGAAGCAAACACGCAACGGAAGAAATTAGGCTCGAACAAGTCAAAAATGCAATATCAAGCACAACCACAATTTCGATTCAAACACAATCATAATTGCAGACACAAGCACAATTATAATTACGATCACCAGCACACTCATTGTCACAGTCAGATTCAGAATCACAATCAAACTCACAACCACAAACAGAATCATAATCACAATCACAAGTACAATCACAATGACAAATACAATCACAACTGTAGTACAATTACAAGCACAAACACAATCACATTTACATTTACAAGGACAATTACAATTAAAATTTTTAAATGCACAATTACAATTGAAATTACCATACAATTACAAACACAATTTACAAATATGAGTACCAGCACAATTACAAATTCAATTACAATGTTCACAAGCATAGAGAGAACTTTATTCTAAAAACAAAATTAATATGCAGAGGGACTAGTTCCCAAAACCAATTCCACATACATGGCACTCAATCTAACAAGAACTGAATTAAGTCGAGAAAGTCACAGAACGACTTACCTGAAGACGAAATCCCGCGTCAACATAACTACTAACTACCGACAAATCGAAGCCCTAGCAAAGACAAAGGATGGCATTCAAAATTACAACTACAAGAACATTACCCAAAAAACATGGACTCCTAGTTGATGCAATCTAAGCAACCACTAACCAATTGAACCTTGGATTTTCATTACAAAACAAATTTGGCATTTACTTGCCCATTCAATCTAGCTTGAGAACTTATATAAACTCTAAGTTGCCCCTCCCTTAACTCACCATTGATTAACAAATTTTTAAACAAAAGTTGAGAGTCTAAAAGACCTACTCGATCTCAAGATCGATGCCAACCTTCCAACATGAATCTGGAAAGCTTGTTACACGTCTTAATTACACCAAAATGACTACCAAAAGCGGAGATCTTACAAAGCAAGTTACAATTTGCCAAAAGGGTCGGTATTCACATAATTTCCCAGACTTCAAACAAAGGAATCAGATTACAAGGCTTGTACACTCTACTGAACCACAAGAATCAAGCGGAAGTCTAAGGACTGAATTTACAGGATTCCATTCCATGAAATTTATAATCACAAATTAGAATCTGAACAAACGAAATTACACGCATACAATTTCGTCAACAACACTACTAATTAACAAACAACACAGTGATTATTGTCCAAATGATTCAAAACTTGTCCCTAGATTACAGACCCATCCCTAAAGAAGAGCATTAAAACAAGATTAGGGAATCCGGCCTTAACAACAGACTTGAATCTCGGCAGTGTAGAGGAAGGCGGACTCACGCAGCTTCGAAGGATCTACCGAGAGTGGACGCACAAACTAAAGAATTTGAAACGATCCCGAATTTACAGGAAAGAACAAATCGTAACTCAGAGGACAATTGTAGCGAACAGAAATCAGAAGAGAGGAAAAGCAGGGATCGAATCCGGCCCGAAACCTACCTCTGACTGTCTTGATTCTCTCAAACTTGCGATGGTGTTCTCCCTTCGGCCCAAGTTCTGTTCGACCGGCAACGAGCCCGGCTAGGGCGACTAGATCAGCGGCTAGAGATCAAAACCAAGCGAGCGCCTCGACCAATCTAGAAGGCGGCGATTTTGTGATGTGGATCTAGACGCGCGAACTGGATCTCGCTAATCGCCTATGTGGAGCTCTTCGCTTAACAACCGTTTCGGTGATGAACATGGAATGGGGGAAACCTCTGACGAGATCCAACGCCGTAACAGGGGAGGAGGCGTTGGCCAACGACAAGGTGAGGCGTGACTTCTTAGCTAGTGGTTTCGATCGACCAGTTGCGGGTTGAGGCAAAAATCCCTAGTTTTACTCGATCGGAGTTCCACTCACGGCGAGGAGGAATCAAGCACGACCGACCACTGTTGATCGGAACTCCCACTCCCCAGGCTGTCTCCATCGGCGGCCGAGCTCTTCTCTTTCGCCTTTTGATCTCTGGTGGTGGTGGCTCACACGAATTGGAGAGTGAAGACGCCCTAAGTTTTGGAAGAGGGTTATGAATAAGGAGGTAGAAAGGATTTGGGTGTTGACTTGGGCTTCCCAAGCCCAAATTGGGCTTCTCCCCAAATTCGGCCAAGTTGGGAAAGTCCCACTCTTCAAATCGATTGGATTTAGACTAGTTTGAGAAAAAAAGCGGAAGCGGAATTATAATCGGGTTTTCCAAAAATCCGGGTATTACAGCTAATGGTGCGCAAAATAGCGGAATAAGAAGTGGGACCGGGGTACGAGGAATAAACGGGATTCGGCGGGATTCCTGAGGTTAAACTCAAGGGCCTTTTGCCATACCCATCTTAAAAACAATAGATCCATACCCTTAGGAGGCCTCAAGACCTCGAGCACGAGGTATAAACCTCGTTGTTCAAAAGCTGACATACCCACCCCGTTCAGCCACTCAGCAACCACCATATCCTCAACCAATGACCAACTGCCTCACTCTCGACCAATCAAAGGGCCTGATCTCGGGCGTCCCACATCGGGCAAACATCAAAACCTTGTTCCTCAAACCTCTATAAATAGAGGAGAACCTCGAAGGTATCAGGGGGTCGAAAAACATCTTGAACTCAAGAACTATCTTGTTCGTTTAAGATCGAAGTGTTGAATCATTGTTAAAGACCGCGCTACAGTCAAGTGAAGGTCCACAAAAAGACTTCAAGTCGCCCAAAGAGACCTCATCTCAAATCAAAGATCTCGCCGCATCACCTCGCAGGCCACAATCAGCGCGCGCTTTATCAACTCCCCGACTTCGCTTCAAGAGCTCGCTAATAGTCTGTTGGTGATAGAACCTCGTTGTGACTAGGAGATCTCGGACCTTGTTAGATCGAGATATTGAATCCTCTAAAAAGAGATCTAGGGCGTAATCTCATTGTTCATAATCTCGTTATTCATAATCTCACAATCTGTAACCTCGTTGTAAAGATATAAATACAAAGCAAGTGTTTCCCCCGTCGAAATAAAAGTAATCTCGTTCTTGTCTTTTAGTGCTGGTTTATTTCGGGTTTCATCATTGGCGCCGTCTGTGGGAACCTCTTCACCCTAAGCAGTTTCCCGACTTGTGCAAACCTTGGCTTTTGAATCCCTCGAAATGGCCTGTCCAAACAATGTCTTCCCCCATTACCCCGATAACATGCCTGGAACCTCGCAATGGACGAACATGGGGCCATCTCTAGGTTGTCCGTTCGGGGTCCCTCCGGAATGGGCGTATAACGCGCCACAAAACCTTACCCGTTCCAGGGGTACGAGCCGGGCGGTGTTCCCCCGAACCCATATCCTTACCCGGGCTATGGGCAATACCGAAAAGGCTTCGCCCCGACGTACGTTCCCGTTCCCGGTCCTGGCCAGCCCCATTCTGAGTACGTTCTTGCGTACGTCCCCGAGCATGTGCTAGGGCACGAGGCGTCATCTAACGGCTCATCAACGGAGAGGCCTCCCCGGGACCCATGCAGATCTCGAGGTCTCGCTCACGTCGCTCGAGGATGCAAGACCTGGAGTTGTCCGAAACAGCGGGGAGCGTGATGCATACCTTGAAGTCACGCTCGCGACGTCGCCACATTGAGTCCGGGAGCCTCTCACCTTTCGTGGACGAGATTCAAAGTGCGCTGATGCCCAAGGGCTTCCATAGGTTGTAGATGGGACTTTACGACGGCGCGGCAGACCCGGAGGAGCATGTAAAGCATTTCGCTGTCCGGATGAACGTCAACTCTTACAACGATGCCATCTTTTGTCGCGTTTTCCCAACAACCCTGGAGAAGGCCGCGATGACGTGGTTTATAAGTCTCAAGGTCGGCTCTGTGGCCTCGTTCGCTCAACTGTGCGAGTCCTTCATCGTACACTTCAGTGGTTCGAGGAAGCACAAGAAAAAGATGAGGGATCTCCACGGCATCGAGCAGGGGGAGGGCGAGTCGCTGGGCACCTTTTTTACAAGGTTCACAAACGCGATGGCGGAAATCGCGCATATCGACGAGTCGTCGGTACGAGACACCCTCATGGGCAACCTATGTCAAGGGGCTTTCAAGAATTACATTTTCCTGAAATGCACGACGACGTATGACAGCCTGTGCGCCGGATCACGACCCAATTATATGCCGAGGACGCCACCAAACAGAGCTCTCGACCGAGGACCGACAAGGAAATTGTGGCCGAAGCTAAAGGAAAGGCAAAGGTGGGTGCGCCGGCTGCCAAGGATGTGTATGTGACGCAGGCCCAAAACCCCGTCAACAACAACAACAACAGGAACAACAACAACAACAACAACAACAGAAATAACAACAACACCAACAACAGAAACAACAACAACAACGACAACAACCGCAATAACAGAGGCAATGACGGTGGGAGTTGGAACTGCTTTGGGGGGAAACAACGAGGTTACAGGGGAAAGGGCAACCTCTTTGTATAATCCAAACGAGGAGGGGCGCACCAACCCCGCCTCGGGGGCAAAAAATGTGCCATAGGGCCAGGGCCAACAACGTCCAACAATAGGCTCCCGCAAAGTAGGCGCGGTCCGGGCACACAACGACGCCCGATGGGTATACTCACACCATCTCGGGTGGCCCCTCATTGGCTGGATCAAGCCAGGCAGAAAGGAAGAGGTACGCGAGGGCAAGCCATCATGTGCCCTCGGTATTCATCTTCGCACAGACCTCGCGGTCCCACGTAGGGCTGGACTTCACCTCTAAGGATGCCGAGGGCCTGCACATGCCACACTCTAACCCTTTGGTGGTGCAGCTCAGATGGGCTCGAATATGGTGAAGCGAATACTGGTGGACATGGGATCCTCCGTGGACATCATGTACTACGGCGCCTTCGAGCAGTTAGGCATCTCTGAGACGTCCCTGAAGCCCTACGCTGGGAAACTCACTTCCTTCTCAGGGGACGAGGTTGATGTCACGGGCCTAATAGACCTATGGATGACGCTGGGTACCGGTTCGACAAGGCGAACAGAGATGGTGGAATTCACCGTGGTACACCTGCCCTCGGTGTATAATGCAATCATCGGCAGGGTGTCCCTAATGAAATTTCAGGCAATGTTGTCTATCTACCACCTGAAGATGAAGTTCCCCGTCGATGACGGGGTCGGGGAGGTGAAGGGCAACCAAGAGAAGGGTCGCGTCTGCTATGCGACCTCTGCAAAACAAAAGTGCCCGGTGTTCATGGTGGATTCTCCCGGCGAGGCCGATCTCGAAGTCCGGGACTTCACGATCCCCATCCCAGAAACAGAGAGAAGGGTTGTTACCCCCATCGGAAACAAAGCCGAAAAAATCTACCTAGGTGAGTGCCTCTCCGGGGAATCGGCAACATCGTTGGAGACCTTTCTTGTCGGCTCCCGCGACGTGTTCGCATGGACCGCGAAAGACCTCCGCGGCATCCCGCAAACCGTGGCCCAGCATTCCTTCAACGTTGATGTTACCACCCGTCCCGTGGTGCAACGACGAAGGAAGATGAATGAGGAAAGGGCAAACACCGCAAATACCGAGGTAGGGAAGTTGCTGGCCGCGGGGTTTATCTGCGAGGTCCAGTGCCCTAGATGGCTATCCAATGTTGTGCTGGTGAAAAAAGCCAGCGGAAAATGGCGAATGTGCGTGGACTTCAAGGATCTAAACAAGGCCTGTCCAAAAGACAACTACCCCCTGCCCTCGATCGACGAGTTGGTCGATTCAACGGCGGGTCACGGGGTTTTGAGCTTCGTCGACGCATACTCAGGATACAATCAGGTCTTGATGAGCCCGCGCGACGAGGAGGAAACATCCTTCATCACACAGCGAGGGACCTACTGCTACAAGGTTATGCCACTTGGTCTGAAGAACGCGGGGGCAACCTTCCAGCGCCTCATAGACCGAATCTTTAAAAATCATCTGGGGAGGAACGTGTCGGCGTACGTCGACGACATTGTGGTCCGAAGCAAAACCCCAGAGGAGCATCTGGTCGACCTCATTGAGGTCTTTGCAACACTCAGGCACAACCGGCTCAGCTTGAATCCCGAGAAATGTGTGTTTGGAGTGTCATCAGGAAAGTTCTTGGGCTTCATGATCAGCGAGCGTGGGATAGATGTGAATCCCGCAAAGATTGAATCAATCTTTTCAATGAGGTCGCCGCGATCTCGTACTGAGCTACAACGGCTCAACGATGCCGTAAATTACCTGGGGAGGTTTTGCTCCCGTTTGGCGGACAAGTCTCTGCCCTTCTTTGCGGCCCTAAAGAAGAACGACAAGTTTGTCTGGGATGAGGAGCTAGAGCTCGCCTTCTCCGGGTTGAAGACATTCTTGTCAAAACTCCCCACGTTGTCACCTCCACGGGCGGGTGAGGACTTGCAGCTGTACGTGGCTGTAAGCCCAGAGACAGTTAGCGCGGTGCTAACGAGAAAAGCTATGCACCCTGTCTATTTTATAAGCCGCGTGCTCCAACCTGCGGAGCAACGATACTCCCCGGCAGAAAAAATGGCCCTAACTGTGGTGACCGCCGCGAGGCGCCTACGCCCATACTTTCATGCACATCCCATCTAGGTCCTCTCCGATCTCCCTCTTCGACAGATACTCCATCAGCCCGCCCTTTCCGGGCGGATGACGAAGTGGGCAGTCGAGCTCTCCGAGTTCGACATCAGCTACCTACCCAGGACCGCCATGAAGGTACAGGCTCTCGCTGACTTCATGGTAGAGGTGACCTTCCCAAAGACTGACGAGAGTGCGGAGGAATGGAAAGTCTTTGTCGATGGCTCGCGATGCAACGTCGGGGGCGGGGCCGATGTATTCCTTGTCGGTCCCTCGATCGAACGGAGTATGCCCTTAACTTCGCCTTCGATGCCACCAATAATGAGGCCGAGTATGAGGCCATGATCACTGGGATCGAGATGGCGCTGCTCAGTGGGGCTCGCAGGATAAGGTGTACACCGATTCCGAATTGGTGGCGCGATAATTGAACGGACAGTATGATACCAGAATGGGGTTCCTGCCCGCGTACCGAGAGAAGGTCAAAGCCTTGGTATCTTGCCTAGAAACCTTTGCGGTAGAGTCCGTCCCACACGCTCCGAACACCAAAGCAGATGCACTCGCGAGGTTGGGGTCGGCTCTCCCCTTGGAAGTGGGCAATCGCGTGATGGTAGAAAGAAAGTTCTCATGAAGTGTAACCAGCGAGGTTCTCTCCGTCAAACTCGGGGACTTGAGGATTCCCATCACGCGATATGTGGAGAGCGGCGTCCTCCCTAAGGATCTCGCGGAGGCTAGAAAGCTCAAAATGCAGGCACCCCCTACTGTGTCATCGGAGGCCGGTTCTATTGTCGGGGCTTCGCAGAGCCCAACCTACTATGTGTGTCGGCCGAGGCCGCAAAGCACATCTTGTTCGAAGCACATGAAGGGGTCTGCGGCGGCCACCACAGGTGGCGCGCTTTGTCATACAAGATCGCCCACTTGGGATATTTTTGGCCTACCCTCAGGCAGGACGCGAGGGATTACGTCCAGAAGTGTGACGGGTGCCAAAAGCACGCTAACATCCAGCACGTCCCGACATCACGTCTGCGCTCGATCCACGCACCATGCCCCTTTGCGATGCGGGGTATGGACATTTTAGGGCCATTCCCCAAGGCTGTAGGCCAGGTGCAGTACATACTGGTCATCGTCGACTATTTCACGAAGTGGGTCGAGGCAGAGGCAATGGAAAAAATCACGGGGACAAAGGTCTGCAACTTCCTGTGAAAAAACCTCGTGTGTCGCTTTGGGGTCCCCATGACCATCATGGCCGACCATGGCCCCCAATTCGACTGCGAGGAAACTCGGACCTTTTGCTCCGAGCTTGGTATAACCCTCAAGTTCTCCTCGGTGGCCCACCCCCAGTCCAACGGCCAGGTGGAGAACGTCAACGCCCGTATCCTGTCCGATCTTAAGAAGCGTCTGGGCATAGCGCAAGGTCGCTGGGCTGAGCTTCTCCCGCTCGTCCTATGGACATACCGAACAACCGCACGTCGCGCCACGGGAGACACACCTTTCGCTCTAACCTACCAGGAGGACGCGCTGGTTCCCGTGGAAACCTTGGTCCCTTCGGCGAGGATCTTCGACTTTGATGAGAAAGAGAACCAGGCCAATCTCAAGGTAGAATTGTTGTTCAGAGACGAAATTCGCGAGATCGCAACACTACGCTCCAAAGAGTACAAACGGCGAGTGGTGGTGTATCAAGACAAGAAGGTTAGGCCCCGGGTGTTGATTACGGGTTGTCTCGTTTTGAGGCGTACTGAGGGTGGCAAGTTGGATCCGAACTGGGAAGGGTCATACCTCCTTGGAGAAGAAGTCGCACCCGGGGCTTTCAAACTCAAAGATAGCGAGGGACGCACTCTTAGCAAAACATGGTATATCGCTCGGCTCAAAAGATATTACATGTAAAATTTCTGACTTCTCTCCGTCACCAAAATTTTATGAATAAAGGGTAACGTGATATTTTCCAATATTGTCTCAATATGAGAACCTTGTAGCAAGAACGCGCCAATCAAGTTCCACCCCTCGCTTCCCGCTTGGGGTTGGAGATTCTCAGTTTAAGTGTGCAAGTTCCACCCCTCGCTTCCCGCTTGGGGTTGGAGATTTCCAGTTTTAAGTGCGCGGATCCACCCCTCGCTTCCCGCTTGGGGTTGGAGATTTTCAGTTTTAAGTGCACAATTCCACCCCTAGCTTCCCGCTTGGGGTTGGAGATTTCCAGTTTTAAGTGCACGGACCCACCCCTTGCTTCCCGCTTGGGGTTGGAGATTTTCAGTTTTAAGTGCGCGGATCCACCCCTCGCTTCCCGCTTGGGGTTGGAGATAACCAAATCTATCAAGTTTGAAAGTTCCACCCCTCGCTTCCCACTTGGGGTTGGAGATCCTCGATTTTAAATCAACAAGTTCCACCCCTCGCTTCCCGCTTGGGGTTGGAGATTCTCAGTTTAAGTGTGCAAGTTCCACCCCTCGCTTCCCGCTTGGGGTTGGAGATTTCCAGTTTTAAGTGCACAGATCCACCCCTCGCTTCCCGCTTGGGGTTGGAGATTTTCAGTTTTAAGTGCACCATTCCACCCCTCGCTTCCCGCTTGGGGTTGGAGATTTCCAGTTTTAAGTGCGCGGACCCACCCCTCGCTTCCCGCTTGGGGTTGGAGATTTTCAGTTTTAAGTACGCGGATCCACCCCTCGCTTCCCGCTTGGGGTTGGAGACAACCAAATCTATCAAGTTTGCAAGTTCCACCCCTCGCTTCCCGCTTGGGGTTGGAGATCCTCGATTTTAAATGTGCAAGTTCCACCCCTCGCTTCCCGCTTGGGGTTGGAGATTCTCAATTTAAGTTTGCGTTCCACCCCTCGCGTCCCGCTTAGGGTTGGAAATTCTCGGTTTTATGTGCGCAATTCCACCCCTCGCTTCCCGCTTGGGGTTGGAGACAACCAAATCTATCATGCGTGATCCGAGCGAGGCTCGTGATCGCTGCATGTTGAGGAGGGTTTCTTGACAACAAATAAATTTATAAGTCAAGACCCCGCTGAGTATAGCGAAGTCAGGATCGTTCCACGGGAAGCACGGTTGTTTGTCTATCAACTACTAAAAAAAACAAAGCAAAACAACACAAAACACTTATGACCAACCTCGTTAACGACTTTGTCAGGGTCGTTAACGAACCTGGATGACTCTACGAACTCACACTAACGACCTAAACTCAGGTTCGGTACCGAGGCAAAGGAACTCGATATCGAATGCAACGGAAGCAAACTCAATTAAGAATAAAAATCTAGGACAAGGGTTACGGCAACATAGCTATGCATAAAAACTCATAAGAAGATAAAGATCATGCCTTTAAATAGATAAACTCATCAACTTTCGCTGACTATCAAGCAAATCAATCAATTCTCATCAATTAATTCACCCAATCACTTGTTTTGGATCCAAAGCTCGAAACTTTCGTAATCGAACAATATCAACCTTCAAGTTGACAACTTTCTCTTTCGATCAAATTGCAAACTCAAATTACCTCGACTATCGTCTAAGCTTAAGCACAACAAGCAATCTAAAAATGGATAAAAGGCATTCAAAACATCAACTCACTCATCAAACATGCATAACTATGTCGGGTTTCAACCCCGACCCTAGATAAGAAAACTACTCACTACTCATATTAATAAAGCAAACAACTTCAACAAAAGAGAACATTGAAAACAAAACAAACTTACTTCAAATTGATAATAGAACTATCGTTTTACAAACTTCAGAAGAAACCGAAAATACAGAAATACCGAATAGCAAAACCTAAGTAACGACCCAACTCCTCTCTCTCGATCGACCTTGGTTCGCAATCCTCTCTACTCTCGACCTCCTCAATCGGTTCTCCTAGAAGAAATAAAATCATCCTCCTCTTCTAGGCTAGAAAGAAGGGTATTTATACTAATAAAGCTATCTATTAAAAAACCTAAAAGATAGAAACTAACTCTAAAAACATAACAACATATAAGATAGAAGATATAACAACCTTAAAAATCATTAAAAACCCTAAAATCACTTAAAACCTCTACCGACAGGGAATCATCATTAACGACTTCCGCACAGGGTCAGTAGGAATCACAAAATCCATCCAAAAATTCTATCTTTATGCCTCGTTAACGACCCTTCACAGCCTCGTTAACGACCCTTCACAGCCTCGTTAACGAGCCTGAGATTTGGCTTCTTCAACTCTTCTTCACTTAACAGCTTGAACTTCAACCTCTTTATCTTCATATTCTTCTGACCTCCACCATAGCACTCCAATTCATCTTAAAAAGCGCTCTTTCCTGCTCAAAACCTACAAAAAGACACAAAACAGAGTAGCTTCCATACTTTTCACAAAATATGCAAACTTATCCAAAAACACACCAAACTAACTCTAAAAACTACTAAAACTAAACCTAAACAAACTAAGAAACAAACCAAAAACTAGACTAAAAACACGAATATCAAAATACGCCATACTTAGACTTGCTTGTCCTCAAGCAATCACTAAACAATAATCAAAACCAAACAACCATACTCATCAAGCAAATAGCCATCAACTAAAAAGCAACTTCAAAAACATAGCAGAAAATAGAAAATGACTATTAACGTCATCACCCATATATACACCAAATAGACACAAGCAAAATACAATCCAACCTCTCAAGGGATATATGTGTTTCACTCAACTCTCAAGTGTTTAGGCTTATAAATTCAACTCTCAACTCATCTTACATACAAAAACTCATAGGAATTGGAACTTATATCACCAAACTCTCCACCTAAGATTTGTCAAAACACATAAAAATCATCAAGAGAACTTAGGCTCAATGAAAAACTTCATAGAAGCTTCCATTCAGCCGGGTTGTAATGGGGCTTGGTAAAGACAATAAGGCATGGAAAATATTTTGGCTATGTGGTGCTAATAATATCCGGGAATCAAAGACTCCTAAAAACTCACACATACACAAACTCTCATAAAAACAATACCAAACCCTCTCTTCATTATCCACTTATTCTTTCACTCACCCAATATATCCTAGAAAGTCTCATAAAACAACTCAAAAGAATCTCCGACTTATCTATTAATCACAACTTTTCTTTTGTGCATCCTTTCTTACCAAGAGATCTTTCTTTTACAAATCAACACAAGAAACTTCCAGTCTACCCTTCAAAAAAAACCTTAATTTCAAACCAAACATATCTTTTCACTAAACAAAACATAACAACCAATACTAAGTCCTAATCCCCGGATAGGGTCAAGCTTATCTCGGCTAGGGAACAATTTTGTGGAGCTAAAAATAAAAGGCTATAAGGCTCAAATTGGCTTCAAAAAGAAGGATAATAATAAGGTGGATAGGGATAAATAAGGCTTATAAAAATAAGTTCTCTATCATATGACTTCACATGCAATGAACTATAAATCTTATATAGGCCTCAAGTAATAGATAATCATCACAATTCCAAGAGATAATATGCATATAGAGAGTAAATCACACAAGAAAAGAAGAGGGATTTTTGAATGTTCTCCCTATAAGGCCAAAAACAAACTCACAAGGTAACAATTGTTGTTGGATTGCATCACTTATATTAAAAAGTATACATGCTCAATTTCATCAAATGCTATTCCTCTATAAAACAATTTCATATCAAGAATCAGGCTATACTATCAAAGACATGTTTGCAAGGAATTACATGATTATGCTAGCAACTACTATCATAGAACCATAAGAAAAGGGTATATATCTATTCTAACAACTCTTTTTTTGGAATTTTCAAATGTTTCAATTTTTTTGTGATTTTTTGAATTAAACAAAGAACTACTGAAAACACATAAGACACATAAAACAAACAAGACACAAGCTTTCTACCCTTTCCCACCCCATACTTAAAATTACAGTGTCCCCACTATAATAAAAATAAGCAGAAGAAAAGAATAGAAAAGAAAAAGAAAAAAGAAAAAGAAAAACTTACAAGACTTTAAAAGCAGAAAAGAAAGAACTCTCAAATTGAATCAGCGCCCTGGTGGTGGGAATCGGTACTCGAAGTTCCTCATGAAGTCATACATTGTCCTCCAGCGTTCTGCATCATCCACCTCTCTCTGTTGATGCCTCGTTAACGACCCAACTGGGGTCGGTAACGAGCCTAGATTGGTGTTTTTGACTAGAAAATATGCAGGGTCGTTAACGAGCCTGGACAGGAACCAGTCGCAGATTCCGAATGCAAAATATTCCAAAAATATACATTAAATCAAGCATGCATCACTCACAATCCTAGATAAGACACAATCGGGTATATGCACCCCATACTTGCTCGATTACCCATCCCGAACATGCTATAATTGCCCAAAAACTCATGGTGAAGATCACACAATTCTAGAACAAGGTAATTCATGCTTTTCCTAATCAAATTTCAATGGATAATCAAGCAAGAACACCAATATAGATCAAAATCAACCACCAATATATGAGACAACAAAATCATTGAGCAATAAACATGCTTATTTGACCACTTCATACAAGCAAGAACAAGATATGAATTTCGACCCTATAGACCATGAATCATGCAAATAGAGAGTTAGGGTTTAGAATTCATACCGTTAGATCGAGAAATTGAAGAACGAGATTGAAATTAGGAGTGGTTAACGAGCTTGGTACTCGCCGGTAACGAATGCAAGAGTTGCGGGTTCGTTAACGGGGTAAAATTCCGGGGGTACGGTGGTGGTGGAAATTCCGATCGGTAGAGGGGAAACCGGTAGGATTTTGAGAGTTTAAGCTTTGGATTGAGAATTTGAGAGTAGGATTTTGGGAATTTTGGAAGGGTTTTATAGGAGAGGGCTAGAGGTAGGGGAAGAGGGTAAAAGGGGTGGCACATATGAAAGGATATAAGATAGATTAGGTTAAAAAAAACTTACCTGCCCGTTTCCTATTTCGGGTCGCCAAACTGGGAAGAGAGTTAGGGTATCCTCTTTCGGCACATATGAAACGAGCCTGCGTATCCTCTTTTGAGTGATTTTCCGAGCCCAACTCCTGTTTCAGGTTAGCCTAAAAACAATTCTATCTTGCTACCTCAAAAACTACTAGAACTCAAAAGAAAGTTAGGAAAAAGATCTAAAAAGAAAGGAAAAAAAACTAAAACTATACTAAAAACCGGGTTGCCTCCCGTAAGCGCTATTTTTAACGTCGTCAGCCCGACGTACTTATCTTAGCTAGTCCGACGTTGTAAGAGCCATGGTGACTCTAATCTCTTCATCCGGGTCGGGTTGCTCATGAAACTTTTTTAATATGTGGCCGTTAACTTTGAAGATAGCGCCTTGGTTATCGATCAACTCTACCGCCCCGTGAAGATAGATGTGGTGAACCACAAATGGACCGCTCCATCTTGTCCTTAGCTTTCCTGGAAATAAACGGAGTCTAGAGTTGAAAAGAAGTACCTTGTCACCAACTTCATAAGTTTTGGGCACTAGTTTCTGATCGTGCCACCGTTTGGTGCGCTCTTTGTAGATTTTAGCATTTTCATACGCCTTAAGCCTCAGCTCTTCTAGTGCTTGCAAGTCCATGAATCGTTTTGCTCCGGCTGCATCGAGGTTCATGTTGAGCTCCTTAAGAGCCCATAATGTTTTATGCTCCATCTCGACCGGTAAATGGCATGCCTTGCCATACACTAGGTTATAGGGAGTGGTGCGTAGAGGCGTCTTGTATGCTGTCCTATATGCCCATAGAGCATCATCCAACTTGGACGACCAATCCTTCCTAGAGCGGGACACTGTCTTTTCCAATATGCTCTTGATCTGCCTGTTTGACACCTCAACTTGGCCACTGGTTTTGGGGTGATATGTTGTTGCCACCCGGTGTGATACCCCATACTTAGCCAATAGTGCTTCAAAGCTCCGCTCAATGAAATGAGATCCAACATCACTAATGAGGACCCTTGGACACCAAACCTGGGAAAAATGTTAGTTTTAATAAATTTGGCCACGGTTTTAGCATCATTGGTCCTTGTAACGACGGCCTCCACCCACTTAGAGACGTAATCAACTACAACCAGGATATACTTGTAGGGGCCCGATGCGGGAAAAGGTCTCATGAAGTCTATGCCCCATACGTCGAATAACTCGACCTCTAGTATCCCGGTTAGCGGGTTCTCATGTCTCCAAGTGATGTTGCCCGAGCGTTGGCATTCATCACATGCTGTCACATAAGCATGTACATCTTTAAAAATGGTTGGCCAGTAGAGACCACTTTGAAGGATCTTCGATGTGGTCTTGAATCCTTTTGCATGGCCTCCAGTGGGAAGTGTGTGACATTGACGGATCACGCTCTCTATCTCCTCTTTTGGGATACAACGTCTAAAGAGGTGATCACTTCCTTGCTTGAACAAGTAAGGATCATCCCAATAGTACTGTTTTACATCGTGAAGAAACTTCTTCTTCTTTTGTGGGGTTAGTCCCTCGGGGATTACGCCTCCTACAAGATAGTTAGCAAAATCTGCAAACCAAGGGGCTTTTGACCCTCTAACAGCACGAATTGATGTGCAAGAAGTAGAGGCAAGAAGCGAGGAAGGAATGGGATCGAATTGAATGAGTTTTGTTTGAGAAATCTTACCTGACTGGGTCGTTACCGAACTTGTGTGGGTTGTTAACGACCCTGGAGCTGTAACGTTACCCTCGGTAACGACCTCACATGGCATGGTAACGAACTCCCCGATTGTTGTGTCGATGCACTTTGAGTCTTCGCCATTGTGGTCTATGCAGTCCAGCCTCGGTGGTTCGTTAACGACCCTGAAGGGGTCGGTAACGAGGGCCTTGTCGACTTCGACCTCGTTCAGCATGAGGTGTTCGTCTGGTCTGGAGTCATTGATTGGCACTTCGTTGTTGGATTCGGTGATATGCTCAACCGGCAGCCTAGATAGGTGGTCCGCCACCAGGTTTTCTGCTCCTTTCTTATCTCTTATTTCATGATCAAATTCCTGCAGTAAGAGCATCCAACGAAGCAATCTAGGCTTGGCATCCTTTTTGGCCATTAGATATCTAACGGTCTCATGGTCAGTATAAACGATCACTTTCGAACCAACAAGATAGGACCGGAATTTTTCAAAGGCAAATACCACAGCGAGGAATTCCTTCTCCGTTGTGGTATACTTACTTTGTGCCTCATCAAGCGTCTTGCTTGCGTAGTAGATGGCGTGGAGTTTCTTATCCTTCCGTTGTCCCAAGACTACGCCAACAGCATAGTCATTGGCATCACACATAATCTCAAAGGGTAAACTCCAATCTGGGGACTGCATAATAGGGGCAGAGACGAGGGCTGCTCTTAACCTATAAAATGCTTCAAGACATTCTGGAGACAGCTCAAACACTACATCTTTCATTAGTAGGTTAGTCAGAGGTTTGGCTATCTTAGAAAAATCATGGATAAAACGTCTATAAAAGCCAGCATGCCCTAGAAAACTCCTAATGTCTTTTACAGAAGAGGGAGGAGGTAGTTTTTCAATGAGCTCAATTTTTGCTTTATCTACTTCTATCCCCCTTTTTGAGACAAGATGTCCTAATACTATCCCCTCTTGAACCATAAAATGGCATTTTTCTCAGTTTAACACAAGATTGGTTTCTTCACATCTTTTAAGAACACATGCAAGATTAGCAAGACAAGTATCAAAGGAAGAACCATAAACAGAGAAATCATCCATAAAGACCTCTACAATATCCTCTATTATATCAGAAAAAATTGCCATCATACAACTTTGAAAGGTGGCGGGGGCATTGCAAAGCCCAAATGGCATTCATTTATAAGCAAAAGTCCCATAGGGACATGTAAAGGTAGTCTTCTCCTGATCATCAGGATGAATGGGAATCTGCCAAAAAACACTATAGCCATCTAGATAACAGAAATAATCATGTTGGGCTAAGCGTTCTAACACTTGATCGATGAAAGGAAGTGGAAAATGATCTTTTCTAGTAGCGCTATTAAGCTTCCTATAATCGATGCACATCCTCCAACTAGTAGTGGTCCTAGTGGGGATTAGCTCTCCCTTTTCATTTTCTATTACGGTCATTCCCCCTTTTTTAGGAACTACATGGACCGGACTAACCCATTGGTTGTCCGATATAGGAAATATGATCCCAGCATCAAGTAATTTAATGATTTCCTTTTTGACCACTTCTTTCATATTAGGATTTAATCTACGTTGATGCTCTATAGTGGGTTTATGATTATCCTCCATGTATATCCTATGCATGCAAAGAGAAGGGGATATGCCAGTTATATCATCTAGGGAGTAACCTATTGCTTTTCTATGCAACCTAAGCACATTAAGCAACTTTTCTACTTCCTCGTCTTTTAAATTGGAATTTATGATGACAGGGAAAGTAGAGTTAGGGCCAAGAAATTCATACCCGAGGGAGTCCGGAAGAGGTTTGAGTGTTGGAGAAGGTTCAGCTGGGATGAGAATCGGTTCTTCTGGCTCCGTCTTCAACACCTCTTCAAGGTATTCAAATGCTGAAATTTCATTGTCCTCGGCCAGGGTCGTTAACGATGCTGGTGGGGTCGTTAACGAGCTTGTTTCTTCTGCCAGGAGAATCGGTACCGAGGTTGTGGAATTCGTTACCGGAACTGCAGGGGTTATCTCGGCCCATCTTCGACCAGAGAATTCATCATTCGATACTAATCTTCCAATTGGGTCCCCACATTCGATAAATTCATTGTGGGTGTGGAGCATCTTGACTTCGGCTCTATTTGTCTCCTTCATTGTCGGGTTGAACCAAAATTCTGTCGCCTCATCTCCAATTTCAAAAGTTAGGAGTCCCTTCCTAACATCAATTATGGCTCCTGTTGTGGCGAGGAATGATCTCCCTAAGATGATAGGAACCACCGGGTCTTCAGGCATTGCCATGACTATGAAATCATTAGGAACAAAGAATTTGCCCACTTGAACCGAAAAGTCTTCTACGACCCCTATTGGCTTGACACATGAGCCATCTGCCATGTATAACCTCATATTGATCGGCTCCAATGGTCCCATATTGGCTTTTGACCAGATTGAAAGAGGGAGAAAACTGGTACTGGCTCCCAAATCACATAAAGCTTTGAATTTATGGTCGCCTATGCCAATTGTTATGGCAAATCTCCCTGGATTGCCTAATTTCTCTGGTAGAGCGATGGATCGGACCTCATCTTGCAGCTCTGTAATGGATCGTTTCCTGCTAAGAATATCTTTCAAGAATTTTGTGTAAGCCGGCATTTCGCTTAGGGGCTCAGCGAATGGGATTGAAATATTAATGCCCTGGAGAATCTTTACGAAACGCTTAAACTTACTCTCTGTAGAGTCCTTATACTTCTTAGTAGGAAAAGGAAGAGAATTCACCTTTCTCGGAACCAATGCGGGCTCGAGAGGTGATGCTACTGGGTCGATATTAGGGTCGATTGGTATGCTCGGAGGGTCGTTGCCGACCCTGATGGGGTCTTTAACGAGCCTGGGATTGGGAGAGGAGCTTGGAATAGGAAACTTACCTGGGTTGGGGTCGTTAACGACCCTGGGAGCATCGTCACCATGGTGTGCAGGTTTGGTAACGACTCTCTCTGGCTCGTTACCGAGCTGAGCTGTAGCTTCCTCATCAGTCGTGGGGCTCGTCTCCTTAGCTTGGACACGCTCCGGTAGTGTCTTTCCGCTCCTAAGGTGCACCGCTGCTATTTGTCCTCTAGGGTTCTCCTTGGGTCGGCCCAGGAGTTGCCCTTGTGGCCTTGAAATCTGTGCAGCAAGGTTCCCTAGTTGGGAGTCGACATTCTTCTTCCACACATCGAACTCTCCCCATCTTTTGTTTTTATTGTTAAGGTTGGCTTGGATTCCATCGATCTTGCTATGCACTTCATTGAATTTATTATGGACTCCGTTAATGCCTTCCTGTAACCCTTGTGCCCATGATGGTGGCTCTTGGTAGCCTGGAGGTCGATATGGCGCAGATCGTCTATCCGGTGGAGGCGCTGCATAGTTTGAATTCGGATTTTGATTGCCCCATGTTGGATAATTGTTTGAATTGTCAAAATTACTAGGTTGGTTTCTGTATGGGCCTCTCATATAGTTCACTTCAGCATATGTCTCAGCGGCTCTTACCTGCTCTATGTTAGTGCAAGTAGAAGTAGTATGGGCAGAAGAGCCACATTCTTGACAAGATTGAGAGGATTTCAAAAAATTTGCCTGCTTCATCAGGCGGTTGACCTCGTCTTGCAGAAATTGATTTTTGACATCTGGGTCAACTTCTTCCTTGTTAGGCATGTAAAGACGCCTCTGGGGCTGGGGAGATTGTTGGGTACCATACATGGCATCATAGTTGGACAGCTTGTCCAGCAATTCCCATGCAGCTGTAGGATCCATCTCTATAAAACCGCACGTTGTATGCGTGTTGATGCGGTTCTTCGTCTCTGCATTAATACCCTGGAAAAAGATTTCTTGGAGTACATATAAAGGTTGCCCATGAGTAGGGCACTGTCTAAGCATTTCCTTAAATCTTTCCCAAGTTTCTACAAAGGTCTCATTAGGATGCTGGTGATAGGAGGTGATGCGTTTTCTCAACTCCGTTGTCTTGGCGGGAGGGAAAAACTTTGTAAGAAATTGGTCATACAAAGCCTTCCAAGTCCTGATAGACTTAGGAGGTAAGCTCTCCAACCAGCTCAAGGCCTTTCCAGTAAGAGACCACCTAAAAGCTTTTAACAGAACATATTCAAGGGAGACACCTTCAGTATCTATGGTGTCACATAAATCAAGAAAATTTCTAATATGTTCCATAGGGCACTCAGTAGGTTTCCCTTCAAACTGAGCCCTTTTAATCAAGGATATAAATTGAGACTTAATCTCAAAAGTCTTCTCTATCTCCGGAAGCACAATTGGAGACTCTGGCACCCTCAGTTCTTGATGCATGTATTGCTTGGCATTCCTCGGATAGGCATTCAACTCTTCCTGTAGACGAGTGTAGTTGACTCATTGACGTTCAGCTTCAGCAGCAGTGGCATCTCTATCAGCTTTTAGCTCCTCCATCCGCTTCTGGAGGACTTCCATCTGACGAGCCATCTCTTCCTGTGTAGCCATGGCTTGGTTTTCTCTGCGGCTACGGTGTAGGGAACGTTCAGGTTCTGAATAATAACCGGTGTTGTCAAATTCGAGCCTACGATGTCCAGCTGGCATACGCTGAGAAAACAAACAAAGAAAACGAAATTAAAACAAAAACGGGGTCGGGCTATTCCCAGACCCACAGATAAACAAACGAACATTGTTGCTTCCTCGGCAACGGCGCCAATTTGTTCATAAGGGGGTTTTCTTGACAACAAATAAATTTATAAGTCAAGACCCCGCTGAGTATAGCGAAGTCAGGATCGTTCCACGGGAAGCACGGTTGTTTGTCTATCAACTACTAAAAAAACAAAGCAAAACAACACAAAACACTTACGACCAACCTCGTTAACGACTTTGTCAGGGTCGTTAACGAACCTGGATGACTCTACGAACTCACACTAACGACCTAAACTCAGGTTCGGTACCGAGGCAAAGGAACTCGATATCGAATGCAACGGAAGCAAACTCAATTAAGAATAAAAATCTAGGACAAGGGTTACGGCAACATAGCTATGCATAAAAATTCATAAGAAGATAAAGATCATGCCTTTAAATAGATAAACTCATCAACTTTCGCTGACTATCAAGCAAATCAATCAATTCTCATCAATTAATTCACCCAATCACTTGTTTTGGATCCAAAGCTCGAAACTTTCGTAATCGAACAATATCAACCTTCAAGTTGACAACTTTCTCTTTCGATCAAATTGCAAACTCAAATTACCTCGACTATCGTCTAAGCTTAAGCACAACAAGCAATCTAAAAATGGATAAAAGGCATTCAAAACATCAACTCACTCATCAAACATGCATAACTATGTCGGGTTTCAACCCCGACCCTAGATAAGAAAACTACTCACTACTCATATTAATAAAGCAAACAACTTCAACAAAAGAGAACATTGAAAACAAAACAAACTTACTTCAAATTGATAATAGAACTATCGTTTTACAAACTTCAGAAGAATTCGAAAATACAGAAATACCGAATAGAAAAACCTGATTAACGACCCAACTCCTCTCTCTCAATCGACCTTGGTTCGCCATCCTCTCTACTCTCGACCTCCTCAATCGGTTCTCCTAGAAGAAATAAAATCGTCCTCCTCTTCTAGGCTAGAAAGAAGGGTATTTATACTAATAAAGCTATCTATTAAAAAACCTAAAAGATAGAAACTAACTCTAAAAACATAACAACATATAAGATAGAAGATATAACAACCTTAAAAATCATTAAAAACCCTAAAATCACTTAAAACCTCTACCGACAGGGAATCATCATTAACGACTTCCGCACAGGGTCAGTAGGAATCACAAAATCCATCCAAAAATTCTATCTTTATGCCTCGTTAACGACCCTTCACAGCCTCGTTAACGACCCTTCACAGCCTCGTTAACGAGCCTGAGATTTGGCTTCTTCAACTCTTCTTCACTTAACAGCTTGAACTTCAACCTCTTTATCTTCATATTCTTCCGACCTCCACCATAGCACTCCGATTCATCTTAAAAAGCGCTCTTTCCTGCTCAAAACCTACAAAAAGATACAAAACAGAGTAGCTTCCATACTTTTCACAAAATATGCAACCTTATCCAAAAACACACCAAACTAACTCTAAAAACTACTAAAACTAAACCTAAACAAACTAAGAAACAAACCAAAAACTAGACTAAAAACACGAATATCACTGCATATAATCTATCATGCGCGATCCGAGTGAGGCTCGTGATCGCTGCATATAATCTATCATGCGCGATCCGAGCGAGGCTCGTGATCGCTGCATATAATCTATCATGCGCGATCCGAGCGAGGCTCGTGATTGCTGCATATAATCTATCATGCGCGATCCGAGCGAGGCTCATGATCGCTGCATATAATCTATCATGTGCGATCTGAGCGAGGCTCGTGATCGTTGTATATACTCTATCATCCGCGATCCGAGCGAGGCTCGTGATCGCTGCATATAATCTATCATGCGCGATCCGAGCGAAGCTCGTGATTAGGGCTGGCAATTACCCATGGGTGACCAACCCACCCGCTTAACCCACCCAAAATAAACGGGCGAAAACCCAAACAGAGAGGGTGATGGGCGGATTGGGTGATGGGTGAAACGGGTGACGGGTCGGGTATGGGTGAGACTTTGTCACCCAAATAACCCGACCCATCACCCAACCCATCACCCATTTTACCCAAACCACCCACTTAACCCATTTTAAATCATACTTATCCTAGTATATTATGAAATTGTTCTCATATTTTGAAGGAAATTTTCAAATATTTAACCTTTTATAATGTATTTTTTTGTGTTTTTTAATATAAATTTTAGAATTATGGATTTACATTTTCATTTACTTAGTGTATTAATAATTTACATATTGAATCATTATCTTTATATATTTTTTTCGTATTGAATTATCAGTATTAAATAAGATAATGGAAACAATACAACAGTTATACGGGTGAACGGTTCACCCATATAACCAGCGGGTGACGGGTGGTTTGGGTGATGGGTGGAACATTCAACGGGTGACGGGTGGGTCGGGTGGTGGAAGTGCTCCACCCACCCATAACCCGACCCATTGACAGCCCTACTCGTGATCGTTGCATAAAATATATCGTGCGCGATCCTAGGGAAACTCGGGATCGCGGCACAGTTGAAAGATAAGTGACCTGATATGGCTCGAGCAGTCCGCAAGTCTTGCGGTGCTCGGGCCATGGGGTTGGTTCGGGATATAATGAGCCCTTGGAACCCTAAAAACCATGCAATATAACCACAAGCAGATAAAAAAGAACAATTGCATAAAGTAAGGCCACAAGGGCCAAAACGTGATAATTACAAACCCCTGCGGGGCCACCAAATACTTGAAATAAAAACAAAAAAACTACAAAGACGAACGCCCTTCACTCATTCCGCGTGTCGGCGGCGGGATCCATGGAGACCCAACGAAGGGGCGAGGCAATGATAACTTCGAGGTCGGAGGTGGGCGCATCCTGCGCGAGGTTGGGGTCACCGAGAGCGGGGTCCAAATTTCCCTGGACTGAGGGGCCTGCGGCAGGCACCTCGCTCCCACTTGGTGCAACCCCCCCCCCTCGTTGTCAAGGAAGAATTCGCATTCTCCCTCGGGCTCTTCCCCGGTTTCTCCCATATATGGTCAGCCCATAGTTGGGGATGAAAAAGGCGATGCGAGGGTCGATGTGCTGGTACTTCGCCACCGCCTGTTTTACCCCTACGCGAATGGCCTGCTGGTACATCCCATCAATGCTGCTTAACAGCTTTTCCTGGTACTCGACAGACTTCACATATTTGGGCCTTGCAGCCTCCACCTCTTCGTTGAGCTCCTTAATGCGGTGGTGAAGGTTGTTGTTCTCCTCCTCGACCTTCCGGAGCTCCGACTCTTTCTCCCTAAAAAACTTGTGCTCTTCGGAGAGTTTGGTCCGGAGGTCCTCAACCGAGGCTTGTAGTTCCTCAACCGAGGCCTTTGCCTTCGCCTCCTCCTCCTTTGCCTTCCCCTCCCCATCCTTCGCCTTGGTTGCTGCCTTGGCCTCATCCTTTGCCGCGATCTCCGCGGTCCGAGTCCGCCTCTCGGCCTCGGCGAGGTCCTTCTCCTTCTTCGCACACTCCTCCGTGCGAGCCTTAAGCGCCGCCTCCATCTTGTCCATTCTCCTGTGGAGAAGGTTGATGCGACTACAATTGTAGTTCTCGAAGAAGTTGTGCTGAAAAACCAAAAGTACATTAGGAGAGAACAAGCATGAAACTAATGAGAAAAGCTTACAAAAAAGAAGCAAAACATACCATCGCTGAGTAGCGGAGGGCCTCGTCGTTGAGGGCTTCTTCGGAGAGATTGTTCGCCCACACAATCTCCTCCTTCCAAACATCCTTGTTCCAGTTTCTAAGTGCGCCCCGGGACGGCCCGAGGAAGTGGAACTTCTCGGCAGGAGGACCGGTGGAGGAGAGAACCCGACCCTCGAAGTTGGCGCTGGGGCGATATCCTTCCCCGAGGAACCGCGTTGGCCGTCCTCCTTATGCTTCTTCCTCTTTTCTTTGAGGGGCGACGCCTTCGCCTCCTTTCGTTTGGACCCGGCCCCATCACCGGATCCTTGGGGGGCGTGGGAGGACGCTCTGATAGCGTCTCCTTTGGGTGGCCCCCCTCAACAATCTTTATCCCTGCAGCCTTCGCAGGGGCCGGCGCCTTCGCCGTAGAAGCGACACCTTCACTACTGGGCCCGAGAGGTCTGCGCGGTGGAGACCGCGGGTTTCTTCCCCTATGCCCGCGAGGCCAGAGCGTCCAAAAGATTCACTGCAAGAAAACAAAAAAGCAAGTTAAATAAAAGGAAAAGAAGGGAGAAGGTCGCAAACAATCAAAATCTAGAGTGCGTGATCCGAACGAGGCTCGTGATCATCACAAACAATCAAAACCTAGAATGCGTGGTCCGAGCGAGGCTCGTGATCATCACAAATTGAGCGAGAAAAAGAAATAAGTACCCTTTGCGTCCTCGCGGTTTGGGAGGGTAAGACTCAGACCGGCCCGCTCGAGCCGGTCTTGCGCCAAGTATTCCCAGTAAGGCGCCTGGCACGCCGTTGTGACCGAGCCTTGAGCTCGGCGACGTCTAGCGACCCCTTGAAGTGGCAGAAGTTGTCCGGTGCTGAGGGGAAGTTAAGGTACCTCCCAGAGCGGTCCCGGACCAAGAACCACTTGTCTTTCCACTAGCCGACGTTCGACAGAGTGGTGGTGATCTTGAGCCCGGGTAAACTTAGGTTGACGAGACACGACTTCTGCTCTCGTCTTGTCATAAACAAACTTATCATGACGTCCATATCGGGCCCCTCCCCGAGCTCGTGGCTTCGGATGGTGTAAGCGCACAGAAGCCTCCATGCGTTGGGAAACAATTACGCGGGGCAGACGTGCATCAACTACAAAAAAGTTGGCTAAGTGCGGGGCAAGAGGCAGCCGGAAGCCAGCATGGAGGCTGGGCAGATGAACGACCGCACACTGTTCATACAAGGCCATGGAGCAGCCCTCTCCCTCGGGGAGTGCCAGCTCGACCCCCTCGGGCCAGGGAAAGTCCTTCGCGACCTTTTCGAGGGTCTCCCTCTTCAGAACCGTTGGGGCCCCCTCGAGCAGAAAGATCCCGATCGAGGGGTTCGGGGTCATGGGTATTCGCTCCTCAAGGATTGGCGGGACACTCGACACAGCATCGGCGATATACTCCGCGAAGAAGCTCGGCTGGTCGTTAGAGTCGGACGACCTCGCAACAGAGCCAGCGACTTCTTCAGCAAAAATCGAAGATGAAGCCATTTCAACCCCGGAAGACGTGCGTAGTCGAGGGAAGCGCGAGTTAACAGAAGTATCGGAGGCACTAGAGGAGGGGTCGCTGAACACAAGCGAAGGCGACCTCGGGTTCTGAGAATCGCTGGTCTTAACACTCCCTACGGCCTCAAAAGATTCTTCGTAAAACCTCTCTTGAAGCTTGAATGCAAAGCCTGGTTGAGACGTCGAACAAAACCAAAAAAGAAGGGAAGCGCGAGGTGGAAACATAGGGTACGCAAGGCCCTAGGGCTACTCTAACAGATAGGACATCCTAGGAGGAATGTGAAGCGCCAAAAGCAAAGGGGAATAATGAAAGAGGGCGATTGGAAGGTCAAACGTCCCATCACCCAAGCGGTGAGACATTTGACTTTCCAAGACATTCGAAATTCGAAAAAAAAGGAACGGCGAAACGAAACTCAACCGTCGGATGACGCGCCGAAGGACTCGAGGACATCGCCGGACCACCATCGCCACCCCCGCTCCCACCGTTTCGTCGCCGTTACACCGGCGCGAAACGCCAGAAAAAAACCGCCTCCCTCTAGGACACGAGGCGGTAAAAGAAAAAACAACATGCCAAGAAACGCATACAGAAAGAGAGTCGATCACTTACTTGTCGGAAACTGGTGTGAGAAAGGCAGGTACGGGCCTGGAAATCGTCGAGAAATCGTCGCCTGCTTGCCGGAGACGAAAGGACGAAAGAGAGAAAGAGAGGGTTTGGCTCGGAGAAGAAGATGAAGAATGAAGGGAAGAGGGACGTGTACAGGAGCTTTTATAAAGTGCGGACTTGGGCCTCTCCCAGTTCTAAAGAGCTTAATGGGCCTAATCTCTTTCAGAGGCCCATTAATGAAATAAGAGAGAACATGCCCAAGAATCATCAGGCGCATGACAGAAGAAAAACCCAAGTGTTCGGCCTCGCAAAAGGGATCCTCAGGCCTCGTTACCGCCAAACCTCTAACCTCTCTACCCGTGACCTTGAAACTAAGACCTCGCATCCTGGGTACGGGAAACCGGATGTCGCGCATATATGACTGGTGGTCCTCGGGACGAGACCCCCAGGCCATGGGGTTGTGATGGTGCGCAAAATAGCGGAATAAGAAGTGGGACCGGGATACGAGGAATAAACGGGATTTGGAGCGATTCCCGAGGTTAAACTCAAGGGCCTTTTGCCATACCCATCTTAAAAACAACAGATCCATACCCTTGCGAGGCCTCAAGACCTCGATCACGAGGTCTAAACCTCATTGTTCAAAAGCTGACATACCTGTCCCATTCAGCCACTTAGCAACCACCATATCCTCTACCAATGACCAACTGCCTCACTCTCGACCAATCAAAGGGCCTAATCTCGGGTGTCCCACATCGGGCAAACATCAAAACCTTGTTCCTCAAACCTCTATAAATAGAGGAGAATCTCGAAGGTAGCAGGGGGTCGAAAAACATCTTGAACTCAAGAACTATCTTGTTCGTTGAAGATCGACGTGTTGAATCATCGTTAAAGACCGCGCTACAGTCAAGTGAAAGTCCACAAAAAGACTTCAAGTTGCCCAAAGAGATCTCGTCTCAAATCAAAGATCTCGCTGCATCACCTCGCAGGCCACAATTATCGCGCGCTTTATCAACTCCCCGACTTCGCTTCAAGAGCTCGCTAATAGTCTGTTGGTGATAGAACCTCGTTGTGACTAGGAGATCTCGGACCTTGTTAGATCGAGATCTCGAATCCTCTAAAAAGAGATCTAGGACATAATCTCATTGTTCATAATCTCGTTATTCATAATCTCACAATCTGTAACCTCATTGTAAAGATATAAATAAAAAGCAAGTGTTTGCCCAGTCGAAATAAAAATAATCTCGTTCATGTCTTTTAGTGCTGGTTTATTTCGGATTTCGTCAACAGCTAGTGAAATCCTTACCTGACTGGTAAGTTGATCAGCCATGAAGAAATCAACCATCAACACCTATATATACAGTTAATATCCAAACAAAAGATTAAGTTATTATTGCATAAGAAAATACAATTGACCAATAGTTTTTTACATATTTCAAATTGGTGAAAAAGAAAGAAGAAATAAGGCAAGCTTGATGCTTATTGGTTTTTTGAGACTTCCCAACTATGACCAAGTAATCATTTCTAGCAATTCTTCCATGGTTCTACACCCACCTAGGTAAAACAAGGAAAAAACATTTGTGAGTGATCAATATCTACAAGAATGCATATTTTTACAGCATAAATTATACCAGGGAGAGCAATGAAAACATTTGCATTTTTTTCCATCTCTGACTTCCTCCAGTGCATGTCTTCAACTTTTCTTACTTCTCCATAGGTTTCTCCTGCTATCTGCACTTCACTTCCCAACGACAGTTATATTTCTTTGATTTCTACAATAAAAAGCAACCTTATCAAATGCATCAATCATCAACTCAAAAGTGGCATCTGTAACATGGGTAGAAAGGTCATTCTCCTAATTCAACCATCCTTCATCTTCGCAATACATGTCATAATTTGCAATCCTTTTCAACAAGGCTCTAGACAGTTCAAATGCAGCAATTCAAGCATCAAATGTTTACATCAAATGGACACAAATGCTTCATACATAACCTGCATTACACCCTCCATAAAATAGAAACACAAGAATATAAAAAAGAAAGTTTGATAAAGAAAATTCTAGTGAAAATTCTCCATTGTCACAAGACCATACTCACATTGGAATTGAGCTTGTCAATAGAACCTTGGGCAGCTTCTAGTGTCACCATTGTTACAAAAGCATACCCTTTGAAACTCCCTATGTTATCTTTTATCATCTACAAACAAAAATTCAAAGCATTTATTGTCAACGTCAACAAATAATTATTGTCAACAATCGTCAACAATTGTTGACGTCAACAGACAATTATTGTCAACAACCATCCATTGTCAACAAGATTGTCAAAAAAAGGATCTTGTTGACAAATACAAAAGCATTTTGAGCATCCAAATACAAAGGCATTTTCAGCATCCAAATACAAAGGCATTTTCAGCATTTTGAGCATAATAAGTTGGAGGAACCAAATTGGATCATGAAATTACCTATACGAACTATCAACTTGTTGACAGTTATCATATGCAACTTCTATATTTATCAAAGCTTGTTATATACACCATATAAGCTTCTGTATGTTAATAATGGAGATCCATCTTTTGAATTCCTTAAAACCAAATCAGCTGAACAACAGAGAAAAAGAAACACTTGAAAATGTGCGAGTTCTTCTTACATCAATCATGTCTGAGATTCCAGGAATGGATGTTAAGCTTCCGCCAACAGCTTTCAGAGTATAATCGATTCTAGGATTGGGATACGCAGTAAAATTAAATGTAACTAATTGAGGAATCTCTGTTAATATATATACTTTTGATTTACAAGGTCAGGTGTACGTTTTACCTACCTCAGATAGGAAAGCCACAACAACAGCAGATATGCAGGGAATCTCCTTGGCCAGTTGGAATATAACGCGGATTATAGTAAAAACATTAAGATATTTAAACTGCACATTCATTCAACACAAGAAGTCCAATCAGATGTCGATAACTAACAAGTTTGACAATGAAGTTTAATTAGCATTATTGAGAGTAATGGTAGTCAACATCATATCATGCATGTGTTTATGTGGAATGAAGGTGAAAGCCTCCAAGACAAGTTCTAATTGTTCTAATCTCGAAATCAGCAACATCGTCCTGAAAAAGAATGAAATTAATAGAAGAAAAATGTGAGATCAGATCGTAATTTGATGTGGATAATCTAGACAGAAGAAAATTGATTTATCTTCAACCATGAAGTGCACTACAATAAGTTGAACTTAATTAAGCAAATTGAGTTCCCATGTGTCTAATTTGGGGTCGTAGATCTCGACTGCTATAATCTATCTTTGATGTCAACCAATCCACCGATGAACCTAATCAAGCAACCATCAATAGATCACTGAAATTCTCACACTTCAAGGAATTATCATATGCAAAATTCAACGAGATTCACCATCAATAGAAGACAAAATTCAATAGAAGTAAAAATTATCTAATCATCATCTCAAATTCAACAATTTCCTTATCAAATCTAAAATAAGCTCAACGTAGTAAAGATCCGGTGAAATTAGGTTTTGTACCTCACACCGCCGATGATGATAAATACATAAGCTCCATCGCCGTCAGCGAAGATGTCGACAACGGGATTACACTGGAGAATTTTAACGGAGAGATGTATTTCCAGGAGCACTTGAGGACCGGGAAGAAGAAGACGCTGGCAGTGAAGTAAGGTGTGGTGGAGAAGAAGAATTCGTCGGAGCCGATGGAGGACTGCTCCTGAGAGAACATTATGGGGATGACGGAAGGAGGGAGTTGCCATGGCTTCTTAGTTGTGGAGACGCGGGATGAGAAGGAGGCGGAGGAGGCGAGAGGAGGTGGTCGGAGAGGAAGCCGAAGGAGCCAAAGAGTGGGAACGAGAAAGTCTGGAATATTTACGCCTTTTGTTAGAGGGTTATATGGATAATAAAAACATGTTTGCTGACGAACGCGTAAATAGAAAGATTAAAAGGGATATATGGGCCAATTCCCCGCTTTAGTATATAGTAACGATGATGATTGGAATGAAACCGAAAAGGTGACAATATCCGCAACTGAGGCCCAACCAACACCGGATTTAAGCCCAGAGTTGAAAGCCCAAAACCTAAGCAAACCGACGGGAAATCTGGAAAACCTTGTCCTCGATTTTCTTGCGAAGCGGAAAACACTGATTCGATCGAAGGAAGAGAGAGATTCGATCGAACAACGAAGCCAGAGAAATCGGATGGCTGAAAACAAGCAAATCTCGTCTGGTTACAACCTTGACACCAAATGGGACGCCTGTCTCGATCTATCTCTCCGACGGGTTGCCTACTCCTCTCTCGCCGGCGCCTTCGGTGGCCTCCTCCTTTTACGTCCGTCTTCTCTCTTTATCTCTATTTCTCTCCCCTTCTTCTCTTCGTGTTTTTGTTGCGTTACTTGTGTCTGATTTTAACGAGACCTAGAAATTCTATTCATGAGATTTGGACCTGCATTAATTCCGGCTGAAAATGTCATCTGAATTAGAAAAATTTAGAAGATTTGTACCATTGGAGATGTGCCAGATGCCAAAGTTTAGTCTTTTCAGTCCCTGGGATGTAGAATTTTTATTTGTGGTTGCATTTGATTGATTTTATTACAATGGTTTTGGTATGTAATTGTGCTATTGTTCATGTTTGAAACTGTTTCATCAACAAAACCCTAACCCCCCAATTCTCCGTCTATCCGTTTATCTAAATAGGAAGTCCCGTGACACGTTGGGCAGCGGTTGCATTTGGTGCCGGAGTGGGTCTGGGATCTGCATATTCGGACTGCTCGCAGCTATTTAATAGACCAGCTGCAACTGCTCCTGTTTCAGAGGTAGGTTGATGAAACAAAGCAATGTTTTTAGCTATTTAATAATGATTTTCACCAATTGATGACCCTCAAACTGGTAATTCTTGCTTGATGTTTTTGTAGACTGTGAACAGAAGTTTATAATTATATAGAATTTAATTCGTGGGAAAGAGCTAGTAATTGCACAATACCAAAGATTGATCAAGTAAGGAGTAAGGACTGACTTCTTAAGTTGGGACTTGTAAAGATATGTTAATTTCTAGGATACTAGTATGAATAACTGGTTTGAGTCTCGTCGTTTGGTCAATGTGAAGTTTAAATTCTTCCTTTCGATTAAAAGTTTCAAGGGGAAACTTCTGGAAGGTCTTAGCTTCTGTTGGTTTGGAAATGGAAGGGAAATGTTGCAAGTACTTGGTTCTTTGCTGATGTGCATAATTTGCTGCTGCTGCTGCTGCATGGTTTTGGTCAGTGTTGAGTTGGAGATAGAAGGGAAATTTCGGAAGGACTAAGCTCTTGGTTTATGAATATGAAGTTCGATCAATCTCACTAAAAAGTAAAAACTAGTTGTATATATTATCTTGAATAATTAAGAGATTCTGGTTGTTCCAGCCTTCTGGGTTTTGAAGCTACTTGGGTGATTAATATTGTGGGAATCTATTGGGTTATGAAACAAAAGTAATGCTGCAATTATATAGTCTGATCTTTTTTATTCCCCATATAACAGTGAAGGTAAGCTTTTTGAAGATAAATGTGGTTTTTTTGACGTCTGATTCATCAGAAATAATATTATTATCTTGTCTGTGTATCTTCTATGCCAATGATAAATTGATAACACAACCCACCACCATGTTGTGTATGTATTTTCTCAGCATTATTTTAAAATGACATGGCTAACAAAATTCTGTTGCTTCCAGGATGCACAAGCATGATTAAGCTGGTTGTGGAATTTACTTGCTAGTGGATTTTTCTTGAAACCTGATTTTCTCAGATGTAATTCAGAAATTCTAAGTACATGAAATCGGTATCGATCTCTCATCAGTTTCTTTGTAATGTTAGTAGAGTTTCATCCTTGAAAAGGCGGGAAGGATGAATAATCTCCTCAAAACTCAATCAGGGGGACTCACTGCCCATCTCTTCATTTTTGCTCTGTTCTTCCCCCTAGAATTGTGGGGTTCAAATATGAACAATTAGTTTTTACCAATCTCGGGTAGCAATTTTCTTGAATAAATTCACTCTCAAAATACTTTTATCTATTAGGATGCGGTCAAATACAATCAATATTTGCATTTTTTAAGGCGTTACATCAAACAGTGCATCACTTTTGTTACACAATACACTCAGACCAACCGATCAAGGAACCAGTTTCTCATAGCCAAGAAAGCTTCATCAGCATCAGCATCCTCTTCGTTAGATTGCGGCCTATGAGCAAATCCATGCCCTCGGCCCTCGAAAACCACCACCTTGGAGTCATTACCTACAATCTTAGCCACCTCGGATAGGCCGTCGACGGGGCAAAGAGGGTCCTTATCCCCTGTTATAAACAGTACAGGCACCTTGACATCAGCAGCAACAGATTTATCCATCCTGGTACCATAGAAGGAAACCCCAGTGCCGAAGCAGGAGCTTTGGTCTCGAGCAAGCACTTCTATGATGCGTCCACCTCCATAGCAAAACCCGATTATTCCAAGCTTCTTCTGGTTCACGGCTGCTAGGAACTCTTCCACCATCCATTTAGTCGATGTTTCGATGTCCTTGGCTACTCTATCGGCGTCCTGCGTTGCTAGCCATTGCTCAAACATGGATTTTGGTCGGTCTTGTCTCCATGGATTACCACGGAAAAGATCTGGCACTAGAACGCTGCAGCATGGAAACCAATGCATCATTGTTAGGACAAACCATGGTCCGTGACGATGTAGGGTAATGCAAGGTAGCAAAGTAAAGTTTAATTATGAATGTCTAATGCATACTTGTAGCCATTACAGGCGGTGCGATAGGCGAAATCCCGGGTGGAGGAGTCTTGAAACCCAAAGATATCAGATAAAAGAAGAATGGCTGTTCCATTGTTGTTCTTGACGGCCTGAAACAGATGGGCACGAATGCTATCAGTGCCATCACCTATTGTGAGTTCGGCTCCATTTACTAATTCACATGCTTCTTCGTTTGCGTCGTCTTCTACTTGAACTTGGCCCCGGATTGATGTAGTAGGGCCTTTCTTTTGTAGGGAATGTGTTGGAAGTCTCAGTCTAGTCAAACTGCCTCTTCTCTGTATGCAAACTGAAGCTTCATAGTCAAAATAACTATAGCTGCTGCTTAATGAAACTACTTGACCAAGTCATGATCATAACTGTAACTCTATAAGCACTCTGCACTTCCCTAAACATAAATTAGTTTCCAATGAAGGTGCAATAATTGGAAGAATGCAAGTGAAAAAAGCTTGGCAGAGAGGAGAGGAACATACAGAGGTGGGTGCTGGTAGCAGAAGAGAGGAAGCTGAAAAGGGGAATTTCACATGTGTATGCTTGATTCTGCAGTTGATTGTGGCTGAAAATGGAGGCGCTAATCCCAAACCCATCTTCGATTTCTTGATCTTCTTCTCAAACCCTTGAACAAAAGAATTGATTGAGGAGGGAGAATCTGTGTGACTGGCAGCAAGTTTTGATATTTTTTAGGATTTTGCGGATTCAACTCCCACAAGCAAATATCAGCCTCACAAATTTGACGCTGTCCTGTTGATATTTTTGTGGAACCCACTAGTCAATCGGGTTCCCCAAAACCATGGAAGTGAACCCGACCACCTAAGGCTGGTTCCCTGTTGGTTCGGCTCTCTGGTTTTGACAAGCTTTGGGTCGGTTTTAACTGGTTCCAAAATTGGTTTCGGGTTTTTTTTTAATAAAAAAAAACAACATATTAAAACGCAAGAGTAAATAAATAGTTAAAATATGCATTTGTCTCGCTCTTATACAAAAATTCACACAATTTAAACTGCACGGTTTTAACAATAACAAAATATAAGATTAATTAAAATTGATTTATTTAATACATAGAATTATAGAAAGGAAAAAAGTTGAAAAAAATAAAGGGCTTAAACTTAATATTAAATTTCATACATAGTTACCTAAACACAACTTTGCTTCAAATCGAATATCATTGAAAGTAGTAACATTTGTTATTGCGTTGTCAATTATCTCATTCGAAGAAAATGAATGTTGTTTGTTTCCTATCAAAGTTTCTCCCTCTTCCAATCATTGACACATACTTGAGTTTCCAATACATCGAGTGTCAATCTTGATCTCCTTTCATCTAGAATATGTCCATTTTGGTTAAAAGTTTGCTCTACCTCTCACGTTGAGGCAAGAACAACTAGAGTTTTAGCTGCGAAATTTGCTAGTGTTGGGAACATGTCTTTCTATGTCATCTCCATTAATCCAAAATATCAAATTCTCTATCAGCAAATACAAAAGTGCTTGTTAGCTATATATATGAGATTGAATACCGTTGTCTCTTGGTAAGATTTTGTAAGAATATTTAGTTCGTCTCAATATCATAAAGGAAAGAGATGAGGATGGACGTAGTTGTGATTGGGCAACTGAGCAACACTCAACTGAGGATGGTTGTTAGGGAGTTTTGGCTGAACAATATGGGATGGAATTGGCCTCTGCTTTCCACCATGTTTACAATTGTTGTTTTGCTTCAATTAGTTGTTGTCTCTATTGTCGACATTGAGGAGAATACGGAGGACGAGCTTAGCTGGAGGTTCACTGATGATGGTAACTACACAGTGTCGTCCAGCTACAACTTGTTGCAAGGAAATGACACTAGACCAGAGGTTGATGAACCCGTTTTTCTGAAGTTGTGGAAGCTCAACGTTCCCGAAAGAACCCGACACTTTGTTTGGCTCGCTTTTGGGGAGGGGGTGATGTCGAATGCCGAAAGAATACGCAGATACTTGACCACCAATGCTTGTTGCGATCACTGCGGGACCACCGATGAATCATACGAGCATATCTTCTGGGATTGCACTCAGGTTAGGTCTATTTGGATTGGTATCAACACTATTGATTTTCTTTCCCAATTTTTCCTAGGAACCTTTCTCAGCTTGGATTAGGAACAACATTGTGGGAAACTTTCGACGAGACTCTATTGAGTGGTGTGATTTTTTTGCCATGGCGCTGTGGTGGATATGGAGATGGAGGAATGCAGTTGTTTTCAAGGAAAATGTGGAAGTTAGAGACAAATGAGGCTTCATTAAGGAGAAGGTTAGAGAGTACACCGATGTGGTGGGTAAGTGTTCTTTATTATCTTCCCCTCCTACCAAAAGTTTGCAGGTTATTTCTTGGCACTATCCGAAGGAAATTGAGTCAAAGTTAATACGGATGGAGCGGTTAGAGATGGGAAAGCTACCGTTGCAAGAGTTTTGAGGAATCATGATGGCCAATGGATTTGCGGGTTTGCTCATAACGTTGGGTCTTGCACTGTCCCCATGGCGGAATTGTGGGGAGTGTTGAATGGCCTCAAGTTAGCTTGAGAGAAGGGCTTCATGCAAGTTATCCTTGAATCAGAATCCCAACTTATTGTCAACTCTTTTTTTTTCGGCCTGGTTTCGCACTGCCATGACTTTCTACGTAGGGACTGGAGCATCCAGTTCCGTCATATTTATCACGAGGCGAGTACGGTTGTTGATCGTCTTGCCAACTATGCTTTTAATTGTACTCTAGGATTTCATCACCAGAGGGGATTTCTTTATTGTTGTATGTTGTTTGATGATGTTAGGGGTCGGGCTATCCCTAATTTGCTGATTACTTAGCCCTTTTTCTATGTTTTAATAAAACTCCCCCTCGAGGGGACGAAGAGTGTTGTCTCTCCGTCTACCAAAAAAAAGTACGAGTACATATACATATCGTCAACATATATAAGATCTAATACTAATGATTTTGCAATATTACAAGGAAAAGAGTCATATTGTGAATGGTTGCTATAATGCGAAATAAGAATAAATCTCGTCTATTAGCCGGAAAAAAAAATCAACATCCCAAATTAGATATTCAAAGATTGCTTATCTGTTGAATGCCAAGGTATCATCAACTTCAACAAAATCAATAGATTATCGTTTTCTATACTAAAACTCAAACCCAATCCAAAATCGAAAAATTGGGTACGGGAAGGATAGAGGAAGAAGCTAGTGGGCTATATGTGAAATAAAAACGTTCTACTCAACTAACGTGTAAATAGAAAGGTTAAAAGGGGAATTGGGCTACCCATTTTGTTTGGTGGACACGTCTTAAAGTTAGCTTATTGATGATCGACGGCGACGCGGACGCCGACAGAAACAATTACCTTCTCAAGTTGGTAACATGGCGCGTGCTTCTCATTTCTCAAGTAGCTTTATTGAATGACTTACCATCTGTCCTCGACTCTCTGGGCGGTCGAGAAATGTAAGCATTCAATTGCATCACGATTTACAACTACAAACAATCGGAGAAAAAAAAATCTGGCATTAGATTTAGATTTTAGACTAGATAGAGAGTGGGGGCAGATTCCAGAATCTCATCCACTAGTAACACCATGGCCCAACCTCCAATTACCGATTCTTGTTCCATTTGCCATGAAAGCTTCAACCTTGCTTGCCAGGCCAATTGCTCTCACTGGTATTGCGGTTAGTTTCCTAGTCTTGTTTCTCCTAATTTTCCGTCTTCTATCTTGAAATTTGATTGTATTTTTCAGGTAGTTGCATTCTAGAGGTTTGGCATCACGGATCAGTAGTCCAACCCTGCAAATGCCCGTTATGCAGACGCCCTGTGACTTTGTTGATCCCTGCTGCCGAGTCTTCTTTGCAACACAACTCTGCTGAGGCTTCTCGTGTGAGAGGAGAGATTGAGACTTACAACCGCACTTTTGGCCAGCATTCCACTAGTCTTAATCAGGTAATTAAGCCTCTGGACTCTGCTTCTGTTTCTGATATCCATTCTTTTTTTATGTACTTTTGATTTGATATGATGCATCCCAGAGACTGAGAGACCTTCCTTTTCTTCTTCGACGCTTGTTGCGTGATTTGGTGGATCCCCAACGATCTCTTCCCTTTGTTATCAAAGCTCGCGTCTATTTGGCAGTTGAGTAGTAAACATGTCAAATTTCTTCAACTTCTTCACATTGCAAGCTTCTTGTACGTGTCTTGGACCTTGTTACCATCCTTCTATTGTGTTTCTCTGCTGCAGATACTTCTAAGCATTGTCTATTTGTTCAGCCCCGTGGACATCATTCCTGAAAGTACCTAATTCTTCTTACCTCAAACCACTCTGCAAGCTATTCATTATTGTAATTTTGTGTGCACTCTCTTTCACTTCACAGGAGTACTCGGAATCATCGGCTTGCTGGACGACCTTATCATCCTGCTCATCTGTTTCCTCCACGTAGCTGCCATTTATCGAGCTGTGCTGGTTTCCCGCCATGGCGGCGGCTCATGAGATCGAGCCACATTCATTCATAAGGAGATCATCATCTCTCTACTACTATGCAGATATTTACCCACAATTTATTTGATCGAATTCTTTTACCTTTCCGGTTAACTTCATAGGACAGATTTGTATGTACTTCTATAACTTTTCTATGTCACTTTATCCAAGTGGAAATAACTCAAAATAATGTAAACTATCAACGAGACCAAAATTGATGAGTACACTTTGTATTTGAAGTTAAAATTATAAAATGTTTCAAATCTGGTTATTCTGAACTGAATTGAAGAGGAACAAGATGACCATAGGAATTCGTTTACATCGGAAGGGCAGTTTTATTTCAGACACTTGACAAGTTATTTACACCAACACACAGTTCCGTGGACGAGAACCAAGCCTTAAAACACAATGTTGTTCCACACACACCATCACAGTTGACTTGAATCCTAATAATTCACAAGCCATACATAATCAGAAATAACAATTACATCTAATTGACCAATTCATCATACCATGCCCTGTGAACGCTCATTGAAACCATAGCCACAGCGACCAGCACTTGAACAGCCTCCACAAGCTTGTCAGCTAGAGACGCTGCTCCAATCCGTTGTAGGGCGCGCTTAGCCAGTTGTTGGCCTTTACTACTGGTCCCACCAAGAATAAGACCTCTCATTCCCAAGTATATCACACGGGATACCTGAGTGAATATGGCGTCTCCAGATTGCAAGCTCTTGGCTAGCACATTGGCCGCCATGCCTTTCACTGATTCCAGCTTCTCTGGGTCTGGAACAAGGTTGTTGCTCCCGTCTTCTGAGGGTTCGAAGATGGCGCTAACGATCTCGGATATGCCCACGTCTCCTACCGTGTCGAGCAACTCAGACAGACACTTTGTGCATTCACATATAATGCTCTCCATTTCTAGAACTGAAGCTAGTTTCTCGGTCACTAGTGTTTGGCGTAGGACCAACATGCTGTTTACATACAAGACAGATGTTAGAATCCTAAAGACGAAAAATATAAGATATGAAAACTGAAAGCAAGGATCTCCGTGTTCAGCTAATTTCGAGGAATCCTCAAATCCGGAATTCATTTCATTCATCAAGCCTGCATAATTACTACTAGAATAACCAACTCCTAACACTAAATAATAATAATTCGGATATTAGAAAACAACATGGCAAATGTGGAAAAAATGGTAAAGTGCATAAAAACTAGGAAGTGGGTTGATGGGAAATTAAAGAAACTGCCTAGAAATTGAGAAATGAAGATAATAATTAAAACCACCAAAATTTGATAATTTGGGTTTGCATCAGAGGACTGGCTGAAAATCCATCCATATACAAACCTGGTGGAAATGACGATAATCTTTTGAAGTTGATGTTGCACGGATCTCAGCCTCGATAAATTGAGCTTCAGAGTCTCAGGTAAGTCTTCCAGAGTCAACCCTTCGATGGCACAGACCAACTTCAATAAACCAAGCCTGACCAGCAGATCAATTCTTTCGCCTGTACATTCTGGACTTTCGTTACCTGTATTATTATAAGTACTTTGGGATCAGTAATAATATTTACATCTTAAAAGGAGCTTATAGTACCACTAATTAAATGATTTCCTGAAATCAGACCTGTGATCAAAGTAAACGCAGAGGGCAAATTTGATGCAGCAGAAATACTTCCTCCTGTTCTAAGAGCAACGGAGGGGAGTCCTTGAGGATGACTTGCCTGAGGAGTCGGCAATGTTGACAAAATTTCTGTGTGCTCAATCCACTCCTGCTCACTGTTAGGCTTCACTGTTGAAAGCCATCTCATTGTCAGTGGTAAGGAGTTAGAGGCATTACATGGTGGGCCATATCGGTTGGAGAATGCCTTCTGCAGATACTCCAAACCAGCTGGTCCTCTAATAAACGGTTCAATGAGTTTGATCCGAGCTCTACTAATCTCCTTCTTAAGAGCCTGTGGAGCAATATAAGAATATATTATAACAGTAGGATTAGAAAAATAAGTGTTGTAGTAAATTAGTAATCACTATGTCAATCATTTCTTTAACATGGTGAAAATACTATCCTAGTATCCTGGTTTTACCCATCAATGGTGAGACAATCATGATGAAAATTATTCATTTAGCTTCAGCCTATCAAGCACATTATTAAAAGTTTACACACCTCTCCAACATATTTTCCAGAAATCATGAAAAGGCTGATATCAATGTAAATCCTCCTTCAGGAGAGCACACCTCTCAATTCACTGCATAAGAATTGCTGAGCTTACTTCTAGAATTCATCTCAAGTACTAGATGCAATTTAATATGGCTGTGAATACATCAAGTGACCTACACCTTAATTTCTAGGCGATACATCCCCAAAGTACTTTGTAAAGTGTCATCTCCCCAACATTGCTCTCATGGCATAATAATACCATCAAACGACTTTAATAATATATGATTACCACTCAGGTAGATATTTTCAGGAGAATACAAGAAACTGCAACTGAAGTCAAGAGGTAATACCTGAATCTGTTGTAGAACAAATCGTAGACCCTTTACCAGTGCTATGGCAAACAATGATTGAGATTGAGAAACCTCCATCAGTTCCCTCAGCAAATTTTGATGAGCGACCTTCATTTCATCTTCCTTTGCAGGAGCAGAAAGCTTCCGCAAAGTGTCCAATGCAAACTCAAGATTTCTTCCCAGGTAATTCATGTCAAGCATCCCAGATCCAAGTACCTGTAAAATCAACCAACCAGTGATTGTAAGGATATAACAGCACCACTTTAACTATCATAAAAACATAATGTCTGAATAATGCATAAGGATTAGCAACCTGTGTCAGAATATCTAAATCAATTGTATCAATAATCTCTTGTGTCCAGCTGCTTGGAGAAATTTCACTTAGTTCGTCCCTGACTTCTGTCATGAGCTTGAGAACCCAAGTAAAATCAGGTTGCTCTCTTTGAACAGCATCCATGACCGCATCCCAAAATGCTTTTTCCATTGTTTCTTTCACCTTTTCCTTCAGTAATGAGCAAAAAATTGAGGCCTGGAGCATTCTAATATGATAGAATACAAGAAAAGGAGCCTATCGTAATAACCACTAGTACTGGTCCGGAAGCCTAAGAAAGGAGACTAACCTTAACACCACTCTGATCACGGTCAATGGCATCAAGATTATGAGGAAGACCATGATGATGCTCAAGGACAATCTCATTCACTAATAGCTCATTCTCTGAGAAAGGCAATGCACCAATCCCAGGCTCGCTATCCAAGCTACCAGCAGAAGATGAAAATGAAAACACTTCTTTGCTCGAAGATGGATCCTCTTCCTTAAATAATGATCGAGCCACTCCTCCCAACCATTCATTGCCAGCAAAAGTTATCTTGCTGGAAACAGAAACCGGAGAGCCATCTTCAGAGCCCGAGGAACTTGGTGTTGTTATACAAGTCACTGGAGCAATCTCCTTTGATGCAAAGTATGTTGACCTTGTATTCAAAAGTGCATTCTCCAAACGTTCAATCCCAGCATCGCCACTTAGATTTTTCACTTTGGCCTTCAAGAGTCTCTGATCTTCTATAACCTATCAGCAAAGTACAAATTAAGAAAGCATTAGTCATCAAGTATATTAGCATTTTGTCTTACATTTTTAGTGGATACGTACCTGCTTCTGAATAAATTTCATGCCATGAGTAAGACCATCCTGCTTGCCTTCAGGTGTCATCTTGCAGGTCTGCATCATAGAAAGCTCAAGTTGGCATGCAGCTCTGACAAGATCCTGCTCTAAAGATTCAGCATCCTTCACCTTCCAGACCACAAAATGATACAGATAAGTACACCATGCTTTATCAAACTCATCTAGCTGGCATCTAAAGGTCACAGTACTCCCCATCGAGGAATCCTCACTTTTAATTGCTGCACCACTCCCTCCTAAAATGGTTTGGACCAATAACTCAAACTCTCGGATGAGTTTGGCAGCAGAATCAGCCAGAGCATTCTCATTTTCTCCTTTTCTGCTAAGGACAGCATCCGGGTGCCCCATTATCATGTAAGCACATAACAGAATTCTCACTTGATACCTGGACAATTTTTTACTTCTTTGAGCTCCTTCCTTTGAACTCCCTCCTTTCTTAACGAATTTAGTCCTGCTTCCAAAGTTGCTTCTGCCCTTTTGTCTTGGTGAAGCAACACGCTTAAGGAGGTGGTCTATATTCTCCACCTGACTTCGGCTGCTTTTACCAACTGCATACTGTATAAGAAGGCGGGTTTCTAACCGCTCTAGCAAAGACCTTACAACCCTCAGTGCCATATCTGACCCAATCTTCAAAGCAAGCTGTTCAAATGGAAGTTGTTTGGCTGAATTTTCATTGATGTTTAGAGACTCGAATGCTTTTGCAAGTTCATATGTAGTTCCTCTCAACTTGACAAAACGTCTCCAGCACCTAGAATACAAGCCATTAAGTTTTTACCAATATCGGTTCAAGGCATTAAAAAAACACCAGTCTTCTAGGATCACATGTCATCTATAAATTTTAAGAGTAAATTTCAGCAGACAATAAAAATTTTCATTACTAGTCCATAAGTTTGGCTTGCCAGGCAGATCTCATCCATATGAAATTGCATAATGCATTTTGTCATTTTTTGGATTTCTTTCCTTTCCTTCACACACCGCAAAAGGGCATTTACTTTTATTCAGCTCAAAAAAATACATTTTTTTCCAAAGAGAAACCTTCACTAACTTGACAGGTGACCAATTCATAACTACATCACACTTGACAACAGCATATGGACACAGAAACCCAATTATATTAACAGTAAAATATTAAATTTTATTTCCATATCACAGTAATCATAGATGAAACTACTTGATTTCCCAGAATACCAACAGAAAATCACAAGTAGCTATCACAATACAAAATTACCTTAGAATATGGCAGCAAGGAACAAGTACTTTGCTAATGCTTTTAAATAGTAGAAATGTACTAATCACAATAGCTTATTCTCAACACCATGCTTAGCAGTCATTTTTCTCAATGCATAATATCAATATAGATATAATGTAACTAAAACTTTCCATTCTACAAGCTCATCCTCTTACATTGACAAATTACAGGAATAGCAAATAGATCTTACCTTGCTAGTTTTGTTGGAAGAACCTCAGCCTGATTGAATGTCAAGTTTGAGCTGGCATGTGGCGAACATTGTGAGCTCTTTTTTTTCTTCAGATATTCTGCCCTTTTTCTTTTGGCCTAGTAGCAATTGATTGCACATTATTATTTGACACTAGAAAGAAGTACAGTAGTGGTAATTCATTAAGTATCAGAGTGCACATCTAACACATACCCTTTGGAGACGTTCCTCCAGTAGGTCCTTCTTCCGCATCCTCTCTTTCTCACGTTGAGTAGAAACCGAATTAGCCACGCGCTGCACTTTAAGCATCCTAGCACGTGCCTTTGATCTTTCTGCTTCCAGAAATCCCAGTCGTTTCCTCTCTGCAGCCAGGCGCTTTTGTTGGATTGCTGCATGGACACATTCCTTATACCTACTCTCCTGCATGATCCTCAGCATCAATGATTGAGTTGCTCGCTCTTTCCTTTCCTCCATGAGTTGCCTATTCGTTTTCTGAATTAGCATCCTATTCATCTCAGCTTGCTGAATCTGTGATTCCACCTTCATGCCTAACTCATCACGTTCCTTCTCAGAACGCATGTCTGCTTCACTTCGAGCAGCTCGTCTCAGTTCATCCAACTTTGACAAACGCATCTGGGCCTTTGCAATAATGTTCAACCTACAGAAAATTGAAAGAAAAAACACATTAGTTCTAGATACATTATATATACATAAAAAAAATACAAAAAACTCTCATAAGTTGGCTTATCTTCAATGTAAGTACTCCAACCAGATCTGAAACCAATCTACCCTAGTACAAATATAAAGCAAAAACAAAGTCTTTGTAAAAATTTGAGCCACATGGCAAATTTAAAATATTTTTTATTTTTTATTTCTCATTTTCAATCCACTTTTACCTTAACCACTTCCCCACTATCTCAAAAAACTACCATCCACTCTTTTCTTCTAAACAAATTAAAATTTTATAATTTTTATTACTAAAGAAAATTTTATAATTTTTATTACTAAAGAAAATAAGATTCAATTGTGAAAATTTATTCCGAATAAATATTTAAATAATAAGGTAGACATAAAATTATTTTAAAATATAAATATACCGTACAAGGTACGGGAATAACACTAGTTTTAATTTTTAACTAAGAAGTTACAATTAACAGCAGAACCAATAATAATTGCTTATATATGAAAGTATGGGTATTAGAAGTGGAACGTTAAGAGTTGAACTCCAAAAAAACTCTTCCTACTTAAGCGCAGTGGCTAGACAAGAAAAGAAATTCTTTAAACTATAACTAGAAAAGCAATAAAAAAAATTGTGACAAAAGACTTGTCAGAACAATCAGTAATTCACTGATCAAATTAGATTGGTGACATCAACAGATAATCATAAGTCTCCTAGCCTAGCAAAATAAAAACTTTTAATTTAACTCCAAAATTGCATATTGCAGTTTCTTCTTCTTAAATTAGAATCAAAGATAAATCTACAGAAATTACAACATCAAACAGAATAGGGACTAGCCTTTTCTGCTCCGCAGCATTAAGCTTAGCTTCAAGCCTCTGACCTAGTTCTGACTCCTGCGAAGAAGACCATGGAAGCCTTGGTTTCTGTCTAGCTTTACTTGACAGTGATTGGTAGAATTGCTGCCAATTCAGGAGTAACGCTAGTGAGAATCCCGACATAGTAAACCCACTAAACCGTAGTAAATTTATGAAGTAAAGCAGAGTACGATAGCACACAGCAAAAAGGTAAAAATACGAGCAGGAGAAGCAAAATTGGTGTGTAAATCATGTAATTCACCTGTAATCAAATAGGGCAATGTACAAAAACATAAACATTCAAACAGAAATGTAACCAACCACCATAAATTGTAAAAATATGAAGAAGCAAAAATACCTGTCGGCGTAGATCTGCCTCTTTGAGTTTAGCATCGATTTCTTCCACGGTCGGAGGAGCCTTGGACTCCCCGAGAAGCCGCTGTCTAAGCCGCCGGGGAAGTTTCGACGGTGAAGAAGAATCACTCGCTGGAAAGCTCATAGCGACGCCGGCGATCCTATCAGAATCATTCATCTCCACACCACCAGAAGCCATCAGACTTGATTACACCGGTCGGTACCAAATTAGTACTCGGCAACAATAGATGGGGAGGGGGGGTTAGTAAAAGTTCGATCTTTCAATTTATAATCTCAAATTGGGAACCAATTGTCTGGTCGATTTTTAAGAAACCCCAAATCTAATTTGGACAGACAGGACGGCGACGAACATGATCAAGATCGATGGCGAAGAAGAGAGAGAGTTCGAGAGCTTTTTCCTGTAGAAAAGGGATAAGACGAACCAAAAATGTAGACGTTACAGTGAGATCTTAGCTACGCGTGTAAGATAAACACAAAGTTTAATTGAAAATCTTCTTATATACATAGTATAAGATTGGGTTTTGCCACCATTTATTGTTCTCATTAACTACGTCACAATAATACCTATATAATTATTATTGGCAATAACAAATCAAAAAAATTGTATAGCATAGTGGTTAGAGTGCTTTCCCAAGAACTCATAAATCACGAGTTCAATTCACTTAGATGCATTAGTAAATCATTTTTTCCTTCAAATATTTTAGATGCACTATTTTTATTTTTTTATTCTATGACATCTATCTACTCATTAGTTTTCCTTTTAAATTAAAAAGAAAAAATGTTTCATTAATTTCTCACACATATATTTTATCTAACTATCATCATAAACAAATTGGCAATCAATTCCCATCGGTATTGAGAAATTAAATTGATAAGAATTAAAATAAGAAGAAACATTTTATTAATTTTCCTACACTTATATAAAGAAGAAGTGTTTCATTAATTTCCCCACAATTATATTTTATCTAAATATCATCATAAATTTTTTTGGCAATTAAAGCCCATAATTGTTGAGAAATTAAATTGATAAGAATTAAAATTAGAATAAATGTTTTATTAAATTTCCAATACTTATATTTTATCTAAGTATCACCATTAACATTTTTGGCAATCAAAGCCCATCACTATTGATAAATGATTTTTGTGTATATTTGGTTTTCAATTCATATCAAATTAAAAATATTTCTTTAGGTCATGGTGACTATATATAAACCAAAAGTTAAGATTTAATCTATATGATATCATTTTATAGATATTTTTCAAAAAAAAATTGTAACGATATTTTTTTTTTTAAAATCTCATTTGCGATGTAAATCCATTGTAATATACTCCGTATGAGATAGGAAGCTTAAAAATGAACAAAAAAATTACACAAAACGTAAACATATATAATTATATTATATAAAATATATAACATTACACTTTTGATTAAAATTAAAAAAATATGTGATAAGAGTTTATATTTTGCTTGATGATTGAAATTTTGAAATAATTTGTTATGTGCATAATTAATTATTATAGATCATTATATTTATGAACTTTTTTACCCTTCCACATAATTGAAACTATTGTTAAAGTTTGAATCATGTATAAACACCCAACACCAAAAATCCAAAATAAAATGCTAAAGCACGCAGATCAAAATTGCTCAAATGACCTCTAAATACTGATGTTCGCTAATTATCATTGATTAATATCCCGTATATGTTAATTCCAATTTTTTTAGACCCTCGCATTCTCAAATTTTTTACTCATTCAAAGAAATTAATTAAGAATAAAAATGCAATTTAAAGGTGAAAGAGAAATTAACAACACTCATTCAAATTTTGTACAATAAATACACACTAATCTAACGCATATCTCTAAAATCCTATAATTACTATTATTTGCCCTCAAACCTTCTATATATAGTGATAATTAAAAAAAGGGATCTAGAAGGATCCTAGAAGTACAAAAAAAAATTCTAAGGAGTAACACAATTTAAGGCACACCAGATGCAAACAACCCAAAACTCAAATGAGATACTACTTCTTTTAGACCATCCAACATCTCTTTTCACACTATTTCTAAATGTTATCGATGACCATAATTGGTTTGAACCAATGTAATATACCAAGATAATAATTATACATATGTTTAATTTGTTGCTTATATAAGGACCAAATCACTTTATCACATACATTATACACGTTTCCGCAAAAAATGTTTTAACCATCACACTTGGCATTGTAAGTCATTCACTATTTTTAGTAATTTATAAATATTTTTAGCCTCTAGAATATGTTTTACCCTCTAAATATGAAGTTATTTTAAATAGTCCCCATACTTTGCAAATTATCAATAATATTTAATTTTAATACTTTTAATTAGGTATCTAAATCTAAATTATAAGGAATGTTTCTTATTTAATTTTCAAGATCGAATCAATTGTTCAAATACTTGAAAAAATATAATAAAAGAAGAAAGAAGCAATGTTTTTGATAATCAAGTGAAAAATTAAAAAAAGTTGAAGATTTTTTGAACCAAAAGATCAAAGTTGCAAATATTTTAATTAGGTAACTAATAATTAAAACAATTCAAACTGAAGGAGACAATAAAAAACATTATACATTTTAAGATTGGTCAAATTTAGGATAAATATATTTGTAAAAGAGGTAAAATGATTGTTTTGGTTTAATTAATTTATTGTGTATTTTTTCTCATCGAAAATAAATATATATCATGAGAAATGATAAGCATAAAAAGGCTTGCTAATCTATTGATGAGAAAGAAACAAAATATATTGTGATGGTTAAAGGATTATACTACTCTATTTGTCCAAATGAAAAATATAAAAAAATCATTTGAAATTATTAAAGTAAAAAACCTTAAAATCTAAACTATTTAGTCTCAAACTTTTTATATAGTTATGATTGTTAATTACAATTACATAGATTATTGTATTTGGAAAGAATTACAAGTGAGATATTTTAATTAGTTACATGAGCGGTTTCAAAAAAAATTACATTAAGTATATTGTTTAAGAAAAAGAAATATACCTCATAATATTAATATTGGTACCATACTACCATGTAATCATTTTTTACGTCAATTTTCAACTAAAAAGAATGTAAGAGGACCAAACAAGCAAGGAAAAATGACATAACTCTAAAAATGTAAAAAAACTTAATATATTTTTAGAAAAAACTTGCCCCGTGCATATGCACGGGCATCACCACTAGTTCCATGTATGATTGACTAATTAAAATGATGTGGTCGGTCATAATAATGTCAATGGTTTTTCTAGAAGTCACTCCCCTGGCTTCAGCGGTTAAGTTTTTAAAGCATTCACTCGGATGCATTGTGTCAGATTTAATATATTATATTGAACGTGGGGAGTGTCCTGAGACATTTCGGTGCATAGAATATATATTGAAGGAGGGGACTGTCCCGAGACATTTCGGTGCATAGAATAACTCTCGGACAAAGGAGATGCACCCAGGTGCAAGCGCGTCTCGTGCGCGTGTGTTTGAGCAAAACGACACGTTTCGGGGGTCGTTTCGCTACCCCCGTCCCTAAAGCACCATGTTTTGAGTGTTTTCTAGCGGAAAAAAATTAATAAGAGCGTCACACATCGCGCTCACAGTGGGTGAGTGCGACCCGCTCAACGGGCGACGCGTGGCGCTTGGGGGCAATTAAATTTGGGCAATTTAAACATAAAAAAATAAAATAAAATAAAAATTTACCATAATTTCTAATTTTTTTTAATCTTTCCATAGACACCAATATTGTATATACTTGACAACATTTAAATTTAAAGTATATTTTTAGGTTGTTTAGGGTATTTTTTTCCGTTATTTATTATTCAAATTATAGGTCCTGGGCCCATACAAATCACGATAAACCCACGAACAAAAAACATTGTATACCTTTTCTTTTGGGGGGGTTCGCCCCTGGACCCCCGACTTGCTGACCGGTCAGCAAGGCTACCGCCGAGGGGCGCTGCCCCTCGGACTCCTTGTCGGGGGGCTCCGCCCCCGAACCCCTGGTTTTTTATGAGTGTTTTTATCTACCCTTGGTTTCTTAAAATTGATTTTATCTGCCCATTGTTTTAATGGTATTGTTTTGGGTTGGAAAACCCTAATCCGTGGCTATAGATTCATGGTTTTGCACAGAAGAAGTTGCAACTTCTCATTTCCTCTCCTCTCCCAATCTCTACTATGGATCCATTTCAATCAAACTCTCAAAACCCCTTTCCCTTGCACTCCCAAAGTGATATGGCGTACTATACACAACTCCCGTCCCAATCTTCTGGTAATCCAAATGTCTTTGTTATGCCTCCTTTCCTGTCGAAACTTTGTTCACACTCAACCGCCACCAACGCCTATAAGCTCTGGTGGAAGTGTGGATCTTTCTTCTAATACATACTATAACACCCAACCAGAGGCTATGCATGGTGGTGGATCTCATGGGAGTGTGTTAGGACTGCTCCTAGACAAGCAACTGAAAAGCGTCATTGGGATCCAAACGACATTGCACTCCTCATTACCGCTTATATCAATATCACCATTGATCCAATCCAAGGCAACGACCAAAAGTCCACAACGTTCTAGCAGGGTGTTGTTAATAACTACGTTGAGTACAAGAAAAGGCATCAAGCTCCTAGATCGGCAAGCACATGTAAGATGAAATATAATAGAATTAACATGGTTGTTACATTGTTTGTTGGTTGCTATAATAGGGCTAACAATACACGAGCTAGTGGCGAATCAGATGTGGATGTTTTTGAGAGGGCTAAGGCAGACTATAAAGAATGTCACCCAAAGCACGAAAAGTTTGATGATGAGGTGGCATGGCGCATTATGCGCAAGCACCCAAGATGGAATACTGAGTACATGGTTCCAAAAAATCGACAAAACATAAGCTCAGAGAGTAGTGGCTCGAAACAACCGAGGGCTGACGCTAAAGACGATTTGAGTAACCCTGATTTGGATACCCCAGTAAGTGCATGGAACATGGAACCAAATCCAGCGTCCCATTGGGATAAAGGCCGCAAAGCAGGCTAGAGGGAAAAAGAAGATTTTGTATGATGAACCAAATCAGCAGTACCTTTGTGTGTTGAAGATAGGAGAACAAGTTGATGTAAATCAAAGCCAGATAGAATCGATCAAGATGGAGGAGCTCCCCCTGCGTGTGCCGCCTCTGAGTCGGAGGTTCGCCGCCACTCCCACCCGCGATTTGCCTACTCCTCTGGGTCCAAGGCAGGGTCCATGGGAGGCTCAAGACTAGTCGGGTCGTAAGATTCGAAAACTTGTGTTTCAAAAAAAAAAGATGGAGGAGCTGTGGATTAGGAAGAAAGAGATTGAGAAAAAATATCTTGCGAAACAAGAGAAGAATAAGCAAAAATTGTGGCAATCATTGATTGGCCTTATCCAATTGGAATCGGTGGGACAACTCTCTCCTGAAAATATGATGGTGAGGAAGCAGTTTATGGATGAGCTTGGCATGAAATATTGAAGGGTTTCAATTGTTCTAGGAAGGGCTTTGGAGTTTGCTTGTTGTTCTTGTTTGCTTTCAAGTTTGCTTGTCGCTCTTGTTTGCTTGTTATTTTAGGTTTATCATCGAGTGTGTTTAGTTCTAGTTTGCTTTCAAATTTGTGTTGTTCTATCAGCTTAATGTAATCCATGTTTAATGTAATTCGTATTTAATGTAATTCACATTTCATAAATTGTGTGGTTCTGCCACATTTTAGAAATTGTGTTGTTCTGCCACATTTTAGAAATTGTGTGGTTCTGCCACATTTCAGAAATTGTGTGGTTCTGTCACATTTCAGAAATTATGTGGTTCTGTCACATTTCTGAAATTGTGTGGTTCGGCCACATTTCAGAAATTGTGTGGTTCTGCCACATTTAGAAATTGTGTGGTTCTGCCACATTCAAAAATTGTGTGGTTCTTCCACCTTTGAAAATTTTGAATCTGTTATATAAAGCATAGTTTACCAAGACGAAAAGATAACTCTTCAAGCTCAACACACTCGAACTATTTTCAAAATGTCTGATGACTCTTCAAGCTCATCTCCCAATAGCCCAACAATAGATAATGAGCTAGAGGAGTCTTTGAACCAAATGTGGGTTGTGTACGTGTATCTCAAACAAAATTTCATAAACCAAAGGGAACTCGCACAATGAAGAAGATCAAGAAGAAGAGGCACTCGAGCCCACATTGAAAGAGGAAGGGAAGCAGGACACGAACGACTATACAATGATTACTTCTCCGACAATCCAACTTATTCGGCCAATGTCTTTCGACGTAGGTACCGAATGAAGAAGCATGTTTTCATGTGCATTGTTGATCGCCTCTCAACCAATATGGAGTACTTTCAATAGAGGCCAGATGCGACCGGTAGGCTTGGTTTATCGGTCTTACAAAAATGTATACTGTGCTACGCATGTTGGCGTATGGCACCGCTGCAGATGCTTGTGACGAGTACCTTCGTCTTGGGGAGTCCACTGCAAGAGAATGTTTGTACAATTTTGTTGAAGGTTTTACAACTTTCTTTGGTGATGAGTACTTGAGGTAACCAACTCCCGAAGACATACAACGCTCATTGAGCGTAGGAGAGTCTCGTGGATTCCCCGACATGTTGGGTAGCATTGATTGCATGCATTGGAGGTGAACAAATTGCCCAGCTGCATGGAAAGGGCAGTTTGAGCGTGGAGATCATGATGGTCCAACAACTATCCTAAAGGCCGTTGCATCATAGGACATATGGATTTGACACACATTCTTTAGGAGACCAAGTACGTGCAATGACATTAATGTGCTTGAACAATCTCCTGTTTTTTATGACATTCTTCAAGGTGTAGCTCCAAACGTATCCTTTACGGTGAATGCCCATGAATACAATAAGGGATATTATCTCACTGATGGTATCTACCCAACCTGGGCAACATTTGTCAAATCCATTAGCCTCCCTCAAAGCCGTAAAGCAAAACTATTTGCCAAATGCCAACAAAGTTGTCGCAAAGATGTGGAAAGGACGTTTGGAGTCTTACAAGCCCAATTTCATATCGTTCGCAATCCAGCCACTCTTGGTACGCATCGTATATTGGAAGAATAATGAGAGCTTGTGTAATTTTACATAATATCATTGTAGAAGATGAAGGACCCGAATACGAGGCTAATGGATCTAGCTCCAATTGAACGTTCTCAACCGATAGGCCAGTTGATATGACCAATTATATCCAGAACAATCTTCAACTTCGCGATAGGGATACACACAACCGGTTGAAGGCAGACTTGGTGGAGCACATTTGGACAAAATTTAGGCATGAGTATGAATCAGATTGACATATTTAAGTATTGTATGTTGTTTAATTTAATTATCTCCTATGTTATTTGATGTGTGTTTTCTTACGTTGTATTTTTCTGTTGAGATGTACTTTGTTCCAAACTTTGAATTTCATTATCTATCTAATTATGATGTTAATTTTCTTTAATTTTATATATCAGTATCCGCTTAATTAAGAATAATATAATATATGAAATTCTTAACAAACCTACAATGACTTAAACCGAAAATAATAAACAGGGACTTGTTTAGTTTAAAGTTATCATCCCTAAGAGCATACAAAGGTGCTTGAAGGGATGCCTATCCAATGCCTTGGTGAGAATATCTGCTCTCTGCTCTTCAATTCTACAATATTCCATTATAATGTTGTAACACCCCTATTTTACAACATTGGGTATTACCGCCAGTGACCTCGGACTTCACCGTCCAAAGTCACCCAAGGCTTTTAGAATGATATAGAACGATTAATTGCGGAATAAACATATTACATAAATAGGAAAACGTGCTCCCGAAGGAGACTAGTTCATTACAAAACACCCTACATTGTCTTTAACTTTAATACTACTTGAAAACAAATACCAAATCCGTCATGTCTCGGAGATAAAGTAATATTAAAACCAAAACGAAAATAAAAGTACATCTTGAGCAATCTTGACTTCCTTCACTTCCCTTCACTTCGCCTTGCTATGGATTCCTGAATCTGACATAATTCGCGAGGGGCGATAGAATGCCAGGCAAACATGCGGAAAGAAGAATTAGTCTAGGAGACTAAGCAAGCGGGAATAGAACTTCCTGAGGGTAATTTGGTAATTTCACTTAACGGTATAATGAGAGAAAAGAGGGTTGTGTTTACGATGGGCTTTATCATGTGGAGCTAAAATACGAGCGATAGTGATAGCATATCCAATAAGGGATAGCTTGATGAGCAAGAGAAGTACTACTAGATTGTAGTCTTCCTTAAGATTTCGATAGGATATTGGGAACATTAATTAATTCATACAAGTGAAAACCTCTCGCGCTTTTGGGCGGACCGAGAGCCGGAACGATCATTTGAGACCGGTCCGGTTTTGATATCTTAAATGTGCATACGCACTTATCTTAATTAGTGATGAAAATATTCAATCTTGTTAATGACTTTTACAAGAGAGAGTGGTGGGACACGGATAAACCGAGCCACCCGATGGAGAACATCAATTCTCCCGCACTTAGCTAGAGTGCGCTCAATCCCTCCTTGCAATCGGAGCGGATGGAGATCATGATCCCGAAAGTCGTATGGATGTACGACTTAGTAAGATTATATAGAGGCGTCGACTAACTCGCACCCCTTTCTAGTTTATTCAAAACAAATCTCTGAACGAGACTTGCAATCAATCAAGAGTACACACACTAGCAATTATAATCCTAACAAGGAATATAATATTTACTCTGCTAACAAGGGTCTTTATTTCTAGCAATCGATATTTCTTAGGTTCATTTTTATTAAGCATACAAGAAGTTCCCAACATCGAAAGATATCATAAAGACGGATATAAAAAGGGTACAAGGGGAAATTCCACTTGCCTTAGTGTTACTAGTTTAGTAACGAGCTTTGACGAAACTTAGACGATTTCCTACTACGAGCGAGGATTCCGACCTAATGATAGAGAATTTACGAAAAGTTCAAAACGCGATTCTTCTACTAAAGTTCGGATCATCTCTTATAATATTTTTATAAGAGGTTTGAGTTTCTAAATTATTATAATAATAATTTAGAAAATTATTTTCCTTAAAATAATAATATTCCTTTATTATTATTATTTTTATTTTTATTTTTTTTGTAATATCCTTAATTCCGAAAATATTTTATTAAAATAATTATTTTAATTAATCCTTTTTATTAAAAGTTTCCTTAAATAGAAATCTCTACTTTTCTTTATAAGGTAACTTGCCTAAACTAGCTTTTTCCCTTCTTTGATCTATTTCCAAAATTCTTTTATACTTTAAGATCCATAAAACTTCTTTGATCATAATTATATAATATGATATATTATAGTTCTTAACATAGAATCTTTTCTATTTTGATTTCTTTTCCACGCAAGACTCTAATAATATTTCTTATTTAATATTCATATGCTAGTAAAATATTTTATCCTATTTTTCCACATAACTAGCATCTTTTGAATATTCTCTTCATAACTAATATATGTTAGGTTGATATTGAAAATAGCTTTGTACAAAAATCCTTATTTTTATTCTACTTTATAATTTCTATATTATATATATTATATGCCATGTAAGACTTTTCTCTACTTGAACTTTTATTATAAATCTTTGAAAATATGGTATTATTTTTATTGTACAAGCTTTTGATTTATAAGGTCATAAAATCATATCCTCTTTTGTATAAAAATACATGCATGATGTTTCTCAACCTTTTATTTTGATCTAAGGTAAGATAATACTAAATATGGACTTTTCATACTATATTAATTTTATTTCATCTATTTATATCTTGTAATAGCATGTATGTAATAAAATCATGAATATATCTACTTATATTTATTTAGCTTAAGTTACTATGGTAAAAATATATTGTTTCTAGTTCTTTTCCAACTAACAAGATCTCCCTCTCATATTTTTATTCCATAAATTCCTAAATATATTTCTAACAATTATAAAAGGCTTTTAATCAAAGAAATACATATGGATAATATAATTTTTAAGGATAGAATTTTATACTTTTGGTATTCTGTAATTACAGAACACTTGGAACAAGGCAGAGGAGGAGGGAGCGGCGGCCAGGGGCGGCGCGGCCAAGCATCCGGCGAGGGCAGGCGGCGCGCGAGGTGGCTCCGGCGGTCCGGCGTGGCTGGGGCGGCCCGGCTGGCTCCGATGGGTGGTCCGGCGGCTCCAAGGAGAAGAGAAGGAGGAGTTTTTGTGGTGTTTTGAATGGAGAAAATCTACTTGTAAGTTGCTGATTTTTTTGGTGACTTAGAGGCAATTGATAGAAAGGATGGTGTTCTTGCTAGAGAAGAGAGCAAAGGCTTGAATGGATGCTTGAAAGGGGGCTTTTATAGACAAATTTGTGAGGTTCTCAATCCATGGCTCAAGGCATGGACCAATGGAGGAAGAGAAGAAGCTCTCCTATAGGGCAATGGTGTGCTTCTTGTGGTGATGAGAAGGTGATGTAGTAAAGGTGGTCTTGCAAGGCAAGGGAGGTGGGGGAAGAGCATGCATTGGCTCTATTCAAAAACTACGTCAATTCAATCAGACATCATTCTGATGTCTTTTTGGAAGATGAAGGAGAGTTAGTTGATATTAGATAAAAAGGTTGGGTGAATGAGTAAGCAAGTTCAATTGGTCTAGCGGAAGTTGGTGAGGGGCGTGTGAGGTTGGAGTGCAAGAGGTCTCGGGTTCAAATCCCGGCTCTTGCATTCTTTTTGCAAAACTTGTATTTAGTTTTCTAGGCTCTTATGTAATTTGTTTCCTAGAATAAATTAAATTGCCAATGGATATTATTTTTATTAATATTATTTTTATTAATTTACCTCACTTTATTAAACTATACCCCTCAAGTTATTTTATTACATTTTCATCTATTTCGACTTTTATTACTAACTTCTTCCGAAAGAAAATAAGATAAATTAATTCGATATCAAAAATCCTTCCTTTTTAACTTAGAGAAAATAATTGAAAATATTATATTATAAATGCTTGGAATATTGCGGATATTACAATAGTTCCCTTGCTCAACATTGTCACGTAGAAAGTGATGACGAACGTCAATGTGCTTAGTACGTGAGTGATGAACCGGATTTTTTGAAATGTTTATGGCACTAGTGTAATCATATCTAATAGGAACATGGCCATTGTGTAACACCCCTATTTTACAACATTGGGTATTACCGCCAGTGACCTCAGACTTTACCGTCCAAAGTCACCCAAGGCTTTTAGAATGATATAGAACAATTAAAATGCGGAATTTTCAAGTATTATTGAAAGAGGTATTAAAGTTGTGTTTATGATGGGCTATATAATGAACTTGTTGACGTGGAGCTTTGAGATTCGAAGGAGAGTATATCTTTGGACAAAGATATCTCGATGAGCAATAGAAGAACTACTAGATTGTAGACTTCTTTAAGGATTTCAAAACAATGTTGGGAACCTTCATTAAATCATACAAGTGAAAACCTCTCGCGCCCTGAGCAGACCGAGAGCCGAATCGATCATTTGAGACCGGTCCGGTTTTGGTGTCTTAAGTGTGCATTCGCACTTAGCTTATATAGTGACGAAAAATATTCGACTTTATTAATGATTTTTAATAGAGAGTGGTGGGACACGGATATTCCGAGCCACCCGAAGGAGAACCATCAATTCTCCGGCACTTAGCTAGAGTGCCGCACAATCCCTCCTTACAATCGGAGCGGATGGAGATCATGATCCCGAAAGTCGTATGGACGTACGACTTATTAATGTTATATAGAGGTGTCGGCTAACCCGCACCCCTTTCTAGTTTAATCATGGTAAATCTCTGAACGAGATTGTATTCAATCAAGATCACAACATACTAGCATATATAATCCTAACAAAGGATTGTAAAACATACTACGCTAACAATTGTCGTTATTTCTAGCAATCAATATTTCCTAGATTCATTTTTATTTAAGCATACAAATGGTTCCCAACAATCAAGGATTTTCACGAAATGGAATGTAAAGGTTACAAGGGGAAATTCCACTTGCCTTTGCGTAACGAGTTCTAGCACACGAGCCTTGACGCAACTTATGCGATTCCCTACTACGAGCGAGGATTCCGACCTATTGTTACGGAAATTTACGAAAAAGGCTCAAAATCATGATTTTCTTTCTAAGATTTGGATTATCTCTTATAATATTTTATAAGAGAGTTAGAGATTCTAAATTATTATAATAATAATAATTTAGAAAGTTATTTTCCTCAAAATAATAATATTCCTTTATTATTATTTTGTATTTGTAATATCCTTACTATTCCGTAAAATCTTTATTTAAATAGTTAGTAAATAATTATTAAGAATTATCCTTTTTACTTATTCATGACAATAAGATATTACTTTTAAATTTCCCATTTATTTAGGATGGAACTTATAATTTTGACTACCTTATCTAAAATACTTTATTAATAATATTTTCTTAATAGAAAAGTATTTACCTACATAATCTCTTTTTAAATAAAATTGCCATGCATATACTCCTTTATAAGTAAGTTTCTATAATTAGAAGTTTCTAAATTTCCTTATAAGGTAATTTGTCTAAATTTAGATTAATCTTATTTTATATTTATAATTTGTTATTATAATATTATAGTTTATAAAAATAATATCTTCTTTATAATTAGAAGATTTCTTTCATGCAAGTCATCCTTATGCTATAATAATCTCCTAGAATATTTGTAATATCTTACTTGATATTTTTATCCTAGAACTTATGTCTTATGCAAATATCTCTACACCTAGTGATTATAAAAATATACTTTCCTTATAGATGACTTAGTAATATTTCCATTAATAGTATCATATTCTATAACTAAAAATCCCATGCTATCATATACTTGTTCTTATAATATACTAATAATAACTCATATGCTAATAATATCTTATTTATCATATCCTAATAATAGATGATATTTTGTAATAGCTCTCATATATAAAGATATGCTAAAGTTCATATTTTTATTGAATAAATATTTATTTTCGTAATTTTATTTATTCACTCAATTTTATAAATCCTATATCTTTTATAGATTAGGCCATGCAACAACTTTTCTTAACTTTGGGAATTTGTTAACTTCATATAAAGATAATAATGGTTTTATTTACTAAACCTTTTTATTTCTAAGATCATATAGTATGATTTTATCTTTTAGTTTAATGCATGCATAAGAACTTTTAAAATTCTTATTTGATCAAAGATGACAATAAAAATTATTATTTTGCATACTATATTTATTTATAGAAACCACTATTTATATTATGTAAGAGGCATGCATGTAATAAAATTCATAAAAATTTATCTATTTGTTTATAGCTTAAGTTACCAAGGTAAATTAGTTTTGTTTCTAGCTTTTAACTAACAAGATCTTACTAACATATTTTTATTTCTTATTTTCCTAAAACAATTCCTAATAGCTAATAACTTCATGAATTTATAAAAGCATAATTTAAATAAATAAGATTTAGGATAGAATTTTTTTATACTTTGGTATTCTGTTCTTTACAGAACACTGGAGGAGAAGACAGGGGAGGAGGCCGGCGGCTTGGGCGGCACCACCAGGGGCGGCGGCGGCTCCGACGTGGGCGGACGGTGGCGCGGAGGGGGCGGCGACGTCCGGCGGGGCAGGGAGGTGGTCCGGCGGCTCCAAGGAGAAGAGAAGGAGGAGATTGAATGGTGTTTTGTAGTGTTTTTTTATGGACTTTGAATGCTGATTTTTGATGATTTAGAGAGCAATTGCTAGAAGGAGTAGAAGAGAGAGCAAAAGCTTGAGTGAATGCTTGAGGGAGGGCTTTTATAGACAAATTGAGGAGGTCTTCAATCCATGGCAATGGTGGATGTCCAATGGAGGAGGAGGAGAAGTCCATGCATTGGTCACACTTGTGCTTCTTCCATGGTGATGAGAGGATGATGGGAGAGTGATGTAGTAAGGATGATCAAGCAAGACAATGGAGGTGGAGGAGGCATGCATTGGCCTCCATCAATTCAACGTACAATCAATCAGACTATTGTCTGATGTTGTCTTTTGGAGGAGAAGAGTTTATTTGATATAAGAGGAAAAGGTTGGGCTAAGTGAACAAGAAATTGTAATGGTCTAGCGGGATTTGGTGAGGGGCGTGTGAGGTTGGAGTGCAAGAGATCTCGGGTTCAAATCTCGGCTCTTGCATTCTTTTTGCAAGGCTTGTAAACTAATTTCCTAGGCCTTTTGTATAATCTATTTTATGAAATAAATAAGTTTCTTATTTTTATCTAATGCTCTTCTTATTAATTTACCTCACTTATTAATTTATACCCCTTGAATTATTCTATTGCATTTTTGTCTATTTTAATTCTCTTGATAAACTCTTTCAAAAGAAAATAATAGAAGTTAATTTGATTTTCTAGAAATTAGAGTACTAAAATAATTGATAATAAATATGATAAAAAGAACTTGGAATATCGCGGATATTACACATTGGACATACCGTAATCACTGAGATATAATTAAGAATAATATAATATATGAAATTCTTAACAAACCTACAATTACTTAAAGCGAAAATTATGATTTTTTTAAAAAATTTGCGATATAATTTTTATTTATTACACCATTATAGTCAAATTATGAAGTAAATTATTTATTATATATGTAATTTTTATTAGAGAAAGGGGTATACTTGGAATTGTATATGAAGAGAGAGAAAAGTATAAAAAATGGGAAAAGTAGGGGTTCATGGGGTGCATGGATGTAGAAATAAATTATAATGAGGTGCATAGCTGATGTGGCAGAGAGAGAAATCGAAAAAGTAGGGGTGCATGGCACTGTAGCGGAGCATGGTTGTGGATGCTCTAAGGGTAGTATCTAGAGATTTTTTATTCGACTCTCACGAGCAGTGCCCTTCATAAAAAAAAGTCACTTCCCTATCTTAAGAAACTTGGGCTACAAAGTTGTTGGGCTGTTAGGTCATGGATGACGATCCACCATTATATTTTTCATTGTGACCTTTTTTATTAGGAAAGGGATTAGAGGATTTAATGCTCGGGCGAAGTCCGTCCTAAAGCATTCTCATATAGGAAGTTGCAGAGGTTGGTTTCAACTTCAAGGGGTGAAGAGACTATGGTAAAGGATTTGGCTATGAAGTCAGCAACATAGTTTCCCGGAACACATACGAAATGCTCTAGTCTTGAAGTTTGTGGAGCTCGCAAAGGATATTCATGTACTCGATCTCAATTTTCCATGAGCAAGACCATACGCCCTTGACGGCATTAATCAGAAAAAGATTGTCTTCTTGGGTCTCAAGACGGAAGAGCCCACAATGGATAGTTGCTCTAACACCATCTCTTAGAGCGATTGCCTCGATCTTCAGGGGGAGTGAGAACCTAATATGTCTCCATCAAAACAAATAGCAGTGTCAGATTATTCACGGAGGATGTAACCAAATGAGTAAAGGCCTCCTTCAATTTTTGCTCCGTCAATCTTAGCTACGTGTATAAGATTATAGACTATTAGTATAGTATTATATAAGTTGCATTTTTTTTCAAAACAAAATAAACACAGACTTTAATTGAAAATTCAATGTATGGTTGACTAATGAAAATGATGTGGTCGGTCATAATAATCCCAATGGCTTCTCTAGAAGAGTCGCTTTCCTATCTTAAGAAACTTGGGCTACATATTTGTTGGGTTGTTGGGCCATGGCTGACGACCCACCAATATATTTTTCATTGTGAACTTTTTTATTAGGAAAGGTGATGCGACCATGTCTTGGTTCGGACCCGGCTTCTACCATCCCGAGACGGCTTAGACCTTGGAGACCTCCTTGGGTTAGGAACTCTCTTTATGTATTTATTATATTATTATTTATATTTTTGTCATTTATATTCCGTCTTTACTATTTAGGAGTGTGCTCTCTTATGCTTAAGAGACCGACCCATTATGGTAGAATAAGGCCCATTAGGGTTTGTTGCACCTTTCCATTTCTAGCATTTACTATTATTAGTATTATGGGCTTGGACGTTGGGCCTAGTACGCTTACTAGTCCTAGTCCACTCCCATCTAGCTTCTAGGGTTTCATGAGCCTTCTTCTATATAAGAGGCATGACTCCTATTGTATTCCTTACGTCATAATGAAATAGCCAAGCTTATAGTAGAGTCGAGTTTCCTCCTTTCCTTGGCCCGACGTCACCCCTCTTCCCAAATCCCTTTCCGTCTCATCGGCCCTCCCTTGGACCGATGTCTCTTATCTCTTAACCACGCCCCACCCTTGTTCCAACGAGCATTAGAGGCCCGCGAGACCATAATATTGGACTCGTACCTATCCGGTTACTATTGTCGGAGAAGATCCGGACATTTTGAGCTTATATCCGCCCTTCGTGGACCGAAGACAAGTAGGTTCACATCAATTGGTATCAGAGCTTAGCCGGTTCGAATGGTTCCTTCTTCATCTTCACAAAAAAAAAACAGCCTTGATTTCTACCCAGATTTCAACCACAAAAAAATTCTTTTTTCTGCAATTTTTTCCATAATATTGTAGATCTTTTCGATACGAGTCAGAGTATATAAAATTCGCCCAAATCGGACTTCGTTTGGCTCTCCAAATGGCAGAAACATGATCGGTGCGTGCATTCCCGCGCCCACCCGCAACGAAGGCTCCTTGCCCTTGCCAAGTTGCTCATCCGAAGATCTTGCCAAATCAAATCCGAGATTTTTCTCCTTTTTGGTTCACCTATTTGGAGGCATATCTTTATTTGATTTGATCTTGATTTTTATTTTGTTTGATTTGCTTCTTTTTGGTTAGAGATCTTGGTTATAAAAGATCCTCTTTTTAATGCTATCTTTTTATTTGTTATTCTAGGTTAGTTTTTATTCCTTTTTCATTTGTAAGAGAATCTTTCGGATTGTGAAAGATCTCATAGTAACAAAAAAGAAAAAGGAGAAGAAAGAGAAAAAGAAAAAAATACAAGAGGGGTCGAGCCATGTCTTGGACCGCCTCGCAAACATGGGATGATTTGGGCTCTTGGGATCGGCCACATCGACGAGTCAACACTCATCCCTATAAGCCGCTTCCAAGAGGCCACCCGGATTGGATCCCACCATACCGACTTCCCGAGAATCGGGCCTACTACTACAGAAAAACTCATAGATCCTAGCATCGTTCCTACGATGAGCGGGATTGGAGTCCGCCTCCTCGGTGCCCACGCAAAACTCCTAGACCCCGGCAACGTTCCTACCACGAGCGGGAGTGGATTCCGCCTCCTCGGCGCCCACGCACTCGAGTCCACAACGAGGGCTCCCGCGCCAAGCATCCAGCCTCGACGCACCATGTGCCATGACTGGCCCCTTCAACTGAGCCCTCGCCCGTGGCCGAGAGTCCTAGCATCAAGGACAGGTTTGCAGCCTTAGAGCTCCAGATGGCCGAATACATGGCGCGTTTCCATCCCGCACCTGTCCCGATGCTCGTCCAAACACCATAGCCGCCATTGGAGCAGATGTTGAGCGAGCCCATCATTGAGACCGTCCCGGCACCTCAACCACAACCGGCACCCGTTCCGAGTAACGTGTTGAGCGACGTGCCGAGTGACCTAGTCCTCATCGAGGATCCCACACCAACAACGTCAATGCTAATGGTCGAGGTCCTACCTCAACTCGACATCGAGCCCTCACCTACGACGACCCCTTCTTTGATTGAGCCTACAACGTCGGACAAGCCGATCACCATGACCTTGTCTTTGCTATCCGACGCCAAACCCGAGTCCATACTCGAGCCTGCCCCTGTGTCGACACTGTATATTTTACTCTTCGAGAAGATCCACGTCGATGGCAATGTTTTGATGAGACCGACATTGTCTTCCCTAGCACCCACTATGTCAAAGCGAGGGAGCGAGCCCATTATCGAGACCGTCCCAACACCTCCACCACAACGGGCACCCGTTCCGAGTAACGTGTTGAGCGACGTGCTGAGTGACCTAGTCCTCATCGAGGATCCCACACCAACAACGTCAATGCTAATGGTTGATGTCCTACCTCAACTCGACATCGAGCCCTCACCTACGAAGGCGCCTTCTTTGATTGAGCCTACAACGTCGGACAAGCCGATCACCATGACCTTGTCTTTGCTATCCGACGCCAAACCCGAGTCCATACTCGAGCCTGCCCCTGTGTCGACACTGTATATTTTACTCTTCGAGAAGATCCACGTCGATGGCAATGTTTAGATGAGACCGACATTGTCTTCCCTAGCACCCACTATGTCAAAGCGAGGGCACTTCGAATCTAAGGGAGGAAGGATGATGTGACCCTGCCTTGGCTCGGACACGGCTCCTACCATCTCGAGACGGCCTAGACCTTGGAGACCTCCTTGGGTTAGGACATAGTCTCTTTATGTATTTATTATATTATTATTTATATTTCCGTCATTTATATTCCGCCTCTACTATTTTAGGTGTGTGCTATCTTATGCTTAAGAGACTGACCCATTATGGTAGAATAAGGCCCATAGGGTTTGTTGCACCTTTCCATTTCTAGCATTTACTATTATTAGTATTATGGGTTTGGACGTTGGGCCTAGTATGCTTACTAGCCCTAGTCCATTCCCATCTAGTTTCTAGGGTTTCATGAGCCTTCTTATATATAAGAGGCATGACTCCCATTGTATTCCTTACGTCATAATGAAATAGACAAGCTTTTAGTAGAGTCGAGTTTCCTCCTATCCTTGGCTCGACGTCACCCCTCTTCCCAAACCCCTTTCCGTCTCGTCGGCCCTCCCTTAGACCGAAGCCTCTCATCTCTTAGCCTCGCCCCGCCCTTGTTCTGACGAGCAGTAGAGGGGCGCGAGTCCATAACGTTGGATTCGTACCTATCCGGTTACTATTGTCGGAGAAGATTCGGGCATTTCGAGCCTAGATCCGCCCTTCGTGGACCGAAGACGAGTAGGTTCACATCAAAAGGGATTAGGCCAGTAGGGGATTTAACACCCGATCGAAGTCCGTCCTAGATCATTCTCATAGATGAAGTCGCGGAGGTCGGTGTCAACTTCTAAAGTAACATATACCCAACTAAGAGTGGGCAACAAATTCGAATTCTTCTATAGACAATTATTGTCTAACCTCCCTATTCCACTCATTGGGTTTTTTTTTGTTTTTAGTACCAATGTAACACTCTCATACCTATCTTGGAGGCATTACCGCCAATAACATCAATTATGACTAAACCGAAGTTACCCAAGGCTTTAAATTGACGAAACACACTAGAATATGATAAATGAATTCGTACAAAACAGAAGTATTATAGGAGATGACAACCAAAGGTTGTAAAGAACTTAATATTTATTAGTCAATAATTCAAACTTACAAAGTTTCAAAAACATTGCGGTGGAATAAAATACAAAGGATCTTATAAAGACCTTGGCTTTTATAATAAGATGGCAGAACGATCTTTTATCTGAACAAAGTCTTTGGAGTGGTTGGATCATGATCTTTGATCAAGTACCATATTTGAAAACTTTTCTTCAACTTCTCACTCTTCAATATTTTAGAACTACTCTTCAATCTGCTTTCCAAGAACATTTGATATTTCATATATAGATGGTGGACACCAGTTGGTCATGCAATTGAATAATGGTTAGGTTAATCTAATATATATATATATACATATATATATACACACACTAAAGAAGTCACTTTTCTCACACATATTGGCCTCACATTCATTTCGCTTATGTGTCCCCTCCATATTCAATTCGCCTATGTGGCGCCACATCATCAATACTCTAAAAACAATTTAATACTAATTTTAAAAAACAATATTTATAATTATTTTGTTTTATTTTTATATAGGTTTGTTATAAACTAATAACTAAATCTTATATTCATTCTTATCTCATTCTACTTTGATTAGTTATATATTTTATTGATTAATTATATATTCAAATCTCATATTATAATGAAAAAAATTATATAAGTTAGAATTAAACTTTTGTTTGATATTATATGTATAGATTTTAAATTTAAACATATGTGTACAAATTTAAAAATTGCTATACTAATATTGGGTCTTATATTAAAATAATGCGTAAATTTTATTCATATTGACATAAAAAAAATTAAATTAATTTATTTTTAAAATAAATAATTTATATTTAAATAAACTCGTACAAGGTACGGGTACTTATATTAGTGAAAGACTAAGCAAGTAGAGAAATTGATCGGTTCTTATGGTCACGACTAAACATATTGGCATTGAAACTCGAATGAAAACTGATCCATAATCCAACAATTAGTAGTCCCATTGGAAATTAAATAAGGCATGCTTCTTCAAGAGATAGGACACCACAACTTGTGGTTCCAATAATATGAATAATTGTTGGGAACTTAATTTAATCACACAAACATTTTGAAAAAGCATCCACTGATTAATCGGATTGACTTAGTCAAACTTTAATTAAGAATCTTATTTAGTCGGGAGCAAGAATGTTTATCGAATGAACTCGCCAATCTAGTGTATTAATTAATTAATGTGCCTAATGCACTTATCTTATATTACTTTCATAACTTGCACACATAGGTTGGTAGTTTTTATGTGGCTAAGACTATTTTCGAGATTATCCACTCTATCCACAATGCTTTCGAGGTCAGAGGGCATATTTCATCCATGAACATCGGATTGTATAGGATCTGGTGTTGCGGAAGTCAGAGGGAATATTTCATCCATGAAGATCGACAAATACACAATAACAATTGTATTTAGCTATAGTGCACAAACGCCTTTCCAGCATAGAAGAGGCAAAGTCATGATTCGAATATTGGGATACAATAGCGAACTATACCCCCTAATACAAACCGTGTTATAAAGAGATCATCAGTGACTCGACTCCTACCCTTAAAACTAACTGAGTTCACTACAATAGAGATGTTTTGGAGACCAAGTTCCCATCCTCGAAACTAACTTAATCCACATCAATGTCTCCAACGAGACATACACAAAATCACCACATTGGACCTAAGTTTAGTTCTATCACAAAATTGAATAACAATAACATGGTCATTATCTCTAACAAAATAGCAACCTATCATATTTTATTAATCACACATATTTGTTCCCAACGAAATTATTAAACAGGATTTAATTCCTCATTTAATAAATTTTATACAAGAGAGAACTGTCCACTTGCCTTATACAAGATAACTCCTCTTAAGGCAGATATTTCCAATTTCGAACGATATACATCAAAGACTCGTAGTCGGGTTGTAATGGAAAATAATAGAGAAATAAATTATAACCAATTTATTTCTGATTTAAGATTGTAGGATCGTCAGTACGTCTAGGTCGCCGACCATAAATAAGTCGTCGACCTCTTTAAGTACATGCAACGGAAATTTAACTACAAGAGAGACTTACTTTGAACACAAGGATTTTTATAGTGGAAACACTTGATCAACGAACTCAGTTAATCAAGTGCGAAAACCACTCCCTTCCAAGTTCTCGCTTGAAAGGATTAAAAGTCTTAACTTGCTATTATTGACACTCCCTTCCAAGTTCTGTTTTTTTAATAAATTGAGATGCAATTTTTTATAGATATAATGCAACATCTTTTAACTTTAAAAAAAAAACAAGCACAAAACTAAAGCATATGCATTTGGTTTGCATGGATCTTCTTATGTATGATTGAAATATATCATGCATGTTTTTAATTACCTAATATTAATGGAAATGAGGTGGAATTCAAGTTGGTAATTAAAAGCAAGAGTCCAACAGTCCAACCATAAAATAAATTATAAATGAAGATGGCTTAAATAAAAGACTGAAATGAAAGGTTTGTAGTTGTTTAATGTTTGCTTGGTTTTCCAACGGCCTCAAGAATTAAAAAAACAATTGAGTTTAAGGAATAAAACGTTGGTAAAGAAAGCAGGGTAAATGGATGGCTAGAACAAGGTGAAACAAGGCTAGAAATTTGAACAACAACCAACCAAAATCAAGCAAATAAATTCGTACCCCTAAGACTTGAGAAACTTACTTGGAAAGGCTCTAATACCACATGATATATCCCAGCTTAGAGCGAGTTTGAATCTGGTCCAAATAAGGTGATGCGACGTTGAATTTGATGGATCCTCAAGGTGGCGTCAATATGAAGATGGAGTAGATAGATTATAACCAAACAAACTTGTTATTGATCAAACCAAATTGAAATACAAGAGATGGATAAGTACTTTTTTATGATCTGGATATGCTCACCAAATCAAGAACAAGCAAGGAAAATCAAGCCTAGGATAAGCTCACCTAGACGAGACTAACCTACCCTTTGATGGACTCACGAAGGAGAAATCTAACTTGGTTATAAGCCCCAAGCTAAGAGATTACAAACTGATTTTTGTTCGGGTTTCTTGTAAATATTTTCCGTCAATTAGAGGAAATAGAATCACAACACATTGGGTTACAACAAAACCCCAAGACTACTCGTAGTCAAGAAGAAATACAACGACAATGTCGATTAGTGGAAAATAAAGAGCATCTTATAAATTTTCATAAAATGTACTAGGCCTAGAGAGAAAAGACCAAGTATGATAAATACGCTGACTCTAGCAACGGCTTTTTCCATCGTTGTGCAACATGGAGAAGGAATTATAGAAGAATCAAGTCTATTCTTTCCGCAGATGGGGCTTTCCTAGTAGGGGAGGAAAATGTGCAAAGAGAAATAAGAATTAGATTTAGATGTTGCTTCCTTAAGCAACCCATAAATATTAATATTCACCCGAAAGTATCTAACATAATCAGGAATGTTCTTTTTGCCTCGTGAAAAACAAATCGCTTGGTCCTAATGGAATGATTACCGAATTCTATCAAAAGTTTTGAAATACTGTTGGTCCTTTTGTTATTAAAGTAGTAAAGGCTTTCTTCTTAAAGAAATTAATCATACCTTTATTATTTTGTTGCCAAAGTGTGATAACCCTTCATCTATAAATCAAGACGAACCCATAAGCGTGTGCTCCACTATCTACAAATCATAGCTAAAATACTAGCAACGCGTTTAAAAAGATTCTCCCAAAGATAATTCACCCTCTCCAAGGGACCTTTGTTTCAAACCGTCCTATTCAAGACAATATACTCATCACCCATTAAATTTTCCATACTTTTTGTCAAAGAAAAGGTACATCTGGTTGGGTAGCAATTAAATTATTCATATAAAAATATAGGATCATTAGTACTTAAATGAGTCGGCGACTCCCGCGAAGTCGTCGACTTTGAGTAATAAAGCAGCGAAATAATCTAACAAGAAGAATGTTACCAAACTGTAAATGACGAGCGATGTATAGTGGAAACTCTTCATAAACCAACTAGTTTACTTGGAGAAAAATTAATCCCTTCCAAGCTTCTCACTTGGTCGGATTTCAAGAGTCCTTAGACTCACTCTATTGATTTCTTGAGTGTTACAAAGCTCTCATGTGTACAAGTTTGAATGCCACAACCTTGAACCACGCTCTACCTTTGCACTTACACTCTCAATCTCACGTTATGCCTAAGAACACTCGACCACACCACTTGCACGAATCCCACGCACAAGTTCTCTCTTTCTTTCACGCAAGATTACAAGTTATGCTCAACGTCTCTCCTTCTATCCTAAACACTAAAGTATTTAAGCTAGGGTAAGAGAGATCTCGTGTGATATCATTTCCCATTCAATTAGGGAAGTGACATACATTCAATCTTTACAAATCTTTCCAAATATAACATGTATGCACATATAAAATATCACAAGAGAATCATTTCATATTCTTCTGATTTTTGCACTCTTTTGTGATGATTGTCTCCATAAATAAACGCCCCATCTGTTCTGCAAACAATCGCACACGATCTGTGCGTTCCTTCCATAAATAGTTTCCTGCTAGTTGATCGTGTTAGTGACTTTGTCGAGTCGCCGACTCGAGATGCAACTTCGATGTCACTGACTTCTTGGAACCATCAAAACTCTAAACTTCTAACAAAAAAGTATACGATAGGGTGGATTGACATTTCTTATTTAAAGTCCTTGAGAAATGTGGTTTTAGTATGACCTTCATAAGCTAGGTTAAGGAATGTGTGAAAATGGTCTCCTTTTCAGCCTTGGTAAACAACATACCCACAAATATTTTCCTTCCAAAGAGAGGATTAAGACAAGGATACCCTCTATCCCACATGTTGTTCATTATTGATGCTAAATTTCTTGCCCACCGACTATAGAGAAAGTATAATGATCCGTCTAGATGTGTTGGTTTTCCTATTGTTAGAGGATGCATAAAAATTATGTTTCTTTCATTTGCCGACACATCATTATATTTAGCCCTGCCACTATTACGACATTTAGAAAAATCAAGCCAATAATGGAGGAATATTGTGCAATCTAGGGACGAAAAGTGAATTTCCATGAATATGCTTTCTAGACCACAAAAGGAATTCTTGCTTGTGCAAAACGATCCCTCCAACAAGAACTCAATATCCCTTACTCGAGTGCATTATAAAAATATCTAGGATGCCCCATTATTAACTCTTGTATCACTAGATCGACTTTTGAGTCGGTCCTTCATTCCTCTGATCAACAACTAACTAAATGGAAGGCGAATTCTCTTTCTCAGGCAGGTAGAACCACTCTTATGAAGACCACTTAGCAACAAAATCATACTATATGATGCATAATTTTATGCTCCTTGAAGGAATTTTAAATGAACTTAAATTCTTTTGGAACAAACCAAGCGGTCTTGTTCCTCTAATGGGTTGGGATAAGATTTGCAAATCCAAGAAAAAGGGTGGCCCCGGAGTACAGAAAGCTAAGCATATGAATAAAGCTTTACAAATGCGTTTATTGTGGAAGATTTTTGTTGAACCGGACAATTTTTAGGTACACATTATTTCTTAGAAATATTTAAGGGATTAAAATCTGTTGGGCTATTCATGCAAGAAAAATGTATCTTTGGCAATGGGAAAAATTAATGAGTTTGAAAGACAAGTTCAAGAGAGGCTTGATATGGAAAATCAGAGATGGGAAATCGGTAAGATTCTACAAAGATCCATGGGTTATTAACCAACCATTAATTGACATATGCCTAGTTAGTGATGATGTAGATGTTATAGTCTCACACTTCATTGATTCTAAAGACCAAGGAACACGAGTTAAGTAAGTGCTTGCCCACTTCTTGGGTATTTCGTATAATGTCTATACTAATTCCGAAAAATCAGATTCGAGATAAATTATACTGGAACCCAAGCAAAAATGATTGGTTTTTCGCTCACTCAACTTCCTCTTTCATTTCCCAAGAAGAAAATACAAATGATTGCGAGTTTAATTGGATTTGGAAACTTGATACCCTAGCCTTCTAAAAGGGAAAATGTTTCTATGGAAAATGTGTATAAATGGTCTTCCGACTAAGACTAAATTGGTCCAGCGTCATGTTGCAATTACTTTAGAATGCCCTCTATGTCATCACCAGAGTGAAACATGCGCTCATCTTCTCCTACAATGTTCGTTAAAGTTAACTACCTTACAACCATCGATCCAAGACTTGATGAAACAATTTTTGGAGCCTAGGACAATTTCAATGGGGGTTCTGTCTACAATACAAAACATTAAGAACATGTTAACTTCAGACAAATTTCAAGAATTACTAATAGTGTGGTGGGATATTTGGTACTGTTGTAATAGAACAACATTTGACCAATCTATAGACGAACCATCTATAAGTGCAGAAGAAGTTATTCGTTCCCAAATTATGCTATGGTGATGAAATTCCAATATCTACGGGACGGAGAAATGCTACTTCTCCGAGAAGGAAGGTAAAGAAATGGTCAAAGCCCCAACTGGATTTCGTCAAATTAAACTTCGACGGATCTAAAAGAGGGGATGGGAAAGCGACACCATGATATATAATTCGTGATCATCATGGAGAGATCCTTTGCATGAATGCGAAATCCAACAACCATTGGACTATAATACAAGCTGAAGCGAGATGTATGTATGACGTTGTTTGTGAAGCTAGTAATAGAAAATTTTAGAAAATTGAGCTAGAAGGTGATAGTCTACTTGTGATAAATGCCTTAAAAGGTAATAAATCATGTCCATGACCTATCGAGATGTTGATTGTTGATAATTCTTTTATAGTCCTTTGAGATAGTTTAAATCTAACATGTGTTTCGTGACTGTAATTCGGTGGCAGATTTAATTGTAGGACTATAACATTCTCACATTCATATAGTGTCAATCAGATTAAGGACCATTCTAAACTTCGCGTCCTCGTCGTAAGCACTATATAGAAATGTGAATTCGACCTAATTTTTACCCACTAAAAAAAATTACATCAAGTCTCTTTATTTTGGCGGGAACCGCACACCAGTTTGTACACAGCTGGGCCTAGCCTAAAGAGGGCGGGCGCTCTCACTCCTTTCGCTGAATCCACATTCCACCTTCCAACTCACGCTCACGCGCAAGCCTATTGCCGTTACCCAGCGTCATTGCGAAGAATATGGACTTTCCGCCAACAGAGCGCCCTGACGACGAACCCCTCCAAGTACTCGGGGAGTCTCCCAAAATCCACCGCCTTGAGGAATCTGTCATCAACCGCATCGCCGCTGGCGAAGTCATCCAACGCCCGGTTTCCGCAGTCAAGGAGCTTGTGGAGAACAGTATCGACGCCGGATCCACCACCATCACTGTCAACATCAAGGACGGCGGCCTTAAGCTCATCCAAGTCTCCGATGACGGCCACGGCATTAGGGTAATCTAAGCCAGGGATAGCTGTAGTACTAGTAGATAATCTCTCTCTTTAAGAAAGTTGTGTCTGCTTTCTTCTTCTCTGATTCGCTTTGATTTTTCGACGAGTGTTTGTTTCTAGTACGAAGATTTGCCGATACTGTGTGAGCGGCACACGACGTCGAAGTTGTCGAGGTTCGAGGATTTGCAGTCGATAAAGTCGATGGGGTTTAGAGGGGAGGCGTTAGCGAGTATGACCTATGTTGGTCATGTGACTGTTACCACGATCACTAGAGGGCAATTGCACGGTTACAGGTGCGGTTTTGGTATTTGGGGTGATTGTAGACAAACTGTTCGATGAAATGTCCAATCGGTGTCTACATTTTTGGCTGAAAATTGACTGGCTTTTTTTGTGCTGCAGGGTTTCTTACAGAGATGGTGTGATGGAGCATGAGCCCAAGGCATGTGCTGCTGTTAAAGGGACTCAGATAATGGTAAGAGTGTATGAAACTTATTGATCTGGATACTGTCAATTAGGTTTTGCCCATCCTGTACATGTGCTGCATGAACAAAAAGTTCTATGCAACCTTGTATTATATAGTGAATGTACAAGAAATAATTAATGGGTAGCTTAGCTTGACACTCTATTTCGGAATACACACTACACTACAATTAACTTACACGTACACCTCACACTCACTCAAGCTTCAAGCTCTTTTGCTTAAATACTCCAAATGCTAAGCATCATTGCCTATTTATAGGCTTGAGTATGTTGGTTACAAATGCTTAAAATCACCAACCTTCACCTCCAACTAAGAAGATGTTTTATAACAATAATTATTACACTAATCTAGCATTCACCTAATTTAATATCCACTTTGGCGAATGTGCTTATTCTAGATTTCCTCTTCTGCAAACTCCTAGTGCTAGTGTGACATTCTTGGGACTTCTTGCAAATTTTCCAACTCAATTATGGCCCTCTTCAATAGATTAATTTGGGCTTTTCCTTTGACATGGGACCAAGCCCATTAGCCTATTCCAAATAAGTGCTAACAAGATTTTGTGCTTTTTCATCACAAATTGTGCTAATTTTCCATGCTGAAATTCTTTTCTATATTCTCTTTGTCATGTACTTTCTTCTTGTTAACATGTTTGTACAAATAATATCTTAGCTGATTCCAAGTTGATCTCTTTTGATGTATTTTGGCTGTAAGCAGCTCATATACTCTTATTACAGTCATGAGTTAAAATTATTCTTGATTGTTTTAGTCGGGTCCTGTATGGCTGTTTGTAGGTCGAAAATCTATTCTACAACATGACAGCCCGGCGGAAAACACTTCAGAACTCTTCTGATGATTATTCAAAGATTGTTGATTTGCTTAGTCGATTTGCTATTCATCACATTAAAGTGGGTTTCTCGTGTAGAAAGGTTTGTGAACTATATTTACTTGATGCTTATTTTATTTTTATTTGCTTCATTGTAAGTTTTTGAAGCTGTAAAGCATTTTTACCTTATGGCATATAGCACGGAGCAACAAGAGCTGATGTCCACACAGTTGCCACATCCTCCAGACTGGATTCAATAAAATCAATTTATGGGTTGACTGTTGCTCGTAATTTGATGAAAATAGAAGTTTCAGATAATGATCCATCTAGCTCTATCTTTGAGATGGAGGGTTACATCTCAAGCTCCAACTATGCTGCTAAAAAGATCACTATGGTTCTGTTTATTAATGGTATAAATTCTTTACATATTTTGTTTGCTTTATACAACATAGTATAATTCTTACAGATCATTGTTGTATTTTGTCTCCTTATGTTTCACTAGGGAATAATATATCTAGATGTTTATATTTTAAACTTTTTTATTCTAGTAGGGAAGGAAGTTGCAGCTAATCATTGTGGACAAATTGATCTCTACTTATGGTTTGGTTATCATTAATGCTCTGTTTAGGATTTTTTTCACCATCGAAGTGTGTTAATCGAGGACAGTCAATTCCTCGGTGCAGCTGTTAGTTATAGTTATAGAATGCTTATGCTAAAGTAAATGTTTGTTATGACACAACATTAAATTCTGTTCAAGTTTCATCTGAATTCAGTTCTCTACAATTTGGTTTGATCTCAACAATTACTCATAAACAAGTATTTTTGGCAATGTTTTCAGATAGATTGGTTGATTGCAGTGCTTTAAAAAGAGCCATTGAAATTGTCTACGCTGCAACTCTGCCTAAGGCTTCAAAGCCTTTCATCTATATGTCAATTGTGCTACCTCCTGAGCATGTTGATGTCAATATACATCCAACTAAAAGAGAGGTAAAGATTATTGTCCTGTGCAATTGCTTTATCAGTGTATTGAATATCAAAATTATCCGTTTTCCATCTCTATACTTCCAGGTAAGCCTTCTGAATCAGGAAGTTATTATTGAGAAGATACAGTCAGCTGTTGAATTGCATTTGAGGAACTCTGATGAGACCCGGACATTCCAGGAGCAGGTTATTTTCATCACAAGATACATATGTGCACTTTAAACCGTGTCATTTTATATATGAATGCTGTTCTGTCTATTCAAATGGCATCTAAAAATTTTAGTATTTGATTATGTAAGAATTAGGAAACAAACTCACCTTGCCTGATGATAGAACAAGTAATGAGGATGCTTCTGTGTGTTCCTAAAGCCTGCTAACCTGATTGTTTGATGGTTTTTTACCCGTATTAGTCTCTTATTGGACTTTAAAAATATAGATATGTCATATATGCATTAATGGCAGGATTTTGCAAGTCTTTATCCTGCTAGTTTTTGTTTTATTATATCTTGTGTAATGATCCTAAACATAGAGCTTATGCTTTAAAATATCATCTTTGATATTCCATTCTTATGAAATTTAGCTTGATGTTGGAATCAGGCTATTCTGCTACTGCTATTTTTTGTGCTCACTAAACTGTATAATGGCTAACCATTGAAAAGTGACTGTTTGGTTTGTGTGTGAAACAGGAAGTGCAACCCTTGCAAATTGTTTCTGTGGAAACGAGCAGGGAATTAGACCCCTCACCATCTGGTATTTACTATTTAGAACTTCACATTCTTTTTACTCTCTTTTATTTGGATCTTTTTATTTACATGTGGATGATTTTAAATTTCAATGTTGTCATTTCTTCTGACTTCTGATATTATCATTTTGATCTACTAGCTTTAGTTTCTCATTCTCATTTGTTCTTTTGATGTAGCCACAAAACGGCAAAAAGTTTTACCGCATATGATGGTTAGAACTGATTCGCTTGATCCTGCTGGAAGGTTGCATGCTTATATGCAAACTAAGCCCCCTAGTCAGCTAGAAAGACATTCTCACTTGGATAGTGTGAGGTCATGCTATGTTTTGCATCTTATTGTGTAGTTCTACGTACATAATTTGAATAATTTATTCATTATTATGTGGTATATTAAATCATTTTCATGACATTGAGGGTAGGTCTTCTGTCAAACAAAGAAGAAATCCAAAGGAAACTGCAGATCTAACTAGCATTCAGGAGCTACTTGATAAAATTGATCAAAATTGCCACTCTGGTGAGCTTTTGCTTGGTAGTCATTTATGAGTGCAAGCTTACAATACTAGGTTTTCTTATTTAGTTTCTCTTCTAAAACTACTTTGTTTTGTTTTTTATTCTGTAGGGTTGTTAGACATTGTAAGAAACTGTACATATGTAGGGATGGCAGATGATATTTTAGCATTGCTGCAGTTTAATACCCTCCTGTATCTTGTAAATGTTGTGAATTTAAGGTATGAATCATGTCTTTGATTGCATTCGATTTTATTACAAGTTTTTGTTTATCTGAATATTTTGGAATAGAGACGCTGAATATTTATGATCTTTTCTGGTATACGAGGTTCCAAAACTGCGATCATATCTCTTTCTTGAGTTCACACACTATCATCATTCTGGACCATCCAGTGGCCCATTCTCTTGACTTTGTTACCTTCTGTTTTTTCTCCAACTAGCACTGTTAACGCTTCATGCTTTTACAATGTCTTTGTATCAGAATCTATATTCAACTGTGAATGGTAAAAAATTTTAAAATGTTTTCCTTGTGCTTCTACATGCCATTGTTGGTGCTTCTGACTATGTTGTTAATGCTTAACTTCATATGCTCTGTCTGGGGCTTGGGGTATTCCTAGTCTCTTAATAAGCTTGCTCAAGTGATAATTTTAAGGCCTACTATATGTCCATATGACATTCTCTTAAACGCTTCGTTTCTGTTTCCCATGCTGGGGTATGTTCAAGACTTAATTATTTCCCAATATTATTTTTTCATTGCTAGCAAAGAGCTCATGTACCAGCAGGTCATGCGCCGCTTTGCCCATTTCAATGCTATACAACTGAGCAACCCTGTTCCTTTGCAACAACTAATTATGCTGGCGCTTAAAGAGGAGGATATGGACCCACAATCAATTGATAATGATGACCTGAGAGAAAAGATTGCAGAGGTGTGTTTTACATTTTTGTTGTGCTTCTGTCAATTGTTCATAGTTTACTTTCTCTTGGAACATAATATTTTGAGTACATATCATGCAACAGACTTGCAAGATTGGACAGCGGGACCGCAAGTGTGCTGATTATATTCCAATTTTGATGTTGCATGTATATTAACTAGTTTTACCCGTCGTACCATGTACGACTACGATTCGATATTTTATAAACATTATAAATAGAATATTAATAAATAAATAAAAATATAATATAAGTAATTTATTGTTTGTAGAATGTATATAATTTTTTAATCAATTATTATATTATTCCTATTTTATTACTTTTCATATACGTAAATTTAGAGTTTATCAAATATTTCAATATCTATTAAATATTTTATTATCCATTTTTTTAATTTTAAAAATTTTAACTATTTATCATTAATTTTTTTTAAAAAGGAAATCACTATATTTCTATAAATAAATTCGTCAAAAGATATATGATAAAATATTTATATTTATTTTTAAATATTTAAATATTTTATCTTTAATTTTAAATACTTGTATAAGGAAGCTTTCAAAAAAATATTGTTATACTAAATAGATATTTTTTGATGTTAGAGATAAATTTAAATAGTTAAAAAGAATTTAATGGAAAGAAGTTATAATAATAGAAATAAAAATTAATTTTTTAAATATAAGGTGGGGCTAGAATCGTTCTGGTGATTCGAAAAGGTACAACTTTAATATATAGTTATAGATATTACCTCTTTTTTTAAATATTATAAGTATTTATCATTAATTTTTTTATTATAAAAGAAAAAAATATATCTATAAATAATTTCGTGAAAAGATATCATGCTAAAAGGTAAAAGATATTTATACTTATTTAAAAATATTTTAAATTTGTTATCTTTAATTTTAAATATTTGTATACGGAAGTTTTCAAAAGATATTGTTATACTAAATAGATATTTGTTTGATGTTAAAGATAGATTTAAATAGTAAAAGAAGAATATAATAGGAAAAAGTTAAAATATTAGAAATAAAAATTAATTTTGTAAATATGAGGTGGGGCCAGAATCGTTCTGGTGGCTCGAAAAGGGATAGCTTTAATATATAGTTATAGATTAGTTGGCTTTGTTGTGCAGTAATGTGTGGAGAGTTCTTTGGGTTTGATGTCCTATGTCTAGTTAATATATTTGCTAATGTTAGGGATGGTGTGAATGACTGGCATAGCAACAGATTTATGTAACAGCTCTTTAAGCATCCCTTTTCTTTTTATACAATGGCCCGGGGAGGGGAATCAGAAGCCACTACCTTCAAGAAGGAAAAAAAAAATTGGCCACAAAGTTGAGGAGTTTATATGCTTAATCAATTGAGCTAATAAGTCTTACACCATGGCAAAGCATCCTTCAAATCAGTTTAACTTCAGTGCTGTGAAAATTTATCAAAATTCTTTCATAATAGTAATTTTAAAACTCCAACAAGATTGTACATGTAATTTTAAAACTACAACAAGATTGTAAATAAGAAAACCATTTTTTTTCTTCAATGTTGTTGAAGGTTGATTCTACATGTATTTATTTTACTTACCATTTCTTCTCTAGATGAACACTGCCTTACTGAAGGAAAAGGCTGAATTGCTGGATGAATACTTCTGCATTAATATCGACGCCCATGCGAACCTGTGCAGGCTTCCTGCTGTAGTTGAGCAGTACACACCTGATATGGATCGTGTTCCTGAATTTGTCCTTTCTCTAGGCAATGATGTGAGTTTGTTGTTACTTATGCTGGATCACCAATCTACCATGTCGATTCCCCGTATGATACATTACTGGTTTGGATTTCAGTCTGAATTATATAGCCTGTTTTTTGGGTGTATATCCTGCTCACTATCCTGGACTATTTGACATAGGAAACCTTTGATCTGGTATATTATGTAAGTAAAATTCCTCTTTTAAGTTTTATTAAAAGTTGAGGTTTATCTCTTTGTAGGTTGATTGGGAGGATGAGAAAACCTGCTTTCAATCAATTGCAGCTGCCATTGCTAATTTTTATGCTATGCATCCACCTCTGTTGCCAAACCCATCAGGTGATGGGGTTCAGTACTATAGGAAAGCAAAGGCTTCTGGAGAATCAAGTGATGAAAATCCTACTGGCGATTTAGGTATTGACTTCTATCATAAGGCTTTTCGATCAGCCCATATATGACATGAGGACTCATACAACCACACATTATCTACTGTTGGATGTGTCTAAAAATGGCTTAGTGGATTCCATAAAAAAAAAAAGGCTTAATGGGGCAAATAGAAATTATTTGAAAAGTAACTATGCTGTATGATTCTGTGTGCTCATAGTGATGTGGTCTTCCAAGGTCTTAAATCCCAACTTCTCTACGATAACTTGTTTAACTTGTCCCTATGGTATCGAATTTTAACATATGTTTAAAAAATAAATACCTAAGCTGTATATGCCAGTGCTACAAAAATGAAAACGTGAACAAATTAAAATCTTTCTTTATGTGCAACATCAACGTAGTAAGACGTTTGTCTCCGTGGTTTGCTCTCACTATTCTTAGAATCTACTTTGAATGCCGTCTTCATATGAAACTAGGGATTTTGTTTTTGTTCTTTATTATGCTTCATTCGTTATGACATACATGCACAATTTGTGGAAGCTGCGCAACTCAAATGCCTGAAAACTACTCGTAACATTAACAGCAATTAACTGATTGGGATTAGCTGCTATAATTTTCTGCTGTCATAGGCATAGTTTAAGGAAATTATGTTTTTATAATATCTCTATTTTCAAAGAGCTTGACAATTTGGAAGTTCGTAGGTGTGATCAAATAAATGATAAATGTTATCCGGGTACAATTTCATTGTTATGTAGGCAAAAATGCAGCCGCAGAAGATGAAATCGAGCATGAACTTGTTGCAGAAGCGGAGACGGAATGGGCTCAGCGGGAATGGGCCATCCAGCACGTCCTGTTTCCCGCCATGAGACTCTTTCTGAAGCCACCCAAGTCAATGGCTAATAATGGAACTTTCGTTCAGGTGCATATCCGTTTTCTATCTAGACACATTTATCAGATTTTTTTCTAGATTACTTGTACTTGATTCCTTTGTTTATATAATCCCGGCTTAGTGAAGCTGAGTCTTAATCCCCTCCGAAACAATTTCCAGGTAGCTTCACTGGATAAGCTCTACAAGATCTTCGAAAGATGCTGAAAGAAAGTATCGCGTACAAGCTGTTTAGGAGCAGCATTTTTGACAAGCTCAAGCTTGTTTGGAGACTGTATCCCTGTATGTACAGCATAACTAGCAAGGAAGAGTAAGCAACACTTTTCAACCTGATATTGGTCTGCTTCATTTTTTTTTTTTTGCAGGAAAACTTCAGCTTGCTTTTGTGATAGAGTTACTACTTACTAGTTCATTAGCAGTGTGCAATGCAAGTTGTGTTACAATCTTACAAGATAACTTTTCCTTGAGTCATATGCAAATTAGTACGTCGCTTCCTCTAGTCTCATAGACTGTTTGCCGACAGCTATCTGTTCAGTATGTGGCTCGTATTTCTCCTCGTGGACGGTTTTCTAGGCGAGTATGCAATTGAGACATCTACGCAACGTAGCTTTTGATATAACTTAAAGGAGGCAACAACAATGTACTTAGGATAGAATGCAAATCGGTTTAGTTTGGCATGCCTTTGTTGAAAAAATCGAACCAAACTGAAACTGACATACATGGGGGACTTAATAAAGAACAGGATAAGGACTGAAGAATATGATTTGATGGCTTGGTGACAACCAAATTGCCTTGATACTCCCAGAGGGTGGTTTTCTCATTATTATGCCCAGGAACGTATGTATGAAAGACAACCGAAAGGAAAAGACGCTTTCGAAAGTGACCATACGAAGAACAATCCACAAAGTAGTATCCTTGTTACATAGCTTTGTTGCTAAAATAGCAAAAGGAGCATCATGCATTGCATAGTACTGGCTGGCCTCAAGGAACGAGGGAGAAGAAACAGAAAAGACAGCCGAAATCACATCGTACAAAACTGAGAGTCATAAAAGTCTGCCAAACCCTAATCGCATTATTGTGAACAAATTGATCGATCTTTCACAATCAGGAATTGAATTGGATGACTGAAATCTGGTGCATTTCTGGGGGTATCACCATGCAGCGGAGTGTGGGCGTAGGCAGGCTTTTGGTAATTTGGTAATTTGGTAATTTGGTAATTTGGTAATTTGGTGTGGTGTATGTACGTACAAGTTAGGTTCAATGCTTTATAAAGTAGAGTGGTGTCCCCATTAGTCAGGTGAGAGTGATTAGTTGGGCCTCTTCCACCCAATCTCTGAAAAAATTTCCATCAACTAACTTAGCGAGCTTCGGCTGTACACGCACTTGCCTATGAATGAGCACTTTCTTATACTCCACTTTTTTCTTTTAAACATTATTATTATTATTATTATTATTATTATTATTATTATTATTATTATTATTATTATTATTATTATTATTATTATTATTATTATTGCTTTTGGTAGCAAACCCATCACCACTTTCTCATACAATCGTTATTACCTCTGCATCGAGTTGTTAGTAGCTAATTAATACTCATTGTTATGATCCAATTAACCAGTTAATCATCAATATGCTAAGTAAAAAATGGGTAGATTGAGAGCGAATAATTCGCCTCAAGAGGAGTTTCTTCTTCTTCTTCTTCTTCTTCTTCTTCTTCTTCTTCTTCTTCTTCTCATGAGAGCTATTTAATTAATCAGTTAAATAGACTTGTTAACTAGACAAAGGTTAGAAGCTAGCTCTTTTCACTTGTAAGAGTATTTATTGACAGGAAAAAGATGGATGGCCTTATTCCCTTAATTTTTTCCCTCCATATAGAAGGTAGCTAGCTTGATAAATTAAACTATATTTATTGTAAAAATGAAAACACTTTTAGTTCAGAATTTGATCATCATGTATGTATCTAATCTAAGACTTTATACTCGATCGATTGCGAAGCAAATTTCGAACTATTATAATAATTAATACAAGGATTAATTAGATGTCCTACCTTGTTAGCGTTTCTTCAAAATACTTTGAAAACACGTACATAAAGGTACAGTGCAAGTAGAAGACATTCAACCATGTGGGGCCCCGTGCAAGTAGTAATGAAAATTTAGGCAAAAAAACTTCAATTAATAAATTCCCGGGCGGGTCATGCAATTCTATTTTCTATATATACCCATAGAAGACTTAATTAGCTTTATCGATCGCTAGCGCCTAGTGGGGGGACCGGAGACATAGATAGATGGGGAAAGGAAGAACACCATGTTGTGAGAAGGGCAGAGTGAAGAAAGGGCCATGGTCTCAAGATGAGGATTTGAAGCTCATCTCTTTCATCCAAAGACATGGCCATAGCAATTGGAGATCTCTTCCTAAGCTTGCAGGTTCCTATGGCTAGCTCCTCTTAATTTTATCGTTCCATCGATCTTCTCAAGCTCAATTCGACATTCATTTTCTGTTAGTTGGTTAATTAAGCAACACTCAAGTCAATTCAATTAATAAGTTAATTATGCATGCATGCTGAAATGTGTACGTACGTATAGGGTTAGCAAGGTGTGGGAAGAGTTGTCGGCTGAGATGGGTGAACTATCTTCGACCCGATGTGAAGCGTGGGAGTTTGACTCCCGACGAAGAGGATACCATAATCTCACTCCAAAGCCTACTCGGGAACAAGTACGTACATATATACTCCATCCATATACAATATTATTGTTAAACTGTCCTTGAAATTCTTAGCAAAGCCCTGCATAGTAATTATTTGCATTATATTTAATGTAGGTGGTCAAAAATAGCTTCTCACCTGCCCGGCAGAACTGACAACGAGATAAAGAACATATGGAACACTCACTTGAAAAAGCGCTCAACACAGTACAAACAATCCAACAAATCCACACACCAACATCCCGGAACCAAACTAATTCACTTCCATGGCCAAGGACGACTTGCACCATCAATGGATCACAATGAGCCCATCGACTTGTCATGCTCGGATTACCATGACACGATCCGAAAGATGCCATACGAAGAGCCTAACTTGGTTGATTTATGGGACTCCTTATTGCTAGATGATGGTCATCCTCAGTTGTTGAACAACCCCAATATGTCTCCTATAGTTTTACAAGGCGACGCACATGCCTTGAACAAGGATTCCTTAGCCGGAAGCAGTTGTTCATGCCCGCTTGGATTGTTGGATGGCTTGGAGCTTGGAAAGATCAGCAACGAGACAGCCGAAGCAACAAGTTATGGAGCATGCCAAGGATTTCTGGATGATCATCAGCAAATGAGCAAATCCAATCAACCACAACCATTTTCCAATGACGACAACATCAACATCAACATCAACAACATCAACATGGAGAGTTACCTAGAGATCATGGCATGGCCATCTTCCCCTACTTGCTATAGTTTTCCAGGCTTTTGATTTTTTTTCCCCGATCCCGGCCCTAATATAAAGTGTAGTTGGATTATGAAGAAATCGATCTCTTGCTAGAGGTAGATCGAGTTATAAGATTGATAATTAGCTGTTAGTTTCAAAAGGGTTTGTTGGAATTTGGTCGAATCATCTTCAACTTCCCAACTGCTCTTGTTAGTTTATATTGTTAATTATGTAAAATTAATTAAAAATTAGGCCCTATATACTATATAGGGGACCGGATAATACAACAATCTAGTTGTTTCATGACAATCTGGTAACTTTCAAATTAAAGTCAACTTAATTGGGTTGGAGATTGAACCGGAGGTGTATGATTATTATCTATGATATCATGTCATAAAGTTTCCTTACATCAGCAAAGTAAAGCAGCGCGACTAATTATGTGATATTTATCTGCTCTTATATTTTTACTGCCCTATATGTATATATTATAACAATATATACTGGTGTTCGAACTTCGCATTGCAATAAGCCGTATCATTCTCTTTCCTTTAATCTTTTGTGTATATTCATGATTATGGAAGACATCTAGGGATCAACAAAATGCAATGCAATACAAACTCACAATTATGGTAGAAAGAGGATTATAGTTCAAAATGATGCAATTACAACAATCAATATGGATCGGAGGATAGATCATGCACACGAGATTTAGCAAGTATACTCAACATTTAAAAGAGCACAACTCATGGAATGATCAAACGAAAAGTTATAAGACCATATACTAATCCACTTCACCCTGGATTCAAGGATTCCAATATGAAAACAAGATTAGAGTGGATATTGAGTCTAATGCAAGGGAGTACACCATAGAGTAAGAAAGAGTATCATTCCATGTTTGATTTTGTCCATATAGATGAAAAATGGTTCCATTTAAGCAAAAAATCTCAAAGAGTGTATCTAGCTAGCACAAAATGAAAGGGGAAAATACAGAACTGCAAGCTCAAGTAAGTTCATACCAAAGGTTATGTTCACAATTGTTGTAGCAAGACCTAGATTCAATTTAGAGGGAAAATGTACCTTTGATGGAAAAATTGGTGTATTTCCATTCATTTACCAAGAAGCAACAAAAAGAAAAAAAAACAGAGAGAAGGGGATTGTTGTCACTAAGCTCATTGAATCAATCAACAAACATGTCACAACGAGAATGCTTATATACTAGATTGTTCCAGCTATAAAGGCAAAATGACCACATGATGCAAGGCACAAAGTTATTTTCATACAACAAGATAATGCAAAGGCCCACATAACTCAAGAGGATGCAAAATGGAAGCAGGTATATCAACAAGATGAATTCACATTCATTTTACTTCAACAACTACCCACATTCCTGATTTGAACATATTGGATCTAGTTTTTTTTAGAAGCATTCGATCATTAATGCATAAGAAAATGTCCAAGAATATTGATCACATGTTAGATGTTGTGCATGAAGCTTTTTATGAGCTAGACCAAACAACTTTAGGTAATGTATGGATGACATTACAATATGTTATGAATGAGATTCTGAAAGTCAAAGGAAGCAATGATTATGACTTGCCACATATGTTAACAAGAAGAAATTAGCAATTCAGGGGAATCTACCAACTCAAATACAAGCACCAATGTGGGATGTTATTGAATCACAATACAAAGTTCACGAAGTTGCACAAGGAACAAAAGTAACACAAGAAACTGAAAATGCAGATCAACATACTCAGGGGACATGATAAATCAATGGAGAGCAAGACATCCAAGAAGATACACTAGCAGACAGTCAATATATTTAGGGACATTTTGTGAAATATACCCACTTTTTTGTAAATTCCATGTAAAATGTATCCACTTTTTAGGACTTTTGTGAACAAGCACAAACATGTTTCATGTCATGTTGTGATATGTTTTCATATTATGAAATGCACATATAAATGGAAAAAAAAGAAGCTAATCTCAGATGTCCCAATATTCATCATACACACAAAATCCATCCATAAAACCCTTACATACAAAGGCCTCATTCAGCCAACATACAAGACTGGTTTCCTATTGCATGTGAAGGCATGTGAATGTACAGAAATTACATCTCAAGTTTTCAAGACTTCATCATTGATTTTTTTAAAAAATAAGCTAATCCCAAATGTCCCCATATCCATCATAGACAGAAAATCCATCCACAAAACCCTTACATACAAAGGCCTCATTCAACCAACACAAATGACCGGTTTCCTATTGCATGTGAAGGCGTGTGAATGTACAGAAATTACATCTCAGGTTTTCAAGACTTCATCATTGATTAAAAAAAGAAGCTAATCTCAGATGTCCCCATATCCATCATAGACACAAAATCCATCCACAAAACCCTTACATACAAAGGTCTCATTCAACCATCATAGAAGATTGGTTTCCAGTTGCATCTCAAGGCATGTGAATATACAGAAATTACATCTCAGGTTTTAAAGACTCCATCACAAACACAAAATAAATCCACAAACATTTTGGGAACAAAGGCCTCATTCAATCATCATAGAAGACTGGTTTCCTACTACATAACAAGGCAAGTGAATATTCAAAAATTGCTTCTCAAGTTTAAAAGATTTCATCATTAATTTAAAGAACAAACAAAGATAATCTCAAAATATTTAATCATTGCATCTCAAGTTTCAATGGTCTCATTTTGTCTGACAAGATCATACAATCACACAAATTGCAATCATTTACATTATCTATTTTAGTTTAATACCCACCATGATCAGATAAATTACAATTAGTAGCATTACCATTTCATACAATCACAAAAAATGCTTAATCATAGCCATCAAACACACAAATCATTCCATAAATGACAACTTATCATGATCATAGACATCAACTATGCATGATAGAAACAACTACACACGATAGCAACACAAAAAAATCTCAAATCAACAACTCTAGCCATCATAGACACAAAAGAGCATGATCAGAACACAAATCAAGGCATCATAGACATAACATCAATTTTAGTGAAGTCTCAAATAACAACCAGGTTGCATGCAAGTCGGGAAGAAATCATTTAGTGAAAACAACTCAAGCCATCATAGACACAAATTCAATCAAAATGACATAACATCCAGGGAAAAGGGGACTTAGCTAATCATCTAGATCAGAATCAGAGGCTACACATCCCTCGACCTCTTCGGGGACAAGGGCGTCGGAATCAAAATCATCAACCAACACATCATTCACAAGGGACTCGGGAGGATGCTAATGCTCAACGAAGTCATCATCTCCAGGCTGCAATATGCCCTCTATAGAAGCTTCGGAGATCTAGGGACTATAGGAGTGGTCTCCATTTCATCTTGTAATAACTGCGGTTTTTGAGGATATTTTTGAAATTTTCTCTGATATCCTTTTAACCTCCTTGGCCGTTTTAACGCTTAATTCAATATTTTTGTTGGAGATTAAATCTTAGAAAATTCTTGGTGATATCCTAAAATCACAAAGAAATGATTTTATGGATCGGTGTGAATTCTAGGATTTTTCAGTGGAAAAAGAATATTTATTAGATAAGCCGTCTTTTTAATTATGTACCGGAAAGGATTTAAAATGCGAAACGGAAGCCTTAAAAATTAAATGTAGCATGATAAAATCATGAAAAATTGATTTTATTGGTCTACATAATTTACGGGATGTTTTTCGTTTAGTGAGTTTTTCCACCTGAGGTACATAATTTTACCGCTTTAACGCGAGTCCCGTTCCGGGACGGAAAATTCCATTTAACCGCCTTTCTTGCTTAACAACTAAGGGTTGGGGATAGAATTCATTTACGAGACTTATCTCCTTGCTAGTCAAAGTCTATCAACTTTGTCTTTCAAAGCAAAACCGAGAGAGGGATTCGGGAGCAACTCACCACCGCCGGCCACCATCTTCACCACCATCTACCTCCTCCTCCTCACCTCCACCTTACCTTCTTCTTCCTCCTTAATATAAGCTAGTTTCTGCTGCTGTAAAAGAGAGACGGGACGACGACGTCGGATTCAGGAGTAAAGACTTCGGAACCTTCACCGCCGGCCAACCTTTTTAGCCTCGCCGCGCAACGTCGCCGACGATCGGTAGCTCCTCCAACCACCACCCACCGCAAGGGATGCCACCGGGCATCACCCAGCCACCCTCGGGCTCTTAGGTCGAGCCACCATTGAGCCGAACGAGCCAAGGATTTAATTGAAGGTATATACGATCAAAATTAATTAGCGGGTTGATTGCGGAGCCACCGTAAGGAACTTTCGGTTCCGCTTTGCTAATTAAATTTATGGTTTTTATAATCTTGACGTTGATACGGTCCCACAGGTTCAAACCGCTCGAGAAACGGACGTCAGGATCTTCAGTTATAGCGAATACAAGTTTTGTATATCGATTGGCAGGTAAAGGACTTCGGATAATTACTCAGGATTCGTTGTTAATCCGTTTGATCCGAGATTTGGTAATATTTAAGAACTGTTACTGAGGAACACTTTTTGTTTAGAAAGTTGTTTCAAAAGTGAAGCGGACAATTAGTTATAATTTCGCCAAGATGGCTCCTTGAAGCATGATAACTAAGGATTTATTATATATCGATATTCGGAAATTAAATCGTTTATCGATTAGGAAGTTGTGGAATTTGAGTATACAACTAAGAAGTGTTTCCGAGAGCTCGTTGTTGAGAAATGTTTTGTTATATTTGACAGAGGGGTATATATATGTATATAGGAGCGTGGCCTTAGGTCGTGACCAGAGACGAGGGGAAGAGAAAAACTATATGTTCTAGACAAGGGACCACTTTGCGTGATAGTTATTGTTTATTGGCCTAGAGAATTCGTCTTCAAGGTAAGTCTTCTAGACTTACTTAGTTTACGATCATGTTATGTGTTAAACTAGTAAATTGAATGTGTGGAACTCTATTTTGGAATATTATTCCATACTATATTTTCATATTGGAAAGCTATTGGAATAGTTCAATAATTTTATTGTGTGTAACTTGATCTCTGCGGGTGTGATTATGGACACGGACAAGTCGGTGAAGAAGAGACCCCGGACATAGTCATGCGGCGTGTGGAGATCACCTTCAAAAATTGATTGTTTTGGCGAGTGCTCTAGTAGAGGCTTAGTCGGGGAAAGAAGGGTGATGGGAAAGAAAATGGGCATGAGTTTAGCGTGCGCGCTAGCCGTGTACCATGTTTCAAAGGCAGGTCTGGGTTGCCTGAACTGGAGAATGATTATGGTTGGATTATGGAGGAAGTGTTGCTGGTTGTTATGGTATATGTTGCATGAGCATTACATTGATTAATCTCGTGCTTATTTGTTATTGTGGAATTGAGTGTTGGTTTGGAAATTGATATGCTAGTCTATATAACTATATGACGTGTTTTGGTATGCATATTAGTTTGTTATGTATATGAATGACTGAGTGCGTTATTTTGATAATCTATGTTTTGTTCGAACTACATGTTTGATTTGCTTGTTTGGCCTATACCAGGATTGTTAGCTAATGTGTTCCACTTCCAATGTTTTAGGTAACCATCCTTGTATGGGAAATGTTCCAAGAGATCACTTCTTGGACAATGATGCTCGATCTCGACGTGACGTGTCTTAGTGGGAATTGAGGGCTTGAGTCCATAGTTGCAAGGACAGTGTAGTTAATAGTAATATTGAGTTAATGTTGGTAGCCAGTAGGTTGGCTTTAGTGCTAGCAGTCGGCTGTATTCACATTGGTTTTCGAGTCATTTTGAAAATGATAAGTTGGATGTTTTCTTGGCTTTTCTTGTTGTGCCTTTGTTGCAAGGTCCAATGTTCGTGAATTTGTTGTCAGGCTTGTTTTGGTGGACCCAGGTGTGGTCCACAACCAGGTAACAACCTGGATTTTAAGATGGGGTGTTACACATCTTACCCCACTCACACCTTGGATATTCAAAGTAAGCATGTGAAATGGAATCACTAGATGCAAGGGGGGCATCAACAACCTCATTGAACGAGTCAGAGCTCATCTCAAGCAAGAAATGGGAACTATCGATATCTAGGGACAAAATATCCAAGGTACGAGTGGAGAGCTGGGAGATATGGGGATCGAAGGTGTGAGATTTGGGAGAGAGATGAAGTGGAGAGTTTCAAAGAGAGATGTAATGAGATCTGGTGTGGTTTCGGAGAAATCAAGGGAGATATGGCCTGGTTTGAGAGAAATGGAGCGATTTTGAGAGAAACCGATAGATTGTGAGAGAGATTGAGGGATTCAAACCTTTAATCCCAAAGATCAAGAGAGAAGAAGGATTTCGAGAGAGAGAAGTGAGCGCCGGTTGAGAGAGATGAGCTTTGAGGGAGACGAGAGAGATCGCAGATGAATGTTCCAAAGCGAGCGGTGTAGAACTAGGGTTAGGTTTCATATTCCCATGAGCTCTCCTTTTATCCATACAATTGGTGGATCATCCAGCCTAAATCCATTGAAATGGGTGGATCTCAAACATGTTAAAAATGGCAAAATATCTTCTAGTCCAAAAAAATGTAGAGATCTGATTTGTTTTTTTTTTATATAAAAAAATCCAAACATTTGTTTTTTTGGATAAAAAAATCCAAACAAAAAATTTGGAATTTATAAAAGTGGGTTGTTGATGTTTGATAAAATTTAATGGAGATATGGGGGAGATGAGTAAAGATAAGAGAGATGGAGAAGATGGATACTATGGGTAAAATATGATTTGAAATGAGGGTAATATAGTAATAAGGTGTAGTTATAAGAGGAAAGGGGTAAGTACGACAAACATTTTGGAACAACCAAAACGGAAAGTGGACAAATATTATGGGATAGTGGGAGTCTCATTTTGCATCTTAACTTTTAACCTCAATTTAGGTGCTAGTTTAACCCTAAAAAAAGGCTAAAAAAGAATGTAATAATTCTTTGAAAAAAAGATGCGGTAGAAAAATATCTAAAGACTACACTACACCATTCTGTTGATTTAGCGTCGAAGATTTAGCGACCACGGAATATGGTCGCTAATTAGCAACCACATGGTCGCTAATTAGCGACCACATGGTCGCCAATTCTGAGCTAAAAAAAACTTAGCGACTTCGTGGTCGCAATATTAGCGACGACACCTTGTGTGGACGCTAAAACTTCACGGGAAAAAATGGCACCGGTATTTAGCGACCACATGGTCGCTAAATTAGCAACCATGTGGTCGCTAATTCCCAAAATGGATTTAGCGACCATGTGGTCGCTAAATCCGAACTTGGATTTAGTTACCACATGGTCGCTAATTTACCACTTATGTAATTAGCGACCATGTGGTCCCTAATTTCCAACTTATTTATTTAGTGACCACATGGTCGCTATTTTCCAACTGATGTATTTAGTGACCATATGGTAGCTAAGTCCAGGATTTAGCGACCATATGGTAGCTAAATCTGAATTTAGCTACCATGTGGTCGCTAAATACACTCCGTTTTATGTATTCAACATTTAAAAAAAATCAGAGTTGTATTGAGCTACAACATGGTTGCTAATTAGCGACCACGTGGTCTCTAATTCCCAAAAATTAAAAACCCCGCCGATGCTCAATTATTCCCACCATAATTTGGGAATTAGCAACCACATGGACGCTACTTCCCAAATAATTTTAAAAAGGCCGCCTCGTCAAATATTCCCTCTCATATTTTTTTATGTGTTTAGCGACCACATGGACGCTAATGCCCAAATAATTTTAAAAAGGCCGCCTCATCAAATATTCCCTCCCATATTTTTTATGTGTTTAGCGACCACATTGACGCTAAATCGGACTTAGCTACCACATTGTCGCTAAATCTTGAATTTAGCTACCATGTGGTCGCTAAATTAGGTTAGTAATTGAGTGAAATTTACTTAGTTATTTGATCTACATAATTATTTAATCCATCTATTCGGTAAGTTCTGGCATCTGCATCAACATCAACGATATAAAAAGTATCTCTTGGGTCATTTCTTATAAGAATGAACGGTTCTAAAGGAATACAACGATTTCTTATAAGAATGAACGGTTCTAAAGGAATATAACGTTTTCTTATAATAATGAACGGTTCTAAAGGAATACAACAATTTCTTATAAGAATGAACGGTTCTACAGGAATATAACGTTTTCTTATAAGAATGAAAGGTTCTAAAGAATATACTGATTTCTTATAAAAATGAACGGTTCTATAGGAATATAACATTTTCTTATAAGAATGAACAGTTCTATAGGAATATATTGTTTTCTTATAAGAATGAACGGTTCTAAAGGAATGCAATGATTTCTTATAAGAATGAACGGTTCTAATGGAATATAACGATTTCCTATAAGAATGAATGGTTCTAAAGGAATACAACGATTTTTTATAAGAATGAACGGTTCTAATGAAATATAACGATTTCTTATAAGAATGAATAGTTCTACAGGAACACAACGATTTCTTATAAGAATGAACAATTATAAAGGAATAGAACGATTTCTTATAAGAATGAACGGTTCTAAAGGAATACAACGATTTCTTATAAGAATGAACAGTTCTAAAGGAATACAACGATTTCTTATAAGAATGAACGGTTATAAAGGAATACAACAATTTCTTATAAAAATGAACGGTTTTAAAGGAATGCAACGATTTCTTATAAGAATGAATGGTTCTAAAGGAATATAACGATTTCTTATAAGAATGAACGGTTCTAAAGGAATACAATGATTTCTGATAAGAATGAACGATTCTAAAGGAATGTAGTGATTTCTTATGAGAATGAACAGTTCTATAGAAATATAACAATTTCTTATAAAAATGAACGGTTCTATAGGAATATAATGTTTTCTTATAAGAATGAATGATTTTATAAGAATTTAGCGACCACATGGTAGCCAAATCTGATTTAGCTACCATAGCTAAATTCAGGATTTAGCGACCAAGTGGTAGCTAAGTCCGATTTAGCGACCACATGGTTGCTAATTAGCTACCATGTGGTAGCTAAATATAAATTTTTTTTAAAAAAAGAAATCCCTAAAAACATAAAATTGGAGGCATTAGCATGTGGTCGCTAATTGGCGTTCATGTGGTCGCTAAATACATAAAAAATATGGGAGGGAATATTTGTCGAGGCAACCTTTTTAAAATTATTTGGGAATTAGTGTCCATGTGGTCGCTAAACACACAAAAAATATGGGAGGGAATATTTGACGAGGCGGCCTTTTTAAAATTATTTGGGAATTAGCGTCCATGTGGTCGCTAATTCCCAAATTTCGGTGGGAATAATTGAGCATCAGCGGGATTTTTAATTTTTGGGAATTAGCAACCACGTGGTTGCTAAGGCCCGACTTATCTATTTAGCGACCATGTGGTAACTAAATACAACTTTGATTTTTTTTAAAAAAGAACTATTGATCACATAAAACGAGGCGTATTTAGCGAATTAGCGACCATGTGGTTGCTAAATACCTTTTATATCGAAAGACGCAATTGTCTTCCTCATTTTCAACTTCGAACTCCCTCTCGCTCTCTTTGTTATCTCCGCTGAATCCTTCCTTCCCCTCCACCACCACCTCCTCCCCTCCTCTTCAATTTCCGCTCTCCTCCTAGCATCGCCGCCACCGAGCACCGTTGACGAGCCCCTCCTTCTAGGTACCCTCCTCCTCTCCTTTGATTTTCAATTTTTTTTTCATTAATTATTTTTTTTGGATTGATTTTTGTTGTTGTTGGAATTGATTGTTGTTGATATTGATGGTTGGATTTGTTTGATGTTGTCGCCACCTAGCACCATCGCCGAATCTCGTCATCGATCCCCTTTCTTCTAGGTACCTTTCTCCTCTCCTTTGATATTCATGTTTTTTTTTATTAATTGTTTTTTTTGGGATTGATTGTTGTTGTTGTTGGAAATGATAGTTGTTGCTGTTGAAATTGATTATTGAATTTGATTTTTGTTGTTATTGTATCCTTGATTGTTGTTGAAATTGATGTGGATATTCAGGTTGCATGTTGTTGTTAATTTGTTGTTGACTTAGAATGATTCGAGGGACAAATTTGCATTATTTTGTGATTAATTTTGATAAATTAATTGGTGGTGTTATTGTTGATACATGTTGATTTCGGTGTAATTGTTGTAATTTGTATTGATTTTGGTACAATTTAAGGGTGTGTTTGTTTGGTACCAAAAACTAGTTGAAGTTTTTCAACTAGTTGCAAAAACTCGTATAAACACTGTTTGTTTAACACATAAAAACTAGCAACTAGTTGTAAAACTAGTTTTTTGACAAAACTACTTTTTAAAGCTTTTGCATTAGTTTTTAGTAGTTTTTTGAATTAAAAAAATAATTATTTCCTCAATAAGAATAGCTCTATAATAAAATAAAATTTTAAATTATTAATTACTACAATAAACTAGTTGAACATTACCAAACAATATTTATATATATTTTTAAAACTTCAATTACTTTTACAGCTAGTTTTGCAACTCCAACTAGTTTTTTTTATTGACTTAACAAACATAGCCTAGAATTTTGGAGATTGATGAATTTAGGATTAATTTGTTGTTTTCGATTTAGAATATGCTGAATTGGATGAATATAATGGATTCTAGGGATAATTTTGTAATACCTGCTAAATTCTAAATATAATAAAATGGGTATTTATTCCAATAATTTTTTTTCTCAAAAATAGAGAATTTATTAATCTTTATAATTTCATATTATATTATAAAAGGTTATAATGTTTTACTACAATGACAATTAAGAATTTAATTAAATATATCAAGCAAGTCGGGTAATTATTTAAATATTTTTTTCTCTTAACAAGAGAGTTTAATTATTTTATTATTTTCTTAATAAATTATAAAAATATTATAAAGGATTATCAAAGTGATAAATAAATTTTTAAATAAATATAAATCATATTATTTTCGAATTTATAATTAATGTAATTAATAAAAAGCTAACAAAAATAAAAGAAAGGCAAATAAAAAGGGTCAAGAGCCGGGACTCGAACCCGAGACCTCTTGCACCCTTCCAATGCTCACACACACTCAAACCCGCTGGGCTATGTTAACTTATCTACCCATTATGGAATGCTTTTAATTTTAAACACTCATTTTTTCTTCTTCTTCCCCAAATTGAACATCAGACATTGACATTTGATTGAACGTATCACAAATGCATGTCTTCCATTGCCATCAATTGCCATAGATTGCTTGTTCTCCTCATCAAACCACATCACTTGGTGTCATCCTTCAACTAGCACAACCCCCACCAATCCCCTTCAAGCTCATTCTCTTTCTATGGTCAATTTCAACCATGGAGGATCAAGAGAAGCTTCAAATTTCTCTATTTAAAGGGCTGATTTTCCTTTGTAAAACTCACACCTCTCTTCCCTTCTCTTTTTCTAAGTGATTTAGCCCTCTTTTCAATCAAAAATCAGCCTAAGAAGCCATTATCTATTTGCTGAATTTTTTTTAAAACTCCATTAAAAACCCTAGTTCTTCACCCGGGCCACCACCGGACCACCTTGGGCCGCCCCACCTGAATCGTGCGCCACCACTGGAGGGTTGCCGGACCACCAGGCCGCCCCCGGAGCCTCGCCCTGCTGGTTGTCGCCCTTTGCCCCTCTTTGGTCTTCTCCTCTGTTTCAACAAACGCATAAACCTGTAGAAGAAAGGTTTGTTTTCTTTTTTTTTTATTAATTTGTTTTAAGCCTTTTAATCTTATTAGTAGAGATTTTTATTACAACATATTTTAAATAACCATATAAGATTTAAGTGGTTAGAAAAATCAGATTTTACCAACGGTGCGTTGGTGCAGTGGTATGGGAGCTGCACTTGGAAGGGCGAACCCCATGTTCGATCCCTCGCAACGTCGTTGGGAGGAGTTTAAAGCCGTAATTTCCTACCCCGCTCCGAATCCGGATGTAGTCCTGGGCTTAAGTCCGACCCGAATCCACTGGGGCAGGGCGAACTGGATGGGAAACCAAAAAGAAAAATCAGATTTTATTGGATTCTTTCCTCTTACATAAATTGATTAAAAATAACATGCATGCATAAGATTCAAGAGAAAATAAATTTTATAAATTATAAAATAATTTCTAATAAATTTCAAGGATTATAATAGTGTTTTTGAGCATGTAAATACTGATTTTAAAAATATATTAACTTGGTTGTATTTTATTTTAATGAATTAAAGAAAATAGAACTAGATAAAGGGATTTATTAATTTAAGATTTTATTAATAGAAAATACTTACATATCTCTCAAAATCATATTATAAACTTGGAAATAATATGGATAAGATATTCTTATCATAAGATAGTTTTATATGACTAATTTGAAGACTAAAAAGATATACTAAATAATTTTGTATGTGTTTTTATAAAGAAATACATTATAATAGACATGGGAGAATTTTTAAATAAAATCATGGGATTAAATTATGAGATTTATATACATGAAAAGTATAATATAAATAATATGATTACCTTATTTGGAGCTTAATTTAATGAATAAAAGAACTAAAGCAAGTTGTTGGAAAATATTATCTTTATACTTTTTATGATGTAAAAACGGTTGCATGTCATTTAAAGAGCATATTATAAACATAAATATATTTTGATAAGATATTTATATAGTTAAAGTATGGAATAAAAAGATAGTTTGATGATAGACTAAAAAGATAGCGAAAAGGTCTTTAGTGTTTCTTGCATATAAAGAAAGAATTTGTATATGATCAATTTGGAATATAAATAATATGGAATATATATTATTAATGGAATATTAACTATAGATTAATTAATATTTTAACTTTTCAACGGGAGTGTGTCTTGACTTTCAAAATCTTATAATATTGATATAATGTAAATATTCTATAAAGAATTCTTGGGATATTACAATTAAGAAATAATAATAAAGAATATTATTATTTTATCACCTCCATCTAAATTATTATTATAATAATTTAGTTTACAAACTCTCTTATAAAAAGGAATATAAGAGAAAAATAAAAGCTTAGAAGAGTTAAGGATACTTATTAAAAATTCTCTCGTATCTCTCGTGTCGTTAGGTCGAGATCCCGTTCCGTCTGAGTCATCAATTTCCGTTCATTCGATCGTAAACGCTCGCTAAGCTAAGGCAAGTGGAATTTCTCCTTGTACCCTCGATATTTCGTTTCCGTGAAATTTCTCGATGTTGGGAACAACTTGTTTGCTAATAATAAACGAATCTAGGAATATCGATTTTTAGAAATAATGACCGCTTGTTATCGTTATTACGATTATTAATGTTCAATATGACTATTATGCTAGTCTTGTTTGTATGACCTTGCTTATTTACGATCTCTTTTCGTGATCGGTTTCGATTAAATAGGAAGGGGTGCGGGATTAACCCGACACCTCTACATAACCTACTAAGTCGCATGGCACCATGCCTAAATTCCGCGACTTTAAAGATCATGATCTAATATCCGCTCCTGTTTGGAGGAGGGAGGTGCGCACCCTAGTTAGGTGCCGGAACTTCGTTCCCATAAGTGGACCCGGGCCCATTCATGGCCCCCCACACTCTTAAAATCCATTAACATAAGTGAAGGTTTTATCACGACATAAGATAAGTGCCAAAGCACAATTAAAAGAAACTAAAACCGGGTCAGAATAGTACAACTTGCTTGGAAGACCACCCGGCTCTCGGTTCTTGAAACGATCGTCTTTCCAATCTGAATGCTTATTCGGGCTTGTCAAGGTGGGTTTGGTACTTAAGCGCCTTCGGACCACCTCCCCGATCTGGAGCACCGAATAAGATGAGGTTGGTTGAGGTCCGACAAGGGCGCGAGAGGTTTTCAAAACTTGTATGAATTAATAACATTCTCAACATACTTTCTAATCTATGAAGTTCTACAATCTCGTAGTTCTTCCTTTCGGGTTAAGAGTTATCTCATCTCGAGATTTACTCATTTCCGTCCTTAAAGTTCCACATAATGATTCTACCTCTTAATCACATCCCGATAATCTCTCTCGAATAACGTAAATTACCATACTATCCTTGAGAATTTCCATTCTCACTTGCTTAGTTTCCTTAGACTAATTCCACTATTTCCGCATTTTTGCCTAGTATTTCTCGCCCTTTGCGAAAAATGCCAAACCCTAGGAAATTCACATCGAAGTTTTGAAGACAAACTGTAGAAGGCTCGAGAAGAATTATGCAAGGATAGAAGGTCAAGGCAAGACGACGTTGAAGGAAGGAAGGAATTTTCAAAGAGCAAAGCATTCAGAAGATAGTGCACCGGCTCTTCTATTTTAAACCAAGCAAATCATCATCATATGAGTTGTCTTGAGGAAATATACTTGTATTTTCAGTACGTCTTTTTAACCCTTTTAATATGGGCTTCATTTTCCGCTGCTACATCATTTGTAAAATGACTCTCAATGTAATGAACGAATGTTCTTATTAATGAATAAAATTCCGCTTTTAGTCATTTCTTCTTTAATTATGTCTAATTAAATTATTTAAAGCCTTAGGTGACTTTGGACAGTAAAGTCCGAGGTTATTGGCGGTAATACCCATCGTTGCAAAATAGGGGCGTTACAAATTTAGGATTGAAATTTAGTTTGATAGTTTTGATGAATTTGTTTACATTTATGTTATTGATTATTGTTGTTGGCTTTTTGTTGTTGAATAATTAGGATGATTAAGAGGATTTTAGTTATTTTTGTTGTTTAATTTGATGAATTAATTAGGTTGTTGAATTGATTATTGTGTTTTTTTATTGTGAACTAATTATATTCTTATAATATTTATAAATTGATTGTTTTTATAATATTTATAAACATATGTTAATTATTTAATTGATTGTTCTTATGTTTTTATAATATTTATTATGAATATGCTAATTAATTATATTTTTTATAATAATTAATAGTTTTGTTTAATATTTCTAAATTGATTTTAAATAAATTCATTTTAAAAAATTAATTAATATAATTACTTTTTAAAAAAATTGTAACACCCCCTTCCTACCCTGGAGGTATTACCGCCAGTAATCCCGATTAAGACTAAACCGAAGCTACCCAAGGCTTTAAACTGACTGAACAAACTAAAACAAACATTACAGCGGAATAAATACAATTGGTCTTATACAAACCTTAACCCAAAAAGAATAAATAACTAAATAGAACAACCTTCTATTTAAACAAAATCCTCATCAATTCTTCCTTGATTTCTTACTTCTGAAACTCAGCTTCGCTTTGAAGTAGTTTAACCATGATCTTCACTCAAGTATAGCCATTGGAAACCGAAAACCTTTCTTCAACTTCTGGAGCTTCAAACCTCTGAATCTGCCTCTTGAATCAACTTCCAAGAAGAACCTGATGTATCGTATACAACGGTGGACACCAGCCGACCATATAAAAGAAAAGAAAATGGACGGGTTAGTCTAATGATAGACTAGCAAGCGGAGAATCTAACTTGGTTCTTATGGTTGTAACTAAACATATTGGCATCCAAATCCGAATAGACTCGGATTTGATCCAACAGTTAGCAGTCTTGTAGAGAATAAGAAGAAGACTCGTATAATCAAGAGAGAGAACACCACCGCTTGTGGTTTCTTTAAGAAGCATAAACAATTGTTGGGAATTCATATTAATCACATAACATCTTGAAAAGTCTCCATCGACTAATCAGATTGACTTAATCAAAGTTTGATTAAGAATCATTCATAACCGGGAGTAAGAATGGTTATCGAATAGACTAACCATCCGGGTACATTAATGTGCCTAACGCACTTATTTTTATTACTTTCATAACTTTTCACAAACATGTTGGTAACTTTTAAGCGGCTAAAACCGCAGAGAATCCACCTGTACATGGAGACGTCAAGATGAAAGGGAAGAAATCCATGATCATTAACGAACACCTAGTACCAATTTGCACTTAGCTAGAGTGCATAACACCTCCTCCAGCGTTGAGTGAGGTATGAGTCATGACCCGAATGTTGGGATATGATAGTAACGAGCTAAACCTCCCAACATAGACTGTGTTATAAAGAGGTCATTGGAGACTTGGCTCCTACCCCTGAAAAACTAACTTACTTCACAATAATGTCTCAGCATGAGACAACATATAAGGCCACACATAACGGACCTAAATCCAGTTCTAACGCGAAACTGAATAAACAACATGGTCATTATTTCTAACAAATATAACGACCTATCATATTTTATTAATCATACAAGTTGTTCCCAACGCAAATATTAAATGAGATCCAATTCCTCATTTAATAACAATAACGCAAGAGAGAATCGTCCACTTGCCTTATAAGGCGTGCTCGACGTCCTTAGCAATTCCAACAGTAATCTGTATCATCCTTCTGACAAATATAACCAAAGGATTTCTCAGCAACGAGTTCACAGAAACACTTCTTAGTTGTATTCTCAACTCCTACAACTTTCTAATCGATAAACGATTTAATTTCCGAATATCAATATATAATAAATCCTTAGTTATCATGCTTCAAGGAGCCATCTTGGCGGAATTATAACTAATTATCCGCTTCACTTTTGAAACAATTTTCTAAATAAAAATTGTTCATCAGCAACAGTTCTTAAAGATTACCAAATCTCGGATCAAACGGATTAACAACGAATCCTGAGTAATTATCCGAAGTCCTTTACCTGCCAATCGGTAACCAAAACTTGTCTTCGCTATAACGGAAGATCCGGACGTCCGTTTCATGAGCGGTTTGAACCTGTGGGACCGTATCAACGTCAAGATTATAAAAACCATAAATTTAATTAGCAAAGCGGCACCGAAAGGCCCTTACGGTGGCTCCGCAATCAACCCGCTAATTAATTTCGATCGTATATACCTTCACTCGAGCCCATGGCTCGTTTGGCTCGATCATGGCTCGATCCCCGAGCCCGAGGGTGGATGGGCATTGCCCGGTGGCAGCTTCCGTGGTGGTTGGTAGTCGGAGGGCTGTTTAACGCCGGCGACGTCGCTTGACGAGCATGAAGACAACCGGCGGTGAAGGAATTCTTTCTCCCCGAGTCCGGCGTTCCGACCTGATTCCCCGGCTGGTCCAGCTCCCCCTTGCAACCAGCTCACCCATGGAAGAAGAAGGTGAGAGGTGGAGTGGTGATGGAGGTGGAAGAAGGCTGAGAGAATTGCCGGCGGTGAAGGGTCGAATTCCATCTCCCCGAGTCCGTTTGTTCCGTCCTTATCCTCTTCTCACTTTCCTTTCTTTTCAAAAACAATTTTGGAGACAAACAAGTAGACTTTGATAAGGCAAAGAAGATATGCCGCCACTCTCTCTCTGGCTCCTTCATAACTAAGGAATGAAAGGATAAGTTTTAAAACGAAATCTGTCTCGGAACGGGATTCGCGTTAAAGCGGTAAAATTATGTACCTCGGGTGGAAAAACTCACTACATGAAAAACGTCCCGTAAATTATGTAGACCAATAAAATCAATTTTCCATGATTTTATCTTGCTACCTTCAATTTTTAAGGCTTCCGTTTCGTATTTTAAATCCTTTCCGGTACATAATTAAAAAGACGGCTTATCCAATAAATATTCTTTTTCCACCGAAAAATGCTAGAATTCACACCAATCCATAAAATCATTTTATTATGATTTTAGGATATCACCAAGAATTTTCTAGGATTTAATCTCCAACAAAAATATTGGATTAAGCGTTAAAACGAACAAAAAGGTTAAAAAGGATATCCGAGAAAAATTCAAAAATATCCTAAAAACACAGTTATTACAAAAATATAGTAGGATTTAGCGATCGTGGTCGCTAAATCTGAACCCAGATTAAGCTACCACATGGTCGTTGGTAGCTAAGTCTAAACTCGAATTTAGCTACCACTTAATTAGCGACCACATGGTCGCTAAATCTGAACCAAGATTTAGCGACCACGTGGTCGCTAATTAGCTAACACTTGGTACCTAAATCCTGGTCGGGATTAGCGTCCATATGGACGCTAATTTGCGTCCACGTGGACGCTAAATCATGGTTGAGATTTAGCGTTCACATGGACGCTAAAATCCTATGGTTGCTAATATTAGCGACCACGTGGTCGCTAATATTGTTTGCGACCAGACTTTTAGCGACCAAATTTCTGGATTTAGCGACCACTTTAGTGTTCGCTAAATCCACATTTTTTTGTAGTGCAAGAATCTATTGGAGTTAGGGGTGTTCAACGGGTCGGGTCGCCCGCGACCCGCACTAAAACGACACGAAATTTGCGGGTTGCTGGTCAAATTTTTTTATTTTAGGATCGCGAGTCGACCCGCAATATTTTTAAAAATATATATATTTTTATAATTTTATTAATATATAAACTTTTTTTTTATAAAAACATCATTGGATTTACGGGTCGACCCGCAAACACAACGGGTTTATTTTAAAAAAATACATATTTTTAGGTAAAAAAATTATTTTTTGACCCGATTGACTTAGTCAAACGGGTCAAGCGGGTTGACTTGCGACCCGACCTGTTAGATCCGCGACCAGCGGGTCGGGTCGCGGGTCAAAAGTAATTTTTTTGGTGGGTCGACCCGCGACCCGCAAAAAAAATTTTCGGGTCGCGGGTCAACCTGACCCATGAGCATCCCTAATTGGAGTATTCTTTCTCCCGAAATCTCTCATGGCAATGGGGTAAGTTAATAAGCTGAAAACAAGAATTTATGAAAGGCCTAATATAGCAAATCGGAGATGGTTATACAATTCAATTTTGGAAAGACCCTTGGGTCACAAATCGACCTCTAATGGACATATGTTCCCGTTAACCATATTATGGACCTTAATACTATTGTCTCGCAATTTATTGACACAAATGGCAATGGAAGGATCAAGAACTATCTAGTTACCTGTCACTTGGATGGGTAGCACGAATTACATCCATGAAGATTTCGAAGAGTCAAATTAGAAACATGTTATATTAGTTCCCGAGCAAAAATGGGTGCTTCTCCACTCATTCAGTCACTTCTTTTGTTTTCCAAGATGACAATACACATGATTGTGGATTTGAATGGATTTGGAAATTAGACATAAGCCCAAAAATTTAAATGTTTTTATGGAAAGTTTGTATAAATGGACTCCCGACCAAGAACAAATTACTTCAACGACATGCCGTTGTCACTCCCGAATGTCCTTTGTGTCAGCATCCGAATGAAATAACTAAACATCTGCTATTAGAATGCCTTTTTCTTTAACGACATTATACAAAATTGATCCCTCTTTTGTTGAATCAATAGCGCAAATACAAGGTAATGATCAAGGGATTGCGACGATCATACACAACTTAAAAGATCAAATGAACTCTCCGAAATTTAATAACATATTAATAGCTTGGTCTAGTATTTGGTATTGTTGGAATAGAATGATATCCAACCAAGCGATTGAGGGACCTTCTAAAAACATAGAAGATTTTTATAAAATTACAGATTAGGTCATGGCATAAATCAAAACTACTAGACGAACAACCAATACCCTGTCTATAGGCGCAACCTATAAGCTTGCCGTAAAGAAAAAAAAGAAATGGACTAAACTCGAACGCGAATTTGTTAAGATCAATTTTGATGGATCAAAAGGAGAAAATGGGACGGTGATTGTAGGATATATTATCCGGGATTATAATTGTAAAACTCTTTCCATGCGTGCTTCATCTAATGAATTTTGGAGTGTATTACAAGCCGAGGCAAGAGGATTGTATGATGTAATTTGCGACCCCAAAAATAGAAACCTACCAAAAATTGAGATCGAAGGTGACAGTCTCATAGTGATAAATGCATTAAAAGTTAATAAATCTTATCCTTGGCAAATTGTCTTGGTGTTGAAAGGGATTTACTTGACCAACAAATAAATTTATAGATCAAGACCCCGTTGAGTACAATGGAGTCAGGTTCGTCCACGGGAAGAGAAGTCTTATGTTTAATTAGTTTCTAAAAATATAAAAGAACAAGCAAACAGAAGCAATAAATGAGACAAAAGCAAAATAAACAACGCAGTCAGGGTACTGAAAGGCTCGGTACCGACCTTGCCAGGGTCGGTAACGAGGCACAACTGAGACGAAAACCAAAAGCAATTGACAGAACACTGTAAGCCTCGGTACCGATGTCAAAGGGTCAGTAATGAGGTGTAAACTGAGAACGAGAGTTTTCACAAGCGAGAGAAAGATCTAGGATTTAGGGTTTACCACAACATACTCATGCAAATTAAACAATATGAATCACGAAGATCATGCCTTTAAACATAAGTAATCAACTTTCATTGAACAAACAAGAAAATCAATTAATTTTCATAAATTAATTCACTTTATCTATTTATCTTGATCTAAAGTTCTCATCTTTCGTTTCAAACTTTATTCCTATTCAAGTTCACAACTTTTTCTTTCGATCAAGTCATAAACATGAATTACTTCGACTTTCATCAAAGCATAAGCACAAACAAGTAGAAAAATAGATAAAAGGCAATCAAATCATTCATTCATATCATCATTCATGCACAACTATGTTGGGTTTTTACCCCAACCCTACAACAAGAGAATTACTCACTCATGGTGGAAAAGAAACAAACAAAAAGATTGAAGTAAAACATGACTTGAATTGAACTTAAAAGCTTACTTGAATTCAATACACAATCGTCTTCAAAAACAAACTTAGAACACAAGAAACCCAAAAGCAAACTCTTCCTTGCGCCTTAAGCAACTCCAACTTTTCTCTCAAATCCCCAAACGTGCATACGAATTAAAACTAGAGAGAGAGAGCTCTCCAAACTTTTTCCAAACAAGGGTTTAAATACTAAAAGATCTATCTAAAAAATTTCCTTAAAGATAAAAACTACCAAACTAAGAAGATATCGAAATAATTTCCTTAAAAACACAAAGTCGGCTACGCCCTACCGACACGGAATTACTTTAGATCAATAAAAACATGTTTTTTAAATTTGTAAAAATGATTTTTGGCTTTAAAAAGATGCACAAGATAGTAGTGAGAAAGAGGAAGAAGAAAGAAATTTGCTAAAGTCGTTACCAACGCTACAAGGGGTCGGTACCGAGCCTCCTCCAGAAGAAAAAAACATGGAAAATTCTGAAGAAAAAAAAAAGAAAAAAAGAGTGTGTGAATAAGTGCAGAAGAGTGATGAAAGAAAAGCCAAGAATTCCTTTATATGCTTCATGAGACTTAGTTGGGATATTTTGGGTTGATGAAAGAAAGATGAGAGTGTGCATAATGTTGAGTGAGTTTGGTATGTTATTATGAGAGTTTTGGTGAGTTGTGTTGGAGAGTTTAGGACTCTTGATTCCCGGATTTTTAGCACCATATAGCCAAAATATTTCCATGCCTTATTGTTATTACCAAGCCCCATTACAACCCGGTCGAATGAAAGCTTCTATGAAGTTTTTCATTGAGCCTAAGTTCTCTTGATAATTCCGCTTGTTTTGACATCTTTGGTAGAGAGATTGATAATATAAGTAACAATATCTATGAGTTTTTGTATATAGGATTGAGTTGAGAGTTGTCATTCAAAGCCTAAACACATGAGAGTTGAGAGAAACACATTATACCTTGTGGGGTTGGATTGTGATTACTTGTGTTTATTAGTTGCTCATATATGTGTGATGACATTTAAGTCATCTAAATTTCACTTGTGCTAAATTTGCTTTTTGATAAGGGCTATTACTTGATAGAAGTGTTGATAGTTTTGATTCTTGCCATGTTAGTGTGTCTTTTTATGTCCGTGTTTTTAGGTTTGTTTTAGTGTGTCTTTTTATGTTTTTAGGTCTTGTTTAGTTGTGTTTTTGTGTGTGTTGTGTGTCTTTTGGTTTAGTTTGCATATTTTGTGAAAAGTGTGGAAACTATGCTAGCTTTGTATTTTTGTGTTGTTTTTGAAGCGGATTGGAAGCATTTGAGGACATTGAAGGAGAGGAGCATAGCCAAGGAGGAAGAGTTGAAGATGTTGGAATAAGACCCCGAAAAAATCCAAAGAAAAGAAGTGAAGAAAACAAGGAAAACAAGCCCAAAGACAGGCTCGTTACCGACCCATTCTAGGTCGGTACCGAGGCTTTCAGGAGAAGACAAGAAGAATTCAAGAACAGAGTCCTACCGACCCTAACAGGGGTCGGTACCGAGGGTCCCCGTATCGAAATAATTTTCCAGCTTTAAAGATATTTCTAAGGGTAAATCTGAATTAGATGCATATTTAGATGCGGGTAGGAGTGATTACACACAACAACTAGATGTTCTCAATTGGTGGAAGGAGAATACAAACAAATATCCTATAGTTGCTCGAATGGCAAAGGATATCTTAGCTATTCCCATTACTACTATAGCATCAGAGTCGACTTTTAGTATGGGGAGTAGAGTACTCACGAAATGGATATCTTCTCTTGATCCCGACACCGTAGATGCGCTTTTGTATACCCGCTCTTGGCTATTTGGATTTGACATACAAGGAGGTAATTTTAATTTGCGTTTTTTGAACTAGTTAACTCTTTTAAGTTTATAGCATAATTGACAATGACATGAATCAATAATTTTGTAGATGCTAAAAACAAAGAAGTAAATGGACTTGAATTTCAAGTTTCTGCCAATCAAGATTACGATCTAGATGAAGAGACGGAGGACTGAACTTGAGGATTCTAAACTTCTGGTTGCTGTTTTTGCACATATTGTTGCACTTCTATTTTACACTTTTGGTAGTAGTTAGACTTAGAGGTGTAATTATGCCCATGTATTGGGCTGTTTTTGTTGGTTGGTCTGTTGCAACCTTTTTGTAGCCACATTCGAGTTTGGGAGTGGTTTGTTTTGTGTGGTATGTTGGCACTTTGCATGTATTATGTATAGCATTAGTGATTTAGCGTACATCACTAATTATGTAAATGCTGAAATTGTTTAGGCATGTATGGCAGGATTAGCAGCAATAACACTAATTGTGTGGCGTTGTATACTTGTTTTTGTTTAGCTAAATGAAAACTTAAGGTAGTAGGTACACTACAATATTAGTATTATTTGATGGTTGTTTTCCATGTTACTATGTTAGGTTGTAATCTTGATTGCAAGAATATTACATTTCTTCTTTGTGAAAGATAAAAGTTTTGTTAGAAGCTAATTTGGTTGTAATGAGACTTTTTCATTTTAGCTTGTTATTAGACCTATTAAGAGTTTAAGGTTGCGTTCGGATACGGCTTGTTGGGGCTTATTAGAGCTGAACGCCATTTTCCAGATCCTTGATTGCTCGTTCGGAGACTTCGCTTGTGGGGGCTGATGGGAGCTGGTGGCATCTTGATTTGGGAAGCTCCTCCCCCCAAGCTTATCGGGCTTGTCCGAGATTTCCAGATCCTTTATTTCCCCCAAATTCCACCCGATACCCTCGCTTTCTCCATAACCTGTAACATCTCTCGAGCAAACGTCCGGAGAGAAGTCGGCGATTCGGCTCCACCCCACCATCTCCATAACGTCCGAGCTCGTCGTCGGTACCGGATCTGTTCTCCATCAAAATCCTCAATACCAGGTATGACACATAATTGATTCGTAAGCCCTTCGTTCTCATCTTGAAAGCAAACCCTAAAAATTCCTCCATTGTTTCAGATCTCACCGGGAGCTCGACTCGACCTTCGTGACCAGTCTCCGGGAGCTCGAATCGACCCACTAACCAGGTAGGTGACGATCTTTTCCTCCATTAATGAATTTATGCCCTTCTCATATTGACTTACCTCTACATTGTGAAAATTCAACACAAAACTGGCTGTATTAACCTCGACAATGCCCTTGCCTGGGATTGTTTTGGTTAATTTTTGTGACCTAGGGTTAGTTTCTAGGTCGACCACATTCTGGCTGGGTTAACCTCTACATTCTGAGAGTTCATGGTTGATATTCAATTCAACTTTTGTTGCCTTATTTCATACTTTATGGTCATTTGAGATGTGTATGGATCAGATTCTTGTCTTTTGATTAAAAAAAAGCTTCCTCTGTTTAAACACTGCCTTATCTCATGATGTTTGTGATTTAGCATCCTCTAATCCTAAGTATAGAGACTTGGTAATTGGTTAATTGAATGACCTTTGGTAAATGAGCATTTTTTAGCAACTGATGGAGATCATTCTTCTTTGATGTAATATAGTAAGGAGCATTGTGTTGCTGCATCATGAATTCTTTGATGTAAAATAGTAAGGAGCATTGTGTATTTTTTTCCATAATGATAAGCAAGTGTTGCTGCATTGTTTATTTTTTTCCATAATGATGAGCAAGTGTTGCTGCATTGTTTTTCTAGAAAGAAGGGAAATGGCCATTTACAGAATTGACATTCTAGTGAGAAATGAAAGTCAAGATTTGTTTCATGATTACTCTGATATTTTGCTTGCAATGTTTGAAGCTTTAATATTGCATGAAACTGATCTCCATGATTTGTTTCTGGTTAGAACAAACATTACTTACATTGTCATGACATGAGCTAATCTCATTTTGTAATGTTAGAAATTCAGAGAATAAGAAGAAAGAAGAAGAGATAGAAGTAGGAGAAGAAGATAATTCACAGAGAGAGAGAGAGAGAGAGAGAGAGAGAGAGAATTTGGGCAATTTATATTCACCTTTCTATAACATAACATTGGGTTATGAAACTGATCTCAGAACCCTTTCAAGTACTATTTATGAATCTCAATTGCTCTACTGTATCTTTACTGCAGTGAAGAGAATTATCAAGTTTATAGATGCATAATAAATGACTTCTAGACATATATTGAGCTTGTTCTTCATTCATGTATATCATTTCTTACTTCTTTAGCACCCCACTATATTTTCCAATGACTGGATCATTGTAATTGTGGTTTTGCTAATAAGATGTTATGCCTATCCTTGATTCACTTGATTCCTTGATTCCTTGATTCACTTGTATTCATTATGCTGATAAGGTGTTGATTCCTTGTATTCATTATGCTGATAAGATGTTATGCCTATCAGATATTGCCCAAATCCATTAGTACTTATAGTTATCTCATGGCTGTTAAACTTTGAAGATGTTATTCCTATGAGATATTGATTTTGCTAATTGTGGTTTCCATTATTGTTAAACTTTTGCAAATACAATTTGAAATCCTCTTTCAAAGGATACAATCCGAGAAAGAGTGTTGGGAAAAATAAATCTGCTAAATGAAGATTTTGATTGCCCTTAAGCTTTGTATTTACTTCACCTACAAATTCCTGCTTGATTTTGATTTCAAAAATGTGAACCTCTTGATTAAATTGATCTATTACATTTGCCATTCATGTTGTATACATCTGCACAACTCAATGGTTTCGCAAGGATCACTCAGTTCGGAGGATACACCTATTTTTGACTATTATGAAGAATTCTCTCCCAATGAGGTTTGCAGAAGCTGTTGTTTTTCCACTCTTTGTATTTCCATTTCTAATTGACTTCATGCTATAGTTAGTACTCCTTTGCAAGTGCTTTTGGTCCAAATTGAGATTATGCTTAGCAGTAGAGGTTGCTGAATAATGTGTTTGTTATACCATGGTGAGCAGTTGCTGAATAATGTGTTTGTTATAACATGTTGTTTCATATTTGGAATTATGTGTTTGTTATATCGTGCTGAGCAGTAGAGGTCCAAAATGAGGGAAATATTAGGAATGTGTTTAGGAACTGAATTTATAGTTAGATAGTTGCTGATTATTGCTTAATTTGTATTTGGTCCAAATGCTTCCTCTTTTATCTATCCCTCAAGGCTAAAAGTCTAGACAAGCAACTGTGAACTGAATTTATAGTGTGTTGTCATATTCATCCCAACTTAACAGTCTTAACAGTCTCATTGGTTCAAGACTGTCATATACTGTAGTGCATTATTGTTTGATAGTGTGTTGTCATAGCTCATGAATTTATAGTGCATTCCAACCCGTCTATAATATCCAAAAGCAACAATGTCTGTAAGTTGGCCCACCACCAGCCCTGTTCAACAGACTCATAGGGTGTTCAACAGACTCTTGTCTGTAAGTTGGCTTTGATAAGTTTCCAACTCCATCTTTCATCTCCTTCAGTTCACAGACAATGCCTTTGAAGGACATTGCTGTTCAAAGGTACAATAGTAACACACAATGTCTGTGAAGTTAAAATGCGAAACAGAAGACAAGTTTAGGATTAATTTTCTATCAACATAGCTACAAATACAACATTTATAATTATCTGAAACTGAAAGGATACCAAAGAAGCATTAGCTATGTATCCAACCATTACAAAGGGAATACAATAAAAATCATCAAACCATGGCCTACTTTTTATTTTAACAAGATTATTTTGACTTTCTCAAGTGCTCTTTGGAATGCTTATGTTTCATAACCTTCCAAACTATTAACATGTTCAATTCACACATTATGTTTTTAGAGAGTCTTAGAATTTTTTCATATTAACAGTCTTAACTGTGAACTGAATTTATAGTGTGTTGTCATAGCTCACGAACCAATCCAAAAAAGCTGAATGTGTTTCCAGACTGTCATATACTGTAGTGCATTATTGTTTGATGAATGTGGTGTCCTCATTTTGTAATGTTATTGACAATTTTTCATGTGTGTGAGTATTAGGTCGAACCTACTATGACAGACGACGAACTCATTGACGAGGTATCCGGTTGTCCAACCATTAGGCGTCTTCAATGCGTCGCTCGCCGTTACAAGTTTCGTGCGTACTTTGCGAGTAATGATTTGGAGAAATAGTCCACCCTTGTTGCACGGATGAAACTGGAAGCTCAACAAGACGCCGAAAGGATTTCCGAGCTTACCGCCTATGCTGTGACTACTGCATTGGAGCGCGATCAAGCGATGACACAAACTCGAAAGTGGAAAATTTGTGTATGCGTCCTCGGTGTTATCTGCACGTTTTATGTATTCCGTTCAAGCTAGTTTTTTTAACTTGTCCTTATGTTGTGTCATTTAGGACTGCGCGCCAGTGTTGTGTTGTCTTTTGTTGTGCATTTGGATGGATGATTTTAGGGTCTTTGTTTAGGAGGTGTGTAGTTTGACCAAGAATGTTAGTTGTGTTCCCTTGATGGAGTTGTGTTAGTTGTTGTTACTTCTTGTATGAAATGAACAGGATTCTGATTTCACACTATATGTGTGTTGTCTCATCAAGTGTAATCCTACTATGGCATCTATTTAATGTGTAGTTGTTGGTTTTGCACCAGTAGTTATTTATTTCCGTTTTGTTCAATTCGCTATATAAGTATGTTGTATGTGTAGTTTGTTCACGTAGCAAGTTCAGTGGTAAAATCATCTCTTGTTTGCTCAAGGTAATATCATCTCTTGTTTGCTCAATTTAGGGCATTTATATATATATATTCAAGTTATGATAATGTCTTATAAGTATTGCATTTACATGTATATTGAAAGCATAATGTCAATAATGTTTAGATGCCTCGTGCTATATGGACCACTGAGCACAACAAAACGATGCTAAGAATCTACCGAGACGAGTTGAGGATGACGCCGCCTGGCGAGTATCCTCGCTTGCGGTTCATGGCGCAATCATTCAATCAACAGACTGACGAGGATTTAAGGCCCCAAATGGTGAAGAATAGGGTTGACTACAACAAGTATGTGTGGCGCCAATGGTGCGAGTTCAAACGTTTTGGGGGTGATAGTGCATGGGATATTAATTACGGCCGAGTTGTCGCTGATGTTGAATGGTGGCAGCGGATGCTCCAAGCATGCCCAGGTGCTAGAAGGTTTAGGACCGAGACTGTTGATTATGAAACTACCTTGCTTTGGGAAGAGGTGTTTGCACCAGACGGGGATGCCCCGACAGGGGCAACAACCATATCCGATGCCGGGCCATCGGATTATGAAAACGACGACAACTAGTTATGGGTAATGATGTATTTTGTAAGGCCGGGGCTCCATGTCCATCGTTGTTTAATGTAATTTGTTCTACTTTTGTTTCTAGTGTAGTTCTCGTGTAGTTCTCGTGTGCACTCTTTTTAAGTTCATTTGTGTAATAATTGGTACGAGTTCCGGTTCTTCTTGTTGTACTATCGCACTTGGTTAATGTAATACGGTTCTTCTTGTTGTACTATCGCACTTGGTTAATGTAATAGGAGACAACATCTACAATAAAATACTCGAAATATGTCCTAGCTTGCCACATCAAAGTGACATAATCAAACCATGGTTTCAACCCATAAACTTTCTCTTAACATATATAGCTAAAGACACAATTGTTTAATAAAACCTCCGGGAGTTCCATATTTCCATGGCAATCTGATCTCTTAACTCCTTCATTCCACCGGGCGCGTTGTCTTCACCTTCTTCGGGTACTCGAGGCGGTGGGAGGTTAGGGTCTTCGTAGTCCTCTTCCAAGTACCGATCATTCACTCTTTTTTCCAATATGTAGTTGTGTATAGCAAAGAAAACAATGATGAGATCAATCTGTGTTTTAATCGGGTAACTTGCCATGTTGTGCAATACTCAGAATCGTTTCTTTAGCACTCCAAAACACCTCTCTATGCAGCTGTGCAACGAAGAATGCATTTTGTTAAACGCTTGTGGAGCGTCCTTAGACACTGCATTTTGAAACTGAGACTGATGATACTTCACTTTGGAGTAGGGAACCATGTACCCTTGCCTGTCTGGATATCCTTTATCAATCAAATAATAACGGCCTACACAAAAGAAACCGTCAAACTTAAGGTTTCTCTACATATTTTATACGACGCATTTCGACATCCTTTTTAACTTACCTGGAGGAGGGTGAGGGAAGTTCAGTTGGGATGTTTTTAATGCAAGATCAAAATACACGGGCATCGTGGGCACTGCCTTCCAAGCCAACAGAGATGAAGGTAAAGTACATGTCGAAGTCACATACCGCCATGACGTTGAATGAACAAACTTGTTTTCGGTTTCGGAATGGCATTTGCTCTGCGCGTGGTATACATGCTGCAATATGTGTGCCATCTATACACCCGATTGCACCCTAGTATACAAAACAATTCCAACGATTATAAACGAATATTTCAAAACAATAATGGAAAATTAGGTATTTACCCTGAAGACTTGGTATCGCGAATCACTTCTAATTTTCTCCGGAATTGCAGAAAATGAGGGATCCCGAGGTCGAAGAATGCGGCCTGCAAGGCCTTAGATGCCATGTCGCCTACCTGTGGATGCATCTACGACCTCGTGCAGCACTCGACTAATTGTGTCCCCGCTGTGTTGGAATCTTTCTAATGTAGCTCTGTTCGACGCACCAACAACAAGCGTGTGAAGTAATATTCCTACCTTTTCCAAAACGGAAACATATCGTGATGGTCTCAATCTGTGGTGCGCTTGCAACTCATCGCATAGGCTTTGGAGGACCGATCTCTCCATTCTGAAAGCATTGATACACCTCACTTCGGAGCCCGATTCCATGATCTCCCTCATCCATACAATCCCCGTAAAGGACGCGTTGAAACAAGGAGTTTTGCAGAAGTACCTATTATGAAAACACACGTACATAATGCCAACAAATCACATGTCTAAACACTCCAAATATGATTCGTAGATAACAAAAAATTACCTATGGTAATAGGCGGACATGATAGCTGCGTGGTTCCTCATGTGCAATAACCAGACCGCTATGATTTTGGCGCGCCTCGACAAACGGTTCCTGGCCATTATACCTACACATATGCACAACAATCCTGTGTAAGACAGTACACCAATGGCTCTCCATAGGCCACATTATTTGAAACATGGATATCCAAAAAACCAAATACGCAATATGCACTTACGGTCATTTGGCCATAGCATACATAACAAGCCATAAAACAATCCAGAAATCAATCCAAAACATAATCCAGAACATAATCCAGAACAACAGAACATAAAATATGTCCACCACATAATCCAAGAAAACAGAATACAACATGCCAAGTCTGCAAACAATCCGAAAGAAACACAATGAAACCATTTTGAACCCAAACTCCACAAATCACTTAGTAGACTTCTTAAACTTGAACTCTAACCACGCCATCTTTTCTTGATCAGTTTGGAGAGTCATGAAGAGGTGTCAGCTTTTCTCATTATTCAGCTCATCCACATCATAGCACCAAAGAGGAGAAATCCTCTCCATAACACCCTCCACAACAAGCCGATTAATCACTGCATATGAGTCCTCAATCGTATAAACTTTCCCATGCCCTGTGCTTCTCGTACTAACCAAATCCCCCTGCAGAGCACACAATAATCTGTCACTCTTCTCATCCATGGAAGCCATGTATGCAGTGTAAGTCGATGTCATAGAAGAGCGCTTTTTCTTTCCCTTGGGCATTTGTTGGGATGAGCCAAGTGCTATGGGCCTCTTGCCTAGGGCTGGAGACGTCTCTTGTGTCACTGGTGGGACAAACGGTTGAGTGAATCCCTGGAGATCAACATCTTCTTCAGATAACAAGTATGCATCAATTTCTTCATTGTCCCCCACAGAAGCATCAAATGGAGTGGAGGGGGTATGGTCCATGTTGCCAGAGACACAATGTTGCCCTGTAGCGCATATGCTATTGTAGACGGAATCCCATAATTCAACCAAGTCCATATCGACTGGCTTCCTTCGAAATCTCATGTACTTGTCATTCTCCTACACAACACAACAAAGCACAGATGAAAACTTTGTTCAAAACAAGGGAGAAAATCATTCATATATGATAACCTACCCAAGAATTACGTATTAACTTACCTTAATTTTTTTGTCCCACCACTCATTCGATGACTCGATTGTACGTGAACTCTCATTCCATCCACAACCGGTCTCATTGTGTCGTAAGTCCATATATGCCCTTCATAAACTCTTCATGTAGTCGAACTTGTTTTTGCAATCTTTTGGTTTGACTACTTTCCCACTACTTGTCATGAATTTTTCAGCAATTTCAGCCCAATTGAAGTGGGTGTCAATTCCGTTCCTCTTATGGTACTCTCGGCATATAACAAGCAAATTCTTTTGATCAGAATCACTCCAATGACACTTCTTGTCCTTTTTTGGCACCTCAGCCATTGTCCCTACCTTATAGTATTGTTTGAATTTGCATAAATTTTTAGTTACCAACATACAAACTCATTCAAAATATAACCTCAAGTCTTAACTAATGACATACAATTCAAATTCCTACCATTAAAATTCATGCAAGTAACATTCATACAAAGACCATACATATCAAATTGTTGACCATTTGAGCATTCATACAAAGACCGTTAAAATTTTGAAATATTCTCCATATACTAATCTCTACATATATTGAAACATTAACACAATATGGCCTTCCTAGGCTCCAAACTTCTAGTTCGTGAACTACACATATATAGCCTTTGGCTCGTGTGCACTGTATATGCCTATTCTCTAGGAATGTGAAATGTTAAAAAACATATCCCCCATTTTATTGATTTTGTTGCCTTGCGAAAATTTCAGCCAATATCCCTGGATTGACGAGCTGCAACTCCACCAATTTCACGGCAACCAATTTTAACAGTTCAACAAGCAATTTTGACAAGGAGGCTATGTTATGCAGATTACCCCTGAGGAGTCATGGCTATCTCTTACAAATTGCCAAAAAAATATGTGAAATCTAGGGAAAGAATCAAACACCTGCACCTGGATCTTGTGCGACCTTCTGCTGAGCGTGGGTGGCGAACGAAGGCTCGCGCCTGCTGTTCCTGTCTTGCTGCGTGCCGCCGTCGTAGTTTGGTGCGTGGGATCGGAGCTCGACGTCGGCCGTTCCTTCACTTTGGGCGAGCACCAGAAGAATCGTGCCTCAGATCTATTGGCTTTAGCTCTCCTCAGATCTGGGCAATGCCATCTATGGGCAAAGAACACGTGCTAAGACCATGTATGTAGGGCTTTGTGATTTTCTACATTCACAAGGGTATTTTTGCCTTTCTATGGCATTAATGAGGCCCAAATTGGTAATTGTATGAGACCCCTAAAAAAATCAGCTTCACCTATCCGAACACTACATAGGCAGATTCAGCTCGTTTATCCAGCACCAGCTCCACCCCAAAATCCAGCTACTTTTCAGTTTCAGCTAATAAATCCAGCTCAGATTCCAACTTCAGCTACTGCATCCGAATAGAGCCTAAGACAACATGTTAGAATGAGAGCTATTCAAGTTAAGTAAATGTGATTCATCATATGGTTTTTTTTTCTAGGGTTAAATTAGTTAGTACTTACTACTTATTAATAATATTGTTGATTTTCTTATCTTTTATGCAATGGAGAATGTTTCATTTATTGAACACGAAATAGGATTGAACTTATATGAACTTAATTAATAATAGTAAATTTGAAATTTTAATAAAATATTACTTGAAACATAGAAATTGAACAAGATAGAAGTAATACAAATATGTTAAGTACGTTGAAAATGTAACTTAACTTCATGTTTAATTTTTGAATTTCATATAGTTTAAATTAAAATAATGGTTTAGGAAAATTATTGTCAATTATATTTTAAAATATCAGTTAATACATTTTTTTAGTTTTAAAACAATGTTTAGACCTATTTATATTATTATTTAAATTTATTTTAATAGTGATTGAAAAATAAAAACTATATGACCCGCCCAATAACCTGCCATGACCTGGACCGACTTAACTAGTAACCCGATTGACCCAAACTCGTTTTGAAACCGAACCCAAAATGATTGAACCCGAACCCGACCGACCTGACTCGATCGACAAATCTAGTTAGAATACAACTCTAATTTATAAAAAAAATTAAGATAAATTTAAAACATGTGCCCCATAATTATATTAGTATAAATATATTATAAAATTAACATTTATCTAGTGGACTTTATGTCATATTATTTTTATTGGTTGAATAATAGTAAAATAATATATAAAATTAATATTCTAATAATAGTAAATGAACTTTGTACATATATTTTTATATATTTTCACAAATTTAAATTCCTATAGGTGACAAGTTTTTATTAAATAATTTACTTTATAGCACGAAATTTTTATTAATTTCTTAAAAATGGTCAAAATTACTACAAAAAATCTACATGAAAAATTTTCATTATGTAATATATTTATTTTAATATAAATATTGTAATATTTTTGATTTTAAATTAAAATTTTTTAATTATACAACATAAAATCTATTTAATAAATATATATTATAATATTATAATATAATTTATTTTTAAATTTATTTTAATGTCTATTGAATTATAATTGTGTTTTAATTTAATTAAATATAAAAATATTTTTTCATTAGAAAATATGAGTTTTAATAAACTAAGGAAAATTCACAAATAAGGGCATGAATTGAACTTTTGCAAGAGTTTGGGATACCACTCGAAATAAGTTTTTTTTAAGGATACTTTCCGAAAAAGTGAAAAAATTGAGGGTACCAACCGAATTTTTTTTCCTAAAAGTTAATCAATATATATCTTCTAAACCTGAACCACTTTTGGGCAGATTCGTCATTATAAATTTATATCTCTGCGAACCTATTTTTAATAATAATTTTTTAATAAATTATATATTATGCAATTCTATTACCTTATGGAATTTCCAATTTTATCACTCACCTTACTTAATAATTTTCTTATTAATTTTATATGAGATTGGATAAATTTTTAACTCTATCCATTATTTTTATCTTTGTTCATGTTCATTATATTATAATATTTAATTATCTTATATCCATATAGTATAAATAAAATATACTATATAAGAATTTATATATTTTTTCAATTTACTATGAGATTGGATAACTTTTTATCTCTACCATTCTTTTTATCTTTGTTCATGTTCATTATATTGTAATATTTAATTATCCTCTATGCATATAATATAGATAAAATATACTACATAATTGATCGTACGATTATTTTTTTCACGATTACGGTTTGTACGTACAATATCTATAGAAATTATACTATATGGATAACGAAATTTGCAAAAAGTATAGTTGAAATTGATGAATTTTACGATTACGATTTGTCGTACGGATATTAACTTTATCTTGAATTTTTTTTCATTATATTCTAATATTTTATTATCAATTTGGTATAATTATCAATTTGAAAATTTGTACGAGTTTTCATTATTTTAATCTTTGCACATGTTTGTTATATTGTAAATGATAGTTTTTTGTAGATAAGATTGGTATAATATTTTTAGAAATATCCTTACATATATCAATTTAATAAAAATTTAACAAACACAAAGAAATAATACAATAATTCTATCCATATGTATGACAAATAAAAATACTAATTTAATATATTAGAGTAAAATAGATAAAAAAAATTATCCATAAATATGATAAATATAAAATCCCAGTCAACCTATTTTTAATAATAATTTTTAATTACTTATATATTATATAATTTAATCACCATATGGAATTTCGAAATTTATACACTCACCTTACTTAGTAATTTTTTTTATCAATTTACTATGAGATTTGATAAATTTTTAACTCTACCCACTATTCTTTGTTCATTTTTATAATATTATAATATTTAATTATCTTATATCCATTATCCATATAGTATAAATAAAATATACTATATAAGAATTTATATTTTTTTTCAATTTACTATGAGATTGGGTAACTTTTTCTCTCTACTATTAATTTTTATCTTTGTTCATGTTCATTATATTGTAATATTTAATCATCTTCTATCCATATAATATAGATAAAATATACTACATAATTGATTGTATGGTTAATTTTTTCACGATTATGATTTGTACGTACAATATTTATAAAAATTATATTATATGGATAACGAGATTTGCAAAAAGTATAGTTAAAATTGATCAATTTTAACGATTACGATTTGTCGTAAGGATATTAACTTTATCTTTTTTTTCCATTATATTCTAATATTTAATTATCAATTTAGTATGATTATCAATTTGAAAATTTGGAACGAGTTTTCATTATTTTTATCTTTGCACATGTTTATTATACAGTAAATGATAGTTTTGTGTAGATAAGATAGGTATAATTTTTTAGAAATATCCTTACATATATCAACATATATCAATTTAATCAAAATTTAACAAATACAAAGAAATAATACAATAATTCTATCCAAATGTATGACACGTAACAAATACTAATTTAATATATTATAGTAAAATAGATATGTTTTTTTATCCATAAATATGACAAATATAAAATAGTAATATCATATCCCAACTATCCTTTTTTACTTCAAAATCACATAATAAATTAATTTTATCATCTCTAAATGAAATAGATAACTTTTATATCTATAAGTATAAAATATGGACGATATTTTAATTCATGGATTTTCAATATTAAATTTTCAGATTCTTTTATATTAAAATTTTATTTAAAATTATACTAATGTTTTTAATTAATATGAACCATATTTTAATCGTGTATTTTTATATTAATTTCGAATTGTTATATTAATTTTTTTGTTTATAAGTATGTCAATGTTTTTAATGAATATTGACCATATTTTTCATATTAGTTTTAAATTTTTCAATATTAATTTTCTATGCTTAAGAATGATAACTTTTTAAATTTTCATCCATAAATATGTCGGATTTTATATATTAATGTTCTATCTATAAATATGATAGTTAAACACAATATTGTCATTAAATTTTAATTTCAAGTAACATAGTTTTAGTTACGAAATTGTTTATATTAATATTGAATCCATAACTATGCCCACACTTTTTTAATTAATATGGAACATGTTTTTAATTCTAGAATTTATATTAACTTTTAGATTTTCGTAGATTAATTTTTCATTCACAAAAATGACAACTTTTAAATTTTCTATCCATAAGCATGATGATTTTTATACCATTTTTATATTAATAAGTATGACAATTTTTGAAGTAATATCGGTATACATAACATATATACTAATTTTCTATTCATAAGTATGTTGATTTTTTATATTACGAATCCCTTAATAAATAAATAAAAATTTATTGATCCCTTAATGTTAAAACAGTTAATCGGGTCAGTTCTGGTTCGATTGAGTACAAGTTCATATCATTAAAATTTACGGGTTGATTGAGTCAATTCATTGAGGTTTTTGTTCAAATTCGCGTCAACCTAATGAGTTAAGAACGTCAACTTTTGTATGATTATTACATAAAACATTACAAATAACATTTTTAAGAATAAGATAATATTTGTATTCATTTTAATAATAAAAGATATTATTATAATTAACTTAAATGTTTATAATATTATTTTATTATATAAATTATAATACATATATTATATTTAAATAATATATTACAATTTTTATTTAAAAAGTTTGCGTAGTTGTGTTGTGGACTCCTCCTGGTCTTGGATTCGCACTTGTTCATCTCCCAACCCCACTCCCGCAGTCCACTGTTTTTGCAATGGAGAAATTAACCCTGGCTTCAGCCAAACCAGTGTTGGGATTGGGCTACCCATGGTCTGCAACTCGATCCTTACTTCCTCTCCCTTTCAGAAGGCATTCCACGTTTCCCAACTCCAGAGCCACCGTGCGTGCCGCCTCCTCCTCCACCCGCCGTGTCTCCATCGATGCGAAGGAGAAGCTCCGCGCCGAGATTTTCGCCAGCGTTTCCTCCGCCAGTGGCGCTGGCCGGGAGACCTCGTCCGTTGGCGTTAATCCCAATCTTGCCGTCCCACCGTCCTCCTCCAATTTGTAGGTTTCTCCATTGGATTTCCCCTTTTCGTTTTCAAGTTTATGGTTTCGTCACCTGATTCGGTGCAATTGTGTGGTTTTAGTGGTTCCCCGTTGTTCTGGATTGGAGTTGGTGTTGGTCTATCTGCCCTTTTCTCATGGCTGGCTTCGTATCTAAAGGTACGGTTATAATGAATTGATAAGCTTTCTGGAAAGTTGTCAATGTGTACGTGTAACTTGAAAAGGTAGAATTCTGTCAAAAACCTTACTTTCATTGAAGGAGCACTGCCAATTATAGCCTAAATTGACGAGGACTTAGGCATTTCTCTGGCAGTGCGTAATTTACCTTGTTGGTCATTTATCTAAATAAGCACACTTCATTTCGAATATAGATCTTTTTTTTCAAATCCAAAATATGTGTTTGTTGCAGAGATATGCAATGCAACAAGCTATGAAGACTATGATGGGACAAATGGCACCACAAAATAGTCAATTTGGTGCTTCTAATTTCTCAACAGGATCACCTTTCTCTTACCCACCACCATCAGCCACTGGATCAGCTACCTCACCTGGACTACCTTTTCCTTTCCCAACACCTCCTGCAACTGGACCATTTGTATCACCTGTGACTGCTACGCCTACTACTTCGGCATCAGCTACAGTAGATGTTTCGGCAACTAACATTGAAGCAACACCAACCACAAATGTGAAGATTGATGAGGAAGTGAAACCTGAGCCCAAAAGAATCGGTACTTTCTTCCCTGTCATTCTGATGCTTTCCTTTGTGTTTTTCTGACGCAAATTAATGAAAAACATGAAATGCTCATAAATTGTTTGAAAAAGACTTATATGGAAACCCTGGCTCCACATTGCTTTTGTTTGATTCTTAATTTCACTGTATGGAATAATATCTACGCCTCCATACAGCTTATCAGTTTTCCTTATCATCAATTATTTGATCTGTAAATCGTAAAAAATTTACATATGAACTGCGTTTGATAGTCGTAGTTCTGATAACTCGTAACTGCTCTTGAATAACCTCCTCGATCACAGTTGCTGTATATTCTTGATTTTCAAAGCTTGATTTTGACCGTGTTTTCCTTGTTACAGCTTTTGAAGATGTCTCCCCTGAAGAAGCCCTGCCAAAGAGTCCTTTTGAAAAATATGAAGACTCTTCTACAACAACGTCCAAAGATGTTAAATTTGCTGAGGTGGTAAGTAGAAAGGATTAAGAGCTAGACTTAGATGGATGTATGTGGTTGATGTATTGTATCAAACCTTTCTTGTGTAGATAACAGGAAATGGAGCAGCTACTGCAGAGTCCGTAGGGGAAAGCGCTTCAAATGACTCCCAGTCTACAAGTGAGTTACAAAGCATAAAATTTGTAATGCTATTTGAGGATGCGCATCTCTTACACGGATCAATCGATGAGTAGTTTCTTGTGATGATATACTTCATCTTCTCAGTTTAGCTATGCATGGATTATCCTTTGGTTCGCTGACTGGGTTTTGTTTTCTATTTCATTGCTCCCTAGTGAGGAGGAATTGAATGGGAGCTTGGTATCTGTCTATTTCCTTCATAGTCATGTGTCTAGGAAGCTGCAGTTGTTTTCAGATTTTATGATCACCTTTTAAGATATTGTTCTTCACAGCTACTATTGGACAATCTCACCCACCTTTTGTATTTCCATCACTTCAAATGCCTTTTGCTTTAGTTTTTCTTTTTATCTATAATAGATGGCTCCTTCTTTTACTGACAGGCAGTGCTGGTCCTATCATGTCTGTGGAGGCTTTAGAGAAAATGATGGAAGATCCAACTGTGCAGCAGATGGTTTACCCGTAAGTTTGTTTTGTGCATTTTGTTAGACTAGAAGATGAACAGCTCACAATCACACAACTAACACACAAATCTCAGAGATTTCAATAGAATAAATCTGAAAGAACATAGATAAATCTCAAGTGGAGGACAAATCCTCTAAATGAGCCAATCTCAAAGGAAAACACCTCTCCAATGAGCCCAAGGCACTAATGCCCGATTTCTGTCTAACAAATTTTGGATAACCGACACTGAGGCCTAATGCCTTATTTATAGGATATCACTTCCTCAGTCACCACAAGGTGACAGTAGCAAACCCCATCTCACCGCCTAACTAAGTCTTGTTTAAGCATAATCGTTTTCTAACATCTTTCCTCTGTTTTTTTGGATGCCTTTTTTTTTTTTCTTCTTTATTTTCCCAGTCAGTTTTCATTTTTATGGATGTAGCATGAAGAATCTAATATCAGTGCTTGAGGTGAAGTTTCTAATTTCTCATGTATCTTGCAGATATCTTCCAGAGGAGATGAGAAATCCAGCTACTTTCAAATGTCAGTCTATCATACAATTATTTTACTATAAAAAACTTGATAATGCAATTATTGTTGATTTAAGAGTACAAATACGAGGGCTAGAATTTGGCGAGGCCTGCAATGCATCAGCTAAAAGTTTTTATCTTTTTTTGTTGATACTATAGTCTACATGTTGCAGACATTTTTATCATAGCTTGCTTCTAGGGGTAACATGCTTGTGTTACTTCACTGTCAAAGAGTTATACTTAATTAAGCATCATCCACCCAATGCAGGGATATAATGAACAAAAAGAAATTAAAATGAAGAGGTTGGTCTTGGCACAATTTCTGTATCTACTTTTTAGAATTGGCTTTAGAAGAGCAAGTGTTGGAAAACTGTGTTTATCGTTTCACATGATTGGCTTCATGGAAAACTTAAGCCAAATTTAGTAATTGTGACTTCCTTTGAAATATTTGTTTGGGCGATGGCATTTTAGTTGATGCAATGTTGTGTTTTTCATAAGTTTCAGTGAACATGATATGATTCTTATTTATACTTCAGGGATGCTACAAAATCCAGAATACCGGAAGCAGCTGCAGGATATGCTGTGAGTTTTCCTTGTAGCTTGTCTAGTAATTCTGCTTCTGCATGTGATCTAAGTCATAGTAATTAGTTATGTCTCTCTCCTCCCAATCCACTCATGGGTAAATGCAGCAGATAGGTTAATTATTGATTGATACTTTCAGGTGTCCAAGCATTTTAATTGAAACGTTTTGTTTGGTGAAGCTGGAATTTTTAATCATGAATGGTGCCAATTAAGATGGCAAACACAAGGGCAGTTCTTTTGACATAGTTAGGGTGTCAAACAGCAAGATTTGTATACAATCCAATAATTTGGTGAATTATTGACGTAATATATTATCACTTCTTCCCCCTCCCCTCACCCTTCATTGGTGAACAGAAAATTAGGTTTTTTCTTCTTCTGGTGGTACCTTGAGATATCTGAGTGATGCCTGTGTAAGGTGTAAGTGGAGGAGCAGTTTATTGATTACATTATTTGGAGGTTCTTTGATTTGGCAATTACTAGGGAGCCAAGGAGCACCTAAAAGTATAAAAAATGTCTAAAAGAAGTTTAATTGTCTATTCCAGGAAATATAGGAATAACATATTGGCATCATCTGGAGACCTGTGTTTGTATTCTAGATTTTATGGACAGCTTTGTTCATTTGTTTTCGACTTTCTTTGTTTGGATTTCCCCTGTACAATCAGTTTACATCCGTTTCTGTTTTTGATCTTGCCTGTACATTTATGAGTGTATCATTATGCTACTGTTCTCTACAAAAACATCATAACTTCTGTGCAGATGAATCTATTAACCTTTTTTTATTTATACTTTTTACACAGAACTAACATGGGAGGAAGTGCTGGATGGGACAATCGAATGATGGATACTATGAAAAACTTTGATCTTAGCAGTCCTGAGGTCAAGCAGCAGTTTGGTGAGTTTTAGGGTGTTCCTAAGGATGCATTGTTGTAATCTGCAATTTGGGATTGTTTTTAAGAAGCTGTTCTTGATTTCAGCATCTGGCAATTTCTTGTTGACAAATTTTGGTTTCTTACTATTGTTAAAATATATCTCCTTTAGTACTCCACTAAATGTATGGAGTGAGCTCCCCACATAATAGGCAGTACGTAGGCCTTTTGTATCCATAGAAACTCCCCTAGCCGGTTCATCGTATCCCTGGGGACTTCCAATATTTTTTGCTGTTCAGTATATATGTTACTAACCGACATATTCATATGATTTTCTGATATAACCGTCTATTGAGCATGGAGTGAGCCACATATGCTTAGCATGATTGTATATGAAAATTTTAATATGAAGACATTTATATAATTATATGATTAATGATTATAGTTATATTCATTTTTCTTTGCCATTCCACAGATCAAATTGGTCTTACCCCTGAAGAAGTTATTTCAAAAATAATGGCCAACCCTGATGTTGCCATGGCATTCCAGAACCCCAGAGTGCAGGCTGCAATAATGGATGTATGTTCTGGTTCATTTTCTGCATCCTTAAAGTTTGTATTAATTTTTGCAACTTCCTAAACATACAATAAATAAATAACCCAGCCGGTGTCCCTCCTTTCCTCGCTGGTTTGTAATCCATTTTTTTTTTCTTGCAGTGCTCACAGAACCCTTTCAATATTACCAAGTATCAAAATGACAAGGAGGTATGCTCATCAATTGCAATATTACAAAAACTTGTGTTTTCCATTGTTCTTCTCTTATTCTTCCTACTATACAAAATCATTTATAAAAAAAATAAGTATACAATTTGAGCTATGTTTTAATAAACTACATCATTCTTGTTTTCGGTTCCACTGTGAACCCTATTTTCAGGTTATGGACGTGTTTAATAAAATATCAGAACTTTTCCCAGGAGTGTCCGGATCTCCTTGATTCCATGAGTTGGTTTGAATTTCCAGGTTCTCGGCTGGCTTATAACATGGGATCTTTCTGTTATGATCGGCACATGATTATGCATCCAAAGTTGCGATACTCCATACCCGATGAGCTTAGATGTTTAGATTAGATCTTGATTGACATTTTGCAGCTGTTGAAAGAGTTGGGTTCTGCAAAGCAGCTTAAAACCCTTTTGGTTTTATTCCTGGAGATCTTTTTGGATCTTCCCAAGTTTGGTTTTTAGGCACCCTCTTGCAAGGGAACTGCTCCCCCAGTTTTGTTCATAATCTTAATAATATATAGTTCTGATTAGTTTTAAAGCATCAAATTCGAGATGGTATCGGGACAATTTTGTCGTAGTAAATTGATTTTTTTTTTTGGTCGAACGGCCATATAAATTGATTTGCATCACTATCTCCAGCGCTAAAAGAAACACAATCCAACATACTATATAATTCACATAGATTAGAAAATTATATATTTATATATGATAATGAAAGTAGAGAAGTATTGCTAAAAAAAGGAACTCTGAAGGATGCCTCCACAACTACTACAACTATGCAGAGCATTCATCTTCGCAGATACTGGGTGTTTCAATTCATCAATTTGGCTGACTGATACATGAAGTGTTTCAATTGGCAATAATAAACCGATAAAGCTATGTTGCAGTGTGTATATACAAGGGAGAAAATATTCCTGTAGGATAAATATGAAAAAAATAGCAAAATGAAGAGGGTAAGAGGATTCATGTAAATCACTCTCTACTTCTCTTCTATTCCTTTTCAAAATCTACTGAGCCACAGCTTTTCCTGCAGCCAACTTTTGTTCAAGAAGATTGCTGAGTGCTGAATCAATCTGAGCAAATACGTCATCTTTTGAAGCATTTCCATCAACCTGCAAAGGGGAGACCAGACCCTTTTGAATTTTAGTCACATGGTGAAACGGTAAGCTGTACAGATGAAAATGAGGGAAGAAAACATGCCTTGATCGTTATGTCCTCATACATAGAAAGAACTGCCTTGACATTTTGATGATGAGTAGTCAACCGTAGCTTCACCTAAATAAAGCCAAAACGCGGGATATCATGTCAAGGATAGATTCAAAAACAAAGAGGCAACTAAAATAAAAATAGCAAGAATTTTAGATATGTGCCTTCTCTTCAGTATCATCAAAGCGTTGGGTCAATCTTGCGCCAATTTCTTCATTTTCTGGTGGAGAGTACTTCAAATGATATATCTTTCCAGTTACAGGATCTATTCTTCGTCCAACGACTCTCTCAACAAGCAAATCTTCAGAGACCTGCATAAAAAAGCAGCAAGAGTTCATAAACAGAAAGAACATCTAAGAGGCCCATTTGCTGAGAACTTCTGTGGATTGTGATTGTTGTTTCAAATTCACAATGGAATTGAATATTTACATGTCAATTGGTGTGAAAACTGATTCAACTCATTTCAAAAAAGAAAAAGAACAAGAAGTCAGATGGACCATGTAAGGGCTTACTTCTAAGAGAATAAAGAGGTCAGTCTGGAAGCCGAGCTCCTTGAGAGCATTTGCTTGAGATGAGCTCCGTGGGTATCCATCCAAAAGCCAGCCCTTATGTGTTGAATCTGGTTGCGAGAGTCTGTCTGTTACCATCTACAAACACATCCCCATTGACAAGTCAAGGAACACTAGTATAAGAGTCAGGCATCAGCAAGAGAAGTTCTAAATGTACCATGACAACTATTTCATCAGGGACCAGCTGACCCTTCTCCATGTACTCTTTTGCCAGCTTTCCATTTTCACTCCCAGAAGCAATCTCTGCCCTTAGAAGATCTCCAGCAGCGATATGCACAAGACCATACTGCATACATACATCAGATGACCCTATTCAATCTGTATTCTTCAAGAGGCAATCCTGATTAATGAGAAGTTTATGGATTATACTAGAACTTGCACCACAACTATATGATTTTTTAACATACACTCAGTTGTTTGAAAACACGCACGCACGCACACACACACTCGAAAGAAGATGTTTGAAGCTTGCAAGTGTTGATCAATCCACAAACAGCTACTTTCAAAGTGACGAGATTCAGAAGCAAATGTTTGATTTGACATATAAGCAGCTATGACCAAAATTAGCAGATAATCGTACATACCCATCAGTTGATTAGTTAGGAATATAATGTCTATAGCCAATCCATGGGTGATTCATATTTTGGTAATAAACAACACAACAACAACATTGACCCACCTACAACGGAATCTAGGGGGGTCAAGATGGGGGTACCCCTGCCCAAGGGAAGGGGGCCATAGACCCAAGAAAAACTGAAATTCAGCTATGTGACAATAATAATTGAATTTAGTTAGAATACACCAAAATTGATATAGGGACTAAACCCATCTCAAAGGCAGTGTATAAAAGCCAATGAGTATGAGGATGCGCCCCAATATTTTGGTAATAAACAAGAAACCAAAATTTTATGTTTGGGTAGATCAGAGTTTTTACATTCATCAACGTGAACGAGCAACCAGAAAATATCAACATCAATTGTGATTATTCCCACATTTCAATTTGCTAATCGGCAAGCATACTCCTTTACTGAAATCCTGAAATATACGAAAGCTCTTGCTCCACAAGAAAAACACAAGTAGACTAGCAACAAGAAGGCACATACTTTCTTAGTTATGAGCTCGCACTGAGTTCCTTTGCCAGAAGCAGGAGCACCTGAAATCATAACCTTTAATGGAGCTTGCTTTTCTACAGATGCCACAACCTGATCACCAATGACATCAGAAACCAAAACAATGAATACTGCAAAAGGAGCTTTTTATTGCAACATAATCAATATACCACATTTCACTTCTGCTGCAGACTACATATAATAGTCTCAACCAAAAACAAACATCATCTTTGGTTGAGACACTCAAGATATTGTAGGAACCCTTGAGAAATTAATCTTTTGTTACACTAACTGCAACAACAGCCAGGCATCTTCCATTAAACAGAACATTTCCAATTAATCCTCCAATTTTAATTACTTTCGATCAATAAGTAAGCTTATAACTTTTATAAGGGATTTCCCTCAAAACTTAATTCCCAAATAACAAACCCCCTCATTTGTTCTTACCACGGTGATAAGCAAGCTCCACAGGTATTCCCCAAATTTGGATGTTTCAGCCAAAATTAGGTTAAACCCAATACAGATATATGATTCGTGTAATACCGATGAATGGAAATTTAAATTAGATCAAATGATAAGTTTACAGAGCCTGCCGCTTCTAAGCAGCCAAATTAGTCCCCCAAATTGAGAAGAACACATAAACCTAAGAGGAAACAGTAACACAAGACGCCTAAAAAAGAGAAAGACAAGGGAATGGAAGTCGAACCGAGAAAGTGGAGGAATTCCGGCACAGGGGTTTGCGAGACAGGCGCCGAAATAGAGAATGATCGGAATGGAGAGAGAAATAGGGACAAGAAACGAGGGAGGAAGCAGATGATTTAAGAGAAACATATCTAGTAGGAGGGGAAGGGGAGTGATAGGAGGAGTTGTCACAAGTTGAGTTTCCTAAAATGGGGAACTTAAGCGCCCAGGAAGCAGCCATTGCCATCTTGCAGTGTCTCTGCTCACTCCTAGGGAATCAATGGAGAAGAACGAGAGAGAGGAAAGCGGCTGGGAGTGTGTGGCAGCTCGCATGAACAGAGATGTCGAGGGTCCAGCAGGCTACATTCCTTTCTCTTGGTTACAATTTTTTGATAGCTTAAAATTATATTTAATTTCAAATTAAATCAACTATATAAGTATATATTAAAATTATATTTTTCAAAGTTATCAAAATTATTTTACTCTTTCGCATATTTAAAAAAATAATTTTATTCCTATTATTTCAACCTTTTTATATTATTTTTTTATCTATTTAAATCTATCATTAACATCAAATCAAATTTTATTTAGTATATTTTAATTTTTTAAAAAATATATATATATATATATTTTAACAGGATGTTCATCGAGTAAAGTGCCTCCTGGACGATCACTACATTATCAATAATTTGTCGACACGGTACAAAACTAGTTTGAGCAGGAGACAATCCGAGGCATGATCAGTTTAAGCCGCCGCACTATCATTTTGGTCGCCACTTTGAAGGCAACATTAAGTAGAGAATCGGGCGGAAGTGAGCAGCACGAGTTGGAGCATCAATGTTTGTTATATGTGTCATCAAAGCATCTCCAAAGCCTAAGCAGCCCTTGTTAAGCAAATCTAAAACCGAATTTTTCAAATGATGGCCCACACAATCCCATCTTTTCAAGTAGAAGTGCAATGGATACCCAAGTCCTTGTTCAAGTCCGCAATATCCTCCTCTATTGAATCAAAAACCTATTCCAACTCAAGTTTAAGATTAATATGAAAAGTGGTTTGGGCGATGCATGATGCATTTCCGGAGACCCTCCAGACGAGCCCAAAGCCACCTTTTCTTTTGGAAAATAATACAAAAAACCGACCTATTCCAACCACGCAACTCATCTGCGAATCTGTTGAGTGAATGCATCAAAGGCGCATCTTTCCGCCAAGTATTCTCCATAAATTCATGGAAGTTGTCATGGGTCAACCATGCTGACTGAAATCGGAATGGTCTATCACCATGAGTTTGAACCTGAGGGATGTCAGTATTAATGAGGGGTGATCCGAATGAGGAGCCGAAAGATGTTATGCGCCTCCGAAAACCTTAATCTCCACTCCTCGAAACAATGGGCTAGAGAACCCAAGATCAATAAAACTTAAGTCATCTAGCCACTGACTGAACTGAAGGGTGGCCTCATTGGAACCCTCTAAAGAATAAGTTCTCTCCTGGGTTGTTATAGTGGCATTAAAGTCTCCCGCTAGTAACCATGGCAAGTTGTTAGCCGCAGAGAATTCTTCAAAAGGAATCCCATAAATATGTCTATCTTCAGCAATAGGAGACGCATAAACAGTAGTCAGAATCCACGACTCCTCTTTTGATTACCTCAATCTTTATATGTTGTGGATAGAGAAGAACCGGGCTAACCAAGACTTCATCAGTTTTCCAAAGGATCCACAAACCACCCGCAAAGCCTTACGATTCCACTCTTAGCAAACCATCATAACCGATTCTATTGCAAACCTCATCAGCACTTACCCCGCTAATTCGGGGTTCCACCAACGCAAGCACTGGAGGACGATGAAGTCAGATAATTACCTTCTACCTGAGAAAGTCATCAAAACTTTATTTTGCTAATAAAGTCATCAAAACTTTATTTTGCTCTCAAGGATTTGAACTAAATCAGCGCCTGAGGTTTAGCTTGATTGTTTACAGTATTTCTGCACCTGATTTTACTATCTGACATTCAATGTAACACAAGATACATATATATACCTCTCTACATGATATACATCAATTACCATCTACCTAAGAAGCAAATACTCTACAAACATAAAACCACCACCACCACCTTCACAAGCTGATGGCCCTTCTCTTATGCAACACTTTAATTGCTCTCACTGAAATCCGCATCTATCACTTCCCCGTCATCACCATCAGAGGAAGATGATTTCCCTGCAGGCGACCCGGGTGTGGGCCCACCATCAGCTGCTGCTGCTCCAGGCTGGCCATATATAGACTGTCCAAGCTGCATTACTTCCTGGTTCAACGCCGCCATTGCATCCTTGATTGTCTGAGTCACACCCCCAGAAATGGCATCCTTGAGCTCCTTGAGCTTGGCCTCAACCTTATCCTTCACTGCAGCAGGGGCCTTGTCTCCCAACTCTTTAAGCTGCTTCTCAGTCTGGTACACCACTGAGTCCGCCTGATTCTTTGTGTCAATTGCGTCCCTCTTCTCCTTATCCTCCTTTGCAAACTTCTCAGCTTCTTTCACCATCTTATCAACCTAGTACAAAGTAACAACATTTATTGGCATCTCTTATACATCATCATCATAGACCCAGTGCAGTTCCGCTTGAGCGGAATCTGGGGGGTCAAGATGGAGGCACCCCTGGCTTAACGCAGAGGGGGTGCGCCCGGAAAGACCCAAGGAAAACTAAAATTCATCTACATGACAATAATAACTGAATCTAGTTAGAATGCACCAAAATTGATATGGGGGTTATATCCATCTCAAAGGCATTGTATAAAAGCCAATGAGCATGAGGACACGCCCCATTGGCATCTCCTATACATAATCCTTGAAATCAAGAATAGTCTCCAGTTTTTAGTTTTGAAGTATTTTTTTTTAATTATCTTATAATTATCGAGATAATTGTATCAAGATATTTTACTATCTCTCTGTAATCGCCTTGAGTCTCAAACATGCCAATTAAAATTTGAAAAAAAAACAGATAAAGGAGTTTCCAAAATGCTGTCTCAGAGCTGAACCAAACAAAGATGCAAAAGATGGTTACCTCGTCTTTGGGCAAAGTGCTAGCACCAGTGATGGTAATGTCCTGTTTCTTTCCAGTTCCCTTGTCAATGGCAGTAACCGAGAGGATACCATTAGCATCAATATCGAATTTCACTTCAATTTGTGGTACTCCACGTGGGGCAGGAGGGATCCCGTCAAGACGGAAACTTCCAATAGATTTGTTGTCCCTCACAAATTCCCGTTCACCCTGAAGGACATTAATTTCCACACTAGTTTGGCCATCTGCTGCTGTGGAGAACACCTCTGACTTGGAAGTTGGCAATGTGGTGTTTCTTGGGATGATCTTTGTCATAACACCGCCTAGCGTTTCAAGACCCAGAGACAACGGCGTCACATCTAGTAGGACTATATCACTAACATCTCCAGCCAAGACTCCAGCCTGTTGCAAGAGAAAAAAAATGTATCAAACATATGCACATAGAATTTGTCAGGATATTAATATCTTGTATAATTATCCCATGAATATTCCTACCATGACTCATTTGTAAATCTCCTTATTATATATGGAGTATATGATATTGTTCTCAACGGAGTTTACCCATTCTTGGGTCAATCTTATATATATAACAAAACAACATATTCAAACAGCAAACTCATAGACATACCTGAACAGCTGCCCCAAGAGCTACCACTTCATCAGGATTGACAGTGCAATTAGGGTCTTTTCCAGTCATCTTCTTCACAAGGTCCTGCACTGCTGGTATCCTGGTTGAGCCTCCCACAAGAATTACTTCATCAATATCTTTGAAAGATAGCTTTGCATCCTTCAAAGCAGTTTCAACTGGTGTCTTCAACCTGAAAGAATATAAAAGTCAATGATAGAGGACAAGGAGTGGAGCACGTAATAATATGAGTTTCCATATAAACTACGCCTTGTACCTGTCAAGCAAGTCTGAGCACAACTCTTCAAATTTGGCTCGTGTGAGAGTAGTATCAATGTGCTTGGGTCCATCAGGAGTCGCGGTTATAAAAGGCAGACTACAAAATAGTATGGTGTTATGCTAGTAAACATGGAGGAAACAAAAATTCCCTTCAAATATTGAATGGAAAAAACAAGCCAAGAGCTTACCTGATACTAGTTTGAGTCAGAGTTGAGAGCTCAATCTTTGCTTTTTCAGCAGTTTCGGTTAGTCGCTGAAGAGCTTGTTTGTCTTTCAAAAGATCTATGCCTTCATCCCGTTTAAAAGTCTCCGCGAGCCAGTCTACAATTCTCTGCATCAATAATGGGTCGTGCACAAGGGTCATTCAGAGTAAGTTCAGCATAGAGAAAAGGAACCTTTAAGCTCATTGTTGTTGAAGTAAAACAACATCAGACCTTATCAAAGTCATCACCACCAAGATGAGTGTCACCAGAGGTGGAAAGCACCTCAAAAACTCCATCACCTACTTCAAGAACTGCATAGCAAGAGTAGGGAGTAACAAGGTAAGTATTTCAGGAATCAAAACATGACAAATCAAAGTTAAACATTCAGTGTTTTAGCCGGCCCAACAGAAATTCAAGAACAGAACGACAAGCAATCACTTCTTTGTTTATGATTTCATTAAGGAATGTAAATCCATGAAGGAAATTTAGTAGCTCTGGAGTGAGGATGCTACCTGACACATCAAATGTACCACCTCCAAGGTCAAACACAAGGATTGTTTCGTTGTTTTTCTTCTCAAACCCATAGGCTAAGGAGGCAGCAGTAGGTTCATTAATGATCCTGAGAACATCTAGACCTGCGATTCGACCTGCATCTTTTGTTGCTGTCCTTTGAGAATCATTGAAGTATGCCGGCACAGTGATCACAGCTTGGTTGACCGTGTCATTCAAGAATTTAGATGCATCATCAACAAGCTTTCTCAGAACCTGAAAAGACGACATGTAAATGATTTTAACATTTTTTCATTGATGTCTCTCATAATTAAAGAAGCTAAGTTATCTGAAACTCTTTAAAACAATCACCAAAAGAATACACTGCTGATATTATATTTTATTAATAACCAAATCACTAAATCAGCTTTAAAATTCTACTTTCAACATGATCATGTTCCTAACAAATGAAGAATTCTTGTGCAGTCACTTCCACCAATTTAACAAGGAGGTAGTGAGCAGGGATATCAAATAAGCATTGCCCAAGGCTACAATCACTCACGTTTCAAGGCCATAAGCTGATGATATTGCGTGATGGAAGTGTAACATAAAGAGGTAGTGAGCAAATTTCTCAGCTTTATTTAAAATTCTAACCGTTTTGGGGGAAGGAAGAGGTTATTTGTAGAATTTTAAGCTATATATGAACAAATCATTATCTTGGATCTTTGAGACAGCAAACTGTACGTAATTCCACCTTTCTAAATCACTTATTTCGATTTACTACTAATTATGCATTCTTATGTTTGAATATTCAGCATACCTTTAATTTTTGAGCTCCCTCTTCTGATTACTAATGGGGATTTGATCTAAGTGATCTCAACACTAATTATTTGCTTACTAGCTGAACTCATTTGTTGGGTATTGAATAGTGGTAGAGAAGCCCATTTTGGTATCTGCCACAGGAAACAACTTAAACTGTCCTAGCTCTTGTATGCTAGTTCAACTGCCTTGCGGGAAGAAAAAAAAAGAAGTTCCACAAAATTGAAGAGACCCTATTCCAAACCAGTAAGCAAGAAACCCCAAAATTGGCATTAAGAAGGGTTTACCTGAGCAGAGATCTCCTCGGCAGCGAACTGCTTTCCGATGGCAGGGCAATCGAGCTTGACATTGCCGTTCTCATCCCTCGCTACTTTGTAAGAAACTTGCTTAGACTCCTCGTCCACCTCCGACATCTTCCTCCCGATGAACCTCTTAACGGAGAAGAAGGTGTTCTCGGGATTAACCACCGCCTGCCTCTTAGCGATCTGCCCCACCAATCGGTCCCCGTTCTTGGTATAAGCCACCACCGACGGCGTCGTCCTCTGCCCCTCGGCATTGGTGATGATCGTCGGCTTCCCTCCCTCCATCGCCGCTACGGCCGAGTTAGTCGTCCCGAGGTCGATCCCGACCACCTTCTCACACACCACCCTCACGGGCCCCGGCGCCGAGCATCCCCGCCGGCGGGAGCCGCCGATTTTCCCGGACGTCAACGAAGCGTAGCGATCGCCCAATCTCCGGCCCAGGAAGACGGTGTGTGGGCGAAACTTGTTGGTGGAGTTGGCAGTAACTGAAGGGAAAGGTGCGTTGAGGAAGTAGGCTTGAGACATTGAAGTCGCCATGATCGTAAATCTGTAGGAATGTGTGAGGTTTAACTGGTTTTGAGAGTGAGAGAGGAGAGTTATTAAAGGGAGTGAAATTGGAGGGAGGATTCCAGAAGAGTCTAGGTTTGGACACCATTAGATATTTAGATTACAGGGACTTGTCCAGGAGGTTCCGGGACTGTTGAGAAGAGACAGAGGACAAATTAGACTATTAGAGAATAGAGAGGGAGAAACAGCTAGAAACGAACCTTTTAAATACGTTTCTTTGTTGGGCCTGGACATGGTCCGTTTTTGCTCAAACACAAACAGCTTGTCGTTACTTGTGCCATAGTTAGCCCATTTCAATTTTTTTTTTCTATCGAGAAGTTTGGATACCATTAGTGTGTTTGGATTACCAAAATTTATGCATTATAATGCATTTTATTTAAACTAATTCAATTTAATATATTAAATTCTTAATACTTGTTTGGGTTGTTTAAAAAATTTGGAAAATGACAAAACATTCATACTTAATGGAAGTTTCTAGTAGCCTCTTCTTTTCCCCCACAACAAATAAATCAAATATCAAACATTAAAACATGAAAAAAAATTAATTAAAATCCGACCAAACACACCATAACATAAAATAAACTATAATGCAAAATTAGTTTATAAATACATGCATCCAAACACACCCTATCTTTGAAGACTTAACAGTTTAACTACATGCTCGAACGCAGCCCATTTCAATTATGTTGACTCGCATGTGCAGGGTGGTTACGTTAGGTTACTGGTTTTGAACTAGGGAACTTTATGGAATGATGGCTTGGTGACACACAAGCTATATTAATACTATAGAAATAAAAACCCTAAAAAGTATTAAACCCAATGAAAATATAAATAATTCTAAATAAGTACATCGAAAAGTGGTAAATATAGGAAAATATTTTTCTACCATATGTCCTTAGAACATAGGTTAAGATCCCTAAAATAGAAATAGATTTGTGATTTGTATTATTTAAAATTTATGAATTTTCTTTGACGGGTTCATTAGTTTCCAAATAGGATTTTAGTTTTGTTTTGGACAAAAAATTGATAATCAAACTTCTGTCCTAGATTGGGGCAACGATCGAATCAATTCAAAAGAAATCAATGAAATAAAAGATCGGGTTGATTGAACAGTCGGTTACAGGAGTTTTCCTTGATAGTTTGTGTTGGTTTTTCTAGCGTACATGAGAATGAATCTTAAAATCAGCTTCCGCCCTATTAAACAAGCCGTTTTTCTTAGTCCCCCCATGATCTCCATGCTGTTAGGACGCATCTCCAACCGTTTATCCACCACCCACGTTTGTTGGAATGAATAACCGCCACGAACGGTCGAGTCCTGGATACGCATCCCTCTCTTGTGACCGTAGCTTTCTTTCTTCATTTTGGTGATCGCTAACTTCTTTTTGCTCTATAAGATTTATGTCTTCACTTTCTCCCACGATTCCTCACTCGTTCTTGGGCTAATACTGTCAAATGGGCTGACTTAGTTTTGGGCCTAACAATACCCCCAAATCTTGATCCAAATCCTTAGGCGGGATTTTGATTAGATTTGTCGCATGATATACAATTGATGCGCGACACGTGGTTTCGCCCCATCCGTCCGATCATCCTTGGGGAGACGAGAAGTCATGTCAATCAGGCTTTAATTTCTCGGATGTAGATCTCTCGAAGATACGCGGTAACTAATTCTTACCTCCCTTCTCTTCGTCTTCTCCTTTCATGTTTCTCCTTCTCGAATTCCCCCTCGTTTTTTCACCATGGTTAGGGCTAGGGTTGCAGACATGGGTTTCGAGTCTTCACACTCCCTTGAACCTCACGATTGTCGTCCCTGCTCCATGACCGTCGAGGAAGTGGAGAACATCATAAAGAATCACGGCTTTCCCTCTGACACTAATTTTTATTGCCCTGTCCATGAGACTGTCGACTGGGTGAAGGAAGGATGGGTTTGCTTCCTGGAATATCCATTTACCCTAGGGGCTCTATTCCCTTTCTCCATGCTAATTTTAAACTTTCTGTTGGCCCTCAGGGCGTCTCCGGCACTTGATGTCTACTACGTGGAAAATCTTGCACCAGATCAACGAGATATGCGTGGAGGAGAAGATGGAGTTTACCGTATCTGACTTGCTATTTGCGTATCGGGTGTGCTCACTGAGAGTTGGCCATTTTACTCTTCATGCTAAGGATGCTGAGAATCCGCTGATCCTAAAATCCAAGGTAAACAACAAAGATTGGGCGACTCGTTTCTTTTTTGTGGAAAGGTCGACTTTGGGCCCGATGTTTCAAGCGGCTTTCTCCGATAACTGGAGCTCTAAAGGTAAACGTTTTTCTCTCTACTTGCGCCTGGTTTTGACGATGTTTGTTTTTCTCCTTATGACCTTAGTCTCCTGATGACATTTACACGCAGTCCCATCGGGTTTGGACGCCCATATTCGTGAGTCTGAGGCTTGTAGAAAGATTTTCGCCTTGTCGGAGGGGAGGAGGACCTATCGGAAGTCTGCTGAGTTGATGCTCGAAGGTGAATCAAGCAACAGGACGTCGGCTCCCTCCGAGGATCAGTCGGATGAGGATGATGACGCAAAGTCGGGGGACTTTGAAAAGACGGTTGAAGATGAGATTCCTGTGCCCGTGGCTGTCAATAAGGCAACGATTAAGCCCTTGGCGAAACCCACTAGTATATGATCTTGTTGCCCTTCCTTTACTTACATCTGCTTCTTCGTGTTGTGACTTTTTCTTTCTCTTATCCTTTGAGAAGCTTCTTCTTCTTTGGGGCGAAGTTTTTCCGCTGCAGCTATGATCCAGCGCAAGCTGTGATCTAGCGACAAGAAACCCCCATTGGATCCGAGAGTGAAAATTGAGGCTGCTGCTAAGGTAACCCCAGTCAAACGGTCGTCACCAGATGTCGCTGAGGTTGTCAACTTGGAAGACAAAGTTCCTTTAGATCTGTGGCAGAGGCTCCACGATACTCATGAATCCAAAAAACCTCGTCTGGATGTTCCTACCCCTGCCTTGATTAGAGATGTTGGCCTGATGGTTTGGAAGGTAGATTCCTGTCTTCACACCGTCTCTTTCTCTTTTTTATGCGCATTTCTCACTGCCGGTGCTTTTATTTTTTAGGCCTTGCAAGGTACATTGTGGGTGAAAGACGTCGTAGACAGGGAGGAGAAGAGTTTGAAGGAGCATAAGTCAAGGTGGGACGCCGAGAAGGTTGGACTGGAGAGGCAAGTGGTGGCTGATGTCGAACGTCAAAAGATAGATGCTGAAAAAATCGCAAAGCTGACTGAAGCGGTTAAGCGTCACTCGTGCCAGGCTTCTTCGGATCGATCCAAGATCGCTCAGCTTGAAACCGTGAACAAGAAGATCCTCAAGGAGGTTGCGAAATCGGGGCTTATTTCTGAATGATGTCACGGGTGGAGACGATTAAGCAATTCATGGCGGTCAGCACTCGAGTTGGGATCTGGATGTAGAGATCGCGACCTTCCATGAATGTTATCCTCCTAATAAGCCGACCCCCGACGATGAGATCTTTGCCTCCTTGGGTCTCCTAGAAGAAGAGACGGAGGAGAAGGATCTTGATGTTGAAGAGGATGGTGGTGATTGCAGAGCGGGTGTCGAAGCTGCACTTGAGATTGGAGAGGACTGGACGGCCTTTCGGCGAGTGGAATGGAACAACCGGAGGGTACCACCGACAAGGATGAAGATTAGGACTGTGTGCCCTTGTAATTTCTTTTGTTGTCTCTGGCTTTACTTGAACAAGTCTTTTGCACAATGGTTTTTTCGTTTTGTGATGGATTAGGCCGGGTTTAGGGCCGAAGACAGTTTCTACTCTATTTCGGGAATGGCATCTTGTCGGGATGGGTCTAATTTATTTTTGATGTGTGCATGCGTGGTTCTACTTGCGTATTTTTGCTTGGTTGTGTCCTACCTTTGTGTGCAGGTGTTTCAGGAGGATTGAGTGCTTCCGATTGAAGGCTTTTGGATGAAGACTCTTGCAGAAGTCATTCATTTCTAGTGGCAACTGCGTTTACTGAAGAATATCCTCTAGCGAGTGACGGCTATCGCGTCGATGCGTGCGTTAGGGATGTTCTGTCGCTCGAAGACGTCTTTGGTCTAGGATTAAATACCTCTGCCGTTTAGGATTTTTGACTATACGGGTGTTTACCCAGATGATGTATTCTATCCAATAATGATTTGAATAAAACATGCTTTATGTTCTACGAACTTAAAATTATGTGAAACGAAGCATGGTTGACATCAAATAGATATGCAAACAAGAATCATTCATTTAGCAAAACAAAACACTGCAACATGGTTTTCACAGAATAAGTAGTTCCCACGAAGTCAAGTAGATTGCATACAAACTAGTGAAGGAACAAACTAAGATAAAAACAAACTAGCAATTACGGATAGATGACCTCGAACGTCTTGCGTTTGATGTGCGGGGGCTTCCTGTCGGGACTTCTTAAAAAGATCTGGTTCGAGGAGGGAAGACTTCTTCAGAAGTGATACTTCTTTAGGTGTATTGCGTTCCAGCTTCGTGGGACGGCATCACCATCTTTGGACTCAAGCTGGTACGCACCTTGGCCGACGACTTTGGTTATCTTGTACGACCCTTCCCACGTTGGGGCTAACTTGCCTGACTTTCGAGGGTGTTTTGGAAGACTTTCCGTAATACCCAGTCGTCCACTCGGAAAGTTCAAATCCTGACATTCTGATTGTAGCTCCGGATGACTTGTTGTTGGTGCCTAGCTAGGCGAAGTCGGGCCTGGTCGTGGTGGAGCTCATCCGAGGTATCCAGATCGGCCTATCACTCTAGACGATTCTGTTCTTCAGTCAAGAAACTGGAACGAGCCGTAGGATGAGAATTTCGGCGAGAATAACCGCTTCGCATCCATGCGTCAGAGAGAAGGGAGACTGGTCGGTTGCTACCTTAGGTGTTGTTCGGTCGGCCCATAAGACGTAAGGTAGCTCATCGGCCCAGTTTCCTTTGGCTTTGTCAAGGCACTTCTTCAGATTGTTCAAAATTATCTTATTGCTGGCCTAGGCTTGCCCGTTGGACCGGGGGTAGCGAGGTGTAAAAGTAACCAGGTTAATGTTCTAGTGCTTACAGAAGTCTCTGGTCCTCTGGCTTATGAACTGGGAGCCGTTGTCACATACGATCTCCAACGGCACTTCAAAGCGGCAAAGGATATTTTGATGATGAGGGAAATTGCCTGTTTATCTTTGATTTCTCGGTAGGCTTCGGCTTCGATCCACTTGGAGAGTAATCGGTCATGGAGAGGAAGAATACTCTTTGCCCGGACGAGGGGGGTAACTTCCCGACTATGTCCATTCCCCATCGCATGAACGGCCACAGCGTGAGTGTGGGATAGAGTGGTTCAGGGGGCTCGTGTGTTGTTGGTGCGTGCCTCTGGAAGGCGTCACATTTATGACAGAAGTCTATAGCGTCTTTTCGCATGGTGGGCCAGTACCACCTCTGACGAAGGGCCTTGTTGGATAGACTTCTTCCTCCTGTATGGTTCCCACAATCTCCTTCGTGAAGCTCCTCAAGAAGTTTCTAAACACCTCCCTTGGTTAAGCAGTGTTGAAGTGTGCCTACCGCCGACCGATGGAAGAGCATTCCATTCTCAACTGTGAACCGTGTGGCTCTTACTTTCAGCATCTTGGCTTCTATTTTATCTTTTGGAAGTTTCCCTTCGATCAACCAATCAAGGTATGGCTGGGTCCATGGTTCCCCACTAACCTCGGAGGGAACGAGAGAGTCTTCGTCACGACCCAAATCGTCCAGGGAATGATCTGGATCTGGATCATTCCAGAAGTTCCTAACGTCAACATCGTCACTGCTCATGAAGATGTCCTCGTAAAGCATGGATCCGAGAGGGGTGACGTCTTCGGTCATTTCATGAGACTTATTACCATCATCGGTGTGGGCTCTCTTGATGGCGGAAACCACTATATGAACCATTGGAATCACAAGATATTCATCAGGGTCAATGGCTGAAGCTAAATGGGCGAGAGAATCTGCTCGGGCGTTTTGCTCTCTTGGGATTTGTGTGAAGGATATTTTCTCGAACTAAGGGATTAAATCCTTCACCACTCCTAATTAAGCCGCCATTCTTTCCACTCTAGCTTCGTACAATCCCGGAATCTAATTGATTATTAGCAACGATTCACAATTAACTTCAATCTGATGTATGGCCAAGTCCTTTGCAAGGGTTAAGCCGAAAATTCGAGTCTCGTACTCTACTTCATTGTTTGTGGCTTCGAACGTGCATCTCACAAATTGTGCCACCCTATCCCCCTATGTTGATTTTAGGACTACTCCTAACCCTGTTCCCCTAGCGTTGGATGCGCCGTCTGTGTGAAGAGTCCATTTGACTGAAGACTTTGCTTCTAGCTCAATTCAGCTGATTCCGCCGTTCTTTCTTCCGTAGTAGGACTAAAATCAACCACAAAATCGGCCAATGCTTGGGATTTCATCGCGGTCTGGGGCTCATACTTGATGTCGAATCCTCTTAGGTGAATTGCCCACTTGGCCATTCATCCCGTAAATTCGGGTTTATGCATGATCGTCTTCAAGGGATGTGTGGTTCTTACCACGATCGTGTGTGACTCAAAGTACGGGAGGAGTTTATTGGAGCACATGACCAGTGCGAGCACCAATTTCTCCAGAGAAGAGTAACGAGTCTCAGCTGGTAGGAGGGTTTTACTTACATAGTACACATGTTGCTGCTGTCCATCCTGTTCGCGAACATGCACCCCACTGATAGATTGCTTGGTGACGGCCAAGTACAAGGGTAAGGTCTCCCCCTCTTCCGGTTTTGCTAGGATCAGAGGATCGGAGAAGTATTCTTTCAACTCTTGGAATGCTTCCTCATGTAGGTGAGTCCACTGGAAATACTTGTTCTTTCTAAGCACCTCGTAGAATAGGCGGCATCAATCTATTGATTTGGAAATGAATCTATTCAACACAACGATCTTCCCAGTGAGCTTTTGGACATCTTTCACGCATCTTGGAGATTTCAGTGATACTATTGCGCGAACCTATTCCAGGCTCGCTTCTATTCCTCTTTGGGTGACTAAGTACCCCAGGAATTTCCTAGATTTCACGCCGAAGGTACACTTCTACGGGTTTAACTTCATGTTGTACCGCTTCAGAATCTCGAATGCCTCTTCTAGATGATGGCGATGGTCCACGACTTTCTTTGACTTGACGAGCATGCCATTTATATATACTTCCATGGTCTCTCCGATCTGGCTTTGGAACATTTTGTTCACCAGTCTCTGGTATGTGGCACCAGCGTTCTGCAATCCGAAATGCATGACTTTGTAGCAATAGGTTCCTTTGCTAGTTATGAAAGCCGTCTTCTCCTAGTCACTTTCTTCCATCCGGATATGATTGTACCCACTGAAGGCGTCCATGAATGTCAACAACTCATGACCCGCCGTGGCATCGACTAGGGAATCGATGAGAGGTAACGGAAATGAATCCTTGGAACAAGCCTTATTTAAATCCGTGAAGTCCACGCACATCCTCCACTTTCCGTTTTTCTTGGGTACAACAACTACATTAGCTAGCCATTCCGGATACTTGACTTCTTTGATCTTGCCAATTTCCATTAGCTTTCCAACTTCCTCATCCACTATCTTGTTCCTTTCTGCGGAGAATTTCCTTCTTTTCTGTTTTATCGGTGGGTGGTTTGGGTTCACATTCAACTTGTGTGTGATGACCTCCGGGTCGATTCCCACCATGTCCTCGTGGGACCACACAAAGCATTTTGTATTCTTACTCAAGAAGTCTATCAACTCGTTTCTCATAGACATTTCCAAGTCTATACCAATCTTTACGGACCGATTTAGATCTGATTGGTCTAAGACCACTTCTTCCACCTGCTCGTCTTCTTTTTCTTTTTCTTTTGTAGTGGTGGAATTAGTGGCTTTCGTTAATTGCTATGCTGACTTCTGACTGGCGGTCGGCTTCAAGGCCGACTTGTAGCATTCTCTCGACGTCCTCTGATCTCCTCGAATTTCTTGAACTCCCCAGGGTGTTGGGAACCTTAACGTTTGATGGTAGGTGGAAGTGACTGCCTCATATCGTGGAGTCATGGTCTTCCCATTATCACATTATAGCATGAAGGACAATCCATGACACAGCATCTAACCTGGATGTTTATGCCCTTCTCGTACGTGGGAAGGATGATGTCACCCACGGTGTGCTTCACTTCTCCACTGAACCCTACCAGTGCGGTTGGATTCTTTTCCACATCGTCCTCGCTCAATCCCATCTCCTTCAGCGCTCCCACATCATGACATTGGTAGAGCTTCCGGTGTCGATGAGGACTCACTTGACCAAGACGTTCCCTATTGAGAGAGAAATCACAAGACCATCGTGGTGAGGTCCTTCGAGACCATCGACGTCGTCTTCATCAAAATATATCGCGAGATTGATGACGACTTTCTTCGTCTGCACAGGATGATGGAAAGCATTTTCTCGTGCATTTCTTTTGGCTACTGAGTATGTAAGACCACATACACTCGATCCCCCTGTGATTACGTTCACAACCTTGGCGGGTATTGGCGACACTGGCCTTCCCACACGTGAGGCTTCTACCACGTTTGGAGGAACCTGTGCGTTGGGTGCTACTTTTGTGATCCTTCCTCAGGACACGAGGTAAGCAATTTCTCTTCTTAGCGCTACGGACTCTTTGTTTATATGACCATAGTCGTCATGGAAGTCACACCACTTGCTCATATCCTTGTTTGGGTAGAGTTTCTCGTTTCTTTTAGGCCACCTGACACCCCGCACCGTTAGGGCAATGTTCTTCACGAGTTCCTCGGGGGATATACCCAGGTTGAACTCATTGTACTTTGGTGGTAACGACTTGGTGGGTCTAGCCTCGACGACGTTTACCTTCACGGCGTTGGGGTGAGCACGCCGATATGGTTGGTCGCGGCGTTCCCGACGGTGATCTGGTGTGGCTTTCTTCTCTACCCTTTCCCAAACACTCACGGGCTTTCTCAATTTTAAGTCTTCTTCGAGCCTGATTTGAGCGAGGGCTTTAGTTTGAACATCTTCAAAACTGTGACAAGGATGCCTAGTGAGTTCTTTGTAGAGATCTCCATCCTGGTTAATCCCCTGACGGAAGGCTAGCAGTCGGCACGTCACACTGTGGGATGGAGATCTTCTCGCGGTTAAACCTATTCGTGTACTCCCGTTGGATTGCTTCTGAAATCTTCGGCTGCTAGCAAACTGGACTCTGAATGAATCCATCAACTCAGCGAAAGAACGAATGCTTCCTCGTGGAAGATTAACAAACCATTTCAGAGCCGGTCTTACAAGAGCCGCTCCAAAGCCTTTACACATCAGTGCTTCCTGAGAGTGATACGGGACGAAACTGGTCATCATTTTCTGCTTGAATATAGCCACATGCTCATCAGGATCTCCCGTTTCGTCGTAAGGACTCATGCTCGGAACTGAGAACTTCTTCGGTATCTCGACTTGAGCAATGTTGGGAGCGAATGGTGACTCGTCGTAACCGTCAACCGCTTCCTTCTCGATGGGTCGAGAGACCCCTAGGATCTTTGCGAGTTGCTCAGTGAACAACTTGAATTGAGTTCGGACGATGTTTTCTAGGTCTCGGGGATGACGATGGTCCCAATCCTCTTCATGATCCATGATGTCATCTTCAAAACGCCTAGGGCTAACTTCTCGCACGGATCGAAGGCGAATAGGCGCTCTCGCATCCCCACCAATATGGTCGTCTTATGCGGGGGTGAAGGATGGAACCCCATGGACAGTTGCTGGTGGAGTAAAGAACTCCGTTCCGGGGGTCTTTTGCGCGGACCGGTAGGGTTTCGAGAGGAACCTTCTCCCCCACTAGTTCGCATTCGGTCCGTCATTCGGGCGCGCGGGCTGACGGAAGAGACGGATCGAAATTGAGAGCACAACCCCTCGTTATCGGCAGTCAATTGCTCGATGCTAGTTTTGCGCTTTTCGTTGCAAGCATGTTGATCTGTTAACTCCTTCTCAAGAGCTTGAAGCCTTTAGGTAAACCTTGACAACTCGGTGCGGAGCGTTGCCGATGCATCCTAGCATGCACTTCCGTCGCCCCCGGCCTCCTACTCCTGGTTTCTTTCGTCGGAGTTGCTCATGGTGATTTTTCGATTTCTTTTGATCTGGAAAGATGAACCCTTTTCGACCGTAGGGCCCCATGGTGGGCATCAAATTGTTTTGGACAAAAAATTGATAATCAAACTTATGTCCTAGACTGGGGCAACGATGGAATCAATTCAAACGAAATCAATGAAATAAACGATCGGATTGATTGAACAGTCGGTTACAAGAGTTTTCCTTGATAGTTGGTGTTGGTTTTTCTAGCGTAAGTGAGAATGAATCTTAAAATCGGCTTCCGCCCTATTAAACTAGTCGTTTTTAGTCCCCCCATGATCTCCATGCTGTTAGGACGCATCTCCAACCGTTTAGCCACCACCCACGTTTGTCAGAATGAATAACCGCCACGAACGGTCGAGTCCTGGATACACATCCCTCTCTTGTGACCATAGCTTTCTTTCTTCATTTTGGTGATTGCTAACTTCTTCCTGCTCTCTAAGATTTATGTCTTCACTTTCTCTCGCGATTCCTCACTCGTTCTTGGGCGAATACTTCAAATGGGCCGACTTAGTTTTGGGCCTAACAAGTTTATAAAAAGAGCAATCTTAATATATGCCGATAGGGCATAGGATAGAAAAACCGATAAGAAAATAGGAGGATGTATAGTTGTATAAACCACACTTGACCTAGAGAACAATCAAGGTAAAAAAAGACAACACAAAATTGGATCAAGAGATCCAACCAACCATGCCCGTTGAAAGCATAACAAAAATGGGTCTACAACACTAAGTACTTCAAAAGTAGATAAAAAAACAATCAAAAAAAGCCCAAAAACCCTCTAAAACACAAGCATAATGCTCCCTAAATACCAAAGTCAATAAAACGGGGGGGTCATGGGGACCTCGACTGTACCAAACTAGGCCGAGCAAAAAAGACTAAAAGCAAGATCAAGTCGGTTCATCTAGTTTTTGAGCGGAAGGAAGAGGTTTTTATCCCTCTCAAATCTCCTCGTTTTGCAAAGTTCACCTAGGGTAGCCTCGGGCCCTTCCTTGTCCTGCCTCTGGGGGCCTTCCATTCCTCTTTTAATTTCTCCTTTCCTTTCTCTCATTCATCTGACTTCTCCATGTCCATGCCCCTAACACAATGTAGTGGTGGAGATACATTCCTCCTCTCCTTTTGGCTAGGGGCGTCTTTTGGCTTCAATCGATCCTCAATTTGTATATGCTCTTCGTTGGCTAATGTAGCTAGGGTTCCATTTGGATAAGCTAATAACTGTTTTGGACAAAAATTTGCTTGACAAACCTCTGTCCTGGATTGGGGGCACGATCAAAATCGAAGGAAGTTATCGAACTTACACGGACGTGAGATTCACAAGAACAAAGAACAAAAAGAAATTGATTCTGCTCTGGAAATCTGTAATCTCGTATGTATTTTCACTGATGCTCGCCTGCCTTTACAAAAACAAGTAAAATCGATATATATGTTTACATTGCAACGGTTATTGCCCTAGTATCACGATCTCCGGATCTCTAGGACACGACTCATAACTAATTTCCCACTTTCCGCGTGTTTCGGAGGCTTGGAGCGCTATCTCATGCGTCTTCGGGACAGTTATTTCTGCTTGTGACGGATGCTTTCTCCCTTCCATCGAATGATTGGAGATTTCTCTATTCCAAGATCTCTTATCGCTTGGCCCGGTTGGTGATTTCTTCGTGCGTTCATGGGCTCGACTCACCGGATGGGCCGATAGATTTTTGGGCCTAACAATACCCCCAAATCCTAATCCAAATCTTTTAGGCGGGATTCGGATCGGATATGTCGCGTGAATGCAGGCAGCGTGCGCCACGTGATGATCACCCATCCGTTCGATATTCCTCGAGAACCTGAGGAGTCCCATCACTCAGGCTTTAAATGCCTTGCTTCAGACCTCTTCAGAGATACGCGTCTTTTCCTTCGTGCTTCGTCTTCTTCTTGCCCCCCTTTTTTTCTAACTCTCCTTCTACTCCTCTTCTGCTAACCCCCATGGCCAACACCAGCGTCGAAGACATGGGCTTTGAGTCCTCTCATATCCTCGAACCCCATGAGTGCCGTCCCTGTTCTCTTACTCCAGAGGAGGTGGAGACTTTAGTCCGAAGCCACGGATTCCCTTCTAATGTTAACTTTTATACCCCTACATGTGAGGCTGCCGACTGGGTCAAAGAGGGTTGGGTCTGCTTCCTGGAATATCCATTCACCCTAGGAGCCCTTTTTCCCCTTTTCTCCCCTGATTTTAAACTTCTTGATGACGCTCAAGGCGTCTCCGGCGCAGTTGATGCCGACGGTATGGAAGATTCTGTACCAGATCAGCGACGTCTGTCAAGGCGAAAAGATCGACTTTACCTTACAGGACCTCCTGTGTGCATACCGGGTTTGTCCTCTCAGGGTCGGACGCTTCACCCTTCATGCACGAGACGCAAACAACCCTCTGATCCCAAAGTCGAATTTCAATGACAAAGACTGGGCTTCGCGTTTCTTTTTCGTGGAGAGGTCCACTTTGGGAGAGACGTTCCAAGTTGCATTCTTTGACTCTTGGATTACTAAAAGTAAGTACTTTCTACCCTGATTTCCTCAACCCTCGGTTATTTTCTCTAGCTGCTTCTCTATCGATTCCTTAACTTTGGGGATTTCTCGCGTAGTTCCGCCGAGTCTGGAGATCCATGTTCTGGAACCAAAAGCCTGCAAGAAGCTCTTCTCTCTCCCGGAAGCCAGAAGGACGTATCGTAGGTCTGCGGAACTGATGCTCGAGGGTGAATCCAGCAATAAGATGACGACAGTCACTGGGGATCCGAAGGACGATGGGGATGACGCGGGGTCATGGACTTTTGAGAAGATGATCGAGGACGACGCTCCGAAGTTTGGGGAGCTTACTGGCAAGGGGCCAAGACTTGTTAAAAACCCTACTAGTATGCGCTTCTCTGCTTTCTTCTCTTTATATTATATTTTTTATCCTTGACTTGTGAACGTGATGATAATTGTTTTCTTGAACTCTTAACGCCTGTCTTTCCAGAGCCTTCTTCATCTCTAGGGAGAAGTTTTTCTGCTGCAGCCGTTATTCAGTGCAAACTCCGCTCAAGTGACAAGAAACCCCCTTTGGACCCGAAGGTAAAGATAGAGGTTGTAGCGAAAGCGACCCCGGCTAAGAGACCATCACCCAGCGTTACTGAAGTCATCGACCTGGACGACAAAGGTCCCTCGGACTTATGGCAGAAACTTCGAAGTGCCCACGGCTCAAAGAAACCTCGCCTGGAAGTTCCTCACTCTGTTTTGGTCAGGGATGCGAGCTTGTCGATCTGGAAGGTCCGCTTTCTCCGGTCATCCCTTCCTCTCCTATTCTCTTTTTTTTTGTATTGCGACTGATATCGTGTCTCTGTACGCAGGCCCTGCAAGGCGTCCTATGGGTGGCGGAGGCTGTTGATGGAGAGGATCTAACTCTTAAGGAGCGTCAAACCCAGTGGGATGTTGATAAAGCTGCTTTGGAGAAGGAAATCCATCTGGCAACTGAGCGCCAGAAGACAGATGCGAGCAAGCTGGCAAAACTTACCGAGACGGTCAAACGTCATTCTTCTCAAGCTATGTTGGACCGGTCCAAGATCGCTGAGCTCGAGGCCAAGAACAAGAGGATCGCTAAGGAAGCTAGCGAGATTGGGGCCTACTGCTCAATGATGTCTCGGGTAGAGACGATCAAACAATTCGCGGCTGGCGAGCACTTGGACTGGGATCTGGATGCCGAGATCGCGTCTTTCCATAGTTGTTATCCTCCAAATCAACCAGCTCCTGGTGACGAACTCTGGGCTTCTCTGGACGTGGAAGAAGAAGGTGGTGGTCGTGATCCAAGCGCGGGTGGGACACCGGGAAGAGGTGATGGACTTTCCGTGGACACCGCGGAGCAGCTGGGAGGCACTCCTGATGAAGATTAGGGCCGCGAGCCCTTGTAAAAGATTTTTTTTTCATGATGTTTCTTTTGCTTTCGTTTGAACAAACTTCTGGTGACTTGTGTGGGCCGTGTAGGGGTCGTGAACAATATACGTCCTTTGTTTGGACGTTTCCTCTTCCTTAGGAAGGGGAAGTAGATAGTTTTTGGTGCATGCATGCTTTCCCTTTATTCTTTGCGCATTTTCATTTGTGTTTGTCCTTCCTTTGTGTGCAGGAATTTTCTGGACGGATAGGTGCTTCGGATTGAAGGCTTCAGGACGAGGACTCCTGCAGAAGTCTCTGGTCACGGGTGGCAGCTGCGTTTACCGATGAAGCTTCCAGGCGTGCAACGAGTATCGCGTTGGGGCTAGCGCTCGGGAAGGACGGCCGGTTAGAGGCGTTTCTAGGATTGGTTACCTCTATTGTTTTAGTCTAGGATTGGTTACCTCTTGTTGCTTTCAGATTCATGTCTAATTGTACAAGGCATTCTATATATAAATGAAATACACTTTCAGTTTTTCAGTTCTACTCATGCAAAAAAGGGAAAACAAGGATAAACACGCAAAGATAAATTAATGTCATTCATTCGATAAAGCGAAACAGAGCATAGAAATCACACTACAAAGAGTCTTCACACAAATAAGCTGAACATACCAAGAAAGATGAACTTAATAAAAGCAATATAACAAACTGCAGACTGATGACCTCTAGTGTCTAGACTATCTGGTGTTGAGGATCTTGTTCTGAGGATTCAGGGAGGTCTTCGCTCCGATAGGAGTTCTCCCTTAGAAGTGATACTTCTTCAAGTGCAGTGTATTCCAGCTCCGAGGGACGGGTTCTCCGTCCTTTGATTCTAGCTGGTAAGCACCTTGCCCAATGACCCCTGTTATCTTATAGGGCCCTTCCCAGGTCGGGGCTAGGTTCCCCGATTTGGTTTCACGGGTATTTTGAAAGACTCGTCGTAGCACCCAGTCACTGACCCGGAAAGTTCGGATCCTGACGTTCTGGTTATAGCTCCGGGTAACCTGTTGTTGGTGTCTTGCTAATCGTAACCGGGCTTGGTCGCGAAGTTCGCTAGAAGTATCTAAGTCAGCCGACAACTCCTGACGATTACGCTCTTCGTTCATGAGGCTGGTACGAGCGGTTGGGATGAGAATTTCGGCGGGAATGACCGCTTCGCATCCATGTGTTAAGGAGAAAGGGGACTGACCAGTTGCGACCTTTGGCGTCGTTCGATCAGCCCAGAGAACGTATGGGAGCTCATCAGCCCAGTTTCCTTTGGCCTTCACGAGCCTCTTCTTCAAGTTATTTATGATCACCTTGTTACTAGCTTCGGCTTGCCCATTTGATTGGGGATAACGGGGGGTTGAAGTGACCAGGTTAATCTTCCAGTGACTACAGAAGTCTCTGGTTTTCTGGCTTATGAATTGAGAGCCATTGTCGCATACGATCTCCGCCGGTACCCCGAAACGACAAAGGATGTTTCTGGTAATGAAAGATATCACTTGCTTATCCTTGATTTCTCGATAAGCTTCAGCTTCTATCCACTTGGAGAAGTAATCAGTCATAGAAAGGAAGAACACTCTCTGTCCGGATGAAGGGGGTAACTTCCCAACTATATCCATCCCCCAGCGCATAAAGGGCCATGGTGTAAGTGTGGGGTAGAGTGGTTCAGGAGGTTGGTGAGCGGTCGACGCGTGCCTTTGACAGGCATCGCATTTACGGCAGAAATCTACAACATCTTTCCTCATAGTAGGCCAGAACCACCCTTGCCGAAGGGCCTTGTTGGATAGACTTCTCCCCCCGGTGTGGTTCCCACAATCTCCTTCATGAAGTTCCTCAAGAAGTCTCTGAATGCCCTCTTTAGCTAGACAACGTTGTAGCGTTCCCACCGCCGATTTGTGGAACAGATTCCCGCCTTCCACCGTGAACTTCGTGGCCCTTATCTTTAGCAATTTAGCTTCGATTTTGTCTTCTGGGAGTTTTCCCCTGGTTAGCCAATCTAGGTATGGCTGAGTCCAAGGGGCTTCATTAGCTTCCGAAGGGTCGAAGAGGGCTCTCTCGCCATTTGATCCATCCAAGGGTAAGTCTGGATCGGGATCGTTTCGGTAACTTCTGGCGTCAACGTCTTCACTTCTCATGAAGACGATGTGGGGGGCTATTCCAAGAAGATTGATATCTTCGGTCACTCTTTCAGTCTTCTTGGTATCACCAGTTTGAGCTCTTTTTATGGCGGGAACCATGATGTGAACCATCGGGATCACAAGGTACTCGTTAGGATCAATGGCTGACGCTAGGCGGGCAAGGGAATCTGCTTGAGCATTCTGCTCTCTTGGGATCTGTGCAAAGGAGATCTTCTCGAAACGAGGAATTAGATTTTTGACTTCCTCCAGATAAGCCGCCATCCTCTCATCCCTTGCTTCGTACAACCCCAACACTTGGTTGACTATCAGTAACGAGTCGCACTTGACCTCTATCTGTCGTATGTTCAGATCCTCGACGAGGGTTAGCCCAAAGATCAGGGCTTCATATTCCACTTCATTGTTCGTGGCCTTGAACGCACATCTTACGAACTGTGCCACCCTATCCCCATGTGTTGATTTTAGGACTATCCCTATCCCTGTTCCCCCAGCGTTAGAGGCGCCATCCGTGTGAAGCGTCCATTGGGCTGGAGACCTTGCTTCTAGCGTCATCGCCTCTATTGGATCGGATCCTTCTTCCGTCGTAGGGCTAAAATCAACCACAAAATCGGCCAATGCCTGGGACTTCACTGCGGTTCTAGGTTCGTACTTGATATCGAAACCACTCAGGTGGATGGCCCACTTGGCCATTCTCCCCGTGAACTCAGGCTTGTGCATTATTGTCTTCAATGGATGTGTAATTCTTACCACTATCGGGTGGGCCTCGAAGTATGGGCGAAGTTTGTGGGAGCACATGACTAAGGCAAGGACCAACTTCTCTAAGGAAGAGTATCGGGTCTCGGCTGACAGAAGAGTTCTACTGACGTAATACACGGGTTGCTGCTGCCCATCTTGCTCTTTGACCAACACCCCGCTAACGGCTTTTTCAGTGACCGCGAGATATAAAGGCAGGGTTTCTCCTACTTTGGGTTTGGCCAGGATCAAAGGATTGGAGAAGTAGCTCTTCAACTCTTGGAAAGCTTCTTCGTGTCTGGGTGTCCACTGGAAGCTCTTATTCTTTCTGAGGAGCTTGTAGAAGAGACGACACCGGTCTGCTGACTTAGATATGAACCTGTTCAGGGCGGCGATCTGCCCCGTGAGTTTTTGGACGTCTTTTACGCACCTAGGGGACTTCAGCGTGGTCATTGCTCGAACCTGCTCAGGGCTAGCCTCTATTCCTCTCTGGGTGACTAGATACCCTAGGAATTTTCCCGACTTCACGCCAAACGTACATTTCTGTGGGTTTAAGTTCATGTTGAATTTCTTCAAGATTTCGAAAGCTTCCCCTAGATGACTTCTATGGTCCACAACTTTCTTTGATTTGACGAGCATGTCGTCTATGTATACCTCCATAGTTTCTCCAATCTGGTCTTGGAACATTTTGTTCACCAACCTCTGATGCGTGGCCCCAGCGTTCCGCAACCCAAAGGGCATCACCTTGTAGTAGTACGTTCCCTTATTGGTGATGAAGGATGTCTTCTCCTGATCGCTTTCTTCTATCCGAATCTGGTTATATCCGCTGAAAGCATCCATAAAAGTCAGCAGCTCGTGACCCGTAGTGGCGTCTACCAGTGCGTCTATGTGAGGCAACGAAAATGAATCCTTGGGACAAGCCTTATTCAAATCCGTGAAATCAACGCACATCCTCCATTTCCCATTTTTCTTGGGAACAACGACTACATTTGCCAACCACTCCGGATACTTGACTTCTTTGATCTTTCCAGTCTCCATCAACTTTCTTACTTCTTCGTCCACTATCTTATTTCTCTCAGCGGCGAAGTTCCTTCTCTTTTGTTTTACCGGGGGGGGTGGTGGTGGTTAGGATCCACATTTAATCGGTGCATGATGACACCCGGATCGATCCCTACCATATCCTCGTGGGACCAAGCAAAACACTCCGAGTTTTTACTGAGGAAGTCTATCAGCTCATTTTTCATAACTGACTCCAAATCTCTTCCAATCTTCACGGACCGATTGAGGTCAGACTGATCTAGGGCCACCTCCTCTACCTGATCATCTTCTTTTTCTTTCGCTTTTAGGGAGGTAGGGTTAGTGGCCTTCTTTAATTTCTAGGTAGACTTCTGATTGGCGGCTGGTTTCAGCGCCGATTTGTAACATTCCCGGGATGTTCTTTGATCACCACGGATCTCTTGAACCCCCCACGGAGTCGAGAACTTCACCGTTTGGTGGTAAGTAGAAGGAACGACTCTCATGTCATGGAGCCACGGTCTTCCCATAATTACATTATAACATGAAGGGCAATCCATGACAGAATATCTAACCTGGACGTTCACGCCCTTTGCGTATGTGGGAAGGAGGATATCTCCTATTGTGTGCTTCACTTCTCCGCTAAAGCCTACGAGTGTTGTAGGATTTCTGTCCACGTCCTTCTCGCTCAAACCCATTTCTCTCAGGGCTTCCAGCGTCATGAGATTAGTTGAGCTCCCGGTGTCGATGAGGACTCGCTTCATTAAAACGTTTCCAATCGATAGAGAAATCACGAGGCCGTCGTGGTGGGGTTCGTCAAGACCACTGATGTCGTCTTCGCCAAAGTGTATCGCGAGACTGAAGACGTCACTCTTCTCTCGCGCTGAGCAAGGAAGGGTGCTTTCTCACGCATTCCTCTTGGCTGCTAAGTAAGTAAGTCCGCACACCTTCGACCCCTCGGTGATCACATTTACGACTTTTGTCGGTACTGGCGACGCTGGCCTTCCCGCACACGAGGCCTCCACAACATCTGGAGGGACTTGTGCGTTTGGTGCGACTTTTGTAATCCTTCCTCGAGAAACGAGGTAAGCGATCTCTCTCCTTAGGGCTACGCATTCTTTGGTCACGTGGCCGTAATCGTCATGGAAATCACACCACCTGCTCATATCCTTATTCGGATACGGTTTTTCGTTCCTCTTTGGCCACCTAATGCCCCGTATGGTCAGAGCTATGTTCTTCACGAGGTCTCGGGGGATATACCCAAATTGAACTCGTTGTATTTTGGCGGAAGTGGTTTGGTCGGTTTGGCTTCGACGACGTTTACCTTCACTGCGTCGGGATGAGGGCGTCGGTATGGCTGGTCACGACGTTCTCGGCGCTGGTCCGGTGCGGCCTTCTTGTCTACCCTCTCCCATACGCTCGTGGGTTTTCTCATCTTCAAATCCTCCTCCAGCCTAATTTGAGCCAGGGCTTTGGTTTGCACTTCCTCAAAGCTGTGGCAAGGGTGCCTAGTGAGCTCTTTATAGAGATCCCCGTCATGGTTTATCCCCTGACGGAAGGCTTCCATCGGCATTGGCACGTTACAGTGCGGGATGGAAATCTTTTCTCGGTTAAACCGGTCCAGGTACTCCCGAGTGGACTCCTCCGGCTTCTGGATAATCCGGTACAAGTCACTAGATTGCTTCTCAAACCTCCGACTACTGGCGAACTGCACCCGGAACGAGTCCATTAATTCGGCGAAGGAACGAATACTTCCCCTTGGGAGATTGACGAACCACTTCAGGGCCGGTCCCATGAGGGCAGCTCCGAACCCTTTGCACATCAACGCCTCGCGGGAGTGGTATGGCACCACACTGGTCATCATCTTCTGTTTAAATATGGCCACATGTTCGTCAGGGTCTCCCGTGCCGTCATAGGAAGTCATGCTGGGCACTGAGAACTTCTTTGGTATTTCGACTTGGGCGATGTGGGGAGCGAAAGGTGATTTGTCGTAACCGTCAACCGCCTCCTTCTCTATGGGCCGCGGGACCCCTAGTATCTTTGACAACTGATCGGTGAACATCTTAAATTGGTTCCGAACGATATCCTCGAGGTCTCGGGGACGACGGCGGTCCCAGTCCTCGTCGTCGTCCATGGTCTCATCCTCCAAGCGTCGGGGGCTAACTTCTCGCACCGATCGCAGGCGTATGGGTGCCCTCATTCCTTCACTATCAGGATTTCCCTGAGCGGGGGTCAACGATGGTACTCCGGGGACCGTTGCCGGTGGGGTGACGAATTCTCGGCCAGGATTTCCTCCGCGGCGGCCGGTATGATTCCCAGAGGAACCTTAACCCCCGTTGCTTCGGGATCGATTCGTCATTCTGACACGCGGGCCGACAGAGGGCACGGATCGAAGTTGAGAGCGCAAACCGTCATTATCGGCGGTTAGCTGCTCGATGCTCGCTTTGTGTTTCTCATTGCAAACGCGCTGATCTGACAACTCTTTTTCCAAAGCTTGGAGCCTTTGGGCAAATTCAGACAATTCGAGACGAAGGGCTGCTGATGCCTCCTGGCGTGTGCCTCCCTCCTCTTCGACGCCTAACCCTTGATCACCTTCGTGAGAGTTACTCATGATGATCCTCTGGAAATATCTCCGACGTACTGAACTGAAATCTTTTTTTTCGATCGTTGGGCCCCACGATTGGCGCCAAATTGTTTTGGACAAAAATTTGCTTGACAAACCTCTGTCCTGGATTGGGGCACGATCGAAATCGAAGGAAGTTATCGAACTTACACGGACGTGAGATTCACAAGAACAAAGAACAAAAAGAATTGATTCTGCTCTGGAAATCTGTAATCTCGTATGTATTTTCACTGATGCTCGCCTGCCTTTACAAAAACAAGTAAAATCGATATATATGTTTACATTGCAAGATTATTTCCCTAGTATCACGATCTCCGGATCTCTAGGACACGACTCATAACTAATTTCCCACTTTCCGCGTGTTTCGGAGGCTTGGAGCGCTATCTCATGCGTCTTCGGGACGGTTATTTCCGCTTATGACGGATGCTTTCTCCCTTCCATCGAATGACTGGAGATTTCTCTATTTCAAGATCTCTTCTCGCTTGGCCCGGTTTGGTGATTTCTTCGTGCGTTCATGGGCTCGACTCACCGGATGGGCCGATTGATTTTTGGGCCTAACAATAACCCCTTGTTAATCTTGGAACCATCCTGAGCTTGCATCATTCAATCCATAAACACGGGTTGTTTGTTGAAAACTTGTGATACCGATTAAGTGACCTTGTCAATCAAGAAAGCTTTAAAGGTGATTCGAAGTCCTAGACCAAGACCTTTCTCAATGTCCCGTGCATTGAAGTTCAAGAAGGTCCTCAAGAATCTCACATTATCTTTTGAATACAATCAAGGAAGACCAATGCCACCAAGGAAAAGGACCAAATTAGAAGATATTTCGGAATTTCAAGGTCCCGTCAAAGTTTTGAGAGTGCTTAGTAACATGGACATATTTTTTTGCTATAAATTTGATCTCAGTTCATTCAAAATGTGTTGAGAAGCTTATTTAAAGATCTACAACTTCGCAATATATGTCGAAACGAAAATCCAACAAGAAGATGATCAAATATGCATTTCACTGAGTGTTAAGCAAGAGCCTGTCGGAATGCTCGACCTTTTGCAATTAGACTTTAATTGTTATTCTATCTTTTGATTATTTTTACTAGGATCTATTGTAAGGTAGTTATATTATGGGTCTTTTAATTATCTTTATTAACCTTATAAGGAAACTAAAAAGATTATTATAATTTTATGCCTTAGATAGGTTATTAATTAGCTAGAAGACTAGGGGTGGGCATTGGTCCAAGACTAGACTGGACCGTGACCGATTTCCCATTAATTTATGGACCGAGGACCGAATCGGAATTTTTCGCTCCGGTTCGGTCTCGGTCCCAGTCCGGTTCGGTCTAGGGGTGGGCATTGGTCTATGGAACCGGCGATCCGTCGGTTCCGAATTTAGCGGGAAACTGGCCGGAACCGGAATTGACTGGAACCGGAACCACGGTTTCGGTTCCCGGTACGGTTTTGGTTCCGGTTCTTCCAACCCCGGAACCACCGATTCCACCAATAAAAAAATAAAAATAGCCTAACCCCGGTCACAGTTTGGCTATCCGCGACTGCATTTTGGCTAACCGCGACCATGGTTAGGCTATTTTGTAAGAAAACTAAAATTTAATTTTTTATTATTCTTATTTCCGGTTTCGGAACCGGAACCTGGAGGAACCGGCCTCGAAACCGGCTAGAACCGGAACCGAATCCAGGTCTACAACCGTGCCAATCAAATCTGAGAGCTGCATCGGAGGACTAGACATCAGCTAGAGCGTCAAGATTCACAATATGCAGCACAACACAACCACGGCCACTGCCGTGTCGTGTTTGTGCTTGGTGAATTGTGTGGGCCCAACTAAGCAAGAAGCGTTGCACTACTTGTCGCAAGGAAAAGCTCTTAGACCGAGGTGATGGCCCATTCGGAGTCATCCGAGCCATAGGCGATAATGCTTCCAGTTGGAGTTACTTGATTAAAAACTTTTCCAAAATGGCTTCTAACTTTTTAAAAACTTGGGGAGCAAACATGAGGATTTAATAAAATTATTTTTTTCAAAATAAATGTTATCATTTACGCAAGATCGGCATATCATGGGAGAGTGGTTAAATCTCGCCCTAATCATCGTTATATAGAGCTTGTTCTTCTCTACCGAAAATATACAACTTGTGAGCTTTCTCTCATTTCTAAACTTAAGAGAAAACCCGCCTTTATCATCTGTTTTGAGTTCCTATAATCCCATCTCTTCTTACCTACAGTGCACAAGTTTAAAGAGAACTCTGTTAACCTTAGTGGGGCTAGCGTGGATATCTGACTTGTACCACTATCAAGGTATTTTTTCTTGTAAGGTAGTGGTTTTTCCGCAGGACAGTAACACTCTCATCCCATCCACATTAAATTACTAGCCCATAAATTATTTCCTTAATTTCTCCTGCAGTAATTTCATCTTATATAATTCTCATAAAATTATACACATCATAACTATAACCTAAAGCGGAGGTTAAAAAAATTATTAAACAACATATGTCACTTTTAGATTGGACCACATCACCCCTTTTTTTAAAAATAATCTTTTAATTTTGGATATGATAAATTCGTATCCATGTTTTTCTAATATAGATAGAAAATCTCATTATTAAACAATCATTTATTTTTGGATATGATTGATAGGAAGATTATTAGGATATTTTTTTATGGTATCATACAAATTCTAGAATATTTATTTTATTTTTAGATAGAATCGTTTTTTAACTAAGATATCTTAATTGATTATTTTTAATTGTTTATATTTATATGTTAAATAAAACAATCAATTTATTGTTTTTTAAAAATATCTTTACATATTTTAATTTTAATTTATTATTTTTAAAACCCGTACAAGGTACGTGAATATATACTAAGTAATCTTCTATACATCATACTCCCTCCGTCCCATAATGTTTGTCCTGTTTCCTTTTCCGTCGTCCCAAAATGTTTGTCAACTTTCCTTTTATATATATATCTTTCTTACAATATTACCCTCATTCAATATCACTGTTTTGGGCAGACTAACCACACAAACGTGTTACCTGCTTTAAATGAGGGAATCCTAGCCAAAGAGCAATCGTAACGCGTTACAAACTACAGACAAGACGTAAAGTCAAGTAAAAGATAGGAAAATAAGAACAAGAAAGTTATAGTGATTGTATTATGATCTAAATTGCGGGTAATTCCCCTGTGATTACAAACAAACACTTGAATAGAATAGTTAGACCAGAGTGAACTGAGCTTAAGGAATGATTCCGAGCGTAGTTGGCGATGATCCCTTTATTTCTGCCTTGTTCTTGTTTTATAGCCTCCTCCACGATTTGGACCGTTGGTGGAGCGTCTGGCGTATCCCGAAGATCTCGCCACCGGCATGAATGGGATAGCCGTTGAGTAGGTTGATTATGGGATCCGAGATTTACGCCACGCCTTAATTGCTCCTTCGACTTTCCCCTCTAACAAACGATCGGGCTGGTTGTCCTTGGCTTGCCATGTTCTCTTGGGCTAGATTTTGGAGAGGCCCAACAATACCCCCTCAAAAACCCGGGAAAGTTCCCTCCATCCGCCTTTCTAGGGTTTTTGATTTATCACCTTGGAAGTTGTAGCGAGTAAAGGCGGGTCCCATCAATCCCTATTTATAGCAATCATGATGATCTCTTGAGACTTCAACTATGCTTCTTGGTGTCTATGTACGTCTCCCTTCTCTTCGTTTTCCATCTTCTTCCTCTTCTCTTTCTCTCGGTTATGTCGATTTCCAATTCCTCCCCAAATCCTTCTCCTTCCTGCCTTGAACCCATCGTACCTCCTTCTCTAACTTCATCCAAAATCCTCACCCCATACCATCAGAAAAATAGTACCTCGGAAGATCCTCACACTTTCGCTTTCTCCACTGGATTTCCCTCGTCCGCAGAGATATTATTTCCCCCTCTTGGGATCTGGGCTGATTTCTACGCTGATGATTGGGTATGCTTGTACGAGTATCCCTTTTGCATCGGTCATCGCTTCCCCTTCTCCCCACTGGTTATCGATTTCCTTACCACTCTCAATGTATCTCCTAGGCAAATACTTCCCCAAGTCTGGAGGCTTCTGCTATTTGTTGACCTCTTATGCTCCTCTCATGGCCTTCCCTTCAAAGCTACCGACTTTTTTTACAACTATCGCCTTTCCAAAGGTGGCCCCGACCGTTTCACCTTGAAAACCTTCACAAACAAATCTGACCTGATTTTCAATATATCGAAGTCTGACCGGGGTTGGGCTGATAAATTCTTCTTCGTAAAGCTATCTTCTTTGGGAGTTGATACGTCTTTCCTGAAAACTCGATGGTGTCCAACAGGTAGTGTTTCTCTTTTTACTTGTTACGCCTTGTTCAATCAATCTTAACCATCGACTGTCTTCTATGTAGAGAATCTTGCTACCCCCCAACCTCGCAAGGTGTCGTCCCAAGTTATCTCTCACATAGAGGCTCTCTCGCTGGAAGAAAGATCTTACCCAAAATTGGTGAAAGTGTGCTTCGTTGACTCCGAGGATACCGAGATGTCAAGTAAGTTTTCTTCTTTCTTTACTCCTTATTTTGATGTCTTTGCTCTTTGTTACCCCCTTCACTTGCATGTTGCCAGGTTCGAGAACTACCAGATCTACTGTTGCTTTATCTACCTTGGAAAGAGTTGAGGCCAGGAAGAAAAGGAAAGATGAGACAGCTTCTACCGCAGATACTTTGTTGATGGTAGCTCTTCCTCCAAAAACTACAGGCGATGCTTCCAAAGTTTCTTCATCAAAGAAAAGCACATCCTCTCGTATGAACGACCTCCCTAGCACTATGATGTCTTTGGAAATGGATACGGAGAAATGTCTGACGTCTTTGATGCCCCTTCACGTGGACTGTCTCCGTGATTCAGGAAACCGTTCCACCTTGCAAGAATTCTTTGGCGAGATGCTAGCAGCTCAATGGCAGGTACTTCGTTGAATAATTTACCACCCTAATTTGTATTTTTCGGTGTTCTTGATACGTGATGTCATACTGTTGTTTCTCAGGGTCTTCAACTTGCGTCATCTGCGTTTGATGCCTTCAAGGATTATCCCGACCAGTTAGCTCAAAGCAGAATCAGCGTGCAACTCGAAAAAGACAAAGCCGTTATCCTGGGACAAGAGAAGAAAGCTCTGGAGAAAAGGGTCAGAGATCTGCAGGATGCTCTCGAGAAGGCTTCTGAGGAATCCAAAGAATGGGAGGTCAGATTCAATGCTACATCGAAGAAAACTGCAGCCCTTGCTCAAGAGATTGAGGATACAGCTGACTACTGGTCGCTTAGAGCTCGTGTTGAAACAATAGAAGAATTCGCTGCAGGAAAGCATTTTTCCTGGGACGCCGTGAAGGAGAGGGAGCAATTTGAAAACCTGTTTCCTGATGAGGCAAGCGCACTCAAGAAATCCTCTCTTGTTGATGATATCTCCCAAGTCGCCAAGGAAGTAGCTCAAGTAGAGATGGAAAACCTGAAGGCTATCGAAGATGTCTCTAAGGAATGACTTTTCTCGTTTCTATTACTATCTAAACTTTGAATGTTCCATTGCCCCTGGTGTGTCGGGGTTTAACACTTTATTTTGTATGGCCGCTTGTTTTTAGGGCCTTTGTGTGGACAACCTTTACCCCTTGTTTTTGTTGGTACTTTAGGGGTTTTACTATGAATGTTATTTTAGTACTTGTATGGTTTTGGATCTGCTTTTGTCTTTTTTGCAGGCAGGTTTTCTATTGCGGAATGAGGACCGACGCGTTCTAAGAAGATCGTTAGTAGTTTTGATCGAATCTCGTAGTAATAGCGCTTTTGTATATGATGCTGAGAGAGAGAGAGAGATTAATGTACTTGATAGAATTTATACACTTGTGTTTTTATAAAATCTTGAATTGATTACAAGCATTTTGCGAAACTCCACTTGCTCTAGAGTTAGCTTTACGCGTTCTCATCTCTTGCACCTTGTGACTAGTCGTTGCGTGCACAACGTTGCCTGATTGTAAGGCGAGGGCCTATGTTTTGGCCTGTAACGTCACAAGGCGTCCCTTGTTAGTTTTCGTAAGACTGTCGTTGTTTCATGCGTAAAAAATAAAACAAGAATAAAATGTAAAAAAGAATGAAGTATTAAGTAGATACCTTGTTTGCGACTTGTTTGTTTAGAAATGATACAACTTCAAATTCGTCGCGTTGCAGCTTCTTGGGACTGTCTTCCCATCATCTGATACCAACTCGTAGGCCCCTTGTCCGACGACCTTCGTGATCTGGTAAGGTCCTTCCCAGTTGGCTTCTAGTTTGCCAGCATTCAATTCTTGTGTGTTTTGAAAGACTTTTCTCAACACCCAATCTCCTACTTGGAACGCCTTTGCGTTGACACGTTTGTTGTAACTCCGAGCCACCCCCTGTCTATATGCCGCCATACGAACTGATGCTTCATCTCGTAACTCGTCAACCGTGTCTAGATGATGGAACAAGTTAGGCAGATTCGACTCCTAAGTGGTAAGTCCGTATCGAACTATGGGCAAAGTTATTTCTACTGGTAACACGGCTTCACACCCATAGACTAGGGAGAAAGATGTATGCCCCTTGGCAGTCTTGGGAGTTGTTCGATCTGACCACAGGATAAGGGGTAACTCGTCTGCCCACCTTCCCTTAGCCTCCTTGAGACGTTTCTTCAAGTTGTTGTTGATTACTTTATTACTCGCTTCCGCCTGACCGTTGGCTTGAGGATAACGTGGTGTCGACATCACCAACTGAATGTTGTATTGCTGGCAAAATCATTTTGTTTTGTCACTGATGAATTGAGATCCGTTGTCGCACACTATGGTGGATGGTATTCCAAATCTACTCAGGATATTCCTTTTTATGAAGGAAATGACCTGGGTGTCTTTGACTTCTTTGAAAGCTTTGACTTCAATCCATTTAGAGAAGTAGTCGGTCATTGCTAAGATGTAGACACGTTGTCCTGAAGCTGGAGGAAGTTTTCCTACAATATCCATTCCCCATTTCATGAATGGCCAAGGGGAAGTTATGGGATGTAGTAATTCTGAAGGTTGATGTGGTATAGGTCCATGACGCTGGCACGCGTCACACTTTCGGGCAAACTCCACTGCGTCTTTGTTCATGGTGGGCCAATAATAACTCATCCTGCTTGCTTTCCTTGCCAAGTTGCGACCCCCTGTATGATTTTCGCATTCTCCATCGTGTATGTCTTGCAATACTTTCTGTACTTCTTCCTCCCTTACGCATCGTGCATACATCCCTGATGACATCCACTTGAATAGAATGTTATTCTTAATAGCGAAAGTGGAAGTTTTTACCTTAAGTCGTTGGGCTTCTTCTTTGTCATCTGGTAGGATCCCATCTCGTAACCAACTTAAGTAAGGAGTTACCCATGAAGCGTCTTCATCAGGATCTCGAATCTCAAACACATCTACTTGTTTGATTATGGAAGGTGCATCAAGGTACATGAAAGGTATCTTGTCGTACTCTCTTGGGTCGATTGCGAATCCAAGGTTTGCTAAGGCGTCTGCTTGTGTGTTAGCATCTCGAGGAACTTGCTTTATCTCAAAATGCTTGAAGTGTTTAATAATTTCTTGGACATTTTCTAAGTACGCCTTCATCTTTGAATCCCTGGCAACATATGAGTTCGTAACTTGATTTACAATAAGTAACGAATCACAAATTACCTTAATTTCTTGCACGTTCAAGTCTTTATCAATAAGTAACCCTGCTATAAGCGCCTCATACTCTGCTTCATTGCTGGTGGCTTTGAATGTACATCGAACAGCCTGGGCTATCCTATCCCCCTGTGGTGACTTCAGGACTACCCCCAATCCTACACCTATTTGATTTGATGCTCCATCCGTATGCATTAACCACTTGCCGCCACCAAATGAACTGGTTATCTGTAACATGTCTTGATTCTCTTCCTCTAAAGTGGTAGGAGTGAAGTCGACCACAAAATCCGCCAGGGCTTGAGATTTCATCGCCGTTCGTGGCTCGTAAGCAATATCGTAACCATTAAGGTGAATCAACCACTTCATTAATCGACCTGGCAATTCTGGTTTTGACATGATACTCTTCATTGGATAGTTAGTCCTCACAATAATAGAATGACTTTCAAAATAAGGACGTAACTTTATGGAAGCCATTACCAAAGATAATACGAGTTTCTCCACGGGTGAATACCTGGTTTCTGCATCAAGCAATATTTTACTTACATAGTATATAGGTAACTCGTCTCCATTCTCCTCTCGGATCAAGACGACACTTGCAACTACTTATGTTACAGCCAAGTATATGTACAACCTCTCATCTGGCTTGGGTTTGGAGAGCACTTGCGGGTTAGATAAATAATTTTTTAATTCTTTGAAAGCTTCTTCATGTGCTTTCGTCCACTCGAATGATTTGTTCTTCTTCAAGATATCATAGAACAACTTGTTTTTGTCCGAAGAACGAGATATGAATCTGTTGAGTGCTGCTACTCGCCCAGTCAACTTCTGGACATCTTTGACGCACTTTGGTGACTGTAACTCCATTATCGCTTTGATCTGGTCTGGACTTGCCTCGATTCCTCTCTGTGTCACTATATATCCAAGGAACTTTCCTGATGTGACTCCAAAAGAGCACTTGGTCGAGTTTAACTTCATTCTGTAACTCCGCAGAATCTGGAACACGTCTTCCAAGTGGGTAATGTGGTCCTCCGCTTTTAATGATTTGACTAACATGTCGTCAATATAGACCTCCATTGTATCCCCCAATTTTTCCCGAAACATCTTATTAACCAACCTCTGATAAGTAGCACCTGCGTTTTTTAATCCGAAAGGCATAACTTTGTAACAATAAGTTCCTTGATTGGTTACGAATGCAGTTTTTTCTTGGTCGTCGGGATGCATCATTATCTGATGATATCCACTAAACGCATCCATGAAAGTTAAAAGCTCATGCCCTGCCGTCGCATCCACCATTGCGTCGATATGAGGCAATGAGAATGAATCTTTAGGACATGCTTTATTTAAATCAGTAAAATCCACGCAAACGCGCCATTTACCGGTTTTCTTCTTTACAACAACTACATTTGCAAGCCAGTCAAGGTATTTTGCCTCTCTAATTTTTCTGGACTCAAGCAAAGATTTTACCTCTTCGTTGATTACCTGATTCCGTTCGGGTGCAAACTTATGCCTCTTCTGCTTTACTGGTGGCATCTTCTTGTTGACATTAAGGGCGTGTGTGATCACGTTAGGATCAATGCCTACCATATCTTCATTTGACCACGCAAAACAATCACTGTAGGACCATAAGAACTCCACCAATTGTCTACGTAAAGTCGGCTCTAGATCCGCTCCTATTTTGATCTTCCTTGATGGGTCAAGTGGATCAAGGGCTACCTCTTCAAGTTCTGGCGTTTCTGGCTTTACGTAATAAGTGGTTGTTCTACAGTCCTTTAATTGCTAATCTGACGACTTCCTTCTTGCTTCAATTTGTAGATTTTTTGAAGTCGTCGCTTTCATCGTCACGGAGTAACACTCTCTTGCTAATTTCTGTTCCCCCTTGATTTCTTGAATTCCCCATGGCATTGGGAACTTTACACATTGATGATAGGTGGAAGGAATAGCCTTCATCCCGTGGATCCATGGCCTGCCCAAGATGACATTACAAGGTGATGGGTAATCAAGTACTTGAAACTTTACCTGGTAATTTATCCCTCCTGCGATGGTCGGTAAAGATATTTCTCCGAGCGTGTTACGAGATTCGCCACTGAAACCTACTAAAGTCGTAGACTTCTTGACGATGTCATCCAACCAAGGCCTAAGCTGTATAAAGCGTCCAACATGAGCAAGTTAGTGGAACTTCCATTATCAACTAATATTCTTTTAACAAGGAAATTTGCTATTGTTAAAGAAATTATTAAGCAATCATGGTGAACTTCCTCTTCTTCGATATAATCGAAGGTAATTGGCATCACGTCGTGACCCGTTCGTGGAGGAACTTTGGGACATTCTCTCCTAGTATCCCTTGCGATTCTCTTTGCTACGGAGTACATTATGCCACAAATTTCGGATCCCCCGGTGATGACGTTGATTACTCCAGTATGCTTCAGAGGCGGAGGTGGGCTAGCTTTCCCTTTGTTGCGCTCGAATTGCTCCTTTTCTTTTTCTGATATCAAGTCCTTAAGGTACCCCTGCGTAATAGTTCGCTTACCTCTTTTCGCAACGCGCTACATTCATCAATTCGGTGACCATGATCGAAGTGGAAATCACACCATCTGGACTTGTCTTTCTGATGCGAAGGTACGTTACTCTTTCGGGGCCATTTGACAGTATCCCCCATGCTATTAAGAGTTCGGACTACTTCCGTTGCATTTACACAAAAATTGTAATGGGAAAGTCTAGGAGGCAACCTGGGATTTTCAAACGGCTCGCATTGCCTAGCAAACGTCGTATTAACAGTTGTTTTGGCAGGGGATGAAGTGGGGTATGGAGCATATCTAGGTTCTCGCCTTCCTTGTCTCCGTTCTGGCCGGTGAGGGCTTAATTGCTTTTTCGGTGAAGAGATCATCTTCCTCCAATCGTACATGTGTTAACGCCTTCACCTGTACCTCATCGAAATTTGAACAAGGATACTTAGTTAATTCACGATATAATTCAGGATTACAAACCGAGATGTCTCTTCGGAATGCTTCCACGGTTGTAGCGGCGTCGCATCCTTCTATAGTAACTAGCTCCTCGTTGTAACGGTTAAGGAAGGTTTTCAAGGATTCACCGGCTTTCTGAACCATGCGGTATAAGTCGCTTGATCGTTTTTTAGCGTGTCGACTGCTTGCAAATCTTACCCTGAACTTGTCAATCAACTCAGCAAAGGATGAAATAGTTCCAAGAGGTAAATGAGAGTGCCAATTAAGTGCGGGTCCGGATAACGTGTTTCCGAACCAACGACACATAACAATCTCCTTCATGTCAAAAGGGACTGTGCTAATGTTCATAGCCTGTTTGAATGCAGCTATGTGTTGATCAAGATCCATAACCCCCTTGTACTTAGGTACATCGGGGACGTGATACTTTCGAGAGATGTCGACCCTTGCGATAGCGGGCACGAAGGGAGAGTCTGTGTAACCATCCCTTCTTTCCATCGCTATCGGTTGGGGTGCTCCTGGGACCTGAGTGATTCGGTCCTCTAGAGCTTTAAGGCATTCCCGTAATTGGGAAACCTCAACTTCCTCTCTGACAGCCCTTAGTGAGTTACCGTTTACCTGATACCCAGTTATTGGTCTAACGCCATCAAGCGTTACGAGTCTTGGATCATCCATGTCTAATCGTTTGGCAACACCTTCGACTGCGTCCGTTACACGCGGACAGCTCGGAGCTGATTGTACATGAGATCGAAGAAAATTACGTTCATTAGTTAAGATTTCTATTTGTTTTTCATATACCTCGGTGAATTTAGCATGAGCCTCTTTTTGATTTTCCAAATCTTTTTGGAGGGTGATCATTGTTGCGCGGAGCTCCATGATGATGTCAGAATCACCCCCCCCTTCCTCGTTCCGCGGAGGTGGCAGGGTTGCCATTTGCATTCGCGGAGTCTTGATCAACTCCTTCTACGTTCCCAACTCCATCAGCATTTCCAGTTCGTTGATTGTCACCTTCTTGATTGATCTCATGGTTCTCGAGATCTCCTACGTGACTGTAAGTAGTCTGAATTCCATCCATCTTGTAGATAGAACCTGTAGCTCCCTTTAGCGTGACATCTTTTTGGTTAGGGCCCCACGGTGGGCGCCAATTGTTTTGGGCAGATTAATGATATGCTGTATTTCATATAACATAACTAGGACTAGATAATACATTTTATATATAGATTTAGGTCCATTTAGTGCTTATAACGATATATGAGTAGAAGATCGAAGACTTGAAGAAATTGGAAGAATTGAAGTCTGGATTAGAAGACCGAGTAGTGAAGGCCGCGGAGTTGAGCAGCTCGCGGTGGAGCCAAGATTCAGGTCCGCGCTCGCAGAGGTATAAGGCCGCGATCGCGGGTCAGCGTTGACTCGGATGAGGATTTCTACAGACCCCTGTACTTAAACTTTTTTTCCTATTGGACCCCTGTACTAAAAAATGTTCAAACAGACCCCTGTACTGCCCCCAATTTTGCCTATTGAACACTTTCAATCTTATTTTCTTTCCAGTGTACATCACGCGCCTTATGTGTCATGTTATTTTGCCAAATAAGCCAAAATGGTCAAATACATACATGTTATTTTGGCAAAATACGTACATGTTACATAAGGCGCGTGAAGACTTGAAAGTGTTCAATAGGCAAAATAACATGTACGTATTTGACCATTTTGACTTATTTGGCAAAATAACATGACACATAAGGCGTGTGATGTACACTGGAAGGAGAATAAGATTGAAAGTGTTCAATAGGCAAAATTGGGGGCAGTACAGGGGTCTGTTTGAACATTTTTTAGTACAGGGGTCCAATAGGAAAAAAAGTGTAAGTACAGGGGTCTGTTGATGTATTCTGCCTTTCTACAGGTCCGCGATCGCGGAGGTTGTTCACCGCGCCCGCGGAGGTCCACGTCAGCATAATTCCGAGGCGGCGTTTGCTCTATCTATCTGTTTTTATTTTATTATTTCCGAGTATTTTATTTCGTACGCTTAGTTCGAGACTATTTTGACCTAGTTTTTCAGCTTTGTTTTGTATTCTCTTCTAGACCTAATTTCAGATTTTGTGTTTTTCTCTCTTATGGAGAACTAAACTTCTTAGATTCTATTCAAGTTGAAGCTTTTCAGACTCAAGTTGTTGTGAGATTCGTATATTCGGGTTTATTTCTACAGGTTATTTCAATTCTCTTGGGCATAATTTATATTGATTGTATTGATTTCTACTTGATTGATCACCTTGTTGGAATTGATATTATCTATTGCTAGATCTAGGTTTTCTCGTAGCAAAGCCTAATCTTTGTAGCAACTCAATTGGTTTAGGACTCGTTGGACTAAAACAATTGAGAAGAGATTTGAATGCATGTTAATTGTTTGACTCGTTGGAATTCAATTGCATGTATCCTGTTTATCCTTGTTCTTATTGCTAGTATTCATATTATTTATGATCGTTTCATGAGTAATTTGGATATTAAATTTGCATGTCTCGTTGCCATGTTATAATTCTGATCAGGATAGGAATAACTAAAAGGAATAACTTGTTTGAATCTAGGATCAATAACTTGAGGAAGAAAAGTGGATACTTGAATAGGATTGTTTTCCCTAATTAATAAAAATCCAACTTTTGCTTTGTTTGACTACTTGCTTTGTTTGTTTCAATTCTTAGTGTTAGTTTATTAATCAAAATCCCCCCTTTGTTACTTCTTTGAGTTGATAATAATATTGCTTAGAATTACAAGTGTCTCTTGGGTTCGACCCCGACTTACCGACTATACTAGTTGAGTAACTTGGGAATTATTTTTGATTTGGCATCAACGATTTTCAGCCAGTCAAATTTTGGCGCCGTTGCCGGGGACACTTTTGTTTAATTCTAAGTTTTTATTATTACCAACTCTAGTGTGGACCCTAGTTTATGGTCCACACTCGTGCTACTAATTCTTCTACTTTGCCTTTTGATTCAGAGATTGAAAGGACCCTTTCCAGGTTGAGACGTGAAGCTCGGGAACTACTCCGTGAATTACCTTTCAACTTGAATTCTGCTGAAACTGAGACAATGGGAGATCGGACTTTGAAGTAGCTGACTGCTCCTAACTTTCAACAACAGCCCCTGGCTGTTTAGTTCCCTGCGCTGAATAACGGTGTCAAGTTAGAATTGAAATCAGGGTTGATCCATCTCTTACCCCAATTCCATGGGCATGGTGGAGAAGATCCAAACAAGCATCTTGCTGAATTTGATCAGGTCTGCTCAAGTATGAAGCCTGCTGATGTAACTGAGGACCAGATCAAGCTGAAGGCGTTTCCTTTCTCTCTGAAGGATTCAGCCAATGAGTGGCTCTACTATCTTTCTCCAGGCTCCATAGATACTTGGACTAAGATGAAAGCGGCATTTTTGGAGAAATATTTTCCTGCCACCAAACAGAACAGTCTGAAGAAGAGCCTGAGCAATATTGAACAACAGGCTGGAGAGAGCCTGTATGATTATCATGAGCGATTCAAGAGACTGTGTGCTAGTTGCCCATATCATGGGTATTCTGATCAAGACCTGGTATTATATTTCTTTGGTGGATTACTGGATGAAGAGCGTAGAATGGTGAATGCATCTTGTGGTGGAAGCCTGATGAACAAGACACCAGCAGATGCCCTTGAGCTCTTTTCTGAGCTATCTGAGAACTCAAGGCAATTCAACAAAAGAACTGACACTAAAGGAGTCAATGTTATGAACTCCTCTTCTGTTATAAGATCTGAGATGGCGGAGTTGAAAGATATGATGAAGAGGTTCATGCTGCAAGGAACCCCTCAACAACTGAAGGCATGTGAAATCTGTGCTGACACACTTCACCCTACTGATGCATGCCCACAACTCCACGAACCTCAGGCTGAGGTTAATGTTGTAGGAGGATATGGACCTCCTAGACCTCGTTTTGATCCTTTTTCTAATACTTACAACCCAGACTGGGCACATAATCCAAATCTGAGATATGGGAATCAAAATCAGCCTCAATATAATCAGCAAGGAGGAAATCAGCAAAACAGGCAACCTTATGTTCCTAGACCTCCAGTTCAAAATCAAAACAACTCATTCAATGCTGAAGAGATGTTTGCAAGGCTAGCTAACACAGTAGACCAGTTGGGACAGAACACTCAGACTAGTTTCCAGTCCACTCAAGCTAGTATCAAGAATATAGAGACTCAGATAAGTCAACTGGCTATTGCAGTAAGCAAGCTAGAGGCCCGAGATTCTGGGAAATTGCCGTCACAACCTATCAATCCAAGGGAGAATGTGAGTGCTATCACATTAAGAAGTGGAAGAGAGCTGAATAGAGACGTGGGGGTGAATGAAGATCCACGAACTGAAAAATTCAAAATTCTGGAGAACGCCTCCGCGCCCGCGGAGAACGATTGACGCGATCGCTGAACCTCAACTGAGAGCACAGGGATTCTGATCGAAGGCACCGCGACCGCGTGACCAACTGCCGCGACCGCGGAGGCGAGAAAAAACCGGATACCGAAAAATCCGAATTTCCGCGACCGCGGGACCCTCTCCGCGCCCGCGGTACTGAAGCTGAACTCGAGGATTCTTACGTTCGACCTCAGTTTCCTTCCATGAATTCATAGAAGCCTATTCCACCATTCCCTGAGGCACTCAAGGATACGAAGAAGCCAGAACAAGACAAAGATATCTTTAAGACATTCTCCAAGTGTGAGGTAAACATCCCTTTGCTTAATCTGATTAAAAGTGTTCCTAGATTTGCTAAATTTCTAAAAGAGCTGTGCACTATCAAAAGGAACCAAAAATTGAAAGGGAAACAGAAAGTTAAGGTTAGTGAACATGTCTCTGCTGTATTTCAAAGGCGTATGCCTAAAAAGTGCAGTGATCCAGGCATGTTCAACATTCCCTGTATAATAGGAGACACTAAAATTGATAAAGCCATGCTTGATTTAGGTGCTTCTATTAATTTCATGCCTTCTTCTGTTTACACTTCACTAGGCTTAGGACCTTTGCAAGAAACTGGTATTGTTGTTCAACTAGCTGATAGGTCCACAGTCTACCCGAAAGGGATTGTTGAGGATGTTCTTGTTATGGTGGATAAATTGATATTCCCTGCTGATTTCTTTGTGCTTGATATGGATCATGATGTGCATGCTGCTCCAATTTTGTTAGGTCGACCTTTCATGAAAACTGCTAGAACAAAAATTGATATGTGTAAAGGCGTCCTAACCATGGAATTTGATGGGGAAATATTTGAATATAGCATGGATAATGCTATGAAATACCCCCAAGATGATCACTCTCTATGCTCAGTTGATGTAATTGATCCTATTGCACAAGATGTATTTGATACTACTTGTGTAGATGAGTTGCAATCTGTTCTAGAGAGTGACATAGATCCTGCATGCTTGGACTATGAATTGCCTGAAAGATATCATGAAATTTTTGCTGATCTGAATGCATGTTGTGAATCTCCTGCTGATGCTTTGGCCATTGGGCCCATACCACTAACTCTCCCTAGCGAGAAATTGCTTCCTTCTGTAGTGCAGGCACCTGAAGTTGAGCTTAAACAGCTCCCTAAGCATTTAAAATATGCCTTCCTTGGAGATGGTGACACTTTGCCTGTCATTATTTCTAACAAACTCTCCAAGGAGCAAGAAGATAAATTGGTGCAGGTACTTAAAAAGCACAAGACAGCACTAGGTTGGACCATTGCTGACATTAAAGGGATTAGTCCCTCTACATGTATGCATAGGATCCTCCTAGAGGATGGTGCCAAGCCATCCAGACAGCCACAGAGAAGGCTCAACCCACCTATGATGGAGGTAGTCAAGAAGGAGGTGCTGAAGCTCCTACAGGCAGGTATGATTTATCCCATCTCTGATAGTCAGTGGGTTAGTCCGACCCAAGTTGTTCCCAAGAAGGGTGGTATTACAGTAGTTGAGAATGTGCATGGGGAATTAGTCCCCACACGAGTCCAGACTGGTTGGAGAGTATGTATTGATTACCGTAAGCTGAACACGGTAACCAGAAAAGATCACTTTCCCCTGCCATTCATTGATCAAATGCTTGAGCGACTTGCCGGTCGTTCCTATTATTGCTTTTTAGATGGCTATTCAGGGTATTTTTAGATTGCTATTGCACCAGAGGACCAAGAGAAAACGACATTTACATGTCCGTTTGGCACTTTTGCATACCGCAGAATGCCATTCGGATTGTGTAACGCACCCGGTACGTTCCAACGGTGTATGGTAAGCATCTTTTCTGAGTATATTGAAAATTTTATTGAGGTTTTTGTGGATGACTTTATAGTACATGGTGATGACTTTGATGCCTGCTTAAACCATCTCTCTTTAGTCCTTCAAAGATGCGTAGAGACCAATTTGGTTCTAAACTCTGAGAAGTGTCACTTTATGGTTGAGCAAGGCATTGTTTTAGGTCATATAGTGTCATCCAGGGGTATTGAGGTCGATAAGGCAAAGATTGATATCATTTAGTCCTTGCCTTATCCTACTAATGTGCGTGAAGTGCGTTCTTTTCTAGGCCATGCAGGTTTCTATCGTAGGTTTATTAAAGACTTTTCCAAGATCTCCGCCCCATTATGTGATTTGCTGAAGAAAGATGTGCCCTATGAGTTCAATGAGGCATGCAAAAAGGCGTTTGATGAGCTGAAAACACGCCTTACAAGTGCACCAATAATTCAAGCCCCAGATTGGTCTCGACCTTTTGAAATCATGTGTGATGCAAGTGACTACGCTGTTGGGGCTGTTTTGGGTCAAAAAGAAGCTAGAGCATCCCATGTTATACATTGTACTTCTATGACCTTAAATGATGCCCAAAGAAACTACTCCACTACTGAAAAGGAAATGCTTGCTTTAGTGTTTGCTTTGGAGAAGTTCAGACAGTATCTACCGGGGACAAAGGTGATAGTATACTCAAACCATGCAGCGCTTCGTTATTTGATGACGAAAAAGGAGGCTAAGCCAAGACTGATTAGATGGATTCTCCTGCTGAGTGAGTTTAATATAGAGATCAGAGACAAAAAGGGAGTTGAGAATCTGGTGGCTGATCATCTAAGTAGGCTTGTGCATGAAGAAAATACACCAGGAAGCCAAGATCAGATTCAAGGACGTTTTCCCGACGAAACATTGTTCAAGGTTCGGAACAGCGATTCCGCGATCGCGGTGAAGGCTCTCCGCGCCCGCGGAACTGTAACTGAGACGAGTGAAATTGCTCTGAATATTCCGCGATCGCGGGAACTAGTCCGCGCCCGCGGCTCTGACTTCGACAGTGACATCGATCCTCGGTTTGAAGAATTTATTTTTGGGATCCATTCATTCCGGCCATGATATGCAAATATTGTTAACTACCTCGTCTCGGGGGAGTTCCCACCTAATTTTACCAAGGCCCAGAAAGACAAGGTTCGTCATGAATCTCGATTCTATGTTTGGGATGATCCATATTTATGGAAGCACTGCACAGATCAGGTAATCCGACGTTGTGTCCCGGATTCTGAGGTACAATCTATCCTTTCTTTTTGTCATTCCTATGCATGTGGGGGTCATTTTGGGACTAATAAAACTGCTAGGAAAATTTTAGAAGCTGGATTTTATTGGCCTCATATTTTTAGGGATGCTTATGCTTTCTGTAAATCATGTGATCGTTGTCAGAGGGTGGGTAATATTTCTAAGAGACATGAGATGCCTCAAACTCGTATGATATTCTGTGAAATTTTTGATGTTTGGGGCATTGATTTTATGGGACCCTTCCCCTCTTCTTTTGGGAATCTGTATATTTTACTTGCGGTGGACTATGTTTCCAAGTGGGTGGAAGCAAAGGCCACCAGAACTGATGATTCAAAAGAAGTTGCAGGTTTTCTTAAGGACAATATTTTCTCAAGATTTGGGATTCCAAAAGCTCTAATAAGTGACAGGGGTACTCATTTTTGCAACAAGACTGTCAGTGCTTCATTGAAAAAGTACCATGTCACTCAGAAGATCTCTACAGCATATCACCCCCAGACCAATGGACAAGCTGAAGTGTCCAACAGGGAGATAAAAACAATCTTGGAGAAGACGGTGGCACCCAACAGAAAAGATTGGAGTTTGAGACTCAATGATGCTTTGTGGGCCTACCGTACTGCTTATAAGACACCCATCGGGATGTCTCCCTTCAGATTGGTTTATGGAAAAGGCTGTCACTTGCCGGTGGAACTTGAGCATAAAGCTTATTGGGCGGTCCAAAAATGCAACTTCAATATCAAAGAGAATGGAGAGTTCAGAAAATTACAATTGCAAGAGTTGGAAGAGCTGAGATTGGATGCTTATGACAATGCTGTGAATTACATGAACAAAACAAAAGCATGGCATGATAAGAACATCCTAAGGAAGGAATTAAAAGTTGGAGACAAGGTCCTTCTCTTCCAGTCTCTTCTTACACTCTTCCCAGGCAAACTCCGTTCTAGATGGGCTGGACCGTATACAATTACTCAAGTCTTTCTACATGGGGTTGTGGAATTATTGGATGGGGACTCTCAAAATGTGTTTAAGGTTAATGGTCAGAGACTAAAGAAATACCATGAGGGAGTCAGCCAAGAAGTATTAGAGGAGGTGGATCTTTCTGATCCAAATCCCGATGCTGAATAAAAGGGCTAAAATGTCGAGCCAACGACATTAAACAAAGGCGTTGCTCGGGAGGCAACCCGAGGTAAGTTTTCTTTTTCTTTATTTTTTTTAGTTTTTAGTTTTAGTTTTACCTTTCAATCTTGTCGGACTAACATGTAGGTACTAGGTTCGAAAGAACAAAATATTTTAGGGAATTTATTCCTCGAAATACACGAAAAAAGGCGAATAGGTACCCAGTAAACAGCTCCGCGATCGCGGAGGTCCCTCACGCGATCGTGGTACTGTGCATCCGCGGGATATTAATTTAAAAAAAAAGGAATTGACAGAAATTGCCGGATTTGCCCTTACCCAAACCGGCCGGCCCTACCATTTCTTTTCTACCTCTACTTCATCTTCTACCTCCATCCACTCTACCATTCCACCATTATCAAACCTTTAAGACCTCCATAACCTCTCAAACCCAAATTTTCCAACTCCACACAAATCAAATCTAAACCCGCTTTCTTCATCCTTTCACCTTTCTAAACACAAATCCACCATCCAAATTCCCAAATTCCCATCCAAAACCCCACAAATTCAAATCTAAAATCTGAACAAAATTTTCCCAAATCTCCCTAAAAACCCATCCAAATCCACCTATTTTTCTCGGATTCGTCATTAGCAAGCCCCCGCGACGCCCCGCGAGCCACCGTGAGCCAGGTTCGAGCTACCGCGAGCCACCGCGAGAGCAAAATCTAGATCCGTGGAGTACCGTGCGTCCGCGATCGCGGTGACCGTCCTCCGCGCCCGCGGATCTGTTGACAGAAGCCAATAATTCCATTTTGTGAGTCCAATTTCATCCTTTTCTCGGCTTATTCATAATTATGGCATACCCGGTTCATTTGAGTAGGACGGAGAAGGCATTGTGGAATGAAATTGATAAGAAAACCATGTTGTCTACTAAATTTTTCCATGCATCGACATTATATTCGTTGGGTTTATATCAGTCGGTTCATCAGTTGTTACAACAGGGTGGTTTAGGTGGTTTGATCCCTTTGCATGCTTATAAATACAAGTCTCTAGTGCTGGAGTTTTTAGTTACTTATAGAGAGCTTGATGATGGTAGTATTGGCTTTAGATTGTTTGGGCGAGATTACTCACTGACTAGGAATCAGTTAGGTGAGTGTTTTGGGGTGACGGGTCAGCCTACAGCTGGTTGGGCTGATTTTGAGGATAACCCAGGGGCGATGCATTTTTGGACTGCAGTGACTCACACTCAGTATATTCTTGGACATGGGTTACAGAACTACAGTATTGTTCACCCGAGGTTGAGGCTTTGTCATAAGGTGATTTCTAACACCTTTTTAGGGAATGGGGAGGTTAACAAGATGGCTGCAAAGGATGTTTCTATGATGTGGTGTTTGATGGGGGACCAACCTGTGGTCCCTGATTGGGTAGAGTTGTTCCTACGTGCTGTGAGGAAGGCCCGGTCTGGGTCCGGGAAGATTGCTTTTGGGGGCTTGGTTACTTTGATAGCCCTGCGTTTTGTGAGCTTAGATGCTATACAGGGCAGATACCGAGTGCCAGTAGGTGGTGGGATTTTCTTTGATTTGTCACAGCTTAGGAAAGCTAAGTTATTATCTGATGCTGAGAATGGAGGTTGGATCTGGCACTGTGGTAGGCAGCATGATGCATATTTACGTCTGCCTAGGGAGTTTGGAGCTGAGGAGATAGCTGATCATTTTTATTTGGAGTCTGATGTGATGGTAGTAGAGGAGGTAGAAGAGGAAGAGGAGGCAAAGTATGAGCATCCCGCTGAGCAGCACAATGAGCATCCTCAGGGGCCGCATGAGGCTAGTCCTTCTGGTGGTGGAGAAGCACCAGAGTGGTATGAGGAGATGCACTCTGCCATGGAGTCTTTGAGTATGAGAGTTGATTTCATGGCTGACCAGTAGAGCTATTTTATCAGGACACAGGCTGACATGAGGAGCACATTGGACGATGTGGGGAGGAATGTCAAGGACATGTCTTTGACTATGGACTAGATGAGGGAGCGTCAGGAGGCATTTTATCAACATTATTGGCCTCAGTACCCTCAACATTTTCCACCGTCAGGTCCACCACAGTGAGTCTTCTGTTTTCCCTTCCTTTATTTATATCTGATTTGTCTTTTATTTCATTGAGGGCAATGAAAGATTTAAGTATGAGGGAGGGAGTACTCACTGTTTTATATATGTACAGTTGCATTCAGTTTCTGCATTTCAGATTTTAGAACTCAAAAAAAAAAAAACATTAAATCCTGTGCTGAGTTGAAAACCCGAAAGGGCGGCTCAAGCAAAATTGCAGGGGCCCGGATCGGCATTAGGCTGGGGTAATAAGAGGCTAAAAAGAGTGAAAGTGAGTTGGTGAGCACATCTATAGAAAAATGAAATGAGCAGTTAGGTGAAAACCCGAAAGGGCGCCTAAGCAGGATGAATGAAAAAAAACGAGTGCTTAGGATCATTCTTGCTGGGGCTTGGGGTTCATTGTTATGGGTTTTTACTTTGATCTTTGATATATTCTTGTTATGAGTGATAGATTGTGCTAGGATTTCATTGTATGCACTTTCATTCTTTTACATGGGTTTGGGTTGTGAGCTTAATTTCTGAGTGTTGTTTAGTTTTAGGTTATTTTCTCCCAATACTTCCTGTAGACCTTTGTTGTATTGTCATTCTTGATTTTATTTTAAGCTTACTCGAGGACGAGCAAGATCTAAGTATGGGGGAATTTGATATGTTGTATTTCATATAGAATAACTAGGACTAGATAATACATTTTATATATAGATTTAGGTCCATTTAGTGCTTATAACGATATATGAGTAGAAGATCGAAGAATTGAAGAAATTGGAAGAATTGAAGTCTGGATTAGAAGACCGAGTAGTGAAGGCCGCGGAGTTGAGCAGCTCGCGGTGGAGCCAAGATTCAGGTCCGCGCTCGCGGAGGTATAAGGCCGCGATCGCAGGTCAGCGTTGACTCGGATGAGGATTTCGACATAAGGCCGCGCACGGAGGTTGTTCACCGCGCCCGCGGAGGTCCACGTCAGCATAATTCCGAGGCGGCGTTTGCTCTATCTATCTGTTTTTATTTTATTATTTCCGAGTATTTTATTTCGTACGCTTAGTTCGAGACTATTTAGACCTAGTTTTTCAGCTTTGTTTTGTATTCTCTTCTAGACCTAATTTCAGATTTTGTGTTTTTCTCTCTTATGGAGAACTAAACTTCTTATATTCTATTCAAGTTGAAGCTTTTCAAACTCAAGTTGTTGTGAGATTCGTATATTCGGGTTTATTTCTACAGGTTATTTCAATTCTCTTGGGCATAATTTATATTGATTGTATTGATTTCTACTTGATTGATCACCTTGTTGGAATTGATATTATCTATTGCTAGATCTAGGTTTTCTCGTAGCAAAGCCTAATCTTTGTAGCAACTCAATTGGTTTAGGACTCGTTGGACTAAAACAATTGAGAAGAGATTTGAATGCATGTTAATTGTTTGACTCGTTGGAATTCAATTGCATGTATCCTGTTTATCCTTGTTCTTATTGCTAGTATTCATATTATTTATGATCGTTTCATGAGTAATTTGGATATTAAGTTTGCATGTCTCGTTGCCATGTTATAATTCTGATCAGGATAGGAATAACTAAAAGGAATAACTTGTTTGAATCTAGGATCAATAACTTGAGGAAGAAAAGTGGATACTTGAATAGGATTGTTTTCCCTAATTAATAAAAATCCAACTTTTGCTTTGTTTGACTACTTGCTTTGTTTGTTTCAATTCTTAGTGTTAGTTTATTAATCAAAATCCCCCCTTTGTTACTTCTTTGAGTTGATAATAATATTGCTTAGAATTACAAGTGTCTCTTGGGTTCGACCCCGACTTACCGACTATACTAGTTGAGTAACTAGGGAATTATTTTTGATTTGGCATCAACGATTTTCAGCCAGTCAATTAACCACACAAACGTGTTACCTGCTTTAAATGAGGAAATCCTAGCCAAAGAGCAATCGTAACGCGTTACAAACTACAGACAAGACGTAAAGTCAAGTAAAAGATAGGAAAATAAGAACAAGAAAGTTATAGTGATTGTATTATGATCGAAATTGCGGGTAATTCCCCTGTGATTACAAACGAGCACTTGAATAGAATAGTTAGACAAGAGTGAACTGAGCTTAAAGAATGATTCCGAGCCTAGTTGGCGATGATCCCTTTATTTCTGCCTCGTTCTTGTTTTATAGCCTCCTTCTCGATTTGGACCGTTGGTGGAGTGTCTGGCGTATCCCGGAGATCTTGCCACCGGCATGAATGGGATAGCCGTTGAGTAGGTTGATTATGGGAGCCGAGATTTACGCCACGCCTTAATTGCTCCTTCGACTTTCCCCTCTAACAAACGACTCGGGCTGGTTGTCCTGGGCTCTTGGGCTAGATTTTGGAGAGGCCCAACAATCACCTTTTTCCATATTATCCAATCAAAAATCTACTTCAATACTCTTTTTAATTATTTCCTTTTTTCCTTCTCTTTCTTCCCATCTGTATCCATCAACATCACACACTCTCTCTCATTCCTATTGACTATTTTTTCTTCACTTTATTTTTTTAATTTGTGTGAAAACCATCCTTTAGGACGAATATTATGGGACGGAGGGAGTAACAAATTTGGGTTATACCAATTTGTCTTGTTAACAGATGGATAATGGTTGGGAAGCTAGTAAATAAGTAAAGCAAAGCATGCACGTGCTGGCTTTTGGCTAAATGAATGGTTATACAATTGATCGATCGATCGACCAACTTTATCCCTCTTATGTGATTTGATTCTCTTGGCGTTTAGCATATGAATCAACTATATATATCAAGCGTAGGGATCGCAGAATTAATAATCCGATCTTCCTCTAATCGATCAGGGGTTAATTGGTTCCTTTTGAGTTTCGTAAATTGCACGACATATAAAAATTTCTAAGCGTGAAAGTAAGAAAAAGGGACAGGCCGACGACGTGGTTGCTTTTGGTGTTCGGCGCGCGTGGTGGTGGGGGACCAAGCGGCGGCTTTGGATGCTGGTATTAAAATGTATGTTGCATGATTACTGATTAGACCCACCACTTAATTACTTTCCATTTTACATGGTGGTCATCATTATATGTGCCTTCGAAAATACAAACTAAGTTTCTACCCAAAAAAAGAAAAGAAAAGAAAATACAAACCAAGTCATCAATTACTCTAAATTATCTGAGTTAAATTATCTGAGTTAATTTGAATAATTGACAAATGCATTATTAATTTATGTAAATTAATAAATAGGGAAATTTCTCTGAGTTTTTGATTTTTTTCGCACGGTGTCCAGTAGAGGTGTCAAACGGGTCGGTCAGGTCGGATTCGGGTTCGGTTATTTCAGGTTCGGATTGAGTCGGGTTCGGGTCATAACGGGTCACCGGTCAAATCGGGTCGGGTCCTTGCGGGTTGTCGGGCGGGTCGGGTCGACCTAACGGGTCGAGAAAATTAATTTTTTTACAATTATTAAAATATTTTTTATTTAAAAAATGATATTTAATAATAAATCTATTATTTTTATATATTTTAATAATAAAATATATTATCATTTTCAAAATATATTATATATTCTTAAAATATAACAAATTGGGTCAACCCAACGGTTTTTCCGGGTTTGAACCCAACGGGTTTTGGGTGTATCGGGTTCGGTTTATTTTGGGTTTCGGGTTCAAATTTTCGGGTCTTGACCCTAAATTTTTCGGGCGGTTCGGGTCAGTTTTTCGGGTCGGGTCAGCTTTTGACAGCTCTATTGTCCAGTAAAACAATTATTTTAGATAGTACCCCGAATTTTTGTAAAAGTTTGACGTGTGCCTTTACTTATGATTTTTTGTAGTTTATAACTAAATTAGAATGTTTTCTAACAATTAAAATAAATTATATAAAAATATTATACATATAGTTTGGTTCAAATGAAACAAACTCTTATCCTAAAATGTCAAATGAATGCACTTTTCCTAGTTCGTAGTATGAAAAGTGCAGTACAAAATATGAAAAATACAATCCGAAAAAGTGCACTACAAAAAATACAAAAAGTGCACTACAAAGTACGAAAAGTGCAAATCCGAAAAAGTGCACTACGAACTAGGAAAAGTGCATTTGTTTTAGGATAAAAGTCTGTTTCAAGATAAAAGTTTGTTTCATTTGATCCAAACTATATATATATATATATATTTCAAGTAGATTTTATGTTGTATAATCTAAATTTTTTTAAGTTAAAACCAAAAACATTACAATATTTATATTAAAATACATATATTACAAAAGTAAAAAATTTCATGTAGATTTTATGTAGTAATTTTGACAATTTTTAAAAAATTAATCGAACTTTTATCCTATAAAATAAATTATATACTATATTTATTCTAATATTCTATGGGGCATATGTTTTAAAATTCATCTTAACTTTTTCTAAATTAAAATTTTACCTTTTTTCTCTATTGTGCTCTAGTCATGCTGGAACATTCGTTGTTTCATGGATTCTTTTAGTTTTGAAAATGACAAACTTTGATGGTATGATATGTTTTTCCATGCTAACATTTCAGGAAATATTAAAATTTGTCAAATCATTTAAGAAATAATTTTGTTTGCAGATTTTTATTTATTCCCCTTAAGAAGATAGATTTTAAAAGCCGAGTTTTGTTTTGGACAAAAAATAGCAAGCTATTCTAACATCCTAAATTAGGGTTACAATCGAATTGAAATGAAGACTAATGGTGTTTGATCAATTTGGTTGTGAATGAACGAGTGACTATTGATTGCTTTTTTGAGAGTTTTTCTGATGATTAGAAAATATCCCTCATACAAACGTTTGATCATCACTTATCCCCCCTCTATTCTAGCCGTTACCCACATTTAGAGCCATGCTCCCGTGTTTATCGGAACTGCTGCAACCGTTGCCCACTTTCCACATCACGGGAGGAGGAGGCCGGTCATTCAGAACCGTTTTTCGAGTTTGTGTCTTCGTTCTATCACAATGATCTTCCTTCTTCATTGTGATGACCATCGTCTTCTCCGCAACTTTGTCATGTCTCAAGTCAATATTCGGGGACATGTTGGACTTGCGTTTTACTTGGGCCACTTTATCGATGGGCTTTAAGTTTATGTGCCCAACAATACCCCCAAATGTGATCTGAATCTTTACGCAGGATTTGGATTGAATTTGTCGTGTTTTCTAGATGTGACTAGGGACACATGGAGATTCAACGGCTGTTCGATTGCTTCTTGGAAGGAGAAAAGTCTCGTCTGTTCAAGGCTATAATTACCCATTGGTAGAATTGAGGAGATACGCCCTAGATATTCTTTCACCCTTTCTTTAATCTTCCTCATTCACTTCGTTTCTTTCCTATACTCCTTTCCATCTCAGTCCATGGGTAAGGCCAAGATTGCCGATATGGATTCGAGTCCTCCCATTCTCTAGACCCACAAGAATGTCACTCATGCTCTATGTCCAAACATGAGGTGGAGAAGATCGTTAAGAACCAGGGTTTTCATGCGGGAATGAATTTCTATTGTCCAACATATGAGGCTATCGACTGGGTTAAATCGGGATGGGTGTGCTTCCTAGAGTAACATTTCACTCTTGGGGCTCAATTTCCTTTCTCTCCCTTGATTCTAAACTTTCTAGTGACTTTGAAGGTTTCTCCGGCGCAGCTTATGCCAGCTACCTGGAAAATCTTGTTCCAAATCAGTAAATTGTGTTCAACAGAGGTGTAGTTTGTGGTGTCAGACCTTCTCTTCGCATATCGTGTATCTACCCTCAGAACTGGGCATTTTACACTCCATGTTAGAGATGCCAAGAATCCTTTAACCCGAAATCGAAGGTAAACGACAAGGATTGGGCTACCTGCTTCTTCTTTGTCGAGAAAGCGACACTAGGCCCTCAGTTTCAACTGGCTATTTCTGATCAATGGAGTGTTAAGTGTAAGAACCATGTTTCTCCACTTTGCTTTCTTTTCTTTGAAAAATATCGAACCTTTCCTTTACTTCCCTTGTCGTTGTGCTTGTAGTTCCCCCTGGTCTCAATGTCCATACCTTGGAAAGTGACACATGCATGAAGATTTTCTCTCTTTCTCTAGGGAGACAAACTTATAGGAAGTCGGTCGATCTTCTTCCTGAGGGTGAGTCCAGCAATAAGACGATAGCTCCTTTTGGGGATTTGTCTGACGAAGAGGAGTACGATGCGAAATCGGGGGACTCTTAGGAGATTGTGGACGAGGTCGTTGCTGCCCCTATGGCTGCTCTCCGGACCACCGAAAAGCCTTCAATGAAGCAGTCGGGTGAGTCGCACTGTATCCTCCTTCTAGCTTTTTGTTTTGTCTATCCAGTCTTGGGAGTGTTTTTCACTTTCATTGTTATTATTTATTGATTTATTATATTTTTTTAATACCATAGGTAAAGCTCTTCCTCGTCTAGGACGTAACTTTTCTACAGCTAACATGATCCAACGAAAACTCGGGTCAAGTGACAAGAAACCTCTTTTGGATGTGAAGAACAAGAGCGAGGTCGTTGTGCATCGTACCCTTGTTAAAAGGTCCATGCCCGAGACCCCAAAAGTTATTGATCTTGAAGGTAAGACTTCTTAGGATTTGTGGCAAAAGCTTCGTGATGTTCATTTCCCTAAGAAATCTTGCTCGAAGGTTCCTACCCATGCTCTTGCCAGAGATGCCGGTCTGGCGATTTGGAAGGTATCGTTTGAGTATCATTTTTTATCATGTGCGTTATCTATTGCTCCTTTTTCCTTATTGTTCGTTCCGCCTACACTGTAGGCTTTACAAGGTGAACTATGGATTGCAAACGTTGTTGATAAAGAAGGGAGTACTTTGGAGGAGGAGAAACTGAAGTGGGAAGATGAGAGGCGTACTTTGGAGAAGGAGATAGTGGTGGCTACTGAGCGTCAGAAGAAAGATGCACATAAGATCGCGATGCTGATGGAGGCTGTCAATTGTCATGCTCGTCAAGCCGCTTCGGACTGACCAGGACAACACTTGACTCAGGCAAGGATGGGATCTTCTGTTACATTTTAAAATGATGGTCAAATAGGAAGAAATACTTGTAGTTTTTTTTAATGTTTCTTGATGATGCCATTGATTTCTCTATTTATATTCGATGCAAAAAGTGTGATCATCTTGCTTGATATCCTTAAAGGTTACAAAATCACCATCATGTGTTTTTAGCTCTAGGGTCTTTTGGGTTTGTTTAGTCTCTTTTGTATTTAAATGATCTTCGTTTGATGATGTTCTAATTTTCTCAAATTTGATAGTGGATTCTTGGTTAGTATGTACAATATAGGCTCTTTTAGATGTGTACACAATTAAGAGGGATATTGGGAAACTAAATGTTGTGTTGTGTTTGATTTGGATCTTCATTGCTGCTCTTTGGGTCGGGAACTTCTTTATGAACCCTAAGATGTTAGATCTAAGATCTTACTCAAGTTCCCGTGGAAGACCAAGCAACATTTCATTAATTCATTTTTCGAGACATCGACAGGTTCTCTGCCCATGTGGGGATTTAATTCCTCACATATGCAAGATCTTCTAATTTGAGTACTTTCACATGTTTTGCCTTGGTTGATTCGATATGGCTTATGACTTGAGTGGTTTTGTTTATTAGAAAGATTAAATCGACTTTTCCCTGATTTTCATCTGCAATTGTCCATTTACTATCATTAGATTTTAGTCAAAATTATCATCAACAATTGGCTGTAATGGATCTTAATAATTGGTGATAATGAGTTCCTTACCTTTTGGTTGCAGTTGCAGGCTTAACGTTGGATGGGTAAGAGGAATTTTATTGCCTTCTTTCAATTTGTGTCATCACATTGACTTGGATAAAATTCTTTCTTACTCTTGTTAATAGTGTGTGCTTATTTTCTATTCTCGTGGGGGAAGGCATGAATTCTTATTTAAAACATTTTACTTGCATGTACTTTAGGTGCAAGGATTCTGTTGTGAGTTGATTCGTCGGTCTTTAGTAGTTAAGAGTCACTCTTGAAGTTTAGTCCACTTGTAAGGTTCCCTTTGGGAGGTACCTCTTGCAAGTGCTTTGAGCTTGTTTATTATAGAAAATTATGCTTGTGCTCTATACTAAGCAAAGTGGTGATAGTTTGTGCCCTGCTATTACCTCTTAACACAATGCCTAATGTGTTCATTCTATCAATTAGGCCTCTTAATATTGCCTTGATATTTTTTGGAGTACTATGCAATTTCTTCTTTCCTTCATTATTTTGTCATTTCTCTAGAGTTATACTGGCTCGGTGATGTATTAGCGTTCTTTCTTAAGATTTGGTGATCTTCATCACTATACTGTAAAAATCATTTCTAGGAATTCTTATGTGACAAAGGAACTGGATTTGTTCGAATAGGCGGGAAGACACTTGATGTGGATCGACAATCTGTTGTCAAGGCTTTTCAATCATCAAACGAAAGCATGTAGTTTCTCTTTGGTTTTGCCTTTGTCCCAATATCTTATATTCACATATGTCAAGGCACTACTAAATAACTGACCTATTGTAACCTTAAAATTGTAATGATTTTTTATAGTGTTACATTAGATAGTCTAATGTAATGGTCCATTATCAAATATAATGATATGTTCTATTGTAACATAAGTTTTCTAAAGTAAAGCATTTTTATACCAAATGTAACGGTTATAATAAAAACATTCAAGTAAAACCTATTGTAATGCTTTGTATAACAACTGTAATGAACTCATAATATATATGGTCTAAAAAATTTGGCGCCAGAGAGATGAAAATCAGCCGCGTTTTAATGAAAATTGGGCTCCAAAGTCCAAATTTAGAATTAGCAATATTGGGCTCCAACTCCAAATGTCTTATTTCCCAAAATCAATATATTATCCCACACTCCTGTAGACTGTAGAGAGATCAACAGCCCCACCCTCTCTCCCGCATAAATCAATCCACAAACCCTAGGCGCGAAGCTTCTCCGACCGCCTTTCTCCGCTCGCCCCGCCTTCAATCTTATCCGGCCTTCTCTCGATCTCCTTTGATTTCTCCGTTTTATCTCAATCTCTTTCTCTATATGTCGCGCGATTGTTCCTAATAAGTTGTCTCTTCATGGGGCTGACTCGACATTGTTCCTAATAAGCTTTAGTTCCGCCTGCTCTCACTCAACTGCGGTATGTATTTCCCATCTCTCTTTTCTTTGTCTTTAAAAAGTTCCTCTTTTTGCTAATAGAACCCGTGATGTTCTTTCGTTGAAACTCAAAACTTGAAAATTTTTCAGAACAGGTTGTTCGGTGATGTATAAATGTATTTCGTTCAGCATTGTATGAATATTAATTAGCTATTGAATCATAAATCTGACTAGTTCCCACATACTAAAAGTTAAGCAATCTAATTAAGACAAAGGACTAATGTTTCATACATTGTGATCAACTCCATGTCTCCATCCCGATATCTAAATTTACTTGGGAACATAAATAATAAAATTTATAGCTAAATACTCATAAGTTCCCACATACTTAGATTACATAAATAAGTTCTGAATTATATTTTGGGCATTCTAGTGTAGTTTTGATGGTAAAAAAGTAGTCTAATTATCTTTGGGCATCACTGTAAAACTTTAATTGAAAAAGAGATATATGTACAAATGTTAGGAATAGTTGATTAAAATATTAGTAAATGCAGTGATGTCCATCTTTGTGGAATGAGTATGCAAGTTTTAATACATATCTAAAGTTGAAAGTCATTGTATTCCATTTTCATAAGATAGCTAGAATTGGAGAAGTGTGAAAATTTTGAAAACTGAAGAAAGGGAGTACTGATGTGGACTTGAGTTAGAAAAGATTTAAGCTGGTTAACAAAGATCACTGGGGTAATTTAAAACATAAAAGATAAATTTTTGGCTTCACAATCTCAGTTACTTTATTTTCCCATACTTTGGGATTGTAGGACTTGTCACAAAGCTTTTGCGTTTTGTATTATGTTATGATTTGTGTTTACTGGGAAAGAAAACTAAGATGAAAACATTAGAAGAATATCCCTAATCTTTTTCTTTAACCATTGCTATTTTCTTATTTGAAAAAAATTCTCGTTTAAGGTTTAGTACAATTTTGGATAGGTGGTTTAATAACTGTTTCACTTTTTTAATTACATAGTCTAATACTCTAATCCAATGACTTTGACATAAGGTTGTGCTATTCAAGTGAAACAGAAATCTAAACCTCAACTTTCTCCCCCTCACGTATTTTAAAATTTCAAAACTCTCTTAATCCAATAAATTCAGTATAGTGAATCTTTTTTTTCACCGAATGAGCCCTAAAAATATATAGACTGCAAAGAATGGTATGTAACAATATTAACCAAGAAACAAAGAATTGAATGAACCAATTAAAAACTTGTATTCTGTTTTTTCTATCAAACTCATATATTTGCTTGTTTTAAAAAAATTTATTCTATTTCTGTACATGCTATCTTTCTATATATTTCTGTAAATTTCACAATTATCTTTGAAAATTCTTATATATTTATTTAATAGGAGGTTTAGAGTTGAACCATGTCTTGTCAAATATCTTGGACAGTTGGGCTACACCATCACTCACCCTTCATATATGACACTACTCTATGAATTTGTACTTTGTTTTCCTTTGGCATTGCCCTAATTTTTTCAAATATATATCCTTATTGTACAGATATATATTTCATAGTTAAGTAAGTGGTTTAAGCTCTTGTGTTCAGATTGATTTCTAAGCACAAACCAACATTGCTCCTTCTTTCAATGGTGGTACCTCAGGTTAAGACAAATCAAGTTAAGTGGAGCTTCACTAGAGTTTTTGAGGTATGCAGTTTGATTATGAATAAGTGAGGTGCATATGTTTTCTTAGAAATTATTAACTTTTCAAATATTAACAAGTTTGCAAGTTAATTTTCGATTACTCTGATTTCAAAGGATTAATTAGTTTCACAATAATCAAACCAAAAGATCATTTAATTTGCCATTACTCGGAGGAGGGAGAGCGATGCAGCAGAAGCAGAGAAGGATGATCAAGAACAGAGTCGGTTACCGGAGAGCGAAGGCAAGTTTGATCACCATAAATGAAGCGTAAATCATAATTAAATTCCTTTTTCTTTCTTCTTTCCTTTTGTAATCATAATTGATTGATATGGCTAGTCCTTGTTTTTTGTTTGTTTTAGGCTTACATAATGGAATTGGAATCAATGGTGTCTTTGTTAGAAGAGGAGAATCCCCCCTTGCAAAATAAAGAGGTACTTCCAATTTGCAAACTGTTGTTACTTTTTTAATAGTTACCATATAATAATTTGTGAGATACACTCATGCAAACTTGATTATAATCTGAATCAATCATTTAATTCTTATTTCATGAGGACATGCTGTTGGCCTCTGTTGTAATGATTTGAATTTGAATCTGTTGGTGATGGTTTGTGTATGTGTGTTGAATTTTTTTATGCTTTTTCTCTATAATAGTTTAATTCTAAATTGCTATAGTTAGCTTTGATGGTGTTGTTTATGTTGGCTCTTTGGTAATGTGCTAATTACTTGCTGAATTTGTTGAGCTTTAGCTGGTTTTGTGGGTATATTTTTGTTCGATTTTTAGTGCTCTTCTCATTTTGTTGTATAACTGAATCTGCTGAGTTTTAGCTGGTTTCGGTAAGTTTTGATGATGTTTTCGTGTTGTCTGTTTAATTGATTACTTGTTGGCTTTAGTGTGTTGGTCATAGTTTGTGTCTAAGATTTTTATTCAACTTTATGTGTTTTTGTTCAATTCAGTTTGCTCTACTGCTTAATCTATTGAGTTGTAGCGTGTTTTGGTAAGTTTTGATGATGTTTCCTAGTTGGTTTGCTTATATTGTTTGCGTTAACTTTTGATGATCTTTGATGATGTTGTCATCAACACTATATATACTAGCTAGAAAAAGTTTGATATAGATTTACTGCTCAATTTCATTTTAATTTATCATTAACAGCTGAGTGGAGAGGAGGAAGTAGATGTTCAAGCCACAAATGTCAATTAATTATCGACTACCAGGATGGATGCAACTCTTTTTGGTGCAAGCATAATGTGATGTCATGGCTCGTTGCTGGATCATATTATGTACGTACGTTTTGATCTATAGATGCATGTATGTAAGGTAGCTAGTGTATGTGACTAGCTAGTTATAGCTAAACAATTGTACCAATACGTGTAGTTGGATACATATATTTCTGACTCTATATATCCTTTTGGATATTAACTTTTATTAATGTGAAGCTTAATTTTAAGCATAATTGCCTTTCTGAATGTATATTTATTATAGTTAAATGTACATATTAATCAATATAATTATATATATATGATATATTATTATGTAACACTTTCTTTTATTAAAAACATGTGTTACATTAGGTAACTAATGTAATGAAAGTGTGAAATGGTAATGATTGTTTCAAATGTAACATTTAGGTATCTAATGTAATGGTTGTATTATGTAATGGATTTTCTTATCTATTGTAATGGTTTTGCGAAAGCTAGTAAACAGTTACATTAGGCTAAACAACCATTACCATAGGGCTAATGCAAGGGCGTCTGATGTAACAGTGTGTAAAGCATTACAATAGGCCTATAGTAATGGTTTTTGGACCTATTGTAATAGTTATTGGGATTACAATAGCCTAGTTATTTGGTAGTGAGGATACATTAGATCCCATTTTAGTAACAAAATACTTAGCTTAATATTTTTGTGTAGCTTAAAAGGAAATGCCCACACATGAAACAATTGAATGGAAATGCTTTTATTCATTACATTTTCTGTTTGTCTATGGTTTCTTGTAGTCATAGTTGTAGATAGATTATTCCGTGATCATATTCCTTTTGCTGTTCAAAATGATTAGACAATATAAGAAATTATAGCTGAAAACAAATCAGGAAATAAGTTAGTACGACTCAAGTTTGATTGGATCGTTTTAATTAATATTTTTTTTCCAAATGTGGCTCTGTTATTAATCTTTCAAAAGGTTACATTGTCGTTCTTGAATACAATTGATAAAACCGAACTATAAGATATTTACAATTCAAAAGATTAGAAATGGCGCTCAAATGATTGATTCAGTTGGGCTTCTATATGTGTCATACTCATCGTGTTCTTCTCAACAGATGTATCGGATTAAGGATCCAAAAGTCAGCCTCGACTTCTATTCTCGCGTACTTGGCATGTAGTGAGTTATCTTAATCTTGCTTTCAATGGCCCATTCTAAAACTCTGATCTTCAACCTTATTTGTCACTTCTTCCTAGAAAAAATATAGGATTGTTCTTGCTTGCTTCCTTATTCCCTGTTCTATTTTTCTTGTCACTGGTTGTACTTAATTACTTGAATGCATGTAAAATGTCATGTTCACATGTTCTTTTCTGGCCTCCTTGTTCTTAATTGATATATAGTCTGAACTTTACACAATGGTTTGGTATTTAATTTGGTTGTAAGAAATTATAATTGATATATTTGTCTTGTTGTTTTGTTTTGTTTTGTTGTTTGCTTCTGCTTTTGGTTGTGTTCTATCTATGTCCGTTATTCGTCGGTTCTTTTGGGTGCTCCCCCTATGCGCTGAGCCAGGGGTGCCCCCATCTTGACCACTCAGATTTCCCGAATAGGGAAACTGCACCGGGTCAATGTTGTTGTTGTTGTGGTGGTGAATTCTATTGGACAAAATATAATACTTACTCTTGAACAGATCAATCTAAACTTGCTCTTATATATTTAAGAGAGATTAGAGAATAGAGACCTCAAGTACCAAGAGCATAGAATTAATCCATATCTTCCTTGATTTTAGCTTTTCCAATAGAAAAAACACAATTCTATGTATCACTTCTTTGAGGAAAAAGAAACACATTGCACTTGAAATTTGAATGCCCACCAACACAGTACAAATCAGCTCTTTGCATTGCATTTTAGGTGCCCATCCCTTAGCTGTAGCAACCAACCTTTTTTTTTTCTTTTCCTGAATCAATTACATTATATACTTTCAAACTTAGCAGACCTATCTTATTGTTCTGAGTAAAATCCTTCAAACAACATATTTTTTTTGTGGGAGGTGAAGATTCACTTCTAACCTGTTATTCGCTATCTCTTTATTTTCAAACTACTTAAGAGGCTAGATTTCACTGAGATGAAATTTTCCTTGTTTTAATGCCTCGCTATTATAGTCTAAGGTTTATTACTTCAAAACTTCCCTTAATGGTGTACCTAATCTACTTGCCATGTTTGCTAGATTGTTGTTGATCGTAAACATTTGTGCGTTCAAGTCTGCTCTATTTCTTTAATCCTTTATTTTTACTCATGTTGTGCGTCCTTAATGTGTTTTATTTATACGCCTTCTGTTATTTTGTAGGCTGCTACATCTTCTCCTACCTGATTAATATTTGTTTTTTCTTTTTAGTGTTGATTTGCATAAGTTCTTGCTTGGTTTCAGCAATCTTTATGAGAGACCACTCTTTCGCAGTCGCCTTAACGATTGGTGGAAAGTATGTCTACTAAATTGAAACCAATATTTCTTTTTGATGAAGATACTACATATTATTGATGCAATAAAGATTTTGCATTCTGACAGGGTTGGACTTCAAAATCCCACAATTGAAGTAAGATTTAAACTTCTGAATATATGTGAATGTAGAAAGTAGAGCTTTGCCTACAATATTAAACTTCATACCCAATACAATTACATGCAGACTAAGGCTGTATTCGGCAAGTGTTTATTTGTGTGTTTATTAGCACTTTGTTCCTTATTTGCAGAAATAAGTACTTGGGATGGGTGTTTGGCAAATTTGCTTATCGGAAATAAGCAAACTTATCTCGGGTGCTTATAAGCAGAAAAAATAATCAACACCCTCATGCCTATCGAAAATAAGCATACTTAACTCCAAAAGTATAAGCACATAGGCCCCACCCCACTTTTATTTAATGCCCCCATATAAATACCCCTAATCTCTCTCTCTCTCTCTCTCTCTCTCTCTCTCTCTCTCTCTCTCTCTCTCTCTCCGATTTTCTTCCTTTCCCTCTCAAAGGAACCAACGGCAATTTTCTTCCTCGCCTGCACCGGCCGGCGACACCCACCGGCCACCACTGTTGTTCGCTGAGGAGGACAAAAGACGACGAAGAAGGGCCGACGACGTTGCTGCCTCACGAGGATGACTGATGGCGACGACGGTCGGGAAGATGCTTCTCTTGATGGCGAGATCTCGACCGACAATTGCTGTTATTTGACGGCAATGAAGTCGCCCATGCTGGATTGGCCCGAATTCTTCACCGTCGGTGAACCAGAGGAGAGAACCAGACGGAACGACGAACTCGGGAGAGAATCTGGACAGAACGACGGAGAACGACAAACGACGGACTCGGGAGAAAGGACGGACGGGGGACAGGCCCAAGTTCATTCAAGTGATAAACAACCCTAGGAAGGAGAACTAGAGAGAGAGAATCTGGACAATTTCATTCAAGTGATAAACAACCCTAAGATGAACCAGAGAGAGAGGAAGGAAGACGGACCCGGGAGAATGAAGATCCAATTCGTCTCCAAAATTGACCGGTTTGAACTCGTCGTTCTCAATTGAATGTTGTTTCCAATTGCCTCCTCAAAAAGTCTACAAATTTGTTCTTTCAAATTGACCTGTGTTTGAATGATGACCCAATTGAATTCATCTGCAAAGTTATCTCTTCATAGTCTACAAATTGAGAATTCAATTGATAAAGTTTGCTTTCAAAAACCAAAAAACCCAATTGTTCAATATTACTAGAATGTTTAACCCGTCCGTTGGTGATATCCACTTTTTAGGTAGGTTTTTAGTGTCTAGATCGATTAGATTTAGTTAGTTTTTGTGTTAGAGTTTTAGGTTTTTGGGTCTTTTTGCCTTAGTTTTCGTATTTCTTTGAGATTCGGAAACTACGTGTATTTTGTGTCTTTTTGTAGGTATTTTGGAGCTTAAACGAAGGATTTGGAGCATGACACGAGGAGGTGGACAAGCTATGAGGAGAAGCTAAGGAAGAAGGGCGAAAAGAGGAGTGAAGTCGAGCCAAATAAGGTCGAGCACGAGCCAAAGTGACCCAAGATCGACCCAGACAGGTCGTGCACGAGCTTAGAGTGGACATGCTCGACCCAACTAAAATTCCAAACCCTTAGGACCGACCCCTGGAGGGTCGTGCACGACCCACTTTGGGTCGTGCATGGCGTCGACTCTCTTTTAATCCGAGATCTTTAGATATATTCTATCTTTATATTTTTGGAAGGTTGTTTTATTGTGATTCCTAGTTTAATTAGGACTCCTTTTTTTCTATAAAGGGGGGGGGGGGACTCTTTAGTTAAGGGCTCTCTCGCTCTAGCTTTTATTTTACGTTTTTTGGGGGATTGAAGGAAGACTTGGAGGACAAGTTGGAGAAATTTGTAAGACCTCTTTAGTTTTAATTTGAATTTTTCGGTTTGTCTATTTTTGATCATGTTTTCGTTTTTCCTTGTTATGTGTGAGTAGTTTCTTAGATTCTAGGGTTGGGTGAAAACCCAACACAATCATGCATGGCTAAACTTGAATTCATGACTTGAATGCTTGAAGATCATATCTATCTATCTTGTGCTAAATTCCTTTGCGAAAGTTGAGGCAATATCTTGCAATTAACCTAAAAGCGAAAGTGTAAAGTTGATTGCTTGATTAGATCCAATAGGATTATTTGCGAAAGTTGATATTCCTAGGTTGGAAGATAGATAGAAAGTTGTTTAATTTGCGACAGTTGATTGAATAACTTGAATTGTTTGCGACTGTTGACTTTTCTATGATCTAGATAGCATGATAGTTGTGAATTCTCGTTGAAAGTATGTATGGTTGTTGTTGTGGTAGCCCTAGCCCTAGGATTGCCTTTTTATATTTGATTTAAACACATTGATCTCGATTCGATCTCGACCCCATAAGGTCGTGTTCGACCCTTAGCCCTTTGTTTGTTCTCTTGCTTTTCGTAGTTTATCAACTAATCTCTTAGCACTACTCTCATTCCCGTGGACGAACCTGACTCCGCTATACTCAGCGGGGTCTTGAATATAAATTTATTTGTTCAAGAAACCCTTCAACAGTTGGACAAGGCAAATTTATTATCTATATTTATTATTTAAAATATATATATATATATATATTTGGTAATCATAAGGTAATTCTAACATGTATTGACTAAAATCTAAATATTAACATGTAAAAAGACTAAATAAAAATAAATCGTAAATTTTTTAACTTGAATTAAATAATATTATTTTGTGTATGATATGTAACATGTTTCTCTTTAACTTCTACTACTTTTCCACAATATCCTTTCGATAAAAATAGGTTTTTTTTTTTTTTTTTTTGCTTCGTAGTGAATGAAATAGATATGCAAAAACTGAAAGACTTGTATAATGAGAAAAGAGTATAACATAAAAAATTACATATTAAATTAGAACTTATATTTTGTTTGTAATGTCAATGATCTTATCTTCTTTTTTACTTTTATTTGTAATTTCATAAGTTAAAATGTAATAATTTTAAAATATTTATGTAACACCAAAAGTTTGATGTTATCTTTGTGTTTAATATCAATTGTTGCCAAATTAATGATGTTATGTCAAAGTTTAATGTTATGCTTTGTGTATAATACAAAGATTGATATCATATTTTGTATATCACCCCAAAAGTTGCAAAATTAATGTGGATTATTATTAAGCAAAACCTTCTAACTTTAGATTAAGAAAAATTTACAATAGATTATTATTATTATTATTATTATTATTATTATTATTATTATTATTTTTATCTTTAAATTTTATTATTATTAAAAAATAAGAACCAATTACATAAAGTTGGATGAGAGCCTAGAAACAAGCTGGGCCCCCACACCCTTGTGAATGCAAAAACTCAACCTATGAAAAACAAACACACCACTCTTAGCATTGTTAGAGTGGCTAATAGAGAGAGACTTAATGCGTGAGAGCGTGTCCAAAGCCTCCTTATCGAATTCCCCAAATGTAGAGAAAGCGAAAGGGATAAATTTGTATCCGTTCTCCTCACATTTGGACATATACTTCTTCTTTTTCCTCTCCACAGCATTGTGCAAGGCTAACCTAAGCGCCCAAGAACTCGCACCCATACCAGCAAAGGGTGAGACCCCAGTCACATCCACACAAGCATCCTTACCATGATGCTAATTAAAAAGTAAAAGGTCTGCAAGCCGAAGATCCTGCCCATTCTCCGAGAGAAAACCCATAGGAGCCTCCTTCCGCACCGTGATCCCAACTTTGGAGCAAATATCCACAAGAATATCACGCACCAAATTATGCCTGAACTTCACGCCCACCTCACTAGAACAATGGACATCATGATCCCCCATTTGTCCATCCTAGGAGCGTTGCAACTTGGGCAAATACTACCATCAGAAAACAGAGGTATCATAAGTTTGTAGCACAACACAGAACGAAACTGACGATGATTCATCCTCTGTCCCAAGTCATCAATAGGGATAGTGAACAAAAAGTCTTGTGCATGAGGAGCACGGATACAGTTAAGAATAGCAACCTCCCTTGGGCTAAGCATGTACCTATCGACGATACTTTTCTCAACGACACCAAAGTTGTTATTATTATTATTATTATTATTATTATTATTATTATTATTATTATTATTATTATTATTATTATTATTATTATTATTATTATTAATGCATAATATTAGGGTATTTATTTTGACAATGATGATAACTTTAGATGTTGTAAAGAAGATTGTTAATATACACCTTATCATGTCTTTTGTTATAAGGCTAAAATGAAAATTATTTTGAAAAAGATAGTAAAACAAAATGATCTCAAGAAGATTTGAACTTAAGACATATGAGTCATTAAGAAGCATTATTACCACTATACTATAGATTATTTTTGAATTTTTATCACCTAAGTTTATATTATACACGAATTTGTAATAAATGCTATGACATTTATGTGGCCTTGAGGATAACTTTTTAAGTTGTTAGATGTGTGATGGTAAGGTGATGTCATCTAGTTTTACATGGTTTTTCATAAGCATTTAGGATTAGATTTCATCCTTTTTTAGCTTAGGTTTTGCATTTTGTGTTGATTTCTAATATTATTCATGGTATGGTTATCTACACAAGCTTTGTTTGCATTTTCAGGTTTTTGGAGGTGTTTTCGGGTCTTAAGGATGGTTAGGGAGCTTAATGATATTAGAAGAGTCAAAGAGAGGTGAAACAAGCCTTTGAAGATGCTCATGGGACAAGAATATGAGGTTAAAGAGGTGCCAGAGACGAGCCAACAAGCCAGAGATGAAGGCAGAGACGAGAAAAAGAGGAGAAAATTGGTTAAGTCATGGTCTCGGTCGAGACGGTGCTCGTCTCGGTCGAGACGGCGGACAGGCAGCCACGAGTCACTTATTTCTTGCGCGAGGGGCCATCTTTTATGTTATATTTTTGGATATTTTTAGCCTTTAATATAAATACTCTTTAGAAAGCTCTTTTAGAGAGACTTTTTGATGCATTATTATTATTTCTAATTTCAAAGGGGGAAAAGAGAGAATTTCTAGGTTTTTAGTTTTACGCTCTTTCAATTTAGAGAATTGCACTCTTGGATCTAATTGTTCTTTCAATTGAATTTCTAGTAAGTTTCTCTTTCAATTATTGTTCTTATTTCTATTCCATGTTTGATTTAATTGTTTTGTTCATGAATTTAATTATGCTAGGCTAAACTCTATAGTTCTAGGGTTTGGTTGATCCCAACAATGTGAAGCGGATTAGATTCAATATCTTTTGCTTGAATTGAGTTGGAAAACTAATATGATTTGATTCTAGGGTCTTAATCTAATAGGTTTAAACTTGTTAGAGTCTTGTTTAGGTTACGCATCGAGAGGTGGTAGTCTAAGTAAGTAAACAAAATAGAGAGAACACATCGAGAGGTGGTTCTATCTATTTGGAAAAACTAGAATTGAACTTGAGAAGTAGTTTCTCATGTGGTTAATTGTGATAGAACTTCTAGATGTTTGAGTCAAGTTTGATGCATCACGAGAGTGGGGCAAGTTTGGTTTACCATCTAGATTTCTAAGTGGTTAAAGGGTTTCTATCGGTTTTGTTTCGTCACGAGAGTGGGTTCTTAATTTGATAGAAGTACATTAAGTTAAACTTTGAGAAAAATTAATTTATGACATTAGACAATAACCTTCATAACAAAATTATCCAACTCAGTTTAGGTAAAAGTGAGATTCAAACTCCGTGGATCAAAGTTGTGGGGATTCCTTGCCTTGGAACTTTGCTTTCTCATATACTTTTCATTATCATAATTTACTTGTTTTAATTGCTTTATTTAGTTAGAATTACTTCACAATTATTTTATTTGGCTTAGGAATTGGTTTCTAGAATTTACTAAAACAGAAATAATCCTCGTGATTCGATCCTGATCTACTACTACAACAGATCTCGTATTCTTGCGAGTGTGTGGGAAACCATCACATCATAAGGGGTAGAAGATGGTAAAGGGTAGAAGATGGTACGTTTTATTTTATTTTAATTTTAGGTAAAATTGCACTTAACCACCCGTTATTTTACTATTGTTGCATTTAACCACCCCTTATTTTTTTCTACACTTAACCACCCGTTATTTGTAATAGTGGTGCATTTAACCACCTAATTGACAGATCCCGTTAAATTTCTCTGTTAACCCGAGTAAATGACAGATTTACCCTTGTTTTAAATTCTTCTTTTTTTAAAAAAATTAGAAGGCTTTTGTCATTGACGAAAGAGAGAAGAATCGTTCGCAGCTAGGGTTTTCGGATGGTGGCTATGAAGCCAGAGCGCCGCCGTGTAGAACCCTTCCTTGTTGGATGCTGGGAACGCCTTTGAGGTTGTAGATGAGCTTGAGAGCGGTCAATGCGTGGTGTGACCAGGCCTCCTGGAGGCGAGATTTTAGGGATTCCGGCGGCATGCCGGGGACGACGTGGAAGAAGAAGTCGAGGCAGGGGTTGCCGGTGGAGAGGTAGGTGGCGGAGTGGTTCTCCGTGTAGCCCATGGGAGGGATGGAGACGACGTCGTTGAAGTCGACCATGGTGTCCATGAAGGGGTCGGATGGTGTTGCTTGTGGCTGTGGTGCGATGGATTTGGGGGTTTTGCGGTGGATTTCTGGAGGGCCGAGGAGAGAGGTCTTGGAAGGAGCCATTGTTAAGGGTGTGTGTTGATTCAAGAGAATGGTACTACACCAATTTTTCCCAAGGTCATCTGATGGTGAATTAGTGTGTTGTTGATTTAAGAGAATTTTATTAATTTTTTGTTGATTTAAGAGAATTCGATAGATTTATTTTTTAATAATTTGTTTTCTTCATAATTTAAGACCATTCGCCCAAACTTTTATTAATAACTAGATTGAAAAAGTTTGGGTCTACTTGGCTCGAGGAGAAGAGATGAGTAGGGGGAGGATGAGCAGTCGAGTGCTGTGGATTGCAGGTGTGGGACGAGATGGTGGAAGACGAAGACGACAGAGTGACGGGACTTCAGACTTGGGACTTGGGAACGACACTTTTTAAGAGAGATTTGAGGGATAGAAACTATTGTAATAAATATTTGTTTTTTAAGAAAATTTTAAAACAAGGATAAATTTGTCATTTACCCGGGTTAACAGAGAAATTTAATAGGATCTGTCAAATAGGTGGTTAAATGCACCACTATTCAAATAACGGGTGGTTAAGTGTAAAAATAAAAATAAGGGTTGGTTAAATGCAACAATAGTAAAATAACGGGTGGTTAAGTGTAATTTTCCCTTAATTTTAATAATTGTTTTTGTTTTAAGGGTATTTTAGTAAATTCCTTAATTACCTTTTAAAAATCAGCAAATCCTCCAACCGAAAACCACTTGTTCATCTCAGAAATAAGCATCGACTTATCAACATCGAAACTTATGAGCACAATCAACTTATCAGTAGCTTATCAGCACCATCGACTTATCAGTAACCGACTTATCAGTAATTTATCAGTAAAGATTACCCGAACGCAGGGGCAGAGCCGAAATAACATGAACACATAAAACCAATATAATAACGACAAGATAAGCACAGGGACCCGGGACCCCTACTAGTCATGCAAAAAAGTTGGGATGATCAACCGTAATTGGCGCTAAGATAAAGATTTCGCTTAAATTATGTCAAATCTTTTCTCAAACAAATCAACAAGAAGAATACAGCCGATCAGCAAATGAACTGGAAAGGAGACCTGATCGATCGATTACTATCAATCTGAAATATTGCTGCGGGCCTCCCTCGTGTATTAAATTCAAATAAATTTCAAAGGAATCCAATTTCTCTGGGTCAGGGGGACACTATAATAATCAAAATCATGGTGTCCGCTCTACTGATCAAGCAATTCATTATCATGGCGCCGCCCCTTTTCCCCTGGAAAAAAAAAGCTATAAAAACCCTGCAACTGCACTTGCATAATTGCGTTGCATCACACAATTCACAAAATTATCTGTAATTTCCTCCTCATCTTCTTTCAACGACGCAAGATTAAGGCATGGGAGAAAAATCCCATAGCAACCTCAAGAATGCGGTGGTTGCACTCCTTATCCCTCTCCCTTCTATCTTCTTCTACCTCTCCTTCCTCCGCCACCATGAGATTGAGGAATTAGAGAGCCCTAATTCCCACTCTCCCTCCTTCCTCTGGCCATGGTGCTACCACCACCCAATTCTCCTCGCCAATGCCCTCTTCTTCCTCAACGTCAACTTCCTCTTCTGGGTCATTGGCCACATCCAGTCCAGCCACTGGGTACGACCATCAACCAACCATCATTCCCAACAATTTCTGTTTTTAGGCTTCTGTAATTTTCCAGGGGATTCCAACGGTTTGGTTGGTTTGCTTTTGTGCAGATGATTGATCCGTACTGGACGGTGATCCCGACGATGATGGTTCACTACTACGCGACACACCCGTTGCTGGCTTCCTCATCCTACAATGTTGGGAGGTCGAGAGTAGTGATGGCCTTGACTTGGCTATGGAGTGTCAGGCTCTTGCACAACTACTTTCGAAGGGAGAGGTGGCAATGGGGTGCTCGGGAGGACTGGCGCTTCTTCGATATGCGCCGCCAGTATGGAAACCGCTGGTGGTGGGTTTCCTTCTTTGCCGTTTATGTGGCCCAACAGGTATACTATCCAAGTGTTTGATGAATTGCCTCAGTGGGACTTTACCAGAAGATTTACAGTAGCAATGAGTATGAATGTATGATTATGCTAATTATGCTAATTTAAGAAAGCTTCTTTTAATTAGGGGTACAACTGTACAAGTGTACAACAACTACAAGCTTTATCCAAGAAATTGTTGAGATATAACTTATTTAAGTTCAATTAGTTGAAAACTTTGACAAGCTAGGTTCTAGGCACTTAAATATGTATTCCCCAAGTAGAATATTGATTGCAGTCTTTAAATCCTTGCAGATCTTAATGATTGGCGTAACAATGCCATTTTATGTCATCCACGCCGTCAACAAGCCCTGGTGCATATGGGATTTTGTTGCCATCCTAGTATGTGTGACCGGTATAGTCATAGCTTACAATGCAGATACCCAACTGCATGAATTTGTGAGCATGAACGACGACCTGACGCAGCAGGGCAAGCCCATTGTACCCACTCTAGAGACTGGATTGTGGCGTTACTCCCGACATCCTAATTACTTTGGTGAGCAACTCTGGTGGTGGGGACTTGCTATTTTGGCATGGAGTTTGGGTTATGGATGGGCTGTCTTGGGTGCCCTTGTGAACAGCATGTGCTTGGCATATGTCACAATTCTTGTTGAAGAGAGAATGCTCAATCAAGCTTATAGAGCCGAACCGTACACGCTTTACCAGAAAACAACATCAGTTTGGATACCTTGGTTCAAGTCTTCCCCTGAAGCTGCAAAAGAAAAGAGCAGCTAGTTTGACTTCTCTCTCTCTGTCTTATCCTTTTCCATTGTTTTTATATATGTGTGTGAGTGTATTGTTGGCTTGTTCAGTTCATTGGTCATGTAATCCTTGTTTTTTCCTCGTTTCTCATGAAGGATTTTGTTGCACCTTGTCTAATTTATGAACCTGTATAGTTTTCCTTGTCAAATTTTTTTAAAGGCAATGGTTGAAGAAGATCAATTTGTGAGTTGTGAAAATTTCTGATCTTTTGTGTCCTGTTGCTGACAAAAACTGAAAGGTGTCATTGGAATTATTCTCCTTAGAATCTATATATGCTAGCATGGGTTATGGTCATGAACCTTATAGCCTGTTTGGTAGGAGGGACTGGAATGATTGGTGGAAGTGGTAAAATGAGACTTTACTCCACATGCTCACTACTACCATTGCTTTGGTGGGGTGGGGATGATAAAATAAACAAGGCAAAAGGAATCAAATTTATTCAAAAAGGTAGAAAGAAAAGAGGAGAGGGTTAACATATTTAAAGCTAAAAATATTGCCTTTGTAGAGTGGGGAATGATAATTCTCTTATCATAGAAGATTTGGGGAATAAGAGAGTTTACTAACTTGACTTCTATTCTGTAGTTGAGCCCTCTGCAACATTTGTAAGATGACTCGCTTTCTTTATTTCCAAGGGAATAAAAGCTTATGCCAGATAGAATCAGTTAAAAGGACTTGTGTTTGTGTTTGTCTCAGTGGAAACTATCTTATGGCTGCTAGTGGTTACAGTATTAGTCTTTTTGCATCTTATTAACTTTTACTATGAGATTGATTTCAAATTAGCATCCTCTTTTCTTGGGATGACTATACTGTTTTTTTTGGAGAAGAGTGCATATATATTGAGCATTACCAATGAACATCATGACCACTTGTCTTGGCATAAAACATCTTCCCTAATTTTTGAAATGACATATTATCCTTGATGATATTGCATATAATATTTCTTTACGAAAAGAATTGGGTTCTGATGTTCTATGCCGAAGGGAAATGCACTGTTTATTCACTTTTTAACAATGGCATGCAAAGAATCCCTTTGTTTGTACTAACTACACGATCAATCTTTGAACTTGCAGGGCTGTGACGAAGGCAAATGAGCTGAGCAAACTATTCTTTGATTCTACCTGGAAGTGATAGAACTTACTGGAAAGCGATAGAAGGATATATTGTTGTTCAAAGTGCACTAATTGACTGTTAAAAAAGTTCTCGATGTGAAATTCGAAACCTGTACGTTACCACTTCTTCCCTTTGATGTCTATATCTATCCATCATGCAAAGCAATCTACCTATGCTTCATATCAAACACAGAATTAGAGGTGAAGTTTTGGTCCTCCATATGGCATGCCAAAAATGGAAGCCTGTTGTTGTGATTTTGCTGATCAATTTCATATTTGCTCTTGCTAATATACTTTTAAAGGCAGCCTTAGCTGAGGGGTTGAATCATTTGGTCATAGTTACGTACAGGCAAACTGCCTCTGCACTGTTTCTAGGACCGCTTGTGTACTGTTTGGAACGGTAAAATCTTTGTTACTTGTAATTCATCACTAGCATTGCCCCCGGGAATATAAGACTTGACAGTTTGGAGATATTTATTGGAATGTGTTGCAGGAACAGAGAAGCCAAGCTGACATATACCGTCTTGTGTTATCTCTTCATTAGTGCACTACTTGGGTTAGGAGAGCTCGCTTATTCTTAGTTATATGTTGCATTCATTCATTCATTTATATTCATGGTAAATTACTGAGAAAAGTAATGCGTGTTTTGCAGGGCGACTCTCACGCAATACTTATTTCTTATGGGCCTTGAATTCACATCCGTTGCGTTCTCTAGTGCGTTTATCAACATGGTGCCAGTATGCACTTTTCTGATGGCGGTACTCTTCAGGTAAAAACGTACCAGCTAATTATCAAATTAGATAGAATGAATTTTTAACTCTGTATTTCAGGCAGGAGAAGTTGAAATTGAAGAGCAAGAGTGGAAAGGCAAAGGCTTTAGGATCTGGTATTTGTGTTGGAGGAGTCTTGCTACTGGGTATGTACAGAGGATTTCCCTTGTCGAAATCGGCAGAGGGAAACGTGAATGGGTCAGCAGCCACGAGCAGTAGAAGGCATATGGTGGGATCCGTCCTTTACACAACCAGCATTATCTCTTGGTCTTCGTGGTTCCTCATTCAAGGATGGGTTTCCAAAATGTACCCGTACAAGTATTTGACTACTGCTATAATGTCTTCCTTCAGTGCTGTCCAGTCCTTCATTCTTTGTGTAGCTCTTAACAGAGATATCACCATCTGGGTTCTTCACGGGAAGCTCCAGATCACTGCCGTCCTCTTCTCTGTGAGCATTATCATAGCAAATAAGACTTTATTCTTCCTGCTTCAAGTAATTCCCACCTTTAATTTACTTGTGAACAAATTAAACGCGCGCAGGGAATTGTGTTATCAGGATTATGCTACGTGGGGATGGCATGGTGTGTTGAACAGAAGGGTCCGGTCTTCACTGCGGCATTCAGCCCGTTCATGCAGATATTCGTATCCTTTTTCGACCTGACTCTCCTTCATGAACAAATCTTTTTTGGAAGGCAATTAAGTTGAATCTTTTTTCCACTTTCATACTTGTACGAAAGTCTGCACATACTTTCATGTACGTTTCTCAGCGTTATTTGGTTTGCAATCTTTTCCAGTGTTCTGGGTTCGATTACGGTTGTTGCTGGTCTGTACATTCTGCTGTGGGGGAAAAGCATGGAAGGAGCCGAAGTAGCAACTGAAATGAAGCCGCCATTGGAGGCTGCACACAACAATGGGAGAACTTGTTCTTCTAACACCCCAACTTCTGCTTCTCAAGTAGATAGCAGTTATGTTTAGTTAGAGAATGCCTAAAATCACATAATCAGCTGGTCCCATGGAAATGAATGGGAAGCTGTCTCTTTGTACTATTTTCTAACAAGTAATAAGATTTCGTTTGATGATTGACGATGGATTTTGAGTTGGTATTTGTATCATTTTATTCTTCTTCTTCATAATACAGTTAGTTCAAGATTCTGCTGTCTAACTGCTGCATTTTGGAATTTGGATTGTGTTCTCACTTGTGAAGATATGTTTTTGAAAATAAGGAAGTAAGCAAAAGATTCAGATAAGGAGAATGACCACTCAACAGAAGGTTGTTGCTCGTCTGCAGATCCCGTATCCTACCGGGTTCCACATGGGTTGATGTTGTTGTTGTTGTAGTGGAGATAGTTGTTTGTGATTATAGTTTCATCCAAGGCATACCAGCTAATTATATCTATCATTTGAATAATTGTTTGAGAATTGCTGAGATAATTGTTTGAGAATTGCAGCCTGCAGCTGTCTGCTGTAAAAATCACTGTTTATGTTCATTTGATGAGGTCAATCATATAATCAGTAAGAAGTGTGCATGTGATGGAACAAAATTGATGTAATGGTTGTGATGGACTGCACAATTTTGTTATAGATTTAAAATGCCATTAATTCTGCTTCTTGGAAACAAAATTTCGAAGGCATTTTTTTTTATTTGCTTATATACAGATTGCATACAAAAGTCACCCATCATCCTGACAAGAAGTTTTTCAAGTTAATGGAGAAGAAAAATAGACCACATGTTTTGGTGTTGCTGTATAATGATTTTTATGTACTAATCTATCTACTTTTTATATGTTCATAGCTGGAAGACAGTCGACCCTTTTGCACAACCAGTCTGATGATTTCCTTTCAAACTTGTAATCCATCCACACACTTTTCTGACAATCTGAAGGCACATCAAAACAAACAGACCGGCATAGCTGGCGTGTCCAGCCCATGTCCTCTTCAGCGGAGGAACCATGACCAGGTAAATGCTCTCAGCAGCCATCAGCATCCAACTTATATTCTCAAGCACAACCCTCGTGAAAACCGCCTTCCGACTAAGAAATGTCTCCCCCCTCCACACTCTCCCCACAATCCTCAAGCAGAGACTCCCAACCACCATTGCAGTTGTGACAGACCATCCCCTGAACACAACAAGAGCCCCGCCCACCTTAAGAGCCCTGTCCCTGCACACACAGGATCTGCACTCTCCTGAAAGACTCGATAGCACTAACGCATCGAGACCCGTGTAGAAAGGCAGCACTATGGAGTCCAGGTACAATGCTGAGTGTAGAATCCCTGAGATTGTGGAAGATTCCAGGAACACGTACTTGACATCGCTGATTGCTTCGTTGTCGAACGCTATTGCTGAGATCCGGATCAGGTGGAGGATTGCTGGGCCGATGCTCGTCATTGGGAACAGTGTGTTGATTCTGTGTCCTTTTGCCATGATTAGGACGGTTATGGGGAGAGAAATGGGGCCCGATGGTAAGAGATATCTTCTTGATTGTTTGATTCTTTGCTGCCATTGACGGGGGCTGCTTCCAGCAGCCATGTCTATCGCCATGAAGGCAATGGTTAAAGAGAAGGAGAGTACGGTGAAGATGAGTACAAGAAGATCAATGGCTGAGTCGTAGTTGCCTGGATAAGAGCTGTTGCAGTAGTAGTGGTAAGGGCAGGTGTCGGGATCCAGCGTTTCCTCCAGCTGCCAATTCGTGCACTTGAAGAAGGTTGTTTGGACGTCGTCTTCCATTTTTACCTTCATGTCATGTTTGTATGATGTTTGTGTCAACTGCTTTCATGAATATGTATATATAACAACACATGAGCTAGGAGAGCTCGTTTGAAATCCGGCCGGCCAGCAGGGAGGGAATTAAGTGGGATATTGCAATCGGTTTTGGTGAGTAGTTGCTTTCGCTAAATGAGGATGGGATGAAGATTGACCAACTATACCGTCTTTAGTTACTGACTGCTAATTTTCCTGCTCACTGACGGAAAGCTCTCATGCTTATGCTGTGAATGGATGTCTAGGATTTCGTGTGTGCTTTGTGGGTTTCATTAGCGAGAATTAAATATGCTATTATATGTGCTTTCTTCATCTTAAAGGGAGATCTATGCCTGCTTGCTTTGTTTGGTTGATGAATGTGATTGATTATTTGTTCAGATGTATGTTGCTTAGAAGAGAGTAGGTACTACTTACTAGTAGTGTAAATTATGCTCATGTATTTTGCATTGGAGATTTGGAGAGGGACATAAAACTGAATTTGTGATTTTTCACAGGGCATGCAGGAGGGGACACTACTACTTACTTGCTATTGTGCTACCAGTTGACATAACATTTGTTGTTCAATATATATTATAAGTCTTAAGTCTCAAAATAAAGGATCCGACTTATCCTTTTGAAGAAAAATTAGTAGATTAATGTATTGTATCGCATAAATCAGACGAGGAAAAGATGAAAGTGTTTGCAATTTATGATTCAGACTAACGAAATCAAGAAGGAAAACAAAGAAAAGAGTTGAGCATGGGTGCCGAAAACTCAGCACCTGTTATTAGGGGTATTCATAACCGGATATCCGATTCGATCCGGCTAACCGGATCGAATATCCGCAAGAATTTTTGTACTAAAACTATATCCGTATCCGATCCGGGTATATCCGAATATCCGATTCGGGTATATCCGAATATCCGATCCGTATATCTCGGATCGGATATCCGTGGCGGATATTCATATTTTTATTTTTGTATTTAAGTTCCAAATAACTTTCACTACACCATTCTGCAGATTTAGCGACCACAAAATATGGTCGCTAAGTAGCGACCATATAGACGCCAATGGTCGCTAATGTGGACGTCAAAACGGGAAAAAAAATAAAACCACATTAGCGACCGGTCGCTAAAAAGGGCGTCAACGTGGTCTCCGGGCCTATATAGTCGCAATAAGTGTGCGGGGAAATTTCCCGCCAGCAATCAGCGACCATGTGGTCGCTACATTTAGCGACCACATGGTCGCTATATATGGAACCCATATCCGCGACCACATGGTCGCTATGTTTAGCGACCATGTGGTCTCCACCAAGCCAGCGACCACATGGTCGCAACATATAGCGACCATTTGGTCGCTGACATGGATCAGATGTCTTGGCGGGCGACATCAATTTTGGCGGGTAATTTCCCGCGTTTTTTAAAAACCAGTAGTTGGTAAAATTACCGCCATTTCAACATATATACCTAGGTTGTAAAAACTTCACTCTCATTTCGCTTCAACACAACCTCATACATACATAGCTCTCTTCCAAAATATTCACAAAAGAAAGAAACAATCAATCACAACTCTGAATTGATTCTAGGAAGAAATTTCGTCAATTTTTACCGACAACTTCACTAAAGGTATGTATTTAAAGCTTATTCTTAATATTTCACATTGTGTTTATAGTGACATATACCCCAAAAAAAATTCTTAATTGTAAAAATGCCTTTATTTTTTTTCATTTACATCAATACCCAAAAAAATGACTAAATACCCAAATTAATTGCAAAAATGCCTAAATTTTTAAATTTTCGAATTTTAGAGAAAATAGTAAATTGTTGAATTTATTTAAATTGTATTCCATTACAAAAATAAATATAATGTTTAAAAATAAATAAAAAATATTTATCAATAAGCAATTTATCTGCCGCAATAACAAACTCGCGTGGTCAAGGATCCATGGTCGCTAACATCTCTCCGGTCCTGAAAATACGCCGCCAAAAGAAGAGGGAGAAGCCGCCGATCTCGACCTACCGGAAGCGGCCTCGGCGTCCGCCAAGCCGAATTTTAAGGTTTTATTGTGCGATTCGATCTCGAGGCCTTTTCTGTAAGCATCGATCGTATCGGAGTAGTTGAGGAGGCCGAGGTAGGCGAAGAACGATTGTTCTCCATCTCTTTTAAATGGGCAGAATCAATTATACTTCCCTGTTAGTACTTGATACTATATTGGTTGGATTGGATCATATATAGTTGTTTAGATTCAGCTTTGCACATGCAACATTAATCTGGTAAAAAAGATCTACGTGTTTGATCATAAACAAGTAGAACTAGATATCATCTACTATAATTTAGGGTTGACTGGAAATTTGATAAGATTGAGCTTTTATTGATGGCTTATTTTCTTCTGTGTTTCTTTTCTACTGTTAACTTGATTCATGTTTAAACTTGATTCAGGCAATCAAATTTTCCTATTTAGATTCTATTGTTATTCCGATCTCTAAATAGGATTATATTTTCTTTTCCCCTTTTTATCTTCCTTTTCTATTCAACAATTTTTTAAATGAAAGTTTTTAACGATTTTCTTATAATTTAGTAGTAAATAATAAAAGAGAAATTTTTATTGTAAAAATGCCCAAAAGGGCACTCCTTGCCATTTAACCTAAAGGAGGGTAGTTTTTACATTACTAACTTTTTTTGGGGCATATATGCAAATTCGCCTATTTCATTTCCGTCATTATATTGGTTTAAACAAATATTGTCGGTAGAAAGTTTTCGTTTATATAATTATAAGAGATTGTGTTACAGAATTTAACCACATATAGCATATAGCAATTGGTTATGTTATACATATATATATATATATATATATATATATATATATATATATATATATATATATATATATATATATATGTGTGTGTGTGTTCTGATATACTGAATGTGGCGACCATATGGACGCTAATTAGCGACCATATGGTCGCTAAATACATAGTAGTGACCATATGGTCGCTAATTAGCGTCCATATGGTCGCCACATACAGGCTAATATGAACTTGAATTTGGTTTGAATTGGACTAAATTGTTGTTGTTGATGATGTGCTTGTTGTTGTTGTTGTTATGATTGAGAAATTTGGAAAAGTGATTGAGAAATTTGGATTGAATTGGAGAAATTTGAATTGAAGTGAAAGTTGTTTGTTGTTGTTGAATAAATATAATTGTTGTTGTGGTTGATTTGGTTGCTCTAGTTGTTGTTGTTTATGTTATCATTATTGTGATTGATGTTGCTCTTGTTGTTGATGATGGTATTATTATTGTTATTGTTGTTATTGTTGTTTTTTAGTTGTGCTATTATGGTCGGATCACGTCGACATGCACGAGCTCCTCGTCCGGACGAGCCGAGCTTGTCTGAGATACCGAACGAGGAGAACTCGTCCAAGGAGACCCACACGGACACACCACGCTTGTCCGAGGACGACGGGACCCGTCATCCTAGTACAGAGGAGCCGGGCACCCAAGCGGAGGAGTCCAGGGCCGCTACGCCCGCGTCCTCTTCGGGATCGAGTCGAAGGCTCGATCCCAATCGCATTTGGGATCTTTACATTGTCGGCGAGTGGTACGTACAAATCCTTTTTACCATATATTGTTTTAGATTCTTATCTTACCTTTAAATATGTTATAAGACGTTTTTCGAAATTTCACAGCTTGCAGCCGTCGGGCATGGTGTCGCGGTGGTCGACACAGATCTTACAAGGCCAACCCGATGATAAGGCGTCGGAGTTCGACTTTGTCTCTGCCGCATCGAACACTCGTTGGTTTGAGTCTTGGAGGGTAAATTTTATTTAATTTGCATTTATTTTTACAAATTCCACATTAATTAATTACTTTTTTTAAATAATTGTTTTTTCAGCGTTAATTAGACGCACTTCCGATGGGATCCCTCCCAGCCGGGTATGGACGTCGAGTCAGTCCGGTTGCTGTGGGAGAAGAGAGCCAAGAAGAGATACGACGACTTGATCGGGAAGCACCGTCGGGCCGGGACGAAGTCGAATTTCATCCAGTCCGCCACTTGGGAGAACTGGAAGACGACGCATTGGTCCATGGAGGCGTTCAAACCCAAGTGTGCGCGCCAGAAGCAAATCCGGAAAGTCAATCCAGCGAACCATAGTAGCGGTTCGAGGTCCCACCTCGACACCGTGCGTGGAATGGTACATATGTTATTTTAATTTGATTAAACTTAAATTAAGTTAATTATTCTTAATAGTTCGTAACACGCTTGATGAATTTCGTAGGAAGAACAACGGCGTCGCCGCATTACGCCTCTCGAGCTTCTCATCGAGACGCACACGCAGGGCGTCGATCGACATTTTATAGACGAGCGGTCGGCCTTCATCGCTGTAAGATTTAATTATTTTACGTCTTATTTAATTTCGTATATTATTATTTTTATTTATATTATGTACGTATTTTGTTAGGCTCGGACCCAGGAGATCCTCTCCCAAAAGTCCTCGGAATCGGGCACCCCACCGTCCTTTCAGGACGAGTGTGATGCCTTTCTGATGGCCGTTGGGGGGTGGGCCCGGGAGGAGCCGTCTTCGGCCTTGGCAACGCCGCCTCCGAGTTTTACGGCGAGCGATTGACGGTGCCGCGTCGTCCAGCTCCTCAGGTGGCGGAATTGACGCAGGAAAACATCGGGCTTAGGCAAACCGTGGCGGACCTACAGAGTATGATGCTCGAGGTCGAGGCGTTCGTCAACCCAATGCTTTTTTCGGGTTTGAACCCAACGGGTTTCGGGTCTATCGGGTTCGGTTTATTTTGGGCTTCGGGTTCAAATTTTCGGGTCTTGACCCTAAATTTTTCGAGCGGTTCGGGTCGGTTTTTCGGGTCGGGTCAACTTTTGACAGCTCTAGTCATATATATCAAGTTCAATTTACACAAAGTTGGATGGGAGCCTAGCAACTAACTGGGCTCTGACACCCTTATTCAAGGCAAAGCACATGCGCTGAAAAATAAAGGAGCGAATTTTAGCGTTAGTCGTGTTACTATGAGCAGCCCGCGTGATCCTAGACAAAAACTCAAGGGCATCACTCCCTAGCTCTCCAAAAGTAGATAAAGCAAAAGCAATAAAACTATATCCATTGTCTGTGCACTTTAATTCATACTTCCTCTTCTTTCGAACAACAACATTAGAAATAGCAGCACCATGGACAAAAGCATCTACTCCAGCCCCCGTGAAGGGAGAGACACATGTGACATCTAAGCAGACGTTCCTCCCTTTGTCCCAAGAGTAAACCAGAAGATCCGCATGTCGAAGATCTCTACCTCCCTCGGATAGAAATCCAATAGGTACCTCCTTTAGCACAAAGACACGAGCCTGAGTACATATATCACCCAACATGTCCCGGACTAGGTTATGGTCGAATATTTTTTTATTTTTACAAAAATAGAATACTATAAAAAATAAACGTATATTTTATGAAAAATAAACTCGTAATAGATAAAAAACTAAAATCATAGAATATAAAAAATGAACTTAAATAATATACAAAAATGAAAACATATCCTATATAAAACGAACTCATATTATAATAAAAATGAATTTTAGTTTATAAAAATGAGAAACCGTAATTATGGGTTATAATTTTATTTTATAAAAATAAAAATGAAAACAATATTTTTAAATTATTTTAATTTTAATTTTTTTGTAAAAATTAAATTATATGAAAAATGAGCACAAAGAACAAAAAAATAAACTCATAATGGATAAAAATGCACTAATACAATATGAAAAGTGAACTAATAGCATGTACAAAATGAACTCTTAATATATTAAAATGAACTCTTAGTTTGTAAGAAATGAACTACCGTATTTAAGATTTGTATGCTTTTTTTTGTAAAATAAATCTTTTCAAATTTTTAATTTTTTTAGATGTGATTGGTATAATGCAATACGTCCTCAACTTCCGTTCCCCTAGAAAAATGTTGCATGCTCACAAATGATTTTAGCTCAAAATTTAACCCAATGAATGAATTTAGAAATTACATACCCGTCGGAAAATTGAATGCCAGATTGGAAGATGAGCGTACAAAGTTCATGATAGTACTCATCGGGAGTACGACTTCCTTGATGTAAATGCTCCTGCATAAGTTTGCTCAGCATAATCAACCAATACAAATCGCTCCTCGAGGGCTTGTTTAAGCTCATGCCATGTTTGAATGGGACGTAAGTCGTCATGTCTACTCATTTCATTATCTTGAAACCACCATTGGTAAGTAAACTTGGTAAAGTGTATGGTGGTGATGGAAACTCTCCTTTCTTCTTCTTCATAGCCATAATAGTACAAAATAGACTCGGTCTTGGCTATTCAATCATGGAATATGTCGGCACTGAAAGTTCTGGCAAAGGGCTGAATTTGGAGCTTAATTTTGTGATGTTGCTCCCTCACTTGGTGACACTCTTCTTGATAGGCCAGCTGGGGTTACATTGGGGTGACTCCGGCGCACACTTGGCAGCATGCATTGAGTAACCACGACCAGTCATGTGGCGCATAAAGAGATTCGTCGTTACTGAAAGGGACACCGTCGATGGATGACCATATGAATCAAAACCTACATGGTTAGTCGAAATATGCAATGGAATATTATCGGGAAAATGTAGAAAAAAATAAGGAGCGCTTTCGATCCTTACCCCGGTAGTCGACACATATGGTGGGATTGCATCATGCTCCGACTATTGTCCTTGGGAATCATGTGGTGGTGTGGGGAACATAGGATGTCGAGCCCTCTTATGGATGGAAGGCTCGGCTCACAACGCGGGAAGGATCTCCATGCACCCCTCCGAATACGACGGGATCAACTCGGTTGATGCTCGGTACTTGATTGACATTTGGTTGAGACCTCTCGTCCAACCTTGGCATTTGACTTTGCAATGCCTCAAGCCCCGAGTTCAAGGTGGCATTCATGGCTTGAAGCATTTGTTGCATAGATTGCATCATGGCCTCTACAGAAGGAGGAGAAGCTGCATTTGGGGGATCAAGTCCATTTGTTCCATTGTTACCTGTGTCTGACATCTCACACACTAGCCAAAAAAATTAAATCTGTAAGATACAAGTGACATTACCAACCACACGATTCACAAAAATTTGACCTAAGGGACAAAGTGCGGTCTCAGCTAAGGGACAAAGTGTGGAACGAAGGCAAGATAAACATGCAACTACCTTGCCTCAGATTCAAAGTCTTTGGAAGCTACTAAGTAGAAAGCCATTTTTTTTAACTTCATGACACAACAACAAAGAGAACAAAAAGTCTCGACCTCTTTTTCTTTAACTTTCTTCGGATCTAAGGGAAACAAAATCACACCAAACACTTATTGAACGTCTTTACCCAAACCATCAATAATTTTAGAAAAGTTCATAAAAATCCCTTCAAAAGACATGAATAACTTCCACAATAACCAACACTAAACAAGAACATGTAGTGCCGACAATAGCGCTCGGGTGCGGCGACGCTAAGAGACACTAACAAGTTAGACAAGGCAAATGTAGTTGGACTTGGCACTCCATGGGCCAAAAGGCAAGAATTTAGGTCCTCTTGCAAGATACGAGCTCGTGCTCGAGTGATTCGCATCAATTAAGGTTGAGTATCGGAGGCCTTCACAGGCACCGCGCGGTGTCGTCCAAGATGGGGGGTGTGCGGCGCTCTTGGTTGTTAGATTACTTGACGTCGGCCCAAGTGGGGCCATAATGCTCCATTTGGTCCCCAAATTCTTCACCCAAAATATAGCTTGGAGAAACTGGTGAAGTGCTTGATGATTCCTCCTCCATGACACCATTGGGGTGCCCTGAAGTGGTTTCGGCGTCGGTGTCTTCGACATGGTGACCATGATGCGATGTAGTCAAATCAAGGTGTCCATAGAAACTAGGACTCACACCACTAGGTACTACTTTTAATTTCACAACCAGTCTCAAGGGAGATGATAAACACATAAGATCACAATCATCGAGACCTAAGTTCAATACCAGTGTAGGTTAATCACAATAATAAACCACTATTTAAACAAAGTCATTAATTCTACAACATCAAACACTTTATTCATTTATTATCAATCCCCCACTTATGGTTTTGGGGCCTCGATCATCTTTATCATATTCGAAGCTCTAAGAAAGGGGAGGATAGTCACATAATGGACAACACCAAGCCCTCCTTGTCATTGTAAGAGGTGCATTACACAAGCCTGAGTATTCAGATGAGAACAAGACTTACTTAGACAAGAATTATTTTGCAAGATCATTGTTAAAATTAATATCAATATCGTCACACATATTAATACCATCATTATTATTTTCATTATCAACATTACCATTATAATCACAATTATTATTATAGTTATCATATAAACCCCTCCTATAAACATTATTATTAATATTTTCAATATTCTAGACATACTCAAGTTTAAACAAGATTATATATATATATATATATATGATTTTGAATTCTAACATATTTAATGTGATAACTCATGAGGTATAAGATATATAGATGCATTATATCAATTCACATAAACAAATCACACAAGCAGTACAAACAAGGGTTATTTAGACTCTTCACATAAAGAAAACATTTGACCTAACCGAGCAAGTATGAAAACTTTTCTTATTGACGACCTCGTAATTTGGATAGGTTATGGTCAAGTCCATATAACCTTTTATCAAAGAACCCATAAAGAAAAATGACAAGAACACGAGAATAAGTTTCAAAACTAAAATCCAATCATTAATAGATTTCGTTCATCTTATAATTGTGATTAAGAATCACAACCCGGTATACTTTGTAAATAAATAAATTCTTATTATATTATAACTTCTTAAAATTCTATAAATTTTATGATTCAAAATCACAAATTTATTTCTGAATTTTAATAAATAATCAGTATATATTATAAAAGCCGACCGTTATGGAGCCACCACGTTGATTCTGACCCACCTCATGTTTAAAAAATTAATTTATATTCATATTATTTCAACTTTTCTAACCGATTTTCTATGTTTGTGTATTTATTTTTCCTAATATTTATCTTTTGTTCAACTATCTGAGAGAATATTTATGATAAGATTTTTCAATATTTTCAATATTATTTTAGATACAAGTAAATATTATTTCACCTTTTCTTATTAAATTTTTATTATCTATTTATGTTAAAAAAATTATCTTATGCTTATGGGCCCACCTTATATTAAAACAATTATTTGTTTTTACAATTAGGATTTTCCTTATCTTCTTATGTAAAACAATATCTATGTAACATATTCTTGGACAATATCAACTACAATTAATTATAGGATCTATAATCTATGAGTGAGATTCTGGTGGAGATAGGTGTTATAGTGAAAAATAAGGACATATAAGAGCCGTTGGATTGAGATGATCAAAGACTGAGATTAAAAGATGGGTATATATAAAAAAAATGGAAAAAAGTAGCACGGTGGCAATTTTGTAATTAAGCCGAACAATATGCCCCTGATCAAAATCGGGCCTCTCATCCCAAGAGCCCAACCCCGACTCGATTCATTCACTCTCGTCGATCGCTCCTAAAACTCTCTCTCGCTCTCTCATCCGAATTTGAAGAACAACGAAACCAAAAGGCCAAATCGAAACCAAAATCGAAGCATTTACAAGAGTTATAGATCCAGTAGTTGGAGCACAACTTGAAAATGTCACCAACAACGAAAGAACAGCCGATTAAAGGTAAGATCGAAAACCCTAGAAATTAGTTCGTATGCAATTTCGTATTTTTGGCTACATATTTGAATTAATTACTCTATTTCGAGTCATTGATGCTTCTAAACACTAGCAAATTAGTTCATGTGTATGCTTTATTTTGATTTTGTTAGTGTGTGTACACTTCTAGATAATAGCTTGTTTTCTTGAATGAATGATGTGAAATTGACTAGTTATTGTGTGTATACTTAGAATTGCACTTTTTCCCTTATTGTGTGTGCTTATGGATGATTTAAATCTACGGATTCATTCTTCGGAGTTGAATCGAAGCCCTAGGGAAGGTTCGAGATCATTAAGTGCATAAAGTGCAAAATTAAGCACACAAAGTGCACTCTTATGTTGTAAAAGTGCATTACATAGCATGTTTTTTTTATTTTAGATTGAAGCCAGATTAAGTTGATAATCAACAGAACCTGCCTTTTGTACTTAAATTTTGACTTTCTTTTACTTTACAACTTGAACAATGTCATCATGTTGTATACCCATAAGCATGAGATTATTTTACATTGAAAAATTATTTGATTAAGCTAGCAAGTTATTAATATAAGGAAAGCCTATTAGCTCAAATGGAAGAGCAATGTGCATACGTACAAGGATGTGGGTTCGAATTCCATATGGGCTAATTTGTTTTAGAAATGCACATGAATTGTCAGTAAAAAAAACCATTCAAAAATGTCCATTCTAAATTAGCAAAAGTTCATTCCAAGTAGAGAGAAAATAGTTCATTTTAGAGTAGTAAAATCGAACCCTAAAGTGCAATTTAAAAGTAGTAAAATTCCATTATAACAGTGAAAACATGCATTCCTAAATTGTATATAGTGTAAACACGTGGAAGAAATTCATGAATATTTTGTTGTGTCGTTGGATTCTAGAGTCCATTTTGAAGTAGAAAAGGTGCTTTCTGAAGTAGCAAAAGTGCATTATATAGTTGAAAAAGTGCATTCCAAATAGATAGGATAAGTACATTTAAGATTAGTGAAATTTAATTTGAAAGTGCATTCTAAAGTGGTTAAAGTGCATTATAAATTAGGTAAAGTGCATTCTAGATAGGTTAAAAAATGCATTATAGACTAGTAAAATTCAACTCTAAAGTGCACTTTAAAGTAGTAAAAGTGTGTTACATAGTAGAAAAAGTGCATTCTAGAGTGGTTAAAGTGCATTATAAATTAGCTAAAGTGCATTCTAGATAGGTTAAAAAAATGCATTATAGACTAGTAAAAGTCAACTCTAAAGTGCATTTTAAAGTAGTAAAAGTGCCTTAAATAGTAGAAAAAGTGCATTCCTAAAAAGATAGAAAGAGTGGATTTCAAAGTAGTGAAATTGCATTCGATAGTTAAAGTGCATTCCATGTCTGTAAAAGTGCATTCGAAATTAGTAAAATTGCATTACAAATAAGTAAAAGTGCATGCCAAATTGAGTGACTTGGCGATTAGTAAAGTGCATTTTAAGTTAGCCTATGTAGGAGTCGAACCTACATAATTGTGAACAAGCACAATGCTCTCCCATTTGAGTTAATAGGCTAATTGCAGTATATGAAGAGGTTGGGACGATTAACTTCACCAAATGGGGCTCCTTCCGAAAGTAAAGAACATCAACACTTAAGTCTAAAACAAAAAGGCAACACATCACCATTCTCTCTTTTCAATTTATACTGAACCTTAGGTTTACAAGTTTTTGCAATCATACGTTAATATGATGTTATGTAATTCGCGGTTATTACCCTAAACCACAAATTCCAAAGTCATGATTATTTTTACAGTCACCAATTTTTCAAATATATCAATGGAGCTTTGGCTCAACTTAAATCAAAAGGATTCCCAGAAATGAGTATAGACACTCATTAAATGTGAAAAGGCAATGAAACATTGATGTTTATGAGCTCAATTTTTTTTTGATAACCAGACACTATTCATTCAAGGCAAAGCAACAGAAATTACAGAGTCATTTTCCAACAAAACATAGAGTTCATGAGGGAAAGAGAAATCTTGTAAACCTAAGAAAGGAGAAGAGGGCTTCCGGTTAGCCAGCCAGTGGGCAACTTTGTTTGCAGCTCAGCGAACATGGATCCATCTACAATCATGAAAAGACACGCTGGTTTCTAGCACCATAGCAATCAAAGAGCCTAAAATCGTGCTAGGTAGAACACCATTTTTCAACTTTAGAATTAGGGCTAAACAATCTGTCTCCACACAGATGCGAGTTACTTCAACTGATTTAGCAACCTCCATCCCCCACTTTATAGCCTCGCATTCAACAACTTCAATCGGTGTAACGCGGAGCAGATGGCGGCGAAGACAGTTGTTGCTTCTGCTTTATACTCACCCTGCGAATTCGCAACTCTCTTCCTCTAGCTCGCCCTCCAAACCAACAACCCCACCCTCTCAATCGAGCAATTCGACGTCTTCACGCTCAATTCAACCTTCAATCGGAACCCTAACGCCTCGATCGCCGATTGTATCTTATTTGATCTCAAGCTCAAAAACCGCAACACGGAAGCTGGAAAAAAAAAATAGATGAGGCGAAAAGACCAAATTGCCCTTGTTTAATGAAATGAGGATAAAAGCTCCTCCGTTAGATTGAGTCAATCGGATGGCTCCCAATGCTCCTCATTTTTTAGGTTAAGCATCCTTCTCATATGATCCAAACTCATAATCTATAACTATATAATAAAGTTGTATCTTTCTTAGCAACAACATTGACTTTGACCCTACTTTATAATAAGTCAAATCTATAACTATATATTAAAGCTATATCTTTTCGAGCCACCAGAACGATTCTGGCCCCACCTCATATTTAAATTTTTTTTATTTCTATTATTATAACTTATTTCTATGAAATTCTTTTTAACTATTTAAATTTATCTCTAACATCAAACAAATATCTATTTAGTATAACAATATCTTTGGAAAGCTTCCTTATACAAGAATTTAAAATTAAAGATAAAATATTTTAAAATAAATATAAATCTTTTAGCATATATGTTTTGACGAATTTATTTATAGATATATATTGATTTTATTTTATAATTAAAATTAATAATAAATATTTATAATGTAAGTTACTAAAAATAGATAATAAAATATTTAATAGATATATTTAAGTATTTGATAATCTCTAAATTTACATACATGGAAAGTAATAAAATATGAATAATTATATTTAATCTTATCTATTCTTTACTTTATCGAACCACAAAATGATTTTGGTCCCATCTTAAATTAAATTAATTAAAATTTAAATATTTAATATAATTAAATTATCTTTATCTTTCATATTTTATTATATCTTATTTATTAAGTTAACTATTATTTTTTAAATTCTTATTTCTTCCATATTTGAATATATATATTTTATCTTCTTTTTTTAATCACATATCTATGAAATATCATCAAGGAAAAAGAAAAATGTAATTATTTTATCTTAATAATATATCTTCAATCTCAACATTGAATTTAACCATTTATATTGATTAAAAAAATTATACATTCTACACGTAATAAAATTGCTTATATTAAAGTTTATATCATATTTTTATTTATAAAGATCCTAATTATAATGTTTATAAAATACCGAATCGTAGTCCTATAGGGTACGAAGGGTACAACTAGTTTTATTTATATTACTATACCTTTTTCAATTAAATTTATTTTCAATCTATTTATGTATAAAAAAAAGATTTAAGAATTCGAAATTTATTTTAAATAAATAAAAATTACATTATCTTAATCTATATATCTATTTCTATAAAAAAAATTCTTAAATCAAATTATGATAAAAAATAAAAAATTACAAGATGATAAAAATTACATTATCTATGTCTTTTTACCCATTTATGATTTAAAAATATTGTTTATATTAAATTAAAATTATTTATTAAATAAATTAAGCATTAAATCCATATAGTTGTGCATGACACGACATGTATAACTAGTTTTAGAATAAAAATAGATTGAAAACTAGTCGTACTCGTCGTCCCATGCATGACTACAACTCAATATTTTTTAGACATATTATAAATATGATATTTATAAAGAAAAATAATACATAAAATTTAATATATGTAATTTGTTGTCCATATCAAGTTCAAAAATTATTTTGTTTTGGAATCAAATAAAACAAATGAAATTTAAATTATTAAATTTGAACTTGAGAATAAAGATAGATTATCCAGATAAAATAATTTAAAATTCTCTTTTTCCTTAACAATATTTAAAAAATAGGCTTAATTTAAAAAAAGGAGATAAAATATGATAAAATAAAACAAAAAAGATATATACTTTTAAAATAGGGAATAGATAAAATTTAAAAATTATTTTAATAAATAATATCTAATTTCATATAAAAGAACAATTTATTTTATGAAAAATAGGTAGAATATAATTGATTTAATTTATGGCGGTGCCAAAATTATCTAGTGGCAAAATAAACTAAATTTTAGATATGATTAAATATTATATCATCTATATTTTTTTATTACTTTCCATGTAAGTAAACTTGTAGACTATTAAGTATTTTAATATTTCTACAATACTAAATATTATTAAATATTAAATATATATTGTTTGTATTTGTTTATTGTAAAAAATCAACATATATCAATAAAGAAATTATCATTAATTTTTAATGTAAAAGAAAATCAACATATATGTATAAAAAATTCGTTAAAAATATCATGCTAAAAGATAAAATATATTTATCCTTATTTTTTAATATTTTAAATCGCTAACTTTATTTTTTAACATTTTTATGAAGAGTTTTTCAAAAAGATATCATTATTTTTTATTTTAAATATGTTATGATGATTTGGTTTTAACGATTGATTTCAATAGATAAATTTTTTTAAAATATGTGGTGGGAGAAAAATTATTATAGTGGCTTTAAAATGTTCAAATTTAAAATATAGTTATAAATTAATGAAATTTAGTTATTTGTACTAAAAATGAAAATAAATTATTCGATTTAGTATATTCGAAAAAGTTAAATACGTCATCATCTATAAAAATTACTCAAATTTCTTTTGTGCAATATAAAAAATTCTATTTGTGAAATATTAAAACTTAAGGATAAATTTGTAATATCCGCAATTTTTGTTAAATAAATAAATTTCATTTCTTAATATTTGATTATTTTATTAAAGAAAATAATCTCATAAAGAAATTTGTTTGAATAAAAGAATTTATTACGGAATTTAATAAATTCATATCATAACGGAAATCCGTTTCTCTTAAACCTTCCAACCTTTCTTTCTTAAAAAAAGAAAGCAATGGGCCTTAGCCCGACCCATTTAAAAAGCCCATATATCATCAAAAGGGGTTTTTATAAAAAAAAAAAATAGAGACAAGGGTGAGATTTGAACCCTTGACCTCTGATGAACCCGAAATAAACCAGCGCTAGAAGACAAGAAACGAGATTACTTTTATTCGACTATGCAAACACTTTCTTTTTATTTATATCTTTATCACGAGATTACAAATTGCGAGGTTACAAGCAATGAGATTCCAATCAGTGAGATTACGCCCTAGATTTCTCTTAGAGTATTCGAGATCTTGATCTAACAAGGTTCGAGATCTCCTAGCTACAACGAGATTCTATCACCAACAAGTTGTTTAACGAGCTCTAGTAGCGAGGTCGAGGAGCTGATTTAGCGTGAGGTGATTGTGGCCTGCAGGGTGATGCAGCGAGATCTTTGATAGAAGCGAGGACTCTTTGGGTGACTTGAAGTCTTTTTGTGGACCTTCACTCGGCTGTAGCGCGGTCTTTAACGATGATTCAACACGTCGATCTTCAACGAGCAAGATAGTTCTTGAGTTCAAGATGTTTCTCAACCCCTTGCCACCTAAGAGGTTCTCCTCTATTTATAGAGATTTGAGGAGTCGGGTTTTGATGTTTGCTCGATGTGGGACGCCCGAGATCAAGCTCTTTGATTGGTTAGGAGTGAGGCAGTTGGTTATTGGCTGGCAGAGTGGTGGTTGCTGAGTGGCCAGACGGGGCGGGGGTGTCAGCTTTTGAGTGACGAGGTTTAGACCTCGTGATTGAGGTTTCGAGGCCTCGCAAAGGTATGGATTTTTTGTCTTTTAAGATGGGTGTGGCAAAGGGCCTCGAGTTTTAACCTCGGTGATGCGACTCTGCCCTAGCTCGAACCCAGTTCCGACGGACCCGAGACGGCCTAGACCTTGGAGACCCCCTTGGATTAGGACTTAGTCTCATATTATGTTATTATTTATATTTCCGTCATTTATTTCCGTCATTTCCCTTTTAGGCGTGTGTTCGATTCTTATAGGATGGGCTAGCCTTGTTATTTCCCTTTCTAGATAGTTTCTATTTTTAGTATGTTGCTATTAGTAGTATTTTGGGCTTGGATGTTGGGCCTAGCATGTTGCTAACCTTAGTCCACTCACAACTAGCTTCTAGGGTTTTGTGTGGCCTCCTCTATATAAAGGAGCCACACCCCCTCTTATTATTTACGTCAATATGAATTAAGCCAAAGTTATAGTCGAGTGTGAATCCTCCTAGCCTTGGCCCGACTTCACCCCGGTTCCTTTGTTGAGTCCAACGACCGACGTTCTAGTCCGTTACCTCGCCCCACCCTCATTCCGACGAGCATTAGAGGCCGCGAGTCCACTTTGTGGTCTCGTATTTATCCTGGTTACGATTGTCGGAGAAGATCCGAAAGTTTCGAGCCTAGATCCGTCCCTTGCCATTCGAGGGTCGCATCACTCGGGAACCCCGTCGGCTTTGTTAATCCTCGTACCCCGGTCCCACCTCTTATTCTGTTATTTTGTGCACCATCACAACCCCATGGCCTGGGGGTCTCGTCCCGAGGACCGTAGGTCATATATGCGCGACATCCGGTTCCTTGGATCCAGGGTGCGAGGCTTTTAGCCTCAGGGTTGCGATGAACGAGGTTAGAGGTTTGGCGAATCCTTTTGCGGGGATCTCTTTTGCGAGGCCTAACACTTGGGTTTTTCTCCTGCTACGTGCTCGATGACTCCTGGGCCTGTTCTCCCTTATTTCATTAATGGGCCCTTAAAGTGGATTAGGCCCATTAAGCTCTCTTGGAAGCGGGGAGAGGCCCAAGTCTGTGTTCTATAAAAGCGTCTTCTCTACACCCCTTGTTTCTTTATCTTCATCTTCTTCCTCAAACCAGGCACGCTTTCTCTCTCTTTTTGCTCTTTCAATTTCCGGCAAGCAGTCGACGGTTTCTTCGACGATTTCCAAGAACGCGACCGCCTCTTTCGCGCAAATCTTCCAACAAGTAAGTGCCCGCTTCCTCTTTTTTGCGCTTTTGGCGTTCTCTCTTCCTTTCGTCGTCTCGTGCCCTAGTGGGAGACGGTAGTTCTCTGGCGTTTCACACCGGCGTTACGGCGGCGAAACGGAAGGGGAGAGGGCGGCGCTGGTGGTTCGGCGATGCTCTCGAGTTTCTTTTGGCATTTTTTCTTTCTTTTATCGCCTCGTGCCCTAGTGGGAGACGGTGGTTGTCTGGCGTTTCGCGCCGACGTTACGGAGGCGAAACGGAAGGGGCGAGGGCGGCACTGGTGGTTCGGCGATGCTCTCGAGTCTTCCGCCGCGCCAGCCGACGGTTGAGTTTCTTCGTCGCCCCCATTTTCGAATTTTGGATTTCTCGAAAAGCCAAACATCGTCGTTTGACTGATGGGACGTTTTGCCTTCCAACCGCTGGCTTCCATTCTTCGTATCCCATTTTTGGCGCTTCACATTCCCCCTAGGATGTCCCATCTGTTAGAGTAGCCCTCGGATACTGTGTCCCCCTGTGCTACCACCTCGAGAAGATTGCAAAGGATTTCCCCTGGTCTGAGGGGGTTGAGTTAGCGCTTCCCGAAGGGGAAGGCTGCTCCTTGGCATTGTACGAGAGGTGCGCAGTTGTGCACCTGCCCAGTCTCCAGGCCGGCTTCAGGCTGCCGCTAGCCCAGCATATAATCAATTTCTTGTGGGCTATGCACGTCTGTCATGCGCAACTGTTCCCCAACGCGTGGAGGCTTTTGTGCGCGTACACCATCCGAAGCTACGAGCTCGGGGAGGGACCGGACCTGGATGTCATGTCGAGCTTGTTCATGGCGAGGCAAGAACATGAATCCTGCCTCGTCAACCTAAGCCTGCCTGGGCTAAAGATCACCACTACCCCGTCAAACGTCAGTCAGTGGAAGGACAAATGGTTCTTGGTTCGGGATCCCACTGGGAGGTATCTTAACTTCCCCATGGCTCTGGACAACTTTGTCCGACCCAAGGGAACACAGAAAACCGCCGATCTCAAGGCTTGGTTCACCCCGGTGCACCATGCACCGCACTGGGAGTACCTGGCTCAAGATAGGCTTGAGCGGGCCAGTCTGAGTCTTACCCCTCCACCCCGCGAGGGCGAAGAGGGTACGTATCTTTTTCCCTTGTTCTTGCGTTGCTTATTATTTTGTTTTTGACTTGGACTACGCATGGCAGCCTCGAACCTCGCTTGGCTAGTGATAATCACGAGCCCTGCTCTAATCACACAACTTTGATTGTTTGCGATGATCACGAGCCTCGCTCGGATCACGCACTCTTGATTGTTTGCGAAGCTCTCCCTTCTGTTCCTTTTACCTGACTTGCTTTTTATTCTTTGCAGTGGATCTTTTCAACGCTCTAGCTTCGAGGGAGCAGGGGAAGAAACCCGCGGACTCCGCCGCGCAGCCCTCTCTGGCCCCGAAGGGCCCTGTGGTAAAGGTGCCGACATCTTCGGCGAAGCCTCCGACCTCGCTCCGGAAGGTGACGGCCACTGCGAAGGACGCAGGGATTAAGATTGTCGAGGGGGGGCATCCAAGGGAGACGCTGCCCGAGCGTCCTCCCATGCTCCCCGAGGATCCGGCGATGGGGCCGGGTCTAAACGAAAGGATGCGGAGGTGTCGCCCCGCAAAGAAAGAAGGAAGAAGCACAAGGGGGACGGCTAACGCAGTTCCTCGGGGAAGGAGATTATCCCCAGCCCCAACTTCGAGGGGCGAACGCTCTCCGCCACCGGTCCTTCCCCCGCGAAGTTCCACTGCCTCGGGCCATCCCGAGGCGTGTTTAGGAACTGGAATCGGGATGACTGGAAGGAGGAGGTTGCGTGGGAAAACAACCTCTCCGAGGAAGCCCTCAACGACGAGGCCCTCCGTTACTCGGCGATGGTATGTTTTGCTTCCGTAAGTCTCGCTCTCTAAGTTTCATGCTTGTTTTTTTCTAACATACTTTTTGACTTTTCAGCACACCTTCTTCGAGAATTATAACTGCATCCGCCTCGCCCTCCTCCAAAAGAGAATGGACAAGATGGAGGCAACACTTAAGGCCCGCACAGAGGAGTGTGCGAAGCAGGAGAAAGACCTCGCCGAGTACAAGGAACAACTATTGAGCAGCATTGACAAGATGTACCGGCAGGCCATTCACGTGGGGGTAAAGTAGGCGGTTGCGAAGTATGGGAACATCGACCCTAGCATCGCCTTCTTTATCCCCAACTATGGGCTGACCATGGGGGAAGAAACCGGGGAAGAGCCCGAGGGAGAATGCGAGTTCTTCCTCGACAACGAGGGCGTGGATGCGCCGAATGAGAGCACCAAGGCGCCTGCCGCAGACCCCACGCTCGGTGGCGCCAACCCCGTGACAGATGCGCCCACCCCTGACCCTGAAGTGATCATCGCCTCTCCCGTTCGCCAAGTCCCCATGGATCCCGCCGCCGACACAAAATGAATGAAGGGTGCTTGGCTTTGTAATTTTTGTGTTTTTTTTGTTTTATCTTAAGGATTTTGGTGGGCTTGTTGGTCTGTAATTATAATATTTTGGCCTTCGCGGCCCTATTTTATGTAATTTTCCGTCCTTCCTTTGCTTGTGGTTGTGTTGCGTGTTTTTCAAGGGTTCCAAGGGCTTATTATATCCCGATCCAACCCCATAGCCCGAGCGCCGCAAGACTTGTGGTGTGCTCGGGCCACATCGGGAGTTCGTACTGTTTAATATCCCGAGCCTACTTGGTTTCCCCCGATAGATTATACGCCGCGGTCGCGAGCCTCGCTCGGATCGCGCATGATAGATTATGTGCCACGATCACGAGGCTCGCTCGGATCGCGTACGATAGGTTATGTTTCGCGATCACGAGCCTCGCTCGGATCGCGCACGATAGGTTATGTGTCGCGATCACGAGCCTCGCTCGGATCGCGCACGATAGGTTGGGAACACCTTGTTTTCTAAATAAGAACGAACCTAGGAAATATCGATTGTTAGAAATAATGACCGTTGTTAGCATTATTACTATTACTATCGTTAATAGGATTATTGCTAGACTTGTTGTGTGGCCTTGCTTGTTTAAAATCTCTTTTCGAGATTCGTTATGAAGAATCATAAGTAGCGTAACAAGGGGTGCGGGCTAGGCCCGACACCTCTAGATAACATATTAAGTCGTATCGTGAAATGCCTACTTTCCTGCGCTTTAAGGATCATGATCTATTGTCTGCTCCTACTCGGAGGAGGGACGTGTGCACCCTAGCTAGGTGCCGGAACTCAGTTCCCGTAAGTGGTACGTCGGCCCATTCATGCCCCCCCCCCACTCTTAAAAATCGTTAACTAATGTGAAAGTTTTGATCACGAAAGAGAGTAAGTGCTAATGCACCTTAAAAGAAACCAAAACCGGACCGGTCTCAAATGATAGATCCGGCTCTCGGTCCGCAAGGGCGCGAGAGGTTTTCTAGAAACTTGTGTGTAATTAACGTTCCCAACATATATTCTATTCTAAGACATTCTACAATCTCGTAGTTTGCTCTTTCGGTTTAAGAGTTATCTCATCTCGAGATTCACTCAATTCCGTCCTTAATAGCTCCACTTAAAGTATATACTTCTCGAAACACATCTCGATTACCTCGTAATAAGTTCGGTACTTTACCAAACTACCCTAACGATGTCCGTTCTCGCTTGCTTAGTCTCTTTAAACTAATTCTTTTTTTCCGCATTTCTGCATGGCATTTTCCGCCCTTCGCGCCAAATGCCAGAATCCAGGAGACCTTCATCAAAGCCGTAAAGGAAGAAGATCAATCGAGTGAAGGAAGGAAAGTCGGTTTTAAATCAAGTATGGTATTTTTCTCACTTTCGGGTCACTCTACGCTTATGCGAAAACAATGTTATTTTAATTTCCGCTGCCTAACAACACTTAAGGTTTTATATTTTGCTAAACTAAACCATGATATGTAATTAATACTTCTAATGTCTCATATATGAGCAACTCTTCTAATTGTAATAACTTTATAATTCCGCATGTTTTTATTTAACTTAATACCTTATAAAGCCTTGAGTGACTTTGGATGGTAAAATCCGAGGTCACTGACGGTAACACCTATCGTTGCAAAATAGGGGTGTTACAAAATCTACTTATTTAACTTTTTCTATTAGAAAGGCTTTATAATGTAATTTTCATAATTAAATAGCTCTATTAAAAAATGATAAATTGATTAGTAAATTTTATATTCTTATATTATGAATGAAGATAAATAAAAAATTCAAAAAAATTCGAAAAATTTACATTATTGTATTTAGTAAGTTAAAAAAATCAAAAATTAAATTTCAGAAAATTTGTTACATCCTCATCTATAAAAATTACTAAAAACTCTTTTATTGAATATAAAATTACTAATTGAGAGATGCTATAATTTTAGGATAAAACTAATTATTTAACCTTTTTTATTAAAAGATTATTATATCATAATTTTTGCAGTTAAATAGCTTTATTAGAATAAAATGATAAACTAAATTAATAACTTTTATATTACTATGTTAAGAAAAAAGACAAATAAAAAAATTAAACATTACGAAAAAATTAATTAAAAATAATACATGTATGGTATTATTTTATAAGAATAAAAAATTACATAAAATGAAGTACAACTTAATGTATTTGATTGTGTTATCTTTGGAAAGTAAAAAATTAAAAACAAATATTTCATTATTATTGGCATAAATGATAATATAGAAATATTTCCTTATCTATATTATCCTATATATATTGTTCTGGTAGTCTTCAATTTGTAATATTTTTCTATATATATTATTCAAGTTATCACAAATAAAAATAAAAAAATATTTTTGATATATTTTTAATCAATAACTATATATTAAAGATGTACCGTTTCGAGCCACCAGAACGATTCTGACCCCACCTCATATTTACAAAATTAATTTTTATTCCTAATATTTTAACTTTTTTTTATTAAATTCTTCTTTAACTATTTAAATCTATCTTTAACATCAAAAAAATATCTATTTAGTATAACAATATCTTTTAAAAACTTCCTTATACAAATATTTGAAATTAAAGATACATAATTTAAATAATTTTAAAATAAGTATAAATATATTGTATCTTTTAGCATGATATCTTTTCACGAATTTATATATATATATTATAATAAAAGTTAATGATAAAACTTATAATGTTTAAAAATAATAAAAATAGGTAATATACTATTTAATAGATATATTGAAATATTTGATAATCTCTAAATTAAGATATGTAAAAGTAATAAAAAAATATAACATTTAATCTTTTCTAATATTTACTTTATCGAGCCACAAAATGAGTTTGGTCCCACCTTAAATGAAAATAAATTATTTTTAAATTATTTTCTATAAATAAATTATTATTATCTTTATCTTTCATATTTTATTAAATCTTATTTATTATTTTAATTATTACTTTATGTAAATCTTATCTCTTCCATATTCTAACATATAATTTTTTTTATACAAATGTTATCTTTTTTTAAAATTAAATATCTATGAAATATTGAAATATCATCAAGGAAAAGGGATAATGTACATTATTTGACCTTAATAATCTTTTTTATTCTCAACATTAAACTTAATAATCTACATTTAATTTGTTTTATTTGATTCCCAAAAATAAAAAATTTGTACATTGTACAAGAAATAAATTACTTACATTAATTTTAATATAAACTTCTATTTAATATCTATAAAATACCGAACCATAGTCGTGCATGGCACGACGGGTATAACTAGTATCTCTATTTTAAATAGCTATTTTAATATAGGGTGATGTGATGCAATATGATGACAGATATATTTTATCTTTATTTTAAAAAAATATTTATTTAAAATTACACATAATCTATATTTCAAAGATATTATGATTTATATGGCTATTTTTATTTCAAAGATATATATGTGATCATGTGTACATATTTTTTCTTATCTTTTTTTTAAATTTATCGTTTACAATTATAATATATATAATGTCCGTTTTTATCTATATTGATCAAATATACTACTATTATTTTATCTTTATGTTTATTTGGAGATAACGTTTTTGCATAATTAACTATTCAAAATTATTATTTTAAAAGAGGGATGATGTAGCGCAACATGGTGACAGAAATTGTTACCGCTTCAGTTATTAATAACTAGTATGTATTTTCGTACCTTGTATGGGTTTTTCTTAAATAAAATATTAATAATAAAATATTTTCAAATATATTTATTATCCGAGAAAAGTAATCATGTAAATGCTTAAATATAAATTTTGAACAAATATTTAAAATCAATAAACTATAAAAGTTGTTTATTTGAAACAATAATATTTTATTAGTATTACGAATTAAATTAATATTAAAAAAAATAATTTATTTAATTATGAAAATAGATAAGTAATAAGATAAAAACTTATCAATTTATTATATATATGAGACCATTCAAAATAAACTTAATTATAGTGATATAAGATTGTACGTATATTACACTATGTTTAAACTTAATTATCTAAACCTAGCATATGCATTCTATCTAAAAATAAAATAAATATCCTAATATTTGTATAATATATAACATAAAAATATCTTAATAATCTTCCTATTTATCATATCCAAAAATAAAAGATCTATAACTATATATTAAAGTTGTACCTTTTTTACCCACTAGAACGATTATGGCCCCACCTTTTATTTAAAAGAAACAATTAGGTTAAAAGGCAAAAAAAATTACCCTAATTAGGCGCTTGTAATCCATACCTGTTGTGAGAATTTGGGAGAGAAGCTTATGAACTCAGATCTGATTTTTGCTTGATTATCTTTCATCGATTTGTACATGCTATTTATAGGGCCAAGATTTTGGCTTGATCTTGCCGTATGAAGCTAAACAAATAGAAGGCCGTAAGGGCCGCCAACCGTATGCTTACAAGCCGTATGAACCAAAGCCTACCAAGTACAAAACAGGCATAATACAAAATGGATGAATAATTCACCCTTAATTAATTATCTCTTAACACTCCCCCTTGAATATTCATCTTTTCATTTCGGGGTTATATATATGCTGCCTCGTTAAAAACCTAGCTAGGAAAAACCCAGTGGGATAAAAACCATAGCACAGGGAAAAAGAGTACAACTTGTCTTATACGCTTTCATAGTATTGCCTCATTAAAAACCTTGTCAGGTAAAACCCAATGGGAAAAAACCTGAACGAAGGGAAAAAGAGTGCAATGCGTATAATTCTCCCCCTAAAATCAACGTACTTCTCGAAATCTGCGCATTCCGATCTTGTATACAAGTTCTTCAAACTTCTTGGGTTGTAAGGATTTTGTGAACAAATCTGCAACATTTTCACTTGATTGGATTTGTTGGATTTCGATCTTGCCCTCCTTCTCTAGATCATGAGTTGAGAACAATTTTGGTGAAATGTGCTTCGTCCGATCTCCTTTGATGTAGCCCCCTTTAACTTGTGTAACACATGCAGAATTGTCTTTATATATCATGGTTGGATTACCTGTAATTGATCTTATTTTGCATTCTTTTTGTATATATCCAATCATTGACCTTAACCAGACACATTCTCTTCTTGCTTCATAAAGAGCAATTAATTCTGCATGGTTTGATGATGTAGCAGTAAGCGTTTGCTTTGTTGACTTCCATGAGATCGTTGTATCTCCACACGTGAATACATAACCCTTTTGAGATTTTGCTTTATGCGGATTTGATAGATATCCTGCATCTGCATATCCAACAAGAGTAGCATTTGCATTTCTATGATAATATAACCCAAGGTTAAGAGTACCTCGTAGGTATCGAAACACATGTTTAATTCCATTCCAATGTTGTCTTGTTGGTGATGAGCTGTATCTTGATAACAAGCTTACAGCAAAAGCAATATCCGGTCTTGCATTGTTTGCGAGATACATTAATGCACCAATTGCGCTTAGGTAGGGGACTTCAGGACCAAGAATCTCTTCATCATCTTCTCAAGGTCTGAATTGATCATCTTGTATACTAAGAGAACGAACTATCATGGGTGAACTCAATGGATGTGCTTTGTCCATGTAGAACCTTTTCAAAATTTTCTCAGTGTAATTTGTTTGATGAATGAACATCCTTCAAATGATCAATTTGTAAACCGAGACAAAATTTGTTTCTACCAAGATCTTTCATTTCAAATTCTTTCATCAAGTATTTTGCAGCATTTTCAAGTTCATCGGATGTACCGATAATATTAAAATTATCAACATATACTGCAATAATAGCGAATCCATTTTTGGATCGTTTGATGAAAACACATGGACAAACGGTATCATTTTGATATCCTTCTTTAAGAAGATATTCACTAAGCCGATTGTACCATATCCTTCCAGATTGTTATAGACCATATAATGATCTTTGTAATTTTATAGAAAACATTTCCCGAGATTTTTCTTTATATACCTAGGGTAGTTTTAATCCTTCAGGAACTTTCACGTAAATATCACTATCAAGTGATCCATATAAATATGCAGTTACGACATCCATAAGTCGCATTTGTAGTTCCTCTGAAACAGTTAGACTAATTAAAAATCTTAATGTAGTTGCATCAACCACAAGGGAATATGTTTGCTCATAATCTATCCCGGGTATCTGAGAAAAACCTTGAGCTACAAGCCTTGCCTTATATCTCACAATTTCATTTTTCTTATTACGCTTTCGTACAAATACCCATTTATAGCCTACTGAGTTCAAGCCCATTGGTGTGGGCTTTATTGGGCCAAAAACATTACGCTTTTCAAGCGATTTTAATTCAGTTTGAATAGCCTCTTTCCATTTTGGCCAATCGTTTTTAGAACGACACTCATCAATAGTTTTTGGTTCAATGTCATCGTCATCAACCACTATTTCGGTGGCAACAGAGTATGCGAACACCTCATCAAGGATAATGTCTTTCCTGTTCCACTATATTCCAGAATAGACATAATTTACTGCAATTTCGTAATTATCAATGCTTTTGTCATTATCCGGAACAGGTTCCATTTTGTTCTTGTCCGGAACATTCTCTGTTTTGTTCTTATCCGGAACAGTTTTCATTTCTGACACATCTCCTAGATTTTCGGAGGTATTTTTGTCATGTTCTCCCCCTAAATAGGAAATCGGTGCGGCTTCATTTGCATTATTCAGCCGCCTATTCTTTCTTGGTTTTAGATCTTTTGATCCAGGCGAGCAGCCGCATTTTCGGCGCGCTATACATTCCTTTTCAGGAATCTTATCTAGTTGTTCAACAGGAATTTCAATTCTTTCAGGGGTATTTACAGCTGGCACATGTGACTTTGTCACTTTCTTTGTATCTGTAAATGAGTCAGGTAATTGATTTGCTATACTCTGCAAATGTATAATGTTTTGTACTTCTTATTCACACATTTTTGTACGTGAATCAAGATAAGATAACGATGAAGCATTACAAGTGATTTCTTTATTATTCTCTTTTCCACCAAGATTTGGAAATTCATTTTCATTAAAATGGAAATCATCAAATCTTGCCGTAAATAGGTCACCGGTAGTTGGTTCAAGATATTTAATAATTGATCGAGATTCAAAACCAACATATATTCCCAATCTTCTTTGGTGACCCATTTTTGTGCGTTGCGGTGGAGCAATATGAACATAAACTACACAACCAAATATCTTTAAATGTGATATATCTAGTTCTTTACCAGTCACTAATTGTAACGGGGAATACTTATGATATGCAGTAGGTCTTAATCGGACCAGAGCTGCGGCATGTAATATAGCATGTCCCCAAACAGATGTTGGCAGTTTAGACTTCATCAATAATGGTCTAGCTATTAATTGTAATCGTTTAATCAGGGATTCGGCAAGACCATTTTGTGTGTGAACATCAGCCACCAGAGTTTCAACTGTAATCCCAATTGATATACAATAGTCATTGAATGTTTGGGAAGCAAATTCACCTGCATTATCAAGTCGGATTCTTTTGATTGTATAATCCGGAAATTGAGCTCGTAAGAGAATGATTTATGCTAGGAGTTTAGCAAAAGCTGTATTTCTTGTTGATAAGAGGCTAACATGTGACCATCTTGTCGATGCATCAATTAATACCAAAATGTATCGAAATGGTCCACATGGTGTAACACCCCGATTTTACACCAGAGCGCTACTCGGTAGTAGACCACACATGGGTCCACATGAGCTAACCTGACAACGAGTTCACTCGGATCTTACAACTCGGGCACGACGAGAAAATACAAAGAAAATATCCAACCTGTATTTATAAAACCAATGTATGGAAAACATGCCTGGTTTCACAATTGACATACGCTACACCACCACTTGTGAGCACTTTATTGATATCATAATATCCTTTCCTTAACAAACCAAACATTGTACAAAATATGTAACCACCATTTTACCCAACCGAACCCAACCCTAATGACACGGTCTTCAACGACTCGTACCATCATTTTGCCGAGGTTCTATCATGTGATTCTTGTGCTTACCTGAAACTAAAAAAAAACAAGTCCCCGAAGGGTTAGCTAGCAATTCTAACATGCACCAAATGGTAAACACAATATGCAACAACAAAATCAATTTATTAAATTACATAGTAAGAATAGTAATAGAATAGTTCACATAAAGTTTATTCACAACAACAGAAAAGCGCATAACAATACTTATAATCATAAAACGCACATAATAATACTTAAAGTCATATGATGCATACTACGAATAGCACATAATTCCACTTTTCACTTCAATGTCAAATCAACCACAAATCACAACAATTCGTATCTACCGACATCAATTTACATAGTAATCAGGGCATTGTTTCAACCGGAAATTCTTATCGATCATATCAATTTAAATAGTAATCGGGGCATTCTCCAGCCGGAACGGGGGTGGAGGCCTTACTCCGAACCACCCAGCACCAGAACAATTCACCTTCTTACCCCCGGTCAAGCCTCTACTAGAGCACTTTCCAAAACATTTATTATAATTTGAAGGGGCTCTCCGTGTCATACAACTAAGCCAGGGATGTCTCCCTCCTTCCCGATCATCCCATAGACATCGTTATACCGGTAGATATCAACGTTTCATAAATCGAATAAAATACGAAGTATTAATCATCTAATAATATATTATTAAATTATCGTTTTAGTCACACATAGATGTATAATAAGATACAAGGACGAATCCCAAAATACAACTCTACACATCATATCTACACATTCAGCACACATCAAAATTGATAACTAAGTAAGTCTAGGCGACTTACCTCGATGCTGAATGTAATATTCGGATTCCGTATTTCCGTCTAGGACGGAAAAGTAAATTTCTCGGGTTACAAGTAGTCGAAATCTTGACCCGCAAGTAATTTCCGAGATAGAATTTAACCCGTTAGTTTTTTTTAATACTCTAGTTTTATACCTAACCCGTTAGTTTTCAACAAGGAAAATCATATCCACACTAAAATATATATAAAACCGACTATTAGCTAGGGTTAACCTAATTAGCTATATATAAAAATCAATCATCACCCTACTGTTTCGGGAGCCGCTTGTTAAAAGCCAACACCTCCGTTCATCTTCCCGTCCTTGCTTCGTTCCTCTATCTCTAATTAAGAAGCTTCAAGTTGATCCATTGCTCCACTTCCCTCTTTCTTTACCTTCATCCAAGCGATCGTCACCACCCTCGTCGATCGTCGGTAGCATTGTCAAATATCGTCGCGCGAGAACACCGGGTGGGGCCAGTCAGAGCGCTCGCGAGTTCTTAGGCGGTCGCCGCTCGTTGTCGAGATCGTTCGCGGGTAAGCCTAACCCCTCTTCTTCCTTCTTTGTCCGTTAGAGAAAGCGTCGGACGGGACGGTGGTCGTCGGGCTAGCCGACGGTGTGTCTCGGTTCCGTTTGAGTAAACAAGTTACTTGCTTTCCTTTGCCTTTTTGTTTCGATCGTCAATTAGATACGTACATAATGGGTTTGACTAATTAATCGGGTTTGAAATTGTTTATTCAATATGGTCCTAGTGTGCAGAAGGTGTGGTAATTAAATAGGTTAATTAACTAAGTTTTAGAGGGGCAAAGAGCACTTCAAATTAAGTATCTCATTCGTAATATATAACGGTTAGCATATGTGGGTTGGTTTTGTTTCGTTTAGGACTAATTACTTTCAGTTAGGTGTGTAGGTTTTAAATGATAATTAGCTTAGTTAATTAGATGGCTTTAGGGGTGTTATGCTAGTGGAAAGTCGGATAACAATGTGGTGTACAATTTAGAATTGGGAAGTTGAGTATAAAATTAGTGTGTTGGGGTCGGGATCTGCGGGTATTCAGCAACAAGAGGAGGAAGAAGAAGTTGACAGTAAAATTGGTCAAAAAGAAATTGAAGTGGGGCCACTTTGAAAAGTCAAAAGGGGGGGCTTGTTAAATTGCTGAGCTTGTATTCGAACAGTGGAGGAGATGATTGAAATTCAATCGGTTCACGTACCGGATTAAAATGTGGTTGGGCCTTTCTTTTTATTTTAGCTGGGCTGATTTTTTTTTTGGACAAGGGGAGATGGGTATTTAGGTGGATTGGGTTTGTTTAGGTGGGCTGGTATTAATTAATAAAATAAGATTGTATTGATTGGCCTAAAGTTAATGTTACGTATGGTTAGTAGTGCAATTGGTGAATATGTATATCTAGTTCATCCTGAGTTATAACGTTAGTTTTTCATGATATATAGATATATAAGTGCTAGTATAAGGTGGTGGTGTTTTGGGATTATTAGAGCTTAAAATTGTAGTTGGATCACGTTTAAGTCGGACTTATAATATAAGGGATAATCGTTCATATATCTCGTTAGAGTAAGTGTGGGTTGAACCTAATTCAACTTGTTATGTTAATATTTCTTCTAGGGAATCGTTTTTGCCCACACTCTTAACTTCCGCCTTTTTCGAGGATCCTTCGTTCGAGGTAAGTCGTTTTTCGACTTGCTCGGTTCTTCTCTATCTTGTTAGATTGCGTATCGTTATTGTAGGACGGGTTTTGGGAACTAGTCCCGAATAACTTTTAAAATTATTTTGAACTTCTTGAATTGTTGTGTGCTAAATGGGTTTTAAATGTATTTTATCGAAGAGATATTTTCGGTATATTTTCTCTGTGTTGGTACCGTTTCCGACACGGCCCATCGTAGCCGGCGTGGAGGAAGAGTTGGCTACGTTGACCCGTGTGACTGGGAGACCGTGCCCCTTCAAAACGAAAATTATTATCTGTGTGTTTTTGGCAAGTGCTCCAGTGGAGGCTTAGCCGGGGGTTTAGAAGGGAGATTGTGAAGTGGAGTGAGAGGGCCTGCCTCTGCACTCGGCGCGGTGATGAGCGCCTTGGAAGTCGGATTGTGAGATGGAGGAACTGCATTGTTATGGGATTGTGACTGTATTGTGTATGTGGCTATGTGTGACTGATTATAACTAATTTAGGTATTGGCCTGTAGAGTTATGATTGCGATTGTGGATTTGTATGCTGACTTTAGAAATGTTTTTAAACGTTCTGCAATTTCCGTATTCTCTCTAACTTGGTAGATTAGAAGCTGACCCTCCGGGGAATATTTTTCAGTTCCAGGTATGAACCAGGTAGCCGTGCAGGAACCGAGGCCAGATGGCGGGCCGGAGCGGTAAAGAGTGCGTGTCATAGTAGGATTGGTTTTACGTTAGTTTATTTATAATAGCTACGGTGTTGATTTTAAGATTTGCTAGACGGAGTTAGTGTTATGCTTTACTTATTATTATTTCGTTTTGTTTGAGGAGTTCAGTATTAGAAAGTGTTAGGTCGGATTTGAGTTTGTATTTTCGGGAATTCATGCATAACTACGTTTTCTATATTTTTATTAAAAGAAAGGTTGGATGTTTATATTTTGTTTTCTCGTCGTGCCCGCGTTGCAAGATCCTAAAGTGTAGTTGTCAACCTATTTAATAGTACCTGGTAAGGTCTATTTCTTAGTAGCGCCCCGTCGGAAGTCGGGGTGTTACAATGAATTCCCAAAGCCAAGAAACAACTAACTAACACGCAACTTGGAACTCTGTCTAAGATAGATAGCCTGTCTTTTCCCCTTGTCTCTGGTCACGACCTAAGACCCACGCTCCTAGATATATATATATATATATATAACTCAATGAATAATAATAGTCGTTTTACTCTTACAAACTCTAACCCTAAAAATGACGAAAAGCCAGCATGCATTATAACTTCTTATGTATACTTCCAAATCTTGTAAAACTTCACAAGAATATACTAAATATATAAAAGAACATTTATCTAGTTCAAAACCTCTTTGTAAAACTTGATCAAAGGACTCCATAATATCATTACAAAGCGAAACCCTAAAATTACTCTGAAATCTTTTACCGAATATAAATCCAATATCGAAAACACCCTTTGAGAACTATAAATCGATTGATTTCCAAATCAAAATCAACTGTAGATCTAGATCTGAAAAATAAATTAGTGAAATCTAAATAAACCATTAACTAATTAAAACTTACCAAATTCCGCTTGTATTTCGAGATTAAAACTCAATAGAAGAGTCTTGTACTAGATCCAACAACCAAAATTAAATAAATAAAATCTCTTCTTGTGTTTTTCTTTTGAACTCCCTCTTCATCATTTTTTTTGTGTTCTCGTAGCTTGCAGAATAAGATCACAGTACATGTATTTATATTGAATGTAAGGTCTGCAACGTAGTGAGTCGGCCAAATGTTTAGAAAAACCACAATTTTCACCCACAAATCTCATTTACTACAAACTTTACCCTGAAATAATTAATAATTAATTTTAGAATAAAAACTTTTTTTTAAAAATACAATTAGTTAAATTTCAAAATAAATATTAAATATTATTATTTAGCCGAGATCACTTACAAGCTAAGTACATCCCAACGCGAAATTCAAGGAGCATAAAAATAAGAAAAAAATTAAATATTTCCGAATGTTACATTCTACCCCCCTTAAAGAAAGTTTCGTCCCGAAACTTCCAGAGATATACGAAAAACAAACTCATAACACTACTTAAAATCTTTCACACGAGCCAAACAACACGCAAATCATACCCTTAGTACACCACAAGCAGCAACCAAATAAGTCAAACATCATGTAATTCACACCATCAGTATACTACAAGCAACTATCAAACAAGTCAAGCATACAAAGTAAAGTTAAACAAAGTACATAGTTATTTCCATCCACAAGGCTCTCACACACTTCTAACTTCTACTCTTTAAGGTCTTAACTAAACTCGGTTACAATTCTTGCTAGCTTTCTTATTCTCATCTCCGGCTCCCAAGTGGCCTTCTCAACTCCTCGTTGAGACCACTAAATCAATACCAACGATATTTCCTTGCTCCACAACTTTCTTCATGAAAATATACTCCAATGTTCACTTGACTTAGCTATCTGTGAGTCGCCTGCCCTTCATGACTTATGAAGGACTTGTCTTAACAAACCGGTACACTTCACTTTGAACTACACAACTCATGTTAACAAGCTAACTTTTGATTACCTGATATCCTACTTGGATCACTTTGCAAACAATCGTTGTTGTCTCGATACTCCTTATACTAGTCTGAAATGCTCTACATACTCCTTTTTATTTTGAGAGTAATTCAGATTGTCATCCATACAAACCACCATGAACCTAACCAAGTAGTCAATGAACACCTAGTTCATCACTCCATAAATACTGTAAGGACATTAGTCAATCCAAACGACATCAATACACATTTCGAATGCTCATATCTTGCTCAAAACGCCATCTTAGGAATGTCCACTTTTTTTTAACTAGTGATAACCTGATATCACATCCATTTCGGAAGACGTCATGGCTTCTTGCAATTGGTCCAACAAGTCATCCTTATAGGACAATGAGTTTCTGTTTATAATAACCACTTAGTTCAACTCTCAATAATCAGTACACATCATAGAAAAATATCCTTCCTCGACACTATACGATTCAGAACTTTCTATATTGGTCTCCTCTGCAACTCCAATTTACTACTATAATCTACCCCATTCCAAGGTGGTATTTCTAAAAGCTAAACCCGGAATATTATTCACAACTTACAAACATCTGGTATAGTCTAGACGTGTAGTCTTTCCTTGTCCTCTTGAAAGGCAGATTACTAGTACCCCACATATCCATCACTGCATAACTTGGCAATTTTTGTCATGCTCATTACTAACCTAACTCCTTTGACTCTAATTTTCTGACATACAGTCAACTATCCTCGACCTCGGTTGCCTCTACAACTTTGCATACTAATAGATGCTTTGCAATAGCATTTTGATTAGGCACAACTCTCGTGCCCCTCAAATTTAAAAAGGAATCCCACCCAGATGCCATGAAGAATGACAACAATATCTAGTGGTACTTCAAATTATCGCGCTAATACTGGTCCACGAACTCTTCCTACAATAGAAGTATCTTTATCCTAGAGTTTTCCATCATCCACTCCCCACATTAGCACACACAATGTCATTCCTTTATTGACATATCCGTAAAGTTGTCTCAACTTTTTCGTTAACAACTTTGTCAAAGATGTTTCCAATTCTAGTTCATGCCATAACCCATATTGCGAACTTCCTCTTCTACCTTCCTTAAACAACCTTGCAACATATGACATCAAAGTTGACACTCAAATTATCTCAATCATGTTGTCCATGTATGCAATCACTATATAGCTCACAGTTGTCAAGTCTTTGACCTAATCATATCTTATACTCTTCCTATAATCAATTCCAAATAAGTTTAACTACTTCACTTCATATTCTCCACTATGCATTCCTAGTTCATTTCCTAAAACAAGGCTCAAGTTTTCTCAAGTCGAACATCATTCATCTTTAATCATCATTCTTAACTCAAATACGACCACCTCCATCTTGAATCTTATGTGCTTAAGCAGAATTCGCTCTGGAATTATCTTAACCCACATATTTTAACCACTTCTTTTACCTTTTACTCTAAAATCAATCATTGCATCACCCATCTGACCAATACCAAATATTCATTAGAAAACATACCACCAACATACTACTCTTCTTGAAAAGAAACATTTTGTGGCTCTCCAACAATATGAATCCCTCTTTTTTTCTCAACTTGGCCACTACCATGGTCTTGACCATGATTCCTCTTTTACCAACTTTATCTGCTTCAACTCTAGTCCGTACAATTATCTTCAAACAAAACTCTTACAATTATAATCTACTTTTAAATAAAGTTAGCAACTTAACTTACTATTATACATGAGAACCTCGCCTGATGGCAGCGAAGTCGCGGCGTGTCATTTACCCACGTAGATGCAATATGACTACCCATTAAAATCCATTCAAATCATTGGCCAGTTTTTATTTTAAGTTGGACCTATAGTACACTTGTTGGTCAGTTCCATGTGCCCTTGTTGTCAACCTCGCTTTGATACCAATTTGTAACACCCCGATTTTACACTGGAGCGCTACTCGGTAGTAGACCACACATGGGTCCACATGAGCTAACCTGACAACGAGTTCACTCGGATCTTACAATTCGGGCACGACGAGAAAATACAAAAAAAAATCCAACCTGTATTTATAAAACCAATGTATGGAAAACATGCATGGTTTCCCAATTGACATACGCTACACCACCACTTGTGAGCACTTTATTGATATCATAATATCCTTTCCTTAACAAACCAAACATTGTACAAAATATGTAACCACCATTTTACCCAACCAAACCCAATCCTAATGACACGGCCATCAACAACTCGTACCATCATTTTGACGAGGTTCTATCATGGGATTCTCGTGCTTACCTGAAACTAAAAAAAACAAGTCCCCGAAGGTTTAGCTAGCAATTCTAACATGCACCAAATGGTAAACCCAATATGCAACAGCAAAATCAATTTATTAAATTACATAGTAAGAATAGTAATAGAATAGTTCACATAAAGTATATTCACAACAACAGAAAAGCGCATAACAATACTTATAATCATAAAACGCACATAATAATACTCAAAGTCATATGATGCATACTACGAATAGCACATAATTCCACTTTTCACTTCAATGTCAAATCAACCACAATTCACAATAATCGTATCTACCGATATCAATTTACATAGTAATCGGGGCATTGTTTCAACCAGAAATTCTTATCGATCATATCAATTTAAATAGCAATCGGTTATTCTCCAGCCGGAACGGGGTGTAGTGGTCGGCGGCCTCCACCGTTAGTCCGAACCACCCAACACCAGAACAATTCACCTTCTTACCCCCGGTCAAGCCTCTACTAGAGCACTTTCCAAAACATTTATTATAATTTTGAAGGGGCTCTCCTTGTCATACAACTAAGCCAGGGATGTCTCCCTCCTTCCCGATCATCCCATAGACATCGTTATACCCGTAGATGCCAACGTTTCATAAATCGAATAAAATACGAAGTATTAATCATCTAATAATATATTATTAAATTATCGTTTTAGTCACACATAGATGTATAATAAGATACAAGGACGAATCCCAAAATACAGCTCTACACATCATATCTACACATTCAGCACACATCAAAATTGATAACTAAGTAAGTCTAGGCGACTTACCTCGATGATGAATTCCCAAAGCCAAGAAACAACTAAATAACACGCAACTTGGAACTCTGTCTAAGATAGATAGCCTGTCTTTTCCCATTGTCTCTGGTCACGAACTAACACCCACGCTCCTAGATATATATATATATATATATAACTCAATGAATAATAATAGTCGTTTTACTCTTACAAACTCTAACCCTAAAAATGACGAAAAGCCAGCATGCATTATAACTTCTCATGTATACTTCCAAATCTTGTAAAACTTCACAAGAATATACTAAATATATAAAAGAACATTTATCTAGTTCAAACCTCTTTGTAAAATTTGATCAAAGGACTCCATAATATCATTACAAAGCGAAACCCTAAAATTACTCTGAAATCTTTTACCGAATATAAATCCAATATCGAAAACACCCTTTGAGAACTATAAATCGATTGATTTCCAAATCAAAATCAACTGTAGATCTAGATCTGAAAAATAAATTTGTGAAATCTAAATAAACCATTAACTAATTAAAACTTATCAAATTACACTTGTATTTCGAGATTAAAACCCGATAGAAGAGTCTTGTACTAGATCCAACAACCAAAATTAAATAAATAAAATCTCTTCTTGTGTTTTGCTTTCGAACTCCCTCTTCATCATTTTTTTTTGTGTTCTCGTAGCTTGCAGAATAAGATCACAATACATGTATTTATATTGAATGTAAGGTCGGCAACGTAGTGAGTCGGCCAAATTTCTAGAAAAACCACAATTTTCACCCACAAATCTCATTTACTACAAACTTTATCCTGAAATAATTAATAATTAATTTTAGAATAAAAACTTTTTTTTAAATACAATTAGTTAAATTTCAAAATAAAATGTTAAATATTATTATTTAGCCGAGATCACTTACAAGCTAAGTACATCGCAATGCGAAATTCAAGGAGCATAAAAATAAGAAAAAAAATTAAAATATTTCCAATGTTACACATGGTGGGACTATCGGTCCACAAAATCACCTTGTATTCATTCTAAAAACGTTGGATTTTCAATCCCAACTTTATTCTTGGAAGGTCTGATGATTATTTTACCAAGTGAACATCCACTACAGTTAAAATCACTTGATTTAAGGACACTTTCTTTCTTTATTGAATGCCCAGTTGAACTTTCAACGATTCTATGCATCATTCCATTACCTGGATGACCCAATCGGTCATGCCATAATGGAAACTTCCTTTTATCATTTAATTTCTCGTAAGATGTTACATTTGTCTCTATTGGACTTATATATGTGTGATAAAGTCTAGTAGAATGGGCTGGCAGTTTTTCTAAAATCTGCTTCTTGCCACATAATTGTTTTGTGATGCACAAATATTCTTTATTGTTTTCATTTATGGTTTCTACATGAAAACCATTTTGACACACATCTTTAAAGCTTAGTAAGTTCCTCTGAGACTTACTTGAATATAATGCGTCATTTATGATCAATTTTGTCCCTTTAGGGAGCAAAACACAAGCTCTACCAGAGCCTTCGATCAATTTTGTCACACTAGAGATTGTTTTAACATTTGCTTCAAGCAAATTTAACTGAGTAAAGTATTCTTTATTTCTCAAGATGGTGTGTGTAGTAGCGCTGTCCACCAGACATTGATTCTTGCTACTTTATATATCTTTAATTGTTTCCGTATCTTCAAGATAAAGAAAAACAGAATTAAAAAACATAAACAACAGATTTATTTATGATACATAGAGTATTTTACAAGGATGCTGATAAAGGAAAAACATGCTGCGATATTTTACATAATATTACATGGATCGAGATTTTAGTTTTCAGTAGTTGACATTTTCATTTATCCCAAATCCATCATCTACGATGAAATCAGAGACATCCAGGCTCGGTGTAGGTTTAGTGTCGTCAACAAAATGAGTCTCCACGTTCTTCTCCTTATCTTTTTGAAGTGTTTGGTTGTGCGACACACTCTTGCCCAGTGACCTGCCATACCACATCTATAGCATATAGATTTGGGCTTTTGGGAGGGTCCTGTAGGACCCTTCTGGACCATTTGCTTATCATTCCCCTTAGAAGTTGATGCATCTGTAATATCCGCGATATTCCAAGATTTTTTAAATTAATATAATATAATATTTATTATTATTGAATTCTTTTTTTCCCTCTTTTATCTAAATTAAAAATGAGAGTTTATAAATGTCATATTAACTTCTATTATCTCTTTTTAAAAGAGATTATCAAGAAATTTTAAAATAAATAAATTCAATAAATGGTATGAGGAGCTTGAATTAATCAAGAGGACATAAATTAAAAATAATGTCTTTTAGGGACTTAATTTATTTTATAAAATAGATTACATAAAGGCCTAAAAATCTAATTACAAAATAGGTAAAAAGAATGCAAGAGTCGGGATTTGAACCCGAGACCTCTTGCACTCTACCCTCACACGCCCCCTCCAAATCCCGCTAGACCAATTGTAATTTCTTGTTCACTTAGCCAACCTTTTCCTCTTATATCAAATAAATTCCTTCTTCCAAAGACAACATCAGACTAAAGTCTGATTGATGTACGTTGATTTGAATTTTGGCCATTGCATGCCATTTCCACCTCCATTGCCTTGCTTGACCTCCCTTATGACCTCACCTTTCATCACCATGGAAGAAACACAAGCTTGACCAATCCAAGAGCATTCTCCCTCTCCTCATTGGGCATCCACCATTGCCATGGATTGCAAGCTCCCATCAAGGTGCCTATAAAAGGCCTTCAATGCACCACTCAACCTTTTTCTTCCTCTCCTTGTTTTATTCTCAAGAATTTCCCAAAGAAATCAGCCATTCAAGTCCCAAATCCCCCATTAAAATACATTCAAACTCCCTCTTTATCTTCCTTGGAGCCCCGCCGGACCACCTTGGAGCCCTGTCGGATCGCCCAGCCCCACCGTCGAGCCTGCCGGAGCCCACGCCGAGCCTGCCGGAGCCACGCCGGAGCCGCCACCGTCCCTGGCCACGCCGCCCTGCCCGCCGGCTCTCCTCCTCTGCTTTTTCTCCAGTGTTCTGTAAAGAACAGAATACTCAAAGTACAAAAATTCTATCCTAATTTATTTATTTAAGTTATGTTTTTATAAGTTTATAAAGTTATAGGATATTAGAAATTATTTTAGGAAAATAAGAAACTAAAAATATGTTAGTAAGATCTTGTTAGTTAAAAGCTAGAAACAAAACTAAGTTACCTTGGTAACTTAAGATATAAAACAAATAGATAAGTTTTATGAATTTTATTACAAGCATGCTGTAATATCCGAGTTTCTTAAGTCGACAACCAATCGAGTCCTAATTTTATAAGTAACTTCGCGTGACGGATTAATTAATTAATCTGTTGGGTAAAAAGGGAACGTTTGACGGATTAACCAAGTAAATCCAAGTAGTTTTATTCATTGAAACCCATTCCCTCTATCTAGATTAACTAAGCCTAATATATTACGTTCAAATTGATATATATTATCTTGATTAGATTAATATATTATCTTAACTAATTCTATCTTCTACCCATAATTTTAATCTTATCTTTTCAACCTAACTAATTATTGTTATAGATATATTACTCAATCTACACCCAATCATATCTATCCTATCTTTAAATTTTTAACCCACTTAAATATCCCTTAAGTAGCCGATTAAACCTAGAATTTCCGCCTACGTTCTGTTTTTTTTTTTCACATCCGAGAATCATCAAGTCGCCATCTTCCATCTTCTGGCTTGGTGTGCATCAGCGACTTACGGAGTTCACGCTAGAAAGATCCCCGGTCATCATCAATCACATCTTCCGGTCACACGATAACCAGCGGCGACGCCTCCATCCGTCAGCCGTCGTCCTGTTCGTGCTCGTCGACCGGTAGCGCCTCTAGAGCCCTTGTTCCGATCGAGCATTTTCAATCCATCGTTTCCGCACCGCTCGCTAAACGATATTCACCGGAAAACCAAGTAAGAACGAACCTCTATTCCTTTCTTTCGTCGGTATGCTTTGTAGAGTCGGGATAGGGGTGGTGGCTGGTTGAGAGCGGTCGGAGCGATCGGCGAATTTCTGGGTCGGCGGGGCTCCTCCGTTACAGCAACAAGGAGGTTCGCGGCGCCGTCCTACGCTGAGGAGCGGGCCTCTCCTGAGGTCGCTGTTTCCAGGAGGAAGAAAGAAAGAACGTTTTTTTTTTATATATAGTTATTTTATTAAGAGATTAGCATTATAAGGTGGATCGGGTTAGCCAGCTTAAACCACTAATCAAGCACAATGTTGGGCCATGAACTTCGAATATATAGCAAACAGTTATTAAAAGTAAAGCAACATGGCAGGGTAGAAGTTGAAGATGAATGGAAGGGATAGGTCCCACATAGAATAGTCAAAGGGTTGATTTGTGGTAATATTAGGTACGGGAGATGGGTCTTAGTTGGGCAAATTATTTAATAAAATAGGATGGTTCTATTTGGTATGTTAAGTTTACGTTAATCGAGTATGTAGATTAGTGAATATATATATATGATTTCGTATGGTTTGGGTATGCAGATTAGTGAGTATATTATATATATATAAGTGCTAGTATAAGGTGGTGGAGTTTTGGGATTGTTAGAGCTTAAAATGGTAGATTGGATCACGTTAAGTCGGATTTATAATATAGGGGATAATCGTTCATATTTCTCGTTAAAGTAAGTGTGGGTTGAACCTAATTCAACTTGTTATGTTAATATTTCTTCTAGGGAATCGTTTTTGCTCACACTCTTAATTTCCGTCTTCTTTGAGGATCCTTCGTCTCGAGGTAAGTCGTTTTTCGACTTGCTCGGTTCTTCTCTATCCTGTTAGATTGCATACCGTTATTGTAGGGCGGGTTTTGGGAACTAGTCCCGAATACCTTTTTGAACTGTTTTGAACCTCTCGTATTGTTGTGTGTGAAAATGGTTTTGAATGTGTTTTATCGGAAGGATATTTTTGGAAACGTTTTCTCTGTGTTGGTACCGTTTCCGACACGGCCCATCGTAGCTGGCGTGGAGGAAGAATTGGCTACGTTGACCCGTGTGACTGGGAAATCGTGCCCCTTCAAAATGAAAATTATTATCTGTGTGTTTTTGGCAAGTGCTCCAGTGGAGGCTTAGCCAGGGGTTAGAAGGGAGATTGTGAAGTGGAGTGAGAGGGCCTGCCTCTGCACTCGGCGCGGTGATGAGCGCCTTGGAAGTCGGATTGTGAAAAAGGAGGATTTGCGTTGTTATGAGGTTGTGATTGTGAATGCGTATGTGACTGTGTGTGGCTGACTATAACTGATTTAGGTATTGGCCTTTAGAGTTATGATTGCGATTGCGAATTTGTATGCTGACTCTAGAAACGATTTCAAAACGTTCTGCAATTTCCGTATTCTCTCTAGCTTGGTAGATTAGACGCTGACCCTTCGGGGAATATTTTTCAGTTCCAGGTATGAACCTGAGAGCCGTGCAGGAACCGAGGCCAGATGGCGGGCCGGAGCGGTGAAGAGCGCGTGTCATAGTGGGATTGGTTTTACGCTAGTTCATTTATGATAGTTAGGTTGTTGATTTTATTATTGATAAGATGAAGTTAGCAGTATGTTTTATTTATTATTTTGTTTGATTAGTTCAATATTAGTAAGCGTTGTGTCCTATTGGAATATTTATATTTATCGGGAATTCATGCATAATTACGTTTTCTAAGTTTTACTAAATAAAAGGTTGGATGTTTTATTTTGTTTTCTCGTCGTGCCCGCGTTGCAAGATCCTAAAGTGTAGTTGTCCACCTAATTAAATAGTACCTAGTAAGGTCTATTTCTTAGTAGCGCCCCGTCGGAAGTCGGGGTGTTACAAATTGGTATCAGAGCGAGGTTGACAACAGGGCACATGGAACTAACCAACAAAGAGTACTCGAGGTCCAACTTAAAACCAAAACCGGCCGGTGTTTTAAAAATGTTTTAACCGGGGTAGGCATGTTGCATTTAGGAGGGGTAGGTGACACGTCGCGACTCCGCCACCGTCAGCTCAAGGACCTCTCGTCGTTTAATACTTTTAACATTCTATTTCTAAGTGTACACTTGACAAAAGCTAATATCGTTCGTAGTGTTAGAATTACTACTGAAGTGGGAAGAATCAACAAGAGTAGGATTGAAGTGTTGGATTATATGGTATCCGAGAGCTTTGTAATACTAGTCATTGAGTAATTGAATCTAGTATAAGAGGAGGCAGAAGTGGTCGACATAGAAGAGAATAGAGCAAGCTGGAGCAAATCTAACCTAAGCATCTAATTTATTAGATTAGGAGTGTCGAACTCCAACTAGGAACGTCGATTGAAGAAAGGATGTTGCTCGTTTTAGGACGAGCTGAACACCCAACTTAAGAAGATGTGTGTGGAGTTAAGAGTGGAGGACAATAAGGGAATGTAGTTATTCACGACTGATCTCATGTACACGGAGTTTAATCATACAAGAAGTGAGTGGTAGACCGAGAACAACTTGTTGACAAGGCAAGTCCATGCATTGTGAATCCATGCGGACCACATTGAAGAATGTGTGCGAGACAATGTGAAGGGTAACTTCCACATTGGAGTTTGTGAGTTGAAGCAGAGTGAAGGTATTAGGGCAGAAATTCTCATGGAAACCACCTTTGGCAAAGTTGTCGAGAAACGAGACAAGACAATCTTACTGCTACCTTTTGCTAAAGAATACGATGGTTCATGCTCGCTTGAGAAGAGGAAGATTTGGAAGTACCACATGAAAAACATGCGTAGTTAGTAAGATATTGATGGACGATGGAGTTAGATTCGGGTAATACAGAAGTTTTGCGATTGATTCTCGAGAAAGTAGTAACCTTAGTATCACACTATAAGGTAAAGAAAGCCTGAGTTAAGGCAAAACTAGTCACGACAAGTCGACAACTAAACCCAAATTCGATGATTGGAGATGCAATCGAGTAAGACCATGGCTTGGAAATATGTAGTTGGGAACTCACCTCATTGAGTATTTGGGTTGCTTGGATTTATGAGTTAGTTTAATAAAGAGTGAAGGCATGACTTGGATCTAGTTCAAGTTGAACATATGTGTAGACTCTATTATTGTTGTGGGTTCACCAAATCTTAGTGAGTATTTGTGCAAAGGAAGAACAATTCACAATGTCTAGTCCTCGAAAAGAAGTTTACATTAGTAACATAATCCAATAAGGCGTAGGGATCGAGCAATAAAGAGCTTTATTAATGGATATGATAACGAAGGATAAAGGATTTTTTGGGTACTAATACAATGATGGTAAGAATGGATTAATACAGGGGAACCTAATGGTATGATCCTGGACACAAGGAGAGGTTAGATAGGTTGTTGAACATGGATTGTATTGGTTAGTCGAGACAAGTTCGTCACAAGTCGAATAGTGGATGAATTTTGGATATCTAAGTCACATGAGCATTTGAAGATGTTTTCATGGGGAGTTGTCATGACTACATATCTAATGAGAAGTAGATCTTGTTAGTTACTCTGAGTCATGGATTAGACTACTCAAGCCAGTTTCTTAGTGCCTAGACCAAATCATGATGTTGGAATTGAATAATTGAGTAAATGAGTTATGGAGAAGGAGTTAATGCACCGAGTCCACTTCCGCTAGAGGTTCAGTTGGGTTCGCAAGAAGTTGAACTTGACGTTAGGATTAAGAATTTGTGGTCATAAGGAATTGCTTGGGTGGATTGACTATAGTGAAGATTGGCCATTCTCCAGACTTGGGACGAGTTAGTTTCAACTAAGGACTTAAGAGAAGGATGTTCAAAATATAATCGCAAGAGATAAGAGAACTACAAGTGTTGTAAGGAATGTTATGAAGCTTAACTAACGTCTAGGTGGGATATGTGAGGTATTGGGCAACAATTGCGATTGACTATTTGGATCGCTAGTAGTGGTATTGAGCAACAATATTTCTATCTACTCCCGGACTTGGAAGAACAAGTTTCCCTCTTGGAGACTAAATTAAAGATTAAATGATACCAGCGATGTGTACAACTCATAGAATATGATTTCAGGTAACCGAGGCGTCTGTGGTGAACAAATAGCCCAAGTCGAGAAAATAAGGTTTGATCTAGAAGGAATTGATGTGGTATCATCTTAGAAGTACCCTTAGAAACTAGAGTGCGTCGTAAAAAAAAAATTCTAGGATTAAAAATGGTACTTCCGGTTGGGCATAAAGAAGGCTTCTAGTCTAAACCGCCACTGACCAATTAAGGTACAAATAAGAAAATCGCTTGGATTATAGGTTACCAGAAGAGTTGTGATTAGTGAAGGGTAGGATAACTTGTATACTCACACCGCCTATATCACAAGATCGCAAGAGTTATGCAAACTTTAATAACTCCTCAAAGCCATAAGAGGTGTATCACGAGGGAAAAGTTTGAGCAATCGCCTATGTAGCTGGAGAGATAAAGTTATAGGAGTCGTGCGAACAAAAACAAGATAAGGAACGAGTGACCTAAACTCAAGGGATTGGTCATGACCGAATTCGGTATATGATAAATTTGGATAGACAAACACCATCATAAGTGAAAGTTGAAGCATAAGATGCTAGGACGGCTCAAGCTATGGAAGATCATGACTTGGAAGATTAGTGATATCTAGAAAAGAGATTAGAGATCAATGAAGGAGGCATTACCAGGATGATAGTTGAAGTGTGTTGTCCAGATTTAATGACGAGAGGTACTGGGTATTATGTAATGTTAGTCAAATATGACTTCGAAGCGGGCGTTGTTTCACTCAAATGATCCACACTTATAAGAAAATTTGATGAAGGAATAAAACCATAGAAGTGGTTCAAGGGTACTATGGATAAATCAAGTAAGAGAGAGAACCAGTCGTTCATGCGGAGAAATTTTACCAGCGATAAGACACATGTGAGGTCTTGAGAACCATAATGACGAAATTGTGGGGTAAAGGAGATTTGGAATAGAAGTGAAAACCCTCTCAACACCATTGGAAAAAAAAAAATAAAATAATAAAAATAAAAAATAAAAAAAAAAATTTAGAGTATGGATAGAGATATTTGTGGTGTCTAATTCACTTGGAAAAGATTTGGACTAGTACCAAAGCCATCGAGAAGGAAGTATTGCGTAGTAATAATGTTTTAAACATGACTTTGACCGCGATGTCTAGAGATTAATCAATTGGGGTTGGAACTCCATTAGATTGGTTTGATAGTCTTGGCAGCCGGAAACTTAGAGGTCAAGTTTGGCAGTGGAACTCCATCTGGGTGGACAGTTCTGAAAGGAAATGGGAAGGTCACTGGTCAGATCACTTGGCGTTGGTGGAGTTTGCCTATAATTACAGTTGGCAATTATCGATGTAGATGGCCTTATGAAGCTTTATATAACCACCATATTGGGATGATTCCTCAGATGTAGTAGGAAAGAGACCACATATGCTTGAGGAGATGATTGGGAAGGTGGCCTTGATACGGGAGCGAATGTTGGCTACTTAGAGTCGTCAAAAGTCCTATGAGAGCAAGAGATGTCAACCACTAGAGTTTGTGATAAGGACACATGTTTGGTTGAGGGTGTTTCCAACTCATGAAGTCAGGAGATTCGAGGTGAAAGAGAAGTTGAGTCTTTGCTATTTTATTCTGTTTGATATTTTTGAGAGATTGGGTGAGGTAGCCTACAATTTAGTGTTGCCACCAGCCTTGGACGGAGTCATCCCGTTTTCCATGTTTCACAACTGAGAAAATAAGTTCTAGATCCTATTCATTGAATCAGTTATGAGGAGTTGGAGGTAGAGCCAGATCACACTTTTCGTGAGCATCATTGAAGATTCCAGACCAACAGGTGAAGAAGCTATGGATAAGAAGATACATCTTGGGCTAATTCAGTGGTCCCGATGAGGAGTCGTGGAGACCACATGGGAGACCGACTCTAGGATGAGCGAGAGTTACCCGAAGCTGTGCTCAGGGTTAATAGATGAGTTTGAGGAGAAGGTTAGTAGTTAGTAAGGGTGCAAGTTCGATGTTTGTTTGTGTGTTTGTCTATTTCTTATGAAGTGATTGTCTGATTGTTTGGCTGTCATGCTACGTGTTTTGAATGTTTAGACTTAATTGTGTTTTTCTTTATCAGTAAATTTTGGTTCGTGGACGAACCCCTTTAAGGGGAGAGGTTGTGAAACCTCGGGATAGTTTTTCTTTCGATACAGAAGTTTCGGGACGAAACTTTCTTGAGGGGGGTAGTATGTAATATCCGAGTTTCTTAAGTTGACAACCAATCGAGTCCTAATTTTATAAGTAACTTCGCGTGACGGATTAATTAATTAATCTGTTGGGTAAAAAGGGAACGTTTGACGGATTAACCAAGTAAATCCAAGTAGTTTTATTCATTGAAACCCATTCCCTCTATCTAGATTAACTAAGCCTAATATATTACGTTCTAATTGATATATATTATCTTGATTAGATTAATATATTATCTTAACTAATTCTATCTTCTACCCATAATTTTAATCTTATCTTTTCAACCTAACTAATTATTGTTATAGATATATTACTCAATCTACACCCAATCATATCTATCCTATCTTTAAATTTTTAACCCACTTAAATATCCCTTAAGTAGCCGATTAAACCTAGAATTTCCGCCTACGTTCTGTTTTTTTTTTTCACATCCGAGAATCATCAAGTCGCCATCTTCCATCTTCTGGCTTGGTGTGCATCAGCGACTTACGGAGTTCACGCTAGAAAGATCCCCGGTCATCATCAATCACATCTTCCGGTCACACGATAACCAACGGCGACGCCTCCATCCGTCAGCCGTCGTCCTGTTCGTCGTGCTCGTCGACCGGTAGCGCCTCTAGAGCCCTTGTTCCGATCGAGCATTTTCAATCCATCGTTTCCGCACCGCTCGCTAAACGATATTCACCGGAAAACCAAGTAAGAACGAACCTCTATTCCTTTCTTTCGTCGGTATGCTTTGTAGAGTCGGGATAGGGGTGGTGGCTGGTTGAGAGCGGTCGGAGCGACCGGCGAATTTCTGGGTCGGCGGGGCTCCTCCGTTACAGCAACAAGGAGGTTCGCGGCGCCGTCCTACGCTGAGGAGCGGGCCTCTCCTGAGGTCGCTGTTTCCAGGAGGAAGAAAGAAAGAACGTTTTTTTTTTATATATAGTTATTTTATTAAGAGATTAGCATTATAAGGTGGATCGGGTTAGCCAGCTTAAACCACTAATCAAGCACAATGTTGGGCCATGAACTTCGAATATATAGCAAACAGTTATTAAAAGTAAAGCAACATGGCAGGGTAGAAGTTGAAGATGAATGGAAGGGATAGGTCCCACATAGAATAGTCAAAGGGTTGATTTGTGGTAATATTAGGTACGGGAGATGGGTCTTAGTTGGGCAAATTATTTAATAAAATAGGATGGTTCTATTTGGTATGTTAAGTTTACGTTAATCGAGTATGTAGATTAGTGAATATATATATATGATTTCGTATGGTTTGGGTATGCAGATTAGTGAGTATATTATATATATATAAGTGCTAGTATAAGGTGGTGGAGTTTTGGGATTGTTAGAGCTTAAAATGGTAGATTGGATCACGTTAAGTCGGATTTATAATATAGGGGATAATCGTTCATATTTCTCGTTAAAGTAAGTGTGGGTTGAACCTAATTCAACTTGTTATGTTAATATTTCTTCTAGGGAATCGTTTTTGCTCACACTCTTAATTTCCGTCTTCTTTGAGGATCCTTCGTCTCGAGGTAAGTCGTTTTTCGACTTGCTCGGTTCTTCTCTATCCTGTTAGATTGCATACCATTATTGTAGGGCGGGTTTTGGGAACTAGTCCCGAATACCTTTTTGAACTGTTTTGAACCTCTCGTATTGTTGTGTGTGAAAATGGTTTTGAATGTGTTTTATCGGAAGGATATTTTTGGAAACGTTTTCTCTGTGTTGGTACCGTTTCCGACACGGCCCATCGTAGCTGGCGTGGAGGAAGAGTTGGCTACGTTGACCCGTGTGACTGGGAAATCGTGCCCCTTCAAAATGAAAATTATTATCTGTGTGTTTTTGGCAAGTGCTCCAATGGAGGCTTATCCAGGGGTTAGAAGGGAGATTGTGAAGTGGAGTGAGAGGGCCTGCCTCTGCACTCAGCGCGGTGATGAGCGCCTTGGAAGTCGGATTGTGAAAAAAGAGGATTTGCGTTGTTATGAGGTTGTGATTGTGAATGCGTATGTGACTATGTGTGGCTGACTATAACTGATTTAGGTATTGGCCTTTAGAGTTATGATTGCGATTGCGGATTTGTATGCTGACTCTAGAAACGATTTCAAAACGTTCTGCAATTTCCGTATTCTCTCTAGCTTGGTAGATTAGACGCTGATCCTTCGGGAAATATTTTTCAGTTCCAGGTATGAACCTGAGAGCCGTGCAGGAACCGAGGCCAGATGGCGGGCCGGAGCGGTGAAGAGCGCGTGTCATAGTGGGATTGGTTTTACGCTAGTTCATTTATGATAGTTAGGTTGTTGATTTTATTATTGATAAGATGAAGTTAGCAGTATGTTTTATTTATTATTTTTTTTTGATTAGTTCAATATTAGTAAGCGTTGTGTCGTATTGGAATATTTATATTTATCGGGAATTCATGCATAATTACGTTTTCTAAGTTTTACTAAATAAAAGGTTGGATGTTTTATTTTGTTTTCTCGTCGTGCCCGCGTTGCAAGATCCTAAAGTGTAGTTGTCCACCTAATTAAATAGTACCTAGTAAGGTCTATTTCTTAGTAGCGCCCCGTCGGAAGTCGGGGTGTTACACATGCTTCTTACATAATACAAATAGGTGTTACAAAAATAAATGTAACATGCAAAGTCTATAATTGGTATTATCACCTCTAAGATTAAATAAAATCTTTGGAAATTTTGATGCATGTCTTAGATCAAAAGATGATATCATATTATATAATATTAAAAATAAAGGATTACTAAATAAAACCATTATCTAGTAAAGTAAGGGTGCCATTATCATTTTTATATGAAATTAACAAAGTCCCTAGTTGATAAAAGTTATTGCATGGCCTAATCTATAAAAGATATAGGATTTATAAAATTGAGTGAATAAATAAAATTACGAAACGAAATATTTATTCAATAAAAATATGAATTTAGCATATCTTTATATATGGGGGTTATTACAAGGTATCATCTATTATTAGGATATGATAAAATAATATATGTTAGCATATGATTCTTGTCTATAGAATAAGATAAAGATCTAAAAGACTATAGTTTGACTTGGACAATGATTTCATGAAAATATAATATTAAATAATGAAAATATTATTAAAGTCATCCATAAGAAAAATATGACTTTATTAGAGTATAGAGATTTTGGTACAAGACATAAGTATAGATTAAATATATTAAATAGGATATTATAAATACCCTAGGATTTATGTAACCTAAAGTTGACTTGTAAGAAATCTTCTAAATATAGGAAAGATATTAATCTTATAATCTATGAATATTTTAATAACCTATATATATATAGGAAAGATATTTTATGAGCCATGTGTATATTGTTACAAGTCATGAAGATATTAAAATCTATGATCAAAGATAATTTACAAACCTTATAACATAAAAAGACTATAGGAATACAATAAGTAGGATTAATCTAATTTTAGTAAGCTACTTTAAAAAGAAATTAGAAATTTCTAATTATGGAAGACTTCCATGTAAAGAGACTATAAGCATGACAACTTTATTTAAAATGAATTATGTAAGTACATGTAATTCTAGTAATGAAATATTATTAATAAAGTATTCTAGCTAAGGGTGACAATATTCTAAGGTCCATTCAAGAATAATTGGGAATTTAAAAGTAATAGTTTATTATCATAAATAAATAAAAAGGATAATTTTTAATAATTATTTTAATAATTATTTTCAATAAAGGTTTTACGGAATAGTAAGGATATTACAAATCCAAAATAATAATAAAGGAATATTATTATTTTAAGGAAAATAACTTTCTAAATTATTATTATAATAGTTTAGAATCTCTAACTCTCTTATAAAATATTATAAGAGATAATCCAAACCTTAGAAAGAAAATCATGATTTTGAGCCTTTTCGTAAATTTCCGTATCAATAGGTCGGAATCCTCGCTCGTAGTAGGGAATCGCATAAGTTTCGTCAAGGCTTGTTTGCTAGAACTCGTTACGCTAAGGCAAGTGGAATTTCCCCTTGCAACCTTTACATTCCATTTCGTGAAAATCCTTGATGTTGGGAACCATTTGTATGCTTAAATGAAAATGAATCTAGGAAATATTGATTGCTAGAAATAACGACAATTGTTAGCGTAGTACGCTTTATATTCCTTTGTTAGGTTTATATATGCTGTATGTTTGTTATCTTGATTGATTACAATCTCGTTCAGAGATTTACTTTGAATAAACTAGAAAGGGGTGCGGGTTAGCCGACGCCTCTATATAGCCTTACTAAGTCGTACGTCCATATGACTTTCGGGATCATGATCTCCATCCGCTCCGATTGCAAGGAGGGATTGTGCGCACTCTAGCTAAGTGCCGGGGAATTGAAGTTCTCCCTCGGGTGGCTCAGATTATCCGTGTCCCACCACTCTCTATTAAAAATCATTAACAAAGTCGAATATCTTTCGTCACTATATAAGATAAGTGCGAATGCACATTTAAGATACCAAAACCGAACCGGTCTCAAATGATCGATCCGGCTCTCGGTCCGCTCAGGGCGCGAGAGGTTTTCACTTGTATGAATTAATAAACGTTCCCAACATACTTTTGAAATCCTAAAGAAGTCTACAATCTAGTAGTTCTTCTATCCCTCATCGAGTTATCTTTGACTAAAGATATCCTCTCCTTTGAACCATCAAAGCTCCACATAAATAAGCTTATTCATATAGCCCCATCGTAAACACAACCCTAATATCTCTTTCGATAATATTTGAAATTTCCAAAATACCCTTGGGAAGTTCCCTTCCCGCTTTCTTAGTCTCTTAGACTAATTCTTCTTTTCCGCATATTTGCCTGGCATTCTATCGCCCCTCGCGAATTATGTTAGAATCTAGGAATCCCAGCAAGGCGTGAAGTGAAGTAAAGTGAAGACGAAGGAAGAACAAGGATTTCAAGATGTACTTTTCTATCATTTTGCTTTAGTTTCATTATGTTTCAAGGACAAGCAGGTTTTGCGTTTCAATTCCGAACAACTTTATATTTGAAAACAATGTAAGAGGTTTTGTAAGAACCAAGTCTCCCTCGGGAGCACCTTTCCTCATCATGTATTATGTTTAATTCCGCATTTTAATTGTTATATATCATTCTAAAAGCCTTGGGTGACTTTGGATGGTAAAGTCTGAGGTCACTGGCGGTAACACCCAATGTTGTAAAATAGGGGTGTTACAACATCAGGAAAGTTACGCTTCCGATAATCACCAAAACCCTTACCACGGCCACGTCCTCTCTCTGTATTGTTGTTGTAACAATACATTAGTAGCATGCATGGTTGAAAAAGTTTTATCCAACATGTTATCTTCAGAGATTTTCTGTCCGCATAAACGTAACTGAGAGGTTATACGGAACAAGGCAGAATTATAACCACCAACTGATTTAAAGTCTTGAAATCTTAAATTAGCATATTCATAACTTGCTTTAGGGAGCAAAACTTGTTGCTGGTGCCCATATCTTTCCTCTAGGCTTTCCCATAATTCTTTGGGATTTTCAACCAACATATATTCTGATTTTAGGCTCTCATGTATATGATGGCGAAGAAAGATAATCGCCTTAGCCTTTTCCTGAGGGGAAATATTTTCATTATCTTTTATGGTCTCTTGTAGACCATTTGCTTGGAGGTGAGCCAGTGCATCAACCCTCCATTCCAAATATCTCTGACTCGATAAGTCGAGAACATCAAATTCCCTCTTTGCAATATTTGCCATTTGATCAACTACATATTTAAATCAAATATTAATTAGTGATTTAGATATACATGTACATATATAAATAATCAATCAATTTTATTTAATATTATAAACATGAATGAAAGTATATTAATTAGTTATTAAGATTAATTAATAAGTGTAGATAATAATCTTATCTATGTGTATTGTACGTACGCAAGCATGTATAACATTAACATGTACTTCCTGTACTAGCACGTACATATAAGTAATAAATAATATTATTCTTAGGTTAATTCATCCTTTTTTTTACTGACGTGATTTGACTAATGCATATAAAATACCGTAATTGAAAAGGAAGAGTTAGTAAAAAGCACTCTTCTTTCACTGACATATATGACTAGCATCAGAGAAAGATCATTATGTATATATTAAAATATGAACATGTACTTCATGTACATATACCTAGACAAAATTTAACAAAAAATTATTCTTGAAAGCCAATTCCATTAACTACATGTATGCCTATCCTACAGTGATATGTTGAATTCAGCAATAATAAAGGATACGTGTATATCTTATCAATTGACCAGAGAGATAGCCCAACAGTGAATAAATTTCTCTCTAGTCTTATCAATTTGCATGGGTTTGGTTATGTATGATAAAACCCTAATATGAACCAGCATAAACGTAGTAAAATTTCTCAGCTTTTTCAAAAACTCTCTTTCGAAACTTCTTCTAGCAGAAAAGAAATCCTTACATGCAGAAGAAGGAGAAGCCTTTGTTTTCAAGATGCATGAAGAAGAATAAAGCCATGCTTATATGCAATCAAAGGAGAAAGTTCTTAATAAACATACCCTACGAATTCTTATAGGTATTTTTACATTTCATCTATTTCTCTCATCCTTTTGATCTCTACCCCGTAATCACACTTTTTCTCCTTTATATTTCCTCCACATATTTTTCTGCTCCCTTGTTATCCTCTCTCGACTTTCCCTTTTCATCTTCTTCCTCCTCGTCGTTTTTTTTTTCGATCGACATGTCTCACTCCGACCAATTTTTCATTGAAACTTCCATATGCCTTATAATTATCATGATAATCTTCTGGATCCTCATTTGGATCAACAAGCCTCAGTTTTAATAGGTATGTAAAATCCCTTTTTTCAAGTTTAGTTTAGATCTGATGTAAACTAGGGGTTTTATTTTGATCTTGAATGTAAAATTCGATCTTGTTGTAATAACCTTTCAGATCTAATAAAATACCGAGGTTTATGCTCAAACATCTTTCGTTTCGTATGAGAAAATAATTTTTGATGCAAGCTCTCATATCATTGAGCTATTAAAACGGATGATCTATAAAACTGATTTGAAAAACTGAAAGCATTATGAAATATGTACTACCTTCAAGAAATCTAGGCACTCAGTTGGTATTTTTGATTTCAGAAATCTCTAGTGCTGATAACGTGTTGTGAGAATTTGGGAGAGAAGCTTATGAACTCATATCTGATTTTTGCTTGATTATCTTTCATTGATTTGTACATGCTATTTATAGGGCCAAGATTTTGGCTTGATCTTTTCGTATGAAGCTAAACGGATAGAAGGCCGTAAGGGCCGCCAGCCGTATGTTTACAAGCCGTATGAACCAAAGCCTACCAAGTACAAAACAGGCATAATACAAAATGGATGAATAATTCACCCTTAATTAATTATCTCTTAACGATACCCATTTTTTAGCTTTTTGTTAAGTATAAAAGCCCCTTTTATTTTTTCTCTCACCTCCCAAACCTCTTTCTCCTCTCACCTCGTAAGATTCTTTTCTCCTGAGTCCGTAATTTCGTCTTGATTCTCTCTGGTTCCGTCCATTGATCCGGCAAACTCTTTCGTTGGATTTAGCAATCGATCTGTCGCAACTGATCCGTAGCACTTGATCCAGCGAACTCTCTCTGGTTCCTTCCAAATATAGCAATTGATCTGTGATTTTGCTGAATTTTTTCGGGCGCAATTGATTCGACGAATTCTTTCGATTGCGCTATGGTTCTTCAACTGCGATCTCTAATTTCAATTTAAGCTCAAAGAGAGCACAAGAACGCATGAGGAGGAAGACTATGAAATCCTCATCCCTCACCAGAGACCAGATCCAACACCGAAGCCCTAGCACCGCCGACATCGATTACCTCTCTTCTCCCCCTCCAGTTTCTGTAATCTGTGGCCCCAAGAACAGTGGCAAAACCACCTTCTCTCGTTATCTTCTCAACGCTCTACTCCTCAGGTTTGTCCTTTTTTCTATTTTAGTATTCAATCAGCTCAGAATCGTTTGCTAATCTATAACTATATATTAAAGCTGTCCTTTTTCGAGCCACCAGAACGATTCTGGCCCCACCTCATATTTATAAAATTAATTTTTATTCCTAATATTTTAACTTTTTCCTTTTAAAGTTTTCTTTAACTATTTAAATCTATCTTTAATATCAAACAAATATCTATTTAGTATAATAATATCTTTTGAAAACTTCCTTATACAATTATTTAAAATTAAAGATAATAAATTTAAAATATCTTTAAATAAGTATAAATATCTTTTAGCATGATGTCTTTTCACGAATTTATTTATAGATATATTTTTCTTTTGTAATAAAAAAATTAATGATAAATACTTATAATGTTTAAAAATAATTAAAATAGGTAATATCTATAACTATAGATTAAAGATGTACCTTTTCGAGCCACCTGAATGATTTTACCCCCACCTCATATTTAAAAAATTAATTTTTATTTTTAATATTATAACATCTTTCTATTAAATTCTTTTTAACTATTTAAATTTATATCAAACATCAAACAAATATCTATTTAGTATACTAATATTCTTTGAAAGCTTCCTTATACAAGTATTTAAAATTAAAGATAAAATATTTAAAATACCTTAAAATAAATATAAATACTTTAGCATATATCTTTGATGAATTTATATAATAGTGATTTTCTTTTATAAAAAACTAATGATATATATTTATAATTTTTAAAATTACTAAAAATAGATAATAAAGTATTTAATAGATATATTGAAATATTTGATAAACACTAAATTTACGTACATAAAGAGTAATAAAATATGAAGAATATAATATTTGATTAAAAATTATATACATTCTATGAGCAATAAATTACTTATATTGAAGTTTATATTATATTTTTATTTGTTTATTAATATCTTATTTATAATGTCTATAAAATATCGAATCGTAGTCGTACATGGTACGACGGGTAAAACTAGTTTGTCTTTATTTGTAAAACCCTATGCAACTTTTATGCGTTTGAGGAAAAGGAATTATGTTTCCTTGATGAATTGCATTATTCTGTGGCAAATATAAAAGGGTGGCTTATTTGGATACTGATGTTGGGCAGTCGGAGTTTACTACTCCTGGTTGTCTCTCACTCACTGTCATTGATCAGATAACTCCGGGTACTTAATACTTTTATTAGGAGGTTTCACTTTGCTCATATAATTGTGTGAAAAGATCTTGCCTTCTATTGAATAATAAAAGGTATTTATACAAGGAACTTGTGACACAAGAGATCTTATCTATCTTGGGCTCCAAGATAAAATAACAAAGATATTAAAAAGATATTACAAAGATATTTTATACCCTAATCCCCCCCCCCCCCCCCACAAGCTCATGGAGGGTTACAAAATGAGGCTTGGATCGTAATTGCAAAAAGCGAGCAGTACAAATAGCTTTGGTAAAGATGTCAGTAGTCTGATCATGAGCCCTGACATGACGAACAATGAGTGAACCGTCTTCAACTTGCTCAAGAACAAAATAATAATCAATCTTGATATGTTTAGAGCGCTGATGAAAGACAAGATTGTCAGACATATAAGTAGCACTCAAATTGTCACATAAAATAAGTGGAGGAGGATGCAATGGAGCCTTCAATTCATACATAAGCTGCTGAATCCAAATCAATTCAGTAGAAGTGAAAGCAATGGCCCTATATTCAGCCTCAGTGTTGGATTTAGCAACAACATGTTGCTTCTTGGAAGACCAACTGATAAGATTACCACCATAATAATTAGAAAAACCATGATGTGAACGACAATCATCTCCATCAGAAGCCCAACCGGCAACACAATAGGCCACCAAACGATCATCAGTAGGAGGCCGAATAATTAAAACATGTGTAAGGGACCCTTTTAAATAGCATAAAATACGCTTGACACCAAACCAATGAGACTCAGTCGGTTCATGCATATACTGACACACGCGATTAACCGCATATGAAATCTCGGGTCTAGTGATTGTAGCATACTGTAATGCACCAACAATACTACGATAAAGAGAAGGATCAGCTAAAGGGTCACATGAGCGTTGTAAACGCGAAGCTGGTTCAGCAGGAGAAGAAATAGGCTTTGCATCACACATTTTACTATGCTCCAGCAAATCTCTGAAGTACTTCTGTTGAGAGAGAACGAAGTGATCATGCCGGCGAAGCACTTCAAGACAGAGAAAATAGTGCAACTCACCGAGGTCACGAAGGGAAAAAGTTCGGTCCAAGAGCCGAATAAACTGATCAATTTCGGTTGCAACAAAGCCAGTGACAAGAAGATCATCAACATAAATGAGTATATAGATCACTGATTTGCCTTGATGTCGAACAAATAGTGATGTATCAGAACGACAAGACCGAAAACCATGAAGAATCAGAAACTGGCGTAATTTAGTGAACCAGGCCCGAGGAGCTTGTTTAAGGCCATACAGAGCTTTACGGAGCAAACAGACATGATTAGGTCAAGTGCTGTCAACAAGCCTGGAGATTGAGCCATATAAACATGTGACACCCTTATACCCTATGACGTATGCTTTGTAATAACTTATTTCACATATAAACATATAATTCACATATAGCAACTATCCACATAAGCAAAAAGCGGAATTAACAACCATAAGAGGTTGCACACACACAGTTCTATGCCATTACTACTCATACTAAAACATCTGTCACTCTTAACTTATATTACAACTCATATGTCTATGATGCAAAATGAGGAGGAGAAGGTTGCATTGAGCTTCAGCCGGCCGACCTGTATGAATGTGACCTCTAACAGAGACACACATCAGCAAAAACTAGCTGAACCTGAAAAATTGTTTTGCGATTTACATGAGTCGCATACTCAGTGAATACAAACCATCATCAATTATTTCACATAGAGTCAAACATTTAGTCCATGTACATATACATACATATTATACATATATCATATAGGAATTTACTATGCAAATGCAAATGCCGATGTATCCAATTCATTATTCTGTGAACTGTTCAAGCCTGAATCTGCCCTGGGTTTACTATATATGGACTCTTATGGTCCCCTTTAAGAATGAAATCCGAAGATCTCCTCATTGACCCGTAGGTCCTGTATGATCTGAAGATCCTATATGCTTTAAGAAAGAAATCCGAAGATTTCCTCATTACAGTTCAGGGCAAGACAGTCACAGTTCCTTTTAAATCTCATGCAATATGCTATGCAATCAAGTGCATCCTGTAACCATATATCATATGCCATCTATTAACATACCTTCTGTGCAAACAACTCTGGAAATTTCAGAGCTATCACATTTATCCATATAACACATATATCCATATAGCTCATATAGCACATATATTCATATACCTCATATACCACATATAGCGCATATATCCATATATTCATATTTCACATATAGCACATAGGGTTGAATCTCCGGTCTATACTCACCTGTTTAAGACAGATATTATATATCTTCCCTTTCTCTTTGACCACGATCTATGACTTGTGCTCCTATATATAACCCAATGCAAATTAGGCTATTTACTCTTATAAACTCTAACCCCAAATGCAATGAAATGCCAGAATGCATTATAACTTCTTGTGCATAATTCCAAATCCATTAAAACTTGACATCGATAAACTATATATATAAGAACATTTTTCTAGTTCAAACCTTTCTGAAAAACTTGATCAAAGGGCTCCCTAATACCCTTACAAAACGAAACCCTAAAAATACTCTAAAATCTTTTACCGAATATAAATCCGATATCGAAAATACCCTCTGAGAACTATAAATCGACTGATTTCTGAATCAAAAGCAATTGTAGATCTAGATCTGGAAAAATCAATAAAATTCAAATAAACCATTAACTAAATTAAAAACTTACCAAATCACGCTTGTACTTCGAGATTAAAACCCGATAGAAGAGATCTTGTACCAAAACCGAAATCAAAACAACAAAACCTTAAAATATCCTCTACTCTACTCTCGTTCTCTTTGTCTCTGTATTCTCTTTTTTTTTTTTCAATTTTCTAGATACTTAATGATGAAGAATTCAACATATTACACAATATAAAGCAACGGGTGAAAGTCGGCAAAATTTTATAACAATTACACTTTCTACCCTCAAAACTTCTTTACTACAAACTTTACCCTGAAATAATTATTAATTAACTTTTAGTTAAAAACTTTTTAAAATATAAATAACTTAATTAGAAAATAAATATTACTTTTAAAAACTCACTATATATCATGCCAATATGCTATGCATATGCTATTAATATTGTATGAATGCAAAATGACGTATGCACTTTGGTCGGGGATGTTACAAAACCTGCTCAGAAAGATCTCCATTGAGGAATGCATTGTTAATATCAACTTGCCGAATAGGCCAAGAATGTTGCAAAGCAAGAGATAAGACAATCCGAATAGTTGTAGGTTTGATTACACGACTAAAGGTGTCAAAGTAATCGATACCCTCTTCCTGATTATAACCTTTAGCAACCAATCTTGCTTTGTAGCGCTCAATGGATCCATTAGCCTTTCGCTTTATCCTGTACACCCACTTACAACCAACAATGTTAGAATTACAAGGGCGAGGGACAATTGTCCAAGTCCCATTACGTAAAAGGGCATCATATTCATTTTGCATAGCATTCTGCCATTCAGGGAATTTGGAAGCTTGACTAAAAGTTTTAGGCTCAGTGTATAAATCAGAGGAGACAGGTAAGGGGTGTTTGGTAGAGGAAAAGGTTTTAGGCTTAAGGTTGTTTGTTTTGGAGCGAGTGACCATCTGATGAGCTGTGGTATTAACAAGACGAAAATAAGACGGTACAGAAGAAGTAGGAGGTGAAGAAGAAATACCTATGTCAGTAGAGGAAGCCGGAGCAGAAACACCGTCCAAAGGCCAAGGAGTGGAATTATCATCATGAACATGTTCGGATATTGGAGGGGCTGGGGACGCAGCTGAGGGTTGCATGGATGAAATCGGTGACGTGGGCGTCGTAGGCGGGGAAATTTGGGATGCAATGATCGTAGTGCGTGGCGAAGGAGGTGTCTCGGTTGGTGGTGAAGGCAAGGGCGACGCAGCTAGTTGTAACAAGGAGGTCGGCGGTTCTGAGAGAATGGTAGGAACATTTTCGGGATTTTGAGCATGAATTATGTATGGAAAAGAAGTCTCATCAAAGATGACATGACGTGCAATGTAGACACGATTTGTAGGGACATTAAGACAAAGATAGCCTTTATGTTTACAACTATAACCAATGAAAATGCAAGGAGAAGACCGAAACTCAAGTTTGTTGGAAGTATATGGACGAAGAAAGAGGTAACATAGACAACCAAAACTCTTAAGAAATTTGTAGTCATGCACTTTATTATACAGAACTTCAAATGGTGATTTAAAATTGAGAATTGAAGTTAAAGTTCTGTTATGCAAGTAAACGACAGTATGAAAGGCATGCTCCCAAAATAAGGTACGCAATTTGGCATGAGAAAGAAGTGCCAAACCTTTTTTAACGATGGTACGATGACGACATTCAGCCGCACCATTTTGAGACTGAGTGTGGGGACAAGAAACTCGATGAAGAATGCCCTGAGATTGAAGAAATTGAGAAACATTCCTGTCCCCAGTCTGATTGAAATTGCTTGATTTTGGTTGAGAATTGAGTTTCAACCATAGTTTTGAATAGCTGAAATGTAGATAAAACCTGTGATTTTTGAGACAGGAAATAGATCCATACAAACTTGGTGCAGTCATCAACGAAAATTAAGAAATAAGTATTGCCATTAAATGAAGTCACTGGGGCAGGGCCCCAAACATCCGAATAAACTAACTCAAAAGGAGATAAACTAGAAGAATGACTACTAGGTAGAGAAAGTCGATGACTTTTCCCTAACTGACAGGACTCACAAACTAATTTAAAATTATTCAAGGAAACAGGTAATTGAAACCTAGACCCTAAACGACGAAAAACTGACTCATGTGGATGACCAAAGCGCTCATGCCATATTTGAAGAGTTGTCTTCACTCCAAGATAAGCTCGAGGTGGATGTGTAGGGGGCGGCCGAGAGCTGTTCAGATGATAGAGACCATTCTCAACGGTTCCTTTGAGGAGTGTTCGCCCCTGCTTGTCCTTTACAAAACAACAAGTAGGATAAAAAATCATATAAGCATCATTGTCTTTTGTTAATTGAGAAACACTGAGTAAATTTTTCTTAATTTGAGGAACAATAAGAATATTATGAAGTTGGACAAGTTTAGGATAGGCAGGTAATGAAGTGGTGCCCAAATGCGTAATAGGAAGAGACATACCATTGTCTACTTGTAAACCGTCATTGCCATTGCAATCAGAATGCATAGAAAGATTACCAAAATATGAAGTGACATGATTAGTAGACCTAGAGTCAAAACACCAATTTGGATCCACCATAGCCGAAGGTTGCAGACCCAAGAAATAATTTTGACGAGGTGGGGCAGATGGAACTTGCTGATGAAAATAGTACTGGTTGGAGAAATAAGATTGTGCAGCGTCGTCATTATTGGACAAAGCACCACGCCCGCTGCGTCCACCGCGACCACTGCCCCGGTTGCTGTGACCGCCGCCACGAGTGTTGTAATTCGGATTCGTCGGCGGAAATTCAGAGAGATTAGCTCTCTGCCAACAGTTTATGGCCTCATGGCCTGGTTTAGCACAGATCTAACCGATTTTGGTAGAGGATGACGCCGAATCATTACTAGGCGTAGAGCGATTGGTGGAAGACGATCCACGAGAGGTCCTACTAGCGGTGTTGGCCGAAAGCAGAGCATCAGATGTCGGCTGCAAGTGAGAAGCGATGAGTTCTTCCTCACGCAAAAGAAGGCCGAAAAGCTCGTCGGACGAAATCGGAGTATTTTGCATGTTGTAAGACGTTAAAAACGCCGAATAAGACGAGTCAAGGCCATTCAAAATGCATTCAATGAAGTCAGGATCAGAAACCACATAGCCACATTCAGTGAGATCATCAAAAAAGCTCCGCTTTTTCTCAACATAGTCCATAATACTCAAAGAACCTTTCTTAAGATTTTGCATCTATTGCTTAAGATGCATAGATCGAGCACGAGTTTGAGCGAAAAACATGCGCTCAAGTATCCCCCATGCCTTAGATGTGGATTTTGCCCTAGCAACATGTGCCAAAAAGCGGTGTAGAAAGCGTTGAACGAACCCATAATAAGATAAACCGATCCTTCTGTGTCCAATCGGTGAAAGTTGGATTTGTGACAAGAGGCTCTGTAGAACCAGCCGTGACAGGCACTGTGGCCGGCGGTGCGCCCCCGGGAGTGAGAAAGCAATCAATGTTGTAAGCCTCAAGAGAAGATTTAATAGTATGTCTCCATAGAGTATAGTTATTCCGATCAAGCTTGACATTGATATTAGGGAATTGAAGAGTCATGTTAGGTGAGCCAACGGCTGCCATGAGAAGGTTACCGGATTGTTTGGGATCGTTGTGGACAGTCAAGACGGTGCCATCGGTGGCGGAAGGAGTCACAACTCCATCGACGGCAGATTTGTCTCCGTCAGACATAATTAGGGGGTTTTGAGTTTGAGCGGAAGTTTGGATTGTTAGAAAAGTCTGATACCATATAATTGTGTGAAAGGATCTTGCCTTCTATTGAATAATCAAAAGGTATTTATACAAGGAACTTGTGACCCAAGAGATCTTATCTATCTTGGGCTCCAAGATAAAAATAACAAAGATATTACAAAGATATTTTATATCCTAATAGCTCATACAATGATTCTAGTATTTGAATATTGGGAATTAACAATCTCAAATGTGGTAGTGATTGATTTATTTGCTTTGTTCTTTGTTCAGATTTAACAATCCCATGCCTGAAGACACCAGAAAGGTACAAACTTGTATTGCCTTTGCTCTATGAAAGATATTTTCTTCTTGAAGATATGTAATACATAGGAATTTAGGGTTGATATGGTGTTTTTCAGCTGCAGCGGATCTTGTTCTATTTCTCTGTGTGATGTATGCTCCATGTTTTAAGGTTCAGGGATCTATGGATAGTTTGTAATGGAGTGAATGTGTACTTCCTAAAAAGTTGACTTATCTTCTAGTGTATATGAATTGATCATGTGCATTGAAATGACATTGGCCTCTTGAAAATTACTTACTAAACCTTTTTTTGATTAAGGTATCATCTCATGGCATCTAGAATCTGGATTGAATTAGTTAAATAGATAAGTAGTTGCTTAGATAAACCAATATAAACTGTATTGATTTCTGAATTCCTAATACATTGATTGTGACTGAATGACTGAATTTTGCACTTTTAAGGCTGAATTGCAAGTATTTTGTTTGGTTTGATTGTGTTTGCTTTGTGGGATTCCTAATACAGTCGGAATGCACTGTTACCTAAAACAATTTCATCTTCATTTTACAAAGGTGTTGTTTTCTGATTCTGTGTTTCTGATCGAGAGATCTTGTGTATTGGACTTTGCCGATGTTATAGAGGGAAGGAGTGTGAGAAGGCTGGAAAGGGTTTATGTATTCTTTGGAAGGGGTGTATGATAAAGGGAGTGCTCTTGAGCATATCAGACGCTTGAGAGGGTTTGATGATGGTAATTCACAATCTTTTGTGGTGGGTCCATAGTTGCGGGGATGAGGAAGATGAGCATATGGGGTGAGGAAAGCATTGCTGGTACGGGCATTATTGCCAGAAGATGCATGGTTTTTGATGAAACAGAAGATGCATGGTTTAATGTGTTGGATTTGGATGAGTGCTGAGGTCCGTGAATTCATCTAGACCAATTACTATTTGTTGTGTTTACCCAATTGGATTCCCATCTAAGAGCTTTCTTAGTTTCTGTCACACTTACAAGCTAAGAAGAATCTGGATCATGGCAATGCAAAGACATCTACTATGTACAGGTTAGGAGTGAAATTGAATATCCTTGTTCTTTTTATTTTTTTAAACTTATTTTCTTGCTGTTATTCAAAAGAAAAATTATTGTCAGCTCCATTTTAAATATGTTCTCAATTTGCATAATTGAGTTGGTGATTGTTAGGACTTTGATTCCTGAATGGAATGGAATATTCTAGATTCCTCAATTGTGTACATTTGATGTCTAAATGCAGGCATACCACAGAGAATTGCTGGAGCACATGCCACCTCCACCTATCATCGCAAGACCAGCTCTTCTGACTCTTCCTAAACACTCAGAGGCTGCATATGGGAAGACAAACAGAAGGAAGCGTGGAAAGGATAGGAGATCTGGATCAAAGCGAAACCGGAAAGTTGTTGCTGGTAATTGCGAGGGAAATAAAGTTTTCTTAACTGGATAGAAAGACTAAAAAGGGTTCCTTTCTTCTTCCACAAGGGATCTTCCTTCCTTTATTTCATTTACCGTTGACCCTTTGGTGAGAGCCATCACAGCTGAGGGGAGGAAGCAATACTTGTTTGTAGAGCAAATAGTGGAAAAATGGGAAAAAGAATTTTGGAATTGGGTGTTGAGAAGAAACTTTGTGATGATACTGTATTCATTTCTTTGTTGTAAATACCTTGGTTCTCAAAATAATTTTACACTAGTGTTCATTGCGGCTGTTCAGGCCCCTGCTGATTGATGTCAAATGGGCCTTTCCATTTTCAGGAAAAGTTGGGTTTCATGCTGGCCCTAATCGTAGATCATGTCAGGTGTGTAATTTTAAATCTTGTCAGTGTCTCATTCAATCAAATCTAAATCAAGAGTGAAGTATTAGTTTCATTTCTAGGTAAGTACGGAGTATCTAGATAGGTCAGCTGTACGAGTCCTTATTTGTGTACATCTGATGTCTAAATGCAGGCATACCAGGACTTCGAAATTCCTAGTGACCTGGTCATTGTTAGGACTTTGAAATTCCCATTTTGAGTTTTGGAGATAAAAATGCTAGAGGACTTTAATTTAATGAATGACAATTTAACTATCATCAAGTAGTGATGACAATTGATAACAATTGAACATTCATTAAATAGCGATAACAATTGATACAATCGAACCGTTGTCAAATAATGATGACAATCAAACCGTCATCAAATAATGATGGCGATTGATGACAATCGAACCGTCATCAAGTAGAGATGACATTTGTGATGATAGTTGATGACAATCAAATCGTGATCAAATAGTGATGACAGTGATGATAGTGATGACACATATTTGATGACGCTTAAGTGATGACAGTTTGATGACACTTGATGACACTTGTTTGTCATCAAGGCCCTTTTGATGACAAATTAATCGAACCGTCATCAAGTAGATATGAGAGTTGATGACAACCAAAACGTCATTAAGTTACGATGACAAGTGATGACAGTTGATGACGGTTCAAACCGTGTCATCAAAAATTTTTTGATGACACTTTGAGTGGTGACACATATTTAAAGACACTAGAAAAAAATTATATTTGTTGACACTAGAAAATTAAACTTGATGATACATATTATTTGATGACAACTTTGTTTTTTATGTGTGATGTTGGTTGTTTTTATATGTTTGAATTCCTTTGATGATACTTTTTGTTATCAAAAAGTTGTCATCAAGACATTTTGATGACACTTTTTGCCTTTCATTACACTTTTTGTCATCAAAAAATTGTGAAGACGATGAAATAAATTGTGATGACGGTTATGAAAGTGATGATGGTCAACGTCGGTCAACAACCGAGTCAATTCGGTCAACAGGCGAGTCAACCCGGTCAACTACCGAGTCAACTCGGTGGGAGTGGGGGTGGGGGATGGGTGATGGGGTTTTTTGCTATTTACCTCATTTTCACACCCTACTTAATATCCACCTAATTAGCTTCTTTTTTTTCTATTTACTTAATTGAGCCTATTTAAAATAAATATAAATCTTTTAGCATATATCTTTTGATGAATTTATTTATAGATATATATATATTGATTTTCTTTTTTGATAAAAAATTAATGATAAATATTTATAATGTTTAAAATTAATAAAAAATAGATAATAAAATATTTAATAGATATATTGACATATTTGATTATCTCTAAATTTACGTACATGGAAAGTAATAAAATATGAATAATATAATATTTAATCTTATCTAATATTTACTTTATCGAACCACAAAAATGTGTTTGGTCCCATCTTAAATTAAATTAATTAAATTTTAAATATTTTATATAATAAAATTATCTTTATATTTTATTATTTTATTTTATCTTATATATTAATTTAACTAATTTTTTTAAATTCTTATCTCTTCCATATTTGAATATAGAAAAAAATTTATTCATATTTTATCTTCTTTTTTTAATTATATATCTATGAAATATCATCAAGTAAAAAGAGCAATGTAATTATTTTATCTTAATAATATATCTTCATTCTCAATATTAAATTTAACCATTTATATTGATTAAAAAAAGTATACATTCTATGAGCAATAAAATTTCTTATATTAAAGTTTATTTTATATTTTATTTATTAATATCATATCTATAATGTCTATACAATACCGAATAGTAGTCGTACATGGTACGACGGTACAACTAGTTATTTTTTTTAAATTAAGAATGGAATTTTCTATCCATTGATTATAGTGATATAACATTGTACGTTGATTATAATATCTTTACTAGTATGTATTCCCGTACCTTGTACGGGTTTTGAAAATAATAAATAAAAATTAATATATGTAAAGATATTTAAAAAAATCAATATATTGATTGTTTTATTTAACATATAAATATAAACAATTAAAAATAATCAATTAAGATATCATAGTTAAAAGACGATTATATCTAAAATAAAATAAATATTCTAGAATTTGTATGATAGCATAAAAACATATCCAAAAATAAAAGATTGTTTAATAATGGGATTTTCTATATTCTAAAAACATGGATGAGAATTTACCATATCCAAAAATAAAAGATTATTTTAAAAAAAGGGGTGATGTTGTCCAATATAAAACTGACATGTGTCGTTTAATAATTTTTTTAACCTCCGCTTTAGGTTATAGTTATGATATTAAAGGGGTTGTGTGGTCCAATCTAAAAGTGACATGTGTCGTTTAATAATTTTTTTAAACTCCGCTTAAGTATATAGTTATAATAGATTATACTGAATGGGATGAAAATGGAATAGAAGAGTCGTCTTCTACCTAGGTTCGTGGTACTGTTCACGCAGTAGAGCACACCTCAATTTTAGGCTTGCTGAGGAAGCTATAGACCATGAAACAAAGCGGGACAAGTGATATTGGAACAGTGACTTTGAGAAAGAGCTAATGGCATTGACGACATTGAAAATCGTGGTTGGGCGATGGAGAAAAATGCGATTTACACAGACTACGTCATTCTGATTTCTAGGCAGATTCGAAGGATTTAGTCTTGTTTTTGAACAAAGGGAATAAATTTGGATGTGTAATATATGGGCTTTTGTAGGGAATTTTGTGAGGATAATGGGTCTGGTCTTGGATTTGATTTTCACTAAGAAATAAGAGAGATATTTGGGTTTGAAAGCTCGAAGGTGCATTAATAGCGACTTGCGAGTTTGTGAGTGAATTTGGAGGTGAACAAGGGTCGTATTTATAGGGGAAGAAATCGATTTCAATCTGCCTGCGACGATACGCGTCCCTTGCGCGAAGTTCGCTTAGTCGGACTTCGACTTGGAACAATTCGTCTTATTCGACCATTTGTTTGTTTAGCCAGCCTTCTTTACACCTCTCTAAGAGGTCATAGTTCATGTAACGGGTTCGTCTTGGACGGATGCTTGCAGGGGGAGGAGCATCCATGTTCTGGTAGGACCTTATTTCTTCCGACCATACCCCCTTACGTTGGAGGAGATTGTCGTAATCTGGCTGACGAACCCTCGTTGGGTTTAGGTCACTGATTGGATATGGGTTTCTTGCTTGACCATTTGCTTGGTGATGGGATGACTCTCCCTGAATCCAGTTAGCCCATCCACCCACTAGATAGGTCATTGGAGCTTGACTTGTGACTTGGTGGCGTGGAGTCTCCGTCATGTGTCCCCGTGGATGATATTCTGAGAACTCTTGCTCGGTGATTTCCTGACTTGATTGGCCGTGAAGTGAATTATTAACTCCTCCCTCGAGGTATGCTTCTTCAAGGTTCTCTTCCTCGAGATTCACCTCGGGTGTATTTTCATGCATCTCCTCTTGTAGTGCTAGCTCGGGGTTGTCCTCGGGGTATCCATTTGGTAAAAACGGCCATTGAGCGAAAGCCTCATCCAGCTCTTGAGCGGCCTTTTTGGCTTCATCCCTGATTCGGGTTAGACTTCTAGTGAGTACCATTTCTGTAGAGGAGAAGAAGGCGTTTATATAGAATATCCTTTGATTCTATAAGGCGAAGATATTGGAAGGAAGTTTTGAAATTCTTGGTTATGAAGTTTAGACATAAAATATTAAATTTAAGACTTTTCATTTTTCTTGGTCCTATTAAGAAGTCTAGGATTTCATTGAACATGTTTCTAGAAAAGAGTTTATTAACTTGTAAAAATTTCTAAGATAAGAGTTAAGTTTAAAGAAAAGTTTTAACTAAAATGATTAAGTTTAGAAAGTTGAAATAATTATGTTACTTAAGTTTTTAGAAGGTAAAGAGGGAGTTTCTAACAATAGAAGTTCCAGAAATAAATTCTTAATATTAAAGTTTTAAATTTAAAGGAAGATTCTTAGCTAAGATGTTCACGTTTAGAAAGTTGACTCTTCTAAGTTTCCTATAGGATATAAAAAGGAAATTTCTCTAAGTAGAAGTTTTGGTTTGCGAAAGAAAAACTTTAGGTTTTAAAAGTTATCGGGTTTTGAAAATTTTCGGTTTTGAAAGTTTTCGGTTTTGAAAACAAAACGTTCGGCTCTGATACAATAATTGTAACACCCCTATTTTACAACATTGGGTATTACCGCCAGTGACATCAGATTTTACCGTCCAAAGTCATCCAAGGCTTTTAGAATGATATTGAACACATAAAATGTGGAAATTAACATAATTTATAATATAAAAGGGTGCTCTCGAAAGAGACTTTGTTCGTACAAACCTTCGTTACAAATACCTTAACAAAATGAAGTTTTTAATAGCGGAAAGCATAGAACTTGTTCCTGAGACATAAATAGAAATAAACCCAAAAGTACGGAAAATACATCTTTGCGAGTCTTGCCCTTCCTTCACCTTCACCTACGCCTTGCTCGGGTTCCTAGGTTCTGACATAATTCGCGAGGGGCGAGAATATGCCAGGTAAACATGCGGAAAAGCAGAATTAGTCTAAGAGACTCAGCAAGCGGGAACGGAACTTCCTTAGGGTAATTTGGTAATTTTTAATTTATGTGGGGTTTATCGTAATGAAGAAGAGCGTATCTCAAGCGGAGAGAACTCATTAATTGAGAGAAGAGCTACTAGATTGTAGGCTTCTTTTAGAGTAGAAAGGACGTTGGGAACGTTATTAATTCATACAAGTTTGAAAACCTCTCGCGCCCTGAGCGGACCGAGAGCCGGATCGATCATTTGAGATCGGTCCGGTTTTGATGTCTTTTAAGTGTGCATTGGGCACTTATCTTGTATAGTGATGAAAATATCGATTATGTTAATGATTTTTACAAAGTGTGGTGGGCTTGCATGGCCCGGACCACTTAAGGGAAAACTCAGTTTCCGACACTTAGCTAGAGTGCCACTCATCCCTCCTTGCAATCGAAGCAGACATGGATCATGATCCTGAAAGTCGTACTTTAAGCGCAGAGGCATACGACTTAGTAAGTTATATAGAGACGTCGGGTTAATCCCGCACCCCTCACTAGTTCATTCGAAACCGTTATCTTAACGAGACCGTAAACAATCAAGGCCACAACAAAGCTAGCATAATAGTCCTATCAAATATTAAATAGCGGAATAACGATAACTCTGGGGTCATTATATCTAACAATCGATATTCCTAGGTTCGTTTATTACTAGCAAACAAGTTGTTCCCAACATCAAGAAATTTCACGGAATGAATATATAAGGCTACAAGGGGAAATTCCACTTGCCTTAGCTTGTACGAGTTTGTATTAGCAAACGAACGGAAACGGTGTTCTTGTCACAAAACGTAGATTTGACCTAAGACACGGAATATTCCGATAACTTTATTAAGAATTTCCGAATTCTTCTAAAGTTAAGAAAAATCTCTTTTATTTTTTTAAGGAAAGGAATTTGCTAAATTATTATATTAATAATTTAGTTGGATGTGGATAAAATAATAATATGACTTATTATTATTTTTCATATTGTAATATCCTTTTATACATTAAAAATTCTTATTTTAATATTATTTATTATTATTCTTGAAAACCAAGAAATAGCTTTATTTAATTTATTAAAATATTCCTTTATAATCTTAACTTGTTATTTTATTTAATATAAATAAGCAAGAAATATCTTTATAAAATCTTATGATAAAGTTTTCAACATTATAAGAAATATAGTTATTAATAAAGTCTTCTTAGGGTTGTAAAAAGTATAAATGCCCTTATTATTTAATATCTCATATTCATAGCATTATACTATTATCTTTTATCAAACAATATCTTTTTATAACATGATCTTTTATTTCTCTTATTATTATTATTTTATTAACCACCTTATCAAATAATATCTTTTTAATTCTTATAATATATTCTCATTATAATATCTTTCTTGTTATGCTCTTCATAAAGACATGCCATATTTTATAAATATAAATATAATGTAATATGGTTTTTTTTCTAGAACTTTCCTTAAGTAGAAATCTCTACTATACTTACCATAGTGACTTTCTATGTATGAGATATAATGATATAATCCTATTATCTATTTAAGTAATTTCCCAATATCTTAGAATATTATTTTATAAAAGTATGATCATGCAATTATTTATTATAAAAGCATATCTTTTCTTATTAGCTTAAGTCTTTATATTATGATCCTTATCATCTAGCATACTCAATAATATTAAATATGTACATAAAAATAATGTTAGTAGTCTATTATTTTTATTTAAGAAGTTACATGTCTTGAGATTTACTTTAATATAAAACTAACATGCAAGGTAAAAACTTTATATAAGTATAATGAGTTTAATAGTTTTTTTTTTATATGTTCAACTAACAAGATCTTGTAGCAATATTTTTATTGAGTTATTTTTGTCAATCTAGCAATATCATAAAAGGCTATTTATAAAAAGAGTAATTAATTTAATTTAGTGAAGATAAGAATAAACTTAGGGCTTTTATATTGTGATATCTTTTAAATATAATATACTTAGGAATATGTCTTATTATCCCAATATATACAAATATAAAGATGATAGGCTTATGATTTTATTTAAGAATTAATTATGGCATAAGATATATTTTTAAGTTATAACTAACATGCATAAAAATAATTGATATTTTTAAAAGGGAATTTAATTGTTTCTTCATACCTTGTCTAACTAACAAGATTTCCTTCTATATTTAAATTGATATGTTGTTAAGCTAAAAATCTGACATTATAATTTTCAAGATATTTAAATTTATGAAAGACAATAATTTTAATTTAATAAAATACAAAAAAAAATAAATTGGCCTTCTTTTCTCTCTATAGGTTGTACGTTCTATAAAACAGAACAAAGGAGAAGGCTTCAGGGAGGGGCCGACTGAACCAAGGCAGAGGGGCGACGGACTGGTGGTGGCTCGGCGTGGCTCCAGCGAGGCACAGGCGGACCGGCACGGACTCGTGGGTGGCTCGGTGGTGACCCGGGAGCGGTCTGGTGGAGTTTGGAGGAGCTTCAATGGAGTTTTTGAAGGGAAAGTTTTAGAAATTAATGGGAGCTTTTGTGGCTGATTTTTGTAGGACTCACAAGAACAATTGCTTAGAGAGGAAGAGAGGATGGATGTGTGAATTTTGAAGATGAATTGAGCCCTTTATATAGGCAATAGAGGAGGGCTTGAGGATCCATGGCAATTGCTTTGCACCAATGGAGAAGAGGGAGATGGAAGAGGATTGGGCAATGGTGTGTTTGTTTGAAGGTGATGTTTGAATGATGCACTTGGGGTGTTCTTGCAAGCAAAAGGGAAGAAGGAGGAGAAGCAATGGCCATGGAATGGATGGACGTCTCCTCAATCAAACAAGCGTCTGATTTGATTTTGGGAGGAAGAAGAAGATTAAGTTGATATAAAAATAAAAGGGTGGGTTTGAGTATTGATTAGTTACAATAGCTTAGCGGTTTGGAGTGTGTGTATGGAAAGGAGAGACGCAAGAGGTCTCGGGTTCGAGTCCCGGCTCTTGCCTCCTTTTTATTTAATTTGCATTGTACTATTTTTCGCCTTGTAAGACTAGACTATTAATAAAAATCCGAAATTTGTATCAATCTTATTTTATTTAAATAGCTTTTACACTTTAATAATCCTTTTATAATATGTTCTTACATTTTATTTAATTAAATTATTTAAACTCTCTTTTTAAAAAGAAAAGGATTATTTAAATGAATACTCGAATCGAATTAAATTCTTAATTTTTTTATTGTAGTAACCTTTATAATCTTTTATAATATAATGTGAGATTATAAAGATTATTAAATTCTCTACTTTAGAGAAAAAAATTTATTGGAATAAATATCTATTTTATTTTATTTAGAATTTAGCGGATATTACACATACACCTAATTCCGTGATTTGTGGCGTGATTATGGTTGAAGGAGACTCCCATAGTTGCTCGCTTGAGAGCTCAGGGAAGAAGAAGCTCAATTGAGGGGAAATTACTAGATTTGACCCATATTTCTGACTTGGTACAACAATATCCCAATCACATGTTCGTAATAACATATTTTGAATATCGAGATTTTCACCCAAGGTTTTAAAACATATAAATATACCCTTAAAACTATTTATTTTTAACATAAACGCTTTTCCAAAATAAAATGAATAAATTATTATAACACTTTATTCTTAAAATGATTCTTAAGAAAATTTACAACTCTTTAAGAAAATACATAAAAATAATCAAACCTTTTAATCTACTTTTTTCATTTGGTTTTACATATACCATTAAATATAATTAAAGAATAATTTATTTGGGTTAATTATTTATATAGGGTGAGATTTATGACCTTTCAATAAGGTCCATTTATTCAAATAATCATATATAGATTATTTGCTAAATTTTTATTTAATAAAAAACACTTATAATTTCTAATAATGCTACAAATCTTTTGTTAAACAAATTAAGGGAATTTACATAATTACCCTTCTTAGAAGTGGATTATTACAATAGTACCCTCTTAAAAGAAGCTTCGTCCTCGAAACTAGAGATAAGACCCGGAAAATTATTAATGCACCCTACTCCAAAAGAGAGGGTTATTACAAACATCACACGAATTTTGTTAACCAAAGTTTCAGGAGGGCAAAAAATACCCATGATATATAGTAGAATCGATTGTAGCATCGTTTTGATCATGGCTTCTCGCCCTTCTTGTGACAATAACTTCTCTTTCTAGTCATGGATTTTCTTTTAAATTCTGTCCTTTATACATACAATTTTTCTTAGATTTTTCAGCAATGGTGGGAAGACCCAAGTATTTGAAATACCCGTCATCTTCCCCGAACTGTGAGCAAACCCATAATATCTGATCTCTTTTGCGAACTAACATTACTACTAAAGAAAATTTATAACTGTTATCATCACTTACACCTAAATGAAAAAGGGTATAAGGATATGAGGTTGATTCATATGGAAATGAAGTTTATCATGAAAACTATAAACAAATGAGGATCCTTAGATTTGAGAAATGGATGGCTAAAATTAACAAAGATAAGGGAAAAATGGTAATTTTGACAATAAATAAATAAATAAATAATTTTATTTTTTGCTTGTTTTGCCAAAATTAGGACGTTTGACTTTTTACATTATGTTCACACTATTATAAGACATGTTCACATATTATCACCTTAACAATTCAGATATTTTATAATACATTACATATATTGCAAGTGTGTTCACATGTCAGTACTGTTTGTTCATGTTCGATTAAGTCATCATACATGCGTTAAAAGGCTTAAAAAGTTTTGAAAAAAAATAAAATAAAATATTTTTATTTTTATTTTTTTCCTATTGTTTTTGCCAAAAACATGACGCTTCATATTTTATATTATGTTCACATATTTTATACATATATTCACATTATTACAAGGGTTGTTAACATATATAACCACCTTTTAACTTTAGAAAATTTAGCATACGCTCACATATAATATAAGTACGTTCACATATTAGTATTACATGTTCATGTTTTATGGTCATATGTTCATAATCGATTTATATCGTTCTATATGTGTTAAAAGACTTTACACAAAAGATCAAAAAAGTTAAAAAAAATAATTTTTTATTATTTTTAATTAAAAGGTCTAGATTCATTTCTAATTTTCATGATAAGGAATATTTTCATTTTGAATCAATACCATAAGGATATACCATAATTACTTTTATGTACACGGGATATACGATTACTTTATTATGTACGCAAACTCACAAGAATATATATGTGAGGTTGGATATATTCACTTCTTCAATACGTGGGAAACCAATGCAATTGTAATGATCAAGATGGGAGAATAAGATGCTGTCCAAAAAGGTAGGTTGATAATTGGAACTCACTTTTGACTAGATTTAAATAAAGTCATCTTGATACCGTGTCCACGACTCTACGCTAGCTACATATGTGGTGTGACTTGTGAGCTTATATAAATCGTGATCAACATAATATCTTGTAATCTATCTGACAATATCTTTCATCTTTCATAATATAAAAAAAAAACTATAATGTGATTAAAAACATAAAATTTATTTAAACAGAGAATTATCACAATTTTTTCGCCTCCTTCAACCAATATTTTTTTATTTCTCATATATCTCCTTCGTATGTTTGACGACTCTTCCTCCTTGATCAGTGATCGAGGAGGTATTTGGGAATGGGTGTGGGCCATGGCCCCAATCCAATGATCACACTTTCATCATGTCCTCTTCTTTGAATTTTTCTATTCTACACATTTAATCTCTCTTTGTATGGAATTTTCCTTAATACGGAAATAAAAGAAAACTTTTTAAAAAATTCATGTGCAATATGGTTCAATCCGTAATATTTTTCCCAGTATCTCTCTCTCTCTCTCTCACACACACACACATGCATTTTTGAAACATTATGATCTAAGATATGACTTAACATGGGATGAACCTTATTTCATTCACATCAATTTCTATTATTTAATGATTATGAAGAGAATAAAATTGCATACAAACCAACCTCTTATTATAAGATCAACAGCTCTACACATTAATTAGTCTTGATCAAAACTTTAGACATATCTTCTATACTAACTATAATCTGATCAATGTGCTCACAAAAAGGTCGGGTCGATATTTGCGATGGATATGCATCTTTTAGGCTAGCATAAGAGGAATGAATGTGAATGGAGACAAGAAGAAGAATATTGACCTTGTGGAGTTGTCAGTTTTCTTATCTAATCGATTTGATTCCCCACCTCTCCTCTCCTCTCATCTCCTTTCATCTCATCTCAACTCCATATGATATAACAATAAGAAAAAAATGTTATTTAAGCTCATAATGGCTTTGTTTTTTGAGATTCTCTTACAATAAAACAAACACAATTTTTTTCTTTTTCGCATACACAAGTTGATCTTTAATGTTATTTGTATGTATTCAAATAGTTTGATATCATTATTAGTGATGTCCATGTTTTTAGCTTAGTTTTAGATTGTTTTTCTAGGTTGTTTAGTCTTGTTTAGTTGTGTTTTTGAGTTAGTTTTGTGTCTTTAATTTAGTCTAGTTTTCATATTTTGTAAAAAGTATGGAAAATACTCTAGTTTGGTGTTTATATGTAGGTTTTTTAGCAAACATGGGAGCATTTTGGAGACATCTAGATAGAGGAGAGTGAGCGGAGCATGGATAGGAAGGAAGGAGTAAAGACATTTGAAAGCAATCCCGGGAAATCCAAAGGAAAGGTGTGAAGATTCAAAGAAACAAGATCAATCAAGACTCATTACCGACCCAGGAGGGGTCGGTACCGAGGCATCGGGAAAGAAGAAGTTCAGCAGAGTTCAACAAAGTCTACCGACCCTAACGGGATCGACACCGAGGGTCCCCGTGTCGGTAGACGTAGCCGACTTTAGTGTTTTAATGATTTTATTCCGTGATCTTTTATTTTTAGAAAGTTCTATCTTTATGGAAACTTTTTAGATAGTTTTTCTAGTAAAAATACTCTTGTTTTAAGTTGTTTTAAGGGGGGACGCACCTCTTGCTCTCGTCTTTAAGTTTGAACGGTTGTTTAGGAGAGAGGATTGATTACTTAGAGCCCAAGAAAGGAGTTTGTTAGAGTTTTTCTCTTGTGTTCTAAGGAGTATTCTAAGACAAAGTGTGTTTTTAATTCAAGTAAGATTTGCTTTTTAATACAAGTTATGTTTTCTTTCAATTGCATTGTTTATTTCTTCTTAATCATGAGCGAGTAGTCTTCTATTCTAGGATTGGGGTTGAAACCCAACATGATCTTGCATGAATGATGATGTGATTGAATAAATTGAATGTCTTTTATCTATTTTTCTACTTGTTTGTGCTTATACTTTGATGAAAGTCAAAGTAATTCGCGTTTGTGACTCAATCTAAAGAGAAAGTTATAAACTTGAATGTTGATAACGTTTGATTAATGAAAGTTACAATCTTTGGATCTAAATAAGTAGATAAGTGAATTGATTTATGAAAATTGATTGATTTACTTGTTTGTTCAATGAAAGTTGATAACTTTATGTCCAAGGCATAATTTTTATGATTCATACTATCTAGATTGCTTGATTGTGTTGTGGTAGACCCTCATCCTAGATCTTTTCTCTTACTTGAAAGTTCGTTTTTGCCTTCTGTTTCACCTCGTTACCGATCCATCAAGGTCGGTACCGAGCCTGCATTTTTCTGGTTCGTTCGTGCTTTGTCCCTTCAGTTTTACCTCATTACCGAGCCAACAAGGTCGGTACCGAGTCTTTACCGAGGCGTGACTGGTTGTTGCTTTGCTTTGGTTCTTGCTTTTGTTTTGCCTTTTTAGTATAGTAATTAAACACAACCTCGCTTCCCGTGGACGATTCTAACTTCGCTATACTCAGCGGGGTCTTGACTATAAATTTATTTATTGTCAAGTAAATCTCTTCCAACAATTATAAAGAGATATATTAAAAATAGCATTGCGTCCAACAAATTGATTAGATACTAATACTAGTTATAAATGGTTCCCTTGATGAACAATATACTTGGAATATAAAATTGAATATTACTTCATGATTTATATATGACTCTCTTTTTTTTGACCGGATATGATTTATGACTTTTGAATGGAACATGAACAGATCTCATCATTTTCATAGACTTTATTGCACACCCACTTCTCTAATTTATTGAATGCAACTAGAGAAGTGCGCGCAATACAATTTATAAATCTATCAATGGCATTATATGAAACTGGCCGGTTTACAACGTTAGTTAGTATAACTCGGTTAAAATAGATTATTGTATATTACATGCAATTCCATATGCCCTTGTACTAATTTATTTTCTCCATTTTACTTCCATGGTGTCATTGTGCATAACAACATATGCATAAAAAAGTTATTTAAAATAAACTAGGACAACGTGATAAGATAACATAAAATCAAATCATAAAAGATATTTTTACCTAGATGATAATGTTGTTTCCTTTACTAGGCCATATTCTAGGTAATTTATTATCTTGTACAATTGTTAGTTATTCACTAAGAATTCTATCTTGTATAAGCACTCTACTGATATCATAGATAAAATTATGAAAGCATTATTCTATTGCTTCTGTTAAGGGTATCATCCACCTAAAGATCTAAATTTCGCAAATCAAACACAAAACTCACAAGAATAGACGATTTTTCAATGACTCTCCCAAGTATATGCACATGAATCGTTGAAACCTCTTATCACCGTTCACTTTTTGCCTACTCTAAAACCATCATCAACCAATTATCTTGGGTGAAAAACTCAAGTTGAGGCTACCCTAGAAGGTTTTTATATATACAAATTTTTGGATGACACATACATAACCAAACGCAACCCTATGAAATATTGAAAACGTTGAGTGTAAACCTTTTGCACTTCACTTGGAAGAGGCGGGTCCATCACCTTTATGGGGCTCTCTTGAGTACCATTTCTCCTGCGATAACAAAACATGTTACATAGGCAAAAACCAAAAAAGAAATTTGAGATCTCCTCAAACAAACATATGGTATAACCTCACGTGACCATATCAACAAGTCAAATACAAACTCACTCATGCTCAAAAGGAAAGTCATAAAATTTTCAACTATATGGAGTCAATGAAAACTTCTGCTTATCTACTTGCTTCTATTAGTATGTTGGTCTCGATTGAGGATTTTACTGATCATGACCTCAAAGGTCTTGATGACTCCTTTCCGTATAATCTTTTATTGATGGGGTCAACAAGCTCCATGGAAAAATGATAATCAAGGAGTTCTCAAGAATATATCAAAGGATCAAACATGAATCACGGCACTAAATCCTCAAGCCAAAGGGAAAACCAAACTTAAGTCATCCTCTTCTCAATCTCATAGTAGCAACCTAACTCTTCTCAAAACACACAAAATTTCCCGTCCAATAACACCTTTTCGGCCCAAAGATCCACAACAACAAAACCAGCCTTCCTCACACTATCAACCTAAAGTCATTCCACGACCACTGTTAGTGGTGCAAACAAATTGACCATGTGCTTTCTCAATGTTCGGTTGTAAAACAACAACACCCCAATCTACCCTTGTCATCCTCTGAACATTTTCCAATGTCTCATCCATAACCACAAACTCATCTTTCTCATATTAACTCGACCCCATATCAATGGTTAATGGACACTGGAGTATCCTACCATATCACTCATGATCTTAATAACCCGTCAATGCATTATCCATACTTAGGTCCTAATAAAATGGTAGTAGGAAATGGATATGGTCTTCCCATAACTCACACGAGCTCTATTTCTCTTCATGCAAAAAACAAAAATTTCTTGTTTTCAATTGTCCTATGTGTGCCTGATATGTTTAAAAATATTTTGTCTGTATCAAAATTTACAAAAGGATACTAACTATGGCCTTTTCTTTGTCCAATTGTTTTCATGTAAAGGATCTCAACACGTGGAAAATACTCATGGAAAACACTCCTTAAAGGTCCTTGTGTTGATGGAGTTTATTCTAGCCACACAAGAATCCTTTTGTCAACATGTCATATACAAGTTCAACATCCTTGCACCATAAGCTAGGGCATCCTTCTTCAAAAGTCTTTCAATTACTTGCCAGGAATTTAAATTTGAAGCAATCACAATGTACATCATGTAAAATAAACAAGAACCAAGCTCACATTTAGTGTCTCTACTCTTGTTTCGGATTATCCTCTTGAAATTATCTTTTCTAATGCTGGGCCTTCCCTAATATTTTCATATGATGGTTATAAATACTATGTTATTTTTATTGACCATTAAATATTTTTGGCTACATGCAATGGAAAAGAAATTTGCTTGTGCACTTTTTGAAACTTCTAAAGCCCTGACCGGATTTTTTTTTATCAAAAGAAGATAAAAATTCTTTATACAAATAATGGAGGAGAATATATTGCATTACAAACCTTTTTAAAATATTATTTCTCACTTTACTTCTCCTCACACACCTTAATATAATGGTCTTTCAAAAAGAAAACACAAACACCTTCTTGAAACTGGATTATCTTTATTCAATTTTTCAGGTGCACCTCTTGAACATTTGGCCTTTTGCATTTAAAGTTGTTGCTTACTTGATTAATAGGTTACCTACACCAACTTTAAATAGCAATAATCAATTTTTCAACCGCAAAATCAGCACCCGGATTACAAAAAGCACCTAGATTACACAAAGCTTAAGAGTTTCAGTTGCCTTTGTTTTCCATTGTCTAGACCATATAATTCAAATAAATTGGAACCAAAATCATCACAATGTGTTTTCATAGGATATTCTCGCAATCAAAGAAAAATTTTATATCTAGATCCTACTACCAAACACATTTATGTGGCATACACACCTTGTTCATCAGTCACCTCAAAATCATCAGTGTGGCATCATTACATGCTCCAAAAATAAAATTCAAAAAACCATCCACAAACTCAATCTCAACTCTCAAATTTCCTCCCCTACCGAACCTAAAAGCTTAACCATGTCCCTCAAAGACCCGGATTAGAGAGTTGAAATGCAAGCTAAGTATGATGCTTCGAGTTTGGACAAAGCATGTCTTTAGTGCCCAACTGATGAAGGATCTTATCCTGGGATCACAAGGGAAGATCTCCCTCGTCTGGACTCAGAATTGGGTGATTCCAAAGTCTAGAGTTAGATATACGAGTCTAGTTGAATTCCTCAAAATCTCATATCAATATCACTTGTGGATAAAAAGTTATGACAGTTTTACTGAAGTGTCACAAAATCCATCGAGATGAAATTTTGACTTGTGTTTCGGATTGGATATGATCAAGAGATTCAAGAATATTACTCACCTCAAATCTAAAGAACTAAGAGTGAAAATCACTTGGATATGACTCATTAATGGATTAAAACTCAAGCCTTGATTGATGTGACTCACAATCAAGGAGAAAACCTAGATTGAATGTAGAAAACTAAAGAGACAAGGCTTTGGCATGTTTTTCTTCAAATCTTATCTAACTAGGTGTTACAGGAGTCATAGTTCTACTTTACCCTTTTTATCCTTCCTTCAAGTTGTTATTACAGTTATGGTAATGTAATTAGTATGAACCCGGTTTTAATCCGGTTATGTCATTTTATTCCCTAAACTCGGTCTGTTCCGGTTGAGCTATTTTGTCTTGTACTAAAAGCCATCGCTGGCTCTAGATGAAGCAATGAAATAGATATTTTCCATCTTCTCTACAATCTCTCTCAATCTTCAAATCTGAAATCCTGATTCCCGGTTTCTTGGTCTTCGAGCTAGACATTCCTTCTTTCACCGCTAGCTTCTAGACTAATTATCGCCCAATTTCGAGTTCTTCTGGACTTCTAGTTGGGATTCTATCTTCACCGTTACATTGGTATCAGAGCAATTTCCTTGAAAATGGTGAAAACACGCAAGGAAACGATCCTGGAGTTGATTGGAAAGAGTGACAAACATGAAGCAACCCTTGAGAAGCTGATGTCGTCACAAGGGGAACTGCAGATGAGCATGACTGAGATGAAAGAGGCGATAATGCTACTCGCACAAAAGGTGAACAACCCTCCAACACCTATCAGATCGGTGGAAACTGGTGGACACTCAGGGGCCGATTCTAGGGCACAACTTCCCGATCCTCCCGATTTAGGTCGAAATTCAGCGACTCCATATCCGATCATCAACATCGGTAACTCATCACTTCCAGGAGGCTTAGAAACGAGGATCGCCAAGGTCGAGTTTTCGAGATTTGACGGAACGAGTGGGTTTACCGTTGCGAGCAGTTCTTCATGCTCGATAACACAGCTCTGAAAACGAAGGTACGACTGGCATCGCTCCATTTGGAAGGTAAGGCTCTCCAATGGCATCGCAATTATATCCGTAGTAGGTATAATCAATTTCCATTGTGGCCAGATTATGTGCTTGCTCTGAATGCTAGGTTTGGCATGTTATTTGATGATCTACTAGCTGAACTTGTTAATTTGAAGCAGCAGAATGAATCGGTGGATGAATATCTGGACAAATTCGAGTGTGCTCTCACTAGACTTGAAGTACCCACACCACATGCCCTTAGTATATTTCTAGCCAATATGTTCCCACATCTACAATACCATGCCAGACAATTTAATCCAACCAGCTTGGGAGAGGCTGTCAAAATAGCCAAATTGCATGAATCATCTTTAGCCTTAGCCCCTAAAAAATATCAGAAATCTTCTCAAACAACTCCCAAGACATTTTACAATAACCACAACCCAAAGAACCCACCACTTCTTCCAACCCCCACAATAAACAAACCAAATACAAATCACCTAGCCTTACCATCATGAAAACCAGTGTTGGACAAAAGCACTAAAAAATATTCTTATGAGGAGCTGCAGGAAAAGAGGAATAAAGGCTTGTGTTATTCTGTGATGAGAATTATACACCAGGACATAACTACAGACATAAGAAAAGTTAGTTCTACATGCTAGAGTGTGATGATGAATACAAACGATACTAGCTCCTCAACCCCAGTTGTCTGTTAATGCTCTTAACGGAGCTGCCACCTTTAATTGTATGAGAGTGGTCGGGACGTGTGGCAAGAGGAAGATTCACATTCTTATTGATCCAGGGAGCACGCATAATTTCTTGGACCTGAAAGTGGCAAGGAGTTAGGTTGTAGATTGGAAGGTGTCAAGACTTTGCTGGTAACGGTTGCCAATGGATAGAAAATGGCATCCAATTTCAAGTGTGCCAAGTTTGCTTGATCGTTGCAAGGTTATGATTTCGACGCAGAAGTAAGGACCCTACCTCTTGATTGTTGTGATTTAGTGCTTGGAATACAATGGCGAACAACCATGGGGCCTGTATTGTGGGATTTTGTGAAAATGAGGATGGAGTTCACATTAAATGGCATAAAACATGTTATTAAGGGAATCAGCAACTCAGGAGGTAAAGTGGTAAAAGGGAGCAGCCTTAATAAGATTATGATGGGGCATCCTCAACTTGCTTTGCTACAAGCCTATGGAAATGGAGACACTAGTTCAGATGTGTATCATGCAACAGACTCATTTTTCCATATCACTGCTAGTGAGACAGATGTGGTAGATAATGTTGATCTACAGAAACTCATTTCTACATTTACTGATCTATTTGAGAATCCAAGGGAACCACCGCCTTTTAGAGAGGGATATAATCATCAGATTCCCTTGATACTAGGTTCATGTCCCATCAATAAGAGGCCTTACAAATATGCTTTGTTTCAGAAAGATATCATTGAGAAAATGATCCAAGAAATGCTAGATCAAGGAATTATACAAGATAGCTCTAGCCCCTATGCTTCTCTAGTAATTTTGGTCAAAAAGAAAGATGGATCGTGGAGACTTTGCGTGGACTATAGAGGGTTGAACAACCAGACAATTAAGGACAAGTATCCAATTCCACTCCTGGATGACTTGTTAGATGAACTGGGGGAGCCAAGTATTTCTCCAAACTTGATTTAAGAGTAGGGTTCCACCAATTGAGAACGGAACCGCGTGATGTGTATAAGACTGCATTCAAGACTCATTCGGGGCACTATGAATATTTTTTGGTGATGCCTTTCGGACTCACCAATGCCCCGTGCACCTTCCAAGGATTAATGAATCATGTGTTTAAAGAAGTGGCCAGAAAATATGTACTTGTATTCTTCGATGACATCCTTGTGTATAGTAGAAGTTGGATTGAGCATCTTCAACACCTCCACTCTGTGTTTGACATACTCAGAAGGCATCAATTGTATTTGAAACCCTCCAAATGTAACTTTGGAGCCACAACAATCGAGTATCTAGGCCACTTCATTTCCCAGGAAGGTGTTAGGACTGACCCTAGCAAGGTTCAAGTGATTAGAGACTGGCCCACGCCTACAACACAAAAGCAACTCAGGAGTTTCCTTGGTCTGGCTAACTACTGCAGAAGATTTATCAGAAATTACAGTCTGATTGCTCGGCCATTGATAGTTCTGTTGAAAAAGGAAGGTTTCGCTTGGAATGATGCAGCTGGCGAAGCATTCAATTCTCTAAAACAAGCCTTATCTACAGCCCTAGTACTAGCACTCCCAAATTTCAGTAAAGTCGTTATTATAGAGACTGATGCTTCCAATACAAGTGTTGGTGCAGTGTTGATGCAGGATAAGCATCCAATCTGTTTCATAAGTAGAACCTTGGGTCCGAGACACCAATACTTATCTGTTTAAGAGAAGGAATTGATGGCAGTAGTCTACGCTGTACAATCATGGAGTGCTTATTTGACTCACCACTCATTCATTATCAGAACAGACTAGAAAAGTTTGAAGTATCTACTTGAGCAAAGGGTTTCTACTCCATTCCAGCATATGTGGTTGTCCAAACTAAGGGGGTATTCCTTTGAGATTGAGTACAAGCAAGGGCGAGATAATGTGGTTGTTGATGATTTATCACGCGTAAGTGGATCTCAAATACTTTAAATAACACTTACTCACACACATCATTCTCTTTTAGAGGAGATTAAAGCTTCTTGGCAGCAGGACCAAACGGTGTTGAAAATTATTACTAATTTACAAAAGGATGCAAATTCACATCCTAAATTTACATATGTAAATGATGAGCTCAGGAGGCATGGAAAACTAGTGGTGGGAAATGTTCCAACAATAAAGCTCAAAATCCTCACATGGCTGCACGACTCAGCTGTTGGGGGTCATTTAGGCCGCAACACTACCTTGCATCGAATCAAATCTTTATTTTCTGGGATGGAATGAGTAAGGAATTCCAGAATTACATTAGGAACTATGATACATGCTAGAGAAACAAGTATGACCTAGCTGCCTACCCGAGTTTACTACAACCTCTACCCATTCCTGAAGGGATTTGGCAATCTATTTCTATGGATTTCATAGAAGGTCTACCGCCATCTTTCAACAAACATTGCATCCTGGTAGTTATAGACAGACTCAGCAAAAATGCCCACTTTATGGCACTATCGCATCCTTACACAACTCTTGATGTAGCACAAGTTTTCCTTGATAACGCGTTCAAACTCCATGGCATGCCAATGTCTATTGTTAGCGTCAAAGACCCAATATTTCTCAGCTAGGTCTGGCAAGAGATCTTTAGAGTCCATGGAGTTGACCTTAATTTGTCCACCTCCTACCACCCTCAAACAGATGGACAAACAGAAGTCACCAATAGAACTTTAGAGACTTACCTCCGTTGTATGACCTCGGATGATCCACATACTTGGAGTAAGTGGTTGGCTCTAGCTGAATGGTGGTACAACACCACCTTCCATACTTCCATCAATGCTACCCCCTTCGAGATTGTCTATGGCCAGCAACCACCTATCCACCTACCCCACCTCCCAGGTGAAAGCAAATCAGTAGTGGTGAACAGAAGTATGCAGAAACGTGAAGATGTCATCAGAATGTTGAAATTCCATTTGCTGAGGGCACAAAATCGAATGAGACAATATAGTCATACCCATAGGTCTGCCAGAAGTTTCAATATTGGTGATCAAGTTTATTTGAAGCTCTAGCCATACCGACAATCAAGTGTGAAGGGACGACAACCACATAAACTCTCTCCACGTTTTTATGGACCCTTCACCATAGTTGACAAAATCAATCCAGTAGCCTATAAACTTCAGCTTCCACCTTCTGCAGCAATACATGATGTATTTCATGTAAGTCAGCTAAAATTATGCACTAATCCTTCCATCAATGGCACACCTCTCCCTCAATTCCTCCTTGATGTGGGCAAGGCCAAGGAACCAAAGGCTATCCTTGATCGCAAGATGGTTAAGTCTAAAAATAATGATGCAACTAAGCTTCTGGTTCAATGGAAGGGTTAAACCGTAGAGCAGGCTATATGGGAATTTTATCGAGACTTCATTGCCAAATATCCGGTTTTTGAACCTTGAGGACAAGGTTCCTTTCAATGGGGGAGTAATGTTGCAAGAGCCATAGTTATACTTTACCCTTTTTATCCTTCCTTCAAGTTGTTATTACAGTTATGGTAATGTAAGTAGTGTGAACCTGGTTTTAATCCGGTTATGTTGTTTTATTCCCTAAACCCGGTTTGTTCCGGTGGAGCTATTCTGTCTTGTACTAAAAGCCATCGCTGGCTCTAGAAGAAGCAATGAAATAGATATTTTCCATCTTCTCTACAATCTCTCTCAATCTTCAAATCTGAAATCCTGATTCATGGTTTCCTGATCTTCGAGCTAGACATTCCTTCTTTCAACGCTAGCTTCTAGACTGGTTATCGCCCAATTTCGAGTTCTTCTGGACTTCTAGTTGGGATTCAATCTTCACTGTTACACTAGAAAACTAGAGCCCTGATGGCTTATAAAGAAAGACCTAAGAGAAAAAGTGACATTTGCCTTAGGAAAAGTTTAACAAATAAAAAAAAAATCCAACATTTTCAAATGTCATAAAACACTCTCACAAGCCAAGCAATGAACCACACAAGTTGTGGCCTTCTAACAAGATAAGCACGCCTCACTTTCTCACGATGTGAAGGCCTTATCATAGTTACATCATCCTTCCTCCCTTCAAAAAGGATTCGTCCTTGAATCCGAGTGCACTTCCAAGTGAAAATATGAAATGCACACAAAACGACACATAGAAGAAGGTGAGGATCATAAACAAGTAGAATCGTAGAAAAACTATGTGAAAACTTCGAAGAACCTGTTTTTCCCAACTTGAGTCTAAAGATAAGCACAAGTGTAGAACATGAAATACACATAATACACACAAAACAAGGGCACATCACAAACCTTTTCCTAGTTTTTAAAAATTGTGAAAAAGAGCAAAAATGCACAAAAGAAGACCTCGTTCTAGGTGAAGAAACTAGATGACACATATGCTCAAACTCACACACATGATCCTTAAATAGGAATGCTTCCTCACGATGAAAGGTATAATGAGAGCATGAAGAGTCCTACCAAGATAATGACAAGCATGAAGATCTCTAGTATGATTCAAAGAATAGAAGAAAGGAAAAATAGGGTTAAGAAATACTCCCCTAGAGCAACTTGACATGGTGACTTCTCTCTCTTCTTGCTTGGTGGGATTCTCCTCATGACATAGAAAGGCAAATTGGAGGGCATCATAGGGAAAGCATCCAACCATGGAGTAGCCAAAGAATGGATGGAGCTAAGAATAATGGCAGGGCGAAGCTCGAGTTTAGGAGAAGATGATTCCACAACTTCCTCCAGTTTGCATTTGAAGCTCATGAAATTGCACATTTTCAGTAGAGCATTCCTTGAATTGGTGGGCAAACCCCGCACCCTTGGAGGCAAGGTTAGCCACCTCTTCTTGGATGAAAAGCTCCCTTTCTTGAGGATTCTCCTCCAACCTTTGCTTCCGGAGTTCCAAAGCTTCAAATCTAGAACTCAAAGGTTGCATTGCTTCTAGGATGGCATGATTGAAGGATTGTTGGATTGATTGGTGATTGGATTGTTGGAATGTCATCATCATAGCCTCCATATATGCTTTGAGTCAGAGCTGGACTAGAGTCTCGATGATCATCCTCATTTTTCCATGCGTCTGACATGCTTACAAGCACTCAACAAACAAGATTATCCCAAAGATCACAAGTAATTCCAAACCACGAGTTCCTCCTAAATCAACCAATAAAGAGCAACAAAATGCAAGTGCAAGGTCAAACCAAGGAGTTAGGTATGGCTAGGCAATGAAGAAACCAATGCACACACAAGCACCCAAACTCAACAAAGACTTAAAGGAATAAGAAGCTACTAGGCACCAAGTTTTTCCACAACAACAATTCTAAATCAAATTTGGCCTCGCTCGGATTCTTTTTCTTACGGGATCCGACTTTTTCTATGCCCGACCTCTCTTTCACTTTTGCCAGGTCCGAGTTTTTTCAAGTGCCGATTCTTTTCCTTTCCGAGTCCAACTTTTTCTTTTAAGGCACAATTCTGAATTTTTTTATAGTGATGTCATCTAGTTTTGAGTAGTTTGCATATGCATTTAGGATTAGATTTCTCCTTTTCTAGCTTAGGTTTTGCTCTTTTTGTGTTGATTTTCGTATTATTCGTGGTATGGAGGTCTGCACAAGTTTGTTTTGCTTTTATAGGTCTTTTGATGGTGTTTTGGAGTCAATAGGAGATGAAGACAAGACGAAAAGATCTTAGTGAAGCTTTAAGACCACAAGTAACACTAAGGAATGAAGATTTGAGGATTCCAAGAGCTTTCAAGAGTTATGGAGGAGCTATTACAAGTCAAAATGCAAGCTAAGGAGTGAAGGAAGATGTTAGAAGCATCATCACGGGTCGTGGAGGCCATCACGAGCCAAAACAAGAAGAGACAAAGCAAGAATTTGCTCTCATATGGTCCGTCACGGGTCGTGACAGACACAGTGCGCGCCGGGATTATGGGCTTTCTTACTCCTTTTTGGGCCCAAGTTGGTTTTATTTTTGGGAAATCTTTTAGCATAAGTTTTAAGGACTTTTCTAAGACTACTTGGAGGTTAAGTTAGAATATTATTATGCATTATTATTATTCTAATTTCAAGTAGAGAGAGAAGAGACAATTTCTAGGGTTTTTAGTTCTACGCTCTTTCACTTTGGAGATTTGCTTTACACTTTGGATCTAATTGTTATTTCAATTGAATTTCTAGTAAGTTTCTCTTTCAATATTGCTTTTGTTTCTTATTTCATGTTTAAATTTATTGTTTTGATCATGAGTTTCAATATGCTAGGCTAAACTCTTTTATTCTAGGGTTTGGTTGATCCCAACGATGTGAAGCGGATTAGATTCAATACCTTTTGCTTGAATTGAGTTGGAAACTAATATTATTTAATTCTAGGGGCTTAATCTAATAGGTTTAAACTTGTTAGAGTCTTGTTTAGGTTGCGCATCGAGAGGTGGTAGTCTAAGTGAGTAAACAAAATAGAGATAACGCATCGAGAGGTGGTTCTATCTATTTGGAAAAACTAGAATTGAACTTAAGGATTATTTCTCATGTGGTTAGTTGTCATAGAAATTCTAGATATTTGAGTCAAGTTTGATGCATCATGAGAGAGGGGCAAGTTTGGTTTACCATCTAGATTTCTAAGTGCTTAAAGAGATTCTATCGGTTTTGTTTCGTCACGAGAGTGGGTTCTTAATTTGATAGAAGTACATTAAGTTAAAATTTGAGAAAAGTTAATTTATGTCATTAGACAATAATCTTCATAACAAAAATATCCAACTCAGTTTAGGTAAAAGTGACATTCAAACTCCGTGGATCAAAGTTATGGGGATTCCTTGCCTTGGAACTTTGCTTTCTCATATACTTTTTATTCTCATAATTTACTTGTTTTAATTGCTTTTAGTAGTTAGAATTACACCACAAATCACTATATTTGACTTAGGAATTGGTTCAGAGAATTAGCTAAAGCAAAAATAATCCCCGTGATTCAATCCTAATCTATTACTACAATAGATCTCGTATTCTTGCGAGTGTGTGGGAAACCATCACATCATATAGAAAGTGGCAAGCGACCACAATTCAAAGCAACAAGCAACAAAGCAATTCTTTCAACGTTTAACAACCCGATGTCATTCCTGTATCTTAAACCAAGCCTATACAAGTCCAAATGCAAGACATGTGCATGGAAAAGGGCAAGGGTCGCTGTTGGGTTGAGGCTGGTTCAGATTGGATACAACCCACACAGTACATACTTAAAGGCACCGAAATGGAAAGGTCAAAGAAGTTTTGTGGCTTTTCGGTTTGAGAATTGAATGGACAACCTTTGGGCTATCTTCTTCAACCTTTGGACAAAAAAGCTTGACTGAATTCAGATATGGACGTTCATAACTCATCCAACACCACAACAACACAAAGCAAAGACAACAACCACGTACAATCTAGGTAATTTTCAAGCAAATTCGGAAATAGTAACAAGGATGACTCCTATGAGCACTTGCAACCCTAGATGCTCGATCAATGGTCAAAAAGAGAAGCCCAAGAAGTAGCAACACGTTTCACAGCAGCAACAATGACAAATCCAAAGGAGTCAAACAAGACTATACCGAGACTAATATCAAAACAATTTGTTTTGTCTCACACACGGCTAATTATGATGCACACACATATATTAATGCATACAATTTCGATACACATTCGTCCATTTTTTATGTACAAACAATAGCTAGTTTTTTGATGCACAAACAATAGTTTATTTATGTAAAAAATCACAATTTTGATGAACAAAATCGCAGTTTTGATGAACAAATTCACAATTCTGATGCACAAAACAATAGGTTTTGATGAACAAAATTACAGTGTTGATGAACAAAATCACAGTTTTGATGAACAATATAGGCACATATTCTATTTCCATTTTTTTTCAAAAATACGCCCATACCGTTTTCCCCCCTTTTAAGTGAAACGATCAGCGCCTTTGATTTTTCTTCATCTAACAACTCTTGTTATTTCTTATTTCGCGCCCATTCTCACCTGAACTGGATCCATCTATTATTATTATTATTAATTAAAAATTGGCCAAAATAACCAAATATGGAGTACTAACTTAAGTTTAATTAGCCAAAACTAGCCAAAAGTGAGCGCCACTTGGCACCCTCTAATTGGCCAATCTTATTTAATATATCACAGTGAAACTCAATTGATAAGTTTCGACTTGCTAAACTCATTGTCCATACTAGCGTGAGTACCCGCGCGGATCTTGTTAAAGTTTTACTTGAATTTTATATCGAAAATGTATCATTTAATTTGCATATTGATTCAATGCATATTCATATTAATAGACTAAATATACAAAATAAAATGCTCTTATACGTATACTATACTAATATTAAATACGAATATGAATTAAGTATGACCTACAAATTGAATATGATGATCAACCAACGTTTAACAAAATTTGATAAAATATTTGAACGTAAATTTTATTTTATTAAAATAATTATTTTTTTTATCAATTTTATAAGTAACGCAAGGTCCAATATTTTAAATGAGGTGGCTTACGGAGGAGCGACAGGAAAAATGAGATGACTTAATGTGGTGACCTTATTTCTTACCCGATACATGTGACAAAAATGAGGTGAATTAACATGACAAAGATATATGACAAAAATGAGGCGACTTAATATGGTGTCCTTATCTCTTACCTGTGATATGTGACAAAATTTAGGTGGATTAACGTGGGAACGACATGTGGTGAAAATGAGGCGACTTAATTTGACGGCTTTATTTCCTACCCAAAACATGTGATGAAGACATAGTGGCTTATTCATACATATATTTGAATATATTAAAAAGACATGTGATTTTAATGCAACATGATAATAAAAATTATATTTTTTTATTTATACAAACAATCAACATCTAGCTTAATTGGATTACATCTCTTATACATATAACAAAAGTTATATATGACATAAGAAATTCAACCATTAATTATGGGTCTCTATACGTGTAATATCTCTTATAGTAGTAGTCAAATTTATATATAATATGTTGTTATTTTGATTGCTATTTCTTACCCCTTAGTTATTGACATTTATGTTTGTCACATTTTTTGTTGCAAATATCCAATAAAAAAATCACTCTTAACTAAGACTCCATATAATTTCAAAAATAGTTGAAAAAATAATAAAAGTATATTAATATAGCCAATTATCTTTCCAAATATTACACGGAGCAAATGGATATATATACATATTGCGTAATAAATGGAAAATTATATAACATTTTCTTATTTTATAATTTTTTTGTTCTAATATTTGGTTTTAAATAAAATATCGCTAGATGACGTGACATGTTATAAATGAGGTGGAATGTGAATTCACCATGTGGCAGAATATGTTACAACTTTAATTTTATATATTACATAGTTGATCAAAATGGATCGACATTACTTGTTACAAAATATGTAAACATGAACAAAGGCTAGTAAATTACAAAAAATAATGTGAATTTTTTGTGTAATGGATTAATGAAAAAATTAATGGTTGAGAACTTGGTACAAAATGAAATAAAGTATATATGAATATGTGTAGGTTTGAAGAGAGAACTTGCAATTATAATCTCAAGCTTGATATTGTAGATTATTTCAATTTTTACCGATTTGAACATAATTTTAAACTTGTAATCAAAACAGTGGTAATTTAAAATAGTGTAATTAATGATTTGAACATAATTTTAAACTTGTAATCAAAACAGTGGTAATTTAAAATAGTGTAATTAATGATTTGAACCTAAGATTTGTTTCCAAAACTACCAATTTATTTGTATAATTTATATGAATTAATGAGGAGATGACATGTGTCAAAATCTGATGTGGCGTATTTTAGGAATAACATGTGGCAAAAGATGATGTAGCGCAATGTGGTGGCTCCAAACCTTATTGATTTTATATATTTCATGTATTTTTTATTTTTTAAAAATTGAAATTGCGGTGAACATGATATTAACTAAAATAATAATTAACCGAACAGTTAATCGAAATCGCGGTATTTTTAGAAAATTTATTTCTAGAGTAGATTTTTTTCCCTTTATTACAATAAGCTGACAAAAAAAAGCTAACTTTAGAAGTAGCAAGATATGTTATGCCAACATGTAGAATCTCAGACTCAGCATTGAAGTGCTCTCTCTTCCAGTCTTCCCCCGTTTCTCTCTCTCACTCTCTACAGGCTGCCGCTTCCAGAGGATAGAGAACAGAGGGAGAAATTGGGAAGCGCCCAGAAGAAGCAGAAGAATTCCTTTTCCCCAATCACAAGCAGAAACGCGTTGATAGACCGTGGAATCTTTGAATCACGCAATTTCTTCTCTATCTTCCCATCATCCCAAGCAGTAATTGCGTGCTTCGTACGGTCTATCTACGCTTCTCTGCATCTAAAAAAGCAATTCGGATTCTGCAGTTTAAAACCCCTCGTCCAATTTGGATTCCCCCTTTCTCCTTTGCCCTGCCATTGATATATATATCAAGTACCTCGGTTTATTTTTTTCCATTGTCTACTCTCTTACACTTCCTTTTCCTTTTTTGGGAATTATTCCCCCCGGCTTCTGTTTACTACGCAATAAATATTGATTCTTTTTTTTGTTTTACAAGGGGGCTTGATTTCTGAGTTCCATTGTTGTTGTTGTTGGAGATGGGAATGGAGAATGGAGTTAGTAAGACCACAGATGAAACTAGACCGACTTACTGGCTTGATGCTTGCGAGGACGACGATATCATCCCCTGCGACCTCATTGGCGGTTTTGGGGATTCGGTCCACCAGGGTTGCGTCAGCGACGATCAAGCTTTCTTTGGAGGGATTGATCATATTCTTGAGTGCATCAAGAACGGTAATGGATTGCCTTCTTCTCCTCAACCTACTCCTATTCATGGAGACGGTATGGAAATTTCTACCTCCTTTGAGAATGGCGAAGATGGGGAAATTAGGGTTTTTGAGATGGAAGATGAGAAATTAGCTGTGAGCTATACTACTGAGAACTTAAATAGTGAGGAATTAAGAGGCACTTGTCAACAGGATAAGGGAAGCATTGTGAGTAATGGGCATTTTACACAGATAAACAGGAATTCGGATGTGAATGATGAAAAACGGAAACTAGGGCCGGCTGATTCACAAATTAAGATTGAGAAGAGTGGTCCCGAATCTTCAAGAGATAGAGGGGTTGCTACTGAAGAAAGATATGGAAAAAGGGCAAGATTTCGAGGTGGTTATGAAGATGATAGATTTGTTTCTAGCAGAGGCCGTGATTACATTCACGAAAGGGATGGTAGTGGTAGGAAAAGATATCGGGATTGGGAAGAAACCGGTAGTAAGGATAGGGAACAATTTAGGAGAAGAGAGTATGGTAGCAGGAACAGAGAAGGGAGGGAGAGAGATCACAGAGGTTATTGGGAGAGGGACAGGCTGGGAACGAAAGATATTGTTTTTCGTTTGGGTGCTTATGAAGCTGATCGTACCGGTACCACAGATGGTAAGAAAGGTGAACTTGAGAAGGTTCAGGAGAACTATGGAGTTGCGGAGAAGAAGAATGGTGGGGTGGTTAAAAAGGAAAAGGTTCCAGAGGAGAAAGCTAGACAGTATCAGTTGGATGTACTTGAACAGGCTAAGCAAAAGAATACCATTGCTTTTCTAGAAACTGGAGCAGGGAAAACACTCATTGCTGTTCTTCTCATAAAGAGTATTTGCTCTAAATTGAAAGAGCAGAACAAGAAGATGCTTTCTGTGTTTCTGGTGCCTAAGGTTCCACTTGTGTACCAGGTATGACAAGTGGCAGTGGGCTCTTTTGAGTTGCATATAATCTTGAAAATTAAATATGAATTGTATTTAATGGGTTCATTTTATTTCAGCAATCAGAGGTCATCCGTGAACAAACTGGTTACAGTGTGGGCCATTATTGTGGTGAAATGGGTCAAGATTTCTGGGATGCTAGAAGGTGGCAACGTGAGTTTGAAACTAAACAGGTATTGCAATTGGTTGTTTGAAACTAAATAATTTTTTCTAGGTTAAATAGCTAGAGTTGGTTATAAGTTTCTGCTCAGCGTTGCCATGTATCTGATTCAGTTTGCTTTTATATGTGTGTGTGTGTATACTAGCACTATTCAGAAAAGATTGTTATTTTATCCTTCAAATTTTGTTAAGAAACGTTTAGCATATAAGGTTTTAGGTAATGATTTATTGGTGAGTTATGGGACCCGTTATTGGCATTTGTACATATTGGCTCTTTCTATGCGAATTCCCTTTATTCATTGGCTGCAAATGAGGTGGGTAATTGTTAAATTAGAAAATTTTAAAGAACATTTATAGTGTTTAGGCTTAAGTATTGAATTTCTTAAGAGTTGTGTGAATGGATAAAATGACAATCTCTAGTGAACGGAGGGAGTAAGTATTTATGTCTTTATTTCTCTCTGGGCTTCTATCTGTTTTTTGAAGTATGTGAATTGTGAAAAGCTGCAGCATCAAGAGACAGTTAACTGGCTTATTGGCTTATTGCACTAAGCCATTTATACATGCCTCTGATTTTCTTCATTGGGATGCATGTAATTAAGTGGATAATATTTCTTCTCTCTGCAGGTTCTTGTAATGACTGCTCAAATACTGTTGAACATTCTTAGACACAGCATAATAAAAATGGACTCCATCCATCTCCTTATCATGGATGAGTGTCACCATGCTGTGAAGAAACATCCATATTCATTGGTTATGTCTGAATTCTATCATACAACTCCGAAAGAGAAAAGGCCGTCTGTGTTTGGAATGACTGCCTCTCCAGTCAATTTAAAAGGTTTGAATCCGATCTCTGCGTTTCTTGTGCTGAATGCTTAGCTTTTGCAATCATATGCTGACAATCATGTTTGTACTAGGTGTTACTAATCAAGTGGATTGTGCAATAAAGATACGCAATCTAGAAACCAAGCTAGATTCTGTTGTTTGTACGATAAAAGATCGGAGGGAGTTGGAGAAACATGTTCCCATGCCATCAGAAATTGTCGTGGAGTATGATAAGGCAGCCACATTATGGTCTCTTCAAGAGCAGATTAAACAAATGGAAGAGACTGTTGAAGCAGCTGCACGATCAAGTTCTAAAAAAAGTAAATGGCAATTTATGGGAGCTAGAGATGCTGGAGCCAAGGAAGAGCTGCACCAAGTCTATGGTGTCTCAGAAAGAACTGAGAGTGACGGTGCTGCTAATTTAATTCAAAAATTGAGGGCCATCAACTATGCACTCAGTGAACTGGGACAGTGGTGTGCATATAAGGTTTCTGTTGTTGCCGTAATGCAGTTTATCGTTTACTTTGATATTACTTGCAAGTGTTAACCAATATATATGTAAATTTCTTTGGCAGGTTGCTCACTCTTTTCTGACTGCTTTGCAAAATGATGAGCGGGTACATTACCAGCTTGATGTCAAATTTCAAGAATCCTACCTGCAGAAAGTTGTTAATCTGCTACAGTGTCATCTTTCTGAGGGTGCTGTTTCTAGTAATGGCACAAAATCTGACCAAGAAAATGGTGATTCTATGGATATCAACAACGATGAAGTTGAGGAGGGAGAGCTTCCTGATTGTCATGGTGAGCACTGTGAATTCAGCTGTAGCTAAAATTTCAGAGATATCCTTTATTGTGTATTTCTTCCTGCTTATTTTTGTCCCCTTCCTTTTCTCTGTTTGTAATTTTTTTCACTTACGGTATTGCTGTTTGTCTCTACATACATACTCATAGTCTCATACTAGCCTGTGATTTCATAGTTGTTTTATACTTTGTTTATGAATGTTACTTGAACCTTTATCCCATTTAATAAACTTGAGATCTTCTAATGGGCTTGCTTTGGTGTAGAATATAGAATGATGGTAGAGTCAGTAAAAATGCAGGGCTGGAAGGGTGGGATACTTTTTAAGTCTTAGCTATCATGTCAAGCAGTTTGGTGGAGATTAAAAGCATTTAGTATCTACACTCTATCGCAAATTTATATTAGTCAGTTGGTTTTCTGGATATTATGAAAAACTGACCATCGTGTCAAAACTGTCTTGTTGAGATGAAATGTGTCTAGATTGTTTCAAAATTTTTTTTTATAATGAAACCCTATCGGGGGTTTAGGAAAGAAATAGAATTACAATTTCTTAACAGCTTTGATACTTTCTTATACAACTTCTACATGAACAAAATCTTCCATCTTTGTCCATTATTTGTACTATATCATATATTGCACTTACCATAGTGGCCATGCTGAGTAGTTGGTTCTGATTGTATCTATGGTCTGGTAGTTGTTTCTGGTGGAGAACATGTTGATGAGGTGATTGGAGCTGCTGTAGCAGAGGGTAATGTTACTCCAAAAGTGCAGTCATTAATAAAAGTGCTCCTCAAGTACCAGAATACAGAGGATTTCCGTGCCATTATCTTTGTTGAGAGAGTTGTAACTGCATTGGTTCTTCCTAAGGTTTATCACTTCATAAAATTTGGTCAATTGATTTTTTACCGTCTTTTTGGTGAGTAATTCTAAATAGCTTCATCTAATGTGTTGCCTTGTGGTCAGTTGTTTGCTGAACTTCCATCTGTAAGTTTTATAAAGTCTGCTAGTATGATTGGGCACAATAACAGTCAGGAAATGCGGACGTCCCAGATGCAGGACACAATTGCCAAATTTCGCGATGGTCGTGTAAGTTTCTTGGAATAATTCTCCTCAATTTTGGATGTATTCTGGATATATTAGTTTTACTAAACCTAAATTTTTGCTTACAGCTAACTGTGCTAGTGGCCACTAGTGTTGCTGAGGAAGGACTTGATATTCGACAATGTAATGTTGTCATTCGCTTTGATCTCGCTAAAACTGTTTTAGCTTATATTCAATCAAGGGGTCGTGCAAGAAAGCCTGGGTCAGATTACATCCTGATGGTTGAGAGGTATTCAATTAAAAAACACTTTTGTCCTCCCTTTTTTTAAGAAAAAGAAAAGGGAATCATCATTACTTTGTTTTGTATGCATTAGGGGGAATCTTTCCCATGAAGCTTTTTTAAGGAATGCAAGGAATAGTGAGGAAACATTGCGAAAAGAAGCAATTGAGAGAACTGATGTGAGCCATATTAAGGATGTTTCAAGATTGATATCAGTGGACATAAGCCCAGGCTCAGTTTACCAAGTAGAATCAACTGGCGCTGTTGTAAGCTTGAATTCTGCAGTTGGCCTTATCCACTTTTTCTGCTCACAGCTGCCAAGTGACAGGTGCTGATCTAGAATCATAATAATTTAGTTTAAACAATAGTTAGTTTCAAAAGGTTTATGAAAAGGTGCAGTGCTTGTGCTTGCCTGAGCAATGCCAGTGCCTGCCTTGCCTTGGGCAAGCCACTTGTGGCTAGGCGCACCTTGGTGGCCAGGTCACAAAGGTGCTGCACCTTTCCATTTTAATGGTGATCTGTTATATGTATTTTTTTTATTGTTTTGGTAGTTGGGATCTACTTTTATGCATATACAAAATTTTACTTCCATTTTATTTTAATGGTCATATCTTTACTTTCCATTTTATTTTGGTGATCATACCTTTACTTTCCTTTTAGTTGTCTCTTCCTCTCTTCTTTCATGTATAAACAAACCAGATTGCGCGCCTAGGTGGCTGGGAGGTCCATGGCCTATAGGCGGCTGGGAATTTAAATATCTTAATTCTTAACATTGTTGTCTGTTTGTTTTCTTTTTAATCTAGGTATTCAATACTTCGCCCTGAATTTATCATGGAGCGGCATGAGAAGCCTAGTGGTCCTGCAGAATACTCTTGTAGGCTCCACCTACCCTGTAATGCACCTTTCGAAAACCTTGAGGGCCCAGCTTGTAGTTCAATGCGTCTTGCACAACAGGCCTGTTAACCATGCATTACCCTCTTCATATCTCTTTGATTGTTGGTTTATGACTGCCTTGCTATTCTAACAGAATTTGACTTAATTTCTTTTGGTCCGTGGATATTTTCTTTACTGCTCAGGCTGTTTGTTTGGCTGCTTGCAAGAAGCTCCATGAGATGGGGGCATTTACGGATATGCTCTTGCCAGATAGAGGAAGTGGAGAAGAAGGTGACAAGGTAGAGAAGAGTGGTGAAGGGGATCCTCTTCCTGGAACTGCCAGACATCGGGAATTCTACCCTGAAGGGGTAGCCAAAATTCTTCGGGTCGGTTTTTCTTATTTTGCTTGAGGTTTTTAATAATCATCTATTGGTAGAAGAATGTAACTGAATTTGACTGACATAATGTCGTATGTCATATGTATACTTAAGGAAGTGCTCTTCCATATGCTGATTATTTGGTGTGCTGTGTGCATATATGTATTTATCTTGCCACGTGCCAGATTGTGCTAATTCATCATCAAGTGCGTTTTAGTATACTAATGTGATTTTGGCTTTACAGGGAGAGTGGATCTTGTCTGGAATAGATGGTTGCAATAGTTCAAAGTTGTTTCCTCTCTATATGTATGCTGTAAAATGTGAAGATGTTGGATCCATTAAAGATCCATTCTTGACTCAAGTTTCAGATTTTGCAGTAATCTTTGGCAATGAGCTGGATGCAGAGGTAGATTAGTGATATTTGAACTAGCTATTTTGATGCTTGCTGTGGTTAGTACGTGTAACTGAAATCAGATCTACATTTAGGTGTTATCGATGTCGATGGATCTTTTTATTGCCCGAACCATGAAGACGAGGGCATCTCTTGTCTTCCGGGGCTCAATAGATATCACAGAAAGCCAGGTAATTATTTATGCATTTCTTTAATATGCTCTTAGTGAGAAAGAGATCAATGTGATTTTAATGTCAATGGGATGACTTCTACTTTTCTTTCCCGCAGCTAGCATCCCTAAAAAGTTTTCATGTTAGACTTATGAGCATCGTATTGGACATTGATGTTGTACCTTCAACTACTCCATGGGATCCTGCAAAGGCATATTTGTTTGTTCCTATAGTCAGCGATAATTCAGTAGATCCTTTAAAAGAAATTGATTGGGATCTTATTCAAACTATAACAGAGGCAGATGCATGGAAGAATCCTATTCAGGGGGCTAGACCAGATGTTTATTTGGGAACAAGTGAACGGTCTCTCGGTGGAGATAGAAGAGAGTACGGGTTTGGGAAATTGCGCCATGGTATGGCATTTGGAAAGAAGTCCCATCCTACCTATGGCATCAGAGGAGCTGTTGCTGAGTATGATGTTGTGAAAGCTTCTGGATTGGTTCCAAACCGAGGTTCCATAATTCAAACAAATGTGGGATTGCCTAAAGGGAAATTGATAATGGCTGATACATGTACAAGTGTGGAAGATGTGGTTGGTAAAGTTGTAACTGCTGCTCACTCTGGGAAGAGGTTCTATGTAGATTCTGTGCGCTATGATATGACAGCAGAGAATTCTTTTCCTAGGAAGGAAGGATATCTCGGTCCTTTGGAGTACAGTTCGTATGCAGATTACTACAGGCAGAAGTATGATATCCTATTTTCTTTTTTGTTTTTGTTCACTTCCTATTTTCCTTATCTAGCACCATAGTTCTTTTTCTTTATTAGCTCGCAAACAGCTTCAGTCTTGCACCATGTTTAAATTTATCACGCTCTTTCTTGCATTGTACATTGGGAATCTAATGATAAAAACTCAAGCCATGATGCACCTCAATTGTTGTGTTTGAATGAGAAGAAATGCTTTATGTTGTGACATTTTGAAATAACCATTTTCTCATTTTACAGCCACAACAGTCAACGAATCCTGCCAATTAGATATAGAAGCATTTTTCTTCTTCATGCATAAGTAGAGAGAGAGAGAGGTCATTTGACTGTTTGGTGTGTATGATGTTGCAGGTATGGAGTTGAATTAGTGTATAGGCAGCAACCTCTTCTCAGAGGACGGGGTGTTTCCTATTGCAAGAATCTTCTTTCCCCCAGATTTGAACATTCAGAAGGTATGCTGTTATGGGAGATTGTATGTCCTTTGAAAGTAGTTATGGTTTTGGAAACTAATTAATTGTGCAAAACCTGCTTGTGTAGCTCCAGAAGGGGAGTCTGAAGAGACCCTTGACAAAACCTATTATGTATTTTTGCCGGCTGAACTATGTTTTGTGCATCCACTTCCTGGTGGACTCATACGAGGCGCACAGAGGCTGCCATCAGTTATGAGAAGGGTTGAAAGCATGCTGCTTGCTATTGAGCTCAGGGATATGATTAGCTTTAATGTTCCTGCCATAAAGGTTCAGTGATCTGTTTATCAATTTTGTTCTCATTTCCTACTCTTGTGATTTGATAAATCTGATTATCTGAACAACTCTCTGCTTTTTTCAGATACTGGAAGCATTGACCGCTGCTTCATGTCAGGAGACCTTTTGCTATGAAAGAGCGGAGCTTCTTGGAGATGCTTATCTCAAATGGGTCGTTAGCAAATTTCTTTTCCTTAAATATCCCCAGAAACACGAGGGTCAGCTTACAAGGATGAGACAGCAGATGGTGAGCAACATGATTCTCTATCAGCATGCACTCTCCAAAGGACTTCAATCTTACATCCAAGCAGATCGCTTTGCCCCATCAAGATGGGCTGCTCCTGGTGTTCTGCCTGTATATGATGAGGACACCAAGGATGAAAATCCATCTTTATTCGGCGAGGAGAAGCCAACTAGTGTTATAAAGAAAGCAATAGAGTCTTGGGATGGTTATGAAGATGATGAAATGGAAGATGGGGAAGTAGAAGGCGATTCAAGTTCATACAGGGTCCTGTCTAGCAAGACTTTGGCAGATGTTGTTGAAGCTTTAATTGGAGTTTATTATGTTGAAGGTAAACGGTTTGCAGCTAACCACTACATGAAATGGATAGGGATTGAGATAGATATCGATCCTTCAGACCTTGAATGGGCAACCTCATCAAGCAATGCCCCTCAGAGTGTTCTTAGAAGTGTGGACTTTGATGCTCTAGAAGGTTCCTTGAACTATAAGTTTAAAAACAGAAGCCTATTGGTGGAAGCAATAACTCATGCTTCTCGCCCGGCTTCTGGAGTTTCCTGTTACCAACGGCTTGAGTTTGTGGGTGATGCAGTATTGGATCATCTCATCACAAGACACCTGTTTTTTACTTACACTGACTTGCCCCCTGGCCGATTGACTGATCTACGTGCTGCTGCTGTTAACAATGAAAATTTTGCCCGTGTTGCAGTGAAGCATAATCTTCATTTGCATCTACGTCATGGGTCCTCTGCTCTTGAGAAGCAGGTTTGTTGCTTAGCGCTTCTTGTGTTGTTTGCCGTTCTTGAAATAAGAAGAAGCCTTTTTCTTGAATCTTAAATCCTTTGGTCTTTTGATATAGATACGAGATTTCGTGAAAGAAGTACAGAACGAGCTGTCAAAAGCCCGATATAATTCCTTTGGTTTAGGGGATTGTAAGGCTCCTAAAGTTCTGGGTGACATTGTTGAATCAATTGCAGGAGCCATTTTTCTTGACAGTAGGCGTGATAGCTCTGTGGTCTGGCAGGTAAGCGTTTTATAAGCACATTTAATTTCTTATTAACTTATTCCTGCTCTCTTGGGATGTAAATACAAGTTACAGGAATGTCTATTCTGTCCTTGTTTCTAGGTATTCGAGCCATTGTTGCAACCTATGGTCACGCCAGACACGCTCCCAATGCACCCTGTGAGGGAGCTACAAGAAAGATGCCAACAACAGGCTGAAGGTCTTGAGTACAGGGCTAGCCGAGATGGAAATTTAGCCACGGTTGAGGTATACATTGACGGTGTGCAGCTTGGCATCGCTCAGAATGCACAGAAGAAAATGGCACAGAAACTAGCTGCTAGGAATGCTCTTCTGGTTCTCAAGGAAAAGGAAATGGCTGAAGAAGCAAAGGAGAAGGCGGATGAGAATGGGAAGAATAAGAAGAAGAAAAATGGTGACCAGACGTACACCAGACAAACTCTGAACGATATTTGTTTGCGTAGGAAGTGGCCAATGCCTTTATACAGGTAATCACTCAGGATGATGATCTTGATACTTTAAGATAAGTGGGTTTTTTTGTTTTTGTTATTTGATGAAATGAGTGGTGAACGTAAGATGTTTGGATTTGGTAGGTGTGCGGATGAAGGAGGACCGGCTCATGCGAAGAGGTTTATTTTTGCAGTGAGAGTGAAAACGAGTGACAAAGGGTGGACGGACGAGTGTGTGGGTGAGCCAATGCCTAGTGTTAAGAAGGCCAAGGACTCTGCCGCTACTCTACTTCTTGAGCTTCTCAACAAGTGGTACCCTCCACAGGACTAGGAAGACTTACTCTCAGTCAGAATAACCAAAGAGGGGGATCCCGATTCATCATCTCTTGTGTTTTTATGTATTCGGTGTTTGTAATAAAAAGCCATGTGATTGTTCTTTCTACTTTTAAGATTGCAGGTGGCAAGTCTAGTGCCTGTATCGGTTATATGGGAGTAATTAGGGGCAGCCGGGCAGGGCCGTCTCGTGAATTTTGGAGGCCCTATGCAAAAATTAATATTTGACCCTTTTTTAACATAATTAATTATATGAACTAAATTAAATAAACAGTGATTAATATTTTGTTAAGTAGTGTATATGCCTAATCTTAATCGTTATATGAAGTTTTCTCTTGGTTTTTATGGTTAAGCATTAATGATTGTTGGAATAATTAAATAAAAGTACTGTTTGAAATATTAAATAAAATGAAAATTCAATTGCTTAAAATATGTAGGGCTTAGTTATTAGTTGTTTAAAAACATAAACAAAGCCCAACAAAGCATACGAAATGGGTAAAACCCAAGAGGGACTATATTAAACTGAATTTTGATGGTGCAGTGAATGCAGATGGCGTGGCTTCGTTTGGGTTCATCCTCAGGGACTCTGGAGGCTCTCCCATCCTCATTGACGGAGGACTGATTGGTCGACAGTCCGTTTGGATATCCGAGACCATCGCCTTGCTCCAGGGACTTCTTGAGGCCACCAGACGTGACATTCCCCGGATCCAGATCGAAGGCGATAATTTGCAGCTGGTCAAGGCCGTGCTCGGTGACTGGCGCTGCCCGTGGGAGATTGAGTTGCGTTCGGACATCCACTACTTGCTTGCCCGGTTCCAGGATTGGAGTATCACTCACGTCTATCGGGAGTGCAATTCTGTGGCGGACTTCATCGCTGGATCTTTCAGACGTGTCTCTTCCTTCCCGCTTGCAGCTGATCCGGGTTTACTTACCCTCATCCGTCAGGATGCTCTAGGGCGACCACTAGGCTGTTAGTGGTCACCCTAATTACTTTCCTTATCAAAAATAAAATAAAATAAATAAACAGAGCACAACAATGGTTTAAAGTTATTTATTAAGCAAAAATATATAAAAAAAATTTAAAAAGCTGAAGAACAAAGGTTAAAGTGTTAAATGATGAACAATTTTTTTAAGCCCGCCATACAACATTTAAACAACCAAAAAAAAAACAGAGAAAAAGAAAAGGGAACAGAAGAAGAAAAATTTTGGGGCCCATGCAGTAAGAAAAAAAAAAAAAAACATGTCCGAGTATTGAACAGTTAGTCCATTTAAAAATTGTCCAAGTCCTTTATCATTTGACCAAACCTTCTAGCAAGATATACAATACAGTTTTTATACATTTAAGTGGCACTATTCATTTGGGGACCCTGTTACAAAGAACCGGTTGAACCGGGTATCTAGACGGCCCTAATTAGGGTTAAAGTTCGAGTTTTTGGTGATCTCTTTTCAACCCAAAGGCATGATTGTGGGGGAGATCAAGTCTCTCACTTTTAGGTACAACTATAAAAGTGGGAATAATGTGTCTGAAACTTGTATTGATTTGTATGGGACATATGATAAGTAGTTTCATTTATGTTTTGACATCCTCCTTTTCTACCGAGTAATTTGTGGTTTATTAATAGCATGTATTATAGAGCATTTTAGTTTATGTATTTTAGGTCTTAGATTTGGGTGATTCATACATTTCTTAGATGTTTTCTAGCATTACTAGCATTATCTTTATTTAGATGTCTATATCCAAGTTATGCATGATTTCAGGTATTTTGGAGTTAAATTGAGCTTATAAGAAGCATGTGGAAGATTGGAGATGTTTAAGTGTCTTTTCCGAGGATGTGCATACTATTTTTTAATTAACATTAAGTCCCAAGAGGTGTGGAACGAATGCTTAAATTAGGGTCCATGTATTGTAGTTGTTGTTTCGACGCCTCTACTTCAATGTTTTGTTCTAAAGTTACAATTGTTTATAGGACATTTTGATGTCATTGGAAAGCTAACTTGACAATCTACATTTCATGTTTTTACTCTGAGTCTAAATTCCCAATCAAAGAGGGTCAAAACATTCTCCCAAAAGCATGCACCTAAAGAATACCCAACTAGGTACTTGCCTAGGTAGCCTAGGTAGTAGGTCCGGGTAGTAGACTAGGTAGTCTTAGCTCAAGGCTACTCGACCGAGTAGTAGCCTTGGTTCTTGCGCGAGTAGAAGGTTGCCTCGTGTGTTGGTATCTTGTAGACTACTCGACGGAGTACTTGGTCAAGTATTTTCTCGCGTCCACCAACTTATTTTTGTATATTTTCGATTTCTTTCCATTGGAGTAGTATTTAAGCCTTGTATTGAGTTTTTTGGGGATCTCTTATCGGACCAAGTATTGAAAACTCTATGAGAGATTGAATCATCAATACTATAACCTAAAGCGGAGGTTAAAAAAATTATTAAATGACACATGTCATTTGTAGATTGGACCACACCACCTCTTTTTTTTATTAAAATAATCTTTTATTTTTGGATATGATAAATTCTTATAGATGTTATTAGAATATAGGATAGAAAATCTCATTATTAAATAATCTTTTATTTTTGGATATGATAGATAGGAAGATCATTATTATAATCCAATCATTTGTTACCTTATATGAAAAGATCTTGATTAGTTATATGATAATTGCCTTATCTTTTTACGCAGATCATAACAAAAATTATATTTAAGCATTTACATGATTATTTTTATCGGATAATAAATATATTTGAAAATATTTAATTATTAATATTTTATTTAAGAAAAACCCGTACAAGGTACGGGAATACATACTAGTATTGAGACTATTTTGAGATAGATTGAAGTTTTATAATTTGAAGACACTAGTACAAAATTTGCTATACAAAGAGGAAATATTATGGCGCTTTCAAAAAGCGTACTTATATATTAAACACATATAGTGCTTTTTTAAATTTAGCAACATAAAATATTAAAATTATTTTTAATAAAATAAAAAATTTATTAAATGGCGTATTTAGATCAAGTAACTGTTTTTCTTGAATTTATTATGATGGTTCTTTCTAATTGTTTTGCTTTCTCTCTCAATCATGTCTAGCTAAATTCTCTATTCTAAGGTTGGGGTGAATCCAAGAATGTTGTAGGTAGGTCGTAGGGCTTTAATGTGAAATTTGCCTGAATTGATGTTTGATATGTGTTTGATTCAATACTAGGTTACTTAATGCCCTATTAACTCTCGCAAATAAGATTCCTATTAAAGTTTGAGGCCGACCGAAGATAACAATAAAGGGATACTGATAGGTTAAGTGCTAAAAATTGGTTCTTTCAAATCCCTAGGAATTGAACTATCAGACAATAAAGAAAAAAAAGATTCTTTTTGTGCGACATCAATTTAATTTCTCTTGTGGATTTTAAACTATCTTAGTAGTTCTAAGATTTAAGAAATTCTAGCGGAACGCAACATCGAATGTTAGGTTTGTTTATTTCTAGTCTCTAAGGGTATTGAATCATATGGAAACGTGTCGTATCCTAAAAACTGATTAAGTTTTAGGGTTGTTTGATCATATAGTATAGATGGTTGTGATCCAAGTGCCTCTTTATTTTTACTTTCAAGTTCCATGGGCAAATAAGTCATTTTACATGTTCTATTCTCTTCCCAACAACAATCGTTCCGTTTTCAACGAGAACACTTCGTGTTTTGCCTTGGATCAGTCTTCTTCCATATATTTTGCTCTTCGGTCGTTTCATGAGCTTCTTATCTCCCATTCAATTAATTTTTCTCTTGCAATGGATTCAAGTTTAGGTATGTTGTTTATTCTTTTTCGAATTTGATCTTCATTTTCCTTATTTCTGGTTTTGATTTCACCTTTTAAATCTAAATTGGCATCAATATGAGTGTGAATCGGTACCAAGTTTTGAATATTTATTGCTTTCATATTGCTTTTCCATGGTCCATTTTCCAATATTTTAGGTTTTGAGATGGGAAAATTGTTTCATTGATTTTTTTAATGGAAGAGTTTTGAGATGCATACTGTTGATAGGGTTTCTTGACAACAAATAAATTTATAATCAAGACCCCGCTGTGTATAGCGAAGTCAGGTTCGTTCACATGGAGAAAGTCAGTGTCGAGTTCTATTACTTATTACGCAAGCAAGAGAGAAAAGCAAGGATTTTTATATCAAGGAAGAGAAAATCTAAGGTTTAGGTATCCCCACAACAACAATTATGCATACAAAACCCTAAATTGACAAACTTACAATCTAATCTCTTCTACTTCAACTAGGATTGATCCGCTTTCGCTTCAAAACCCTAAATTGACTATTCTGATTCAAGGTTTCCGCTTTCGCTTCAACTATGAATGAGAAATTCCCTTCAACTTTCGTTTCAAGGATTTAGAATAAGAGAATAGATTCATGCAATAAAAACAATCAAATCATGATCATAAACAAGCATGCACAACCATTGTTGGGTTCAACCCCAACCTTAGAGAGGAAGACTACTCACTAATCATAATTGAAAATATAACAATTGAATTAAAAAGAAAGCTTACAACTTTAATCCAAACAATAGTTCTTCTCCACAATTCCCCCTCGCCTCTCCCTCCTCTCCTCAATCATGTCTATCGCCCGTCTCGCCAAACAAGAGATAGAGAAGGGTATTTATAGAGAAACTATTCTATCTTAGATCTATCTATAAGAAAATAATATCTTTTAATAAGATATATTCCTTCTATCTATCTAATAACATAAAAAGAAATAGGATAAAAGCCCATTAAACACGCCGACTCGGATCTCCACTGCGCCACGGGGTGCCTCGTTAACGACATGAGAGCGTCGTTACCGAGCTGTGACAGCACTTCGAACAGCCTTGAGTAAAACTTGCGTAGAGGAATCGTTACAACTCCGTTTCACTCGATTCTTTTTCCTATGTTCTTGTAACTAATTTATCTATCTCTTTCCAAGCTCAAACATGATCTTCAATGACTTTACTTGAGCGCTTAATCTTCATCTTCTCTTCATTCTTGAGTGCTATCTTCAAGTGCTTTCCTCCTCGATTTTACTCTTTTCCTCAAAAGTGCTTCAAATAGCTTCTAAAAGCCTACAAAACACCACCAAAGCTTATGTAGACTCCATATCTTAAGATAATATGAAAACATACACAAATGACTCAAAACAAAACACAAAACTAAAGAAAAAGACTCAAACACACAAAAACACACCTTAAAAACATGACTAAAAAGGCGGACATCAAAATACCCCATACTTAGACTTGCTTGTCCTCAAGCAATAAACAAGGCAAGAACCTAAACCATCAACACATATATCAAGTCAACTCCTTTATCAAAAAGCAACATCAAAGCTCAAGTAGAATAAATAGACAAGTGAATCTAACGTCATCACACATATATGCAACCTCAAACTAAAGCAACCAAAAATCCAACCTCACAAGGGTAATGTGTTTCTCTCAACTCTAAAGTGTTTAGGCTTATAATAACAACTCTCAACTCAATCCAATATACAAAAATCAACATAGCCATTGTTACTTATATCACCAAACTCTCCACCAGAGATGTCAAAACACATAAAAATCATCAAGAGAACTTCAGCTCAATGAAGAACTTCATAGAAGCTTCCATTCGGCCGGGTTGTAATGGGGCTTGGTAATAACAATAAGGCGTGGAAATATTTTGGTCATGTGGTGCTAATAATATCCGGGAATCTAAGACTCCTAAAAACTCACTCACATCCAAAAATCTCATAAAACAAATATACCAAACTCACTCTTCTTTACGCACACTCATTTCTTTCAACCCCTTTAATATCCCAACTAATCTTTGCTAAAAAACGACAAGGAAATTTGGTTCATGCACACTTTACTATTCATCTCTTTTTTCTCTTTCTTTTTCTTCTTCCCTTATCATCTTCATTTTTTTCTCTACTGGGAAGTTCGGTACCGAGTTTTGCTCATCTTTTCCTTTCATTCTTTCTCTTAACTTTCCACTTCTTTTGTAAGTGCATTCAGGGAACCAAACTCGTTTTACATAATAGACTGCAAGATCTTTTAAATACCCAACACATATTACCCCACACTTCAACCAATACATCTCACTCAACAAAATCATCACAACAACCAATACTAAGTCCTAATCCCCGGATAGGGTCAAGCTTCATCGTCTAGGGAATATTTTTGTGGAGCTAAAAATAAAAGGCTTAAGGCTCAAATTGGCTTAAAAAAGAAGATAATGACAAGGTAGGTAAAAAAAAGGATAAAAAGTGGGTTAAAAACAAATAAGTTCTCCATCATATGATTCTCACATGCAATGAACTAATATCTCATATAGACTTCAAGTAATAGATAACCATATCAATGATAAGAGAAAATATGCATAAGGAGAGTAAATCACACACAAAAAAGAGGGATTTCTGATGTTCTCCCTATAAGGCCAAAAATAACTCACTAGGTAGCAATTTTTGTTGGATTTCAGTCACTTCTACTTAAGATCATATGTGCTCAATTATATCACATGCTAAATATCCACATAAAAACAACTTTTCACATGATTCAGGCAAAGCTATCCAAACATGCTATGGAATTACATGATCAAGCAAGTTAAAGCATATCATAAGACATCTAAGTGGAATATTATCAATCCTAAAAACACAAACAAAGACACAAAAAACTGACACAAAACTGAGTTACCTTTTCCCATACCCCATACTTAAACCAAATAGTGTCCTCACTGTTTAAAGCATAAAAGATAAGAAAAGGGAACTCACAAAATAAAACTGAAGCTGTTTGAAACCATTGATAACTTTGAGGAATTTGAATTTTCTCGGTTCTATAGAGGTCGGTACCGACCCTAGTAGGTTTGGTATCGAGCTTGTTGTATGCTTGTACCGATTCTTCTTGATTTTAGCACTTCTTAACTTCTTGTACATGAGTTACTTTAGAAAAACTTCTATCCCTACTACACTAATCTAACCTAAAAAACAAGTCAAAAGAAAGCTAGCAAAAAGATCTAAGAAAACAAAAACTAAAACAAAAACAAAAAACGGAAACTAAAAGCGGGTTGCCTCCCATAAGCGCTATTTTTAACGTCGTTAGCCCGACGAACATACCTATGCCCTAAGGTGGCTTCCATCCAACTATGTCGGGATCAAGAGAAACCCCATACTTAGCCTGAAAAACATCATAGCTTCTCTCCAAGACAATTGGTCCTCTATCATCAATAAGTATGCTTGGTAATCCTACAACAGGGTTAGTAAAATCCGAAAACCAAGGAGGTTTCGACTCCTTCATATGACTAATAGTAGGTTTTGACATAGAACAAGGATGGGAGAGGGGATCATGATGAGAATCAATCAACTCAAAAAACGAAGACTTACCTTGATTGAGCAGATAAGGGCTCGTTACTGAGGCTATTTGGGTCGTTAACGACTCTACTGGATCTAGAAGTGGCTCAATGTCGTGCTTGGATCCACCTCTTATTTCGTACTCCTTCAGATAAGGGTCATTACCGAGCCAAGGAGGGTCGGTAGAAGGGTCGTTACCGAGCCAAGGTGGGTCGGTAGATGTGACATCCTTGATTTTGCTCGTTGCTGTACTCAGAGAAGGGTCGTTACCGAGCCAAGGTGGGTCGGTAGACTCTTCAATACTACAACTAGCCACTTCGCTCACCGGCGAATTGAAATGAAATTCGACCTTCTCTTCTCCAATATCGAATGTGAGAATTCCCTTGCTGACATCTACACGTGCCCCTGCGGTGGCTAAGAATGGTCTGCCTAGAATGATTGGCACCACAAGGTCTTCTGGCATGTCTAGAATAATGAAGTCGTTGGGGACAAAGAATTTTCGAACTTGGATAGGGACATCGTCAACGAATCCAGTTGCTTTTACAGAAGATCCATCCTCCATGTAGAGTTTCATATTAACAGGCTCTAGTGGTCCCATGTTAGCTTTGGTCCAGATAGACAATGGTAATAAACTAGCACTGGCACCTAGATCACATAGAGCTTTAAAACGGTGAGTTCCAATACCAATTGAAATTGCAAACTTACCTGGATCACCTAGTTTTTCAGGGAGCTTTATGGAATGAACCTCATTATGCAGCTCTGAGATAGATCGTTTCCTGCTCAAAATCTCTTTCAAAAATTTAGCGTAGGCAGGCATTTCATTAAGGGCATCAGTAAATGGAATAGAAATATTTAACCCTTGAAGAATCTTGACAAAGCCTCTAAACTTTCCTTCCGTGACATCATTAGACTTCTTAATCGGGAAAGGAAGAGTTTTTTACGGACTCCGGATAGAGAGAAGCCCGGATCGAGGCTCTACCGAATCGACAAGAGGGTTGATCGGTATAGATGGGTCGGTACCGACCCTAGGGGGTCGGTAACGAACTCAGAGTTTGGTTCAGACGACTTACCTGGCATGGATGGCGTGTTATCGATCTTGGGAGCCTCGGTATCGAGTGGTTGAGCCTCGATATCGACCCTGTTGGGGTCGGTAATGAGTCTGACCGGGGCATCATCTTCGTTGCAGTGCTTAGTGTCTTTAAGCTTGGCTCGATCAAGCAACTCCTTGCCACTTCTGAGGTGTATGGCTGCAATTTCTCCTCTAGGGTTCTCTTCGGGTCGACCCGGAAGTTTCCCTTGAGGTCTTGGAATCCGTGCAGCTAGGTTACAAAGTTGTGAGTCAACGCTCTTTTTCCAGATCTCGAACTCGCCCCACCGTTCCATTTGATTGATAAGGTTGGCTTGGACTCCATCAATCTTGCTATGGACGTCATTGAATTTGTTATGGACTCCATTAATGCCCTCTCGTAACCCTTGTACTCAGGATGGTGGCTCTTGATAGGTCGGGGGTCTGTAGGGCGCGAGTCTTCTGTCCGGTGGAGGGGGTTCATAGTTGCCCCAGGTGGGTTGATTGTAATTCCTCCCTGCATAAGAATTATGTGCTTGGTTCCCATAGGGACCTCTCATGTAATTAGCTTTTTCTTATGCCTCAACAGCTATGGTTTCCCTTTCTCTCTGGATCTCCTCTATCTCTAAATAGAGTTCAGCAATCTGCTTAGCTATTTCTTCAGGTGTAGCCATGGCTTTGTGTACTATTAATCTCCTGTGGAGGGAACGCTCGAGTTCAGGGTCTACTTTATTGGATTAGAGACAACTTGACGTCCTTCAGCTGTCCTACGATGTAAACAAAAACAAAAGCAAAAAACGAAATCAAAAAGCAAAAACTGGTTCTCGGCGAGGGTCGGTACCGAGGCCAAGAGGGTCGGTATCAAGCCTGGAGTGATCCCGTAAAAACCAGAACTAAAAAGAAAGAAACAACTACATGTCGACAGGGTCGGTACCGACCTGGATAGGGTCGGTAACGACTCAACAGAGATCCTAGAAAGTAAACAGAAAAAGCACAAAAACTGGGTTGCCCAGCAGGGTCGGTACCGACCCTGGGGGGGTCGTTACCGACCTTGCTGTGCAACCCAGTTTTCTGTGCTTTTTTGTTTATTTTCTAGGATCTCTATCGAGTCGTTACCGACCCTATCCAGGTCGGTACCGACCCTGTCGACATGTAGTTGCTTCTTTCTTTTCAGTTTTTTTTACGGGATCGCTACATGCTCGATACCGACCCTATCCAGGCTCAATACCGACCCTCGCCGAGAACCCGTTTTGCTTTTTGATATCGTTTTTTGTTTTTGTTTTTGCTTTCAGTGTATGCCAGCTGAAGGACGTCGAGTTGTCTCTAATCCAATAGTAGACTCTGAACCCGAGCGTGATGGTGCGTAAAATAACCGTTAAACAATCAAAAGGATCGACATAAATAGAAAAGACCGACTTTAAATATGATACGCGAGGTTTGTTCCGTTGCAAAGCTGAAGTGAGATCACATGAGCAAACTCGTGTGAAACAACAAACAATGAAGTTTAAGTGGGCTTGGCCCATGAAAACTAATTCAATGGATTTGGGCCCAAAATTGACCAAACTTTCACCCATGTTCAAAAGGCCGAGATAGAACATGCCATGCAAATTGTGCCATACAAACTCCACTATCCACGTATGCACGCATGTACAAAATATCGGTTGGACTTTCTCCTGGTTGATTGAACTTGAGCATTTCCACCTCAGCTGGCACTCCATCATTTCATTTGATGGGTTTGAGATTTGCGGCGTCCCACATCGAACATAAATAAAAAACCAAACAATCGAAACATTATAAATAGGAGAAGGGTGGAACTAAATAAAAGGTCGAAAATCCTCTCTGGCTCGAGAACTATCTCGTTTGCCAAAGCTCGACGTGTTTGATCTCCGAGTGAGATCGCGCTATAAACGGTATAAAGTCTAAAGGCTTTATTCGTAAAGAGCACAAAAACAACAGGCTGAGGGGTGGGAAGGAGGAATAATCCACGTACGAAAACCTTTTGGTTGTACGAATCCCGAGAGTTAGTATTTATTTAATTCCCGTTTATAGTGCGGTTTATTTCGGGTTTCATCAGAGCGATCCTTCCACCAACGATTAAAAGAACGCAAAGCCATGGCTACGCCTGAAGAACTAACTAAGCAGATTGCTTAACTCTGTTTAGAGATAGAGGAGATCCAGAGTGAAAGGGAAACCATAGCTGCTGAGGCATATGAAGAAGCTACCTATATGAGAGGTCCATATCGGAACCAAGGTGATACTTTTTATGCAGGGACGAATTACAATCAGCCCACCTGGGGCAATTATGCATACGGCCAAGGGAGCCTACTTCCTCAACAAAATCAGAGAGTTCCACCTTATAGACCCCCGGGCTATCAAGAGACGCCATCTTGGGTGCAAAGACTTTATGAAGGGATCAATGGCGTCAAAGCCAACCTTAACGATCAGATGAAAAGATGGGGAGAGTTCGATGTTTGGAAGAAGAGCGTTGACTCACAACTTTGTAACCTAGCTGCACGGATTCCAAGACCTCAAGGGAAACTTCCGGGCCGACCCGAAGAGAACCCTAGAGGACAAATTGCAGCCATACACCTCAGAAGTGGCAAGGAGTTGCCAGATCGAGCCAAGCCTAAAGACACTGAGCATGGCAACGAAGATGATGCCCCGGTCAGGCTCGTTACCAACCCCAACAGGGTCGATAACGAGGCTCCCCAGCTCGATACCGAGTCATCCATGCCAGGTAAGCCTTCTGAACCGAACTCTGAGTTCGTAACCGACCCCCCCAGGCTCTGTACCGACCCTTCTCCTACACCGAACGACCCTCTTGTCGATTCGGCGGAGCCTCGATCCGAGCCTCTCTTTATCACGAGTCCGTCAAAAACTCTTCCTTTCCCGATTAAGAAGTCTAATGATGTTACGGAAGGAAAGTTTAGACGATTTGCAATTTCAATTGGTATTGGAACTCACCGTTTACTGATGCCCTTAATGAAATGCCTATACCATTTACTAATGCCCTTAATGAAATGCCTTTAATGAAATGCCATTTACTGATGCCCTTAATGAAATGCCTGCCTACGCTAAATTTTTGAAAGAGATTTTAAGCTAGAAACGATCTATCTCAGAGCTGCATAATTAGGTTCATTCCATAAAGCTCCCTGAAAAACTCGGTGATCCAGGTAAGTTTGCAATTTCAATTGGTATTGGAACTCACCGTTTTAAAGCTCTATGTGATCTAGGTGCTAGTGCCAGTTTATTACCGTTGTCTATCTGGACGAAGGCTAACATGGGACCACTGGAGCCTGTTGATATGAATCTCTACATGGCGGACGGATCTTCTGTAAAAGCAATTGGAGTCGTTGACGATGTCCCTATCCAAGTTGGAAAATTCTTTGTTCCCAACGACTTCATTATTCTAGACATGCCAGAAGACCCTGTGGTGCCAATCATTCTATGCAGACCATTCTTAGCCACTGCAGGGGCACGTGTAGATGTCAGGAAAGGACTTCTCACATTCGATATTGGAAAAGAGAAGGTCGAATTTCATTTCAATTCGCTGGTGAGCGAAGTGGCTAGTTGTAGTATTGAAGAGTCTACCGACCCACCTTGGCTCGGTAACGACCCTTCTCTAAGTACAACAACGAGCATAATCAAGGATGTCACATCTACCGAGGAGCCTACCGACCCCCCATGGGTCGGTAATGACCCTTATCTGAAGGAGTACGAAACAAGAGGTGGATCCAAACACGACATCAAGCCACTTCCAGATCCAGCAGGGTCGTTAACGACCCACATAGCCTCGGTAACAAGCCCTTTTCTGGTCGATCAAAGTGAGTTTTCTTGTCCTTATCCAATCAATTCTGGTCATGATACCTTCTCATATCCTTGTTCTATAGTAGATCCTACTGTTAGTCATATGAAGGAGTCAAAACGTCCTTGGTTTTCGGATTATACTAACCCTGTTGTAGGATTACCGAGCATACTTATTGATGATCAAGGGCCATATATTTTGGAGAGAAGCTATGATGTTTTCAGGCTAAGTATGGGGTTTCCCTTGATCCCGACAAAGCTGGATGGAAGCCACCTTAGAGGCGAGGTAAGTTCGTCGGGCTAACGACGTTAAAAATAGCGCTTACGAGAGGCAACCCGCTTTTAGTTTCCTCTTTTTGTTTTTGCTTTCTTAGTTCTTTTTGCTAGCTTTCTTTTGACTTTTTTTTAGGTTAGATTAGTGTAGTAGGATAGAAGTTTTTCTAAAGTGACCCGGGTATAAAGACGAAGAAGAAGTGCTACAAAGAAGGCATTCGGTACAAGCATACAACAAGCTCGTTACCAACCCCACAGTGTCGGTACCGACCTCTACCGAACCGAGAAAAACCTCCTTAGTGATCAATGGTTTCAAATAAGCTTCAAGTTTTATTTTGTGAGTTCCCTTTTCTTATGCTCTTTCTTTTTATGTCTTTGCTTTAAACATTGAGGACATTGTTTGGTTTAAGTATGGGGTATGGGAAAAGGTAACTCAGTTTGTGTCAGTTTTGTGTCGTTGTTTGTGTTTTTAGAATTGATAATATTCCACTTAGATGTCCTATGATATGCTTTAACTTGCTTGATCATGTAATTCCTTTAGTATGTTTGGAGAGCTTTGCCTGAATCATGTTGAAAAATTGTTTTTATGTGGATATTTAGCATGTGATGAAATTGAGCACATATGATCTTAAGTAGAAGTGACTGAAATCCAACAAAAATTGCTACCTTGTGAGTTATTTTTGGCCTTATAGGGAGAACATCGAAAATCCCTCTTCTTTTCTTATGTGATTTACTCTCCTGATGCATTTTATCTCTTGTCATTGATATGGTTATCTATTACTTGAGACCTATGTGGGATATTAAATCACTGCATGTGGAATCAGATGATAGAGAACTTATTTTTCATAAGCCCTATTAATCCTTATCCTACCCTTTGCATTATCCTCTTTTTGAAGCCAAGTTGAGCCTTTAAGCCTTTTATTTTTAGCTCCATAAAATTATTTCCTAGCCAATGTAAGCTTGACCCTATCCGGGAATTAGGACTTAGTGTTGGTTATTGTAATGATTTTGTTGAGTGAGTTGTTTGGTTCAAGTGTGGGGTAATATGGGTTGGGTAAAGTGAAGATCTTGCAGTTTATCATGTAAAAGGAGTTTGGTTCTCTGAATGCACTTACAAAAGAAGTGAAGTGAAATGTAAAGAAGAGAAAAATCAGAGTTGATACCGACCCTAGTAGGGTTCGGTACCGAGCCCCCTCCGAAGTAAAAAAAAAAGGAAAAATCTGGGAAAAGAGTTGAATAGTGAAAAGTGTGCATGAGCCAAATTTCCTTGTTGTCTTGAGCAAGATTAGTTGTTATTAAAAGGGTAAAAGAGATAAGAGTGTGCATAGAGAGAAAGAGAGTTTGGTATAATGTTCTTTGAGAGTTTTGGAGATGTGTAAGTTTTTAGGAGTCATTGATTCCCGGAAATTATTAGCACCACATAGCCTAAATTTTCCACGCCTTATTGTTTTTACCAAGCCCCATTACAACCCGGCCGAATGGAAGCTTCTATGAAGTTTTTCATTGAGCCTAAGTTCTCTTGATGATTTTTGCTTGTTTTGACAAATCTCACAGGTGGAGAGTTTGGTGATATAAGTAACAATGACTATGTTGATTTTTGTATATTGGATTGAGTTGAGAGTTATCATTTCTAAGCCCAAACACATGAGAGTTGAGTGAAACACATTACCCTTGTGAGGTTGGATTTATGGTTGCTTTTGCTTGAGGTTGCTCATATATGTGTGATGACGTTAGATTCACTTGTCTATCTATTTCTACTTGTGCATTGATGTTGCTTTTTGATAAAGGCATGGACTTGATATATATGTTGATGGTTTTGGTTGATGGCTTGTTGATTGCTTGAGGACAAGCAAGTCTAAGTATGGGGTATTTTGATGTCTGCCTTTTTAGTCGTGTTTTTAAGGTGTATTTTAGTGTGCTTGATTCTTTTTCTTTAGTTTTGTGTTTTGTTTTGAGTCATTTGTGTGGGTTTTCATATTTTCTTAAGATATGGAGTCTACATAAGCTTTGGTGGTGTTTTGTAGGTTTTTAGAAGCTATTAGGAGCACTTTTGAGGAAAAGAGCAAAGCCGAGAAGAAACGCTTAAGGAAAAGATCAAGGAATGAAGTCCATAAAGACATTTAAGATCAAGTTTGAGCTTGGAAAGAGATAGATAAATTCGTTACAAGAACATAGGAAAAAGAATCAAGTCAAACAGAGTTGTAATGAATCCGCTACGCAAGTTTTACTCAAAGCTGTTCGAAGTGCTGAACATGGTCGTTAACGAGGCTCTCAGGTCGTTAACGAGGCACCCCGTGGCATAGCGGAGATCTGAGTCGGCGTCTTTAATGGGCTTTTATCCTATTTCCTTTTATGTTATTAGATAGATAGAAGGAATATATCTTATTAGAAGATATTATTTCCTTATAGATAGATTTAAGATAGATTAGTTTCTCTATAAATACGCTTCTCTAGCTCTTGTTTGGGGGACGGACGATAGACACGGAGGAGGAGAGTAGGGAGAGATGAGGGGAATTGTGGAGAAGTACTATTGTTTGGATTAAAGTTGTAAGCTTTCTTTTTAATTCAGTTTTGATGTTTTCACTTATGCTTTGTGAGTAGTCTTCCTCTCTAAGGTTGAGGTTAAACCCAACAATGGTTTGTATCAAGAGAAAGAGGAATTCTAAGGTAAAGGTATCACCACAACAACAATTATGCATGCCAAACGCTATGAAACATAAAGATCATGCTTTTATCACATAAAGGTGTCAACTTTCATCAACCAAAGCAAGTAAATCAACTAAATTTCGTTCAATCAATAAACTTACTATCTAATCTCTTTTACCTCAACTAGGATAGATCTGCTTTCGCTTCAAAACCCTAATTTGACTATTCTGATTCAAGGTTTCCGCTTTCGCTTCAACTATGAATGAGAAATTCTTATCAACTTTCGTTTCAAGGATTAAGAACAAGAGAATAGATTCATGCAATAAAAACAATCAAGACATGATCATAAACAAGCATGCACAACCATTGTTGGGTTTAACTCCAACCTTAGAGAGGAAGACATACACAAAGCATGATTAAAAGCAAAACTGAATTAAATCAAAAAGAAAGCTTACAACTTGAATCCAAACAAGCTTGTCTTCCACAATCTCCAAACTCGTCCCCCTTTCTCTCCTCCCACGCCTCTCTTCTCCCTTTTACTTGCCCTCCAAGGCAATTGATTGTGTTTTTAAAAAACAAAGGGTAGACAAGAGTATTTATAGAGAAACTAATCTATCTAAAAGTTATCTCTAAGGAAATAATATCTTCCAATAAGATATATTCCTTCTATCTATCTAATAACATAAAAGGAAATAGGATAAAAGTCTTTAATTGTTCCGACTCGGATCTCCGCTGCGACACGGGGTACCTCGTTAACGAGCTGAGAGCCTCGTTACCGACCCTGTTCATCACTTCGAACAACCTTGAGTAAAACTCACGTAGCGGATTCGTTACAACTCCGTTTGACTCGATTCCTTTTCCTATATTCTTGTAAAGAATTTCTCTATCTCTTTCCAAGCTCAAACTTGATCTTCAATGACTTTATGAACATCGTTCCTTGAGCTTTTCCTTAAGTGCTTCTCCTCGATTTTGCTCTTTTCCTCAAAAGTGCTCCAAATAGCTTCTAAAAACCTACAAAACACCACCAAAGCTTATGTAGACTCCATATCTCATGAAAATGTGAAAACTTACACAAACGACTTAAAATAAAACACAAAACTAAAGAAAAATACTCAAACACATAAAAACATACCCTAAAAACATGACTAAAAAGGCGGACATCAAAATACCCCATACTTAGGCTTACTTGTTCTCAAGCAATTAACAAGACATGAACCAAAACCATCAATACATATATCAAGTCAATGCCCTTATCAAAAACAACATCAAAGCATGAGTATAAATAGATGGACAAGTGAATCTAATGTTATCACACATAAATGAGCAACCTCTAGCAAAAGCAACTTAAAAATCCAACCTCACAAGGGTAATGTGTTTCTCTCAACTCTCATGTGTTTAGGCCTTGAATAACAACTCTCAACTCAATCCAATATGCAAAAATCAACATAGCCATTGTTACTTATATTACCAAACTCTCCACCAGAGATGTCAAAACACACAAAAATCATGAAGAGAACTTAGGCTCAATGAAAAACTTCATAGAAGCTTCCATTCGGTCGGGTTGTAATTCAAGGGATTTACTTATTTTATTTGTTACGTATTTTATTAACAACAAAATATAATCCCCTATACACAGCGGCCGTTAGTCAAAAAGAAATTTGTTTATCCATTCTATTTTGACTAATGGAGTACCTAAAATTTGTTTCAATTTGTTGAAAGGGATTTACTTAACAACAAATAAAATTTGTAGTCAAGACCCCGCTGAGTATAGCAGAGTCAGGATCGTCCACGGGAAGCATGGTTGTTTGTCTATCAACTACAGAAACAAGAAAACAAAGCAAAAAACAAGCAAAAACATTTACGACCAACCTCGTTAACGACCTTGTCAGGGTCGTTAACGAACCTGGAAAACTACCGAAAACAGAACAACTAACGACCTAATTAGCAGGTTTGGTACCGAATCACGGTGCCTCGGTAACGAATGATTCAAAAGCTAAACTTAACAAAATCAATGGATAAAAAGATCTAGGATAAGGGTAACCACAACTTAGCCATGCATATAAACTCATATGAAGAGAAAGATCATGCCTTTAAAGATAAATTCATCAACTTTCGCTGACTAACAAGCAAATCAATCAATTTTCATAAATCAATTTTCTTTATTACTTGTTTTGAATCCAAAGCTCGAAATTTTCGTTATCGAATAATATCAACATTCAAGTTCACAACTTTCTCTTTCGATCAAGTTAAAAACTCAAATTACTTCGACTATCGTCTAAGCATAAGCACAACAACCAATTCAATAGATAAAAGGCAATCAAAACATCAACATACTCATTCAAACAGGCACAACTATGTCGGGTTTCAACCCCGACCCTAGAGAAGAAGACTACTCACACTTCATTGAAATAAAGCAAACAACTTTTATTAAAGAAGACATTGAAAGCAAAACTAAACTTACTTGAAATTAAAAATATATCGTCTTACAATCTCGTGGAATCCCGAAAACACTAAGAACACCGAGCAAGAACTGATCACCGACCCAAACTCTCTCTCTCGATCAACTTCAGGTTCGACTCTCTCTCTTTCTCGACTTCTCCTAAAACTAGCGTCTCCCCCTTTTTTTTCTTGCCTAGGCTTAGCACAAGGGTATTTATACTAAGAAACTATTTAAGAAAAAGGCTAAAAGATAAAAACTTACCATGCTTAAAAGATAACAAGATAAAAGATATAAAAACTAAAAGTCGGCTACGCCTCTATCGACACGGATTCCTTGTTAACGACCCGCACAAGGTCGGTAGACTTCGCTGAATCCCTTGCAAAAACTCTATCTTTACAGCCTCGTTAACGACCTTCGCAGGGTCGTTACCGAGCCTCTGTTTGGCTTCTCTCGAACTTTTCTTTGGCTTTAACTTGGATTTTAACTTGATCTTCCCATGCAATCTTCTTTCTTATCTTCCATGCATTCCACCTTCCACCACAAGACTTCAACTTAGCTCGAAAAGCGCTCCTTTCCGCTTAAAAACCTACAAAAAGACACAAAACGGAGTGGCTTCCATACTTTTCACAAAATATGCAAACTTATCCAAAAACACACAAAACTAACTCTAAAACCAACTAAAACTAAACTAAACAACCTAAGAAAGACACCTAAAACTAGACTAATAACACGAACATAAAAATACCCCATACTTAAGCTTGCTTGTCCTCAAACAATCACTATACAATAATCAAAACCAAACAATCATGCTTATCAAGCAATAGCCATCATTTAAAAAGCAACTTCAGAAACATAGCAGAAAATAGCAAATGATTATTAACATCATCACACATATATAAGCACTAATAGACATAAGCAAATACAATCCAACCTCACCAAGGATACTTGTGTTTCTCTCAACTCTCAAGTGTTTGGGCTTATAAATTCAATCTCTCAACTCAATATTATATGCAAAAACTCATAGAAATTGGAACTTATATCACCAAACTCTCCACCTAAGATTTGTCAAAACAAGCAAAAATCATCAAGAGAACTTAGGCTCAATGAAAAACTTCATAGAAGCTTCCATTCGGTCGGGTTGAAATGGGGCTTGGTAAAAACAATAAGACGTGTAAATATTTTGGCCATGTGGTAATAATAATATTCGGGAATCAAAGACTCCTAAAAAAAACTTACACATCTCCAAAAACTCTCATAAAATAACATACCAAACTCACTCTTTTATTATGCTCACTCACTCACCTTTTATCCTAGAAAGTCTCATAAAAACTCAAAAGAATCTCCGGTTTACTTTAAAACACAAATGCACATTCACTTCTCTTTTTTTCTTTTCATCTTCATTAATTTTCAGCTCTTCTGTTTTCTTTTCTTCCTTTCTCGAACAGCCTCGTTAACGACCCAGAAAAGGTCATTAACGAGCTACTTTTTCTCCTCGTTTTCTTTCTCTTCAACAACCTTTCTTATTCTTGTGCATCTTCTTCTTACCAAGAGATCATTCACAAAACAAAACAAGAGACTTCCAATCTACCCTTCCCAAAACCCTTATTTGAACCAAACATAACTTTTTAACTCTCCAAAACATACCTCTCCAACTAAGTCCTAATCCCTGGATAGGGTCAAGCTTATCTCGGCTAGGGAAATTATTTTGTGGAGCCAAAAATAAAAGGCTTAAGCTCAAATTGGCTATCAAAAGAGGGATAATGCAAGGGTAGGTAAGGATAAATAAGGCTTATAAAAATAAGTTCTCTATCATATGACTTTCACAAGTAATGAACTAAAAAAATCTTATATAGGTCTCAAGAAATAGATAACCATCACAATTCCAAGAGATAATATACATAAAGAGAGCAAATCACACAAGAAAAGAAAAGGGATTTTTGATGTTCTCCCTATAAGGCCAAAAATAACTCACAAGGTAGCAATTTTTGTTGGATTGCATTACTCATGCTAAAAGTTATACATGCTCAATTTCATCAAATTGCTATTCGTCTATAAAACAATTTCATATCAAGAATCAGGCTATACCATTAAAAACATGCTCGAAAGGAAATTACATGATCATGCTAGCAACTACTATCATAGAACAAAAAGAAAGGGTATTTATCCATTCTAAAAACTCTTTTTTTTTTCAAAATTTTTCAATTTTTTTTTGTGTTTTTTATGATTTTTTCTAAAACAAAGGACAACTAAAACAAACAAATAAGACACACAAAACAAGCAAGTTTTCTTCCCTTCCCCACCCCATACTTAAAATTACAGTGTCCCCACTGTAGTAAGACTAAGCAGAAGAAAAGAAAGAAAGAAAAAGGAAAAAGAAAGAAACTTACAAGACAAACTGAAGCGGAAAAGAAACATCTTTTGAAAGATGAATCAGCGTCGTGGTGGTGGTGGAAACTGACGCTCAAAGTTAACCATGAACTCGTACATGGTCCTCCAACGCTCCTCATCAACCGTCACCCTTTGCTCCATCGTACTCCAACGAGCATCCGCCTGCTGATGCCTCGCATCATCCAAAGCCATGCGAGCTGAATAGACACCCTCCCAACGATCCATCCTCTGGTGGAGCTGTGTCTGCTGCAGGTTGAGCTGTTGCATCTGAAAAGATAGGTCTTCGGCCCATGGAGGTGGAACACTTGATCCAGTGTAAGTGGGTTGAGGAGGTGGTTGGTAATGATCTTGAGGCTGGAAGTGGTCTTGAAAAATCACCGGGTTATAGGGCATCAGATCATATGACTGCGGTACGGTAGGCGGTGGCGGGGGGTCGTTACTGAAGCTGTGTGCCTCGGTAGCAGCCTCGTTAGTAGCCTCGAAGTAGTCGTTAACGAACTTGGGTGGGTCGTTAACAATGTTGTCATCATCGCCCAGAACCTCGGTACCGAGGTCATCGTCCTCGATATTGAGCTCTTCCGTGGCTGCCTCCATTGCAGCGTCATCTTCATCCATAACTTCTCCTTCTATCTCGAACCTCATCACACACTCCCTCAATGACGGCTCATCTTGTGGCTTCTTTTCTAATGGGAATGCATGACCCGTCCAAGACTTGTACCAATTTTGCACGTAAAGTAATTCAAACTTGTCTTGGGTAAGGAGCACATCTTGGTCGAGTACCTTAGTGGCGTGCCCTCTCTCGGTCCTCACAAAAATGCCAGAAGAAAACCAATAATTCTTGTCGAGATTTTGGGCATGGTTCGGCGTATAGAGTGTGAGATCGACGCCGAGCTTTTCCGCTAGAAGACTCACCAGATTCCCGCGCCACACTTCTTTTGACTTGATCCCGTGCTTCTCAATATATTCCAACCATTCATAACCCAAGTTTAACGGGGCGAGATCCTCAAAAAGTATAGTACGGAGGCATGCAACTTCCGTCTATGTCGGCCTTGATAGCTCTCTCTTAGGCCAAAATGTGTCGGCCAAGACTTGGAGAATGATCCGGAAGATGGGGTTGATGATGCTTGCCCCGGAAAGTGCTGCGGCGGAAGGTTCAACTTCGCCGGAAATGTAACTCCAAGTTTTGGTAACCTTGTAGTCCTTGATCTTGTAGTTCCTAGAATGGTGAGGAAGCTCTAGATATGCATTAAACTCAGCCATTGTGCACTCATGGTTGACATTGCCTAGCCGGAACCTTATCCTTCCCACCGAAGTCTTGGTTTTGAAGCTTGTCTCGAGAGTTGCCAAGAACTCGGCGGTGAGAGCCGGGTAATGTTGTATCTCCTCTTTCTTCAACAGTTGAGGCACTCCGAGAATGGCAAAAGCGTGCTTGACATCCTCATAAATCCCCATTGACTTAGCGCTTGACTTTGAGAACCACCTAGTGTAGTGGTCCTTTTCCAGAATGGCATCGAAGAGGTTAGCTTGCGCTTGGGCAGCCAATACGACATTGTCCATGCGTGGAGGGGAAGGGGACCGTTGAGTCCTCTTCTTCTTTCCGGCTCTTGTGTTAGCTCTGCTAGTGCTTGCCATATGTACCAACAAAAACCATGAATTTCAAAGATAAGATCCACACAAACCAACAAAAAGAAAACCCCATACTTGTTCTCGGAAGTGCCCTCGACTGGCCTTGTTAACGAACCAATTGGGTCGTTAACGAGTCTGGGTTTGTTTTGAAATTGAGCATATTCTAGGGTCGTTAACGAGCCTAGGAAGGTCGTTAATGGGCCTGGGCGAGATCCATTTACAGTCTATTCCGATTTCTAATCACCAAATACTTCCAAACAATCGAGCATGAATCAAACATGATCCCACATAAAACACACAATCAAGCACATGCAACCCCATACTTACTCGATTACCCTATCCAAACATGCCAAAAATTGCCAAAACTCATGGTGAAGATTAATCAATTCAAAGACAAGTTAATTCATGCTTTCTCATCAAAAATTCAATGCAAACTAAGTAAGAATAACCGAGTATAAATCAAAATCAATCACCATTCGTAAAAGCACTAGAATCAACATGCAATTTTGACATGCAAACCAACCACTCAATCAAGATCTAGATACGAAATTCACCCCTAAAATCATGAATCTTGCAAAAAGAGAGTGAGGGTTTACAATTCATACCGTTGATTCGAAGAATTGAAGAACAAAGATTGAAATTGGGGAGGGTAACGAGGTTTGTGGTGCACCGGTAACGAACTCAAGAGAGGAGTGGGCTCGTTATCGAGGTGCGGTTTTGAGGTTAGGGGTGGTGGTATTCCGATCGATGGTGGGTAGAGAGAAATCGGTGGGATTGGTTTGAAGATTTGAGGATTTGGCTTGAGATTTGGGTGTGAGATTTGGAGTTTTTGAGAGGTTTAAATAGGAAGGGGCAAGAGGAAGAGGAAGAGGCGGCATGGGGGGTATAAGATAGAAGATAGCTTAGGTTAGAAAACTTACCTCACCCGCGTCTGCCTATTCGGATATCGACATGGGTCGTTAACGACCCTGGGGGGTCGTTAATAGCTTGAGCGACTTGTTTTTCAGCGTTGTTCCGAGTCCAACTTCCTAACGCACTTACCTTAGTTTCGAACAATTCTATCTTGCTAACTTCTAGACTATTAAAAAAACTCAAAAGAAAGCTAAGAAAAAGATCGAAAAAGGAAAAGAAAACTAAACTAAAACTAAAAACCGGGTTGCCTCCCGTAAGCGCTATGTTTAACGTCGTTAGCCCGACGCACTTACCTTAGCTAATCTGACCCTGGGAGAGCCATAGTGACTCTAATCTCTTCGTCCGAGTCGGGTTGCTCATAAAACTTCTTCAATCGGTGGCCGTTAGCTTTGAAGATGGCGCCTTGGTTATCGATCAACTCTACCGCTCCGTGAGGATAGATGTGGTGAACCACGAATGGCCCGCTCCATCTTGTCCTTAGCTTTCCTGGAAATAAATGGAGTCTTGAAGTGAAGAGAAGTACCTTATCACCAAATTCATAAGTTTTGGGCACCAATTTCTGATCATGCCACCGTTTGGTGCGCTCCTTGTAGATCTCGGCATTTTCGTACGCCTTTAGCCTCAACTCCTCTAGTGCTTGCAAGTCCATGAATCGTTTTGCTCCGGCTGCGTCGAGGTTCATGTTGAGCTCTTTAAGAGCCCATAATGCTTTGTGCTCCATCTCGACCGGTAAATGGCATGCCTTGCCATACACTAGGTTGTAGGGAGTGGTGCGTATGGCGTCTTGTATGCCGTCCTGTAAGCCCATAGAGCGTCATCCAATTTAGATGACCAATCCTTCCTTGAGCGGGATACCGTTTTTTCCAATATGCTCTTGATCTGCCTGTTTGAAACTTCAACTTGGCCACTAGTTTGGGGATGATATGGTGTTGCCACCCGGTGTGATACCCCATACTTAGCCAAAAGTGCCTCAAAACTCCGCTCTATGAAGTGAGATCCACCATCACTAATGAGAACCCTTGGAACGCCAAGGTTTTAGCATCATTGGTCCTTGTAGCAACGGCCTCCACCCACTTAGAGACATAATCAACCGCAACCAGGATATACTTGTAGGGCCCCGATGCAGGAAAAGGTCCCATGAAGTCTATACCCCATACGTCGAATAATTCGACCTCTAGTATCCCGGTCAGCGGGTTTTCATGTCTCCAAGTGATGTTACCAGAGCGTTGGCATTCATCACATGTTGTCACATAAGCTTGTACATCTTTAAAGATGGTTGGCCAATAGAGACCACTTTGAAGAATCTTCGCCGTGGTTTTGAATCCTTTTACATGGCCACCAGTAGGAAGCGTGTGACATTGTCGGATCACACTCTCTATCTCCTCTTCCGGAATACATCGCCTAAAGAGGTGATCACTTCCTTGCTTGAACAAGTAAGGATCATCCCAATAGTACTGTTTGACATCATGAAGAAACTTCTTTTTCTTTTGTGGAGTTAGTCCCTCGGGAATTACGCCGCCTACAAGGTAGTTAGCAAAATCCGCAAACCAAGGGGCTTTTGACCCTCTAATAGCATGAATTGATTGGAAAGAAGTAGAAGCAAGAGATGGGGAAGGAATGGGGTTCAAATGAATGAGTTTGGTTGAAGAAAACGTACCTGACTTGGTCGTTACCGAATCTGTTTGGGTCATTAACGACCTTGGAGCTGTTGTATTACCGTCGGTGACGACCTCGCGTGGCTTGGTATCGAGCCTCCCGATTGTGGTGTCGATGTACCTCGAGTTATCGCCTTTGTGATCTACGCTCTCCAGCCTAGGCTTGGCATCTGATACGATAGAGATTTGGAAGAGATTTCTGTATTGATTATGGCCTGGAAAGGCTCTATATATACAAGATTACAAGAGATAGAATAAGATAAGATATACAAATATATGGAAACAATATACATTAATATTCTATCCTTAATAATCCCCCTCAAGGTGGAGCATGGGGATCAATAATGCCCAACCTGGACGACAAATACTGAAACTGAGTCGGAGGAAGCGCCTTGGTAAAAAAGTCAGCGGGCTGATGAGATGTCGAGATATGAGATAAAGATAATGTTCCATTAAGAATAAGATCACGAACGAAATGGCAATCGATCTTGATATGCTTAGTGCGCTCATGAAAAACTGGATTACAAGAGATATGTAAAGCAACCTGACTGTCACAGTGAAGTCGAATAGGAAGTCGATGAGCGATCCCAAGCGAAGCTAGCAGCTGTTTTAACCAAACAAGTTCACAACAAACAAATGCCATAGAACGATACTCGGCTTCAGCAGAAGAGCGAGAAACAGTATGTTGCTTTTTAGTTTTCCAAGAAATTGGAGAACCACCAAGCATAATAAAATAGCCAGAAACCGAGCGCCTAGTCAGCGGGCAAGCAGCCCAATCAGAATCACAAAAGGCAGTCAACCGGAGAATCATAAACTGAGATAAAACATGAACTGCATAACAAAGATCAGGCCGAGTAATTGTGAGATAAATGAGACGGCCAATAAGACGTCGGTAGCTCTCAAGATCAGTATAATCATCGCCTGTAGCCTCGACCAAATGGTGATTAGGATCCATCGAGGAATCGCAAGGCTTAGAGCCTAATAAACCAGAATCAGAAAGTATTTCAAGAGCATATTTCCATTGAGAAAGGAAAATACCCTTAGGACTACGTGCTATCTCAAGACCCAAGAAATATTTAAGGACCTCAAGATCCTTCATGTGAAAGCAACTGCTTAGATAATCCTTAAAAGACTGAATAGCAGAAGAATTATTACCCGCAATGATAAGATCATCCACATAAACGAGAACATGAAGAACATTCCCATCAAAGAAACCTTAGCTTAACCAACTCAGTAGAGCGGTAAGTAAGGGTCGATCCCACAGAGACTCGTGTATTTATGTAATTACTTAGGTGCCAAGTAACTAATATGGGGGTTTTCAGAATGATTATCTAATCTACTATGCAAAAATAGAAATAAATATGAATGCAAGGATGATTTGAATATATGAGAAACAAACGTGTTCAACTAGTTAGATCCATCATAATATTGGTTCATTGATCATCGATTCTCTTGATTCTCTTCTCACTTGAATAATCTATTGCGGATAATGATCCTACTAAGGATTAAGATCCAAACTTCATATATAGTTGATAGAACAACCAGTCTAACAACCCTAATTAAATAATAACCTAGAAGACCTTCTAGATTCAATTAAATAACAGCATGACGATTCAAGTTATCAATAGAAACAAACAACTTAGAGCAACCAGACATCTAAGTGACTTGTGAATTTATTCCCTTCTTTAACCAACTTGTCCAACCGGTACTAAATTGATTAAAGTATACTCTTGATCAAATTAACTCCAACCGGTAATTAATCAGATTCAGTTGTAAATTAACCTAGAAATTCTATTAGGTAGCTAATCTAATAAAACCCTAGAATAATTCAGATTCAATTAAGCACAGGGAATAATTTCTATTCAAGTTTGTTGAGAATCAATCAAATCTCACAACTACATACAAATCATGACTTCAATAACTAGCCAAACACAAGAGAAATTTAGCAATTCATAATTGAAATTAAGAAAACTTACAAAGGTTCAAGTTTGCCTCTAGAGAGAAAAACCCTAGCCTCCAAAGTTGATCAAAAGTTATGAAAATAAAACTAACATAAAGTATTTATATGCTCCTAAAAATATCCCTCAAAAGATATATCAATCCACCTACTCGGCCAAAATACAAGCCCATAAATCAAGATATCAAAGCCCAAAACCAAAGCTCGACCCAAAACACGCGTTCGCTGAAACTCCCGAATGCGCGGCATCGGCCCTGAAATGCGCGGCCGCGCTTTTGCCATCCCGCGCTTTCCCCATTCAGTTGGGATTGCGCGGCTTAGCCTCTGAATTGCGCGGCCGAGCAATTGTCATCCCGCGCTTTTGCCTCAGTTCAGCATTCAGGCGTCACTTCAGAGGCTGTTTTGACCCACTTAGAGTTGGAATTTGGACTCGGAGTAAAAATATGAATTGTAGCTCTTTGAATTAGCTTTCCAGTGATAACAAATTCAGCTCCATCCGAGCACTATAGCTCCCAAACCAAGCATTGCAAGATAGAGGTGTCGAAACAAGAACTCCAATGCATAGCCCGGGTTTAAGCGTTCTTTTCACACAAGCTCTTGGGCGTTAACTCTTCTAATATTCACTTGTATCACTCTAAGCTTCCTCAAACTTCACCATAGTCCTATAAGATCCATCCCGTCCATGCTTGTTTACCTAAAGATTTGCAAAACCGAGCAAAACAAGCGCAAAACCCGAATTTCCTAGAAAACCTAAAAACCTAAGAACTAGACTAAACTAAGCTAAAACCATGCAAAATAAATATAAATATGCATCCTAAACACTACCTAAATGCAAGGTATCAAATTCCCCCATGCTTAACCCTTGCTTGTCCTCAAGCAAGACATAAATCCAAATCACACCATAGAAATGCAATCATACATCCATCTCAAGTCAAACAAGCATTTCACATATAATTAAAAACCCGACCAAGACTTCTCAACATGCATTATGATAAGCAACAAGTAAAGACCATCCATTCATTCTAGACCTCACCAAGGTAGTTGTGTTTGCACTCAAACTCTCAAGTGTTTAAAGGTATGTGTTTCACTCAAAATCAACCATGAAAACTAGACTACCATATGCTTGCATCAGAGTTCTAAATCTCCACCGCTGGGGATCAAATACATAACAAAAATCAAGAGGTCTTTTTAAGGGTTGTAATGGGGCCAAGGTAAAGAGAAATTTGGTAGGGATAACATTTGGCTTGTGGTGCTAAATCCGGGATAAAGAACTAATCTTAACCCAAAATTCAACACTTTCTTTCTCATAACACTTCTCCAACTTCCACTCTACCAACTCCTTACATTTACAATTAAGCACTTTGCTTCTTTTTTTTCTTTACCTCTTCTTCAACTCTTTTCTTGCATATGAATGAAGACTACTAACAAATTAAGCTCAATTTTTTTTTTCTTTTGCTTTTCTTTTGCAATCAAACTTTTCATCTTCATTTTTTTTCACTTTGAAACCAAGAGTTGTTACCCTCTTCTCCCACCTTTTCTCCAACTCCCCCATACTTACACATAACTCACACAAAACTCAATCACAACCTAAAGTCCTAAATCCCGGATTATGGGTCAAGCTTATTAGGCTAGGGATCATTTTGTGGAGCTAATAAAAATAGGCTTAAGGCTCAAATAAGCGGGGTGTCAAAAACATGGATCTTGTAGGGTAGTAAGGGAAATAATAGGCTATAAGAAACATTGCCTCAATCATTTTAATGCTATGTATTCAATCATATAAAGCAGTCTTGACAAAGAGTATTAACGCAAGTTCTAGAGCTAGATAATCATGGTGATACACTCAAGAATTTTAGAGAACAAATATATCATGAAAGGCCAAAAATATCTCACAAGGCTAATTTTTGTCTAGAACTTCAGAATGAATCAAATACTCAAGCTAAATAAATGCTCCATCCTATAATCAAGGTAATCAATCAATGATCATGCTTATATCATATCAATTTCAGCAAATCATGCAAATCATGGGTTAGAATTTATACTTAACTTAAAAACACAAGAGGAATCAAACAATGGGGAAATATGAACCTAAATGCAATATTTTTGTAATTTTTCAAATTTTCTGATTTTTTTTCATTTTTCAGGATTTTAATCAATGCATGCAAAAATTTAAATATGACCTAAACTAATGCAACTATATGCAATGCAAAATTAATTCCCTTCCCCCATGCTTAAAACATACTTTGTCCCCAAAGTATAGTAAAAAGAAAAGGAAAGAGAAAAACTCACAAAGAAACTAGCTATCCGGGTAATGCGGTGGGAGATCCGACAGTGGTGGTGAAGGCTTCTTCGGGTTATCAATCTTCAGACCTAGCTAGGATATCTAACACACACACAAAACTATCTAAAAAGAAAAAGATTATAATTGAAAAACAAAACTACTCTAAACCTTGGGTTGCCTCCCAAGAAGCGCTTGTTTAATGTCATTAGCTTGACATTTAGCATGATTTGATAAGATTAGACATTGTCAATGCCCTTAATAACCTGTCAAAGCCCTGTGCACACATCTCAGAAAAGAATAAGTAACACATTGATAAATCAATTAAGCATAATATAACATTCAAAGACCGTTTTAATTTATCAAACATGTGTGCCCAGTTAGTATGAGATGGCAATTGCTCAAATAAATTCAGCACAAGTGGTGGCTTTAGAAAATACTTACAGTATGAATCAAAGCACTTGTTAGCAATACCACTTATATCCAAGATGAACTCCATATATTCTCCATCTTCCACCTTGTGTTGTAGACTTGGCTCCTCATCTTGTAACTCCATAAGCTCTGGATGTGAGAAGGTGGGAAAATTGAAGCAGGGGATGTCAAGGCCTAACATAGGGTGTACCATGACAGTGGGAGACTTAACAGGTATATCATGTTGATTTTCTCCCTCATGGCTGTCTACTTCATCAGCAAAGAAGTCATCTTGGTCGACAAAAGAGTCTTCTTCCAAAACCGTAAAACCCTCAAGCAATTTACTCCACGTGAGTGAAGATGATTGAGGCTCCCTAAGCTCTGTAAGAACCTCTATGCCAGCACAAACTTCCTTTGGCTCTGTGATGATCTGCTCAACTTGCCTTATAGGTGTGACTTCATATTGGGCATCAAATTCATCCTCATAACCCACATCAAGTGTCTTAGATTGCTCCTCAACTTGCATCTGGGTGTCTGACTCATGAACGTTTGACTCCAATGTGACTCCACCTCTCCTTTCACACAACTCAAAAGGGCATGAGACTGTGGAATGAAAATATGAAGAACAAGACTCACAGTGCTCCTTGATTATAGTATCCGCTCCTTTTGAGATATCCCTGATTATATCCTCAAGAGACTTATCAACCGGTTGGGGTGGTTGAGAAGATGACTCAACCAGAAAGCTTTGACTGCTCATGAAACATAAGAAATCCCAGCATTCCTCAGATCCCATGTATAAAAGCCTCTCATTGCTCATGTAGTCAGCCAATCCCCTTGTCTCAATATTCATACCATGGATAACTCCCATGTTTACCTCTCTATCACTGTATCGTATTCCCCAAGCACCAATCTCGAACACATGGTCTTGAAATCTAGAAAAATAGTCATGGAAGTGTTCATCCTGCAATTGTCTACATTCAAACAAAGCCATGAATTAGTAGCACGGGTGTTATGAACCGTAAGATAGGTTCACAACACCAAGAATAGCACAAAAGTAAAAACACAAATAGCGACGAGTCCCCGGCAACGACGCCAAATTTGATGAGGTATTTTTCGTGGTCGTTTATACCTATCAAAGAAACCTTAGCTTAACCAACTCAGTAGAGCGGTAAGTAAGGGTCGATCCCACAGAGACTCGTGTATTTATGTAATTACTTAGGTGCCAAGTAACTAATATGGGGGTTTTCAGAATGATTATCTAATCTACTATGCAAAAATAGAAATAAATATGAATGCAAGGATGATTTGAATATATGAGAAACAAACGTGTTCAACTAGTTAGATCCATCATGATATTGGTTCATTGATCATCGATTCTCTTGATTCTCTTCTCACTTAAATAATCTATTGCGGATAATGATCCTACTAAGGATTAAGATCCAAACTTCATATATAGTTGATAGAACAACCAGTCTAACAACCCTAATTAAATAATAGCCTAGAAGACCTTCTAGATTCAATTAAATAACAGCATGACGATTCAAGTTATCAATAGAAACAAACAACTTAGAGCAACCAGACATCTAAGTGACTTGTGAATTTATTCCCTTCTTTAACCAACTTGTCCAACCGGTACTAAATTGATTAAAGTATACTCTTGATCAAATTAGCTCCAACCGGTAATTAATCAGATTCAGTTGTAAATTAACCTAGAAATCTCACAACTACATACAAATCATGACTTCAATAACTAGCCAAACACAAGAGAAATTTAGCAATTCATAATTGAAATTAAGAAAACTTACAAAGGTTCAAGTTTGCCTCTAGAGAGAAAAACCCTAGCCTCCAAAGTTGATCAAAAGTTATGAAAATAAAACTAACATAAAGTATTTATATGCTCCTAAAAATATCCCTCAAAAGATATATCAATCCACCTACTCGGCCAAAATACAAGCCCATAAATCAAGATATCAAAGCCCAAAACCAAAGCTCGACCCAAAACACGCGTTCGCTGAAACTCCCGAATGCGCGGCATCGGCCCTGAAATGCACGGCCGCGCTTTTTCCATCCCGCGCTTTCCCCATTCAGTTGGGATTGCGCGGCTTAGCCTCTGAATTGCGCGGCCGAGCAATTGTCATCCCGCGCTTTTGCCGCAGTTCAGCATTCAAGCGTCACTTCAGAGGCTGTTTTGACCCACTTAGAGTTGGAATTTGGACTCGGAGTAAAAATATGAATTATAGCTCTTTTAATTAGCTTTCCAGTCATAACAAATTCAGCTCCATACGAGAACTATAGCTCCCAAACCAAGCATTGCAAGATAGAGGTGTCGAAACAAGAACTCCAATGCATAGCCCGGGTTTAAGCGTTCTTTTCACACAAGCTCTTGGGCGTTAACTCTTCTAATATTCACTTGTATCACTCTAAGCTTCCTCAAACTTCACCGTAGTCCTATAAGATCCATCCTGTCCATGCTTGTTTACCTAAAGATTTGCAAAACCGAGCAAAACAAGCGCAAAACCCGAATTTCCTAGAAAACCTAAAAACCTAAGAACTAGACTAAACTAAGCTAAAACCATGCAAAATAAATATAAATATGCATCCTAAACACTACCTAAATGCAAGCTATCAGTAATCAGCCCGGCTTTGAACAAAACCGAATGCGCGTAATGTAGCTGCTAATTTAGAGAACCAATTCCTGGGAGCTTGTCGCAAACCATAAAGTGACTTTTTGAGCTTGCAAACCTGTCCAGGAAGAGCTCGAGAGTATCCCAGCGGAGGAGTCATATAGACATCCTCAAATAAGTCACCATGAAGAAAGGCGTTGTGAACATCCATTTGATGCAGCTCCCATTTCTGAATGACAGCTACAGATAATAAAACCCGAACAGACACCAGTTTTGCAACAGGAGCAAATGTCTCATGAAAATCAATCCCTTCAGTCTGCCGGTTACCAAGAATAATGAGTCAGGCTTTATAGCGCTCAATTTCACCGGTAGACTTGTATTTAATCCGATAAACCCATTTGCAGCCGATAGGCTTCTTTCCGGGAGGCAAAGAAATAAGATCCCAAGTATGCTCACTATCCATGGCAGCACGCCAATGGGGTGATTTTGACGCGTCCCGAAAAGAGGAAGGTTCCTGTCCTGCAGTAACAGATGCTAGGAAACGAACATAATTATCGGAAAAATTAATAGTGGAGACATAAGAAGCTATCAGATAGAGAGAACCTGAAAACACTGTAGAAGAGGGTGATGATGGTGCAACGGGGGGGGGGGGGGGCGTAAAATTGTAGAACACACATAGTCCTTGAGCCGAACTGGTTGTTGTCGCACTCTAGCACTTCGGCGTGGAAGCTGTAATTCAGCAGCAGCCTCAGCAGAAGGAGGCATGACAGGCTGTTGTGGTGAATTTGCCGGCAGACTTGGCGAGTTAAGGCCATCAGAAGTCGAGTCAGTGGAAGCATCGGATGGAGACGATGATGTCGGCGAACTCCCCCTTTCATCAAGCAACAGATCAATGGAATCAAACACAACTGAATGACGAGAATGAACAAGCTCGGAATCTGAATCAACTGAAGAGGCCGAAGAAGAATCCAAGTATGGAAAATTTTCTTCAAAAAATGGACATCTCGAGATGCAAAAATATTGCCAGTTTCCAAATCATATACCCGCCAACAGCGCTTCCTAGGCGAATATCCGAGAAAAATGCACTTGTGACTACGAGAAGAGAATTTATCCTTAAGCTTAGGATTCCGAGAAGCAAAACAAAGGCATCTGAAAACTCTAATATGAGCATAATTTGGTTCATGCCCATAAAGACATTGATATGGAGTCCGATTGCCAAGAAGAGCAGACGGAGTCCGATTAATAAGATAACATGCCGTCAATACGCATTCACCCCAAAAATCAACCGGTAAGCCAGCATTAAAATGAAGAGCACGAGCAACGTTAAGGATATGGCGATGCTTACGCTCAACACGACCATTCTGTTGCGGAGTATATACGCATGACAACTTACCGGTTGTGAAATTGAGTCTTGTGAGGCAAAAATAATGCATTGTGAGGCAAAGAAGGATTGGAGTGCCGTAAATTCAGCTCCATTGTCCGAACGAAGCCTTTGAACAGATTTGTGAAATTGAGTCTGCGTCATAATGCAAAAATTCTTAATTAAAGGAGCAACCTCGGATTTGGATTTCATTAAGAAAACCCATGTGGCCCGAGAATAATCATCCACAATTGTTAAAAAATAGGAAGTCCCGGACGTAGACGGAGTACTGTACGGACCCCAGATGTCACAATGAACCAAATTAAACAAATCAAATGCTTTATTTAAACTTGTAGGAAACATGCTACGAGATTGTTTGGCCTTAAAATAGACATCACAAGGACTAGAGTTTGCAGACATAATAGAAGAATGCTCAAAAACTGATAGTTTAGACAAAATAGAATGTGACGGATGACCCATTCTTTGATGCCATAATGCAACAGAACTTGCAGAAGCAAACGCCGACGATATAGGAGCAGCCAAAGCAGACGTGTGTAACAAATAGACCCCTCCCCGTTGCTCACCCACTCCAATCAGCGTCTTCAAAGACCGCTCCTGTATAAGACATAATTTGTCAGTAAGAGTAACAACATATCTCGTAGCAAGAGCTAATTGGCCGATAGAAATAAGATTGCAATCCAAAGAAGGAACAAAAAGAACATGATGCAAATTCAGCAGAGGTGATAGAACAATGCTGCCTTCATGAATAGCCTGAACAAATCTGTTGTCGGGTAACTTGATAGAAATCGGATCAACTGTTTTAATATCACAAAGTAAAGAACGATCACCGGTCATGTGAAAAGATGCCCCGGTGTCAAGTATCCAGGAAGACGTACCAGACGATTGATTGGGCTTTGAAATTAGAGAATTGTAAACCGAAAGGAATTTACTCCACTGATCAGGAGTGATGGTATTACCAACAACAGAGTAATCTGCAGCATTCAGAGGAGAAACGGTGTTGTTGTTTGCCGACGGTTGTTGTGCAGCATTAGCAGCGGCTGTCTTCCCCTTTCCACGACCTTTGGGCTGAGTCGAAGAACCTTCTGAAGAACCAGAACCAGAGGCCGATGAAGCTGGTGTGCGCTTACCATTACGAATTACATCACCATTATAGAAAACAAATCCTTCTGGAAAACCAATAATGCGATAGCACTTAGAGACGTCGTGACCAACAACACCACAGTTAGAACATGTAGGGCGGTCTGAAGGTTTTGAGTCTGTGTTGGGTTGACGATGTTGTGCTTCCAATGCCAAAGACTCGCTTGCCTTGGATTCCTGCTCTTTGATAATAGTGTGCTGGCGTTCTTCTTGAACAGCAAGAGCATAGACCTGGCCAAGATTTGGAAGCGGATCCTGTGCCATAATATTAGAGTGAAAGGTACTGAATTGGGAATCATCCAAGCTGATCAGGAATTGATGGATTCGATCCTCTTCACGCTTGACACTCAAGTAGGACGAAAGATCACATGTACAACGACCACAAGTACATGTTCTAGGCGGGTCATAGGTCGAAAGTTCGTCCCATAACTGTTTAAGATTGCCATAATATTGAAAAACCGACTGGCCTTTTTTAGCACAGTTGGCAATATCAGCACGAAGTTGTAAGACACGAGGGGCGTTTCCGACATGGAAGCGCTGATGAAGTTCAAGCCAAAGATCACGAACAGATTCTGAAACAGAAATTGAAGAGTGAAGAGTGGAATCGATGGATTGAAAAATCCAACCAATCATCATAGCATTAACACTCCACCAATCGTCGATTTCATCGGATTGATCGGGAGGTTTAGGAATACGGCCATCAATGAAGCCCATCTTGCGCTTGGCTCGGAAGGCGTTTTTCATGGCGGTACTCCATTCTTGAAAGTTATCTCCTTTTAAGGTGACATGACAAATCTTCAAGCCTGGATGATCCGACGGGTGAAGATAGAACGGACTCGTTGGATATAGGGCAGCCCGTTTTGGTGGAACCAAAGTAGCAGTAGGATTGAGAATTTTTGTTTCCGAGTCAGACATGGCTCAATTCGCCGAGACAGACCGGAAGAGAAGATTGCCGATTACCGGCGAAAAAAAAATTTGAGAGGGGCGGCGGAAAATTTAGGTTAATTAACCTTGCTCCGATACTATGATACGATAGAGATTTGGAAGAGATTTCTGTATTGATTATGGCCTGGAAAGGCTCTATATATACAAGATTACAAGAGATAGAATAAGATAAGATATACAAATATATGGAAACAATATACATTAATATTCTATCCTTAATAGCATCCTTTTTGGCCATTAGATATCTAACGACCTCATGGTCAGTATAAACAATCACTTTTGAACCAACAAGATAGGACCGGAATTTTTCAAAAGCAAATACTACAGCGAGGAATTCCTTATCCGTTGTAGTATACTTACTCTGCGCCTCATCAAGCGTCTTACTTGCATAATAGATGGCGTGAAGCTTCTTATCTTTCTGTTGTCCCAAGACTGCGCCAACAGTATAATTACTGGCGTAACACATAATCTCAAAAGGCAAAGTCCAATCAGGGGACTGCATAATAGGGGCAGAGACGAGGGCTTCTCTTAACCTGTAAAATGCTTCAAGACATTCTAGAGACAGCTCAAACACTACATCCTTCATCAGTAGGTTAGTCAGAGGTTTGGCTATCTTAGAAAAATCCTTGATAAAGCGTCTATAAAAGCTAGCATGCCCTAGAAAACTCTGATATCTTTTATAGAAGAGGGAGGAAGTAGTTTTTCAATAAGCTCAATTTTTGCTTTATCTACTTCTATCTCTCTTTTAGAGATAAGATGTCCTAGTACTATCCCCTCTTGGACCATAAAATGGCATTTTTCCTAATTAAGCACAAGGTTGGTTTCTTCACATCTTTTAAGAACAGATGCAAGGTTAGCAAGACAACCATCAAAGGAAGAACCATACACAGAGAAATCATCCAGAAAGACCTCTACAATATCCTCTATCATATCAGAAAAAATGGCCATCATACACCTTTGGAAGGTGGCAGGGGCATTGCAAAGCCCAAATGGCATTCTTTTATAAGCAAAAGTCCCATAGGGACATGTAAAGGTGGTCTTTTCCTGATCATCAGGATGAATGAGAATCTGCCAAAAAACCCTATAGCCATCTAAATAACAGAAATAATCATGCTGGGCTAAGCGTTCTAACACTTGCATCAATGAAAGGAAGCAGAAAATGATCTTTTCTAGTGGCACTATTGAGCTTCCTATAATCAATGCACATCCTCCAACTAGTTGTGGTCCTAGTGGGGATTAGCTCTCCCTTTTCATTTTCGATTACGGTCATACCCTCTTTTTAGGGACTACACGGACCGGACTAACCCATTGGCTGTCCGATATAGGAAATATGATCCCAGCATCAAGTAATTTAATAATTTCCTTTTTAACCACTTCTTTCATGTTAGGATTCAATCTACGTACGTTGATGCTCTATAGTGGGTTTATGATTGTCCTCCATGTATATCCTATGCATGCAAAATGAAGGGGATATGCCAGTTATATCATCTAGGGAGTAGCTTATAGCTTTTCTATGTGTCCTAAGCACAGTAAGCAGCTTTTCTACTTCCTCATCTTTTAATTTAGCATTGATGATGACTGGGAAAGTAGAATTAGGACCAAGAAATTCATACTTGAGAGAGTCTGGAAGAGGTTTGAGTGTTGGAGAAGGCTCAGCTGGAATGAGAATAGGCTCTTCTGGCTCCATCTTCAAAACCTCTTCAAGGTATTCAAACGCCGAGATTTCATTATCCTCGGCCAGGGTCGTTAACGATGCAGGCAGGGTCGTTAACGAGCTATCTTCCTCTGCCAGGAGACTCGGTACCGGGGTAAGTGGACTCGTTACCGAGACTGCAGGAACTATCTCGGCCCATCTTCGACTTGAGAAATCATTACTCACCAATAATCTTCCAACGGGGTCCCCACATTTAATGAATTCATTGTGGGTGTAAAGAGTTTTAACTTCAGCCCTATTTGTCTCCTTCATTGTTGGGTTGAACCAAAATTCCACCGCCTCATCCCCAATTTCGAAAGTTAGGAGTCCCCTCCTAACATCAATTATGGCTCCGGCTGTGGCGAGGAATGGTCTCCCTAAGATAATAGGAACCACCGGATCTTCGGGCATCTCCATAACTATAAAATCATTAGGAACAAAGAATTTGCCCACTTGAACCGGAAAATCTTCTACAACCCCTGTTGGCTTGACGCATGAGCCATCCGCCATGTATAACCGCATGTTGATTGGCTCCAATGGTCCCATGTTGGCTTTCGACCAGATCGATAAAGGTAGGAGACTTGCACTGGCACCAAGATCACATAGAGCCTTGAATCGGTGGGTGCCAATCCCGATTGTTATAGCAAATCGCCCTGGGTCACCTAGCTTTTCTGGAAGAGTAATATATCGGACCTCATCTTGAAGCCCTGTAATGGATCGTTTCCTGCTAAGAATGTCTTTCAAAAACTTTGTGTAAGCCGGCATTTCGCTTAGGGCCTCAGCGAATGGTATAGAAATATTTAAGCCTTGGAGAATCTTAATGAAACGCTTAAATTGTCTTCAGTGGAGTCCTTAGACTTCTTAGTAGGAAAGGGAAGAGATTTCACCAATCTCGAAGCCAAAGCGGGCTCGAGAGGTGATCCTACCGGGTCGACATCAGGGTCGATTGGTGCCTTCGGAGGGTCGGTACCGACCCTGCGATCAAGAGAGGAGCTCGGAGTAGGGAACTTACCTAGATTGGGGTCGTTAACAACACTGGGAGCATCATTACCGAGTTGTTCAGGCTCGGTAACGACCCTCTTCGGTTCATTATCGACTTGGGCCGTGGAGTCCTCTTTAGTTTCGGGGCTCTTCTCCTTAGTTTTGGTACGCTCCGGTAGTGTCTTTCCGGTCCTAAGGTGCACGACCGCTATTTGTCCTCTATGGTTCTCCACGGGGCGGCCCGGGAGTTTCCCTTGCGGTCTTGGAATCTGTGCGTCCAAGTTTCCTAGCTGCGAGTCGACACTTTTCTTCCACACATCAAACTCTCCCCATCGTTTCATCTGGTTATTAAGGTTGGCTTGAACTCCATTAATACCCTCTTGTAAACCTTGTACCTAGGATGGTGGCTCTTGGTAGCCTGGAGATCGATATGGCGCAGGTCGTCTATCCGGTGGAGGCGCTGCATAGTTTGGATTCGGATTTTGATTGCCCCATGACAGATAGTTATTTGGCATGTCAAAGTTATTAGGCTAGTTCCTGTATGGACCTCTCATGTAATTCATCTCAACATAAGTCTCAGCGGCTCTTACCTGCTCGATGTTAGTGCAAGCATAAGTACTATGGGCAGAAGAGCTACATTCTTGACAAGGATGAGAGGTTTTTAGAAAACTTACCTGTTTCTTAAGGCGGTTGATCTCATCTTGTAGAAATTTATGTTTGACACCGGGATCAACTTCCTCCTTGTTAGGCATGTAGAGACGCTTCTGGGGCTGGGGTGATTGTTGGGTACCATACATGGCATCGTAGTTAGACAGTTTGTCCAGCAATTCCCATGCGGCTGTGGGATCCATCTCTATGAAACCGCATGCCGTGTGTGTATTGATGCGGTTCTTCGTTTCTGCATTGATCCCCTGGAAAAAGATTTCTTGGAGCACATATAAAGGTTGCCTATGAGTAGGGAACTGTCTTAGCATCTCTTTAAACCTTTCCCATGTCTCTACAAAGGTCTCGTTAGGCAGCTGGTGATAGGAGGTGATGTGTTTTCTCAACTCCGTTGTCTTGGTAGGAGGGAAAAACTTTGTAAGAAATTGATCATACAAAGCCTTCCAAGTCCTGATAGACTTGGGAGGTAAGCTCTCCAGCCAGCTCAGGGCCTTTCCAGTAAGAGACCACCTGAAAGCTTTTAAAAGAACATATTCAAGTGAGACACCTTCAGCAGCTATAGTGTCACATAAATCGAGGAAGTTTCTAATATGTTCCATAGGGCACTCAGTAGGTTTGCCTTCAAACTGAGCCCTTTTTATTAAGGATATGAATTGAGATTTAATCTCAAATGTCTTCTCTATCTCTGGAAGCACAATTGCAGACTCTGGCACCCTCAGTTCCGAATGCATATATTGCTTGGCATTCCTCGGATAGGCCTTCAGCTCTTCTTGTAAACGAGCACTGTTTGCTTGTTCACGTTCAGCGGCGGCAGCGACGGCATCTCGATCAGCTTGTAACGCCCCCATCTGCCTCTGGAGGGCTTCCATCTGTCGAGCCATTTCTTCGAGTGTAGCCATAGCCTGGTTTTCTCTCCGTCTACGGTGCAAGGTGCGCTTAGGTTCGGAATAGTAATCGGTGTTGTCAAATTCGAGCCTGCGACGTCCTGCTAGCATACGCTGAGAAAAGAGACAAAGAAAACATAATTAAAAACAAAAACGGGGTCGGGCTATTCCTAGATCCAAAGATAAACAAACAAACATTGTTGCTTCCCCGACAACGGCGCCAATTTGTTGAAAGGGATTTACTTAACAACAAATAAAATTTGTAGTCAAGACCCAGCTAAGTATAGCACAGTCAGGATCGTCCACGGGAAGCAAGGTTGTTTGTCTATCAACTACAGAAACAAGAAAACAAAGCAAAAAACAAGCAAAAACAGCTACGACCAACCTCGTTAACGACCTTGTCGGGGTCGTTAATGAACCTGGAAAACTACCAAAAACAGAACAACTAACGACCTAATTAGCAGGTTCGGTACCGAATCACGGTGTCTCGGTAACGAATGATTCGAAAGCTAAACTTAACAAAATCAATGGATAAGAAGATCTAGAATAAGGGTTACCACAACATAGCCATGCATATAAACTCATATGAAGATAAAGATCATGCCTTTAAAGATAAATTCATCAACTTTCGCTGACTAACAAGCAAATCAATCAATTTTTATAAATCAATTTACTTTATTACTTGTTTTGAATCCAAAGCTCGAAACTTTCGTTATCGAACAATATCAACATTCAAGTTCACAACTTTCTCTTTCGATCAAGTTAAAAAAACTCAAATTACTTCGACTATCGTCTAAGCAAAAGCACAACAAGCAATTCAATAGATAAAAGGCAATCAAAACATCAACATACTCATTCAAACAGGCACAACTATGTCGGGTTTCAACCCCGACCCTAGATAAGAAGACTACTCACTCTTCATTGAAATAAAGCAAACCACTTTTATTAAAGAAGACATTGAAAGAAAAACTAAACTTACTTGAAATTAAAAATATATCGTCTTACAATCTCGTGGAATCCCAAAAACACTAAGAACACCGAGCAAGAACCGATCACCGACCCAAACTCTCTCTCTCGATCGACTTCAGGTTCGACTCTCTCTCTTTCTCGACTTTTCCTAAAACTAGCGTCTCCCCCCTTTTTTTTGCCTAGGCTTAGAACAAGGGTATTTATACTAAGAAACTATCTAATAAAAAGGCTAAAATATAAAAACTTACCCTACTTAAAAGATAACAAGATAAAAGATATAAAAACTAAAAGTCGGCTACGCCTCTACCGATACGGGTCCCTCGTTAACGACCCGCACAGGGTCGGTAGACTTCGTTGAATCCCTTGCAAAAACTCTATCTTTACAGCCTCGTTAACGACCTTCAAAGGGTCGTTACCGAGCCTCTGTTTGGCTTCTCTTGAACTTTTCTTTGGCTTTAACTTGGATTTTAACTTGATCTTCCCATACAATCTTCTTTCTTATCTTCCATGCATTCCACCTTCGACCACAAGACTTCAACTTAGCTCGAAAAGCGCTCATTTTCGCTTAAAAACCTACAAAAAGACACAAAACGGAGTAGCTTCCATACTTTTCACAAAATATGCAAACTTATCCAAAAACACAAAAAACTAACTCTAAAAGCAACTAAAACTAAACTAAACAACCTAAGAAACACACCTAAAACTAGACTAATAACACGAACATCAAAATAAAATTTGTAGTATAGTGGCCCTTGATATAAAGGAAGATCATGAAAAATCTGAAGAAGAAAGAAAGAAAGAGGTTAATAGTGAAAGTGTGCATGAGCCAAATTTTCCTTGTTGTTTTATAAGCAAGATTAGATGGGATATAAAGGGGTTGGAAGAAATGAGTGTGCATAAAGAAAAATAAGTTTGGCATGTTCTTGTTTTTTTTAGAGGTCTTTGGAATTATGTGAGTTTTTAGGAGTCTTTGATTCTCGGATATTATTAGCACCACATAGCCAAAATATTTCCATGCCTTATTGTCTTTACCAAGACCCATTACAACCCGGCCGAATGGAAACCTCTATGAAGTTTTTCATTGAGCCTAAGTTCTCTTGATGATTTTTTGCTTGTTTTGACAAATCTCTGTTGGAGAGTTTGGTGAAATAAGTAACAATAATTATGTTGATTTTTGTATATTGGATTGAGTTGAGAGTTGTTATTCTAAGCCCAAACACTTGAGAGTTGAGAGAAACACATATCCCTTGTGAGGTTGGATTCTTAGTTGCTTTTGCTTGAGGTTGCTCATGTATGTGTGATGACATTAGATTCACTTGTCTATCTAATTCTACTTGTTCTTTGATGTTATTTTTTGATGAAGGCATTGACTTGATATATGTGTTGTTGGTTTTTGTTCATGTCTTGTTTATTGCTTGAGGACAAGCAAGTCTAAGTATGGGGTATTTTGATGTCCGCCTTTTTAGTCGTGTTTTTAGGGTGTGTTTTTAGTGTGTTTGAGTTTTTTTCTTTAGTTTTGTGTTTTGTTTTGAGTCGTTTGTCTAGGTTTTCATATTTTCATGAGATATGGAGTCTACATAAGCTTTGGTGGTGTTTTGTAGGTTTTTAGATGCTATTTGGAGCACTTTTTAAGAAAGGAGCAAAGCCGGTGAAAGATAGCACTCAAGAATGAAGAGAAGCATTTAAAGAAAAGCTCAAAAGAATGAAGTTCATAAAGTTATTGAAGATCAAGTTTAAGCTTGTAAAGAGATAGAGAAATTCGTTACAAGAACATAGGAAAAAGAATCGAGTCAAACGGAGTTGTAACGAATCTGCTACGCAAGTTTTACTCAAGGTTGTTTTCGATGCTGAACAGGGTCGGTACCGAGGTGCACAGCTCGGTACCGAGGCACCCCGTGTCTCGGCGAAGATCGAGTCGGCGCAATTAAAAGGCTTTTATCCTATTTCCTTTTATGTTATTAGATAGATAGAAGAAATATATCTTATTAGAAGATTTATTTCCTTATAGATAGATCATAGATAGATTAGTTTCTCTATAAATACTCTTGTCTACCCTTTGTTTTTCACACACAATCAATTGCCTTGGAGGGCAAGTAAGAGGGAAAAGAGAGAAGTTAGAGAGAGGCGTGGGAGAGAGAGGATAGAGAGACGAGTTGGAGTAGCTTAGAAGACAAGTTTTTGGATTCAAAGTTGTAAGCTTTCTCTTTTATTTAATTTAGATGTTTTCAATTATGATTAGTGAGTAGCCTTCCTCTCTAAGGTTGGGGTTAAATCCAACAATGGTTGTGCATGCTTGTTTATGATCATGATTTGATTGTTTTTATTGCATGAATCTATTCTCTTGCTCTTAATCCTTGAAACGAAAGTTGATAGGAAATTTCTCATTCATAGTTGAAGTGAAAGCGGAAACCTTGAATCAGAATAGTCAATTTAGGGTTTTGAAGCGAAAGCGGATCTATCCTAGTTGAAGTAGAAGAGATTAGATAGTAAGTTTATTGATTTAGCGAAAGTTAGTTGATTACTTGCTTGACGAAAGTTGACACCTATGTGATAAAAGCATGATCTTTATGTTTCATAGCATTAGCATTGCATGATTATTGTTGTGGTGACATCTTTACCTTAGAATCTCTCTCTTTCTTGTTAAAACCCTTATTTAATTGATTGCTTGCGTAATAAGTAACAAAACTTAGCACTGACTTTCTCTTTGTGGACGATCCTGACCTCCCTATACATAGTGGGGTCTTGATTATAAATTTATTTGTTGTCAAGAAACCCTCTCAACAAATTGGCGCCGTTGTCGGGGATTATATTTTGTTGTTAAGTAAATCCCTATGGACGACTAAAGAGTTTTTAGAATGGATAAATACCCTTTCTTTTGACTAACGGCCGACATCTCTGGTGTATAGGCGCCGCTGTGTATAAGGGCCGCTGCCGTTGCCGGGGAGAGTTTTTAGAATTTTATTTGTTACTTATTTTGGCCGGAATGGTCTGCGGTAGTCCCTTTCTAATATCGAATGTGAAATTCATTCAGGTTCAAATAAAATTTGAACCTGAATGAGAATAAACTTACAAATAAACTTTCAACAAATTTTTGTCGGGTTCGATCCCCGGCAACGACGCCAATTTGTTGATAGGGTTTCTTGACAACAAATAAATTTATAATCAAGACCCCGCTGTGTATAGCGAAGTCAGGTTCGTCCACAGGCAGAAAGTCAGTGTTGAGTTCTATTACTTATTACGCAAGCAAGAGAGAAAAACAAGGATTTTTATATCAAGGAAGAGAAAATCTAAGGTTTAGGTATCCCCACAACAACAATTATGCATACAAACGCTTATGAAACATAAAGATCATACTTTTATCACATAAAGGTGTCAACTTTCGTCAACCTAAGCAAGTAAATTAACTAACTTTCATTCAATTAACAAACTTACTATCTAATCTCTTCTACTTCAACTAGGATTGATCTGCTTTCGCTTCAAAACCCTAAATTGACTATTCTGATTCAAGGTTTCCGCTTTCGCTTCAACTATGAATGAGAAATTCCCTTTAACTTTCGTTTCAATGATTAAGAACAAGAGAATAGATTCATGCAATAAAAACAATCAAATCATGATCATAAACAAGCATGCACAACCATTGTTGGGTTCAACCCCAACCTTAGAGAGGAAGACTACTCACTAATCATAATTGAAAACATAACAATTGAATTAAAAAGAAAGCTTACAACTTTAATCCAAACAATAGTTCTTCTCCACAATTCCCCCTCATCTCTCCCTCCTCTCCTCAATCGTGTCTATCGTCCGTCTCCCCAAACAAGTGCTAGAGAAGGGTATTTATAGAGAAACTATTCTATCTTAGATCTATCTATAAGGAAATAATATCTTCTAATAAGATATATTCCTTTTATCTATCTAATAACATAAAAGAAAATAGGATAAAAGCCCATTAAACACGCCGACTCGGATCTCCGCTGCGCCACGGGGTGCCTCGTTAACGACCTGAGAACCTCGTTACCGAGCTGTGACAGCACTTCGAACAACCTTGAGTAAAACTTGCGTAGAGGATTCGTTACAACTCCGTTTGACTCGATTCTTTTTCCTATGTTCTTGTAACGAATTTCTCTATCTCTTTCCAAGCTCAAAATTGATCTTCAATGACTTTACTTGAGCACTTAATCCTCATCTTCTCTTCATTCTTGAGTGCTATCTTCAAGTGCTTTCCTCATCGGTTTTACTCTTTTCCTCAAAAGAGTGCTATCTTCAAGTGCTCCATGAAAACTTACACAAACGACTCAAAACAAAACACAAAACTAAAGAAAAAGACTCAAACACACAAAAACACACCCTAAAAACATGACTAAAAAGGCGGACATCACATACAACATGTTTGATGAAAGTAAGAGATGAGAGTTGCTTCTATACTAAATTGGATTTTACGTCAATCTACTATGATTTTACGCGAACGTACTATGCATTTACGTGAACTTTATATGTTTTTGTGTGAACCTTACATCAAAATATGTGTTAATTTATTTAATTTTTTCTTCATTCGCCTTGTATTGTAGGTTGTCTATCTAGTTCTATTGTTGTGAGTGGGGAATTGTCCCATGCTACAAGTTCGGATATTATTGTTGGTACAAGGATTGAGAATATGGAATTAAGTAAGTATTACGAAGTTTATTTTTCTCAAGGGGAATTGACATAATTTGTTCTAGTTTGCCTTATTTATATCAAGCTTGCTTGTAGGATGCTATTTAGCACATTGGATGAAGGAATTCAGTTTTATAAGGACTATGTCTTTGTTTGCGGTTTTGATGTACGTTTAGGTAGTAGTCGTTTAGACTTACACATCAAAACTATTTTGTTGAAGCATCTTTTTTATAATAGGGAAGGTTATAAGGATGGGCATAATAATACTGAAAAACAAACAAGGACTTCCAATCGAGTTGATTGCATGGCTAGGCTTATGCTATAGTTTTCTAGCATGCTTGGGTACTCAATTTTTGTTTTTGAAGAACGCCGTACACACAAACTTATCGTAGATAGTCATCGACAGTTCATGAAGGCGAGGATAAATCTTAATATTGGGCACAAAAAATTTGTTTTGAATTGTTCCCAAGCTAACATAGGCTCTTTGTCGGCTCATCGTCTTTACAAGGAGCTTGTGGGTGGGTATTCAAACATTGAGGCTTCTGTTTTGGATTTCAACAACCATCATAGAGATATGTTGGCACATATAGACAATATGAATGCTCATATGCTTGTCAATCGCTTGTCGAAGAAAAAGGAGCTTTGCCATGCGTTTTGTTTTGATTATGAATCCGGTTTCTTATGATCGCTTGACACTCATGTTTTGGTGTGATCCGGTTTCTCAGAAGAATTTCTCTTTGTTTGGGGGGTCATGTCTTTTGATGCAACATACCGGACCAACAAGTGTTTGTTTACAATTTTCTTTATAAATGCTCCTTGGTTGACACGATCTTTATTTTTCCTATGTACATGTGAGTATTATATATGAACATAATTGCATTATATGTGAACTTAAGGCTTTTCTACATGAACTTATTCTCAGATATAACTTGGTTTTTGCTCCTTTCACCAGCCTCGATCACCATAAGAAGTGTGTGATATTTGGTGTTGAGCTTATAATTCAAGAATATGTAGGATCATGCAACTAGATGCTTGAAAGTTTTAAGAATATAACGGGCTATGACACGAAGATATTTGTGACTAACCAAGACGGTGCAATGATGGTTTCAATTGAGACGGTGTTTCCTAGAACTCGACATCGCTTCTACATGTGGAATATCATGAGGAAAGTGTCTGGTAAGATAAAGTTATCAATACCACTTTATACTCTTCTTAATAATTGTGAAATTCGTTCTTTTGGATAAACAAATGGGAATGGAGGGACTTAATAATAAAAAAAATTAAATTCAGCTTTATCAACAATGGGGGATGCAAAAAATAGAAATTAAATTGAACTTTATCAATAAATAAATAAAATTCAATACTTTTAGTCAAAAGGCTACTCTATCCTATAAAGTAGCTACTCTATCCTATAAAGGAGCACAAGAAGTTTCCCTTTTATTTCATAGTCTAACGAGCCTATTTAGGTTTTTTATAATAAATTTTTTTTTCTGTAAGTTCGAGACTTGCAGTTGAACAGTTAGAGAGATTTAGTACTTTACTTTTTGTACTTTCTATTTGTCTTATTCATTCGTCGACCTGTCGTCTCCAAGCATTCTCCACTTATAACTATTTCTTAATGATGTGCATCAAGTGTAATCCCGTTTCCTAGGATAATTAAACTGTAGTGTGTCAATAAATGCACAAATAGATGAATTCTCCCCAATTCCTTCACACAAGTAGGAATTTTTATCACATTCAAAGTGTATGATAAAAGCTCTAGTAGGTATCACTTGAGTCAAAAGTAGAAAATATGGAAAAGACGTTTTTGGGTTATTGTTTTTCCCTTTCTTGTCAAGACTAAAGAGGGAACACAACCCAGAGAAAAATCATCATGTACCATGTAAGAACTCTTCAAATTCAAGACTTAAGCATCAGGCTAGGAAGATGGATGTGAATGATGACTGATCCTACTTCTTAGGAGCATAAACAGAGTCGGGCGACATGGAAATCATCTGAAGAAGGCTAGAATTGGAGAATGTCTCCTCTAGCAGAAACCCTCCATCGAGGCTCCCCCTGGCAACACGAACCAGCTCTCTGGCCACGTCTCCCATCCCAAGCTTCCCTCCTCCAAACAACAAGCACCTCGTCGCCACATCCGCCATTATCTCCATCTCCTCCTTCCTGAAAACCGGCTGCTCATGAAAGCACAGCAACGGATCCACAATCTCCTCCAACTTCCCATCCCTTATCTTCTCAAGCGCAATTGCAGGCAAGTCAAAGTGCCTTGACCCGGATAGCATCTCCAAGAGCACAACTCCCAAGTCGTAAACGTCACTCTTGTTACTTGCTGGGCCCGGATGAACCAGCTCAAAGCATGCTAGTTTAGCCGACAAATCTTGGTCTAGGAAGATGCAGGAGGTGTTGAGGTTGTGATGGTGAACCGGCGTCGACATCTCGTTCTCGTTCTCGTTCTCGTTCTGTAAGAAGGCTAATGTGTTGGCTGTCTCGGCTGCAACCCTTAGCCTCTGGTGCCAATCAAGGGCTGTGATGTGCTCTGCCAACGTCGTCCCATTCTCGGGGAATTCGTAGACAACCATAGGAGTGTAGCTTACGTCGATGCAACATCCTAGGATTTGGGCCATGTGGCGGTGTAGGATTGTCGATAGGACCTCGATTCGAGTGAGGAATTCGATTAAATCCTGTTCATCCTTACAGTGAACTCTGTGGATTGCAACACGCGTCCCGTCTTCGACGAAACCAAAGAAGACCGAGCCGTTGTGGAGGTCGGCTAGCTTCGACTCTGGTGAGAATCCGTTGGTGGCTTTTTCTAGCTCGGATACGGCGAATAGTCGTCCCCTGCAGGCGTTTTGGAACGAAGAGGCGGTCTTCAGAGTCTTGTTGGTGGATATCATGGGCTTTGTGTTGGATTGCTTTAGTAGGCAGATGAAGGCAGCTAAAGAGGCTACTGCAAGAACTAGTGTGAAGAGTCCTGCATAGTATATCAGTCAAAATCAAACGAAAATAGCTCCTGATATTCAATTCATCAAGTTCTGCATTTGAAATGAGCATACCAGCTAGAATTAGGATCTTCCTTTTGCTATCATGCCTCAACCAGGCTGTATAAAGAAACAATATTGAGTTAGAATTTCATAGTCACATGATTCAACATACAAGTCCCTCAAAAGAAGAGTTTTAAATTAAAAAAAAAAAAAAACCTTCACAAGTATACTCACATTTAAAGCAACCAATACCATTTTGAAACCCATCTCCAGAGAACCCAACATTACAAACACACTTTATTCCATCCTTAACAGTGGAAGAATTCACAGTATGTGCATGAACATGACAAGCATTCTTGGAGAGATTATTCGGGACGGCCCAATCCAGCTTAACACCGCGCTTCCCAGAGCTCATCCCTTTAAGCACAGCCCAAGAAGAGAACCCTCTACAATCGTACTTTTCAAGAACCGAAAAACTGTGATCAGACAAAGGGTAGCAACAAGAAGGCCCGGTTCTAGTATTGTTGTTGCATCCTGGCAGATCAATGCCCTCACAACTGGCCCTGCAAAGGGAGGATGAATCCTCACAATCATACAATCCGATTACATTGTCACTTGAGATGCTGAAATAGGGATTATTAGTTCCATGGAACCCAAATGAGTGCAATGCATTATATATATAAGGGCGGCAAAGGGTAGAAAAGCCTGGAAAATCAACAAGAATCCCATTGGGATAGAACTCAAGAACGCGGTACACTTGGGTGTCAATGTTTAGATAGAGGGTGCTTGAGTTTACACACAAGAGTTGGAATTGTGAAGAGTGATTTGGGTCTGACCACCCACAGGAGGGTTTGTTTATGTAGAATGGGAAGTGGGCTTGTAACACACCACATGTTTCATTGCAATGAAGCTTACTACTATCACCATAAATGGGAGCTGGGTTCAATTGGCCTTGTGGGCTTCTTCTGAGGGAATGAGAAATAGGGATGAAAAGAAGTTTGAAGAAGAGAACTAAAATGAGAGAGGGCATTGCCTTTGAAGCTTTTAGCTTTCTTTGTTTTGCTGAAAATGAGGCTTAGCTTGAAGAGGGAATGAATGATTATGAGTCTGATTCTGTGTTTTGTTTTGTGCTACCTCTGCTAGCTGCTGCAAGGAATAGCTGAAGCATTTTGGTTTGGACTTTTATTTTATTTTTAATTGTCAAGAAGATATGAGAAAAGATATGCAGCTTGCAAAATTTTAGGGTGTTACATGGAGGTGAGAGAAGGGGAGACGCTTGGTCTGGGTTTTGGGCTACACAAAGTAAGCATTTGAGTTTGAGCGTCTTGGTAGTTGGTATGAGCTGAATTTGAAAGGAGTTGTTTGGATAATGGAAAAATGGAAGTTGCCAGTTGTTTTCCCACATTTTGTAGAGATTACTTATAATCGGATTGTATGATTGTGAGGATTCCTAATGTATTAGTTTTTCCCCATTTAGTCGAGATTACATATAATTGGATAATGGAAAATGGAAGTTGCCACTTGTTTTTCCCCATTTTGTAGAGATTTCTTATAAGGATTTTGCTATTCGTCGTCCCGGGACGATAAATAAGAACCTTAAAATAGAAATTAGTAGATAAGATTTGTAATTTTTAGAATCAATCTTCTTAAACATCTCAAAGAATATTTTCCTAACTAAATACATATTACTCACTAAAATTATTTAAAAAGTTTCTTATAAATTGTTTCCTAATTATACATTGTATTATATGTTTTTTCCATTTTAATTCTAACACTAATTTTTTTTGTTAATAATTTATGATTATAATTATGATATAATACTTACCATTTTTACGAGAAAGCATAAAATTGTAACTACAAACGTAAAAACATCTATCAAAACTTAAGCAATTTTAATTAACAGATATAAAACACAACTGTTGTAATACACTAATACACAATATCATTACTTATGGGTGTGAAAATTATTTATCAAGTTAAAATCAAATACAATATTTGTACTTATTAAGTAAATAAAAAATTGAAGTATGATATTATAGTATATTAGTATACATGTTAAGATACATTGAGTTTATAATTTTTGTAAAAATTTTTTTAACATAATACATTCTTTAAATAAATGGATTAAAGGAGATTAATTAATTTTTAAAATAATTTTAGTGAGTAATTGGTTAGAGAATATTAAGGGACTTTATAAATAATTTTAATAAGTAGTTAGTTAGGAAAATATATTGTTTGAGATATTTAAGAAGATTGATTCTAAAAATTACAAATTCTATCTACTAATTTCTATTTTAGGATTCTTATTTATCGCACCCGGGGCGACGAATAGCAAAACCCTTCTTATAATTGGAGTTGGTGACATCAGTTTGGCTTAAATTGGAAAAACCATTCCCTTTTCGTATTAGTTTAAATAAAATAACTTTTTTTAAGAATTGGAAACGGACTGTGCTTAAGTAGAGTTGCATAACTCTATGGATAGAATTAGAAAGATCACAAACGTTCAATCAAAAATCTGTTATTAAGATGAAATCTTTCTCTCACCAAATCTACTCTTAATTTTATTTTCTCTTTAATTATTTTCCTTGGGTTCACCTAATTAATATAGGGTTTTAGAACTTTACCGATAGAATTTCTAACCAACTCTACCGAATTCGAACCGGGAAGTAAAAATAATACTCATTCCGTCCCCAATAGTTTGTCCAAAAACATCAAATACACACATTAATATAAGAAGAGAGATGGAAAAACAACCAGAGAAGAGAGATTGGTGATAGTGATAAGTAAATGTGGAAAGAAAGAGCAAAAAAAAAGCCTAAAAATGTTTAAAATGAGTAGATTTTTTTGCTAGATAATAGAGGTAAAAGATGAAATTGAATGAGACTAATATTGTAAGAAAATATTGTCTTCGAATATCTAGTCAAGCGGTTAAGACTTTATGACAGTGTCCAGACGGAAAAAAAAAGAAGAAAATATTGATATAAAAAATCTTGTAAGAGTTGCTCCTGATCTCAATACACTGATAGTTTCATCGTTTTCAAAAATCACATTTTTTTGTTAACCAAGTGCCACCCATGTTGATGTTGCATTTCTATTCTTTTTTGCCTAATTAATTTGGTGGAGTGTATCTTTTTCAAATAACATTTGGAGTGTATCACAATCTATGCAATTGTCACGTGCGAGGTTCGCAACATGTGAGTTTGGGAACTTTTTTTTTTTAATTTTATTTTAATAAAGTTAGAATTACGCTAATCATACCTAAGATGATGAAGGTTGTAATTAATAGTAGTATTAAATGAACCTATTTTAATTTTTGGGATTGGGTTCAATTAGATTTGTACGTGTATCATGAGAGACCCCCATTGCAGGGTTAGGGTGCGTTCGGGTAAACTTTACTTATACGTTACTTATAAGCAAACTGTGTTGATAAGTTACTTAAAGTGGATTGTGCTGTAAAGTTCTGTTGCTGAAAAGTAAAAACTTATTTCTGCTGTAAGCAAGTGGTGTTCGGTTGGAGGGTTTGCTTATTTTTAAAAGGTAATAAATAAAAGGTCAAAATTGCCCTTACAAAATTAAAATATTACCCCCCTTATAAACCCTCTTTGGAAACCCTATCCCATCTTTTTCTCAATATTTCCCCATCAGCCTCCTCTTGTTGCTCCCACGTCCCAACCGTACAACACATTCGCACGAGCACAGGAGGTCTGGCGTTCGTCCCTGGCGGTCCGACTACTCGAATCCGGCGGTCCGGCGAAGTGTGCGGCGGTCCGGCGGCTCGGCGTGAGGGTGCGGTGGTCCGGCTGTGCGGTGGTCTGAGTTTGTCCCCTCCCCCTCTTGTTCGCAGGTTTGAATTTCTCCTCATGCTCTCCTTCCTCTAAATACCCCAATTGGGTAAACAAATTTTTGTTTCTTACAATTGTTGATACCTATTTTTTTAGTGGCATTCCAATTGTTCATACCCATTTTTTTGTCAAATTAGGTTTTTTACAATTGGGGGAAAGTATCACCTCCAATTGCTCAACTAACTTGACAACGATGCCGCTGGTAAGCTAATTTGTAGCAATATTGAGTTCATTATCATTGTTTGTATGAAAAATTTGGTATTATATGTATTTGTCGTGCACTTAGGTTGTTTAATTCAATGCTTATTTTGATTTAAAATGTATTGTTTGCTTCATTGTTATCCTTGGTGTGAATTATAGAAGGACAAAATTACTAAGAGGAATGTGTCATTCAAATGGGATGATGACTTGACCACTCTTTTGCTAAGGATTTGTCAAGATATGCAAAAAAAAATGGTTATGGTCAAGCATTCAATTGGACAGATATAGTGAAAGTGTTTAAGGAAAAAACAAGACATCTTTTGCCTTGGAAGACTACAAGGAACAAGTTTGACAGTGTTAAGAAATTTTGGCGAACATGGGATTATTTGAAGAATAATGAGACTGGATGTGGATGGGATGAAAAGCTGAACACGGTTGAAGCTGATGCAGCTTGGTGGGATAAGAAAATCAAGGTTAGTTTTGAATTTCACAAGTTCTTATGTTAAAACATTGGATTACATTCCCTTCTTGTTATTTCATTGTGATCCTGGATTTTTTTTATAGGAGAAGCCTGAGTATAAGAAATTTCGTAAGGGAGTGGCCCATGAAACGACTGAGGTGTTTGGTGGGATTGTAGCAACGGGCAAGTATTGTGTTGCACCGAATATGGATCCAAATGCAATCCCTGTTGATGATGAAGATGACGGTGGTGGTGATGATGAAGCTGATTGGGAAGAAGAGTTGGATGACGTAGGAGTTACTCCGCTATCTACTCCTTTGAATGTGGATGCTACTCCAACTGGGTTTGACATGAGTGGCTTGAATGTGGATGGTACTCCAAGTGGGATTGACATGAGTGGATTCAATGTGGATGGTACTTGTGATGATGTCCTGAATTCGGCCCATGAATTTGTAATTAGTGGTGTCAATGTTAGTCAGGCAAACACAAAAAAGAAGCAAACAGTTGAGCATTCCCCTACATTCCCTGGCACTAAGCGGAAAGAAAAGAGGCATTCAAGTGGGAAAGGAGTAACATACAAAGACCACATGGAATTGATGGGCCATGCAAGTCTAAAGCTATGTTCCTGGATTGATGAAGATCAAGTTAGTGGTGTCAATGTTAGTCAGGCAAACACAAAAAAGAAGCAAACAGTTGAGCATTCCCCTACATTCCCTGGCACTAAGCGGAAAGAAAAGAGGCATTCAAGTGGGAAAGGAGTAACATACAAAGACCACATGGAATTGATGGGCCATGAAAGTCTAAAGCTATGTTCATGGATTGATGAAGATCAGGCCTCGTCGCAACCAAAGAAGGGGAGAAAGCACCATGATCTAGATGATGCTTTGCCTGTTATTGAGGAGATGGTCGAAAAGGGGGTTATAGCTAAGGGAGGAGATTTGTGGTGCATAGCCATGGAAGAAGTTTTGAATGTGGATAACCGTGAGCTGTTCATGAGGATGAAGTCTGACTTTGCTAGGACATCTTGGTTGGAATTCCGTCTTAAGGCCAAAAACAACGCGTCAAAATCTTCTTAGACCATCTTGTTTCTTCTTTTCAATTTGTGGATTGTTATGCTTGGATTTGGAGAATGGTCCCCATGTATTGTACTATGTCAGATTTGGGTTTGATGTGAGTGTGTTGGGATATTGTTGGCTTTGGATATCAGTTTCGGATTATGTCCTACACATTTGTTGGTTTGTTTATGTTGTTTGTGGATTGTTATGTTTGTTTGCATATTGTTTAGGGTGTTTGGGAAATGACTTGTTCCTTGACACCTATATTGTTTGTTCATTTTATTGTTTAGGGTGTTTGGGAAAGGACTTGTTCCTTGGCACCTATATTGTTTGTTCATTTTATTGTTTAGGGTGTTTGGGAAAGGACTTGTTCCTTGGCACCTATATTGTTTGTTCATTTTATTGTTTAGGGTGTTTGGGAAAGTACTTGTTCCTTGGCACCTATGTTGTATTATTCTTTTTATTGTTTAGGGTGTTTGGGAAAGGACTTGTTCCTTGGCACCTATATTGTTTGTTCATTTTATTGTTTAGGGTGTTTGGGAAAGGACTTGTTCCTTGGCACCTATATTGTTTGTTGATTTTATTGTTTAGGGTGTTTGGGAAAGGACTTGTTCCTTGGCACCTATGTTGTTTGTTTATTTCTAAGTCAATTGGTTGTTGTTATGGTGCATGCAGTGTATAGGAAAATCAGCCCTTGAACTCGCCAAACACAAGAAGAGAAGAAAGATCGTCAAGGGTTTTGCCATGCTATTCAATTGCAGTGCCCACCTCATTGCACAGCACTACTACAAGTATGTTCATAAGGTGTCTTGCTATGATGCTGAATTCACTGGATACATGTGGATGAAACAAATTCTATGTCATGAAAATACAAAGAGGTGTTCTAATGCCATGTGGATGGAACCTCATGTATTTGAGAAATTGTGCGACGACTTGGAGGCGAATCATGGATTGAAACGGTCTCGCAACATGTCCATATTGGAGAAGGTGGGCATCTTCGTGTACACTCTATCTTTGGGAGTATCTAATAGAGATGTATGTGAGAGGTTCCAACGTTCTGGGGATACAATTAGTCGGGCATTTCACGATGTTTTGACGGCTATCACCGGGCGTAAGCAAGGGTTTAGTGGGATGGCATGTCGACTATTGCAGCCTAGAGATCCCTCATTTTCAACAATTCCAGAGAAGATAAAATCAGAGCCAAGATATTCCTTGTTCAAGGTATGATTCATTCTCTTCCTTTATCATTGTTATGAACTATAGTTATTTTGGCACTATAAAAGATATGATTCGTTTGCACCCTTGTTATGTATTGTGTAGGGAGCGATTGGAGCAATCGATGGGACACACATCCATGCTTGCATTCCGAAGAGTGAGCAATATCCATATAGGAGTCACAAAGGAATGACGTCCTTTAATGTGATGGCAGTATGTGACTTTGACATGTACTTCACATTCATTTCCGCCGGATGGGAAGGGAGTGCTCACGATGCTCGAATCCTTGACCACGCGTTAACAACCCCGGGCATGAACTTTCCACGGCCCCCAGAAGGTAAGTTCAATCTACCACGCTTTAATGACGCTCGAATCCTTGATGTTGTTTTTAAGATAGTTTTTTTTTTGGTATATAGGAAAGTATTATCTACTTGACAAGGGATATGCGGATAGGACCGGGTACTTGGTTCCATCAATCGGAATTCCACAATCATATTCCCGAGAATGCTTATGAAGTCTTCAACAAGGTCCACTCATCTCTTAGAACTACGATTGAACGTTGCTTTGGCGTACTAAAGAAGAGATGGAAGATATTAGAGGCCATGCCAAGTTATAGTGTCCCAACCCAAATTGACATAATCATTGCTTGCTTTGCTCTTCATAACTTTATTTTGGAAAACAAGATCCATGATTTCATACTTGATGAAGACTTTGAGGAGTGTGTTTCACCCATGACCGGTGAACTTGGACATGATGGAGGAGCCAGTGGAATGAGGACCGTTCGGGATGCTATTGCTCAAAAATTATGGTCAAATAGGAGGTTCTACAAAGTATGATAGAAGTAGCTTCAGGTATAGAATGATTTTTTTTTGGTGAACAAGTTGTAAGGGATTAATTCGTACTTAGGACTTGGCTCATATTTTTGCTTTGTTTTGGTCATCTCTTTTTGGTGAACAAGGGATAATAGAATTCCACTTAGGTTGCACTTTGCTACTTGCTACTTGGTATGTATTTTTTATTTTTATGAACAAGATCCATTAATGACTTTGCTAATTGCTACTTGGTATGTATTTTTCACTTTTTGATGAACAAAATCGCCTTATATTTGTCCAAAATCGCCCTATATGTGTCTCAACCCATTTGGCCAACAAACGCCCTATACTTGGTCAAAAAATCAGCCCTTAACTTGGTCAAGAAATCATCCCTACATTTGGTAAAGCACTCAAAAAATCATCCATGTATTTATCAAAAAACAGCCATCTACAAAGCACTCAAATGAAACATAAAACCCTGTACAACCGAAACAAAACACTATCCAATATGCCAAAACACAAACTAGAATCCAAAACACAATCCCTGCTCATAGCAAATAGTTTCAACAAACACAATCCAAACCACAATCCACAAAACCTAACAATACAAACACCAAATTATCCAAACACCAACAACAATTCATAAAACCTAACAATCCAAACACCAAATGATCCAAAACACCAACAACAGACAGAATAATCCAAAACATAAACAACAACCCAAACAAGATAAACACCAACTACATGTACGGATATGTCGGATCCATGTCACCATTGTCGTAGTATATTCCATCCACCTCGGGGAACTCACTTAGCTCATCATCTTCATCCTCTTTAGCTAGTGGACAACTCAAGTTGTTCTCTTTTGGTGCCCACAACTCATCCATGGCGTCACTCAACCTTGAATCCATGCCACGGGGTATAAAGCGCTGGAATTTTGGATTTTCCTACAACACAAGAATAAGGGTGAATTAATACTTAACATTAAGCACTCAAAACTAATCATGTATACAATATTAAAAATCAATTCATATTCTTACCCTTGTCTTAGCCGCCCACCACCAATCGTCACCAATGACTCTTCCACTAGAACGATCCCAATTGATGCCACCTTCAGTGCAACGAAATTTTGTCCAAAGCCTCCACACCCTTCTTGATAGCTCAAACCTAGCCTTTAGGGTGCCCACAAAAAACCAAATACCAATGGCATGATGCATCCTTCGCCTTACCTCTGCGAAATCAGTAATCCCAGATTGCTCAAATTGAGGATCCAACTCTTTCATGACAGCCAAAAGAGCACAAGTACTTTCTGCATGCCAAGCCATTGGAGCTGCCATGTTCACCTAATATAACATATGATTGAAACAAGATATGATATGATTTAAATCAACCAAGCATTTATTTTCCATTCCTTTGTACAACATTAAGCTAAACTAAAATATGTTTGAAACTACATAATTGAAATCAAAGAATAACCAATTCACCTTGAAATCATCCCTTTTCCTTTCTAGCAAATCAATCCTTTCACGCAAGACATCTTCAGTGACATGGGCACTATATAACTCCACATTCAATCGATCTACCGCGTGGTGGAGACTCTCCCTTTCCTTTCTTAAGTCTTGTATAATTGCAACTAAGTGATCCACCGCTTTAGTAGGACTACAATTCTCCTTAATAAGGTCAAGTGTGATATCTAAGTCACTTTGGGTGCTAGAGCAATCTGATCCTGATGAGGACATCCTATTTACTAGGGCAAAATCATCAATTAGACAATTAAAAGAATGTTTACCAACATACAACAACAACTAGAGACATCAACAAGCACAACATATAGCAACCAAGTAGAGACATGAACAAGCACAATATTGTTAATGTAATTAGGGTTCTTCTTTTGTGGTAAATTTGGGTTTCAATGGATTAATTCTACACTATTTCTAGCCTTTTCAAGTAATATTTTTGATTTTTTTGGCTAAAAATTTCAATCCTTTTACCTATATCCCAAATTAGGGTTATGTGGGAGTAAATTCAAATTTAAAAATCAAGAGAAGAGCTTCTAGTCTTCTAGATCTACCAAATTCCTGATCTAAAAAAAAAATTCCAGATCCAAATTAGGGTTCATACATGAAACAATTGAAAACTCCAGATCTTGGGTACAAATTAATTGAAAACTCCATATCCAAATTCTTCACATACCTTCTCTTTAGATGTTGAAGAAGAGGGAAAATCGGGCAGACCTCAGCCGGCCGTCGTCTTCTCTGTCCGTCGTCTTGGATTGTACGCCGGCCGTCGTCTTCTCCGCCCGCCAACTGGCCTGCTCTCGGCGGCGGCGGCGTCTCCACCTTTCGCTGGTCGCTGTGTCGTCGTCCGAACAAACGAACAGCGAGAGAGAGAGGAGAGGGATGAGAGCTCGAGAGGGATGAGATATGGGAGAGAGAGAGAGAGAGGAGAGGGGTAGGTGGAAAAAATGGGTATTTATATGAGGGTATATTGGTGGGGCCCACGTGCTTAGATTTTGTGTGGGATAAGCATGCTTAAAATGAAAAGCATGGGGGGGGTGCTTTCATTTTTTTGCTTATAAGCATGTGCTTACACGTTGCTTAAAATAACGGAGAAATGAGTGTTCGGCAATGCTTATGTGCTTATTTCTGCATAAAAGCATTTTTGTGCTTATAATTAGTACAAATAAGCATAACCAAACGCAACCTTATTATTCTGATTTCGCTTCATCCAAGGGGTGTGAAGCAAAAACCAAGACAGTAAACACAAAACCTAGAAGATGTGATAAACAAATGTTTATTTTCCTCCTATATATGTGTATATTACTTTCATTTTGAATTGCTCAAACTTTATAAACATTTTATACTCAAAAACCAATGTAATTAAAAGGCCAAAAAGTAATTTTAAGAGAACCTTACATTGCATGAATATTGATGCAAGACCATCAAACACCGTTTTTAGATGGACAAATCTACGCTAATACTAAGGGTATTAATTTCTATCTCTGGTTTTTATTCAAATATCTTAATTTATTTTTTATCTCAAATTTACGCATATATACAGAAGCGAGGGTTCCGAGAGCCAATTTGTAGGTATGAGGACCTCAATTACCCTTCTCCTTTGCAGATATTATCTATATTAGAACACTCAATTACAACTTTAGTCACCATCTCACCGACGAAAGATCGAAGATTGTTACTATTTTCATTTCCTCTAGGTACTTAGGGTTGAAGAATTTCTATGTTTAAAACCACCCTTATCTACTTAGTACAATACTAAGGGAGAAACCATGTTAGTAAAAAAAATTGTGCCACGTGGGCAAGTTAAAAAAAAAATTATATTAATAAATTGAAGTGAAAAAAAATCTATAACATTAGAAAAAAATGAAAAAAATATTAATCCAACTGTGCCCACTTTCTCCACGTCCCCTTGTACTAAAAAAACTGCCACGTCTTCTTGGTTAAATAAGAGTGATAATATGAGATCTAGGTTCTGATGGTCGAAGAAGGTTTGTGGATCCACAATTCAAAAATCTATTAGTTCAAAGGTTTGTTTCTTTGTAGTGCTTTGATCTCATAGTTTTTGCTATTGGTTTAGATTGTGAACTGATTTTTTAATTTCGATATCTTGATTGCTTGTGATTTGAGGGTTCGATTGAGGGCACTGAACACTCATTAAGTCTCTAATTAATTAGGTTTTCTAACAAAAAATCTCTAATTAGGTTTTTGTCAACAAAGTCATCGATCATTCCATGAAGAATTATGTTGGTGCTAATCACTTGCAAGTCCTATCCACTTCACTTAATTAAGTGTTTGCCATACTTTAAGTGATTGTGCTTAATCAATTTCCAAACTCCAATTAGTGGATTGAATTAGTCCTTTTTAGTTCAATCAAAGTGTGGGAAATTGTTGGCTTGGGTTTGCTTAGAATTCAGGTCTTGGATAAAGCCTATACAAATGCAGGTGAGGTATGAGTTATTGGTAAAATATTTGCTCACTGTTTTTTCCCCTCTGCAATTTGCAAGAGAAAAAAACGGTGTTTGTAGGGGAAGGAGGTTCAGGATAATATGAAGAGGAAAGTATATAGGCAGAATACATAAACGGCCCCCTGTACTTGGGCCAATTGGTCACTTGGCCCCCTGTACTTTAGCCCTAACCGTTTAGCCTCCTATAGTTGCACATTGCGACCTATTGAACCCCTATTGAGCCACTTATCCCAGCTTTTTTAGGAGTGTGGTGCACGCGCGATGATGTGTTATATTGTATTGCCACAATGGCGATGACATGGATGCCATGGATGACATCGATGACATGGCGATGACATGTTGTGTTATATTGTGTTGCCACAATGGCATCCATGTCATCGCCATTGTGGCCACATAATATAACACTTCATCGCGCATGCACTACACTCCTAAAAAAACTAGGATAAGTGGCTCAATAGGGGTTCAATAGGTCTCAATGTGCAACTATAGTGGGCCAAACGGTTAGGGCTAAAGTATAAGGGGCCAAGTGACCAATTGGCCAAAGTACAGGGGGCCGTTTATGTATTCTGCCAAAGTATATATGGATCACTCATTATTCATTAAATCATAAATTTTTAGGCATTGAAACTGACAAATGGTCTTTCTTCGGTTTCTACAAACATATATGTTTAATCTTTTTACATGAACTTTAAATGTAGGAAGGGATGATCTTTAGTGTCATAGATTAGTTGGTCTTTTTTTTTTTGATTTGGTAAGAATAAGGGTAGTCCAAGTACTACTTGTACTAGCCTAGAGCACCCGTATAGAGTGAAAACTGGTTACTAACCAATTTTAAAGGGAAAAGAGGCAAATCGTCGCCACGGGAGTTCGAACCGGAGACTTCATGCATAAGTGCCGAGACCGAACCATGCGCCATGCTAGATTAATTGGTCATTTATTTAGTTGGTCTCATATATTTAAGATGTAATTTTAACATTTACTAATAATTTAAAGTCAGCATTCATATTTTTTAATCAATTAGTTTGTATAACTTTATCATTATTTAAGGTAAGAGTTAAGGTAGTATATGGAGAGATTGGACCTCTCAAAATCTACTTAGTACAATTATAAAGCAAAAGCCAAGTCTTTGTAAAAATTTGAGCCACTTGACAATTTGAAATATTTTTTATTTTTTCTAAAATACTTTCACTTACCCACTATCTCAAAAACCACCACCCATTAACAAATTAATCTTTTTTAATTTTACTAAGAAAATATTTTTAATTTTATTTAAACCACTTTCACCTTACCCACTTTTTCCACTATCCCCAAAAACTACCACCAACTAACAAATTCAAATTGTAATTTGTAATTTTGTACTAAAGGAAGTGTGATTTGTAAAAATGTGTTTGTAAATTTTTTTAAGAACAAGTCTATAATAATTTATAAATGACTTTCATATTAAATCCGTACAAGGTACATAAATAACACTACAAAATGTGATTTAGTCGTGAAAAATGTGTTCGGAATTTTTTTTTTAAAACAAGTCGAAAATAATTTTTATATTAAACCCGTACAAGGTACGGGAATAATACTAGTTGTATTACACAACAAAAGAAATCCCCATATTAGTAGGCTTCCGTATTCATTAATTAAACACCAAAAACAACGACGATAGATGGATACTCACTTACACACATATTGATCCTCCTTTGTTGTTTCCTTGACATTTGATGTGAGATTCTATATTTTATTTCCATATATGTAATGATTGCCAATTTGCCAACATGGATCCAACAAAACATGTCATAGTTTCTGCCATAGGTTTATAATGAATTCTAACTCGGTTCTTGATTTTGCTCACAAGAATGAAAACCAATTCTTGGATGAAATTTCATTTAAAAGGGTTGTGTGAGCGGGTAAAATAAACATAGTTATCATAATTATTATTTTCGTTATCGCCTTAAAGGTATTTCTTAATTATTACGTATTTATTATTATTATTTATTTTCCTATTATATTAAATATAGTCTTATATAAAGGGAGATTTAATCTTTCAAATAAGATAGAATTAAAGTTGGAGAAGGGGAGGAATATTTCAGAGAAGAGTACCGTAATAAGCCTATTTTCACTAATCTATTCCAAAAATATACCCTATCTTAATTTTTTTTTCCAAAACTATACCTATAAATTTTAAAATACCAAATTACCCCTAGATAATTAATTAACCCATATTTATTTAAATCAACACAACTTCAAGTTTTATATCTAAATCAACGAACGCTTTTGTCGCCTGCCACCACCGCCTCCCACCGTCGACGACCTCACGCAACCACCTCCTACCATCAACCTTGCGCGGTGTTTTGATCAATTTCCGACCGGTGACAATCAAGAATGATTCTTTGGATTTGTGGGAGCAAACTAACCGATAAACACAATTTCGAGACCAAAGCAATTGTTTGTATTCAGAAATTCTCGAGTACAACTGATGAATTCGAGTACAATTAGATATATCTTTCCTATAGCCTCTACCCTGTATTTATCCCAGGTGACCAGCGTTAACTCCCGTCCTCCTGCTTCTCCGATCGTGGTTATCGTTCCGCACGTTCTGAGTCCCACCTCCCTGGCCGTTATCGTCGAGTCCCAACCGTCGGGCCTAGGCATCTGGAGGATTTCCTCGGTGATCCGAAGCTCGCGTTTATGCATCGTGCTAGTGGGCTGGGTTGGTTAATGGGCTGGTGATTTCTGGGCCCAATAATAGCCCCAAAAGATTTGGGCGAATTTGAATTCGCTGAATCTTTTCGCCTGTTGGTCTCCGGGATCCTTGCTATCGTAGATCTTCCACGTGTAAGGCCTGGATCTCTCTACGCGCTTTGATTTGCAGACGAAAGGACGTCAGCTCGCTATATTTATTGCGCCTCCCTGGAGTAATCCATCATTCACTGCTCTGTTGTTTGATCTCTCCCGAGGTACGAATCTCTTACCCTTCTTTCCTTCCTCTTCGTTTTCCGAGTTTCTTCCTTCTTCTCCCATGGCGAGGGATAGAGCAGCCTTCAAGCAAGGTTTTCTGCCTTCGGGCATTCTCCAAGAGTGCGATAGAGTCCCAAACACAATGACTTTAAAGGAGGTGCACCAGATTCTTCTGGAGGGAGGGTTTCCTGGGGGTGTAGTAGCCTTGTGTCCCGAGGCCGAGTGTTCGAACTGGGTTCGTCCCGGCTGAGTGTGTTTCTTTGAGTCCCCTTTCACCATTTTTTGTCAGTTCCCTTTTCCCCCCATAGTCCAGGAGTTTTTGGCTCGGTTTAAACTCTCCCCTGCGCAGCTGCTTCCCTCAGCCTGGAAGATTCTTTTTTGGGTGAGTCGGATGGCAGATGTTGCGGGGGTAGATTTTACCGTCTCGGACTTGCTCCAGGCCTACCGTATCACTACGGTCAGGAAGGGGAGGTTTATTCTGCAGTCCCGAACCGCTCGCCAGCCTCTTGTCTTAAATACTAAGGTTAACGGGAAAGGTTGGGCAAATCGTTTTTTCTTTGTCGAGGTCGCGTCCCTGTCCCCTGAAAGCCGTCTGTTCTTGCATGACAAGTGGAACCCTGCTAGTAAGAGTTTCCGTTCTTCTTTTGCATTGATCAGCGAAGCCCCTTTAACATCTATTTATCCTCCCTTCTTTTGTTCTGTAGGTATCCCGGACAACGTAGAGCCGCCGAGTGGTTCAAAGAGAGTCTTGTCGAAGCTTTTCAAACTCACCTATGCTCAGAGGACATTTGGGGCGTCTCTTACCGAACCGTCGGAAGGATCTTCGGAGAACGAGGGTAGTGCGACCTCGTCAGATTCGGAAGGGGACAGTGATAAGGTTTGCCTCCTTGTCGTCAGGATGTCTACAGTGCCGAACTCAACCAACGCTTCTGGCCCTTCTGTGGGTAAGTTTCTTCACTTGGTGATTTTGTGATGTTGCCTATATGTCGTTTGACTCGTCTCCTCTTCTCCAGAGACTCGGGCACGCAGGTCGGGTTCCTCCTTTTCTGCTTCAGACTTGATCCTCAAGAAGACTCGCTCTGGTGATTCGAAACCCCCAACCGCCCCTGCAGTCAAGAAAGAGTCGTTGGACGCCCCCGGAACCTCGCGCAAGCGTCCTGCTCGGAGCGACGATGATCCACTAGACCTTCAGGACGACGCTTCTTCTGACTGGCAATCCCTCCAGCGGTACCGGGATCCCAATTTCAGGAAGTACCCAGCCCCTGTCTTCGCTCATGCCATGGCAACTGAGGTAGGCATGGGAGCCTAGAAGGTAACTGGTCTTTTACTTTGTTTTATTTAACGGTCGTGACTGGTGGTCCTCTTAGGGTTGTGTCCTAACTCTCACTTCTTACCGCATGCAACTCTTTCAGGAAGTCGGCTTGTTCATCTCGATGGACAAGGAATTTGTTGAGCATGAACGACGGAAGCAAGAGGTCGCCAAGCACCGCGAGGAAATTAACAAGGCTCGAGCGCAATCCGCCGCTCGGGCCAAGGCTTTAGCCGCTCAAGAGGAGGCTGCGAAGGTGCGGGTTGTAGAGCTGGAACAGATAATTGCTGTTCAGGAAGCCAAGGTGAAGGATCTTGAGGCGAAGGCTGCCGGTGTGCCTTCCATGGGAAAGGCCGACGCATAGGAAATCGGGGCTTTCTTCAGTATGTTGGCGCTGCTCGAGACTATCAGGGAGTTTGATGCAGGGAAGCTTTCGGTTGGAGACGCGGACAAATTCAACGAACAGTTCCTGGACTCCTATCCTGGCGGGGTACCTTCGGCTCGCGTCGCTTCCCTGTTGAGTTCCCCATTGACCGCAGCAGAACGGGCGAACCTGGAAGTTGGCGAGCAGATGGAAGAGACGGGAGTTTCCGGGAACCCTGCATGATTGTCTTGTGGATGTGAAGAAGCCTGGCGGCCTAGGCCGTTTGTAAAAATTTCATGTTTTGTTTCCCTGAGAACAAGTTTTTAGTAGACAAGTAATACCTCCCGGGCGTGCCGTTTATCGGGCGTCTGGTGAGGGTTTCATGGATGGTGGCTAGGCCACGGATACTTTGTTCGTCTTTTGCCCCCCGTCAAGGGGCGGGGGTGTTTATCTACTATTATGCTTCTTGTTTTATCATGTTCTGCTTGTGCTTTTTGCTGGCGTTTGTGCAGGTGTCTCTCTGCTACATGCCGGTTGGTGTCGAAGCAGCCCCTACAGAAGACTGAGTGCTTAGGAAGTGCATAGCTATGGCTCAATGGGTGAGGACAACTCTTACCAACGTTGTGGGTGACTCGGGGTTTACTCCCAAGCCCCTATTGGCGAAGGAGATCACCTACCGGAAGGCGCGCGAAGGACAAGGTCCTTCGTTTCCCGCAGTGCCCTGACGATAACTATCGGTGATCTGGCGTTTGCTAGTGGAGCTGGCGACTCGGGGGGTTGATCCACGACGCCGACTGGCGAGCTTCTGGGAAGCGGCCTCTCGAGGATACTTATGACTGGCGATGCTGCCGGATAGCGGGCGTCTAGGAGATTATTTCCTGTGCCATGTAATTAAGCTTGTAAGAAAACCTTTGTCGGAATACAAGCATCGTATTTGTAATTTTGGGCCGTTCGTTACCGCTTTACCGTTTTATTTCCAGTTCTTTTCATGCACCGAGGTTCCTCTTTTCTGGCGATGTCTGCCTAGAGTAACTCCTTCGGAGAACTTTTTTGTTCTTTTCTTCTGTTGTTCTTTTTCTGGAGAAATGTAACACAAACGTTTTGAATTAAAGGTGTCTGTTTGATTGGGTTTTCTCGAAAGAATTCATACCGTAGCTTGGATCTCACTTTAGTTTATTCGGCCGCTTCTGGCGATTTGGTCATTCTTCTAGAAGTGATATCTCCGCAGGTGCGTAGCATTCCAGCTGTGCGGGACGGATTTTCCATCTCTAGAGTCTAGTCGATAAGCTCCCTGCCCGGTGATGCCGACTATCTTATAGGGTCCTTCCCACGCGGGAGCGAGCTTTCCTGCGTTTATTTTAGCGGTGTTTTGGAACACCTTCCGGAGGACCCATTCGCCAATGGCGAAAGCTTTGACTTGTACGTTCTTGTTGTAACTGCGGGCCACCTGCTGCTGATGCCTAGCCAGGCGTAGTCAAGCTCTCTCTCTCAGCTCCTCCAGAGTATCCTGGTCGGCTGCTAGCTCGGTGGCATTCTGATCGGGCGTCTGTAATCCGTACCGCGCAATTGGTACGGTGATCTCGGCGGGTATCACCGCCTCGCATCCATACACCAAGGAGAAGGGCAACTGCCCAGTGGCGATCTTTGGGGTGGTTCTGTCGGCCCACAGGACGTAGGGTAGCTCGTCGGCCCAGCGTCCCTTGGCTTTCTCCAGTCTCTCCTTGAGGTTATTGATGATAACCTTGTTGCTGGACTCTGCTTGTCTGTTGGCTTGCGGATAGCGAGGAGTTGAGGTTACTAGGTCTATGTTCCACTGCCGGCAGTAGTCACGAGTTTTCCTGCCGATGAACTGTGACCCATTATTGCAGATGATCTCCGAGGGTATCCCAAAGCGGCAAATAATGTGCTTTTTGATGAACGCCACCACATGAGACTCCTTGATCTCTTTGTATGCCTCTGCCTCGATCCACTTGGAGAAATAATCCGTGACTGCTAGGAAGAATACTCGCTGGCCGGAAGATGGCGGCAGTTTCCCCACGATGTCCATCCCCCACCTCATGAACAACCATGGAATCAGCGTTGGGTGCAACGGTTCTGGTGGCTGGTGAGGGGTTGGAGCATGCTTCTGACAGGCCTCGCATTTTTGAGAGTATTCTGCGGCAACTTGGCGCATGGTAGGCCAATAGTATCCAAGGTTGAGGGCTTTGTTTGAAAGGCTACGCCCTCCGGAGTGGTTCCCGCACTCGCCTTCGTGGAGTTCCCTGAGTATTTTGGGTGCCTCTGCTTTTGTGATGCAGCGGAGTGAGGTTCCCACTGCAAATTGCTTGAACAAGACACCGTCTTTTACACTGTAGCGGGTGGCTCTCATCCGGAGTGTTCTTGCTTCGGACTTCTCCGCTGGTAACTGCCCATAATCGAGCCACTGCAGATAGGGTCTGGTCCAGCACTCTTCGTCTTGGGAAGTCTCATTCGCATCTGCTGCTGGATTCTCACCATCAGGCGTCTCTACCTCCCGGAGATTCTCGCTATCCAGTATCCCGAGGCCCTCGCTCCCGAAAATTTCTCGCCCCATGAGATCCTCGCTGTCAAGAATCTCCGGGGGATGGCGACTTTCCAGGACTTCTACCCTTTTTCCTCCAGTTGTCAGCGGGTCGTCTTGCGTTCCCTGTTTTGACGAATAAGCCTCCCGTTTGATTGCTGGAACTAGCACGTGTACCAAGGGAATCGATGTGAATTCCTCGGGATCTAGGGCGGAAGCTAAATTGGCTAGGGCATCAACTTGTGCGCTTTCTTCTCTTGGGAATTTCTAGATGGCGTAAGTGATATCGAAACCGCTCAGGTGTATTGCCCACTTGGCCATTCTCCCGGTGATCTCTGGGTTTCTCAGTATGGCCTTCAATGGGTAGTTTGTACGAACAGTTATGGGATGGGACTCGAAATACGGCCTTAGCTTCGCGGAGGCCATGACCAAAGCGAGGATCAATTTTTCCAAAGGCGAGTAACGTGTCTCCGCTGCAAGCAGGGTGCGGTTGACGTAGTATACTGGTATTTGGTCGCCCTGATCCTCTCGTACTAGCACGCCGCTAATGGAAGCTTCGGTCACTGCCAGGTATAGGAGGAGATTTTCGCCCTCCACGGGTTTGGATAGCAACATCGGGTTGGACAGGTACTGCTTGAGCTGTTGAAAGGCCGCCTCGTGGGTTGGGGTCCATTCGAACTTCTTGTTCTTTCGTAGCACATCATAAAACAGGCGGCACCTATCGGACGATTTCGAGATGAAACGGTTCAGAGCTACCACTCGTCCCGTCAGCTTCTACACATCTTTCACACACCTAGGTGACCGCAAGGTTGCTACGGCTCGGACTTGATCTGGACTGGCTTCAATCCCGCGCTGGGTAACCATAAACCCGAGGAAGCGTCCAGAGGTCACCCCAAATGCGCATTTTGCCGGGTTAAGCTTCATATGGTAGCTGTCTAGGATCTGGAACGCCTCCTCCAGATGCTGGATATGATGTCCGGCCTGCTTGGATTTGACGAGCATGTCGTCGATGTATACTTCCACAGTCCTTCCGATGTGCTTCTGGAACATGCGGTTGACCAACCGCTGGTAAGTAGCCCCGGCGTTCTTGAGTCCGAAGGGCATCACTCGATAGCAGTATGTACCCTGGCTGGTGATGAACGACGTCTTCTCTTGATCGTCTGGATGCATCTGAATCTGATTGTAGCCGCTGAAGGCGTCCATGAAGGTGAGCATCTCGTGGCCGGCGGTGGCGTCTACCATGGCAGGGGGAAGGAGTCTTTCGGGCAGGCCTTGTTAAGGTCCGTGAAGTCAATGCACACCCTCCACTTCCCGTTCTTCTTGCTCACGACCACGACGTTTGCCAACCACTCTGGATATTTTACCTCCTTGATTTTCCCTGTCCGGAGTAAGTTTTGCACTTCTCCGTCAACGATCAGATTCCGCTCGGGTGCGAATTTTCTTCTCTTTTGTTTGACCGATGGATGGCGGGGATCTACGTTCAGCCGATGTATGATGACAGCTGGGTCAATCCCCACCATGTCCTCATGTGACCAAACGAAGCTGCCGCTGTGCTTTTTGAGAAAGCTGATCAGTTCAGTCTTTTTTTCTGGAGACAAGTCCTTCCCTACCCGTACAGTCTGTTCGGGCTTCTGGCTGTCGAGGATAACTTCCTCGATTATATCGACCTCGGGGTCCAGTGTCGGCGCGGGCCCCTTGGCTTCTTGTAATTGCTATGCGGTGTGGGTGACGGTCACATTCAGGGCGGATTTGTAACACTCCCTGGCTAGCCTTTGATCTCCTCTGATTTCCCTGATTCCCCACGGCGTGGGGAACTTTATGGTTTGGTGGTAGGAGGAGGGTACCGCCTTCATGTCATGGATCCAAGGCCGCCCCATGATGATGTTGTAGCAAGACGGGCAATCAAGCACGGAGAATCTGACCTACAAGTTGATTCCTTTTGCATAAGTGGGGAGAGTTATTTCCCCCAGGGTATGAGCGATTTCCCCGCTGAATCCTACCAGCCCACCGACTTTCTAAGGATGCTCTCTTCTTTTAGCCCCATCTCCTTGAGGGCGTCCAGCGTGATCATGTTGGTGGAGCTTCCGGTGTCAATGAGAATTCTCCTCATTAGCACCTTTCCCACCGATAAAGATATAACCAACCCATCGTGGTGGGGCCCTACTAGACCAGCTGAATCGGAGTCGCTGAAAGAGATGATACTCCCCGGGTGCCCCTCAGAGTTGCGGATGTTCGCTATCAACGGTCCTTCTAGGTGCCCTCACGCGTGGCGTTTGGCTTCCGAATAGTTGACACCACAGATATCCGACCCGCCACTAATGACGTTGACTACTTTGGCATACTCCGGGGATGACGGAATATCCATGGGCTCAGTTAGATTCTGGCTGGCGGGTATACCGGGATTAGCGGAGATTTCTGACAGCAGGCCTCTTGAGTGCAAGTATGCTAGTTCTTTCCTGAGAGCGAAGCATTCGTCTGTTTCGTGACCGTAGTCTTCATGGAAATTGCACCACTTGGTTTTATCCCTTTTGGGGTTCGGGTTTTCTGCTTTCTTGAGTGATATGGTCCATGTGAGTCCGGCTACGGTCCGTTTGGCTGACCATGTCCTGCTGGAGAGCGGATATCTTGGCTGCAAACTCGTTCAAGACATTGCGCAGGACTTCCTCGGTGTTGCCGTCACGAGCGTCTCCTTCGGGATGAGCGCCCCGACTTCCTTTGACTCCTCCGTTGGTGGGAGAGGATGGTTGCGAGTTCGTCATCTTTTGGAACGAAAACGTTCCTGCTTTGATCGAGAGAACGAGCGAAACCGGCTAGGGCCCCACGGTGGGCGCCAAATTGTTTTGGTCAATTTCCGACCGGTGACAATCAAGAATGATTCTTTGGATTTGTGGGAGCAAACTAACCGATAAACACAATTTCGAGACCAAAGCAATTGTTTGTATTCAGAAATTCTCGAGTACAGCTGATGAATTCGAGTACAATTAGATATATCTTACCTATAGCCTCTACCCTGTATTTATCCCAGGTGACCAGCGTTAACTCCCGTCCTCCTGCTTCTCCGATCGTGGTTATCGTTCTGCACGTTCTGAGTCCCACCTCCCTGACCGTTATCGTCGAGTCCCAACCGTCGGGCCTAGGCATCTGGAGGATTTCCTCGGTGATCCGAAGCTCGCGTTTATGCATCGTGCTAGTGGGCTAGGTCGGTTAATGGGCTGGTGATTTCTGGGCCCAACACGCGGTTGCCCCTCACCGTCGACCTTGAGGCGTCACAACCTCGTTAACGATGTTGCCGTCTGCCGCAACCGTTGTAACCTTGCGTCGTTGTTGCCGCCCTGTAGTCATTCTCAATCTCGGCTTTGGGTGAACGGGAATTGAAGGTGTTCTGCAACTAGATCTCGATTTTGGATTAAAGGTATTATATGCAAACCACTACCTAAGGTAAGGGTGAAAAATTGATTTTGATAAAGATACGTTCTACATAAATTTCGACTTTGAATTGAAAATTCGGCACAAAATAAAGCTCCATAAAAATCATTCTCGATCGGTTACATAAAATCTATCCTAATCAATATATATCTTCTAAAGCTGAAGCACTTTTGGGCAGATTCGTCATTAAGAATTTATATCCCAACCAATCTATTTTTAATAATGATTTTTTAATAAATTATATATTATGTAATTCAATCACCTTATGTAATTTCCAATTTTATCCACTCACTTGACTTATTATTTTTTTTTTATCAAATTTATATGAGATTGTATAAAAAATTTGACTCTACCCATTATTTTTATCTTTATTCATCTTCATTATATTATAATATTTAATTATCTTATATCCATATAGTATAAATAAAATATTCTATATAAGAATTTATATATTTTTTCAATTTACTATGAGATTGGATAACTTTTTATGTCTAACATTCTTTTTATCTTTGTTCATGCTCATTATATTGTAATATTTAACTATCTTCTATCCATATAATATAGAAAAAATATACTACATAATTGATCGTATGGTTATTTTTTTCACGATTACGGTTTGTACATACAATATTTATAAAAATTATACTATATGGATAACGAAATTTGCAAAAAGTATAGTAAAAATTGATCAATTTTAACGAATTATGATTTGTCGTACGGATATTAACTTTATCTTGAAATTTTTTCATTATATCCTAATATTTAATTATCAATTTGGTATGATTATCAATTTGAAAATTCGGTACGAGTTTTCATTATTTTTATCTTTGCACATGTTTATTATATTGTAAATGATAGTTTTTTGTAGATAGAATAGGCATGATTTTATAGAAATATCCTTACATGTATCAATTTAATCAAAATTTAACAAATACAAAGAAATAATACAATAATTCTATCCATATGTATAACACATAAAAATACTAATTTAATATATTAGATAAAAAAAATAGATAAGTTTTTTTACCCATAAATATGATAAATATAAAATCATTTTTTTTAGATTTTCTATCTACAAGTATATTTTTAATATTAAGTTTCAATCCATAAATATGAAAAATATAAAATAGTAATTTAATATCCCAACTATCCTTTTTTACTTCAAAATCCGATAATAAACTAATTTAATGTCTATAATGAAATAGATAACTTTTATATCTATAAGTATAAAATATGAACCATATTTTAATTTAAGGGTTTTCAATATTAAATTTTCATATTCATTTCTATTAACTTTTTATTAAAAATTATACCAACGTTTTTAATTAGTATGAACCATATTTTTAATCATGTATTTTTATATTAATTTTGGATTTTTATATTAATTTTTTGTTTGTAAGTATGTCAAAATTTTTAATGAATATTGATCATGTTTTTCATATTAATTTCGAATTTTTCAATATTAATTTTCTATGGTTAAGAATGATAACTTTTTAAATTTTCATCCATAAATATGTCGGGTTTTATATATTAATGTTCTATCTATAAATATGATAGTTAAATACAATATTGTCATTAAATTTTAATTTCAGTCGCCATAGTTTTAGTTACCAAATTGTTTATATTAATATTGCATCCATAACTATGCCCACACTTTTTTAACTAATACGGACCATGTTTTTAATGCTAGAATTTATATTAATTTTCGATTTTCGTAGATTAATTTTTCATTCACAAATATATGACAACTTTTTAAATTTTCTATCTATAAGCATGATGATTTTTTTATACCATTTTTATATTAATAAGTATGACAATTTTTTAATTAATATCGGTATAGATATGTTATGTTTTATAATATATTAATTTTCTATTCATAAGTATGTTGATTTTTTATATTATGGATACCTTAATAAATAAATAAAAAATTATTAATCCCTTAATTGGGTCAATTGGGTCAATTCATTGCGGTTTTTGTGCAGATTCGGGTCACCCAATGAGCTAAGAAGATCAACTTTTGTATGTTTATTACATAAATATTATAAAGAATATTTTAAAGAATAAGATAATATTTGTATTCATTTTAATAATAAAAGATATTATTATAATTAACTTAAATATTTATAATATTGTTTTATTATTTAAATTATAATACCTATTTCACATTTAAATAATATATTACACTTTTTATTTTAAAAAGTGCCCGGGCAAGGCCCGGGTCTGTTGCAAAATTTGCGCCACGTGGCATTTTTGAATAAATTAATATGAATTTATATTTTAATAAATTTTGTAACAACTTATACTATTTTTTCTATATATACTAAATAGATAACATGTTTATATAATTTTTTACGTATATAATTTTCTATCTATGGATTATGTATTAGCTTACTTAAAATAGATAACATATTTATATAATTTTTATATACATAAATTCCTATGAGATGGTATTTTTCATATTAATTTAATATTTTATCTCTTAACAAGTTTTTGGGTCTTAATATATTTTTTTATCTTTTAACAAGGTTTGAGCTCTAAGTATAAAATTTATATCTATATAATGATATAATTATAAAAAAAAAATTTGTTATGTTGATATATTTTTATTTTGAGAAAAAGATATAATTTTATGTTGATGACTAAGATTAATATGTAAATGTCAAAAAAAAATTTGAATTTGAATTTAAATTAATAAAATTAGATTTTCTTTATCTTTTTATTCATTTATATTAAAGATTTTTTCTTAAATCAAACTTTGATAAAAAAAATAGAACAATTTACAAATCTTGATGAATACTTGCTTAAATTGAATTTTGACAAAAATTCACATTACATTTATCTTAATTTCCTTTTTATTTATGTAAATATAGAATATTTTTTCTAGCCCCACCTTACATTTAAATTTTGTTATCTCTATTTTTTTTTAATTTAATATGGATGATAGGTTGATTAATACATTGAATTTTGTAAATTTTCATATATATTAATTTACTTTATATTTTATTTCTTCGTTATGTAAATTTAATATGGAAGACAACTTTATAGATGGATTGAATTTTGCAAAATAATACATAGATAATTTTCTCTATATTTTATCTCGACAATGTTCTCTTCTATACTAATCTTTATATTGTATTTTTCATATTTACAAACATTGTTATTATTATAGAGTAAAAGATAAGAAACCTAATATATAATTTAATAAATTAACTTTAAGAAAATATTTTAATAAATTATATTATACTTTGTAGATAACCTATCCTAATTATTATTGTCTTTATATAAATCAAATGTTTTATAAATATTAGTGTCTAAAAAAATAAGAAAATATTATTTAAAAATATTCAATAAAAAGTAAAATTAATATTTTAATAATTTCAATCTAAATTTGGACAATATCTCCACAAATATTGGAAAAATATTTAAAAATATATTCAATTAAAATATGGAGTACAATCTAAAAAAAATAATTTGTCTATTGCATAATTTATTATGATATTATATAAATATATTTAGTATTTTAAATTAATATCGTAGAATTGTATAGTTTTTTAATAAAATTATCCCGTGAATATCACGGGACTTCAACTAGTACATTATAAAGCAGAAACTATGTTTGTTGAAAAAATTGCACCACGTGGCATTACTTGAATAAATTAATGTCAAATTTGTTTGAAAAAAAATTAATGAGAAAATATTTAATAAATATTATAACTACATATGCATCGAATAGATTTTATAAAATAGATAACAAATACAATCTTTATATTAATGCTTTCCATATTTATAAATGCTATCTTATTCATTACGATGTAAAAGATAAAAACCCTAATACATAACCATAATAAAACAATTTAAAATTTTATTTGAATAAATATTTTAAAAACTTATATTATACTTTCTAGACACATTCCTCTAATTATTATCTTTATAAAAATCAATCATTTTATACATATCAATATCTCAAATAAGAATGAAAAAATTATTTAAAAATATTCAGTTTAAGTTAAATTATAATTTTAATAATTTCAATTTAAATTTGGGTCAAGATATCAACAAATAATAAAAAGGTATATAATAGATTTAAGTTGATTATGAAGCACAATCTATTAAAATATTTTATTTAAATTATACAATTTTATTGCGATATTATATACATGTGTTTTAAATTTTTTATCAATATCATAAGTATATCATTTTAGTAAGATCGTCCCGTGAGTATCACGGGGTTTCAACTAGTTAGTCATACTAAGAGGCATAAAAATAGGAATACGAAGATAAGTTATTGAAAATCTAAATCAGTTAGGGGGGTTTCTGAAAAATCAGTTAAGAGTTACATAAAACAAAATTTAGTGCTATTTTATTTCAAAAAATCGATTACATAAATATCGGTTAGGGCTTAATTTTTAAATAAAAGTTACATGTAAATAAGTTGCATATACTTAATTACATTAACTTACATGAATTAATTTACATAAAATTATCCCAGGTAAAATTTATGTAATAAAATTAGCATATATGAATTATTATACACAAAATGAGCCTACATAAATTTATGCGACAATTTACTCTACATAAATTTAACCTACACGGATTTATGTTACAAATTACCCTACATAAAATGTTATGTAGCAAAATTGATGTAACAAGACGATTGACATGCACAAAATGTATGTAAATCATTGACACAAATTTTATGTAAGAAAATTAACTTACATAAAATTTATATAACAAATCACCCTACATAAATTTTATGTAACAAAAACTAATGTAAATTAGGGTTACATTAAATATAGAGTACGAGTTATATAAAATTAATGATGTAGCGAAACTAAAGTAAATTAGAGTTACATTAAATGTAGAGTTACTAGTTACATTAAATATTGGTGTACTAAAATTAGTGTAAATTAATGTTATATTAAATGTAGAGTTAATGTAAGTAAATTACCTTACATAAAATCCCTGTGAAAAATTAGTGTAAATAGAATTAATGTAAATAAATTAACCTACATGAATTACTTTACACAATTTTAGTACACAATTTATGCAACAAAATTAACTTACATTAATTAGTTTACATAAAATTCGTGTAACAATATTAACCTACACAAATTACTCGATCTATACTAATTTATGTAACAAAATTAATGTACTTCTATTAGCTTACATAAATTAGTTTACACAAAATTATTATACTATTACCTTATATAAAATTTATGCAAAAAAATTAACATATACCAATTTATGTAACAAAAATACCAAAAAAAGTAGGAAAATAAAATTTATGTAACAAAAATACCTTACATAAAATTTATGTAACAAAATTTATGTAACAAAATTAATGATAAGGGTATTCTAGTCTTATTATTTGTAAGGGTTACTATTGGAAAAAATAGGATGAAGAGGTATATTTGTGGAATAAAAGATTGAAACTAGACTAGTGATGTCTTTTTCTCGAATATTTCTAGCTTGGGTTCCAAGGCAGTTGACTAGCCCTAGGATATGTATAATTTTTGGCCCCCCTAATCTCCTTCTTCCATTATAAATACACGTCTTCGCCGTGTAGGGCAAGCCACATGTTGCATATCTGCACATATTGAGAGTTTGAACAAGCTAATATTCGCTTAGCTTGACTGTTCAAGAAAGATCCATACTCGCTAAATTTCTTGCTTTCTTGTTGTACCTCGACGTTCAATTCGACAAACTGCTCTTTTGACTTAGGCATCGGAGGTGGATTAGGGGGTCCTCGCCCCCTGTGTCCATTGTTTTGCAGGTTACAGGTTGAGAGAAGTAGTTAGGAGCGGTGTATTAAAACCGCGACCGCGGTGTAGTAAACCTTGATCGTGGCTCGCCGGAGTGCGCCTTCGGAAAATCGCGACTCCTGATTTTTCGACCGGAGTGCCCCTCCGGAAATTTGTGCCTCCAAAAATTTATGTTTTTTGGGTTTTTTCTAGCCTAAGGGCGTCTCCAAAAATCAACAAAGAAGGATCCGCTTTGGGAATCGTATGAACCCTAGGCCGAAACCAAGATCTGTGCCGATCGCAATGCGTGCTGCAAAATCGATGGCATTGGGGCAAGGAGCAACCTTGCCAGCACCTTGTCGAATTCAATCCCGTTTAAGATTGGTAGTCGACTACCAATTGACGGATTAGGCTCCGGGTGCGCGCCTAATAGCCCAAAGTTGAAAACTTGATTGTGAATCAACCCTCAACTACAATCAAAACAAAGAAATCCTAACAAGGGAAAAATTGGTAACTTTCTAGAGCGGACCTGGGACCCGCACAAGCGGCGACGATCGATATTCGCTCGATCGGACGCGTTTAGGGACCGAAATCAAGCGCCAGGAAGACCGCGGTCGCGGCCCGATAAACCGCGACCCTGGCCCACGCAATCTGCACCTAAACCGTGGCCGCGGGTCTCCTAAAACCTAAGGTGTGCGAAAGTCATCGCGTCGGAATGAATCAGAAAATCCAAGCAACAAAGACTCGGAGTCGAGTCAAAGACCCATAGGAGAAGTTTTTCATTGGGGCAAACCGGATGGGAAACGGGCTTTCAACAACATAGCTATTGAGGGGTAATCGTGACCTCTTCGCATAGGGCCCATACAATTTGATTGGAATAGACTCAGATCTTGCTTGCCATAGGCTGAACGTCCTCCTAAACATAAAGCCGATCGTAAAAGCAAGCAAAACGATCCTCTATCTAGCAAACGGAAGCCTTAATCGCTGAAATAGGGAGATTAAAGTAAATCAGCCCTAATTCAAGAGGTTTGGAGTCCAACTTGGTCATTAAACACCGTCATGATCAAGAAAAATCGGAAAGTCTGAGCAGACTTTGCCAAACCCTAAGTCGTCAATGAGTTTCGGCGCAACCACGACCGCGGACTGTATATCCGCAACCGCGGTCTGTATGAACCACGACTGCGGTTCACCCCAGTAAGTTGCAGATCGAGTTGAAATCCTTGAAAATCGTACGATGCGAGTCGAAACCAAGGATCCGAAGACTAAGTGCTGGGACATTGTAAAACCGAAAGGTCAACAATGCTCAAATATGATAGAAGAGTTCAAGTTGCTCAAGATTGGACAATGATCAAGCGATCAAAACGAGTCCATTGATGCATCGGCAATGTTAGCCACTCGTGGAAGACGCTATATTAAGACCTCGATTCGTGTCGGGGCAACGGGATGTCCAACAAATTGACATCTAAATCAAAATTGTGAGCAATAACGTGCTTGCAACTGTGACCGTGATCATAAGAAGCAAAACTGCGTAGGATCTTGAATGGCAAACGCCCTTGATATGTAACTTGGATGAGAACATTTAGCCCTCTGATATCGCTGGGGCATGACTACAAGAAAACCCATTTATTGCAACGACAAATATCGTTGCGGGTACGGCCGTTGCTAAAGCCAATTGCAACGACTTTGGTTGTTACAAATGTCATTGCCTCTCGTCGCACCTATTTTGCAACGACATTTGTCGTTGCAAATAATCTGTCGTTGCAAAATCTTTGAATTTGAAAATTTGCTTCAATATTCTTTTGCAACTGCATGTCGTTGCGATAAAATGGTTTTTTTTTTGCAACGAGATATGTCGTTGTGATAAATGGTGTTTTTTGCAACAACATTGTCGTTGTGACAAATGGTGTTTTTTACAATAGCAGTGTCGTTGCGAAAAACAGTATTTTTGTAGTAACATTTGTTGTAATCAAAGATCGCATAGTTGCAATAACTGGTATTTTTGCACTTGATATATCATAATCCAACACGAATATATAACATTCATTGTCCAAAAATCTACATAGCAAATCCAACACTATTATATCCAATACAAAAAAAAGTCGTCCCAAAAACTACATAGTTTCAAGCTAGCTTTTAACATCTAAAAAGAAGTATGCACGGAATTTCTTCTAACTAGCTTCAACATCCAAAAGAAGATAACTCCAATGCAAGCTACCCAACTACATCTTTCATCCTGCAAACACTTTAAGTATATTAAAGAATCTCAATTGAAAGCATGACAATCATGATAATGAGCAAATAATATATGCAACTATGCAAGAGTATCAATTGAAACCAATCTATAAAAGCCTAATAAGCAAACTCTCGTATTATTAATAATATCAATCAACTATGCAGAAAACCAAGGAAACAAACCAAATCAGTAAAAAAAAGCAGATTTTCACCAGCCAAAGCAGGCAAGGAGGAATAACAAATAGAATACCAGCTTGGCAAGAATGTGATGCCAACACCACCAGCCAAAGCAGGCAAGGAGGAATAACAAACATCTAAAAATAAGGCGAGTTTTATGAAGGCTTGGGGTCATAATCAGAGGGGGGAGTTTCATAAGATTTGGTCAAAAGCAGCAGCAAATTTCTGTCCTTCAAAAAGATCAATAAATGTTACTGAATTTGATCTTATTTAGTCTAGGAAATTTTTGTCATAAGATTTGGTCAAAAGCAGCAGTTAATTAGTCTAGGCTCTTGAGATTACCTGTTTTTCCTCTTCTGATTTGGCTTTTGTTCCAAATGTTTTTGATGTGAGCTTGCTGTTCCAAATATTTCTGTCATAAGATTTGGTCAAAAGCAGCATTTAATTAGTCTAAGCAGGCAATGGTTTCTCATAAGAGACACAATAGAAAAAAGTTATGCAGAGTGCTGGTTTGGCAGCTAACAACCCAGTTTCAGGATCCAGTTCAGAGAGCTTGTTGTTCTAAAGTTCAACCTTCTGAGTGTCAATTTCTGGTTCACCTTTCACCATACTTCTCCACCACTCCAGCTGGTTGTGTTTGGTTAGCAAAACAGAGACGGATTTCTGATCGTCTGAAAATAAAAAAATGATTAAGGTGACATGCATTATGCTTTCAGCAAAAGATTATCATTGTAGTGTAATGCTGCTATTTGACTATTTTCAAGCACAAACAATAACGATCAAATTAGTTCGACATTTGATCATATGTAAGTACTTTTGTCATTTAACTAGATAGTGAGTTGGCATTGTAAAAGGAATAGAAGGCACATACCTAAGCTCTAGAAGCAATTATCAGGCTTAACAGACTTGTGTTATTCACCCTGCAAGACATATATTATAAGGTGAGAAAGGTAGGTTACTAATGGAAATAACCTTTAAATAAAAAAAAGTGATCAAATATGCATAACAAATGCAAATTAGAAAAACTTAGAGGTGGGTGATGCTCAAAATGCCCAATATTATATTAGATGTCAATACTAATTGCATAGAAGAACGACTAGATCAAAACAAAACTTTATTACAACACTTCTAAAAGCACCACATTTTAGCAACTTGAAAACATTAATGCTGGTTGTGACACACTAAAAAAAATAACAGTAACTAAGGTTTAGATCTTCCATCCAATAGAAAAACTGCCATAAAGATACCTAGCACTAGCAAATACTTCCTCTCATAACTTGCACCAACTCGTAAGTAAGGCGATATATATCGTGGCACACACCGCTTGCATTTTCCATCTCTTCTATCCCTTGCAGGTTTTATATAATCTATGAAACAGTTAAGACAAGATCATTCTAGGGACATCCAAGGTAACTATCCAGCTACACATGGTGACATATCGTAATTGTAAAGCAACTAATAAAGAAACAACTAAAAGTATACACATAAATCTAAACATAAACTAAGAGAAAAATATTTGACAGAGACAGGAAGCCAAGATTAAAATTCAAAGAAGTATCTAAAGAAAATTGCTTTGCAATAAATTAGTTAAGGCTATTATGAATCTTGAAAATTTCTAATTGAGGCAAGGGACAATTACAAGCGTGTCTGATCCACAACTTTGTTCAACTTCCCTCATAAACCACCATCATCAAAATCTTCTCCTTGTCATTCTATAGAACAACTCGAATAACTTGCTTCTAGTAGATAGACCAATGAATTGAAAGATGCAGTACAAAAGGATTGACACCCCAAACAAAACGACCAAAGTCGCCATGTATGTACTGGAAAGGAAAATGGGGAAACCAAACATTACATCGTTTTTCCATATCATCGCCACACATAAGCATGTGGATTCCCCTCATGTTTTCCCCTAGCTGAATAGAATGTTAAGGAAGGAGTTAAGTTTTGTTTGAATAATAATCACAAATGTTTTAGCACCAAGCAAGAAAAAGTCTAGGGAAAAAAACCAATGTTAGTAATAATTTTTTTCCTTGACAATAATAAAATTAAAAGATATAGTATATATTAAGCAAAAAACTTCTTGGGGGTGAAGAACTCTATTTTGGATAGTAAGATAGGTCTACTGACTTTGAAAGATCAATTGTGTCTAAATAGAGATCTATAGACATAGATGGATAATACTAATAAGGAGGGCTACCTAAAAAAAATTAAAGCCTAGGAGCAACCCACATGCTTATTGATAAGGCCAATCTTATAATTAGTCACCATATTTAGTTATTTACAACAAACCATCTAAATTGGACAAAAAGTAGAGAAATGTATAATTCAAGCAACTTGAAATTGATGCACGATTAAGAAACTATTCTACCTTTAGATACAACAAAGAAATTTATAATAAATTTCAGGACCCATGGTTGTAAACACAAGATCAAATACCATCTATGCTTTGAACTTTTTTTAAGTGATGATAAATTATTCACACAATTCCACCAATCTAAGAACACATAAACAAACTAGGACCCAAATGTCAAAAAAAAATTTGAGCTTAATTGAAAGCTCAATCACAGGTGTCTAATCTCATACCAACTAAATCCAGGATTTGGGATGCAAAATTCAGAAAAACATCAACTTGTGCTAGAAATACACAAGAACAAAATGGAATCAGAATTTAAAAAAGGACCAATAATTGAGTTTTTGGGGATAAAATTCAGATTTGTGGCAAGGAAAGGAACTTTATATCCTTCAAATCTACAAACCCTAAATCTAAACCTCTTTAAAAAATAAAGCCTTGATGAAAGACGGAGATAATTAACTACGTAAAATATAGTGGCCTTGATAAATTTTTGGGCCTTATTCCATTGCCACTTCACACCCTTCATGGACAACATTGATTCATTTTGCTTGTCAAACCAGCATTTAAGAGCCTCTAGAGAGTGTACTTTACATAGGACAGATGGAAAATGTAATTGAAGGGGGCAAAAGAAGGCCTCTTATTTTTTTTTTTATCTCTCGCTCGGTTCGATTAGCCGGGCCAATCTATGTCCGAACCGGGTACTGCAGAGGCCCATTGCTGGGGGCGACCCTCCCAATTCAATTTTTTCCATACACGCCGTCAGGAAGATTCGAACTTCGAACCTCTTGAACAAATGCTTAAGGAGCCTAGCACCAAAGAAGGCCTCTTATTGAGCAATTATTTAAGGCAGCAACAACAATATATTCATAAGTAGTACTGCAGATTATCAACTCTTTGTTAAGAACTAAAGAGGTTTCTGTTCAAAATCTTCCGATGAAATAAAGAACCAAATCAAAGTTTCCCAAAACAGAAGTATTTACAATAAACATGAAAAAACACTTAAATGTTCTATAGTCACACTAATCGGACCACTTAATCGGATTCCCAGTATTGGCAAAAGGGCATATTTTGGAGCCCCAAAAAAATCAGAACCAGCATCTCAAGCTCAATGAAAAAGATGTAACCTCTTTAATTTGAGGACGAAGAAGAGATTGAATCGGAAGAATCTTTACCTCTCGAATCAAGAAGGCCAAGCGCCCAAGAATGGAGGGGCGGACGAACCTGTTGCTGCCAACTCTGAGAACGCCCGCAAATGAAAGCCCCGCCGGTGGCCGAGATGGAGAGCTTCGACAGGTGATAGAGAAGAGGTCCGGCGAGAGAGGCAAAGAGGCGATCGAAAATAGGTGCGATGAGAGGCAAAAGAGCCAGATAGGTTAAGCGGGTGAAATGAATTGAAAGAAGGGTTTTCGGCCCTTTCAGGAATTGAAAAAGGGGTTTCTATTTAATTTTTTAATTTTTTAATTTTCTTTTTTTTCTTTTGCAACGACATAGTGGTTGCCATAAATTTATAATAGTTTTAGCAACAATGACATCGTTGCAATACGTCTTATTTATTTTTTGCAACGAGTACTTTTGTTACTTAAAATTATCCCAAATATTTTTGAAGGGCGCGCGTACATAAGGCGTGGAGGGAAATGAAATTCCATTTATGGCAACAAATATTAGCAATGATTCTTTAATGTCGTTGCTCAAGATATTTTTCGCAACAACAATATTTTGTCGTTGCAATAAACAGAATTTCTTGTAGTGAGAAGTCTCTTAAGGGCTCATAGGTTTTGGCAATCGTCGGAAAAGACTCTATATTATCGTTCTTTTTCCGGGCCAAACTTGAGAAGCGTACCCCCAAGCAAGGTTGAGCTAACATTGTACGAGATCGGTGAAAGCATATATAAGATTTACGCCGGAGATTGCATTTCGGCTCTCCGAGTTCGTTTGCAAAAATATTGGTGGCCTTTCATGTGAAAAGTGCCTCGAAAAAGCCAATAGAAAAATCGTAGCGCTCTTTCCGACCACCTCGTCTTTGCCGAGGATCGTCGATACGCTACCGCTACACGAATCGCATTCTACGAACGGGCAGCTGTGGCCCAACGCGTGGAGGCCTATACATCAAAAGGTCATGGAAAAACACACGCGTATGGTATAACTCGACCCGAATTGGAAAGGATCATATTAGGTGGATGCAGCGAAAAGTCGGAGAGCTCAATTGTTCAAAAGTTTCAACGGGAATTTCGTCCCTCATACTTGGGATATCCTCCATCTTGAAAAGGCTCCTCGCATGGATGTTGTGTTAAGAATAAAGCAAGTTAGCATGGCCGCCCCCCTCCGCGAATCAAAGGTCACCTCCCCTTCAACCAACCAAAGACCGCCACTCTCTCGACCAATCAAATGGTGACGAATCGCTCGTCCTACATCGAAACAACACAAAAACCACTCTCCCCAAATGTCTATAAATAAGGGAAGGCGCGAATGTTACAAGGGTCGAAAAACACCTCTAACTCAAGATCTATCTTGCTTGCAGAGATCAACGTGTTGAAACGATAATAAAGACCACGCTATAATCTCGGAAAGGTCAATAAAAAGACCTCAAGTCATCAAAAAGCAACTTGCACGCATCTATCGAAAGATCGCGAACAATCCGAAAGCTGTAATCCCGAGTTATAGTAGAAAGTTCTCGAGCAATCCGAAAGCTGTAATCCGAGTTGTTGTAGAAAGATCTCGAACAATCTGAAAGGTGTAATCTCGAATTGTAGTACAAAGATCTCGAACAATCTGAAAGTTGTAATCTCGAGTTGTAGTAGAGAGAACTCGAATAATCTGGGAGTTGTAATCCTGAATCGCAGTTATAATAAAAGTAAGGGTATGTTTTGTCCATATCAATAATATCGTGCCTCGATCTTAGCGCTAGTTCATTTCGGATTTTAACACTGGCACCGTTTGTGGGAGCTTTTTCATCCTAAGCAGATTTTCGACAAACAGAATCACCTTCGTTTTCAATCTTGAATGGCTTGCCCGAACAACTTCTTCCCTCTCCTTCCGGACAACATGCCTGACACCCAGGAGTGGGCCAACAACGCGCCACAACCAGGTTGTCCGTACGACGTTCCCCTAGGGTTGACGTATAACGCGTGGCAGAATCCGTAGCTCTTCCAGGAATAAACTAACCGAAAGCTCAGATACCAATGAAATGGGAAAACTACAAACCGAGATAGATCCAACTTAGAAGCTCCGCTGAGCTCGAAGACCGGTGTCCCAAGCCTAGAAATCAACTACGAATTGAGAAGAGTTAATTCGAAGGTGATTGAGAGAGTTACTGAGATTGGAAGGTTTGTTTCTGTATTTGATTGATTAAGGGCTCGAAGGTCTTACATGTGATGAGGTATTTTTCATTCGTTTTACCTATCAAAGAAACCTTAACTTTACCAAACTCAGTAGAGCGGTAAGTAAGGGTCGATCCCACAAAGACTCGTATAATTGTGTTATTACTTGAGTGCCAAGTAAATAATATGGGGGGTTTTATGATTGAAAATCTATTCTAATATGAAAACTAAAAACTAACTATGAATGCAAAAGTTGATTGTAAATATATAAGAGAAATATGTTCAACTAGTTACATCCATCATAGATATGCTTATTGATCATTGATTCTCTTGATTCTCAATTCACTTGAATAATCTACCGTGGATTATTATCCAAAACTTTATATTTAGTTGAAAGAGCTAATAGTCTGAACAACCCTAATCATCTAACAACCTAGAACAACGTCTAGATTCAATTAAACGACAACTTTAAGTTCAAAGTATCGATAGAAACAAATACTCGACGCAAACAGCTAATCAAGTTATTTGAGGTTTATTCCCTTCTACAACTGAATAGCCCGAACGGGTCTAAACAATTATAGTTGCTACTTTATCTAATCAACCCCGAACGGGACTTAATCAGATTAGTTGTAAATTAACCTAGAAATTCTATTAGGTGATCAAGCTAACAAAACCCTAGAATAATTCTGATTCAATTAAGCACAGGGAATAAAACCTATTCAAGTTATTGAGAATCAATCAAATCTCACAATATTATGCAATCTATGATTTCAATAACTAGTCAAACACAATGAATTTAGCAATGCATAATTAAATTGAAAGCAAACTTACAAGAGGTTCAAAGGTGGCTTTTTTGAGAAAACTCTCTCCAAAACCTTAGCCTCCAAAAAGTCTGATTAATGTTATGAAAAAGATAGAAACTAACAAGAGTTTTAAAGTATCTCTTAAAACTACTAAAGATATCTAAGGAAAGAAATCCTGACAAGCCATACAAAGACAACACGTTGGAATCATAAAGCCAAGACCAAAACTAAGCCCAATTCTCAGCCCAAGACATCTCCGCGTAGAAAGCCAATTGCGCGAGTTGCCATCCGATTCCGCGGTCGCGCTTTTATCCTGCTAACCCGCGCAATTGCCTTGGTTCAGCATTCAAGTGACACTTCAGAGGCTGTTTTGACCCCCTTCGAATTGGAATTTGGACTCGGAGTAAGATATAAATTGTAGCTCTTCGAATTAGCTTTCAAATGATACCAAATTCACCTTCATCCGACCACTATAGCACCCAAACCAAGCATTTCAAGAAAGTGGTGTCAAAACAAGAACTCCAATGCATAACCCGGGTTTAAGCATTTTCATCCCTCAAGCTCTCGGGCCTTGGTTCTTCTAATCTTCACTTGTATCACTCTAAGCTTCATCAAACTCCACCATAGTCCACTAAAATTCGTCTCTTCCACGCTTGTTTACCTAAAGATCTGCAAAACCGAACAAAACAAGCGCAAAACCCGAATATCCTAGAAAACCTAAAAACTTAAAAACTAGACTAAATTAAACTAAAACCATGCAATATAAACATAAATATGCATCCTAAACACTACCTAAATGCAAGCTATCAAATTCCCCCATGCTTAACCCTTGCTTGTCCTCAAGCAAGTCATAAACCCAAGTCACACCATAGATATGTAATTATGCATCCATATCAAAATCAAACGAGCAATTCAACATATAATTAGAAATTGACCAAGACTTCATAGCATGCATTATAACAAGCAAAGAGCAAAGACCATCCATTCATTCTAGACCTCACCAAGGCAAATGTGTTTGCACTCAAACTCTCAAGTGTTTAAAGGTATGTGTTTCACTCAAAATCAACCAGTAAAACTAGAATATCATAAGCTTGCATCAGCGCTCTAAATCTCCACCGTTGGGGATCAAACACATAACAAAAATCAAGAGGTCTTTTTAAGGGTTGTAATGGAGCCAAGGTAAAGATAAATTTGGAAGGGATCATATTTGGCTTGTGATGCTAAATCCGGGATAAAGAATTAATCCTAAAACCCAAACTTTACACATTTTTCATCTCAAAACTCCCAAACTTTCTTCACCAACTCCTTACTTTCTCATTTATGCAATTTGTTTCTTTTTTTCTTCCTTCTTTCTTTCTTTTCACTTTTTGCCTCCTTTTCAACTCTTCTTACACTTATGAAGACTACTAGTCTTTTTAAGCTCACTTTTTCTTTCTTTGCACTTATCTTTCACCTTCATTTTTTTTTTCACTTTGCACACTAGAGTTGTATTTCCTCTTTTCCACCTTTTCTTTTCAACATCCTCCATCCTTATACCAAACTCCCACAAAACAAAAAAATCAACCTAAAGTCCTAAATCTCGGATGGGTCAAGCTTAATAGGCTAGGAAAATTTTATGGACCTATAAAAATAAGCTTAAAGCTCAAAGAAATGGGGTATCAAGAACATGGATCTTGTCAAGGTAGGAAGGGAAATAATAGGCTAATAAGAAACATTGCCTTAATCATCTTAATGTCATGCATTCAATCATATAAAACAACCTTGAAAAAGAGTCATAACGCAAGTTCTAGAGCTAGATAATCATGGTGATACACTCAAGAAATTTAGAGAACAAATATGATCATGAAAGGCCAGAAATCAAATCTCACAAGGCAAATTTTTGTCTAGAACTTCAGAATGAATCTAAAATTGAAACTATTATACATGCTCCATCCTATAGTCAAAGTATTTAATCAATGATCATGCTCATATCATATAAACTTCAACATATCATGCAAATCATGGGTTAGGACTCATACTTAGCATAGAAACACAAGAGGTATTAAACAATGGGGAAATAAGAACCTAAATGCAATATTTTTGTATTTTTTTCAAATTTTTCTGATTTTTTTTTCATTTTTCAGGATTTTAATCAATGCATGCAAAAATTTAAATATGACCTAAACTAATGCAACAACATGCAATGCAAAAGTAATTTCCTCCCCCCATGCTTAAAACATACTTTGTCCCCAAAGTAAAGTAAAAAGAAAAGAGAAGAGAAATACTCACAAAACTCTAGTAATCCGGGTAGTGCGGCGGGTAATCCTGTGGTGGTGGCGGATACTCAGTAGGAGGTGGCATATACGGCGGAAACTGAGGATATGGCTGTTCGGGAAAGGCATACTGAGGATAAGACTGATGTGGTGGATAGCCCGCAGAATTCCATCCGTCTAATCTAGCATTGAGCAGCCTGAACTGCTCATCTTGGCGGGCCTAGTAAGCAGCAAGCTACTGATCCTGGTGAGTCTGATATGTGGAGAACCTCTCATCCACATAACCCCTCATGCTCTGATATCTCTGATCGATGTGAGATGTCATATCAGTGTACCTCTGTGCATTGTCCAACTGCATCTTCCTCATCATCCCCATCATCTGGTTAAACTGAGCATCAGAGTAGTGAGAGCCACTCCTAGAAGGCAGAGATGGATCAAACTGTCGCTGCTGGTCTTCTTCCTCAGACTCATCCTCCTCTTCAGATTCTTCAGACTCTTCTTCCCCTCCATCCATAATAAAGTCCTCATCATTCCCCTCTTCTTCATCAGATTCCTCTTCAATTGCAACTGGAGTCTTCTTCTTACCCCGAGAAGGGCCCTTGACATCACTCAGCTCTAGGTCACCAACCTGGACTTCAATAAACCAATTTCACGGGCTGTTCCCAATCTTCACCCGTCCTCCATCAGGGAGCTTCATCACCCTTTTAGAATCCCAATCGCCCAATAGAAACAATTCTTGTATTTGTATAAAGCACCCATCCTATTGAACATGGTGAAGTCCATGGCCAAAGGTGGGATATCAACAACTAGCCTATTAAGATCAACTCTAAAATGTCTGGCTAAGTGTGTCACAATCCCTCCAATACAGATGGCTCCACCCCCCTTGTTTCCTACATGAGCCAAATGGTGTATCAGCATTGCACCCAAGTTAAGCTTTTTCCTTATTAGACAGGCGCCTAACACAACAACATCCTTCTTTGGGAAGTTGTTTCCACCATCACCCCTCCCATTAAGAGTGCAGGCTATGAATCTCTGAAAGGCTCTAATGGCGGGGTGAGTAATAGGAGAAGCCTTTTCTTTGGTTGGCTCATACGTGGATCTCCCTGCTATGGACCTCCACAAATTTTTATCAGCCCATGTAGCACCATTTTCATTTAACACAACATCATTGCCCGGAAAGTTACAGAACCCAAACACATTGTTGACCTGCCTCAATGTCATCTTCCTCCTTGTACCTCCCAACAGAAATTTGCATTCGCCTTCACCTCTAAAATCTATCTCCAAAGCGCTCAAAAACTCAAGTGTTAACCCCTTGAAAGTGGGTTCACACAACTATAAGAACTACCCCGTCTGAACATATGCAGCCATCTCTCTTAGAAGATGCGATAGACCAAGAGCATCCATCAAGTCTCAGTCAATAAACCTAGTAGCTTTCCACTCTCAGTCTTTCAACATATCAAATCTGGCTTTGTGGCTAAGCTTGGTCAAACTGAAACCAAAGGTCTCTGGAGTGCTCTCTCCCTCCACAGTAGGAGAACCAAATGAACACCCTGACTAGCAACTTGGGATGAGGATGCGCCATTCGCTCTATCCCTTTTTCGTCCCATAACTTTAGAAATTCAAAAGTCCCTGCACAAGCACCACCAAAAACCAAGCAAACACAATTCCGTTGTCCCGGCAAGGACAACCACAACAATATGTATAGAATTAAGCAAATAATCACTCAATCACTCTCTTCCCCCACTACCTAGAACAATTAAACCAAAATTAATCCCTAATTCTAGGTTAATCTCGGATTTTTGACAAAAGTTCAAATAAAACACAAATCTAGTCTAGAATCATGCAATAAACAAACTTTTATGAAGGAACTAAGCCTAAATCCGAGCCTAAATGGAGAAATTTCGGATTTTCTAGCAAAAACCTAGATCTAGGTCTAGCATACAAAAATCGAAATATTGAAGAGATTTGAGAAAACTTACTTGAATCCCACTTGATTTGGAGTTCCTTGCTTGATTTGGGTTGAAAATCCGAGCTTGAAAGAGCTTGAATGGAGGTAGAATGCTTGAGGTCTTCCATGGAGCTTGAGAGAGGATGGGGGCGGCGTAGTAGAATGAGGAAGGAAGAAGAGGACTCGGGTTTTTATTTTAACCCTCGTTGCATTCTGTTAAAAGCGCGGGTTGCATACTGATTGCGCGGCCACACAATTTGCAACCCGCGTAATTCCCCCTCAGTTACGATTGCTCGGGTTGCAACCTAAATTGCATGGCCACATATTTAGCAGGCAATCCACGTAATTGGCTTAAGCTGAGATTGCTCGTGTGAGGGGCCTAATTGCTTGGCCATGCTTTTAGTCCCTAATCCGAGCTTTTAGCTACTGTTAAAAGTACTTGGGCGTGTTTTCCGATGCTTTCCCGAGCTATCTGTAGGTCTGAGGATTATTTCTACCAACACTAAGCAAACTAAAACAAAACAAAAGCAAAAACTTAAAAACACACAAAATTCAAAGCAAAACTAAACTAAACCTTGGGTTGCCTCCCAAGAAGCGCTTGTTTAACGTCATTAGCTTGACGTAAAAAAGATATTAAGAAGGATTGGAGCTATGGAATTCGATTTCCTTCCCATCGAATCCCATCTTCAGTATGCCTTGTGGAATGTCAATCCTTGTATTAGCAGTCTTCAAAAATGGTCGTCCTAGCAACATAGACACTTTTCCAACTCCTGGTCCCATGTCCAGGATCAGAAAATCATCCGGAAATGTCAAAGAGTCCACCGTAACCCATACATCTTCAAGCTTCCCTTTGGGCCGGACAGTGGAATGATCAACTAACTCAACAATGGTTCGAGTCTATTTCAGAGGTCCCATATCGAGTTTCTCATATAAGGAGGAAGACAAGACATTGGCGGATGCACCTAAATCAATTAGAGCCTCATTCACCTTAGTGCTCCCGATCATACAAGGAATGGTGAACATGCCAGGGTCACTGCACTTCTCAGGCAAACGCTTTTCAAACACAACAGACACATGTACATTTTCTTTGACTTGTTTCTTGCTTTTCTCCTTTTGACCTCTTTTTAGAGTGCACAACTCCTTCAAAAACTTGGCATACCGAGGTACACTCTTGATCAATTTCAATAACGGGACGTTCACTTTGCATGTACCGAAAACCTCGAATAGCTCCTTGTCACTTTTCAACTTCCGGGTTTCTTTTAATGCTTCTGGAAAGGGTGGAACAAGTACATATGCTTTCAAATGAGTTCCAGAAGAATCATTGCCCTCGCTCAAAATGCTCGGGTTGGCACCCAATTGCGCGGCCGCGCTTTGAGCAGGCAACCCACGCAATCCTGACTGAGAAGGAATTGCGCGGTTTGCCAATTGCTCGGCCGCGCATTTAGCAGGCAGGCCGCGCAATTCGACTTCGACTTGTTCCTCCGTTTCGTCAACCTTGATCAATGTGCACACTTGTCCCACCTTAGAGCCATCATAAATAGAGATAAAACTCACATTCGCTCTTGGGTTGAGCTCTGTATGTGATGGCAATTTGCTGGATTCTCTAGCCTTTAATTTGCTTACCGCATCAACAATCTGACTAACTTGGCTCTCCAAGTTTTTAATACTAGACTTAGTCTCTTGTTGAAGCTGAGTTAGAGAGCCATGCATTGTAGAAACAGTCTGAGTCAGATTTCTGATCATCTCTTCAGTGGACATAGAATTTTGAGAGCCATGCATTGTAGAAACAGTTTGAGGTTGGAAAGGAGGTCTGTACGGAGCTTGGCCACCTTGATGGTTAAATTGTTGATTGCTAGAATTTCCATACCTCAATTTAGGATGATCCCTCCAACCCAGATTGTAAGTGTTGGAGAAGGGGTCATACCTAGGCCTTTGTTGACCATAATTGCCCACCATATTAACTTCAGCTTGTGGGTCCTGGAGTGTGGGGCATGAATCAGTAGGATGCATATTATCAGAGCAAATTCCACAGGCTTTCACTTGCTGTCTCCCACCTTGTTGTAGAAACTGTCTCATCATGGTTTTCAGCTCAGAAACTTCTTCATGCAGTAATGAATTAGCAACTACAACATTGGCAGCCTTGGAACTAGTTTCCTTCCTGAACTGTCTTGTGCCCTCAAACAGTTGTGTAAATAGTTCAAATGCAGCAGCATGAGTCTTGTTGAGAATATTGCCTTGGCGAGCTACATTCACCATTCTTCTCTCATCATCCAAGAGGCCATTAAATAAGTATAAAATCAGGTCTTGATCAGTGTAGCCATGTAAAGGACAACTGGCTATCAACCTCTTGAATCTCTCATAATATTCATACAAGGTCTCATTAGCTTCTTATTCGATGTTGCTAATCCTCTTCTTCAAATCATTGAGCCTTGTAGCTGGGAAGTACTTCTCTAGAAAAGCTTGCTTCATCTTCGCCCATGTATCAATACTTCTCGGAGCCAAGTAATAAAACCAATCTTTAGCTTGATCCTTGAGAGAGAAAGGAAAGGCTCTCAGCACGATTTGGTCATGAGTCACTTCAGCGAGTTTCATGCTTGAGCACACAACATGAAATTCAGAAAGATGCTTGTTGGGATCTTCACCACTATGTCCATGGAATGAAGGAAAGAGATGAATCAACCCAGATTTCAGCTCGAACTTGACTCCTTCAGCAAGAGCAGGAAATTGCACCGCCAATGGTTGTTGTGCCAGATTTGGTGCAGTCAACTATCTCAATGTTTGGTCACCCATCTCAGCAGATTCAGATTCAGTCTCTGATTTAGATTCAGATTCAGATTCCTCAAGAAAGAACGGTAGAGCCCGAAAGTGATCCCGAATTTCCTTCCTTAGCTTGAAGAGTGTCCTGTTAATATCTGGATCAAAAAGCAGGGGAGATGAGTTAGTAGCACGGGTATGAACCATATAACAGGTTCACACCCAAAACAGCACAAAAGTAAGAACACAAATAGCGACAAGTCCCCGGCAACGGCGCTAAATTTGATGAGATATTTTTCAGTCGTTTTACCTATCAAAGAAACCTTAACTTTACCAAACTCAGTAGAGCGGTAAGTAAGGGTCGATCCCACAAAGACTCTTATAATTGTGTTATTACTTGAGTGCCAAGTAAATAATATGGGGGGGTTTTATGATTGAAAATCTATTCTAATATGCAAACTAAAAACTAACTATGAATGCAAAAGTTGATTGTAAATATATAAGTGAAATATGTTCATCTAGTTACATCCATCATAGATATGCTTATTGATCATTGATTCTCTTGATTCTCAATTCACTTGAATAATCTACCGTGGATTATTATCCAAAACTTTATATTTAGTTGAAAGAGCTAACAGTCTGAACAACCCTAATCATCTAACAACCAAGAACAACATCTAGATTCAATTAAACGATAGCTTTAAGTTCAAAGTATCGATAGAAACAAATACTCGACGCAAACAGCTAATCAAGTTATCTGTGGTTTATTGCCTTCTACAACTGAATAGCCCGAACGGGTCTAAACAATTATAGTTGCTACTTTATCTAATCAACCCTGAACGGGACTTAATCAGATTAGTTGTAAATTAACCTAGAAATTCTATTAGGTGATCAAGCTAACAAAACCCAAGAATAATTCTGATTCAATTAAGCACAGTGAATAAAACCTATTCAAGTTATTGAGAAACAATCAAATCTCACAATATTATGCAATCTATGATTTCAATAACTAGTCAAACACAATGAATTTAGCAATGCATAATTAAATTGAAAGCAAACTTACAAGAGGTTCAAAGGTGGCTTTTTTGAGAAAACTCTCTCCAAAACCCTAGCCTCCAAAAAGTCTGATTAATGTTATGAAAAAGATAGAAGCTAACAAGAGTTTTAAAGTATCTCTTAAAACTACTAAAGATATCCAAGGAAAGAAATCCTGACAAGCCATACAAAGACAACACGTCGGAATCATAAAGCCAAGCCCAAAACTAAGCCCAATTCTCGGCCCAAGACATCTCCGCGTAGAAAGCCAATTGCGCGGGTTGCCATCCGATTGCGCGGCCGCGCTTTTATCCTGCTAACCCGCGAAATTGCCTCGGTTCAGCATTTAGGTGACACTTCAGAGGCTGTTTTAACCCCCTTAGAGTTGGAATTTGGACTCGGAGTAAGATATGAATTGTAGCTCTTCGAATTAGCTTTCAAATGATACCAAATTCACCTTCATCCGACCACTATAGCACCCAAACCAAGCATTTCAAGAAAGTGGTGTCGAAACAAGAACTCCAATGCATAACTCGGGTTTAAGCATTTTTATCCCTCAAGCTCTCGGGCCTTATTTCTTCCAATCTTCACTTGTATCACTCTAAGCTTCATCAAACTCCACCATAGTCCACTAAACTTCGTCCCTTCCACGCTTGTTGACTGGCTGAAAATCGTTGATGCCAAATCAAAAATAATTCCCTAGTTACTCAACTAGTATAGTCGGTAATTCGGGGTCGAACCCAAGAGACACTTGTAATTCTAAGCAATATTATTATCAACTATGAAGTAATGAAAAGGGGGATTTTGGAATTGTAAACTACAACTAAGAATTGAAACAAGCAAAACAATAAATCAAACAAGAAAAAGATTGGATTTTTATCAATTAGGGAAAAGCAATCATATTCAAGTATCCACTTTTCTTCCTCAAGTTATTGATCCTAGATTCAAACAAGTTATTTCTTTTGGTTATTCCTATCCTGATCAGAAATATAACATGGCAACGAGACATGCAAACTTAATATCCAAACAACTCATGAAACGATCATAAATATTATGGATATTAGCAATGAGAACAAGGATAAACAGGATACATGCAATTGAATTCCAACGAGTCAAACAATTAACATGCATTCAAATCTCTTTCTCAATTGTTTTAGTCCAACGAACACTAAATCAATTGAGTTGCTACAAAGATTAGGCGTTGCTACGAGAAAACCTAGATCTAGCAATAGATAATATTAATTTCAACAAGTTGGCCAGACAAGCAGAAATCAACACAATCAATAATAATTACGCACAAGAGAATTGAAATAACCTGTAGAAATAAACCTGTAAAGTAGAATCTCACAACAACTTGAATCTGAAAAGCTTCAACTTGAATAAGATTAAGGGAGTTTAGTTCTCCATAAGAGACAAAAATACCAAAGTCTAAAACAACTGGAAATTAGGTTTAAGAGAATACAAAACAAAGGTCCAAAACTAGGTCTAAAATAGTCTCGAACTAAGCGTACGAAATAAAATACTCGGAAATAATAAAATAAAAACAGATAGATAGAGCAAACGCCACCTCGGAATTATGTTGACGTGGACCTCCGCGGGCGCGGTGAACAACCTCCGCGATCGCGGCACTGTAGAAATCCTCATCCGAGTCAACGCTGACCCGCGACCATGGCCTTAGGTCTCCGCGGTCGCGGACCTGTATCTTGGCTCCACCGCGGGTGATCTACTCTGCGGCCTTCACTTCTCGGTCTTCTAATCTCGACTTCAATTCTTCCAATTTCTTCAAGTCTTCGGTCTTCTACTCATATATCATTACAAGCACTAAAAAGACCTAAATCTACAAATAAAATGTATTATCTAGTCCTAGTTATGCTATATGAAATACAGCATATCAAATTCCCCCATACTTAAACCTTGCTCGTCCTCGAGTAAGCTCAAAATGAAATCAAGAATGACAAAGCAACAAAGGTCTACAGGAAGTATTGGGAGAAAATAACCTAAAACTAAACAACACTCAGAAATTAAGCTCACAACCCGAACCCATGTACAAGAATGAAAGTGCATACAATGACGTCCTAGCACAATCTATCACTCAAAACAATAATACATCAAAGATCAAAGTAAAAACCCATAAACAATGAACCCCAAGCCCCAACAATAATGATTCTAAGCAATCTTTTTTTTTCACTCATCCTGCTTAGGCGCCCTTTCGGGTTTTCACCTAACCGCTCATTTCATTTTTCTATAGATGTGCTCACCAACTCACTTTCACTCTTTTTAGCCTCTTATTACCCTAGCCTAATGCCGGTCCGGGCCCCTGCAATTTTGCCTGAGCCGCCCTTTCGGGTTTTCAACTCAGCACAAGATTTAATGTTTTTTTTAAAAAAAAATTTTAAAATTTAATTCTTTTGTTTTTTTTATCATTTTTTTTAAAATTGAAATGCAACTGTACATATATACAACAGTGAGTACTCCCTCCCCCATACTTAAACCATTCATTGCCCTCAATGAAATAAAACACAAATCAGATAAAAATAAAGGAAGGAAAAACAGTACTCCCTGTGATGGACCTGACGGTGGAAAATGCTGAGGGTACTGAGGCCAATAATGCTGATAAAATGCCTCCTGACGCTCCCTCATCTGGTCCATGGTGAAGGACATGTCCCTGACACTCCTCCCCACATCCTTCAATGTACTCTCATGGCCGCCTGCTCTCTGATAAAGTAACTCTGCTGATCAGCCATAAAATCAACCCTCATACTCAGGTTCTCCATGGCAGAGTTCATCTCTTCATACCACTCTAGAGCTCCTCCATCAATAGAAGGACTAGCCTCATGCTGTCCCTGAGGAGGCTCATCGTGATGCTCATAATCTGCCTCCTCTTCCTCTTCTACCTCCTCTACTACCATTACATCAGACTCCAAATAAAAATGATCAGCTGTCTCTTCAGCCTACCACAGTGCCAGATCCAACCTCCGTTCTCAGCATCAGATAACAGCTTAGCCTTCCTCAGCTATGATAAATCAAAGCAAATCCCACCACCTACTGCCACTCTGTATCTGCCCTGTATAGCATCTAAGCTCACAAAACACAGTGCTATCAAAGTAACCAAGCCCCCAAAAGCAATCTTCCCAGACTGAGACCGAGCCTTCCTCACAGCACGTAGGATCAACTCTACCCAATCAGGGACCACAGGTTGGTCCCTCATCAAACACCACATCATAGAAACATCCTTAGCTGCCATCTTGTTAACCTCCCCATTCCCTAAAAAGGTGTTAGAAATCACCTTATGACAAAGCCTCAACCCCGGGTGAACAATACTGTAATTCTATAACCTAGGTCCAAGAATATACGGAGTGTGAGTCATTGCAGTCCATAAATGCATCGCCCCCGGGTTATCCTCAACATCAGCCCAACCAGTTGTAGGCTGACCCGTCACCCCAAAACACTCACCTAACTGATTCCTAGTCAGTGAGTACTCTCCCCCAAACAATCTAAAGCCAATACTCCCATCATCAAGCTATTTGTAAGTAACTAAAAACTCCAGCACTAGAGGCTTGTATGTATAAGCATGCAAGGGGATCAATCCACCCAAACCACCCTGATGTAATAACTGATGAACCGACTGATATAAACCCAACGAATATAATGTCGGTGCATGGAAAAATTTAGTAGACAACATGATTTTCTTATCAATCTCATTCCACAATCCCTTCTCAGCCCTACTCAGTCTAACCGGATACGCCATAATAACGCGGGCGCGGACCTCCTTCACCGCGATCGCGGATGAACAGTGCTTGGCGAATCTGGCTTTCGCTCGCGGTGGCTACGAACTGAATTGCGGTGGCACGGGTGTGGACCATAAACTAGGGTCCACACTAGAGTTGGTAACAATAAAAACTTAGAATTAAACAAAAGTGTCCCCGGCAACGGCACCAAAATTTGACTGGCTGAAAATCGTTGATGCCAAATCAAAAATAATTCCCTAGTTACTCAACTAGTATAGTCGGTAAATCGGGGTCGAACCCAAGAGACACTTGTAATTCTAAGCAATATTATTATCAAATATGAAGTAATGAAAAGGGGGATTTTGGAATTGTAAACTACAACTAAGAATTGAAACAAGCAAAACAATAAATCAAACAAGCAAAAGATTGGATTTTTATCAATTAGGGAAAAGCAATCCTATCCAAGTATCCACTTTTCTTCCTCAAGTTATTGATCCTAGATTCAAACAAGTTATTTCTTTTGGTTATTCCTATCCTGATCAGAAATATAACATGGCAACGAGACATGCAAACTTAATATCCAAACAACTCATGAAACGATCATAAATAATATGGATATTAGCAATGAGAATAAGGATAAACAGGATACATGCAATTGAATTCCAACGAGTCAAACAATTAACATGCATTCAAATCTCTTTCTCAATTGTTTTAGTCCAACGAGTCCTAAATCAATTGAGTTGCTACAAAGATTAGGCTTTGCTACGTGAAAACCTAGATCTAGCAATCGATAATATTAATTTCAACAAGTTGGCCAGACAAGCAGAAATCAACACAATCAATAATAATTACGCACAAGAGAATTGAAATAACCTATAAAAATAAACCTGTAAAGTAGAATCTCACAACAACTTGAGTCTGAAAATCTTCAACTTGAATAAGATTAAGGGAGTTTAGTTCTCCATAAGAGAGAAAAATACCAAAGTCTAAAACAACTGGAAATTAGGTCTAAGAGAGAATACAAAACAAAGCTCCAAAACTAGGTCTAAAATAGTCTCGAACTAAAACGCCGCCTCGGAATTATGCTGACGTGGACCTCCGCGAGCGCGGTGAACAACCTCCGCGATCGCGGCACTGTAGAAATCCTCATCCGAGTCAACGCTGACCCGCGACCGCGGCCTTAGGCCTCTGCGATCTCGGCCTTAGGCCTCCGCGATTGCGGACCTGTATCTTGGCTCCACCGCGGGCGATCTACTCCGCGACCTTCACTTCTCGGTCTTCTAATCCCGACTTCAATTATTCCAATTTCTTCAAGTCTTCGGTCTTCTACTCATATATCATTACAAGCACTAAAAAGACCTAAATCTACAAATAAAATGTATTATCTAGTCCTAGTTATGCTATATGAAATACATCATATCACTTGTTTACCTAAAGATCTGCAAAATCGAACAAAACAAGCGCAAAACCCGAATATCCTAGAAAACCTAAAAACCTAAAAACTAGACTAAATTAAACTAAAACCATGCAATATAAACATAAATATGCATCCTAAACACTACCTAAATGCAAGCTATCAATATGTACATATATAGGGAGAATTGGGAATGGTCGAATACATAAATAAGTCCCTGAACTTTGACAATTTTGGCAACCATGTCCCTGTACTTTTCGGGTTTCAGATAGATCACGGTACTATACATTTTTTTGTCATTTAAACACAAATGACATGAGCTCCATCGGTGTGTAATACACTCGCGCTGACGTGGATATGAATTATGTCATTTATGTGCCATGTAAGTGCCATATGGATAATTTTATGCCATGTAATCATTATTTGTACCACATGGATGATTTATTAAATTTTAATTAATAAATTGCACAAGTTTTTTTATTAAATACTGTATCAATTTTCTTTTTTCCTCTTTATCTTCTCTGTCTAAAAATCAAGACAGAACTCATAATTTTTTTGGGATCAATAGGGAATTATATTTGAGTCTTGAATTGCTTTGAATAATTTTGGAAATCCGATGGAACTCAAGATGGAACTCAATAGGGAAACTAATCCGCCACAAATCAGGACTAAAATCATCAATTCCCATTTCCATAACTGCATTCCCTAGAGGGTTTTGTTTCTAAGATATGGAATCGCGAGACTATAGAGTATAGACAAAAGCCGCTAAGATTACAATTAAGCTCAAGAGTTGGATTACCGAGAAGAAGCTGTACTTGATTTTCTTGTATTCTTTGGGGAAATCATCATCCAAAAATGGATCGTCTTCTTAGATAAAGTTGTCGTCGTTTTTGTTGGGGTTTGAGAGCAAAGAGGATCTCTTGAGGCATCCTGATCTTTTCTCACCATCCTCCTTCGGGTCCAACAGCCTAGACTTCGTTTTTCTCTTCAAAAGAATGCTTCTGTTGGCGCAAGTACCCGACCGGAGGATGAAGTCATGGCTTGCAGCTCAAACTCCCAGATCTAGTCAAGGGGAGAGAATCAAGGACGGAATTTTTTTCTTATCTCCCTCAAATCCAGTTTCTTAGATCCAATTTCTTAGATAAGCTTAAAATCCGGTTGGTGAGGAGTCTAGATCTAGAGGTCGGGGCCGAATGAATCGGGGTTTCAGGTGGAGAAGGAGGAGGAGAAGGAAGGGAGTTGGAGATTGCCTTTAGCTTTTTTGTCTCAATGAAGTCAAGCTTCCATTCAGATTTTCATCCCCAAACCCTAGAAAATTGGGGAAGAAGACCCTTTTTTTTTTATAAAATAGGAATTTGTGATTAGTTTTTCTATAAAAAAAAAATTTCTAAAAAACTTCCACATCAGCTTTTATAAGATTAGTTATCCCATTTTACGCGCACATAGGAGACTGATGTACACGCGTTTTGCCAGGTAAGAATTTTGGGTTTAAAAGAAAAAAATATGTATAGTCCAGGTACTTATTTGAAACCTCCAAAGTACAAGGATATTGATGCCAAAATCGTTAAAGTTCAGGGACCTATTTATGTATTTCGCCAATTGGGAATAGGTTTTCCACAACTGAACGACAAGATTAAACAAGTAATAAACCGAACCACATAAAAACCGATTAGATCGATAGCAATAATATTTAGAACTGGACTGGACACCATTTTCCTATAACACTCCATGACCTCCACTGCTTGAATCTAGTGATATGGTCATGATTAGGTTTTTTTCATCATTAGGTTTTGAATTTAGATGAACCTTTTGCCATTACTGTAATACTATTATGGGAATGACACATTTTTTTCAATAAGTGTTGCCATTACTGAATTTGGATGAACCTTTTGCCATTGCATCTTTTTTTCCTTGTCGTTGATGTTTGGAGATCTTGTCCAATCTTGTATTATTCCTTAAGAGTTTTCCTTCTATGGGGGGGGGGGGGGGGGGGGGGACTAGAGTGGATTATAATTTAGCTTTATTGTACAACCTATATTTTGAGATGATCACATTGTTGACTAACTGGAGATTTGAAAATTTAATATGAACGTATTACAAGTAACAATGGTCTAAAGCCATCTGTTGCATTCTGGAGGAGAAGCACACATGCGTTCCAGAGAGTGCCACTTCGCATGAGAATCTCTTGTGGTGTAACTCAATTTCTTTCTATAGATTGTACTTCGTTTTGTATTTAAGCAGGCTTAAATTTACTACCCCCAAAACTCTTTAATGTTTTAATACAATATTTCAGTTTGATTAAGCCTCAATTGATTTTCTAGCCTTTTCCAATTCTGTTTGATAGAAGATGGCATTGCCCGATACCTCTAAAGTTACTTGTGATTCAAAGTTCACTGCACTTGGAGCCGATTCATTGGACACTAGCTGTAAGAAAAAGATATACTACCCAATTCTATCATATAACCCTAGTTTTAGGATCAAACTCTTCCTTAACCAGTATTAAAGTCTCATGGGCTGATAATCTGGGGGTCGTGCGTGTAACGGGCCTAGCATACAAGCCCAATGAGGTTCCATCCCAAAACCATATGGCAATGGGTGGAGTAACTCTTAAGCTTATATACTAGGCACTTTTAGTTCTATTTTTGCCATGTGGGATACTCTCAACACGCCCCATCAAGTGCAACTGTCCAGGCCAGTTGTCACTTGGACAAAATCCCTCAAGGCTTGCGAACTGTCACTATTTTGTATCGGTCGCTTCTTTATTGGGCGGGCTGCTTGAATATGCTCTCATAAGGCCGACAAATCGAAATAAATCCCTCAAGGCTCGTGAACCGCTACTTTTGGGATCGGTCACTCCTTTATTGGGCGGACTGCCTGAACGGGCCCATGAAGCCTGCAAGCCCAAAGACTTCAGGAAAGAACCCACACCGAAACTTGCTCTGATACCATATTAAAGTCTGGTGGGCCGATAATTTGGGGGTCGTGCGTGTAATGGGCCTAGCATACAAGCCCAATAAGGTTCCATCCCAAAACCATATGGCAATGGGTGGAGTAACTCTTGAGCTTATATACTAGGCGATTTTAGTTCTATTTTTCCCATGTGGGATACTCTCAACTAGTTTACTTTTTGTATACCATATGTCGGTAAAATAGCACCATATCATGGTACTTCAGATTCTTTTTTTATGTGTAGAATATTTTCGGATCATAACGTGTTCATTTCTACTATTTTTTGTATAGGTTGAGATTGTTATGCGGCTTGAGGAGGAATTTAGTATCAGTGTTGAGGAGGAGAGTACCCAAAACATTACAATTGTTCAAGATGATGTGAATCTAATTGAGAAGCTTTTGGAAAAGTAGAGAGAGCATGACCTGAGGTTTCAAATATATGTTATTTTATGCAAGTGCATAGGTTGAGAGTAGTTGTGTGTGGTGTGTGTGAGAAGAAGTCAGCAATTGCCATGTAGATCGTATTAGAGATATTATTTATGTCTATCATATCTTTGTATTATGTTAAGATTATATTTGTTTCCTTTAATCTTTCTAGTCTATGATATATATTAGGAAATCCTAGATATTGGTATTGCTTGGATCACAAGTACATTGTATGCTCTATTTAAAGAGAACTCTCCTTCAATAATATTATCAGTTGAAGCCTTATTCTATATGGTATCCAAAGCCTGATCCAAACTACATTCCAAAACTCAAAAACACACGTTTTTTTCTAGCCATGGCTACGTCTTCTTCCTCCATTCCGAATAACGCAGAACCTACAAAACCTCTTTTGATCATCAATTTCACCAATTCCATCAAACTTACTCCTTCAAACTACATCACTTGGAAAACACAAATTAATTCCATCTTGGTTAGCTATGGCCTCTTCAAATTTCTTGATGGAACACATCCCTGTCCGACCGCGACACCCCTTGGTGCTGCAATCACGGCCCCGAATCCGACTGTTCAAACATGGGAATGCCAAGATCAACTCATATTTGATGCATTGGTTGGTACACTTTCATCCAATGTTTCCCCTCTTATAACTTAAGCAAGTACTTCATAAAAGGCTTGGAAAATTCTTAAGGATACATATGCTAAGCCCTCTCAGGGGCATATCCAGCAACTCAAAGACAAGATCTCCAATCTCAAAAGGGCTCTTCTTCTATTACTGATTTCATGAAAACCGTCAAGAACTATGTGGATCTTCTCACGTCCTTGGGCAAGAAGTCGGATCCCAAAGACCTCATTGATTATGTCTTGAAAGGACTGAACTCCAACTTTCAAGTTGTCATTGATGGCATTCGAAATCGAGAAACACTTATCAGTTTTTAGGAACTTCATGAGCGGCTTATTGTACGTGAACTAGAGCTCAAAGTTGAAGGCTTAACATTGGCGTCCAATGAGCCCGCTAGTGCCATGACGATGCAATCTCGGTCGCGCAACAAGCCACATCCGGCGTCACCATCTCCACCTAATTGGTCGAACCAACAACCTTACCAACACCCTCCCATGCAAAACCCTAATCTTGGAAAACATTCACTATCCTTATGACGTTCCCGATGCAATCATCGTCGGTAAAGGTAAAGTTCTTAAAGTCTTTAATCTTGGAAAACTTTCTTTACATACAACAACCAAAACTTTCAACTTAGATAATGTTCTTCATGTCCCAAAAATTTCCAACAATATACTGTCCAAGAAACTTTCACTATCCTTATGACGTTCCTGATTCTTTTCTTGTGAAGGATTTATCAACCGGAATAACTCTTCTTAGTGGTCCTTGCATCAATGGTGTCTACCTCTTGTCTTCCGTTGTCAACCCTAGTGTCTCTTCCGCTCAAATCTCAGCTGGCTCATCTTAGCATCACAAGTTGGGACATTCTGCACCAGCTATATTAAAGCTTATGCAAAACATTATTCAGTTTCCTAGCTCTAGTTCCAAATCTTATTTTTATTCATCATAAGTCATAAGTTGCCTTTTGGTGTTTCTACAATTTCTTCACATTATCCCTTGCAAGTGATTTTTATTGATGTATGGACGTCCCCGGTTCTTTCGTTTGATGGCTATCGCTATTGTCTCATCTTTGTCGATCCCTTCACCAAATATATATGGCTTTACCCTGTCAAACAAAAATCTGATACAAAGTCCACTTTTATTAAGTTCAAAGCACTTGTAGAAAACTTCTTTCAAACCAAAATTAAAGTCCTTTATTCGGACAACAACGATGAATACATAGCTCTCAAATCGTTTCTAGCCGATGCCGGAATCTCTCACCTCACTACCCCACCACAAACACCCCAACATAAATGGTATTCCGAGAGTAGACACCGTTATATTGTTGAAACCAGACTTGCCCTTATGTCATATTCTGGTCTTCCTCAACGTCTTTGGCCCTTTGCTTTTCAAACAATCGTATATCTCATTAATGGAATGCCCACCCCCACCCTTCAAAATCTTTCACGCTTCCTCAAACTCTTTCAAATCCAACCCAATTATCAAAAGTTGAAAAGTTTTGGTTGTTTATGTTTTCCTTGATTAAAACCAAATACCACAAATAAATTTGATCAAAAATCCTCACCATGTGTTTTTGTGGGCTATTCTCTTACCCAAAGTGCCTATCTATGCCTTGACCCCGAAACCTATCGAGTTTACACCTCGCGCCATGTCACCTTTGTGGAGCATGTTTTCCCTTTTATACAATCAACCGCCTCCAAATCCAACCCCTCTTCCAAGCAATCGGACTCGTCTCGAGCTTCGCTCCATATTTCGGTCCTACCTGACCCCACGCCACCTCAGCCTCATAACCTACCTCTCCAAAATCTTATACTTGAGCCCATGACAACCACGCCGCACGTTCTCTCTAACCCTAATTCTCCAACCACTTCTTTTCTTTCTCCACAAGATAATCCTTCTAACCGTAATTTGCCTAATCTCACTCCTTCTTCCTCTGAACCCTCTCCCATGCCTACAGACACCGCTGCAACATCGCTCGACTCCATCTCACCTAATGCCGGTCCACCTTCTTCTCCACACCATCGTGTTGTTACCCGCTCCATGCATAACATCCATAAACCCATCCAACGGCTTAACCTTCACGTCCCCCTCACCACTCCCAAAGAACCCCAAAACATAAACCAAGCTCTTAAAGACCCGGACTAGTACAATGCCATGGAAGTCGAGTTCTCGACCTTGCTTTCCAACAACTCTTGGGATCTAGTTCCCTCGGATTGTGCCTCAAATATTGTGGGATGCAAATGGGTGTATCACGTAAAATACCACTCGGATGGTTCTCTTGACAAGTATAAGGCGCGATTTGTTGCTAAAGGCTTCCATCAACGACATAGGTGTGATTATACACAGACTTTTAGTCTGGTTATCAAGCCCGTAACTGTCACCACTACGTTATCCCATGCCATTAGTTCCAAGTGCTTCATTCGACAACTCAATGTCAACAACGCCTTTCTTCAAGGCTCCCTTCATGAGGATGTCTATATGGAACACCCTCTTGGCTTTATCGACAAGCGGTTTCCTACGCATGTTTTCAAACTCAATAAGGCTATCTATGGGTTAAAACAAGCACCCCGAGTATGGTATACTGAACTCCGTACGTATCTTCTTTGTCTTGGCTTCATTAACTCCTTGGCTGACTCGTCACTGTTCATCTACCGAGATCACCATGTCACTCTTCTCCTTCTCATGTACGTGGACGACATTATTCTTACATGCAGTCGTGATTCAACTCTTCAATGGTTAGTTGATTCTCTTGCTACTCGGTTTTCGCTTAAGGATCTTGGAAACTTGTCTTACTTTCCTGAAGTTGAGGTGTATTCTCATCCTAAGGGCCTCTTTCTCAACCAGCACAAGTATATTCTTGATCTATTATAGCGTGTCAAGATGGCGGACTCTAATGCCATTTCGACACCCATGTCCTCGACCATTCACTTCACCGCGACTCTGGTGAACCTCTTACCAATCCGACTGATTATAGAATGGTGGTTGGTAGTCATCAATACCTTTCACTTGCACGGACTAATATAAGCTTTTTGGTTAATAAATTGTCTCAATTCATGCAAAATCCAACCTCTGAGCATTGGAGTGCAGCGAAACGGGTTCTTAGGTACCTAAATGGCAGCCTTACACACAGTGTTCTCCTTCATGCTCATAACCCTCCTAATCTTCATGTATTCTCTGATGTGGATTGGGTGGGTGATAAGGTTGATTACATTTCAACGTTAAGCTATTGTGTTTTTCTTGGACATACTCCAATCTCTTGGAGCTCTAGGAAACAAAAGACAGTAGCTCGAATCACAAGGATGATTACATTTCAACCGGTGTTCTCCTTCACGCACTCCAATCTCTTAGAGCTCTAAGAAATTAAGAGATACTGTTGAACCCTTTGAGCTTAATCACAAATTGTAGATTGAAGTTGAGAGTGGAAGCTTGGAGGTAAAAAATGCCGAGGTAAAACTGCTCAAACAATGATTAAATTATTGCATCCTTTCCTTCACTAATATGGCCATTTGCTCCTTATATCTTTTACTAGACACATTCCACCTGGATGTATATATTGTGATCACTTCCTGTCACCTTAAAGTCTTCTTTTGAGTAAATATGAAATTGTTTTCTGCTGATTTTTCCAAATGATGTATACATAGGTGATATATTGGAAGATATCACTTCTTTCAGTTCTCGTTTCTAGGCAATAATCCCAACTTCCCCTATGCTCAGTTCGTTTTGTAAAAATATATTGTTGTTCATTGTTCTGATAGCTCTACACATTATCTTTGGGGCTACAAGACTACATATTTTTTCTAATCAAATTATTAATGATGTGTGAAATTTTTTTACCATAAACTCCACTGTCTTCTCCTTCTGTTGGATATAGTCTTACACCTTTGTTTCACCTTGTCCAACATGATTTTTACTACACCAGTAGTCAAATAGATTTAGCAATGGTAGACAGAAGCTATTCACTGAGGTGGTTTCTACAAAAAGTTCAAGATAGAATTGTTCAATTCTCTTTAAGACAATTCATGGTGAAGTTTGCTAATAGATCAAGGTAAGATTACAAACTTTTTGGATTGATGACATATTAGACAATCTCAGGGTTATCTATTCTTCTGGCATAATCATCATCTGTTGTGATGTGATTCTGATCCATCATGAGCAAGAAAACCAACCGGGAACCGACATCAATCCCGAGGGCACGCCGGTGCCAAGTGAGCAAGCGTCGGGTGGTGATATTGAGCCATTTCTGTCAGGCACTTCTCATATTCCGTTCGTCTATCTTTTGGGAGGGCCACCTACTCCTCAAATGAAGGCCAAAGATAACAAGAATTCCCATCAAAGATGCGTGGAGCCAGCCAAGCACCAAGAGCCTCCTTTTGTTGCGGTTGCACCGACGCCGTGATGCTCGGTTTGTGCTTATTTTCAAGGCCACGTGTGTGTGGTTGTTTTATGAGTTGTAAGGGTATTTTATAAACATTTAGATACCTTGGTTTATTTTTGAAATAACTCCTTATTTGTGGGAGGTTAGGGTTAGATGCCCATGTGGGTTAAAAAGGGTTAGGAGGTGCCTTTGCTAGTTAGACAAGAATGAACATGAAAGCTTGAACCCTTGTCTCCCCTTTGATTTCAACCAAAATTTCCCTTGTTTTTGAATTCATTTTCAGTTTAGATCCTTGGATTCATGAGTCATATCGAATCCAAACCCGGAGATTCATTTAGGTGTGTCATATCCTAGAATGAACCTCCTAGTTCGTGTTTCCGAGAGGTGAGTCACATCCTCTTGGAGATTCGTCCATATCCAGCCCATTCCCTCAATTTTAATTGTCCATTTCCATCACCTTTCATCCTCAAAATCATCATCTCATCCTCCATCAAAATCGGATCCATAATCCCCTTCAAAAACACCATCAACACAAGTCGAAATCCCATCCCGGTGGATTCTGCAACATCTCAGAAAACTGCCATAACTTTCGAACCACAAAGGATTTGAACTCCAATTTTGAGGGCGTAAAGAAGACTAGTGGATCTAATTCTGGGACATGGAATCACCCAATTCCAAGTCCAGACGAGGGAGATCTGCCCTTGTGAATCCAGACCAGAAGTTCCTCCGTCTCGAGCTTATTGGCAACTCTATCCCAAAAGCGTTAAAGCAGAAACGTCTCATTAGTGGCGATGGGCCATCCCCTTGTGGCCACATGAATGGGATTGACACTCTACAGGTGTCATTGTAGTGGACACGCATGAGTGAGGGCGTATGGCAACCAAAATAATTCGGAAAAATGATCTCCTTGGTGATGTTAGGGACAATTTTAAGCTCACACTTGTTCAAGGTCGTTCTCTGAGCTCCGAACTCGAATTTTAGCGATTCCAAGTCCCAAATTGAGCTCAAGAAGTCTACTTTATGTCCTCCAAATTTTAGCAATATTGGACCAATGAGTTGAAAGTTACACCATTTTTTCCAAGGTGGCACAGATTGATCTGAGAAGATAGTTTCGCATTCCTGCAAAAGATGAGAGATGGAAAAGGGTAGGTCATCCAACTATTGATTAGAAAACAAAGATTTATGAAAGAGAAGGAGAAAGCAAACTTTACTCCTCTTGATGGAGTGGACAACTTCCTTTGGTTTGATAAGTAGAATAGTCTTCCCTTTATCTTCTTTCTTGGTGGGATTCTACCCAGGACATAGGAAGGGCAAACTGGAGGGCACCATAGGGAAAGCATCCATCAATGGGTTAGCCAAAGAATGGATGGAGCTAAGAGTGATGGTAGGACAAATCTTGATTTAAGGAGATGATTCCACAACTTCCTCCACTTTTTTCTTGGAATCAAGCTACTCTTTAGTTTGCATTGGAGGCTCATGAAGTTGCACAACTTCTTGGATGATAGAATCCTTGATTGGCTTTGAGACATCCACCTTAGGTGAAGGTTCAAAGACTTGATGTGGTGGAACCGAGAAAGATGAATACTCTTTACCTCTCTCTTGGATTCTTTAAGGCTCCACACTCATTGAAGGAAAAAGTGGTGGTTCTTCAAATGGGGTTTGTCCTCTAGGTGTTGGATACGAAGGCATGACATTGATCCACCTTGTGGAAGCTTGGTCTTGATAATGAAAATCCCAAGCTCCGTACCCTACAACGTTAGTGGCACAAGTAGAATATGAAGGGTAAAAGGAATAGGACTCGAAATACACTTGTGGTACATACGTCTCCATGAGAGCTTGTTTAAGCTCATGCCACGTACGAATGCAAAGGTATCCTTCACGCCTCCTCCTCTGCCTGTGATCTTACCACCAACTTCGAGCCCCATGGATAAAGCATTTAGTGGCATAAGTAACTTTCATATCTTCAAGATAGCCTCCATAGTAATAAAAAAAATGACCGAGCTTGGAGATCCAATCTAAGCAAGCATTGGCATCGGATCGGTCGTCAAAATATGGCATATGAAACCTTTTAAATGAGAACTCCTCATAATATGTACCTGTTCTCGACATCTTGCACACACTCAACAAACAAGATTATCGCACAAATTACAAGTAATGACAAACCACAAGTTCCTCCTAAATCAACCAAGAAAGAACAACAAGTTGCAAGTGCAAGGTCAAGGCAAGGAGTTAGGTATGGCTAGGCAAAGAAAAATCCAAATGCACACAAAAGCACCTGAACTCAACAAGGACTTAAAGGAATTAAGAAGCTACTAGGCACCAAGTGTTTTTTCACAACAACAATTTAAGCAAATTTGCCCTTGCTCGGATTCTCTTTCTCATGAGATTTGTTAGAAGATTTAGAGTTTTGATGGTTCCAAGAAAGTCAGTGACTCCGAGTTTGCAAGTCGAGTCAGCGACTTGGGAAAGTCACTGACATGACCAGCTGGCGAGAGAACTATTTAAGGAAGGAACGCACAGATTGTGCGCATGCATTTGGAGACAACTGCGTCGTTCTATTTAGGAGAAGATCATCACAAAGAATGCTAAAATCAGATGAAGACGATTTGATCTCCTAGAATATTTTATTGTGTGCATATTTGATATATTTGGAAAGATATGTAAAGATTGAGTGCATGTCATTTCCCTAATCGAATGTGATTTGATACACACGAGATCTCTCTTGCCCTAGCTTAAATACCTTCGTGTTTAGGATAGTGGTAAGATTTTGAGCGTCATTTGCAATTCTTCTAAGAAAGAAAGAGTGAACTTGTGCGTGAGATTCGTACAAGTGGTGAGTCGAGTGTTCTTAGGCATAGCATGAGATTGAGAGTGTGAGTAAAAGGGTGTGGGATTCATTCTTGTACACAGGATAGCTTTGTAAACACTCAAGAAATCAATAGAGCGAGTGTAAGGACTCTTGAAATCCAACCAAGTGAGAAGCTTGGAAGGGAGTGTTTTTTTCTCTAAGTAAACTAGTTGGTTTATGAGGAGTTTCCACTATACATCGCTTGTCATTGACTGTTGGTAACGTTTGTTTTTCCTGTTTGGTTGTTTTGCTGCTTTACTACTCAAAGTCGATGACTTCACAGGAGTCGCCGACTCGTTTAAGTACTAACGATCCTACAATTGGTATCAGAGCCAAGGCTCTAGATTGTGTATTTAGTACTTTTGGTACAAGAAAATGTCATCCACCAACACTTCTGTGAATGACTCTTTCTGGAAGCCTCCAATTCTCAAAGTTGGAGAGTATAACTGGTGGCTTGAACAGATGAAGACACACATCTGCTCTTTGGATGGGCAGTTGTGGAAAGTGATAGAGGTTGGTCCGGAAACCTTTGCACTTGATAAATATGGGAAGACGGAAAAGACCACGGCTGAATACGATGATGTTGACTTACAAAAGCTTGAAAAGAATGCTAGAGCAAAGAAGGTCCTACATCATGCTCTCACGGATGGTGACCTCAAAAAGGTTATCGGATACACGATTGCTAAGGAAATATGGGATGCTCTCAAAAGGCTTCATCAAGGAAATGAGGATATTAAGAAAGATAAAATTATCAGTCTCGAAAGAGAATATGAGAATCTCTATCAGGGAAAGGGTGAGTCTCTCCAGGATTATCATTCAAGGTTCCAAACCATTGTCAATCAACTGGAATTCCTTGGAGAAAAGCTTCCTCAATGGAAGCAAACCAACAAACTGATCTCTGGATTGAACAAAAGCTGGGACACCGTCGCGGCGTCACTACTTACTCAAAAGGAAACCAAGGAGCTGACCTTGGAGGATGTTGTTGGTGAACTCACCATGTACGGAGGCATTCAACAAAGGAGAGAAGAACATCTTGAATCAGAGAAAGTCAAGAACATTGGCTTAAAAGTTGAAAGGGCTTTCGACTTGGCTCAGGGAGACAATGACACTGAAGGAGTAGATGAGGATATGGAATTGTAGCATGGCTCTTGTCAAGGCACCCGAGTCGATCAAAGAAGGCAAGGATATGAAGGAGGTGATATGCTATCAATGCCAGGCTAAAGGACACTTTGCCAAACATTGTCTAAAAAGGAAAAGTGGAGAAGTTGGTAAAGGAATGATGGCAACTTAGGATATGTCCGACGATGATGATGAAGTGGAACGGCAAGAGGAAACTGTTGTATGGCCATTAAGACAAATCATCCCAAGAGGTAAATGACTCTGAAATATCTTCTCTTCTTGCTAAAAAGTCTAGAGAACAGTTGGTTGTTATCATCGAAAAACTTGGAACTCAGGTCACTGAGTTAAGAGAAAAGGTGGAAGAAAATGAAGAAACTATCTCCAATATTTTCGATGATAACAAACTCTGGTCCTCTAAAGCTAGAGAACTAGAAAAGATTTATTCTCCTAAGTTAGTGACCTGTGAGTCATGTTCTGACTCAACAACCCAAGTCGTTGACTTGCAAAAGCAAGTCGAGTACATGGAGAAACAAGTCGCTAACCTGGAAGGAGAAAGGCTTATGCTTAGGCTTGGACATGCTAAGGTTTCCAAAGAACTAGAAGATTTTAAAGTTGATGATGAGACTAAAAGAAAAAGATGGCTAGATGAGTTTGTTGCTGAAAAGGCACAAGAAGTCAGAAATGACTATAAAAATAAATTTGTGAAGGAGATTGACAGGTCTGGGATTGGATATGCTCGTGCACCCAACACTCAGGGTACTAAACACGCTCCCCCTCTATCTAAAGGTAAAGCTCCTATGGGTAGTGACAACGCAAGTTGTTCTACTCATGTGGTGGCAAAACAAGACAAAGGGAAACAACAGTGGTATCTTGATCAAAAGGTGCACAATATGTGGCAAAAACAAACCCAAAACTCGGCTCCCTCACTAATTGATTTTCAATCACGCATCAACAACAAACCCGTCTATCCGGGCTACAACAAATATATTGGCCTACAGCAAATATATCCGGGCTACAAAATATGTTGGTATTGCGGCAAGGTTGGTCACTATCAACATGAGTGTCACAAAAAGGCAAGAGGTGAAGAAAATGCTAGGTCACAAACCCTGAATGACAATTCTGACAAACATGTTGTCACCGACTGTCCTCCATGATTTGTGTGTGCAAGTTGGGACAAATATTGTCCTAGAAATTACTATGTTGCCAAACCCAGAGGAGTTAGAAAACTCTGGGTTCGTAAGAAATAATTTTTTTAATGCAGCTTGAAGTGGGTGACAAGGAGCCCTGGTTTATTTATAGTGCATGTTCAACTCATATGTAGGGAAACCCCAGAGATTTCGTCTCACTTCAAGAATACAAGGGAGGAAAGATTACCTTCGGCAAAAACAGTAAGGGTGGTATTTCTGGTATTGGAACGATAAGATTTTCTGATAAGTTGACTATAGACAATGTAAATTTAGTTGATAATCTCGGCTTTAAGCTGTTAAGTGTTTCCCAAATCTGCGCTAATGGAAAATATAAAGTTTTCTTTGATAAGAAGGGTTGTCAGGTGCAAGAAATTGGATTGGGGAAGATTCTTCTGAAAGGGGTGTGTGAAACAATCTCTACAAAGTGGACCCTTGTTTTGAACCCGAGGAAAAATTGTGTCTTAGAATAGTTACAAATGTCGCCGACCTCTGGCACAAAATATTTGGTTATGCAAGCTTTCAACTCCTGGAGAAACTTCATAAGCAGAGTTGGTTAGAGGGCTGCCCAAGATTGATCCAAACAAACGTGAAGTTTGTGAGACTTGTGTGAGAGGTAAGAAAGTGAAGTCATCCTTCCAATCCAACAAGGAGGTAAGTACCACTAAACCCTTAGAGCTGATTCATATAGATTTATGTGGTCCTATGAGAATCCAAAGTCGTGGAGGAAATAGCTATATTTTTTTCATTGTTGATGACTTTTCACGGTATACTTGGACAATTTTTCTATCTTCTGAAGATCAGGTCTTTGAAGAATTTGAAGCATGGCTGAAGGCTGTTGAGAAAAAGCTTGGAGTTGTTCTTGTATCTATCAGGTCAGATCATGCAACAAAATTTGACAACTCTAAGTTTCTGGTTTTCTGCAAGAAAAATGGCATAAGTCACAACTTCTCAGCGCCAAGAACTCCTCAGTAAAATGGCGTGGTTGAGAGGAAGAATCGAGCCTTGGAGATCATGTCGCGGACCATTCTTATCTCAAGTGGTCTTCCAAGAAAATTTTGGGGTGAAGCCATTAATGCATCTTTCTATGTGATGAATCGAGTCATGCTTCGTCCACTTCTTGGAAAAACTCCTTATGAATTGCTTAGAGGAGTCAAGCCTAGTGTCGCCCACTTACGCACCTTTGGATGCAAGTGCTATGTTCATAATAATGGCAAGGACAGTCTGGGAAAGTTCGATCCAAGGAGTGATGTTGACACTTTTGAAGGTTACTTCCCTCATAGTAAAGTCTACAAAGTATTCATCCAAAGGACGAGGAAGATTGAAGAAAGTGTTCATGTAGTGTTTGATGAGAACACGATGGGAGGCTCGATGATTGATGATCATGATGATGGTGATCAAGGATATTATCTGGTTAAAGATGATCCACTTCTAATTGTTGCATCAGAAAAGGAAACAGTAGTCAGTGACAATGATGGTGTCGCCGACTCAAATAGAACAGGGGGAAGTGATCATGATCAAAGAACAAGTGACAATGAGACAGATGATGAGAAAACACCTGAGAGTAGCTCAAGTCTAGAAGATTCAGAAGCAAATTCAGAGTGAATGCCTCAAACTCAAGTCGGCGACTTGACAAAGCTACAGGTCAGAAACTATCAATAGAAAAGTGTTCATCCTGTCACTAACATCCTTACTGATTTCTCAAAGGGTGTACAAACCAGATCTTCCCTAAACAACTTCTTTGCTTTCAATGCTTTCATCTCTATGTTGGAGCCCAAGACTGTCGAACAAGAATCGAAAGATTCGGACCGGGTCAGTGCCATGCAAGAAGAGCTCCATTAGTTTGAAAGAAATAAGGTTTGGCACTTGGTCCCAAGGCCAAAGGGAAGATCTGTGATTGGAACACGATGGGTGTTCAGGAATAAGCTGGATGATGAAGGAAATGTGGTCAGAAACAAAGCAACGCTGGTTGTTAAAGGATACAATCAGCAGGAAGGCATTGACTATGATGAGACGTTTGCTCTAGTGGCTCGTCTTGAGGCTATTCGATTACTCATTGCTTATTCTACTCATCATGGATTCAAACTACAACAAATGGATGTCAAGACTGCTTTCTTGAATGGATATCTAAAGGAGGAGGTGTACGTTGAACAAACTCCGGGTTTTGAAGATGTCGCCTACCCGGATCATGTCTACAAACTAGACAAAGCTCTTTATGGATTGAAGCAAGCACCGCGTGCTTGGTATGATCATTTGTCTCAGTTTTTGATTCAACATGGTTATGTTCGAGGAGAAGTAGACAAGACTCTATTCTTGTTAAAGGAAAAAGACCACACACTGGTTGTTCAAGTCTATGTTGATGACATCATCTTTGGTTCAACAGATGACAAGCTGGTGAAGAAGTTCACTGACCTCATGTCTAGTCAGTTTGAAATGAGCATGGTCGGTGAGCTCAAGTTCTTTTTAGGACTTCAAGTTGTTCACAGTGAAGATGGAACAAGAGTTCATCAACAGAAGTATCTTAGAGAATGTGTTAAGAAGTTTGGTCTCGAAAGTGCTAGACCTTTTGACACTCCAATGTCGCCGACCACCTCACTTGGAAAAGATGACAAGGATCTAGGGGTCAATGCTACTATGTACAAGGGTATGATCGGATCTTTTCTCTATCTTACTGCGAGTAGACCTGATATTGTGCTTGGAGTATGCTTAAGTGCCAGATTTCAAGTTGATCCAAGAGAGTCCCACTTGGAAAGTTGTTAAGAGAATCATTCGATATCTTAAGGGGACAAACAATCTATGTTTGTGGTATCCAAGAGGATTTGATTTTGAACTTGTCGGCTACACAAATGCAGATTTTGTAGGAAATCATGTTGATAGAAAAAGTACTTCAGGGATGGCTCAATTTCTTGGGTCTTGCCTTGTGTCATGGGGATCTAGAAAGCAAAATTATGTTGCTCTATCAACAGCGGAAGCAGAGTACATTGCGGTTGCGGCGTGTTGCTCTCAACTCTTATGGATCAAGCAACAAGTCAGTGACTATGGTGTGAAGTGTGGGTGAGTGCCCATACTATGTGACAACACTAATGCAATCAACATCTGCAAAGAATCCGGTGCAACATTTGAAGAGAAAACATATCGAGATAAGACACCACTTTCTTCGAGATTGTGTGGAAAAAGGCATGGTCACTATGGAATTCTGTAGAACAACTGATCAAAGAACAAACATCTTCACAAAGGCCTTAAATCGTGAACCCTTTGAAAAACTCTGCATGGAACTAGGTATGATCTCTCTTCAATGATCTATTTCCCTACATGTATTCCCTCGATGATTTGCCAGAATTGATTGCTTTGAATATGTTTTGAAGTCATGCTTTTATTGTATAAATCTTTATATTCTTGAAAAACATAATGTTTAGGAAACCCCATGCATTTAACTTTTCGGTGAATTTTACTACATTCAGTGTGCATGCAACCTCTTTGAGCTCTTTGTTTTATCCCAAAAGAATCAAACCTGATGATCTTTTCCCTCATTACAAGCCCAAATGATGGTTGATTCTAATGCTTGTCCCTAACCTATCTTGCTTTGAGAGTCTCTATGAGCCTGTTTTGATCTTTATTTAAACGGAGACTTATCATCATGATCGACAAATCCACATAAATATCATGTTTCGTGCTTGGTTTGCTTTGGCACTCCCTGTGCAACCCCAACACCAAGTAATTTTTAATAGAGAAAGTCATGGGTTGTGCAAAAGTCATTTACATATGAGAAGAGAAGATTTTGTGATATGGGTCGCCGACTTGATTAGGGTCAGTGACTATGTGTTTTGGCGTGTGAATGAGATCATGGCTTAACGGGATCTTTTGAATTTTGGAAAGTTTTGTCAAAAAGGAAGAAAGAGAAGATCTGTAGTGATTTGACAACTTCTTTTAATTGGGAAGTTCTCCTCTTAAATACTTCAACAGTCATTAGAAAAGGTACACTCTCAATTTCCTCTCTCTTTCTCTCTCGATTCCTTGCTCTCTCTCTCTCCCTCGAACTCAAACCCTCAATCCTTCAACCCTCTTCAATGGCGTCCCCTTCCAACACCATAAACCACTCTGTTTCTCCCCCACTCTCCAATGAAAGTCCAGAATCGGCAAGGATAAAGATCGTTGCTCTCTTTGGTGATGATGTCCTTCGTTCGATAATGGCCGAACAACCATCTCCTTCAATCTCCCTCCAAACCGCCATGGAAGTACCATCCTAGAACCCTTCTCACCCACAAAACCCAAATCCTAACCCCTCTACTCCAAAATCAAACCCTACTTCTTCCATTCCCACTGAAAAACCCCAAATCTCTAAATCCCCTCGCAAGAAACTGAAACCCTAACCCCTTTACCGGAATCTGAAACTCCGCGCCAAACGGTGCTACTGGCGGTTGTTTCAGAAACCGATGAAGCATCCTTACCCAAACCAAAGGAGAGAGAGATTGAGGACTAAAGGGTGAAAACTCCAAACTTGGAGTCCATGGATTTCGAAGAAACCAAAATGGTTGTTGGGTCGTTCGAAGAAAAGGAAGAAGGGAAAGGCTCAAAGGCTGTAACAGAAGGCATGCAAGTGAAAACTGAAGTGGAAGAAGTTCAACGGCTATCTTCCAAAGATCAATCAAAGGAGGTGAGTGACTCTCCAATAGTCACTGACAAGGTAGTTGGCCTGAATGTTGATGACAAGATCTCTGAGAAGGAGAACTCTCCAAAGGAGCCTTTGGACATTTCTGATGAAGGTATTCACTCTGATCCTCGATTAGTTTTTGAAAAATCTAAGAAAGTAGAATCTCTCAAGAGAAACTTGGAAAAGGATTTGTTTGATGATGACTCTGATTTGCTTAAAGAGGAGGAAATTGAAATGCCTCCCTCTTCTCGCCCTAAAACACGATCAACCATTGCTAGAGCCACAGTTGTGGCTTTTAAGGCTAAAAAGGCTAAGGGGTTGGCAACTCCCGATGCTGCAACAGAGGGCGGTGACTCTTCTTTCTCTGAGAAGGTCACAAAGAAGAAAATGGGGAGGTCACCACCAAAGTCTGGTGTTGGCTCTAGCAAAAAGAAGAAGAGTGTTGTTGTTGTTGATATGATTACTAGGAACTTAACTAAGGATCTGTTGTGGGAGGAAAACTTCTTAGAGGACTTCAAGCTGACTAAGGTTAATGACTGGATCAAGAAGCAGAAATGGGATCGCTTGATTCAAGGAGAATACGAGTACAACACTCAAATGGTCAAGATGTTATATGAATCTTTAGAGATTGAGGACATAGGGAACATGACTATTGGACGGTACACTGTTGGAAAGAAGTACTCTTTTACTACCAAGGATGTCAGTGACATCTTGGAGATACCACATGAAGGTTTTGTTGAGTACTACAAAGGAGTATGGCCGGAAGGAGTCGATGACCGTGAGATAATCAGAATTGTCACTGACAGTGATGATAATTCCACTAGTCCTTATCTGGTCAACAAGATGGGAATTGAGAAGAAGGTCATATTCAACTACCTAATCAGTAATCTGCTACCAAGAAAGCTTAAGAGAAATGCCGCTTCTATCCAAGATTTACTGGTTATGGACAAGGTTCTCAGGGGGAAAAAGGTGAACATGCCTAGACTGATGATGCTCCACATGAAACATGTGCTTGAAACTGCCAAGCATGCGCTCCCATATGGTATGCTGATTTTCTTGTTGATGGCTGAACACAAGGTCTATGTGGATGGTGGTGATGTCCTCAACATCAGGCTCCTGAACAAGGAAATGATCAGGAAATTTGGCTGGAACTGGGTTGATGGAAAATGGGTTTCAAAGACTTTTGAGGTCAGTGACAAGGATCACCAAGAAGAGGGAATACAATCTGCTCAAGTGGTCGGTGAACTGAAAGATCTTAAGGAGCAGAACATGATTCTAAAGGGGATGCTCGAGAAGCTTCAAAACATGTGTGGTTCTGTGCTATCAAAGATCAGTGCAATCGAGGAAAGGCTCAACGACTTTGGAACTTGATGTTCATGACCAGAGCACACTCATGACTATCTCTACCCCTCTCTTCTACCCTTTCCACATTATCTCCCCAATTTAAAAAGACTTTTTATTTAGTTCGATTTGGTTGTATTGCATTTCTGAATTGTGTCTGTTTGCATCGTACAATATCTTTTTCTTTGGAGGATGACTCTTTATGACAGTTTTGATATTATGTTTAAGTTTCCATATTTGCCTCTGTTTTCTGTTCTTGTTTTAGCAATCTTTTTGATGATACCAAAAAGGGGGAATTAACCGGGGGAATAGATTTATTAGGGGGATCTAAAAACTGAAACCATGTGGTTACTAAGCTAAGGGGGAACTTTTTATGGTTTTTGTGTTTTGTTCTTTATACTATGATGTTGGATGTATGTTGCAAAGATTTTATCAGAACAGGTTGTTTGTCACCATCAAAAAGGGGGAATTTGTTAGAAGATTTAGAGTTTTGATGGTTCCAGGAAAGTCAGTGACTCCGAGTTTGCAATTCGAGTCGACGACTTGGCAAAGTCACTGACATGATCAGCTGGCGAGAAAACTATTTAAGGAAGGAACGCACATATTGTGTGCATGCATTTGGAGATAGCTATGCCGTTCTATTTTAGGAGAAGATCATCCCAGAGAATGCTAAAATCAGATGAAGACGATTTGATCTCCTAGAATATTTTATTGTGTGCATATTTGATATATTTGGAAAGATATGCAAAGATTGAGTGTGTGTCATTTCCCTAATCGAATGGGATTTGATACACACGAGATCTCTCTTGCCCTAGCTTAAATATCTTCGTGTTTAGGATAGTGGTAAGATTTTGAGCGTCATTTGCAATTCTTGTAAGAAAGAAAGAGTGAACTTGTGCGTAAGATTCGTACAAGTGGTGAGTCGAGTGTTCTTAGGAATAGCGTGAGATTGAGAGTGTGAGTGCAAAGGTAGAGCGTGGTTCAAGGATGTGGGATTCATTCTTGTACACGGGAGAGCTTTGTAAACACTGAAGAAATCAATAGAGCGAGTCTAAGGACTCTTGAAATCCGACCAAGTGAGAAGCTTGGAAGGGAGTGGTTTTTCTCTAAGTAAACTAGTTGGTTTACGAGGACTTTCCACTATACATCGCTTGTCATTGACTGTTGGTAACGTTTGTTTTTCCTGTTTAGTTATTCTGTTGCTTTACTACTCAAAGTCGACGACTTCGCAGGAGTCGTCGACTCGTTTAAGTACTACCGATCCTACAGGATCCAACTTTTTCTATGCCCGGACTCTCTTTCACTTATTCCGAGTCCGAGTTTTTCTAGCCTTGATTCTCTTTCTTTCCGTGTCCGAATTTTTCTTTTAAGGCACAATTCTGAATTTTTTTTTCAAAAGAAAGTAGCAAGCAACCACAATTCAAAGCAACAAGCAACTATGCAATTTTTTTCTCAAAGTTTAACAACCCGATGCTGTTCTCGTATCTTAAACCAAGCCTTTAGAAGTCCAAATGCATGACATATGCATAGAAAATGAGTTAGGGTCGTGGCTGGTTTAAGGGCTGGTTCGGTTTTGATTCACTCCAAACCAGACAACACAATAAAGACAGCAAAATGAAAGGTTGATTCAAGGGGTTTTTGAGATTTTTCGTTTTGAGGATTGAATGACCAACCCTTGGGATGTCTTCTTCAACCTAGGGACGAAATTTCTTGGCTGAAAACAGAGGTACACGTTCATACAACTCAGCCTCACAACAACACAAGACAACACAAAGCAAACAACCACATTTCTAGGGTAATTTTTAAGCAATTTTGAAAATAGTAATAAGGGTGGCTCCAACGAGCACTTGCAACCCTATATTGCTCAATCAAAGGTCTAAATAAGGAGTACCTCGCGTGGATCTGATACCTACGTGATGAAGGATGTTGTCGTTGCAAGCGGTGCAAGGCAATCCAAAGAAGACCCGAGCAATCTTGAAGGAGGAACTTCTATTCTGGATTCACAAGGGTATATCTCCCTCGTATGCAATCGGAATTGGTTGATTCCAAATCCAAAATTTATATCTACAAGTCTAGTTGAACTCCTCAAAATTTAAGCGCCATATGATGAGTAGATTGAAAGTTATAGCGATTTTACTGAGATTTTGCAGAATCTACCGAGAAGGAATTTCGACTTGTTTTGAAGGTGGTTTGAAGTGGATTATGGATCTGAGTTTGATGGAGGGTGAGATGGTGATTTTGGACGAAATTGTGTGATGAAATGGAGGATGAAATTCGAGTGATGAGGCTGGATATGAACGTACCCAAAAGAGGATGTGACTCACCTCTCGGAAACACGAACTAGGAAGTTCGTTATAGGATTTGACGCACCTAGATGAATCTTCCGGTTTGGATTCGATATGATTCACAAATCCAAGCATCTAAACTGAAAAAGAATGCAAAAATAAGGGAAAAAATTCGATTCAAATCAAAGGGGAGACAAGGGTTTAAGCTTTCATGTTCATTCTTGTCTAACTAGGAAACTAGAGCCCTAGTAACTTATAAAGAAACACCTAAGGGAAAAAGTGACATTTGCCTTAGGAAAAGTTTAACAAATAAGAAAGGGAAAATTGCATTTAGCCACCCTTTATTTTACACATATTTTTTGCAATTAACCACCCTTTATATTATTTTCTACACTTAAGCACCCCTTATTTGTAAATATGTGCATTTAACCACCCATTTTGATGAAAAACGTTATTTTCATCGTTAATTAAAGTAAATTATATTGTTGCCCTTTTTTTAATTTCATACAGCTTAATTTGTATGGAGTAGTTAACTCAGATGACGTGTACACCTTTAGCTTCATCCTTCATGACCACGTGGGCTCACCTATCCATTTTGACGGTGAGTCTCTTGGCAACTTCTCCGTGCTGATGACTAAAGTCGCACTTTGCTAGAAGATTCTTGAGGCCACAGACGTGTAATCCCCCATCTTCTGATTGAGGGTGACAACATCCAACTTGTCAACGCCATGAAAGGCGATTGGAGCTGTGATGTAAGGATTGATGTACGTGAAGCGGTGCAATGTAGTCGACAAGGCTTGTTCAGGCGAGACTGGTTTGGACAGAGCTTCTGTTCCGGATTCACAAGGTTGGTTCTCCCTAGTCCTGATTCCGATCTGAGTGATTCCAACTTGAGGAGTTAGATATATGAGTCTAATTGAAGTATTCCAAATTCAGAGACATATGATGAGTGGATTGAACGTTAATATAGATTCTACTGAGGTGTCACATAATCTACCGAAAAGTGATTTCGATGGACGAATTTGGATCCAATGGTGATCGGTCCTTCAAGGGCCTTTGAGGATGTTTTTGATGGGTGAAATAGAATGGAATTAAGGAAATGTAAGTGATGGAAAATGTGGATTAGGGATGGATATGGACGAAAAAAGACTAGGATATGACACACCTTGGTCTCACACGAACTTGAAAGATTAACTAAGGATGTTATGCACCATGATCAAGCCTTCGAATTTGGGATTGATATGACTCACAATCTAAGAAAAAAATATTAATTTCATTCAATAACAAATATAAAACATTTTTCAAAGGAAGAGACAAGGGTTTGGAATTTGTTCATCAATCATGTCTAAAATGAAAAGGAGGCGCCCATCTAGGATATAACCTAGCCAAAGCGTCTAACACAAACCACCCAGAGTTTTCCAGATGTTTCAAACATACCCTTAAGAAAAGAAATTAATAGCATAACCACACAAGTCATGGACTTCTCAGACACACAAGAACCAACTAAGCATCACTGCGTCAACGCGGTCCGGTCAATGGCCACCAAAAAGGACCATTCTTGACTTGGACTTTTCCTCGGCGCTCCATTGGTCATAAGGCCAGTTTTGAGATCTTCTTGTAAGGTATGAGTTTTGGCCTGAGTGATTAGAACAAAACATGGAAGAGTGTCGGACTTGGTCCTTAGCGTCGTTGCAGCATCATCAATAAGAGACTCTCGGAGATTGGTTGGCGCCACACTCTTTTCATGGGCATTCTTGGCTTCATAGCTCCTCGTTTGGTCTATAGAAGGCCCTTCCAAAAGATAGCCCGATGAAACTTGGGAAGTGCCAGATGGAAATGGCTCAACATCACCACCCGACACTTGCTCACATGGCACCGGCGCGTCCTCAGCTCCAACCTCGGTGTCGGTGTCGGTTCCCAGTTTGATTTCTTGCTCATGATGGATCAGAATCACATCATCCTCCCTCCATTGAAAGGGATTCATTCTCGAATCCAACAAGCTTGCAAAAAAAGGACACATCGAGGGAAGCAGAAGCAAGCACAAGCTATGAAGTTCAAGTTAAGAACAACATTTCCAAGTTCAATATGATAGGCCAGAAAGCATCCACAAGCTACACCACTTATTTTCCTATTCTTACGGGTACATTTCATGATAAAACAATGAAGAGTTTGAGCATAAGTAGGCAACAATGTAACAATATAACCAATATGCATCCTAGATGACATGTATTAGGGAAGAGAGCTAAAATGGAAGTAAGAGTACTTAGTCCTAGATGTCACAAATACATGAAAGAAAAATGAAATCACCCTGTGAGCTCAATAATGGAGGTAGCACTAGTTTCTCCCTTGGTAGAACATCTTCTATGTCAAAGACATTCTTCATGGCCTCCCCAAGCAAGGGAATGTAATCGGCGCTTGGAGTGAACAAAATGGCCACGTCCTACTCATGATGCAAGAAAGGCAACCATGAAGGGACCATAAAAAAAGCATCCAACCATGGAGTAGCCAAACAATGGATGGAGCTAGGAATAATGGTAGGGCGAAGCTCGAGTTTAGGAGGAGATGGTTCCATAACTTCGTTCCCTTTTCCCTTTTAATTAGGCTCCTCTTCAATTGGCATTTGAAGCTCAAGAGAGTACACATTCGATGTAGAACCTTCCTCGACTTGGTGGGAAAACCCTGCAGCTTTGGAGGCAAGGTTAGCCACCACCTCTTAGATGATAGGAGTCTCCTGGTTGATGCTCGAGTATAGGCTCACACCTTGTTGAGATTTCTCCTCAATCCTTTGCATTCGAACTTCCAATGCCTCAAATAGGGAGTTCATGGACTGAATTGATTGTTGAAGGGATTGTAAAATGGCCTCCATTGAAGGAGGTGTAGTTGTCGGTGGAGGGTCTAGCTGACCGTCCTCATTGTTACCTGTTCCAGACATCCTTGCACACACTAGATAAACAAGATCAAATCCCACAAAAACAAAAGTATCAACAACTACACTATTCACCTAACAAGACCTAGAAATGAAACCAAACAAGTTGCAAGGAGCTAGGCAAGGAATAAAGGTTAGGCTAGGAAACAAAAGTAACAACAATCACAACATAAGCAAACTAACTCATCTAAGACTTAGACGAAGTAAGAAGCTACTAAGTACCAAGTATGAAATTACAAAACAAAAAGAAAGATTTAGATTTAGACTCATGTCTAGCTCGAATTCTTTTTCTCATGGGATCCGAATTGTTCCAAGTCCGACCTCTTTTTCACTTTCGTCGGATCCAAGTTATTCTAAGTCCCACTTCTTTTTCTTCCCAAGTCCGAATTCTTTCTGTAAGACACATTTTCCTTCTTTTTTTATAAAAATTTCACAAGCTTCTCAACAATGCAAGAAAAACATGCACAACAACTTTCTCAACCTTGATACCGTTCCCATATCTTAGTCCACTGCTTAACCAAGCTTGTAACCAACAAAGTGTGACTATTTACAAGGCTCATCTGGAATCAAGATCAAGGTGTCGGATTTAACAACATACAAAATCAAAGCAAAACAAATTCAATAGGCCGAAGTTGAAGGTGTTGGTTTTAATGTAGGAAAGACCTTTAAGTATTATTACTTTGAGGAACACCTCTTGCTATGAGTCCTCCTCTACCTTGGATGTGTTTCTATTGGATGAAACAAGACATAAAATTTTTACACACACGACACAACATACAAGACAACATACTCGGTTTTCAACGACTATTCGGCCAAAAATGATCAAGGGTGGCTTCTAAAGCTCTTGCAACCCATTCAAATTCAAATCTATAAGTCAAGATCTAGGTGAATACCTTGAATGGTTCTAATAACACATGATGTGAGGATCTATGTAAGTGAAGCGGTGCAAGGTAGTCGACAAGGCTTGTTCTGACGAGTCTGGTTTGGACAGAACTTCTGTACTGGCTTCACAAGGGAGATTCTCCCTACTCCGGACTTCAATCTGAGTGATTCCAACTTGAGGATTATATTTATGAGTTTAATTGAATTCCTAAAAATTTTAGAACCATATAATTAGTGGATTGAAATTTATATCGATTCTACTAAGGTGTCGTAGAATCTACCGAGAAGTGATTTCGATGGATGAATTTGGATCCAATGGTGATCGGTCCTTCAAGGGCCTTTGAGGACATTTTTTATGGGTGAAAGGGAATGTAATTAAGGAAATGGAAGTGATGGAAAAGGTGGATTAGGGCTGGATATGGAAGAGCAAGACTAGGATATGACACACCTTTGTCTCACACGAACTTGAAAGATTAACCCATGATGTTACGCACCACGATCAAGCCTTCGAATTTGGGTTTGATATGACTCAGAATCAAGGAACCAAATCTGAATTTGATTTAATAACAAAGATAACAACATTTTTCAAAGGAAGAGACAAGGGTTTGGAATTTGTTCATCAATTTTGTCTAAAATGAAAAGGAGGCACCCATCTAGGATATAACCTAGCCAAAACGTCTAACACAAAACACCCCGGAGTTTTCCAAATATTTCAAACATAACCTTAAGTAAAGACATTAAAAATATAACCACACAAGTCGTAACCTTCTCAGACACATATGTACAAACCGAGCATGATGTCGCTTGCGCGGCCGGGTCAATGGCCAGAAAAAGTTACCATGCTTGACTTGGACTTTTCCTCGGCTCTCCATGGGTCATAAGGCTTGTTTTTAGATCTTCTTGTAAGGTACGATCTTTGGCCCGATTGATTCGATCCAAATATGGAAGAGTGTTGGACTTGGCCCTTGGCGCCGCTGCGGTATCATCAATAAGAGACTCTTGGTGCTTAGTTGGCGCCATGATGTCGCACTTTTTAGTTGGTTTTTGTGGGTAGTTTTCTAGCTAAGTCGAGTCTTTTCTAGGTCTATTGTGTTGTTTTGCATATAATTCCGACCCTCTCTAGAGAGTTGGAGTCGTTTGTGCTTGTTTGTCGTTTTTGTAGGTGTTTAAAGCGTTGAGGAGGAGATATCCCGGTTTTTCAAGCTTTCTAGGAGGTGGCGTTAGAGTTGTCTTGTGGCGGTGTTGGCTAGAAGGGCGAGAGTCGTTGTCTTTGGAGATTTGATGAGTTTCAAGAAGAAGTTTGCAAGAGGAAGATGCCTTAGAAGGATCTTAAAGAAGTCTAAGAAGACCAAGGACGATTAAAGAAGAAAAATTGAAGAAGAACCAAGCTTTGGAGCAAGTTTCGAGCAAAGCATAAAGAGATCAACAGCTGGTTGAGGTCGGTGACGACCCACTTTGGGTCAGTACCGAGCACCCTCCGTGCCCTGCGGAAGAGACTTGCGCCTTAAGTTAGGTTTTAGTAAATGTTTTATTTATGGGTCTTTTTAAGATAGAATTTAGCTTCCTTTTAAGAACATTCCTACTACTATATAAGGGCTTTTAGGGTTACTTTTGAGGGGGGCGTTTTTTTGGAGAGGCACGAGACGGAATGGACGAGTATTGCAAGTTGGTTTTCTAGGGTTAACTTTTATTCCGAGCTCTTGGACAAATTTGAGAGAGCCTTGGAAGTTTGCTTTGAAGTTTGTAAGTTTGTTCTTTCAATTGAAGTTTGCTTTGTTTTGAATCATGTCCTCTCTTTTCTCTTGGATTGTTGATAGCATGATGAATCGTGAGTAGTCTATTTTTCTAGGGTTGGGGTGAAACCCGACAAGTTGTGCATGATTAGAGCATGAATCTTTGATTAAAACCATTCCTTTAAATCTCTATCCTTTATCCTTCTTGTTTGTCCTTAATTCCTTGATTTGAGGCATGTTCATATTCATGATTAAGTTGAAAGACTAAATGGTGAAATTGGATCATATTCGGGTTGTAGCAAAAGTTAAAACCTTTAGATAACAAGTAGGATTGCGAGTTTCTATCTTTATGAAAGTTGATATAGGTCTTGATTATTTATGACGAAAGTCATACATGAGATTGTTGTTGGTTGATCTTTGGTTCATGTTTACATGCATAGCTTTGTTGTGGCGGATCCTTCGTCCTAGATCTCTTTTATATTGATTTTTCAAAGTTTTATCGCTACCCGGATAGGTCGTCACCGATCACCTTTTGGTCGGTACCGAGCATCTTGTTTTCCCAGGTTTTCTCTGAGTTGTGTGTCGTGAAGTAGGTCGGAGACGACCCAGTTGGGGTCGATGCCGAGACACCATTGCGTACGTTTTGTTTTGTTTTGTTTTATTCTTGTTAGGATTGATTGCTAGACTTGGATTCTTCTAATTCTCGTGGACGAACCTGACCTCCCTGTACTCAGCGGGGTCTTGATCTATAAATTTATTTGCTTGTTAGGATCAAGGTAAAACCCTTACAACACGCCACACTCTTTTCATGGGAATTCTTAGCTTCATAGCTCCTCATTTAGTGTGTAGAAGGCCCTCCAAAAAATAGCCCGACCGAACTTGAGAAGTGCTCGACCGAACTTGAGAAGTGCCCGACAAAAATGGCTCAACATCACTACCCGGCGCTTGCTCACTTGGCACCGGTGCCCCCTCAACTCCAACCTCGGCGTTGGTGTTTGTTCCCGGCTGGTTTTCTTGCTCATGATGGATCAGAATAACATCAAGCTTTCCTTGGGAGATTGAGCTAATTCGTTCTGACATTCTCTACCTGCTAGCCACACTAGCCTTTACCTCACTAGCCAAACAAGTTGCCACAAAATCAGCCTTCATAATAGTTTCTCGGACATCAAGATCAAGGTCAGCCTTATCAACATCAACACTAGCGACAACCTCACTAACCAACTCGGTTGTCAAAAAATCAGCCCTCAACACAGTCTCTCGAGCATCAAAATCAGCCTTAGAGCTAGCCACTACTAAAACAGCATCTCGATCACCCAACTGTGATGCTTCCTCTCGCTTAGCCTCTTTAACTTATCACCCTTTAGATCATTCCCCTCCACCATGAACGGCTTTTTGTCCTTTATAAGTTCAACCTTCCCACCCGAGACATCACCTTCAGTTATACTCTCCACATTAACAATTTTCTTTGGCACCCATACCTTCTTAGGCCTCCTACCTATATCAACATGCTTAGAGCCATATTATTTCTTCTTGCAAAATTTGGTGGTATGTCCAAATGTTTTGCAATCCAAAAAATGCCAAGGAATCTTCTCAAACCTCACCTTGTATTTAAACACCTTTCCACTCGAGCTCCTCAAGACCACTTCCTTTCTCAAAATTTTATCTGTTGATACCTCCACCAACAAATGAGAAAAGGTTATGCGCCCCACATTAGTCGTGACTTGGTCTAAACAAAAAGGCCTCCCGATCATACTTCCCATTACACTCATCATGTGCCTTGAAGAAAGAAAGGTTGGGTCCATTATGAGCAAGAAAACCAGCCTATCAAAGGATCCTTATTTATTTTCAAACCAAACTCCCATTCTTTGAACAAGAGGGGATTCGAAGCACCAATCATCCATGGACCTTTTTCAACGACCCAATTCTTCTCCAATTTATCCTTGAATTTGAAAACAAAGACCCTATTCGGCTTACGGAACACAATAGGACTCACCTCAGCCCAATTTTTCTTGATGAATTCGACCATTACCCCAAAGCTGATTTTTGCCCCAAGAACAACCCCTAGTAGGGTTGATTTCCACTCCTCCACAACTGGCGCAACCTCCATATCATCAAAAACGTGAACATCCTTGTTTATCTCGGGGTAGAAGTCCAACTTATATTCAAATCTTGCCCTTCTATTGTGAATGGCTCCTTTAGTAAGAGGAAAAGGGGTTTTTGGTTGTATTTTAGGGAGAGGATGGTTAGGGGGTTTCGAACACCTCGCCCCTATGTGGTCTAAGGGGATTTTCGAAGGTGAATCAGCCCTTGAACAGATTAGAATCTCCTTTTCCACAACTTGAGACACATTACACTCATCATGTATGCTATGTAACGGGCATATCGTAATCTATAATTTGTTCTGTTTAGTCTCCCTAATAAGAATTAGTTTTTCCACGAAAATTTTTATGTCGATCTTTATTGTTTATCGTTCTTGTTAAAACATGTTATTCTCCCTCATCATGTATATCATTGACTTGCCAATGTACGTGCATTCTTTACCACTTGTTTTTTACCTCTTTAGTTTCAACTCCATTTCATAGCATAGGTACCTTTTCAAGCAGGCATTTATATACGTACAGATTGTTAGCTTGTTACCTTAAAATGGAAAGTGCATGTATAACAGGACAATAATTGATGTGCCCAAGACCAAAAAACAGGACAATAATTTCGACAAAAAAAATAGGACAATAATTGATCAATATAAGACAAACTATGTACAAGGATATTCAACTTATTTCACATAGTTTGTCTTATATTGATCAATTATTGTCCTTTTTTTGTCGAAATTATTGTCCTGTTTTTTTGTCTTAGGCACATCAATTATTGTCCTGCTTTTTGGTCTTGGGCACATCAATTCGAGGGCTTTGGTTGAGAGGCCAAGTGATGACGGCGATGAAGGTTGCTTGCTTCCAGCCACTTGTAATTGCAATTTGTGGAGATCTCCCTAAAAAACCCTACAAAATTAGGATAGAAACTCAAAGAAAAACTATATAAAGTCAAGAAAAAAGCGGCAATAGCGAATCGGTAGACCAAAGCCACTCAGCCATACCTCGAAGTTGTTGACTGAGCAACGGAATGGCGGAATCATTGATGAAGTTGGTCCCACTTTTATAGTACTCCCTCCGATCCAAAAAAAAATGTCGTTTTAGCAAAAAGCTCTACTATTAAGAAATACTTAATGACCCATCAAATTTTTTGGTAAAATATTCATTAATTGGCCAATGGGCATTTGGATAGCAATTATATATCTACAGCCTCAAGCGTGTAAGAGGGGAAAGATTTCCAAGGAGAGCAATAAATTGATAGACAAATAACCAATGATAGAAAAGAATTGAAAATACTTATGCAATAAATTTTCATATAGAAAACTGAACGACACTTAAATAGGATCAATTATTAAAAGCTTAAATGTCAATTTTTTTGAATCGGATGGAGTAGTGTATATTATAGATTTCGTCAACAATTTTTAACAACCTTAATCTTTCACTCTACATAAAGGTGAATCATACGGTTGTACTTAAATCACCCAAAACAGAGATTAGGACTTGGATTTAACATCTGTCAACTGAATTTATTTACTTGAGTCATTTAATGTTAAGGCTTACCTTTTTAAATTGTCAAGTTCAATTGTAATCCCAAGTTGGTGAATTTCTTCAGGTTCTATTGGATGAGTTTCCGAATTCCGTTTAAATTTTATTAATTATTCAGCAAATTCATCGTTTAAAAGAGATGGTGCTATTACCCAATTCTCTCTGTTCAGAAATATATGCTACATTGCCTGGAGAAATCATTTCCTGCTCAGCCAATAATGTAGTCAATAATGCCTTTGATTGTGAGGAGTAAAGAGATAGTATTTCCTAGAAAACTCGGTATATTTCAGTGTCACTGTTTACCATGCTGTGAAATCAAACTAAAGGATTGCTGTTGCAAATCAAACAGTGTACAGATCTCAAAAGGGCTACAAAGTACAAACATAACTAAGCGTGTTGCAAAATCAGCATATTCAACACCACCACCTAGAAGTTAACTTCTATTCTCCTGTTATATTTATCTATACACGTAAATTTTGAAAGGAAGATTAACAAATAAAAACAAAACCATAAGCATTATCTCTTGTATTATACAATGAAGAAGCAAATTATCCTCCATCATCTTCATGCTGGGGATTATCAGTATCAGCAAAAAGTTGATCCGTCTGCACTTGTCGAACAAACTGCCCTTTTACCCGAGGCCTCGCCTCTGCCAGTTTTTTTCGGCTCTGGTACCGAACCTGCACACAACATAATTTACACAACTGTTAGCACGCACACAAAAATAAGGTATTGTTAGTCAGCTTTCTTAATTTATGTACGTAATCACATACCTTTTTCTCATAGCATCTCTCTTTCCTCTTCAGTCTGAACTTAGCTAATGCAGCTTCTCTCTGAGGATTCTGGTGAGTGCCCCTTCCTCTAGCAAATTGTTCATTTGTTAACATAGCGCTATTAGTGCTTTGTGAAGCAGACCCGGTAACATACTTTTGTTGGTCAACTGATGCGAGTTTATCCTCATTGTTGCTAGTTTCATCAAACCCAGAATGTCCTAAGCCTGAAAAATTAGTTCCCTGTTCAGAATGCAAGGAAGTGCTTGCCAAAAAGGGAGACAACTCCTTTTGATTGGTTGATTTTAGATCAAAGGCTCCAGGAATTGTACCCCCAAACCCAGATCCGGGGGTACGAGGAGCTGTCTCTCGATGCATAGTTGGGCCAGTCATAACGGTACTCTTGTTTTCCTCATCACTGCTGAAAGCATTTACTGGTTGTGGGGAAGCACCATGAGAATTTAAAAAAAATTCATTGAGTTTGCCTCCTCCCTTGGCTTCGGTGGAGCTATTGCCTGATGATGGGAAAGAGGTTCTCATGTTCTTGCCAGTACTATACCTACATCAGGACAAGAAATATAGTCAGACAATATTGTGACTATGATGAGAGCACAATCAGGTTAATTTTTAAGCACCTCACCTTGAGAATGCAGAGGCATTAGATTGATTTAGTTTCTGTTTTGCATCAGTTCTTTGGTTATCTGGGTCATTGAATCTTCTCAAAGACAGTTCAAGCTGAGGAGTGGCACTTGAATCATGCATTTCACTGTATGAAGTGAATGATTGTATGGTGCACTGATGTTGATTATCTATTGTACCAATTAAGTCAACGGCCTGCATTGTATTTTCATTGACTTCACCATTGGACATATTATCTTTATACCTAAAACTCGTAAGTTCAGCTCTCTCATCCTGAGCCATTCTTCCAGAAGAAGATCCTACCCGTTCTAGCATTAATGAAGGGGCATATGCTTCAGCGCCATGAGATGCTCCAGATGACTCAAATCTAGTTGATCTTTCTGCATGATGACCTTTGGGTGTCAGCGGGCTAATTGATAAGAATATGCAAATGTTAGTAAAAGTGACTTAGTTTACCTCGTTCAGTATCTCCCCTTAATCCCATGCCCCTGTCAAGTTGGTGAGCTTCATTGCTGCTCAAATTAGATGCTCCAAGATGCTTCATCTGTGAAAGAACCTGCACAGTTTCCACATATGCATTCAGCTTACAAGTAACGTGGTGCATAAGAGCTTTGTCTATGTGATTTTTACTTATTTTCACCAAGAAATATATTTGCAATTCTTATATGAGATTCATGGAAAGTCATTTCTCATAAGCACATCAAAGCAAGATTATACTGAAAAGTCAAAGAAAAAATGAGAAGAAACAGAAAAATTATCCATTTCAGCAGCTAGCCATTGCAAGAACTCACTTGGTCACTGCTATCTTTCTCATTAGGTTGACTTCTTTGCCTGCTAGAAGATTCATTACCATCAGAACAGTTTCTAGTGGCTCTATATTTGGAACTGGCTTTGGCTTTACAGTAACCACCATTTAAATTTTGTACACTTGTTTCATTGTTGGCCTGCTATAAAAGAAGAAATAGTAAATAAATACGTAAAACATAACCAATTTTCAAGAAAAACAAAATAAAAAGCATTTTTAAAAAAAGCTTTAGAGGAACTCACAGATAACCTTCTCCAAACATGCTGCCACAGGTTTTTCAGTTCATTTCTCCTCACAGGCTTTATAAGAAAGTCAGCTGCACCTTTCAGCATGCACTTAAAGACCATGCTAACTGAGTCACTTGAAGACATCACTGCCAAAATGAGATGCAAACATAATTTTATTAGCCTGAACATGTAAAGATTAACTCCTTTATTTCACACATTGTCACTCAAGAGGACTTACTAATGACAGGAATGTTCCTGCAACCATCATGCTCCATAATTAGGGTAAGAAGTGCATAGCCAGATATAGATGGCAAATCCACTTCTGTCAGTATAAGATCAATGTTATTGTCTTTCCGCTTCAGGATCTCCCAAGCCTTTAAACCATCAGGAGTTGCAGCAACTGCATATCAAATAAAATTTTCTTAATATTTCATAAGTTATTGTTGTTTACCTCAGAATATTAAAAAAAAATGTTCATAAGTGGATCAAGAATAGAAGACACACATCATGGACACAATTCCAAAGAAAAGAAGATTGAATCAGGATTCAGGAGTACCAAACTGATTAGCTCATAAAATGGAAATAAACATAGATCTACTTATTAGAACCCACTTTTATAGAACCCTTTCTCTCTGATTATTTGGTTGGCAAAGCAAGTCTCTCTGGTGAATCCAATCCAACATCACCAAATCAACCCTGCATTAGCACTAAATCATGAGACCGTGAATTAAAATTACTTTTCTCTTAATGACAAAAATAAAAAATGATCAACAAATAAATAAAGCTTGCAGAGCACCCCCCTGCTCGATTTCCTACTAGATTGTCTTATTTACAAAGTTCCTAATCGAGCAGGATTCCAACTTCAAATGAAACCATTCCCAATTCGAACTCCAAATTTCTCAGAAATCACATACCACCAAATCAAAGCAAGGAAACCAAGAGCCAAAAGAACAAAAAAATTTACCACTAAAATTAGTGCAATCAGATTCAAATATCGTAAATAACAACGAAACAAAAAAAAGGAACATCACGGACAAATTAATTTAAAAAAAAACTAACATGAATGATGGAACAAGAGAGAAGTATAGATGACCTTGGTAATTGCATTTGCGGAGAAGTGCAGCTATGATCTGTCGAGTAGAATCGTCGGCTTCGACCAAAAGAACTCTGATCATCATCTTGGGCAAAAACTCTTCCCATCTCACAACCCCGCTGTCTCTCTCCTCATCCATTTTGACCTCCATGTTCAAATCCTCCTCCTCGATATCAACCATCACGAACTCACCCATCTCACCAGCCATTCCTTTGATCTTCAAGAGATTCGCAGAAAACTTCACAGCTTACCCCACTAGAATCCAGAGCTCCAAACCTAGATTGACCCCCAATTCCCTCTTCCTAGTGTTTAATACGGAGTATTACTCTGAGAGCAAAGAGACGAGAAAGAGAGGAGAGAAAACCCTAGAAAAATATCTAGCAGAATCGACGAATTTTAGTGGATAGCAGGTGATTTGAAATGGAAGAAAGAATGTAAACCGCCTTTGGAATCAGCTTTTGTTCTCTAGTCTTAACTCTCAACCTCAGATGGCCAGGAAAAATATCTTCTCCCTATTCCTTTTTTATTTTTATTTTTATTTTAAGTTTTTTTCAGTTTGTTGGGATCGAAAGAGGGGCCGCCATTGGTCTCTGGTTGGTGCGTCTGAGCTGGCTTCCTCCTGCTCACGCATTTGATTTACTCTAAGATCTACATGTGGCCCCCGCTAATTTGTGCGGACGAGATTTCCCCTCGATGGGGCCCATATATGTGACACGTGTCGACCATTCGTCACTGTACATTGGGAGGATATTTTTTCCGGTGGTCCGCCACCGCCCCTTGTTAAAATTCCCTTTGTTTTTTCCGTTTATGGCTCCCAGGTTTATTACTTTATTTTCAAAATCGCACTTCTAGTTTCTACCAAAAAAAAAAGGTTATGTTATACATAACACAGCAAAAATAATAAAAACACCCCAAATTTATATTATTTGCAAATTAGTCCTCACTCTAAATTTACCTTATTTGCAAGTTAGTCCGTCCTTCCTAATTCAAATCTCTTCTCTGTCTCTTGCGATACTACTGCACAGTGCACAACTGTAAATCTGTAACCATTGAAGTCTTCAATTGGAGAGGTTTTTTGAACTATTGCAAATTATTTATTAATTAGCATTTATCCTTAATTAGTTTTTAACCTGAAATTCAAAAGATAACTCTAACCATTGATTATAATTGGTTTTAGGGTTTTATATGTTCATTGAGGAATTTATGTGAATCTAAACGAAATGGTTGATTGAACTTACATTAGAAGGTAAAATTGATGATATAGTGTATTTAATTGCATGAATTTGTATAGATTTGGATATATGGAAATCAAGTTGGGGGATAAATTAAAGGCTCGGGTAGTTTGGCGATGGGAGAAGGTCGGTCGGCGGTGGCTCGCGGCGAATAGGTTGTCGATGGTGGCTTGCGACGGGCAGGTCGGCGATGGCTTACGGTAGCCGGCAGAGGTGGCGGCACGGGCTGGTTGTGGGTGGTCGACGGTGATTGTTTATGAGATAGCAGGAGAGGAAGGACTCTGCAGGAGGAAGGAGATAGAGTTATAGGAAGGATTAATTTATAAATTATGTAAATTTTGGGTTTTATTATTAGTTTAGGTGTGTTATGAATAGCAGTTATGGAAAAAAAATGGCGCTTCTAGTCTGCTTATTACAGAGAGATTTTTATATCTTAGAAAATATAAAACGATGTTGTTTTCATACTTTTTTCATATAAGAAACATTTTATAAACCAATTTAATTTAATTTTGATAGGTAAGTATTCCATATACTAAATATATATTGACAAACCCGCATGATCAACAATCAAGAAATAAAAATGTAAGAGAATCAATAAAAATAATCAAAGAAGTAAGTAAACTCAAACACTTGTAAAAAGAAAATTATTAGAATATAAGTCGGACATGATTTCTTATAAGGATGTGTAAAATCACCTAAACATTGCACCCTACTAAAATGGAGGATATTCAAGATTCACGAACACAACCACGATTTTGACCATAACAACTTGGTCCAAACCCAAAATCAGCTCTAAAATAACATAGAAGTATTTATACTACTCAAAATTGACCCGTAAGCTTTTAGTCAATGTTTAAGGTAGAACTTCAAGCTTAAGACTCAAACTTATAAAAGAAGATATCTAATTTCTTTCTTTTTCTTTTATTTTCTCTTCTACTCTTTTTCGTTTTCTTTTTAAATATGTGAAATCAACTACTATTCTTTTTCCTTTTTTCATTTTCATCTTTTTTTTGGTCTAATTTTCATTTTCATCTTGGGTAGTAATTGTTTCATAATATTTTTTCCTTGTTTCCCATTTTCCATATTCAATTTTATAGCACAAGTTATCTTGTTCCCTACAATTGAATGAAAAGAAATTCTTAATTTGTTTTTGAATTTGTTAAGTAAATACTGCTTGCGCGCGCACACACACACAATGAGCTAGAAAGGGATTCTTAGTAAAGGGTGGTGGTCGATTGGCAAGCCGATGGTGAACGAATTAGGCTCCAACGAATGGGTCTAGCTTATGCAATCTGGTAAAAGCATTTCGAACCAACATGCAAAATTATTGTGGGTTCTCATTTGGAATAGTTGGTTTTGCGGTAGATTTAGGCAAGATTTTAGCTAATGGGCCATTGATTTCTCGGTGGTCGGGTGTATATGGGGTTCCAATGATGGAGTTCTACTAGTCTCTTTTAAACGTAGTGTTTTTTCATAATACATGGAATTTGTATACACTTATATCTAGTTTTTAAGGTTGATATGTCAGGCCTTCTCTTACTTCATATTTTCATTCACCTTTTCCAATATTTTGCACTACTTTCTTGTGTTGATTATGCAATGGCTATCACTAATTTATGATAAATTTGAAATGAGTTTTGGTTTATTTTTCTTTCCTAGTTGATAGGCATTGATTTTTTTACCACAATCTTCTTATCAAATGTTTGGGTTTGTGAAAGGTGGAGTAACCTAGTGATGGGGTGTTGTGGTTTCCCGATGGTGTGGTAGTGGTGGTTTTCCTGCGATGGGAGAATTAAATGGTAATGTGATTACATGTGCTTTTAACACTTTTTGATCGCAAACCCCCACTTGTGTGCATAAAATATACAATTGTATGATCGTTTATGCATGATTATAGTTGTTTCTCCAAACATTTTGCTCTCTTTTTGTTTAACATATAACATGATTACAACAAAGTAAGTCTAGACAACTTACTTTAAACAAAGAGTTTCCAACAATAGCAAAATGAACTTGGTCAAGTTAGTTCCTTGGGAAAAAGAATAATAGTCATAAAAAAAACAGTGATTTAAAACCAGTCGAATTAAAGTTCCAAGGAAAGGATTCAACCCAGACTATCCAAATCAACTCCCAAAACCATTTCAATACTCATCTCTAAATTCTAGGTTAAACCTTAATATATAAATTTTCAGTCAAAACCCTAATGCCTTAGTTCTTACAAAGGGGAAGAACTAATCAAATATATAACCAGATCCATAACTAGTAACCCAATACTCTCAATACCAAACCCTAATATCTAGCCTAAGCTAGTTGATCCCAAATCCTGAATCCAATTTTTTAAGGACAAACCTAGGAATAGAAATCATTCACCAACAACAACGATCAATGGCGATTGAGCCAAACTTCGGGCTAGGGAATTCATCCTCGATAGAAGAATCTACAACGAGCTCGAGCGGTGGCTTGGCGGCGGCACAAAGCAACGTCGAGATCGGCAAAGGCGGCATAGTGGGTAACGGTAGTTGATAACGATAAAAGAAGAGGGCGAAATAAGGGGATGAGATGGGTTGAAGAAATTGGAATGAAGGAGACAAAGAGATCCTTGTTTTTATATACTTGCGTGTCGACTATAGGATGGATAAATATGCAAGATTAAGTCGACAACATATGTAAAACAATACCACATTTACTTAATGAAAGGGTAACGTGGTTTATAGATATGAGTGCATAAATATACATAAGTATAAAGAAGTCTTCTATATGTATGTATGAAACACATATCTCGTTTATTTATATATAGGTATAGATATGCGCTTTGGTAAATCACTAGTTACAAGTTTTTCATGCGGTCATTTTATACCATTAGATTCTTTTTATTGTACGTTGGGGATTAGAAAAAAAAAAGAGTGCAAATTATTTGAGAGGGTGAGATACACTAGATTAAACCATAATCCTGCTAGAAAGGTTCTATCTCTTTCCATATTTTTTCAAAGCCCTGGATTTTTTAGTAGATTTTATTCTTTTCGTTTTCAATTAGTTGTCTTCTCTCACTTTCGGAACTATTCGTCTTCTCTCAAATCTCAGTTGAACCACTGACGAATCAAGGTCGATTTTAGGGATTCTTATTCAGTTTTTGATAAGGCGTCATTCAATTTTGTTAAACTTTATGTGTTTCTATTTCTCCATTGTCCATGTATGTGAAATTAGGGTTTAAAGACTTTCAAGTTCGCGCAAAATCATGTAACTTTGTTGATGTTGAAGTGACTAACTTACGGGGATGTTCAATTTTGTCGAGATGAGTTCATTTTTTATTGATTGTTAGGATTTTAGGGGGGAGACATGTTCAATTTGGCTTGATAGTTTGTTGCATGTGGGTGTTTTTAGGGTAGACGAGTTCGAAATTTTTTAAATCATGTAGCTTCAAAGAAATTGATTTTCATTTAGTTATGCAAGTTTGTTTCTTGACTTATTCGTTTGATGTTCATGTTATAGATGAAGATGGCGAATTCTCCAAAGCCAAAGAGAAACAACAAACGTAAAAGCGAAAAAGGTTTGTATACATTATTCAAGAGTGCAAAGAATTGATATTCAATTGTGGAAGAAAAGTTTTTCAAATACACACTTTTCCACTTGGAAAGTCACTAAAAATCAGTTTTGTTATTCATATATGGATGACTTGTAATTCATGTGTGTGTGATTTGGTACCCATATAAATGGTATGTTATTCATATATGTGTGTGTTGTTATTCATATACGAGTAACTTTTTATTCATATATGCGTGATTTGATACCCGTATATGCATCTTTTATTATTCATATTTGCATTATTTCATATTCATATGAGAGTTTATTGGTCTTTATTCATGTGTGGTATGTCATTCATATATACATATTTTGTTATTCATGTATGTGTGTATTGTTATTCATATATGAGTAGTTTTTTATTCATATATGTACTTCCTTTTTATTAGTGTAGGGTTTAGGGTTAAGGGTTTGGGAAACATGGTTTATTAGTGGGTTAATTATGAGTTTGGTCCTTAACGTTTTAAGATCGTTCCAGATTAGCCCCTAACCTTTTAATCATTCTAATCTAATCCCTAATGTTTTCAAAATTGTTTATTATTTGGTCCTTTGGTTAATTATTTTAACCCAACCTTATAATTTGCTTACATGTCAATATGATGTGGCACATTAATGCTTATGTAGCTTTTTAAGAAGAAAAATAATTATTCTCCCAACTCATCTTTAACTAGTATTTAGAAAATTAGGTTTAGGTAAATTAATCGATTTGGAAAGAGGAGAGGATTGGCTGACTTGATTCTTTGCGAGCGTACTAGGGGTTGAGAGAGGGCTCGAAAAGAGCTCATGAGGTTGGACATACTCATCCGCTGGTGTGTATTCACTTCCCCGATATCAACAGGATTGACTATCAATTCTGATCTCCATCTCGTATATATAATGCTATTATTGCCTTTTTTTATTGGCCTTAATATTCAAGAGGATGTTTAAGATAAGAGCCCTAGACCGAATTTTGTGCGTTATTTTTCTCAATTAAGAGCACTAGTACCCTCGAGAGTTATTTTATGTACTAGTGATCTTGCTCTTAGGAGACATTATAGACCTATAAAACATACTTTTATTAGAAAGTTGAGATATACTTTTATTAGAAAAGACAAGGATACTGGTTATTGTAAAATTGGTTACGTTCATGTAGTTAAACCAAATAAATACGGGGTAGTTGGTAGATATGATAGCGTATTACTATATACAGCCAAAAAATCTACATTAAATATCAAGATTTTTGTTTGATTGTTAAAAAATGAAGAAAACTTCTAAAATTATAAACCCTATTTTTTGACCTACTTATTTTATTTTGTTAAAATAATCTAAATCCTTCTTTTATCTTCTTCTTAAAATTTATCTTTTATCTTTTATCTTTAAACCAACAACGTTAATCTGTTAATATAATCTAGATCCCCGCCATTGAAATCCAGTTTATACGGTTGAAAGATGAGAGTGCGTTCAATGGTGGCCATAATAGCGTTCAAGTCTTCTCGCATAACTCCAACAAGCAGCATCAATAGTAGCTCGAAAGGCGAGTGCATTCAGTTACCAAAGTAGCACTCTTTCTACGAAGATATCACGCCTCACTCGAAGCAATCATCACCATGGCAACCTAAGAAGAAGCCTTTTCAGCCTTCTCGACACTTTGAAAGCAACTTCATCGACATGGAAGACGACAGGTTGATGGCCCTTCTTTACTCCTCCACTCCCAATAAGTGTCGTCAACATCGCCCTAGTTTCACCGATGAACTCATCAAACACCTTCGTGTATTTGTCGGCTTTTTCCGTTCACACTTGCTACACTCATTCACTAGACGATCATCAGATTGAATATCTGATTATTTGTAGAGTTGAAAGAATTAATGACGCCGTTGATTTTTGTCATGCGAGTAGTCTTCTAATGTTAACTTGGTGGTGCCGTTGATTTTCGTCTTGTAAGTAGTCTTCTAATTTGGTTGATTGTAGTGGTCAAATTGCCATCGAAGTGCTATGAATAATTTAGGTCAGTTTTTTTTTTGCTTAATTAGGTTTTAATTTGCTTTGTGTGGCAATAGTTGTAGCCATCGCAAGTTCTTAATTGGTTCATCCATTTTAATTTAACAAAATAATTCTCAATAGTACCGGTGTACTACTAATGGAAGTGATTAATTCTGATAATGATGATTTAATGAAGCTTGGTTTGGTGGCCTCCTCTTTTTTGTGTGAGATCATCAATTCTCCATGGATGCAATATGATTTGATGATTTGATTTTGGATTTCGTTTGTTTAGGGTTTCAGTCTCTTTCTAAGATATTCCTTTTCTTTATTCTTTGAACATTCCAAATCTTATGTATTCGATCAGCAGGAGAATTCATTTTTAGGATTCAATCAGCAGGAGAATTATTTGTTAAGATTCGATCACCAGGAGAATTCATTGTTAGGATTCGATCAGCAGGAGAATTCATTATTAGGACCCATTGATCGATTTCAAGTACATAATTTCTTAGGTCGAATCTACTCACGTAGATATACAATAGTAATGTGATTTAAGAATGATATAAACAAATACTCTGTAAAAAAAAAGAATTATGGGATTACGAGATATACATATGTCTGATTCTCAACAAAATTTCATGATGTTAGCTATATGAGATATTCGACTTATTGCGTTTGTACATCACATAGTAAATCCCGCAAAAATAGTATTGAGAAGTTTAGATTGTATACATAAAAATATATATGCACCCTACTCGAGTAAAGGTGGGAGGGTATTTTCAATTGAAATATCTCCAACTTGAGAAATACTAATTTGAAAGAATTGTATATCGTGATTGGAGTCAGACCGACAGTTGACATTTTTTTAGTTAGATGTTAGAGACCCGATTAGCGTGTCCTACAATCCGTACAAATCGAAGATGAATCTATTTTTGTTTTTTTATAGTTATTGTTGGCCGACACAATAGAATTTTACACACCAAAAAATTGAACACAAAATCTTCCACTAAATAGATCACACCCTTTTGTACAAATGCAACATGACTTTACACTATTGTTTGCCAAATGCCAACTCATTGTGTTATCGGTTGTTGATATTTTCTACGAATACAAATATAATTTTTCTTTTTTTTTGTAAAGGGCACTGTCCACGAAAGTCGAATCGATGGTCTCCGAGTACTATTCTTGAAACTTTAACCAATTGACTAGATGTCCGAATGTAATGACACTTTTTGATGCAATAAATACACTTGATAAATACACGTAAAAAGTACTGTTTGAGAATCAGAACCAAACAAAATTTCACTTTCTCTGGAAAAAAACTGTTTAAATTAGCTAACTAAAGCTAGAATGGAAATTATCTATCAGTGTCTGATCTACACCCCATTTAAATATAACTAAGAAGATCCAATATTCTATGGCAGATGGGGGATGATGAAAAAATAACGGATGGTGCAAATGATGAGTGGATTGGATGTGGGAAAAGGCTCATTCAACTCATCACATATCCGTATCATCATTTGACCGATTTGATCCATTTTTTATTATATATACACAATTGACTTTATTAATTATTTTATCTTGAGTTATTGAATTTGTATATAATATTTATGAATTTGTATATAATTATTTCATATGGATTTTCATATGTGTTTTGTACAATTGGAACAAAAAATAACATGAAATAGAACAACAGTTTATTTCATCTAATCCATATGAAAATCCGATGAATAGTGAGTTTACAAATAATGGATAAATCGGGTAGATCATTTATCTCACAGGTCAGAAGATAATATGGAATCATCCATCCATAATCCAATCCATTTTCACCCCTAGTCACAATCACAAGTGAATCGAGGTGAGAATTGGAGGTTTATTCCCACTGTCAGTCGGGGTGGAGGCAAGGCCCAAGGTGGAGCCATGGAGAGTTACTCCCCTTTCAGTCCTAAATTACGGTTTTTTAATTTAGGGTTTAGGATTTATGGTTTATTAGTATAGGGTTTATAGTTTTTAATTGGGGTTTATGGTTTATTAGTTTAGGGTTTAAGGTTTAGGGTTTAGGGTTTATTACTTATGGTTTAGGGTTTATTAGCTTAGGGTTTTAAAGTTTATTATCTTAGGGTTTATGGTTTATTAGTTTAGGGTTTAGGATTTAGCGTTTATTTATTTAGGATTTATCAGTTTAGGGTTTATGGTTTATTAGTTTATGGTTTATGGTATAGGATTTATTATTTAGAGTTTAGGGTTTTGGATGATATGGTTTAGGAATTATGTGTGGCTTGTTATATATTTATATATATATATATATATGTCTTGGCACTCATACTTATGTTTCGTTATTCATATATGCATGAATTATTATTTATTTATGTGTCTTGTTGTTCATATATGTCTGTTTATTTATTCATATATGCGTGGTTTGTTTTCAAACTGAGGACGGTGATGAAGAAAGACTAAAGAATGTGAAGAAATTTTTTAGGTTGTGTTATTTGTAGCATAGTAATTGATAATATTGACGTTGTTATGTGGTGAAATTCATAATATTATGTGATAATATTCATGTAATTGGGTAGTGATATTCATATTGTTTTTATAATTATTCATTCACGAGATTCGAATGAGGTTATACACTTACTCATTGTTGTCATATATAATGTAAAACAAGAATATACTCAATGTCCATCATATCAATATTCATTCATGAAATTAGAATGCAACTATAAGGGCTTGTTTGGATCGCACATTATAATACAAAAGTTTGCATTATAATGCAAGATTTAATGCGAAATTGCATTAAATCTTAGATCATAATGCAGAATTTTGCATTATAATGCGCGATCCAAACAGGCCCTAAATTTACTCATTTTTGACATATTCTATTTATCTCCATTACATATTCAATGTTCATTATATAGATATTTAGTTGACGAATACAATATATCCAATTTTAACCCAAATGTCATACCAATTGCATACTTAAATCCATTAGGACATCTAGGAACTCAAGGTTTTATACTAATGTTTTGAGTACAAGGAGTTGACCTATATTTTTCATCAACCTATCACCCCGGAGTAACGGTTAGACAAAAGTCATAACAAAATTTTAGAGACTTCTCCGTGTGCCAAAGTTCCAAGTTCATGGAGCAAATGGCTTCTCCGTGTCAAGTGGCGGTGAAGCACTACTCACCATTCAGCAATTAAATCAGCTCCATTCAAGGTCCTCCATCGATATTCTCTTCCCACTCATCTTCCATACCTCCCAAGCAAAAGTAAGTCCAAGATAATTTATCGTAGCTTCCACTACAAGAAAAAACACTTTGTGCAACAAAATATTTTGTTGCCTAAAGTGGTTTTTTCATCGCCCAAACTCACGCACAACGAAACATTTTTTGTCGCGAAGTTGTCGCCATAGCCGAGTCGCCCTTGATTTTGGGTGTCGAAATTATTTTTGTTGCCCAAAATACCTTTTGCTTAAAAATAGGTTTTGTATTCCTTGGTTATTGGCGACAAAAATAGGTGTTGTCCTCTTAGGTTATTGGCGACAAATTAGATTTTGTTGTCATAGGATATTGGCGACAAAAACCATTTTTTTCGTCCTAGTGTTTTAGCGACAAATTGCCCTACACATTATGTGCTATATTCTATTGGCTACAATTATGTTTTTTTTGTTACCCAATGTCTCGAATTTTCATTTTCTATTTTTTCTTTTGGGTTTTTGTTCAAACATATTGTATATTTGCACCTGCTAGAATATGTTCTACTATATATGATTACCAATAATATGAAATGTTAACTTGTAGACAAAGTCTGAACAATAAATCTCTCAACCAAATACTATATAGATGACCAATTGTTTTACACATCTTAACGATAAAATAACTCAACTAAGCGAAGCGCAACAATTAGAATAAGCTACCAAATCTTACTTTAAAACAAACATCTAGAACGCCAATTTAATGGAGGCAACATCAGTAGTACGCAAGACATCATCAAAGAGCAACAACTTAGTAAGCTTACCAAAAGAAGAATCCCAATTTGATGGAGGCATCATCAGTTTGCAGTGCCGGGAACTCAACAAAACATTCTTCTAGCATCCCTAAAATCATGATTTTAACAAAAGCATCCCAGCAATCTTCGATGCAATCCAACATGCATTCAAACCACAACTTCTTCCCACAAATGATTAATTGTAGAATTCCAATTGGATGCTCCTAGGTCTAGCGAATTAATATCGGTATGTTTGTAGTGAGCCTAATCTCGGTCATTACAATAAGCAACATTGAAATGCGATACTAATGAACATAAGTTTCAAATATCATACATACGCCATCGATCATCTTCCTTTGCTACATACTATAATAATTCCAATTTGTTGTGTTTTCATCCTGGAATGATCATACCAATTGGAAAGGGAAGGGATGAGATCGAGATGAAGATTAAAACCTTGAGATTAATTGCATTCCAAAACGAGAATCCTAATGATGATGTTGTCGCGCTAGAGAAGAGAGGGATTACTTGATTAGCATCGCCTTGAATATTCCATGCTTGGTTCGAAAACCTTGATGAAGGTACAATGTCAAGCTACCTCTCGTGTGTTCCTCTTTCATGTCAAAAACATATACACTTCAATTCACAACTTCAATTGAAAACTGAGCGAACCAGTGTTTAATCTATATCATATCTACAACTTGTATTGTAAGATTGTCTAGATTATGTTTCCTATTGCAATCCCCCTTTAGCACCAAAAACATCCCCAGCGAAAAAAATTTTTAGCCAATAAAACTCACCTAGCCATGAGTCCCACACTAGACAAAGAAAAAGCTAAAAAAGCATCTTTTTTTTTAATATTCTTCTAGCTAGGCTTTAACCTCAACTAAGTCAAGCCAAACATGAATAAGAAGCAGAGACATAGTATAATTGCATTTAAAGGAAGCAGTTACATCCTAGTTTGAGGTGTGACTTAGGTATCGAGGACAAAGATCCAAACAATTAAGATTGTGTCGTATCACTTGTGGTTAAGAGTGCTAAAAAATTTCTACTTTGAACTAAACAATTCAAATTAATCATTCGTCTAGAGACTAGAAACTATGATGGATTGTAAAAATGAACTCTTTGGTAAAACAACACAATAGTCTTTTGCCAAATTTTTAGTGGGTAGCCTCAGTTCAATGTTGAGATGATCCAAGGGCATACCGAAAAAGTTTTAAAGTGTTTATGGTATCCAACTTAAGAAATCCCTAATCCTCAAACTATTAGAGTCAAATTTCACAATTCAACAACCTATTAAATTGTAAATGGCTACTTCAAATACAAATAAACTCCAATCTAACTATTTATATAAGAGGAAAGTCGAAATTAGGGTTAAAATTGGGGGAAAATCTCACCTTTGAATTACGAGGACCATATACAGCAAATTAAAGGGGGAAATGAGCATGAGAATCTCTTATGGTCCAAGGGAGGTGCGTAGCTGCCTCTATGGACTCCAAAGGCGGCAACCGACCGACGAGTGGTGGGATTGACAGTCATGAGCCGACAACTTCAGATGATCCAATACACGATATATGATATCGTTGATGGATTCGGTTTATCTTTCTTCTCTTTCTATGATCGGAACTCTCATCCCGAAGTTGGAGAAGGTGGCCTGATAGAAAGAAAAAAGTGGCAAGGAGTGAGATTGAGAGCTCCGAGCAGTCTCTAGGGTTTTTTGGTTGCTTTTTCTCCTTTTCCCGTTGTTTTTGACAATCGATGATCGAATTTGCCACCACACTTGGACGAATTGGCCGAGCGAGAAGAATTCAAACTCATCTTTCCAAAGCTAATAACGAAAGAAGACGCAACATAGAACGAAGAAACGATGAGTACACGGAGAACATCAAATAGACGAAATTGTGTTCCAAGAGGAAGAGGAGATCTCTCGTTCATGGCTATTGAATAAGCCAGATAAGAGAGAGAAGCAAATGAGAGAAAGGAGGCCAAGATGTCGGCTTGAGGGTTCGGAAATAAAAGAAAGATTTCGGACATAATCAAATGTTGGGAAAATTGAAATTTCCCACAGTTTTATTTTACCATCCCGCCTATATTTTTACTTTCATGTGCACTTCACATTGACGACAAAAAATATTATTTGTCACCTTATATACTTCCTTTGCGCGACAAAATGTAATATTTGTCACCCAAAGTGAATATCAAATTATAAATTTTTTTTATTTAAAAATTATTTTGCTTGGAGCGACGAAATACTACTTTTGTCTGCCATAATAGAACAAGAGGGATAGAGTATAGTTTTGTCGCTCAAAGTTTATTTTGGGCTACAAGTTATTATTTTTGTCGTCCAATGACAATTTATATATATTGATTTTATTTAAATTTACACAAAGTTGGATGGGAGCCTAACAACTAACTGGAGTCCGATACCCTTATTCAAGGCAAAGCACAAGCGCTGAAAAATAAAAGAACGAATATTAGCGTTAACCGTGGTACTATGAGCAGCCTGTGTGACCCTAGACAAAAACTCAAGGGCATCGCTCCCTAGCTCTTCAAAAGTAGAGAAGGCAAAAGCAATAAAACCATATCCATTGTTTGTGCACTTCAATTCATACTTCCTCTTCTTTCGGACAACAACGTTAGAAACAGCAACTCCATGAACAAAAATAATTTTTTCGCCCTAGTTTTATAATGTTGTCGCCCAAAGTAGTTTTTCTTGTAGTGAAAAGAGACAAGAAGTCATCTCCATGTTGAAGTTTCACCTTCTTGGAGCACAAAATCGGATGAAACAGTTAGATGAAAAACAAAAATTGCACAAAGAATTTACCATCGAAAGTTGGGTCAATCTCAAGCTTCAACCCTACAGATAGAACTCTCTAAGGAAATGTCTTCCTCAAAAGCTTTCGACCAAATTTTAAGGACCTATACAAGTCATTGAAAAAATTGGAGTTGACGTTGCATTACAATTGGATTTACCTCCATCCTCGACCACACACAGTGTCTTCAATGTCAATCAATTTATGTTGTGCCCTAACCGCCTCAACGTTCAACTATCCTCCCACAATTCATGGCAGACAATGGAATTAGCAGAAACCAGAGGCCATTCTTGATCCCAAAATGGCTTGACAAGGCAATGTTGTAGTTACCAAGATACTGGTTCAATGGGAAGGACATTCTTCATCTAAAGAAACATGGGAGATCAACTCGGACTTCGTTTCTAAAAACCCAAAATTCAATCATTGAGGACAAGGATCTTTTTGAGGAAGGAGTATTGATGTAGGATTCACTCTCTAAGGATGAATAGTTTGAAAAATAGTTGTGTTCTTTATTTCTCTTTTCAGTATTTGCCTAAACCTAGTTTAGCCGGTTGTTTTAATGTTTTCTTAAGAAGACGGTTTGTCTTGGTCGAGTTTGCTGTTAGGATCGTTTGTCAGTATTTTTATCAAGCAACTCATATTCTATGGGATTATCCATATCAAACAAAAATTCTAAAAAATTCTGAATCTCTCATACTCTGTCTTCCTATCGTCATCTCTAATATCTCCAAGTTGGTTTTCTTTTCTAATCGACCTCAAATCTTGAGATTTCCAAATTCAAATTGGTATTCAATCTCATTTGGGGTTTATTTGTTCTTTGATTTCACTAATTCCATTTTGCGGCTTCATGTTGCAAGCTTCAGAAAAGTCGATTCGGGTGTAAAATGGATAAAAACAAGGAGGAGGAAGAGGAGGTGAATGGAAAGGATTTGGTGGGGGGGGGATTTCTAGGTAGGGTAAAGAAAAGTATTGGTCTGCAAGTGTTGGTCAAACTTGAATTTTTGATTGGGTCTGCTATACACAACTGGGTCTTGACAACAAATTTTATTTGTTGTTAAGCAACGGCGCCAATTTGTTGAGAGGGTTTTACTTAACAACAAATAAAATTTGTAGTCAAGACCCCGCTGTGTATGGCAGAGTCAGGATCGTCCACGAGAAGCACAGTTGTTTGTATATCAACTATAAAAACAAAGGAACAAAGCAAAACAGGCAAAAACAGCTACGACCAACCTCGTTAACGACCTTGTCAGGGTCGTTAACGAACCTGGAAAACCTACGAACACAGAACAATTAACGACCTAAACACAGGTTCGGTACCGAGGTTAGGTTAACTCGGTAAAGAATGATTCGAAAGAAAACAAACAAATTCAATTAAAATAAAAAGATCTAGGATAAGGGTTACCACGACATAGCCATGCATAAAACTCATATGAAGATAAAGATCATGCCTTTAAAGATAAATTCATCAACTTTCGCTGACTGACAAGCAAATCAATTAATTTTCATAAATCAATTCACTCTATCACTTGTTTTGAATCCAAAGGTCGAAACTTTCGTTAACGAACAATATCATCATTCAAGTTCACAACTTTCTCTTTCGATCAAGTTGAAAACTCAAATTACTTAGACTATCGTCTAAGCATAAGCACAACAAGCAATTTAATAGATAAAAGGCAATCAAAACATCAACTTACTCATTCAAACATGCACAACTATGTCGGGTTTCAACCCCGACCCTAGATAAGAAGACTACTCACTCTTCATTGAAATAAAGCAAACAACTTTAATCAAAGAAGACATTGAAAACAAAGCTAAACTTACTTGAAATTGAAAATATATCGTCTTACAAACTTCATGGAATCCGAAAAACACTTAAGAACACCGAGCAAGATCCGATCACCGACCCTAAATTCTCTTGCTCGATCGAACTCAGTTCGACTCCCTCTCTTACTCGACTTCTCCTAGAACTAATCTGACTCTCCCTCCTTGTCTAGGCTTAGAACAAGGGTATTTATACTAAGAAACTATCTATTAAAAAGGCTAAAAGATAAAAACTTACCCTAGTTAAAAGATAACAAGATAAAAGATATAACAACTAAAAGTCGGCTACGCCTCTACCGACACAGGACCCTCGTTAACGACCCCGCACATGATCGGTAGAAATTGCTAATTCCCTTTGAAAAATTCTATCTTCCAACCTCGTTAACGACCTTCACAGGATCGTTAACGAGCCTTTGTTTTGGCTTTTCTTGAACTTCTCTTCAGCTTTAACTTGGACTTTAACTTGGACTAACTCTAAAACCTACTAAAACCAAACTAAACAAACTAAGAAAGACACTAAAAACACGAACATCAAAATATCCCATACTTAAGCTTGCTTGTCCTCAAGCAATCACTATACAATTATCAAAACCAAACAAACATGCCTATCAAGAAATAGCCATCAACTCAAAAGCAACATCAACAACATAGCAGAAAGTAGCAAATGACTATTAAAGTCATCACACATATATAAGCACTCAATAGACATAAGCAACTACAATCCAACCTCACCAGGAATATTTGTGTTTCTCTCAACTCTCAAGTGTTTAGGCTTATAAATTCAATCTCTCAACTCATCTTATATGCAAAAACTTCATAGAAATTGGAACTTATATCACCAAACTCTCCACCTAAGATTCGTCAAAACAAGCAGAAATCATCAAGAGAACTTAGGCTCAATGAAAAACTTCATAGAAGCTTCCATTCGGCCGGGCTGTAATGGGGTTTGGTATTGACAATTAGGCGTGGAAATATTTTGGTCATGTGGTGCTCATAATATCCGGGAATCAAAAACTCCTAAAAAACTCACACATAACCAAAAACTCTCATAAAAACATAAACCAAACTCACTCAAACATTATGCTCAAACACTCACCTTTTATCCTAGAAAGCCTCATAAGTAACATAAAAGAATCTCCGGGTTTACCTTAAACACAAATGCACATTCACTTTTTCTTCCCCTTTTTTTTATTTTTTTTTCTTATTTTCAATTTTCTCTTTCAATTTTTCTGTTGTGGTTTCGAACAACCTCGTTAACGACCCAGATGAGGTCGTTAATAAGCTACTTTTTCTCCTCGTTTTCTTTCTTTTCAACAACGCTTCTTTTTCTTGTGCATCTTTTCACTACCAAGAGATCTTTCTACAAAACAAACAAAGAGACTTCCAATCTACCCTTCCCAAAACCCTTTAATTTGAACCAAACATAACTTTTTCACTCTACAAAACAAACCTCTCCAACTAAGTCCTAATCCCTGGATAGGGTCAAGCTTATCTCGGCTAGGGAAATAAATTGTGTGGAGCTAAAAATAAAAGGCTTAAAGGCTCAACTTGGCTATCAAAAGAGGGATAATGCAAGGGTGGATAGGGATTAACAGGGCTCATAAAAATAAGTTCTCTATCATATGATTTTCACAAGTAATGAACTAAAAAATCTTATATAGGTCTCAAGTAATAGATAACCATCACAATTCCAAGAGATAATATGCATAAAGAGAGTAAATCACACAAGAAAAGAGGAGGGATTTTTTTGATGTTTTCCTATAAGGCCAAAAATAACTCACAAGGTAGAAATTTTTGTTGGATTGCATTACCCATGCTAAAAGTTATACATGCTCAATTTCATCAAATTGCTTATTCCTCTATAAAAACAACTTCATATCAAGAATCAGGCTCTTCAGTCAAAAACATGCTTGAAAGGAAATTACATGATCATGCTAGCAACTACTATCATAGAACCAAAGAGAAAGGGTATCTATCCATTCTAAAAACTCTTTCTTCTTTTTTTGAAAATTTTCAATTTTTTTTGTGATTTTTGTTTTTTCTAAAGCAAAGGACAACTAAAACACACAAGACACACAAAACACACAAGACACACAAAACACACAAGTTCTCTTCCTTTCCCACCCCATACTTTAAAATTACAGTGTCCCCACTATAATAAAACTAAGCAGAAGAAAAGAAAAGAAAGAAAGAAAAAGGAAAAAGAAAACTTACAAGACAACTGAAGCGGAAAAGAAACATCTTCTCAAAAGCCGAATCAGCGCCTTGTTGGTGGAAATTGACGCTCAAAGTTCCCCATGAACTTGTACATGGTCCTCCAACGTTCCTCATCAACCGTCACCCTCTGCTCCATAGTCCTCCAACAAGCATCCGCCTGCTGATGACTCGCATCATCCAAAGCCATGCGAGCGGAATAGACACCCTCCTAACGATCCATCCTTTGGTGGAGCTGTGTCTATTGCAGGTTGAGTTGTTGCATCTGAAATGATAGATCTTCGGCCCATGGAGGTGGATCACTCGATCCAGTATAGGTGGGCTGAGGAGGTGGTTGGTAGTGATCTTGGGGCTGGAAGTGCTCTTGAAAAATCACCGGGTTATAAGGCATAAGATCATAAGATTGTGGCACGGTAGGAGGTGGCGGGGGGTCGTTACCGAAGCTGTGTGCCTCGTTAGTAGCCTCGAAGTAGTCGTTAACGACCCTGGGTGGGTCGTTAACGATGTTGTCATCCTCCCCCAGAACTTCGGTACCGAGGTCATCGTCCTCGATATCGAGCTCCTTCGTGGCTGCCTCCGTTTCTGCCTCCGTTGCATCATCATCGTCATCCATGGGTTCTTCTTCTCTAGCAAACCTCGATTCACACTCTCTCAACGATGGCTCATCCTGTGGCTTCTTTTCTAACGGGAATTCATGACCCGTCCAAGACTTGTACCAATTTGGCACATAAAGCAATTCAAACTTGTCTCGGGTAAGGAGCACATCTTGGCCATGAACTTTGGTGGCGTGCCCTCTCTCGGTCCTCACAAAAATGGCAGAAGCAAACCAATAATTCTTGTCGAGTTTTTAGGCACGGTTTGGCGTGTAGAGCGAGAGGTTAACGCCGAGCTTGTCCGCCAAAAGACTAACCAAATTCCCGCACCATACTTCTTTTGACTTGATCCCGTACTTCTCAATATATTCCAACCATTCATACCCCAAGTTCAATGGGGTGGGATCCTCAAAACGTATAGTACGGAGGCATGCAACTTCCGTCCGTGTCGGCCTTGATAACTCTCTCTTGGGCCAAAATGTGGAAGCCAATACTCGGAGAATGATCCGGAAGATGGGGTTGATGATGCTTGCCCCAGAAAGTGTTGCGGCGGAAGGTTCAACCTCCCCGGAAATGTAACTCCAAGTTTTTGTAACCTTGTAATCCTTGATCTTGTAGTTCCGAGAATGGTGAGGAAGCTCAAGATATCCATTAAACTCCACCATTGTGCACTCATGGTTGACGTTGCCTAGCCGGAATCTTATCCTTCCCACCGAGGTCTTGGTTTGGAAGCTTGTCTCAAGAGTGGCCAAGAACTCAGAGGTGAGAGCCGGGTAGTGCGGTACATCTTCCTTCTTCAATAGTTTAGGCACTCCCAGAATGGCAAAGGCGTGCTTGACATCCTCATAGATCCCCATTGCCTTAGCACTTGTCTTCGAGAACCACCTTGTGTAGTGGTCCTTTTCCAGGATGGTGTCAAAGAGGTTAGCTTGCGCTTGGGTAGCCAATATGACATTGTCCATGCGGGGAGGAGACGGGGACCGTTGAGTCCTCTTCTTCTTCCCGGCTCTTGTGGTAGCTCTGCTAGTGCTTGCCATATGGACCTACAAAAACCATGAATTGTCCAAGATAAGATCCACACAAACCAAAAAAAAGGAGACCTCATACTTGGTCTCGGAAATGCTCTCGACTTGACTCGTTAACGAGCCAATTAGGTCGTTAATGATCCTGGGCTCGATTTGAAACTGGACATATTGCAGGGTCGTTAACGAGCCTGAACAGGTCATTAACGAACCTGAGCGAGAACCACTCACGGACTATTCCGAGTTCTAAACTCCAAAAATTTCCAACTAAACGAGCATGAATCCAACACAATCCCACATAAAACACACAATCAAGCATATGCCACCCCATACTTAGCCGATTACCCTATCCAAACATGCCAAAATTTTTCCAAAACTCATGGTGAAGATCAATCAATTCAAGAACAAGATAATTCAAGCTTTCTCATCAAAATTTCAATGCAATCTAAGCAAGAACAACCACAAATAAATCAAAATCAATCACCATTAGAAGAAGCAATATAATCATTACTCAATTTAGACATGCAAATCAACCACTCAAGCAAAATCAAGATATGAAATTTTTACCCAAGAAATCATGAATCTTGCAAATAGAAAGTTAGGGTTTAGAATCCATACCGTTGATATGAAGAATTGAAGAACAAAGATTGAATTTGGGGAGGGTAACGAGGCGACTGGTAACGAACTCAAGAGAGGGGTGGTGAGGCTCGTTATCGTGGTGCGGTTCCGAGGTTAGGGGCGGTGGTGCTCCGATCGATGGTGGGTAGAGAGAAATAGGTGGGATTGGGTTGTAGATTTGAAGATTTGGCTTGAGATTTGGGTGTGGAATTGGGAGTTTTTGAGAGGGTTAAATAGGAAGGGGCAAGAGGTAGAGGGAGAGGCGGCGTGGGTAGGATAGATAGAAGATAGATTTAGGTTAAAAGTACTTACCTTGCCCGTGTTCACCTCTCCGGTTCTCGAAATGGGTCGTTAACGACCCTGGGGGGGTCGTTAACGAGCCTGTTCGATTTGTTTTTCAGCGTTATTCCGAGCTCAACTTTCTGTACCATATTAGTTCTGAACAATTTTATCTTTCTAACTTCTAGACTACTAAAAACTCAAAAGAAAGCTAAGAAAAAGATCTAAAAAAAAGAAAACTAAACTAAAACTAAAAACCGGGTTGCCTCCCGTAAGCGCTATGTTTAACGTCGTTAGCCCGACGTACTTACTCATAGATCAAGGTGGTTCCTTTGTAGCTATGTCAGGGTTTTGAGGGACCCCATACTTAGCTTTGTAGGCGTTATTAGCTCGTGTCACTAAATTTGGTCCTTTGTCTTCTAGCAATATGCTCGGTATTCCTACACAAGGGTTACTGAAATCCGAAAACCAAGGTGGTTTCGATTCCTCTATAGCATAGATAGTGGGGTACGGTGTAGGAATAGAGTATAAAGAAGAGTCTTAACCATTAATAGTGAAGCCATAGTTAGAGTACTCACCTTGATTTATTGGTGATGATGTTGACACCGAAGTTGTCGGGGTCGTTAATGAGCCTGCGCTAGTACTTCTTCCGTCATAATGTTGCATGAAGGGCTCGGTACTGGACCAAGGGGGGTCGGTAGAGATCCCAGTTACACTCATGTCCTCTCTGTTTGTTGGAGGAGATTCGTTAGAATCAGCAATGTCGAGCTCTGGCTGGGACAACTCGATTTGTGCTGCAGTAGTTGGGTCGTTGGCGTTTTGGTTGAGGCTGAATTCTACCCGCTCCTCTCCTATATCGAAAGTGAGGAGTCCTTTTCGAACGTCCACCCTAGCGCATGCTGTAGCAAGGAATGGTCTCCCTAGGATGATGGGGACTAAGGGATCTTCAGGCATGTCGAGGATAATGAAATCGTTTGGAATGAAGAATTTCCCCACTTGAATAGGATAATCGTCAACGACTCCTGTGGCTTTCACACTTGGTCCGTCCACCATGTACAGCCTCATGTCCACAGGTTCTAGAGGTCCCATGTTAGCTTTTGACCAGATTGATAGAGGGAGTAAACTGGCACTGGCTCCCAAATCACATAGAGCCTTGAATCGGTGGTCGCCTATGCCAATTGTTATGGCAAATCTCCCTGGTCGCCTAATTTTTCTAGAAGAGTAATGGATCGGACCTCATCTTGAAGCTTTGTAATGGATCGTTTCCTGCTAAGAATGTCTTTCAAAAACTTTGTGTAAGTCGGCATTTCGCTTAGGGCCTCAGCGAATGGGATAGAAACATTTAAGCCCTGGAGAATCTTAACGAAATGCTTAAACTTGCTCTCAGTGGAGTACTTAGACTTCTTAGTAGGAAAGGGAAGAGATTTCACCATTCTCGGAGCCAAAACGGGCTCGAGAGGTGATGCTACCGGGTCGACATTAGGGTCGATTAGTGCGTTTGAAGGGTCGGTACCGACCCTGGTGGGGTCGGTAACGAGCCCGGAATCAAGAACGGAGCTAGGATTAGAGAACTTACCTGGATTGGGGTCGTTAACGACCCTAGGAGCATCGTTACCGAATTGTTCAAGCTCGGTAACGACCCTTTCTGGCTCGTTATCGATCTGGGTTGTGGCGTCCTCTTCCGATTCAGGGCTCTTCTCCTTAACCTTGGCACGCTCCGGTAATGTCTTTCTACTCCTAAGGTGCACCGCCGCTATTTGTCCTCTAGGGTTCTCCTCGGGACGACCCGGAAGTTGCCCTGGTGGTCTTGGAATCTGTGCGGCCAGGTTTCCTAGTTGTGAGTCGACACTCTTCTTCCACACATCGAACTCTCCCCATCTTTTCATCTGATTGTTAAGGTTGGTTTGGACTCCAGTGATTTCATTCTTTACACCATTTATCCCTTCATAGAGTCCTTGTACCCAAGATGGTGGCTCTTGATGGCCTGGAGGTCTATATGGTGCAGGTCGTCTATCCGGAGGGGGTGCTGCATAGCTTGGGTTCGGGTTTTGATTGCCCCATGTCGGGTAATTGTTCGACCTGTCAAAGTTATTAGGCTGGTTCCTGTATGGACCTCTCATGTAATTCATCTCAGCATAAGTCTCAGCGGCTCTAACCTGCTCGATGTTAGTGCAAGCAGAAGTAATATGGGCAGAAGAGCCACATTCTTGACAAGGTTGAGAGGCTTTCAGAAAACTGACGTGTTTCTTAAGGCGGTTGACCTCATCCTGTAGAAATTGATTTTTGACATCGGGATCAATGTCGTCCTTAGTAGGCACGTAGAGACGCCTCTGTGGCTGGGGTGATTGTTGGGTACCATACATGGCATCGTAGTTAGACAGCTTGTCCAGCAATTCCCATGCAGCTGTGGGATCCATCTCTATAAACCCGCACGCAGTGTGTGTGTTGATGCGGTTCTTCGTTTCTGCATTGATCCCCTGGAAAAAGATTTCTTGAAGTACATATAAAGGTTGCTCGTGTGTAGGGCATTGTCTAAGCATCTCCTTAAACCTCTCCCATGTCTCTACAAAGGTCTCGTTAGGCAGCTGATGATAGGAGGTGATGTGTTTTCTCAACTTCGTTGTCTTGGCAGGAGGGAAGAACTTTGTAAGAAATTGATCATACAAAGCCTTCCAAGTCCTGATAGACTTAGGAGGTAAGCTCTCCAACCAGCTCAGGGCCTTTCCAATAAGAGACCACCTGAAAGCTTTTAAAAGAACATATTCAAGTGAGACACCTTCAACAACAATAGTGTCACATAAATCAAGAAAATTCCTAATATGTTCCATAGGGCACTCAGTAGGTTTCCCCTCAAACTGAGCCCTTTTTTTTATCAAGGATATGAATTGAGATTTAATCTCAAATGTCTTCTCTATCTCTGGAAGCACAATTGCAGACTCTGACACCCTCAGTTCTGGATGCATATATTGCTTGGCATTCCTTGGATAGGCGTTCAGTTCTTCTTGTAAACGAGCATTGTTTGCTCGTTCACGGTAAGCAGTGGCAGCAACGGCATCTCTATCCGCTTGTAGCTCCTCCATCCGCTTCTGGAGGACTTCCATCTATCGAGCCATCTCTTCAGGTGTAACCATGGCTTGGTTTTCTTTTCGTCTACGGTGAAAGGTGCGTTCAGGTTCGGAATAGTAACCGGTGTTGTCAAATTCGAGCATGCGATGTCCTGTTGGCATACGCTGAGAAAACAGACAAAGAAAACAAAGTTAAAAACAAATACAGGGTCGGGCTATTCCCAGACCCAAAGATAAACAATCAAACACTGTTGCTTCCCCAAAAACGGCGCCAATTTGTTGAGAGGGTTTTACTTAACAACAAATAAAATTTGTAGTCAAGACCCCGCTGTGTATGGCAGAGTCAGGATCGTCCACGAGAAGCACGGTTGTTTGTCTATCAACTATAAAAACAAAGGAACAAAGCAAAACAGGCAAAAACAACTACGACCAACCTCGTTAACGACCTTATCAAGGTCGTTAACGAACCTGGAAAACCTACGAACACAGAACAATTAACGACCTAAACACAGGTTCGGTACCGAGGTTAGGTTAACTCGGTAACGAATGATTCGAAAGAAAACAAACAAATTCAATTAAAATAAAAAGATCTAGGATAAGGGTTACCACGACATAGCCATGCATAAAACTCATATGAAGATAAAGATCATGCCTTTAAAGATAAATTCATCAACTTTCGCTGACTGACAAGCAAATCAATTAATTTTCATAAATCAATTCACTCTATCACTTGTTTTGAATCCAAAGGTCGAAACTTTCGTTAACGAACAATATCATCATTCAAGTTCACAACTTTCTCTTTCGATCAAGTTGAAAACTCAAATTACTTCGACTATCGTCTAAACATAAGCACAACAAGCAATTTAATAGATAAAAGGCATTCAAAACATCAACTTACTCATTCAAACATGCACAACTATGTCGGGTTTCAACCTCGACCCTAGATAAGAAGACTACTCACTCTTCATTGAAATAAAGCAACAACTTTAATCAAAGAAGACATTGAAAACAAAGCTAAACTTACTTGAAATTGAAAATATATCGTCTTACAAACTTCATGTAATCCGAAAAACACTTAAGAACACCGAGCAAGATCCGATCACTGACCATAAATTCTCTCTCTCGGTCGAACTCAGTTCGACTCCCTCTCTTACTCGACTTCTCCTAGAACTAATCTGACTCTCCCCCCTTGTCTAGGCTTAGAACAAGGGTATTTATACTAAGAAACTATCTATTAAAAAGGCTAAAAGATAAAAACTTACCCTACTTAAAAGATAACAAGATAAAAGATATAACAACTAAAAGTCGGCTACGCCTCTACCGACACGGGACCCTCGTTAACGACCCCGCGCAGGATCGGTAGAAATTGCTAATTCCCTCTGAAAATTTCTATCTTCCAACCTCGTTAATGACTTTCACAGGATCGTTAACGAGCCTCTGTTTTGGCTTTTCTTGAACTTCTCTTCAGCTTTAACTTGGACTTTAACTTGATCTTCCCATGCAATCTTCTTCCTCCACTTCCATGCATTCTACCTTCCACCATAAGACTACAACTCAGTTAAGAAAGTGCTCTTTCCCGCTTAAAACCCTACAAAAAGACACAAAACGGAGTAGCTTCCATACTTTTCACAAAATATGCAAACTCATCCAAAAACACACAAAACTAACTCTAAAACCTACTAAAACCAAACTAAACAAACTAAGAAAGACACTAAAAACTAGACTAAAAACACGAACATCAAAAAATCTATTAAAAAAAATTATATATATATATATATGAAAGAAGGGTATATGTGCAAAGTGTTATGGAAAAATGTATAAAACTACCCTTTATTTTTACTAGTTTTTATAAAATAAACACAAATTATCAAATTAATTTAGGTTTTTGGTAGATCATTGGGTTTAATTGTTATTAATCAGTTCTTATGCTTTATTTGAAGCAAATGTTTTGAAAAAATATTAAATGGATAATTAGAAAGTTTGGGTTTTGGGTGGTCATTTGCAAACAATTATAAATAAGGGGTGGTTTGGTGCAAATGTTTATACAAAGAAGTGGGTTCTTACAAGAAAAGGTGTGTTTGGATGTCCAATTTAATGTATTATTTTGCATTAAATTACATTAAGTCCTACAATTTAATATAAAAAAATAATACATTAAATGATGCACTAAATTGAAGAGATTGGATATTCTATTGAATGTTTGAATTGAATTTCATTATTTCCACCAGATTTTCATGTAAAATTACTTATTGTTCAAGATAAGTGGGTTTACAAATTACAATAATTTGGTAAATTACTTGCTTTCTTGTTTCACGCATATTTTGTACTTCCTTTCTCCACATAAATTATCCAATTTTATTTCTTTATTTTTTCTTCTAAGTAGTTTCATTGGTGTTTATAAATTCTGAAAACAAACATACAAAAATCGGTCGTTTAAAAAGGCCACCAAAAATATTGTCTTTGCATTCTATTAGTTTGCTTACTTGCTTGCTTTATCGTCCACTTAATATTGACAACTTTTTGCTTTGATTTGTGCTCATATTCAAAATCATACCCTACTTAGTTGAAGCATCACAAAAGAACCCCTTTGTGCATTGCACTGTTGTACCCGAAACTAAAACTTGCATGCACCCAATTATCTTTCTTACCGTGCACTTGTGTCATAGTAATTCGCTTCATCATAATTGTTCACATTGCTAGCCTAATATCTATTTTTCATCCTTGTGTGTACTTGATTGCTTGCTAATTTTGCTAAATTTGTGGTACCGTCTACTTGCTTTGGTGTTGGGCTTGCTTAAAGGAATTTGTTTGCCTTTCAACTTGCAATTTTCTTTCTACATTCTTTGAGGTTGAATTTCTACTTAATCTTTTAAGACCACACCTTTCATTCACATGCCTAATAGGTTTTACTAACTGATTTGTTCTTGTGAATTGAATTCCTCCTTGCTAAGCTAAGGTGTTCGTCCCTTGATTATCTTTTTGCTTGTTTAGTTGCTACTCATTATTCCTTTTTGTGTAGTTACATTGTCTCATCAGAGTGATAATGTGTTAGAAAGTTGAAGCTTTGATTTTGATGCTTCCAAACGTCATTCACGTGGCCGACCTCGAATCTGCATAACGAGTCACCAATGTAAGTCAGGTCGCCGACATGAATTGAAGGCAAACAAAGAAGAACTTGAAGACGTGCGTGATATTGAAGATTTGATCAAGATATTCTGGGTTTAGGAAAGATCTTCTATGTATGGATAGAGAGCTGCCAATTGCCTTTGCCCTAAGCCATATCTTATTGTTCCATATTATTTGCTTAGGATGACTCTTGTAAAGATAGAAATATATTATCTTGCCATAACTGATAACGTTTAATTAATACATATTTTAGGGGTCTAGTTGCATATTAGTTTAGGTCATTTTCATGCATATTTTGCATATTTTATATTTATTTAATTTGATTTTGCATTCGGAATTTACACTCGTGCTTTAATATTTTTCAGGCTTTTTAAGGCTATTTTTGGAGAAGATTTAAAGACTAATTTTAAGAAGTCAAACAAGGACTAGGGTGGCAAAGTAAAGCTGATGGGCTAAGGAAACTTGCAAATTAAGTTGCATTCGTGATTTTTATAAAGTGGGCCAAAGCCCATATTAATTGTGCAACTGACATTGCTGTTGGTATTTGGCTTGCATGCTAATAAAAGGTTATATATAGTCACGTACATGTGAGAGAGAGCTATATATTAGATATATTAGCTTTTATATTAGCTTAGGTTTTAGTTTTAGCTTTTCGTTTGTTTGTGTGCCACACAGTACGAGCCTATGAGGAGTCGCTTTTCACAGTGAATTCGGCTGGCGTGTTTTGGAGATCAATTTGTTATTAAAGTTCTAGCCTTTGATTTGGATTATCTATATAATTGAGACTAATTTTTCTTACTCTTTAATTGTATTTAATAATTCTTGACTAGTTTATATATTATGATTATTTCTTCAATCATGTTTGACTAAATTCTTAATTCTAGGGTTTTGTTGATTCATTCAACGTGTCTTTAATTAAAGTTATATTATTTGCCTGAACTGAAATATATTTGATTTGATCATAGGTTGCTTTATGCCCTATTTGTTTTATGCATATAGGATTCCTATTAGGATTTGAGACTGAGAGGAGATAACAATAATAGGGAATTGATTAATTGAATATACTATTGTTTGTTAATGCTAGATCTCTAGGATTGGACTTGAGAATTATTTGCGCGAGATCGATTTTATTTCTCTTGTGTGATTCTTAACTATCGTAGTTGTTTTAGGGTTTGAGTAATTTCAGCGGAGCACGAGAGCGGATGTGACTTTATTTTTTTTCCTAATCTCTAAGAGCTTTAAGGATCTAAATTAGACTAGCTTTGTGCGAGAGTGACTGTTAGTCAAGTTTAGGTACATGCACTATTCGTCCGAGAGGAGTTATTGTTTACTTTAGATAGTTGGTCCTTCAAATAAATTCAAGCAGAGTATAATTTTATTTATTGAAACATTGTTGTGGTGATCCTTAACCTTAGACACGTCTATCCCATAGGTTTTGTCCTCTTTATTTGCATTATTGTTTGTTAGCTTAGATATAGATTTTTCAACTCTTTCTTACATTTTTGGCCTAATTTACTACTTCATAGTAGAGTTTCAATTGGTATTACATTAGTCCTTGTGGGATCGACACTTGAGGTACTACCATTGACCCGGTTTGCTTGCGGGTTAGTTTTGGTTGTATCAATTACTGAATTAGAAGATAATATCTTTCTTTTTGACCTAGTTTTCCCGTATTTAAACCTAGGAATTAGGTTAAAATTGCACGAACTCATACTCTACTTGTGAAACAATAGAAAACGATTTGTTCGAGAGTTTGAAAGGAAGGAAGAGAGACGTAGGCTTGTTAGTTGTTTGAGAATAAGGTTTACTCGGTTCATAAGAGTTATAGAATACTTGGGAAGTAGGACCAGTTATAGGGTGTTCTTGTAAGTATATTCAAAAGGATCAATCAAACAAGCTATGACTTTTAATCCTTCTAAGTGAAAACTTGGAAGTGAGTGGCTTTCACACTTGATTAACAGAGTTCATTGATCAACTGTTTCCACTATAAAAATCACATTTGTCAAGTAATTCTTTCTTGTCATTATAGCTCTTTTGCATTCACTTTGAGGTGGTTGAGGTCGGCGACTGATGCGCTCCCTTCTCTTGATTGAGATTAGGATCGCCTTCACAAGGATCGGAGTCTCGTCTATGGGTCTTGGCGCCGACCTAGGGTTGAAGAGACGGAAGCTTGAGCGAGTGTGGATACAACAATGGCACATAGAAAAGCTCTTGTTGGCGAGCTTAATGGCACGGGGCCTAGAATTTGTTGGCGTAGAGAAGAAAGATAGAAAGAGATGTATGATGCCTAGGGAAGAGAAGCTCGATTCACAAAGGAAAAAATATGATATCAAACGTCCTTACACAAGGAGTGTAACACCCCTATTTTGCAACGATGGGTATTACCACCAGTGAGCTCGGATTTTACCATCCAAAGTCACCCAAGGCTTTATAAGGTATTAAATTTAAATACAATGCGGAAATTTTGTTCATTAAGAAGTACATTCATTCATTACAATGGTAGTTGTTTTACAATGAATATAGCAGCAGAATATAAAGCCCATGTTATAAAAGGGTTGAAAAGACGTATTGAAATACAAGTATATTTCCCCAAGACAAATCATATGATGATGATTTACTTGTCTTAAAATGGAAGATTCAGTGCACCATCTTCTGAATGCTTTGCTCTATGAAAATTCCTTCCTTCCTTCAACTTGTTGAATCTTCGTCTTCAAACCTTCAATGGTGGTTTGCTAGAGTCTGGCATTTGTCACGAAGGGCGAGAAATATCAAGCAAATATGCGGAAATAGCGGAATAAGTCTAAGGAGACTAAGCAAGTGAGAATGGAAATTCTCAAGGGTAATTTGGTACTTAACAATTTATTAAAGGGATATAAACGAAAATGTATTTGAGAAATATAGACTTTATGTACGTGGAGCTTAGTGACGGAAATGAATAAATGTCGAGGCGAGATAACTCTAAACCAGAAAGAAAGGTCTACGAGATTGTAGAACTTCTTAGAGTAGAATTAATGTTGGGAACGTTTTAATTACACACAAGTTTTTAGAAAACCTCTCGCGCCCTTATCGGACCGAGAGCCGGGACGGTCTTCTAAAACCGGCTCGGTTTTTATGTCTTTTAATATGCACTGGCACTTATCTTTATTACGTGTCAAAACTTTGCATAGCATTAATGACTTTTAAGGGTGTGGAGGATAGGAAAGAGCCGAGTCCACTTAAAGGAACTTTGTTACGACACTTAGCTAGGATATAGCATAAGTTAATTAATGTATTGAACAAGGCAAACCTTTAGCCTTGTTATAAATTTTGCATGTCTCCATAGCATAAACGTTAGTAAAAGACTTTAGTCGTCTTTTCCATTCCATGTGGCATTCCTTAAGACTTTAGATGAAACCTTTTTATTTCGACATTGCTTAAAGACTTCGGCCAACATTTATTTTTCGTATGACATTGCTTTAGACTTCAGACGAAACCTTTCTATTTCGACATTGCTTAAGACTTCAGTCAATGAAGTAAGAGTAGAGTCATGACCTATACATATAATATGATGTTATAAAAAGTGGTTCAAGACTTATGTCCAACACTTTTTCCTATACTTTTCCAAGTGATGTCTCTAAACGAGACATTTTAAACAAACAATGCCGCAATCATCGGTCCTAAGTTCATTTCTAGCGTTTGAATAATAATGACGATAATGAGATATCGTTATTTCTAGCAATCGATATATCCTAAGTTTATTTATTTAAGCAAACAAGTTTGTTCCAATATAGAGAAGTTTAACGGAATCGAGATATCGAGAAGGTTACAAGGAGAATATCCACTTGCCTTGAACTTCTTTCGTAAAATTACGAAACTCGTTTGAACGACTTAGTAAAGTTCGTACACTTTGACCTAGTCATTTGAAAAGATAAAGAACGAAAATATATTAAAATCCTTATTTTATTCTTAACTAATCCTTTTATTTATTTTCCTCTTCTAAGAGAAAGGATGTCACTCTAAATTATTTGGTTTAATAATTTAGGTAGGAAAAAAAATAATAATAATCCTATTATTTTAAAGGTGATGATTTTGAAAATCTTTAAAATCCTTACTTTAATGAAACATGCAAGGAGGTATTTTATCAATGGAAAAATCCTTTTTAAACTCATGCAATAATTATTTACATAGACTAAAAAAAATATAATTTGCATGCATTTCATTATTCTAAAGTCCAACTTTATTTTAATCCAAAAGTTTATGTGAAAGGATAAATTTGGCATGCAAGAATATTTTAACTTCATTTAAACCTTTTTCCAACTATAAGTATTTTGTTTATGCTTTGCTACTTAATAAAATACTATCATGATCAAGATTATCTCCAAAAGTCATGATTAACTTATTATAAAGTTTAGAATTGACATGCATGTATATTTTACCTTATAAAACACTTTATTTTCCACATGCAACACATTATATTATTTAAATAGACCATGCTTATGAAAAATCCTTTCTTTTTTATCAAAAAGGATGTAGAGATTTTTATCTCTACATATTGAATAAAATTTTGTTACATGTAAGACAAGATTCCTTCCATAGATTTTTATAGAAATACATGCACCATTATTTTAATTTGATTAAGTGAATAAAAACCTTTACAAGTCTATTTTTAGCTCTAGGTGGGTCAAAAATAATTTATAAAAAAAAAATCTTTTTAGCTTAAGTTAACATGCAAGAATGTCTTAAAATATAATGAGTTTTTTTATCCACATGCAACAACCTATTTACTTGTCTAGTCATGTTTTGATCTTCTTAAACTTACTTTAGCCAAGATTTCATATGAAATTACTCTAAAGTTTATAAAAAGGACATGCAAAGGTAGTATGAGTTATAAAAACCCTTTTTAATTACATGCAATGACCTTTTTAATTTAATCAACACATCTTATTCCTATTAACCTTTCTTTAATCAAAAGATCATATAAGAAAATTACTCTAAAGTTTATAAAAAAGGACATGCAAAGGTAGTATGTGTTATAAAAATCCTTTTTAATTACATGCAATGACCTTTTTAATTTAATCAACACATCTTATTCCTATTAACCTTTCTTTAATCAAAAGATCATATAAGAAAATTATTCTAAGGTTTACAATATAAGGAAAAAGACATGCAAAAGGATTTATCTTATAAAAATCCCTTTAAAAATACATGCAAGGACAAATTTAATTTAATTGATCAAAACTTGTTTTTATTAAACTTGTTTAAATTCAAAATTCATATATAATCATCCAAAGGCTTATAAAAGACATGTATGGAGGTTTTATCCATAAAACTTTATCTTATAAAATCATCGAGTTATTACCTTTATAAAACCAATTTTGTTTATAAAAAGGGGAAAGAAATCTAGGCTTTTAAAATAAATAAAAATCAGAATTTTTCTAAGTTAAAATCCAATTTACCTTATACTTATAAGATGATTTTTCCTTTAAATCCTTTGCATGCATGTTATTTACCAAAGAAAATATGTACAATTTTAATATTTTAAATAATCTGATTTTTAGGATTTAAATTAATAAAATGGCCTAAAAATACTAAAAAATAAACCCAAAATAAATTTCAAGGCTTTAGAAATTATACCTTGTAGGTGTTTTTATGTTCTTGCAAGAAAAGACACAAGATCAAGGGAAGGGAAAGCGGCGAAGGCACGGGGCGGCGGGTGGTGGCGCGTAGGCGGCCGGTGGCCAGGGGTGGTGGCGCGAGTGGCTTGGGAGCCCAAGAGAAGAAGTTTATGTGTGTTTTTGTGGAAAAATCAGCCTTTAAAAGTATAAGTACAAGGCTTATTTTTGGGTGGAAAGGAAGCAAAAAGATCAAGGGAAATTGAAGGGAGTGTTTGGATGGATAGAAGAGAGTTTGTGTGAGTTATGGAGGTCTTGTAGAGACTTAAGAGCCTTTAAATAGGCACTACAAAGATGTAGTGGAAGATCATGATCATAATGATCAATATCTCTTCCTAAGGTGAGTGGAAGAGAAAGATTTGATTCTATTAAAATATGGCTTGTATGAGTGGTAAATCCCTACACCAAATCTCTCATAAATCCTCTCTTAAATGATCCAAATGCGCTAACAACTGGAATTTAAATGTCGGTTTGAAAATACACCGGAAAGAACGGGTTTTAAGAATATAATTTCCGTTAAGTTATGAATTTATTACATTTCGTCTTTTAATAAATTTATTTACTCGAATAATTATTTCACAAGAATATTATAATCTATTTATTTTAGAAATAGATTTTGAATGAAAAAGAAATTTTATGAGATTATTTTATTTAATAAATAATTAAATATTAAGAAATGAAATTTATTCATTTAACGGAATATGTCCGAGCGATATTATAATTTATGTGAACTAAGAAAATCATTTTACATGATTACTTCCTGTCACTTGTAAATTCTTAGACCTGAGATCCTAGCTTACGGTCAAAACGGGTAACGACTTCACTAAGCGGGACTTAGAAAGTCGTCTAGAAAAATTCAAATTTATCCTAAAAAATCACGGATATTACAAGGAGTGCCTTGGTACTTAAATAGTTCGGGCCTACTAAAACCTAGCTAGCATAAAGAGTTGGGCCAAACATTCAAGTCCAACCCAAAACTCATTAAAATAACCTAATTAAAGCAAATTTAGTACCTACTAATAATAGAAAGGTGTGACTTAAAGTTCAACAAAAATAGCAAGTTTAAACTAGGCGATAAGTGACACTCTACGTGCCAGCGCAACGTCGAGGTGACTAGTCGCGCCGGGAGGCATGGTACCGAGGAAGTGGACGGCAAGGTGTCGACGATGTGAGCGTCATTGCCGGTGCTAATGAGGCACGACCTGGAGGGCATGCCACTAGTGCCGTCGTGGCTAAGGCGCGGACTAGATGGTGTGCTAACATGGCGCCGGTGATTTGGGCAACGCCGGCCCTTGTCTTCACATGGCCCTCGAGTTGGCTTGGCATGTATTCTTCTACCAAGGAGGTGAGCGACATGGTGGACGACGAGTCTTGAGCCGCGCTCATGGCTTGAGTAGCTTGACCAATGAAGAATGTCATGGCCCTAGCTATGGCCTTAGCGCGGGCGCTCGTCAAGGGCCCGTTGGAGAGCATGACCATGGCTTCTTCTTCCTCGGCGACGGTCATGGAACAAAGCACATCAGCATCCTAGACGTACTAACGATCCTACATAATGCATCCTCTATGGATGGCCAAGGAGGTGGCTTTAATGTGAATGTCCTCGAGCTAATCCGTAATATTGTCCAAGAGGCCATGGTCGCATCCATTAGACAACAAGAGGAGCGAGAACAAGCCAATGCCACTCGATTCTAATAATTGGAACCTGCCATGGCTGCCTTATCTACAACAACGGCTTAGGCGTCCCTAGGCTAGGCGAAGAGCTTGATCGACCATTGTTGGTCACTGAACTCAACCGATGGATCCCAACAAGGCTTCAACTAGCAACAAAGGTAATTGTCAACTCCCAGTCCATATTGAGCTTTCTTCTGACCAATTTCTAGTTTTGTAGATCGTAGGTCACAAGTGATGTCGGTTCTTCTCATAGTTGTTCATTCTAGGATTGGGCGTTATAGACCTGTTATAACAAAACTCAAGGGTAGAAAGTAAGTTCTCCCACCGGCGCGGGTTTGACTTGAGTATCACTCGAAGGAGAGAGCCCAAAGTTCGGTTTGTTACCTCCGTTTGGCCATCAGTTTCGAGGTGGTATGATAGGCGTGAAATGGTCGTGCAAATCACAGCTATGCAAAACAGTCCTAACAAACCTAAAGATTGTAGTCTTAGGGAAGTAAGGGTCGAATCCGCAGGGAGGTTGGTTTATCTTTCTATGTAAATTTTATGTCAATTAAAGTAAAAGGGGTTTATGAAGTAAATTAAGTAACAAGAATGCAAAACTAATAAAGCAATTAAAGTTTGGATTTTTATCAATTTGGGAAAAACACTTAGTCAACCAGGGATCCGCATTCGTATGACAAGTTGATCATAGATTCACTCAATATCGCATGCATATGGAATTCCAATTCCTTTTCAAAGATAATTAATAGCAAAACCAGATACTATCAATCCTAACTAATTGAATAACCCTAAAACTATCAAGATTCAATTCAAAAGCAGCATGAAGAATAATAGGAATATAATCAGGATAGAATTCTAGCATAAAACAACCAGTTTTTATACTAGAATGCAATTTAACTCTCTTCTGCAATAGACTAGCACAACCAGATACTAGTAAAATGCAGTTTGCTACTATGAAATAGAGAAACTCAACCAGTAATTTCTCTAGATCTAGCAATTGAGATTCAATAACAATAACCATAGAAATTGCTGAAATCAATCACATAAACAATTCAAACAAGAGATTAAAATAATTCCATGCAATAGATAAAGAGTAGAAATCTCACAACTGAAAGTCACACAAAGCTTCAAACTGTCTGACTAAGCAAAAGGGCTTAGTTCTCCATGAAAAGCTAAAAACTCTGAAAGAAAAATAATAGGTAGATGATGAATGAGAGATGCAACTCTCAAAACCCTAATTAAATCAAACTAGGTCTAAAAAGTCTATCCAAAAATACATAAATCTCGAACTAAAATTGATAGAAAAAGAACCAATTAGGATAAAACATGTGGCGCAATAAGGAGTCTCGCGGCGTCATCGGCGGCAGGTGTCGCCGGTCTGGCGGCGGGTGCCGCCAGCAACAAAACGTGCTTCTTCAACTTCTCTTCCAACCAGCTCCAGAACTCCAATAATATGCATCTTTGGGTCTTCTTCTCCTAGTTGTAGAAAGTCTTTTAAACCACCAAAAACATCATAAAATGTATGCTAAAACTCCTCCTAAATACACAACATAATTGTGTATATCATGGTAACTAGTGGAAAATAAGAGCTTGGTGCCAAGTTTCCCCCATAATGTTCTCCAATAATGGCCCACAAACTTGGTGTCCCGGTCACTAATAATAGTTCTTGGCACACCATGGTACTTTACTACGTTGTCAAAGAACAAGTATGCCACTTCTGTAGCATCATTTGTGCCACAACAAATATGCAATCTTTGCCTCTCCTTGACATAGGCAATCCCGTTATGAAGTCCATAGAAAGGTCTTTCTAAGGGGCATTAGGCACCAATAAAGGAGAGTAAAGACGATATGGTAAGGAAGTCGACTTGGCCTCCCGGTCACTAATAATAGTTCTTGGCACACCATGGTACTTTACTACGTTGTCAAAGAACAAGTATGCCACTTCTGTAGCATCATTTGTGCCACAACAAATATGCAATCTTTGCCTCTCTTTGACATAGGCAATCCCATTATGAAGTCCATAGAAAGGTCTTTCTAAGGGGCATTAGGCACCAATAAAGGAGAGTAAAGACGATATGGTAAGGAAGTCGACTTGGCCTTCCAACATGAGACACAACTTTTGGAAAATTGCGTGACTTGTGCGGCCATGCTACGCCAAAAGAAGTGTTCACGCAATCCCGCAAGTGTTTGTTCACCCCGAAATGACCCCGTCCATCGTGAGCCTCTTTAATCAAGAGGTGCCTTATAGAAGAGCGTGGAATACAAAGTTTTTCAGCCTTGTAAGTACCCCTCGTCCAAAAAATAAGATTCCCACTCACGATGACCTGATCACTTCTCAAAGATTAGACCAAAGAAGGGGTCCGAAGCATATAGCTCTTTAATCAAAGAGAAGCCAAGAAGACGAGTTTGTAGAGAAATAAGAGCACATACTTCCGAGAAAGGGCATCGGCTACAACATTCTCCTTACCGTTCTTGTGATGGACGACATAAGGGAGTGTCTCCAAGAATTCCACCCATCGAGCATGGCGTCTATTCAAATGTGCTTGGCTCTTCAGGTAGGAAAGTGTTGCATGGTCACTATGGATCAAGAATTCCCGCGGCCACAATTAGTACTTCCATGTTTGGAGCACTCGGACAAATGCGTATAGCTCCTTTTCATAGGTAGGGTAGTTGAGTTGTGCCCCGGTTAGCTTCTAGCTGAAATAGGTGATTGGCTTCTTCTCTTGATATAGGACGCCACCAATCCTGGTGTTGGATGTGTCACATTCCACATCAAATGGCCTAGAGAAGTCCGGCAATTGGAGCAATGGGGCATGGATCAAGGCGTCCTAGTCTTGGAACACTCTTTCATAGTGCCTTTTCATTCTATAATAGTGCCCATTTTTGTCAAGGCATGTAAGGATACCGCTATAGAAGTGAAATTGTGCACATACCAGCGGTAAAACCCGGCCATGCCCAAGAAAGAGTGCATTGCATGGCTGTATATAGCAAGGCGTAATTAAAACTGTTGAGACGAGGGCGTTGGAAAAGGGATAGAAAAGGGGAAGAGAAACTCGATTAAAAAAAAAGCAATCTGTATATATAGCAAGGCGTAATTAAAACTGATTACAAGAGTTCTTTAAATAGAGAAAACTAGGTTTAACTAATGGGCCTAACTAGTTATCGGGTCGGCCTCTTAAGCATAAGGGGTTACACGCCTAATATAGCAATACTATAAATATAAATTAGCTATAAATAGGAAACATGCCAAAATAGGAAATATAATAAATATAAATATAATAGTAACGAGCTAGGTCGGAATCCAAGGCGGACGCCAAGGTCTCAGTAGACTCGGGCTCATCATGATCGATCTCGGCTTAGGACCGGGGAGCTTAAAACCCGTCATCGTAATAGGAAAAATGATGACGAGTTGGTGTCGGAGAGAAATCACGCCGGTCAGGAAGTCTCGGCGGTGGAGTCCAATCGGGGTGCCCATACGGTACTTGCCGAGGTGGCAGTGGAATCCAATCGGGGTGCCCATACGGTACATGTCGGGGGTGGCAAGTTGTAGAATTTTCGGGGCGGTAGATCCCAAGGGAGGTCCGAACATAGGGGTCAATTCATGACTCGCTCCTGGTTACAAAATTACATAAAATTCCGGGCAAGTAACAACAATTCCTAGGCCGAAAATAAAAATATTGAACTCTTTTTTTTTTAAAGAACCGTTCTCGAGCTTTCTTTTTTATGGAAAAAAAATATCACCAACTTAACAAAAATATAAAACAAGGGAGCTTTATAATTGGATTGGATCAAGGTAATCAAATCCTCCTACAATCACAACCGAACGTGATTGTGTGTGAACCGAATATTGAGATCCAATTACATATGCAATCAGTATTCAAGCCAATAATATAGAACAAATTTAGCCCAAAAGCATTTTTGGATACCTTATTTAGGTGTTTGTTAAGCTCCTTTAATAAATTAGGTATTTGTTAAGTATTTAAGGGTTGTTTTAATCCTCCTCTCTCTATCTTTCTTTTTCCCCTCGCGTGCTCTTCTTCCTCTCCGCCATTGCCAGAGAGAAATCCCCGCCGAAGCCAGCGCTGCTCCTCACCACCACCGCACTTTCCGTCCTCCTCCTCCTACTTTCTCCGGTCGCGGTCGGATTCCATCATCTATTCAACCAGGTTCGGATCTCTCAATCGTTGTTTACCATTCTAGGGTTTCCTAAGTGTTTTTGTTGATTCGTCGCTTGTTCTGGCTGTGCAATTCCGAAGAATCACAAAGGCGCAATGATGGAATTGGAAGAAGAAATCTGTAAATTGAGTAAATTGGGAGAAGGAGCTGTTGATTTCCGATGGATTCGAGAGAACAAAGAAGATTTTATCACTAATATAAGCAACAGGAACTCCTCTTCCAATTTGGAGCTCATCCTTCACCTCTATGAGAAAATGCTGAGCCTTCATAAGGTTAGACTTTGCAATTGTAACTTTGCAATTGTTTTTATCTGTGTAAAACTTAATGATTATGCTCGTTGTGGCATCCATGCATGGGCAATGCTGAAAAGTATAAGATGGCTGTGGAGAAAGATATTTCGGCTTGGTTCTGGAGAAAGGAAATTGGCCCACCGTTGAATAAGCTTGCTATGAATGTTGATGATAAGGGGGTTAACCATCAGGTAAGCTGCGCCATGATCTATCTGCTTGTTAAATTTGTCATGTTCAATTTTGATTATGATCATCACTAATTTGCTATTTAATTTTTTAATGCTCTAGCTTGCTCTAGCAAATGCACCCTTATCCATTCAAAGCTTGAGTTTGTACTATCTTAAAACTTGGGACTTACTGATGTTAGATTGTTAGACTACGTTACTATCTGAATTTTGGCTAATATGTACAACAACACAAAACAGTCCCATTCAACAAGTGTTAATGTGGATTTTTTTTAAATCTGCCAAAATTATTAGGTTGATCAAATTCTCATTGTTTAATAGTGAATATATTATGAAAGTTGACGATAAGGTTGATCAAAATTAACACTCTGGATGTCGTGCATTACTTAGAAACAATAAGGTTTGTAAAGATAATATTACTAGTGATGACAAGTAAGCACACTGATGACACTGATGTGGGTTCAAATGGTAGAATCCCGAATTGACCTTCATGCAACACCGGAAGGCAGCATCAATATCTTTAAGTATATGAGATGTCTCTCGCTTCACTGTGTAAACTTAAAAATGATGGTATTTTTTTTCCTGTGTAAACTGTCTTTGCTTATTCATCTATATGGAATTGAATGCTTTATGGTTTGTCTTTTATGCTCATTTTTTGTTCACAGGTTCCTTCTACATGGAGACTAGTTATCATATACATACACTTGCAATCATGGAATGAAGTGGAGGCTTGTCTTTTCAAATTGTACATTTAAATTTACGGTTAAGGTAATTCCTACTTTCTTCTTTTCTAGTGCAATTTAATTTAGGATCTATTTTTATTATAAAATGTATTTAGCCTATTAGCTCAAATGGTAGAGCATTTTTCTTAAAAAATAATGATGTGGGTTCAAATCCCACATAGGCTTATTAATAATTTTTATGATGACAACTTTATTTTTATGTGTTTATGATAGTTGTTTTTATGTGGTTTAATGTCATCAAGGTCGTTTAAAAACATGTGATGACACTTGATGACCATTTTTTTTATGACACTTGATGATGACAGTTGTTTGTCATCAAGGCCTTTTTGATGACAAAAAAATCAATCAAACTGTCATCACTGATGACAGTTGACGACAATTGAACTGTCATCAAGTTGCTATGACAATTGATGACAGTCGAACCATCATCAAATAACGATGACTATTGATGACAATCACCGTCATCAAGTAGGGATGACATTTGTGATGATAGTTGATGACAATAAAACCGTCATCAAATAGTGGTGACACATATTTGATGACACTTTGAATGATTACACTAAAAAATTATATGTGATAACACTAAAAAATTAAACGTGATGCTATATATTTGATGACAACTTTATTTTTTATGTGTGATGACAGTTGTTTTTATATGATTGAATGCCTTTGATATACTTTTTGTTATAAAAAAGTTGTCATCAAGACATTTTGATTACACTTTTTATCTTTTATTACATTTTTTTGTCATCAAGTCAATTGATGATAATTTTGTCATAAAAATTTGTGATGATAGTTGTTTTTATGTGGTTGAATGTGTTTGATAATACTTTTTGTCATGAAAAAGTTGTCATCAAGGCATTTTGATGGCGCTTGTGATGGTAGTTGATGACAATCAAACCATCATCAAGTAGTGATGACAAGTGATGACAGTTGATGACGGTTCGAACCGAGTTGTGACACATATTTGATGACACTAGAAAAAAGTTGTATGTGATGACATATATTTGATGACACTAAAAAATTAAATGTAATGATACATATTTGATGACAACTTTGTTTTTTATGTGATGATGGTTGCTTTTATATGGTTGAATGTCTTTGATGATACTTTTTGTTATCAAAAAGTTGTCATCAAGACATTTTGATGACACTTTTTGCCTTTTATTACACTTTTTGTCATCAAAAAATTGTGATGAAGGTGAAATAAATTGTGATGACAGTTTTTTTATGTGTTTGAATGCTAGTGATGACAATGATGACGGTGGAGAAAAAATGTGATGACAGTTGTTTTTATGTGGTTGAATGCCTTTGATGACACTTTTTACCTTTTATTACACTTTTTGTTATCAAAAAATTGTGATGACGGTGAAAAAAATTGCGAAGATGGTGGAAAAAATTGTGATGACTGATGACGGTTGATTTTATGTTTTTGAATGCCTTTGATGATACTTTTTGTTATAAAAAAAGTGAAATCAAAGCATTTTGATTATACTTTTTACATTTTATTACACTTTTTGTCATCAAAAAATTGTGATGATGGTGATAAAAAATTGTGATGACGTTGAAAAAATTGTGATGACAGTGATGACGGTTGTTTTTATGTGGTTGAATGCCTTTGATGATACTTTTTGTCATCAAAAAGTGTCATTAAGACATTTTGATGACACTTTATCTTTTATTACACTTTTTGTCATCAAAAAATTGTGATCACAGTGAAATAAATTGTGATGACGGTGAAAGAAATTGTGATGACAGTTATGAATGTGATGATAGTGATGATGGTCAACGTCGGTCAACGGTCGGTCAACGCCGGTCAACGGTCGGTCAACGCCGGTCAACGGTCGATCAAAGTCTGGTCAACGACCGAGTCAACTCGGTCAACGTGCGAGTCAACCCGGTCAACAACCGAGTCAAATCGGTGGGAGTGGGGTGGGGGTGGGTGATGGGGGGTTTTGCTATTTAACTAATTTTCACACTCTCCTAAATATCCACCTAATTAGTTTTTTTTTTTGCTATTTACTTAATTCATCCAATAATATATAGTAGTTGATATATATGGCATGAGATAAATGCAATCAAGGAAGAGCACTCAATTCATATCACCATATAATCCCAACAGATCGGCACTTTATTTTTAAGCAGTTCGGACTTTTTTTTAACAGTAGTCGAACTTACTAGGTCTCTTGGAAGTCAAGATCGAACGGAGGCGGGTTGGTGGCAGCCACCGGAACGGCGGGCGCGAAACGGTGGGGTCGGAGAAGGACGCCTTCGTCGAGCCGCCTGAGCTCTGATACCAGTTGATGCGTTTCGCCTTTCGAGTGGATCGCACGGTGCCCGATCTAGGCTTGGAAGGGCCTAAGATCTTCTCCAACGAATCGTAACCAGGATAAGTTCGAAGCACAAGGTTGCTCGTGAGGGAAAACTCGACGGATCGAGTTCGGGTGGCCTAGGGCCGAGACGAAGGCATTGGAAAAGGGATAGAAAAGGGTCGGTTCAAGAACCAGGTTTGACGCCTAGGCCTTAGGGAAGAGAAATTCGATTCACAAAAGGTAATTTGTATATAGCAAGGCGTAATTAAAACTGATTACAAGAGTTCTTTAAATAGAGAAAAGTAGGTTTAACTAATGGGCCTAACTAGTTATCGAGCCGGCCTCTTAAGCATAAGAGGTCACACGCCTAATATAACAATATTATAAATAGAAACTAGCTATAAATATGAAACATGCCAAAAGAGGAAATATAATAAATATAATAGTAACGAGCTAGGTCGGAATCCAAGGCGGACGTCAAGGTCTCGGTAGACTCGAGATTGTCATGATCGATCTCGGTCTAGGACCGGATCGCATCAAACATCCTTACACAAGGAGTGCCCTGACACTTAAATAGTTCGAGCCTATTAAACCCTAGAGAGCATAAAGAGTTGGGCCAAATATGCAAGTCCAACCCAAAACTCATTAAAATAACCTAATTAAAGCAAATTTAGTACTTACTAATAATGGAAAGGTGATCCTTAAAGTTCAACAAAAATAGCAAGTTTAACTAGGAGATAAGTGAGACTCTAGGCGACGGCGCAATGTCGAGGTGACTAGGCGCGCCAGCATGGCGCCGAGGGAGTTGGCGGAAAGATGTCGAGGATGCGGACATCTTGGCCGGTGCATGTGAGGCACGACTTGGAGGGTGCGCCACCAGGGGCGACGTGGCTAAGGCGCGGCTTGGATGGCGTGCCAACATGGCGCCGAGGCTAAGGCTCGTCGGTGTGTTGGGCGACGCCGACCCTTGTCTTCACTTAGCCCTCGAGTTGGCTTGGTGTGTCGTCTTGGACCAAGGAGGTGAGCAACATGGTGGATGGTGAGTCTTAAGCCACGCTCATGGCTGGTCCGCGGCACCAATGACGGTAAGGTACACGGTCAAAGGTTCAGTCATGGGCGCGTCGTGGATGGCAAGTGTCCGTGCCACTATGGAGGCCATGGCTCGAGCGATGGCTCGAGTCTGGACTCTAGTAATGGGTCTGTCGGACCGCAAAAGCAAGGACTCCTCCTCCTGGCTAGCATCCATGAGCGGGGTCACATCACCCTCCCTCCTTGGGTGGAAAATGTAACATCCCCGACCAAAATGCATACGTCATTTTGCATTCATATAATATTAGTAGCATATGCATAGCATATTGACATGATATATAGTGAGTTTTTAAAAGTAATATTTATTTTCGAATTAAGTTTATTATATTTTAAAAAGTTTTTAAGTAAAAGTTAATTAATAATTATTTCAGGGTAAAGTTTGTAGTAAAGGAGATTTGAGGGTGAAAACCGTAGTTTTGTAAATGCTTTATGCCGACCTCGTTTTGCCGACTTAACATTTCGTATATATTTGTTCGAATTGGAGTTGATATTCAATGATCAAGCAACGAAATCAAGAAAAGAAAAAAAAGAGAGGGAGGAGAGAAAAAAGAGAGGAGAAAAAAAAAGTGTTTAATTTTGGTTCTTTTTGTTGGATCTAGTACAAGATCTCCAATCGGGTTTTAATCTTGAAGTAGAAGCGTGGTTTGGTAAGTTTTAATTAGTTAATGGTTTATCTGGATTTTTTCCTAATTTTTCCAGATCTAGATCTACAGTTGATTTTGTTTCAGAAATCAATCGATTTATAGTTCTCCAAAGGTGTTTTCGATATCGGATTTATATTCGGTAAAAGATTTCATAGTAATTTTAATGTTTTGTCTTGTAATGATATTAGGGAGCCCTTTGATCAAGTTTTTCAGAAAGGTTTGAACTAGAAAAATGTTCTTCTATATATATAGTTTATTGTTGTCAAATTTTAAAGGATTTGGAATTATGCACAAGAGGTTATAATGCATACTGACATTTCATTGCATTTGGGGTTAGAGTTTATAAGAGTAAATAGCCTAATTTGCATTGGGTTATATATAGGAGCACAAGTCATAGATCGTGGTCAAAGAGAAAGGGAAGAGATATAGTATTTGTCCTGAACAAGTGAGTACAGACCGGAGATTCAACCTTATGTGCTATATGTGCAATATAAATATATGTTCTATATGAGCTATATGGATATATGTGATTTATGGATATGTGTGCTATATGAATTATATGGATATGTATGATAGCTCCGAAATTTCCAAAGTTGTTTGCATAGAAAGTATGTTAGCAGATAGCATATGATATATGATTACAAGATACACTTGATTGCATAGCATTTTGCAATGAGATTTAAAAGGACTTGTGACTGTCTTGCCCTGAGTTTGTATACAGGACCTACGGGTCATACAGGATCTTCGGATCATACAGGATCTTTGGATCATACAAGATCTTCGGATCATACAGGATCTACGGATCATACAGGACCTACGGGTCATAATTCTTACAGGGACCATAAGAGTCCATATACAGTAAACCCGGGGCAAATTCAGGCTTAAACAGTTCACAGAATAAAGAATTGGAAACATCAGCATTTGCATTTGCATAGTAAATTCATATATGACATATATAATATGTATGAATATGTATACTGACCAATTGTTTGGCTTTGTGTGAAATAATTGATGATGGTTTATATTCACTGAGTATGCGACTCACGCAAATCGCAAAATAATTTTTCAAGTTCAGCTAGTTCTTACTGATGTGTGTCCGTTTAGAGGTCACATTCATACAGGTCGGCCGGCTGAAGCTCAATGCAACCTTCTCCTCCTCATTTTTGCATCTTAGACATATGAGTTGTAATATAAGTTAGAGTGACAAATGTTTTAGTATGAGAAGTAACGACATAGATGTGTGTGTGCAACCTTTTATGGTTGTTAATTCCGCTTTGTGCTTATGTGGATAATTGCTATATGTGAATTATCTCTTTATTTAAGAGATAAGTATTACAAAGTATACGTCATAGGGTATAAGGGTGTCATAGAAAACATCCCTGTTTCCTTGTCATGATACTCGGGATCCACATAGGGAGAGAGATCTAAGACATTGAAGGAAGCGTACACATTGTACTTACCCGGGAGGTCTAGGATGTACAAGTTGTCAGTGATGCGCCAAAGGAATCGAAAGAGGTTGTCTCCCCTAGGGTGTAGCTTCGTATTGCGAGCCTCGAGAAATGGATCCTTACGAACATGTAGCCACACCATGTCACCAGGCTCGAAGATTAGGGAACGATGCCCCTTGTTGTGTTGGGAGGCGTACTGCTCCGAGCGCTTCTTCAGTTAGGCCTTCGTGCGCTTGTGTAGGTGGAGGACAAGGTTGGTGCGGTTGGCCGCGTCGACATGCTCACTGCTCTTGAATGGTCATGGCTCCAAGTCCATGGGCGTACATGGGTTATGCCCGTAGACCACCTCGAACGGGGTCCTCTTTGTCACCATGTGATAGGACCTGTTATAAGCAAACTCAACCCGGCAAAGTAAGTCCTCCCAATGGCGTGAGTTAGCTTTGAGCACCGTCCGAATAAGGGTGCCCAATGTCCAATTGGTCACCTCATTTTGACCATTGGTTTTGGGGGTGGTAAGCAGTAGAAAAGAGGATTCATGTACCTAGCTTCCCCCAAAGCGTCCTCCAAAAGTGGCTGCAAAATTTGGTGTTCCTATCATTAACGATAGGTCGATAGTGTGAGGGATACCATGTAACTTTACCATATGCTCCAAGAACAAGTTCGCGATTTCCACCACATTAGATGTCCGTTTACAAGCGATGAAGTAGGCCATCTTGGAGAACCGGCCCACGACTACAAAGATGAAGTCTTTATCGCGCCTCAAAGTTGGGATTCTCGTGATAAAACCCATCGAAATATCTTCCCACGGGGCATCCGGGATTGGGAGATGTGTGTAAAGTTCACGTGGTTCTGATCGAGACTTAGCCGTTTTGCATGACACACAACCCTGGCAGTAATTGTTCACATCTCGGGCCATGTCTGACCAAAAGAAATGCTCCCGAAGTGCCACCAACAGTAATTGTTCACATCTTGAGCAAGAAGTGCCTAACCGAGGAATCCGGGATACAAAGCTTCCCAACTCGATATAGGTACCCATTGTCCAAGAAGTAGGACTCATGGACACAAGCTTTCTCGAGTGCCTTGATAATTGGAGATAAGTATGGATTTGAGGCATACAACTCTTTGATCTACGAGAACCCGAGGAGCTTAGAATGTAACCGAGTGAGTAGCACGTACCTATGAGAGAGAGTGTTAGAGCGACTTTCTCTTTTCCTTTTTTATGTGCAATGACGTAAGGGAACGTCTCCATGAACTCCACCCAACGTGCGTGGCGCCTATTGAGATTCGTTTGACTCTTCAAGTAAGCCAAGGTCGTGTGATCTGTATGAATTACGAACTAGTTTGGTCATAGATAGTGTTGTCGCGTCTTGAGGACCCGAATAAGAGTGTAGAGCTCTTGGTCATAGGTTGGATAATTGAGGTTAGCTCTATTAGCTTCTCACTAAATTAAGCGGTAGGTCGTTTCTCTTGAAGGAGTACGTCACCTACGTCGTAGTTAGAGGCCTCACACTCGATCTCAAAGCACTTAGAAAAGTCCGGAAATTGCAGGACCAGGGCTCGACACAAAACATCATTCAAGGCGTCGAAGGCGACCTCGTGATGCAGCATACACTTTATTGTGGTTGCCTTCTTGGTAAGATTATGGAGTGGCCCGACGATAGAACTAAAGTCCTTGACAAATCGCCTATAAAACCCGGCGATCAACAAAAATGACCGAACCATAGTGCGGGTTGTGGGAGTTGACCACTTACGAATGGATCGGATTTTGTCAGAATCCACTCGCAAGCCATCATTGGATACGACAAAACCAAGAAAATTCGTCGTATCCGTGCAAAACATAAATTTGTCCAGGTTTACATATAAAAAATGCTTGCGGAGGCAATCTAATACTTGCCTAAGGTGCCCCGCATGGGAGTCCAAAGTCCAAGAAAAAACTAAAATGAACCAGAAATGCCGCTGGAACTATCTCCCTCCTCAGAAATGCTCGTAGGCTCCTTTTTCGGCGCCGCCGGTGCCGTGGTCGAGTCCCTAGCCTTTGCTTGTTGCCTTTCGGCCTCATCGTGCAAAGCCTCACTAGGGGAAATAGGTAAGAGTGTCACACACTTACCATGGTAATTGAACATGTAAGTGTTCAAAAGAGCCATCGTGAAGCACACGATGGCCAAACTTCCATGGACGGCCAAGAAGGAAATGAATGGCTTCCATGTTAGTGACATCAAGTAAAAGTGAATCGGAATAAAAACCAATTGAAAAGGAAAGGAGGACTTTCTTTTTGATCCAATAGTCACCTTCATTAGAGATCAGAGCGAGCTTGTAGGGCGCGCGATGCTCGGTCGTCGGTAAATTGAAGTGATCCACCACCTTCCTAGACAAGAAGTTTCCACAACTTCCCGAATCCACTGTGACAAGGACACGTTTTGGACCAAACACAAGGGTGAACTTGGAGGTGTCGGTTGTGTTCGAAGGGGTGCAAAACTCGCCTTCTTCCACGACTTCTTCCTCCACCTCTGAATCAGCCTCGTCCACACTCTCATAAGGCGATGTGTGAACAGAGAACAAGACCCTTTTTGTGTTTGGGCAATCCCGCTTTTGATGGTTGCGCCCACCACATTGGTAACACTCGATGTCTTGAGTCCTAGCTTGTGGGGTGGCCACTGTCTTGTCGCGGTTTTGCCCTCCCGAGGGTTTCTTGGAGTCTTTCCCTTGGGTACCTACCTTAATTTTAGACATAGAAGAAGACACAAAAGGTTTCGTACCCAAACCGGACTGACTAGTGCTAGAGTTGTACCTTGGGGTGTAGTTTTGCTTCAGCCTGTTAAATTGCTTATATAGTTCCATAGCCATGTGAATCAATGTGCCAAGGTCCTTGATGGTCAAGATAACAATTGTCCCGGATCCATTGATGGAGTCACGCTACAAAGCGTGACCGTAACGCCTGTTGAGAGGGTTTCCCGACAACAAATAAATTTGTAGTCAAGACCCCGCTGAGTATAGGGAGGTCAGGATCATCCACGGGAAGCAAGGTCGTTTGATTACCGAACTACGAAATCAATAAAACAAGGCAAACAAAGCAAAACAAGGCTACGACAGACCTCGATACCGACCTTGTCAGGGTCGGTAACGATGCTGGGTATCTATTAGAACTACGCAAACACGACAAAGCAACTGTAGGATCGGTACCGACCTGTGTACCTAGGTAACGAGTCTGATCGAAGGTAAAAATGAAGGAAATTCAAAGGATAAAAACAACTAGGACAAGGGTTACCATGACATAATCATGCATATAAACTAAATGTGAAAGATAATTATCATGCCTTAAAGATAAATCTATCAACTTTCGTTGACCTAAACAAGCAAATCAATCAATTTTCATAAATCAATTCACTTCTCTACTTAGTTTGAATCCAAAGCTCCAAACTTTCGTTATCGAAGAATATCAACATTTAAGATTACAACTTTCTCTTTCGATCAAGCGATAAACTCAAATTACTTCGACTCCAGTTGCCTTGACAGAAGATCAACAATGAAGTCGTTGGGAACAGTGAATTTTCCAACTTGGATAGGGATATCGTCCACGACTCCAGTTGCCTTGACAGAAGATCTGCTTGCCATGTAGAGATTCATATCAATAGGCTCCAGTGGTCCCATGTTAGCCTTGGTCCAGATAGACAATGGTAATAAACTGGCATTGACACCTAGATCACATAGAGCTTTAAAACGGTGAGTCCTAATACCAATTGAAATTGCAAACTTACCTGGATCACCGAGTTTTTTAGGGAGCTTTATGGAATGAACCTCATTATGAAGCTCTGAGATAGATCGTTTCCTACTTAAAATCTCTTTCAAAAATTTAGTGTAGGCAGGAATTTCCTTAAGGGCATCAGTAAATGGAATTCAAATATTTAACCCTTGAAGAATCTTGACAAAGCGTCTAAACTTTCCTTCCGTGACATCATTAGACTTCTTAATCGGGAAAGGAAGAGTTTATGACGGACTCAGGATAGAGAGAAGCCCGGATTGAGGTCCTACCGAATCGATAAGAGGGTCGATCGGTGGACAAGAAGGGTCGGTACCGACCCTAGGGGGTCGGCATTGAACTAAGGGCTCAGTTCAGAAGATTTAACTGGCCTGGAGGGCTCGGTATCGAGCTGGGGAGCCTCGGTATCGAGTGGTTGAGCCTCGATATCGACCCTGTTAGGGTCAGTAACGAGTCTAACCGGGGCATCATCTTCGTTGCCATGCTCAGTGTCTTTAGGCTTGGCTCGATCTGGTAACTCATTGCCACTTCTAAGGTGTACGGATGCAATTTCTCCTCTCGAATTCTCTTTGGGACGACCCGGTAATTGCCCTTGAGGTCCTGGAATTCGTGCAGCTAGGTTGCCAAGTTGGGAGTCAACACTCTTTTTCCAGATCTCAAACTCTCCCCATCGTTTCATTTGATATTTAAGGTTTGCTTGGACCCCATTAATTTCATTCTTCACTCCATTGATCTCTTCATAGAGTCCATTCACCCATGATGGTGGCTCTTGATAGCCCGGGGGTCTGTAAGGCGGAACCCTTTGTTCTTGCTGAGGAGGTTGGTTCTCTTGGCCATAGGTGCCCCATGTGGGCTGATTGTTATTCCTCCCTGCATAAAAAGTATTACCTTGGTTCCTATATGGACCCCTCATATAGTTAGCTTCTTCATATGCCTCAACAGCACGAACCTGTTGCAAGTTAGTGCATGCAGAAGTAGCATGGGATTGAGACACACATTCTTGACAAGAAGGAGATGATTTAAGATAACTTACCTGCTTCCTCAGGCGGTTGATCTCGTCTTGCAAGAATTGGTGCTTCACTTCAAGGTCAACCTCATCCTTGTTTGGATTGTAGAGCCATCGTTGGGGCTGCTGGGCTTGTTGCACTCCATACATTGCATCGTAGTTGGTCAACTTGTCGAGCAACACCCACGCCTCATCGGGATCCATCTCTATGAAACCGCAAGCAGTGTGCAAGTTGATGCGGTTCTTCGTTTCAGCATTGATCCCCTGGAAGAAGATTTCTTCGAGTACATATTGTGGTTGCCCATGAGTAGGGCATTGTCTAAGCATCTCCTTGAATCTCTCCCATGTCTCCACAAAGGTCTCGTTAGGCAGCTGGTGGTAGGAGGTGATGCGCTTCCTTAACTTCGTAGTTTTGGCAGGTGGGAAGAACTTTGTCATGAACAAGTCATGCAAAGTTTCCCCTTTCTTTATCGACTTGGGAGGTAGGCTCTCTAACCAGCTCAGGGCCTTTCCTACAAGAGACCACTTAAAAGCTTTCAACAGAACATATTCCAAAGAGACACCGTTAGCAGCAATAGTGTCACATAAATCAAGGAAATTTTTAATATGTTCTATTGGGCACTCAGTGGGTTTTCCCTCAAACTGAGTCCTTTTGATCAAGGATATGAATTGAGGTTTGATCTCAAAGGTTTTCTCGATCTCAGGAAGCTCAATGGCGGATTCTGGCACCCTTAGTTCTGGATGCATGTACTACTTAGCATTCCTTGGATAGGTATTCAACTGCTCCTGCAGACGGGTAGTGTGCTCTCGTTCACGTTCAACGTTTACTCGTTCATGTTCAGCGGCAACAACAGCGGCGTCTCGATCAGCTTGTAACACCTCCATCTGCTTCTAGAGAGCGGCCATCTGTTGTGCCATCTCTTCAGGTGTCATGGCTTTGCGTTCTCTTAATCGTCGGTGGAAGGATCGCTCAGGTTCAGAGCCTACTATTGGATTAGAGACAACTCGATGTCCTTCAGCTGTCATACATTGAAAGCAAAAACAAAAACAAAAACAAAATCAAAAGGCAAAACGGGTTCTTGGAGAGGGTCGGTACCGAGGCCCAGGGGGTCGGTATCAAGCCTGCAGTGATCCCATAAAATAAAAACTAAAAATAAAGAAGCAACTACCTATCGACAGGGTCGGTACCGACCTGGATAGGGTCGGTAACGACTCGACAGTGACCTAGAAAATAAACAAAAAAGCAAAGAAACTAGGTTGCCCAGCAGGGTCGGTACCGACCTTAGGGGGTCGTTACCGACTCGGCGGAGTCCCGAAAAACGCAAAAATAACAAAACTTGGCACTATTGAAATCTCCCCGGCAACGGCGCCAATTTGTTGAGAGGGTTTCCCAACAACAAATAAATTTGTAGTCAAGACCCGCTGAGTATAGGGAGGTCAGGATCGTCCACGACAAGCAAGGTTGTTTGATTACCGAACTAAGAAATCAATAAAACAAGGCAAACAAAGCAAAACAAGGCTACAACACACCTCGTTACCGACCTTGTCAGGGTCGATAACAATGCTGGGTTTCTACTAGAACTACGCAAACAAGACAAAGCAACTGCAGGCTCGGTACCGACCTGTGTACCACGGTAACGAGTCTGATCGAAGGTAAAAACGAAGGAAATTCAAAGGATAAAAACAACTAGGACAAGGGTTACCACGACATAATCATGCATATAAACTAAATGTGAAGGATAATTATCATGCCTTTAAGATAAATCTATCAACTTTCGTTGACCTAAAAAAGCAAATCAATCAATTTTCATAAATCAATTCACTTCTCTACTTAGTTTGAATCCAAAGCTCGAAACTTTCGTTATCGAACAATATCAACATTCAAGATTACAACTTTCTCTTTCGATCAAGCGATAAACCCAAATTACTTCGACTCTTGTCTAAGTATAAGCACTAACAAGTAGATAAAAGGATAAAAGGCATTCAAAACATGAACACATTCATTCAATCATGCATAACTATGTCGGGTTTCAACCGCGATCCTAGAAAAGTAACTACTCACTCATAATTAAATCAAAACAAACAACTATATTGAAAGAAAACATTGAATAAAAACTTACTTGAAATTAAAAATCAAATCTTGTCTTCACAAACTTCAACTCCAAGTAATCCTAAGCTAGAACTAGAAAACAAGAGAAAACTCTATCTTTTCAAGTCTTAAACGTGTCTCTCTCTCTCTTTCGCTCTCTTCCACACGTCCCCCCCCCCCCCCCCCTCTCTAAGGCTAGAATAAGGGGGGTATTTATACTAGAGAAACAACCTATCAAGTTTCCTAAAAGATAGAACTTTCCTAAGATAAAAGATTATGAGATAAGAGATAAAAATTTTGAAAGTCGACGCCGACTACCGACACAGGTCACCTCGGTAACGACCCCCACAGGGTCGGTAGACACTTGCTGAATTCCCCAAAAAATAAAATCCCCTTCCACAGCTTGGTATCAACCCTCACATGTCGGTAACGAGCTCTCTGTTTCGGGTTTTTATACACTTTTCATAGCTTCTTTTGGACTTTAACGAGATCTTTAAGACGTACTCCTTCTTCTCTTCTTTATATGCACTCCACCATTGATCACTTGTCTTCAGCTTTGCTCAAAATGCTCCCTTCTGTTTCAAAAACCTACAAAAAGACAAAAAAACGGAGTAGCTTCCATACTTTTTACTAAATATGCAAACTTATCCAAAAACACACAAAACTAACTCTAAAACTCACTAAAACAAACCTAAACAACCTAAGAAAAACACCTAAAACTATACTAAAAACACGAACATCAACGCCCCCGGTGAAGCGCGTATACCCGCCTTGAAATATAAATCCTTAAGGTGTGCAAAGAACTCCTCGGGAGTCATGGACCCTTGACGCGTGTCATTGATTTGTATTCGGACCTTCTCCTTGTAGTCCCTATGAATGTAATTCCGCTTCATTATGAAGACCAATTGGTGCCACTCGATAATGGAGGCCTTGCCCTTCCGAGCATGCTAGGATTCGAGCCGGTTCCACCATGTACGAGCCGCCCCTTGGAAATGAAGGGTGACGAACTCGGCCCTCTCACGTTCGTCATAGTGGCAATGCTTGAGGACGTGTTTTGTACCTTGCAACCAAGTGATGAAAGCATCAGGGTCATAAATATAAAAAAGGGTTCAAACTTTACCTTGACGTCGCAACGAGATATGTGCGTTGGACGCTCGTCATTGGCACGTTGATTGGCACGGGAAGGTGGTGTGCGACGACGTCGATCTCGGGGCGGCCCGCGACCATAGCCATCATCGCCATCACTCGGCTCGTCTCCACTGTCACGCTGAGGGCGCCTACGATCCTCACGGTCCTGGTTTTGGTCACGTTGGTCCCCATCGCGTCGATCCCGTTCGTCCGGTCACATTGGGTCGATCATACTTCGCACTGTTTTCAGCCAACATTGGGCGGCGGGATCCAATCCTGGTCCCAATCTATCTACTCATCGGCCTCACAGACCGAGGGTGCTCAAAACTATCGTTCTCGGACTCCTCATCATACTCCATATAGTAGCCCTCAGAATCCGAGTACGAGCTAGTCGGGCTTTGATGACCACGATAGTCATTGCCATGACCCTTCTTTTTCTTCGATGTCGGGGTCTTAGATTTCTTCTTCTTCTTTTCAGCTTGATGACACCGCCACTCCGCCGAGTCATAGTCCTCGTCGGAATGGACGTCATGGACTTGTTCACCGTCTTCATTGCCAGTCGGTCGGCTCTCCTTCATGGATTCCAAGCGTTGGATCTCATGATGCGATGAAGGTAAAGAAATTTGCTTGCCCTTCTCTTGAGTCATGGGCTCATGGCCCTCGGAACCGAAGCTCCTTGAGGGTGTACGCTCGAATTCGGGGGTTGGCTATAGACCGAAACTATGGTCTTTTGTTGCACCTTCATATTTTGCAACATCCGCTCAATGGCGCTAAGGTGCGCCTCGGTTGGTGCGGCCCCGGTTTGCGTGGCCCCTGGCGGCGTGGCCCCAGGCTTCGCCATGAGTGTCAGCTGGTTCGCGGGGGGCGTGATAGCTTGCATATAGGTAGTGTTTAGGGTGCATGTTTACGTTTCTTTTGCGTTGTTTTTAGGTAGTTTTAGTTAGTTTCTTTAGTGTTTTAGAGTGTCTATGATTTTTGGGTTTTTGTACTTGTTCTATGTTGTTTTACAAGTCTTAAAGTGAACAAGTGTGAAAGAAATTCAAACTGGGAAAAGAACGCTTGAATTCGGGTCATCCATTGGAGTTGTTGGTTCGACACCTCTGTCTTGCGAGGGTTCGTTCGGGAATAAAATAGTCTGATGAAGTTGAATTTTTTATAATTGGAAATCTAATTCAAAGAGCTACAATTCATGTTTGTACCCCGAGTCCAAATTCCAATTCGAAGGGAGTCAAAATAGCCCCCGAAGTGTCACATGAATCCTGAATCAAGGGGATGACGTGAGTGCTGGCAGCGGGCGCCGCCAAATGGGCATCGGGCGCCTCCTTTTTCTAGGAAGATATTTCAGTCTGCGCGTGGGCTATATCTTAGTATTTTTTATTGGGCTTATATCCTACGGGATTGATGTTGTTTAGACCTAGTTTCCTTCTTTATATTAGGGTTTTGGGGAGAAGAAACTCTTAATTCTCACTCTCATACTTTTTATTCTAATTTTTACATAATTTATATGGAGAACTAAGCAGTTTTGCTTAGTTAGACAATTGAAGCATCGTTTTGAATAAAGTTGTGAGATTTCTAATTCCTTATCTATTGTTTGGATTTAATCTTCTCTCTTGCTTGAATTTTTATGATTTATTTCAACAGTTTCTAGCATGATCAACTAGGGTTTGTTGTTATTCCTTTATTCTCTTTTTTCCACCCCTTGAGCGATCGGGCGAAACCGTTTTTGCTTTCATGTTCCACACGATTTGTGGTTTTAGCTGCGATCCATCCGGATTTCTCTGCAATTCCGGCGAGTGGAGTGAGGTGGGAGCTATGGCTCGTAAGGCGAAAGGTAGGAATGCCAACAAAGGCGAATCGGTGCTTTCGATTGGGAGTTTGGAGGAAGTTTCTGGTTCTGTTGATGTCTCTGGAAAAGAGAAGGTTGCTGCCTCTCAACCTTTGAATTCGGCTCCTAATCCTGACCTCGATTGTGTACATGTGGTCTCTGAGAATGTTGATCTCGATCGTACTGAGAATTTGGAAAACCCTAAGTTGAACTTAAATGATAAAATTGGGGCAAATTCTGACGATCAACCTGAACATAACTTGAAATCTATTCGTACTCCTAATCGATCGTATCTGGATGTTTTGAATGGTGTTTGTCAAATTGGAGATGGTCTGAAACTGGATTTTGTGCCTAATATAGACAAGGATGTGTACAAATTTGACATTTCTGATGTTGTTGAGCAATCGAAGGAGTGGAGAGCTGTTTTAATTGGAGCTGTTATTGGTCCTAATATCCTCTTGTAGGATCTTCAGCTGTTTGTCCAGAAAGCATGGCCTGTTCAACCTATTAGTATGCTTCAGAAATCCAATGGTATATGGATTTTCCATTTCCATACTCTAGAGGATCGAGATGTTGTTTTGAGTTCAGGACCATGGATCATAAATGGCTGGAGACCTCTTGAATTGCGAGTTTGGGAATCTGGTGTGCCTATTAGTTGGTCTGCTTTTGATTTTGTACCAGCTTGGGTCACTTTGCCTGATCTTGAGCCTATGTTCTATTCGAGGCACATGCTTAGCATTATTGGCAGTATGATTGGGCAACCTATTTGCATGGATTCTGTGACTGCTAGGAAGAGTAAGATTTCTTTTGCAAGAATTCTTATTCGAGTTAAACCTGATGAGGTTCGAAAAAGATTTGTTACTTTGGAGGATTCAACAGGCAAGAGGTTTGTGCAGAAATTGTTTTTTGAGTGGATCCCTTGGTTTTGCTCTAATTGTGTTGAGTTTGGCCATCGTACTGATAAGTGTGGTAAACATGGATTGCATCAATGTGCTGGCAATAGAGACAAAGTTCCTAAAAAGGTTTGGGTTCCGAAACATAGCAAGGAGCAAGCTACTACTTCAAAGGAGACATTGGTCCCTTCTCATGTAACTTCTCATGTAAGTGCTCAGACAGTTCCTGTTGCTAGTGTTAATGCTACAGCTGCACCTGTTGTTGTTAATCAAGCTATTGTTGGGCCGAGTAAAGGTAAAGAGATCATGGTGGTTGCTGCTGTTAATGAAGCTGTTAATGCTAAAGCTGTTGGTAAGAGTGTAGTGATTCAGGATGGCTCTGTTGGAGAAAATTGGCAGCAACAGAAGAAGAAGGTTGGGTCTCAGGGTTATTCTCTTAGACAGAGAGTTGATGCTCATTCTCAACAGATTGCTCAGACTAAGAACAGATATGCTGAAATAGGGGGTCGTAGTAGCCCCATAGATGGTGAGAATGGGTGAAGTCAAATTAGGAGCTTGGAATGTTAGGGGGTGCAATGCTTCCCCTAAAATAAACATGGCAAATCATTTTGCCAGGAAGAATAAATTGAGTGTTTTTGCTGTTTTGGAATCTAAAGTAGCTTTAAATAAAGAAGATGAGATTAGTTTGTCTCTTCTTAGGGGTTGGAATTTTGTTACTAATAGTTCTGCCTTGCAAAAGGGCAGGATTTGGCTTTCTTGGGATAGTGATCATGTTGATCTCACTGTTTTGGAGTCCTACTATCAATTCATGCATTGCTCGATTTCTGATAGGAGAGGGCTGGGGTCTTTTATGGCCACCTTCATCTATGCCTCTAATGCTGAGAGAGGTAGAAGAGAGATGTGGACTAAGCTTATTAGTCTTAGTCAAAGTATTAGAGGTCCTTGGATTATCCTAGGTGACTTCAACTGCATTTTGGATAATTCTGAGAAATTTTCTTTGAGAAGTTTTGATGAGGAGGATTACTCTGAGTTGGAGGATGCTTGCAGCAGTTTGCTTGTTCAAGATATCCCTTATTCTGGAGCTAAGTTCACTTGGAATAATAATCAAGAGGGAAGAGATAGAATAGCATGTAAGCTTGACAGAGTTATGGTGAATAAAGGTTGGCAAGAGGATTTTCCTGAGACTACTGTGTTTTTTGTTGATCCTTGCCTCTCTGATCACTCACTTAGCATAGTTTGCATCAATCCTATTCAGATTGCTAAGAAAATTCCTTTTAGATTCAGGAACTATTGGATCAAGGAGGAGGATTATGATGATATTGTGAGGAATGCTTGGAGTGGTTCTGTTGTTAGTTCTTCTCAGTACATTCTGAAAGAGAAGCTGTTTCGAGTGAAGGGAGCTCTCAAGCAATGGCAGTATCATTTTTCTAAGACCCTTGAGGTGATGATGGAGGAAAGTGTGGAGAAACTTAATCTAGCTCATGATGTTCTGCAATCTGATTTCTCTAATGTTCAGAAGAAAAAAGCTGTTTTGGAAGTTAAAGAGGAAATGAGTTTGAGAATGAGCCAATATCAAAGCTTTTTAGCACAGAGAGCTAAAATGGATGGGCTTCAACTTGGAGAGGAAACTTCCTGTATTTTCTACAATGGTATTAAAATTAGGAGAGCAAGGAACACTATCTATGCTTTGAAGGATAAAGATGGGAAGAGCTTAGATGATAGTGCAGGTATTGAACAGGAGATTATTGGCTTTTATGTGGATCTGTTTGGGAAGGATGTTGTAGGAAAGCAGCCTAACTTCTCTGGATATGGGGGCAGCAAAGTGGATGGGCATTCTCATGATCTGTTGATACAGGCTCCTTCTATTAAAGATAACCATGATGTAGTTGTTGACATTGGCAATAACAAAGCTCCTGGGCCAGATGGTTTTGGTAGTCTTTTCTTCAAGCATAGCTGGAATTTGCTTAGTAAGGATGTGATTGAGGCTGTTTTGGAATTCTTCAGGAATGGAGTCTTACTGAGAAGCTTTAATAATACATTCATCAATCTCATCCCTAAGGTTGATAAACCTTTCCTGGTTAAAGAGTTCAGACCAATCTCTTGTTGCAACACTTTCTTGAAGATCATTTCTAAGATTTTGGTGCAGAAAATCAGACCTTTCCTTGATGACATTGTGTCTGAAAACCAGGGTGCTTTTGTTCCGGGTAGAAGGATAGCTCATAACTCAGTTGTGGCTCAAGAAGTGGTTCGAGGTTATAATAGGAAGGGTATCTCAGCCAGATGCATGATTCAAGTTGATCTTCAAAAGGCTTATGATTGTGTTTCTTGGAGTTTTTTGGAGAAGGCCTTAAGGTTCTTTAACTTTCCTGACAAGCTAATAGGGTGGATCATGCAATGCACAACAACTCCTTACTTCTCTATCATAATCAATGGAGAGGCTAAAGGGTTCTTCCCTGGAAAGAGAGGTCTTAGACAAGGTGATCCCCTATCTCCCTTCCTCTTTGTTCTTGTCATGGAAATGCTTTATAGAAAAATGCTCCTGCTTAGTAAGAGAAAGGGGTTCTGCTGGCATCCAAAATGTAAACAGATCAAGCTTAACTGCATGGCTTTTGCCGATGATTTGTTAATTTTTTGTAAGCCAACTGTTGCCACTCTTAAACTTATTAAGGAGTGTCTCTTGGAGTTTGGAGAAGAGTCAGGGCTTAAAGCTAACTCACTGAAGAGTAAATTGTTCATTGGAGGAGTCAGTGATGTTGGTAAATCTAAGATTAGTAAGTTCATGGATATTGAATTGGGAACTTTCCCCATTAGATATCTTGGAACTCCTTTGCATTGTAAGAAGCTCAGGATTCTGGATTTTGGGCCTTTGATTAGCAGAATCACAAGCATCATCCAAAGGAAAACTGTGAGAAAGCTCTCCTATGCAGGTAGGATGCAGGTGGTTAAGTCCTTAATTGAGGGAGTTCTCACTTTCTGGATGCAAGCCTTAATTCTTCCTAAGAAGGTTGTCCAGAAAATTGAATCCTTGTGTAGGTCTTTTCTGTGGGCAGGAGTTGAGAGTAGCAAGAGATGCTTAGTTGCTTGATGCAGAGTTTGCAAGCCTTATTGTGAGGGTGGCCTTAACTTCAAGGAACTTTTATCTTGGAATAAGACTATTCTCTTCAAGTTGGGGTTGGATATTGCTGCTGGAAATCAGAATCTTTGGACAACCTGGGCTAAACAGAATATTATTAAAAGCCAAATTTTTTGGCAGGTGAGGTTTAATAACAATGGCTCTTGGATTTGGAAAGAGCTAGTTAGGCTGCATGATAAACTCCTTGATAAACTTCAACTTAATAGCTCAGAGATTGTGTTCCCTGAGGATATTAAGCAGCTGCTTAAGGGAGATGGCAAACTAAACTGCAATACAATTTATGATGTGATTAGAAGTAGGCTTAGCTGTCAGAGATGGAATGAAATGCTGTGGTGTGGGTCTTCTGCAAGAAGATGGAGATTCATCTGCTGGCTAGCTACTATGAAGAGATTGCCCACGGCTGAGAAACTCAAAAGTTGGGGGATTATTCAGGTTAGTACTTGTGTGCTTTGTGGCCTAGATGAGGAGACAGAGGACCACCTTTGGATTCAATGCACGTTTGTTAAAAGTGTAGCAGATCGTGTGTTGACTTGGTTGGGCATCAATATTAGAGAGAGATGCCTCATGGACTGGTGAAATTGGTTTCTGCAGACTAAGAGGAGGAAGAACAACATCTTCCAGTCCAAACTGTTAGGAGTTATGAGTATTGTTTATCATACTTGGCTCTGGCGAAATGAGGTTATCTTCCATGCTAATAGGCAGACTGAAGAGATTTGTTCTAAGAGGATTATTGAGGACTGCAAGCTGCGTATGTTAGCTACCTTCAAAATGGATGGAAGAAGAGGAGAGGCTTTTAGAAGGAGGCTACAGATTCGAGAAGCTTTGCTGGTTTTGGGGTGGGCTGTTGGGGTCTAGTTGAGTGTTAAGTTGGAACTCCCTCTCCCTCCTTACTGAATGTTGCAGCTTCTAGCTCAGCATGAGGATGTAAGAAGGGGTTTGACCCATATTCATGCATCGAGTCTATGATATAATTCCCTTCTCTGGGGCAATTGATATTATAGACCTTGCAGGGTGTTCGGTTCCTTCTTAGAGTGTTTGGTTTGTGAACTACATGCTGTGTGTAGTGGTGAGTTTTATCTTTCTTTTGGGTAGGTTGGGTGATTGGGTAGTATGTACTTCTCCCACCCTTGACCTGCCCAAGCTGAGCTTTGAGGGGATCTATTGCAAGGATGCTTTGGGAGGCATGTCCCTACATTGTGGCATCGTGTGGGCTTTGATCTTGCCTTGCTATGAGGACAAGTCATTGTCGACCTTGCTGGGAGATTGGTGGGAGTTAGGTTCTGATGTATTTGTTTTTTTGGTTCTTTGTTCCTTGATTGTTGGAGGTTGTTTTGTTTCGGTTTCTAATAAAATTTTGACCACTTGCAAAAAAAAAAAACTAGGGTTTGTTGTTATTAAATCTATTGCTAGATCTAGAGTGTTACTAGTTGATCATCTCTAGTTCATAGTAGCAATTGCATTGTACTAGTATCTGGTTGTGCTAGTCTTATGCAGAAGAGATTTGATTTACATTCTAGGGTAAAAGCTGGTTGTTTTATGCTAGAATTGTATCTTGTTATATTCATATCCTTACTAATGCTATTAAACTGAATCATTGATAGTTTCATGGTTGTTTGGTTAGTTAGAACTAATAATATCTAGTTGTGTTGTTAGTTAGAATTGAAAAGGAATTGGAAAATCCATTGCATCAAATATTGGGGTGAGATCAATGATTAAGTTGCATACGATTGTAGATGTTTGTTTGCCTAAGCTATCTTCCCAAATCTTGTTAACCACAATGTTTTATTGCTTTGATAGTTTTGCATGCTTAGACTTTGCTACAATACAAAACCCCCTTGTTACTGAAGTTTGACGCAAAACTCATTACAAAAGATAAAACCTGTCTCCCTGTGGATTCGACCCGGACTTCTTAAAGAATATGGTTCTTAGATAGTTTGGATTCTTTTGCATAACCGTGATTTGCACGACCAAATTCACCGTTATCAAATTGGCGCCGTTGCCGGGGAGGCAAGAATTTTCTTTTGTGTGATTTTTGTGCCAATCTTGGTGTTGTGAACCTATCTTATGATTCATAACACTTGTGCTACTAATCTATGGCTTTGTTCGAGTGTAGATAGTTGTAGGATGAACACTTCCATGACTATTTTTCTAAATTTCAAGACCATGTGTTCAAAGTTGGTACATGGGATTCCGATACAGTGATGGAGAGGTCAACATGGGAGTTATTCATGGTATGAATCTTAAGACAAGGGGATTGGCTGACTACATGAGCAATGAGAGGCTTTTATATTTGGGATCCGAGGAATGCTGGGATTTCTTATGTTTCATGAGCTATCAGAGCTTTCATGTTGAGTCATCTTCCCAACAGTCACAGTTGGTTGATATGTCTCTTGAGGATATAATCAGGGATCTCTCTACCAGGACGGATACTTTGATTAGGGAGCACTGTGATTTATGTTCTTCACATTTTCATTCCACAATCTCATGCCCTTTTGAGTTGTGGGAAAGGAGTGGTGGAATCACATTGGAATCAAACAATCACGAGTCAAACACTCAAATACAAGTTGAGGAGCAATCTAAGACACTTGATGTGGGTTATGAAGATGAATTTGATGCCCTATATGTATTCTCACCTATAAGTCAAGTTGAGCAGATCATCACAGAGCCAAGGGAAGTCTGTGCTGGCATAGAGATACTTACAGAACCTAGGGAGCCTGAATCATCATCTCCCATGTGGAATCATGAGTTTGAGCACTCTGTGGTTTTGGAAGAAGGTTATTTTTCCGACCATGATGACTTCTTTACTGATGAAGTTGACAACCACAAGAGAGGAAATCAACCTGACACATTTGTTAAGGCTCCCGCCATCATGTTGTGCCCTATGTTAGGCCTTGAAATTCCATGTTTCAATTTCCCTACCTTCTCATATCCAGAGCTTATGGAGTTGCAAGATGAGGAACCAAGTCTAAAACACAAGGTATAAGATGAAAAATATATGGAGTTCATCTTTGAAGAAAGTAGTAGTGTGGACAAAGTACTTTGACCCATATTGTAAGTATTTTGTAACTCCACCACTTGTGCTGAATTTATTTGAACAAAGGTCATGTCACACTAATTGGGCACACATGTTTGATAAATTAAAACGATCATTGAAAGTTATATCATGCATCTTTAATTTATCATTGTGTTACTTATGCTTTTCAAAGATGTGTGAACAAGGTTTTTACAGGCTATTGAGAGCATTGACAATGTCTCCGAATTAGTAGTTGGTCTGTGAGTTTTTCTCTTCTCTTTACTTTTGCTTTACTTAGGGGACAAAGTAAGTTTTAAGCATGAGGGAAGGGAATTACTTGTTTGCATTGCATGTAGTTGCATTAGTTTAGGCATGTTTAGTTTTTGCTTGTATTGATTAAAAATATTGAAAAGTGAAAAAAAAAAGTATCAAAAAAATATTGCATTTTAGGTTCTTATTCCCCAATTGTGTAAGACATCTTGTGTTTCTAAGTTAATTACGGATTCTAACACATGACTTGCTTGATGTGCTGAAGTTTCTATGATATGAGCATGATCTTTGGATATTTTACTTTGATTGTAGGATTGAGCATATAGACGAGCTTGAGTTTTAGATATATTTTGAAGTTCTAGACAAATAGCCTTGTGAGATTGTTTTTTGGTCTTTTATTGTTTAATTGTTCTCTATATCTTGAGTATGTCACTTTGAATTGGTAGTTCTAAAATTTGCGTTTAGACTCTTTTTTAAGACTGTTTTATTTGACTATAATGCATGACATTAATATGATTGAGGCATGTTTCTTTATTACCCTATTATTTTCTTTCCTACCTTACAAGATCCATGTTTTGACACTCCATTTCTTTTGAGCCTTAAAGCCTATTTTGATATCTCCACAAAATAATTCCTAGCCTATATAAGTTTGACCCATCCGGGATTTAGGACTTTAGGTGGTTTTGTTTGTGTGGTTGTGAATAAGTATGGGGGGAAGTGTGATGAAAGGTAGAAGGAAAGACAACTCTAGTGTGAAAGTTAAAAAAAGTGAAGATGAAAAGTATGTTGAAAGAAAAAAGAAAGAAATTTTGAGTTTTAAAGAAAGTAGTCTTCATAAGATGAGAAAAGAGTTGAGGAAAAAACGAAATAAAAGAGCTTAAGTGTGTGATTGGAGTTGGTAAAGGAATTTTGGAAGTATTAAGAAGTGAAAAGCGTTGGGTTTGGGTTTAGTTAGTTCTTTATCCCGGATTTAGCACCACAAGACCAAATATGATCCCCTCCAATTTGTCTTTACCTTGGCTCCATTACAACTCTTGAAAAGACTTCATGATTTTTGTTGTGTGTTTGGTCCATAGCGGTGGAGAATTAGGACGTTGATGCAAGTCTACGGTAGTCTAGTTTTTCATTGTTGATTTTGAGTGAAACACATATCCTTAAACACTTGAGTGAGAGTGAAAACACATTACCTTGGTGAGGTCTGGAAGGGATGAGTTCTCTATGCTCTATGCTTTAGTCAATTGCATGCTAGGACGTCTTGATCAAGTTATAGTTATATGTTGACTTGCTCTATGGATTATGAGATGAATGCATGAATTGCAACGTTGTAGTGTGACTTGCATCTACTTCTTGCTTGAGGACAAACAAGGTTTAAGCATGGGGGAATTTGATAGCTTGCATATAGGTAGTGTTTAGGGTGCATGTTTACGTTTCTTTTGCGTTGTTTTTAGGTAGTTTTAGTTAGTTTCTTTAGTGTTTTAGAGTGTCTATGATTTTTGGGTTTTTGTACTTGTTCTATGTTGTTTTACAAGTCTTAAAGTGAACAAGTGTGAAAGGAATGCAAACTGGGAAAAGAACGCTTGAATTCGGGTCATCCATTGGAGTTGTTGGTTCGACACCTCTGTCTTGCGAGCGTTCGTTCGGGAATAAGATAGCCTGATGAAGTTGAATTTGTTATCATTGGAAATCTAATTCAAAGAGCTACAATTCATGTTTGTACTCCGAGTCCAAATTCCGATTCGAAGGGAGTCAAAATAGCCCCCGAAGTGTCACATGAATCCTGAATCAAGGGGATGACGTGAGTGCTGGCACCGGGCGCCGCCTTTTACTAGGCCGATATTTCAGTCTGCGTGTGGGCTATATCTTAGTATTTTTATATTGGCTTATATCCTACGAGATTGATGTTGTTTAGACCTAGTTTCCTTCTTTGTATTAGGGTTTTGGGGAGAAGAAACTCTCAATTCTCATTCTCATACTTTTCTTTCTAATTTTTACATAATTTATACGGAGAACTGATGTGACCCTCTCAATGACGGCAAGCCAAGAAGAGGAAGACTTGTTTGTGCACTCCGACGGACCCATTACTCGAGCCCGGACTCGTGCCATAGCTCGAGCCACGGCGTCCCTCGTCGTGCGGGTCTACGCAAGCCATGGCACATCCACCGGCGCGCCCCTATTCAAGTGCCTCACCATCATCGGAGCCAGCGTCGACGCCTTGCACCACGGTGTCGAGGATCTCGCGTCCGATACCGAGCCACCCTAGGTCGGTACCGTGCCAGCCACGCTCGGTACTAAGTACTATACCACGATACCGACCCCTATGTCCGCGGCGGGCCAACCCTGCGTCGCGACATGAGGTTCACGTGCGTCGCGCACCATGACACGTCGTGCCATGCCTAGCGTGTCGCGACAGCCTTGGCTGCGCCGCGTGCCTTGGCCTTGTCGTCCCGCACCTAGTGCGTCGCGATGCCTTGCGCTGGCACGCCAACGCTTTGTCACAACCTTGTCGCGACTCTCGCGACATGGCCACCGTGACGATCTATCTTTTATGCCATTTTTAGTATCATTTCCATTCCGAACCTTACTATTTATATCATTTCTACATTTTTTAGTATTTTTGGGCTTGCGTTTGCATGATGGGCAGCTTGTACGCATCCCCCATATGCTCCCGCGCCCCTAGGGTTCTTAATAGTGTTTTACAAGGAGCTCCTCTATATAAAGGAGCCTCCTCTCATTGTATTCTTCACGCTTGAATTTAGATACCGAATTGCTGTCGAGTTTTCTCCAGACTATCTTGTTAAGGCGTCAACCAATATTTTTTTTCCCGACCTCATATTCTCCTGGCCTACGTCAAACTAGGCCCCATTCCCAATCCTTTCACTTCACTTCTCAACGTCCAAGTCTAGACTTCGGCCTCAAAACCTATCGGTTCGTCGTGAGAAGACCTACTACGCGTCCACGTCAAGATCCTCTCGTGAATCCTCCAATGGGGTTCACATCAACTAGTATCAAAGCCGAAGGATTGCGTAAGTCTTTCTAACCCTTTTACTCGTTTTTGCACGAATTTTTTTTCTTTTTTACCATCAATTTCATTAGCTTTCGCCATCTCTACCATCATTCACGTAGGTCCATTGTTTTTGCTTCGAAAAAAATCCACAAAAAAATCGCCTACCCTATGACTTGCACTTGTGTTCGGTTCATTTGCTTGAATTTCGAGTCTTGCTTGCATCATTCTTGCAATTTTGGATCGATTGATTGGTGTGTGTCGTGCATCTTTGCTTGTTTGTGTGAGATTTGGTCCGGTTTGGCCTTATCTCGTTGTGGTTATTGAGAGCAAGAAGCTTGGAGGATAAAATCCACAAGATCTTGTTAGTTGCCATTTTTTATTTAAAAAAAATCATTGGAAGAGAAATGCCAAAATAAGGCAATCTCTTTCCATAATAAAAAGAAATCAATTAAAGATCTCAAAAGATCTCGTGAGATACACAAGCCAAAATAAGGCAAGTATCTCACCAAATTTCCGGCCATCTCTCTCTCATATCTTGCATAATCTTTTTAATTTGATTTGCATATCTTCTTTGATTGCATATCTTGTTTGTTGACTTATTTGTGAAGACACGATCTCGCCTTCCCTCTTAGGCCGAGATCTCCTTTCTTTATTTCCTTCTATCTCACACGTGCCAAGGCTACCCTCGTTAGTCGACGCCTCTTTCTCTCTTCCTTTCTTGCTTGCTTTGTTTGCTTGCTTGTTCGTGCTTTTTCTTGTGTTGTTGCTTGTGTTTAAGTCGAGACCTAAGCCTCTCCGACCCTTTTAAGCCCCTTCTTTCGTGCAATTAAGGGTACTTGGGTGGTGAGCCTTACAACGTCTCTAAGCTTTGTTTGTTTGTTGTTTTAGAACTCTTGACTTGTTCATGTCTATGATTGAGTTCGGTGACGCTAGCATGGAGTCTGGAGAGCAACAACACCCAACAACAACAACACAACAACCAAAAACAGTTACCGGCGAATCAATCGGGACTTCTCGTCACGTCTGGCGCTTTGCAACAGGCTCTCGGTATCGTGCCACCCAGCCTCGGTACCGTGCCACCAGGCCTCGGTACCGTACCACCCGGCCTCGGTACCGTGCCTGTCGCAAGCTTCACGGCATGGGAGGCACGATTTGCCACCATGGAGCGCATCCTTATGCGCCTCGTGGACCAGCAAGCACCACCTGCCATGACTATCAACACGCAGCCCCCGAATCCGAGCGTAACGCCACCCGGCGTCTCGGTATCGAGGGCTTCGGCGCAAGAGAAGGCCAAAGGCCCGATGGTTGACCCGTCTAGCCAACATGGGATCCAGATGTCAGAATCCATGAAGGACAGTCGGCCGACTAATCAAACCCAAGATGTACAGGAGGTTCATGACGTTCATTCCGATGAGGAGTATGACTCCGAGGAATGGCGACGTCAACAGGAAAAAAAGAAGAAAAAGGCAGTCACTCCGACGCCTATGAAAAAAAGAACAAAGACCGAGATGACTTCGATGTCGATGCCTATCGGGGTCATCAAAGTCCAACAACTCCACGTTCGGAATCTGAGGACTCTATGACGGAGTACGAGGAAGATTCTGAGGAGGAATTTGACCACCCTCTGGTCCATGATTCGGAGGAATGGATAGATCGGGATTGGGATTGGATTCCGAGACCCAAATTGCTCGAGAACCGCGCAGAGTATGATCAGCTAGAACGCTGTGACAACCGTGATCAGCCTCGCCGCAATGGGGATCGGCACGGCCATGATCGAAACCGAGAGGACAGGCGGAGCCCTCGGGACGATGGAGACGATGAGCCCAGCGACGATGGCGACGGTCCAGGCCAAGGCAACCGACACCGTCGCACACCTCCTCCGCGTGCGAATCGGCGCACCGATAACGAACATCAGGCGCATGTGTCACGCCGCGACGTCAAGGTAAAGTTTGAGGATTTTTACGGTAATAACAATCCTGATGAATTTATTTCTTGGTTGCAGGGTACCGAACACGTCCTCAAGCATTGCCATTACGAGGAGCACGAGAAAGTTGAGGTGGTGACTCTTCATTTCAAGGGGGCCGCTCGTATGTGGTGGAACCGATTCGAAGCGGATCGGGCCCGAAAGGGTAAATCTGCCATTACCGAGTGGCACCAACTTGTCTTTATAATGAAGCGGAAATTCATACCCCCCCCCCCCCGACTACAAGGAGAAAGTCCGCATTTTGATCCAAGACGCACGTCAAGGATCCATGACTCCGGAGGAGTTCTTTGCCTACTTGGAAGATCTATTCATCAAAGCCGGCATAAGCACTTCACCGGAAGCGTTGCGGTCTCGCTTTGTGGCGGGACTCCACCAATGGATCCGAGATCGTTTGGTTGTCTTGCCAATCAAGGACTTGGGACGGTTGATACACACGGCCATGGAGTTGTACACGCAGTTTAAGAGGCCGAAATGGTCCAATTTCCAAAGGTATGGCTCTAACTCTAGTCCTTCCGTTTAAAGTACAAAACTGGTTTCCTCTCCTTCTTTTTCTAAACCCAAGGTAGGTACCCTCGGAACGGATTCCAAGGGCCTTTGATTGGGCATACCCATGACAAGGCCACCCCTTCCCCACAAACACGTACTCGAGACATCGAGTGCTATCAATGTGGTGGTCGGGGCCACTTGAAACGGGATTTTCCAAACACAAAACACGTGTTATTTTCGGCTCAATCGACGGCGTATGAAAGCGTTGACAAAGTTGAGTTGGAAGACGAGGACGCGACGCCGATTGAAGAAGGCGCGTATTGTGCGCCACCGGACATCGTCTCCAGCGTCGGCAAGCTCTTGCTCGTGACACGCCGAGCATTGAGCGTCAAGGAGGTCGTGCCAACCGATCAACGGGAAAATATTTTCCGTACTTGGTGTTTGGTACAAAACGTCTCGTTGAGCGTTATTATTGATTCGGGAAGTTGCGGAAATTTTTTGTCAAGGAAGGTTGTCACTCATTTCGATTTGCCTCAATTGGAGCATCTAAGGCCATACAAGCTTGTTTGGATCTCTAACAAGGGAGATCATTGGGTCACGAAACAGGTGCGTCTTTCCTTTTCTATTGGCATCTATTCCGATTCTGTTTTGTTTGATGTCACTGACATGGACGCCACACATGTTCTTCTTGTCCGTCCATGGCAGTTTGACCGTCACGTGATTTACAATGGTCGGTTGAACACTTACATGTTCAATTACCATGGTAAACACGTGACCATCTTACTTATGTCTCCGAGCAAAGCGTTACAGGATGAAGCCGAAAGGTAACAAGCCAAGGCTCGTGAGACAGCCCCAGCCGCGCCTACGCACAATGGTGCACTCGGTACCGAGTCTTCAACCTCAGTACCGACCTCTTCCACCTCGGTACCGACAACTTCCACCTCGGTACCGAGCTCTTCCAACGACATTTCTGGCGTCAAGGGACGTGATTCTTGCCCCCAGGAGCGCCGAGGCAAGGTCAAGGCTGAGCCTCGAACGCCGAGTGTCCAGCCAGCCGAGCGTCGCAACGCCCCAACTTCGGTACCGACCGGCGCTGATTCGGTACCGACCCTTTCTAGCGGCACACCTCGGCCCAACCTTCATCACTGGAATGGATCTGTGAGCCAGCATAATGGCGCCAATGGCAAATCCCGGAGCACCGAAGACGCCGAGCCACCATTACTCGACACGGTCCAAGATCGTTTGCTTCTTTGTCGGCGTAGCGACGTCGTCAAATCCATCGAGGGGAGTTTTTCTTGCTTTCTTTTGTGTCCTTTTCTTAATATTACAATTGATAAGACACATGAGCTACCCCCCTTCTATCTATTCTCTTTTGCAGGAGTTTTCGGATATCATGCCTGTCGAGCTTCCCGACGGGTTGCCACCTATTCGGGGGATCGAGCATCGCATTGATCTCATTCCCGGTGCTTCATTGCCAAACCGGGCTGCATATAGGGCGTCTCCTAAGGAGACTCAAGAGCTACAGCGCCAAGTCCAATCTCTTTTGGAAAAGGGCTATGTTCGAGAGTCCCTTAGCTCGTGTGCGGTTCCGGTCATCTTAGTGCCGAAGAAAGATGGTTCTTGGAGGATTTGCGTGGACTGCCGTGCCATCAACCAAATCACCATCAAGTACCGTCACCCGATTCCCCGCTTGGACGACATGCTAGACGAGTTACATGGTGTCGTGTTGTTCTCCAAGATTGATTTGCGGAGCGGCTACCATCAAATTCGGATGCAAGAGGGGGACGAGTGGAAGACGGCCTTTAATACCAAACACAGTCTTTATGAGTGGTTGGTGATGCCTTTTGGCCTCACTAACGCTCCCTCTACTTTCATGCGTTTAATGAAATTTGTTTTGGGTAATTTTTTGGGACGTTTCGTCGTCGTGTATTTTGACGACATTTTAGTTTATACTAGAACTTTGGACTCTCACGCGGGGCACCTTAGGCAGGTGTTAGATTGCCTTCGCGAACACTCTTTGTATGTAAACCTAGACAAGTGTGTGTTTTGTTCGGATACGACAAATTTTCTTGGCTTCGTCGTATCCAAGGATGGCCTACGAGTGGATTCCGACAAAATTCGGGCCATCCGTGAGTGGCCAACTCCCACGACCCCCACTATGGTTTGTTCCTTTTTGGGGCTCGCTGGGTTTTATAGGCGATTCGTCAAGGACTTTAGTTCTATCGTCGGGCCACTACACTCTTTGACCAAGAAGGCAGGCACAATAAAGTGGATGCCGCATCATGAGGCCGCTTTCAAGGGCTTAAAAGATGCTTTGTGCCGAGCCTCAGTCCTGCAATTGCCGGACTTTTCCAAGCGCTTCGAGATCGAGTGCGACGCTTCTGACTATGGTATTGGCGGCGTACTCCTTCAAGAACAAAGGCCTATCACTTACTTTAGCGAGAATCTAGCTGGGACTACGTTAAACTATCCGACCTATGATAAAGAGCTCTACGCTCTTATTCGGGTCCTCAAGACGTGGCAATATTATCTCTGGCCAAGCGAGTTCGTAATTCATACGGATCACACGGCCTTGGCTTATCTCAGGAGTCAAATGACTCTAAATAGGCGCCATGCACGCTGGGTTGAGTTTATGGAGACGTTTCCTTACGTCATTGCACATAAAAAGGGGAAAGAGAACGTCGTCGCCGACGCCCTATCTCGCAGGTATATTCTTTTAACTCAACTTCATTCTAAGCTGCTTGGGTTTGCGTTGATTAAAGAACTATACGCCTCAGATCCATATTTTTCTTCGATCATCAAAGAACTCGAGCGCTCTCGTATCCATGAGTCCTATTTTTTGGACAACGGATATCTTTACCGAACTGGGAAGCTTTGCATTCCGGCATCTTCGGTTAGACATTTATTGCTCAAAGAAGCTCATGACGGTCGAGGGCACTTTGGCATATCCAAAACATTGGTAGCACTACGTGAACATTTCTTCTGGCCACACATGGCACGAGATGTAAACAAGTACTGTCAGGGTTGTGTGCCATGTCATACTGCCCAATCTCGGTCTCAAACGAATAGGCTTTACACGCCTCTACCAATTCCGGACGCACCGTGGAAGATCTTTCCATGGATTTTATCATGGGCCTCCCAACGTCGAGACGTGGCAAAGATTCCATCTTTGTAGTCGTCGACCGGTTCTCCAAGATGGTCCACGTTATAGCATGTAAGGGAACTAATGACCCATTTGAAACCGCTAATTTATTTTTCGAACATGTCGTAAAGCTCCACGGTATTCCTAAAACTATTGTTAGTGATAGGGATACCAAATTCTGTAGCCATTTCTGGGGAACGCTTTGGGGGGAGTTAGGAACACGACTCTTGTTTTCAACTACTTATCATCCCCAGACCGATGGTCAGACTGAGGTGACCAATCGGACCTTGGGCACTCTTCTTAGGACAATGCTCAAGGCAAACCCACATCGGTGGGAGGACTTACTTTGCCATGTTGAGTTTGCATATAACAGGTCCTTTCACTCTGCGACGAAGATGACGCCTTTCGAGGTGGTATACGGGTGTAACCAATGCACGCCTATGGATTTGGAGTTGCTGCCATACAAGCCCGGTGAGCACGTCGACGCGGCCAACCGCGCCAACCATGTTCGCCGCCTACACGAGCGCACCAAGGCGCAATTGCTGAAGCGCTCGGATCAATACGCCGCTCAATGCAACAAGGGGCGCCGCACATTGATCTTCGAGCCCGGAGATTTTGTGTGGCTTCACTTGAGCAACGATCGCTTTCCACACGCTCGGAAAACGAAGCTGCACCCTAGAGGAAATGGACCCTTCAAAGTCCTTCGGCGCATCAACAACAAATCATACATCCTCGACCTCCCGGGTAAATACAACGTTCACGCTTCCTTTAATGTCTCGGATCTCTCTCCTTACGTCGATCCCGAGTATCATGATGAGGAAACGGGGACGTTTCCCACCCAAGGGGGGAGGGTGATGTGACCCCCTCACTGACGGCAAGCCAAGAAGAGGAAGACTTGTCCGTGCGCTCCGACGGATCCATTACTCGAGCCCGGACCCGTGCCATAGCTCGAGCCACGGCGTCCCTCGTCGCGCCAGTCTACGCAAGCCATGGCGCATCCACCGACGCGCCCCTCTTCAAGTGCCTCACCGTCATCGGAGCCAGTGTCGAGGATCTCGCGTCCGGTACCGAGCCACCCTGGGTCGGTACTATGCCAGCCACGCTCGGTACCGAGTACTATACCACAGTACCGACCCCCATGTCCGCGTCGGGCCAACCCGGCGTCGCGAGCCTTGGTTGCGCCACATGCCTTGGCCTTGTCGTGCCGCACCTAGTGCGTCGCGACATGCCATGCGCTGGCGCGCCAACACTTTGTCACAGCCTTGTCGCGACACTCGCGACATGGCCACCGTAACCATCTATCTTTTATGCCATTTTTAGTATCATTTCCATTCTGAACCTTACTATTTATCTCATTTCTACATTTATTAGTATTTTTGGGCTTGCATGATGGGCCGCTTGTACGCATCCCCCATATGCCCCCACGCCTAGGGATGCACAAAAAACCTGTGGGGACGGTGATCCGCGGGGACCCGCCCCTAATGGGGCTGGGATTCCCCGACTTAGTGGGGAACGCGGCAGGGACGGGGATTATTTTCGTATCCCCGATTTTAAACGGGGCGGGGATGGGGAATGTACTATCCGCCCCGAATCCCCGCTATATATATCCGATATGTTTTTTTTTAATTTATAAGACATGGAATAAAAATAGATTCTAAATATAATTGTAGTTTTTAATTTAAAAGCTTATATATATATCTACAAATTATATAAAGAAATTTAAAATTTATGTTATTAAATTTGATATTTGTAAATTTTTTTAAAGTTTAAAATATTTTTTATAATAAACGGGGCCCCGTTAACAACCCGATAACCGACGGGGATTCCCCGCCCCGTTCACCGCAGGGATTAAACGGGGACGGGGTGTGGATGGGGGAGATAATAGTATTCAGGGATGGGGACGGGGAATGCATTCCCCGCCCCGCCCCGCCCCCATGTGCATCCCTACCCACGCCCCTAGGGTTCTTACTAGGGTTTTACAAGGAGCTCCTCTATATAAAGGAGCTTCTCTCATTGTATTCTTCACGCTTGAATTTAGATACCGAATTGTTGTCGAGTTTTCTCCAGACTATCTTGTTAAGGCGTCAACCAATATTCTTTTCCCGACCCCATATTCTCCTTGCCTACGTCAAACTAGGCCCCCTTCTCAATCCTTTCACTTCACTTCTCAACCTTCAAGTCTAGACTTCGGTCTCAAAACCTATCGGTTCGTCGTGAGAAGACCTACTACGCGTCCACGTCAAGATCCTCTCGTGAATCCTCCAACGGGGTTCACATCAAGAACTAAGCCTTTTTTATTGCTTGGATTTAATCTTCTCTCTTTCTTGAATTTTTATGATTTATTTCAATAGTTTCTAGCATGATCAGCTAAGGTTTGTTGTTATTAAATCTATTGCTAGATCTAGAGTGTAACTGGTTGAGCATCTCTAGTTCATAGTAGCAATTGCATCGTACTAGTTTCTGGTTGTACTAGTCTTATGCAGAAGAGATTTGATTTACATTCTAGGGTAAAAGCTGGTTGTTTTATGCTAGAATTGCATCCTATTATATTCATATCCTTACTGCTGCTATTAAATTGAATCATTGATGGTTTCATGGTTATTTAATTAGTTAGAACTAATAGTATTTGGTTGTGTTGTTAGTTAGAATTGAAAAGGAATTGGAAAATCCATTGCATGAGATATTGAGGTGAGATCAATGATTAACTTGTCATACGATTGTGGATGTTTGTTTGCCTAATCTATCTTCCCAAATCTTGTTAACCACAATCTTTTATTGCTTGGATAGTTCTCCATGCTTAGACTTTGCTACAATACAAAAACCCCTTGTTTCTGAAGTTTGACACAAAACTCATTACAAAAGATAAAACATGTCTCCATGTGGATTCGACCCGGACTTCCTAAAGACTACGGTTCTTAGTTAGTTTGGATTCTTTTCCATAGCCGTGATTTGCACGACCAAATTCACCGTTATCAGGGCGCCACACGATTTTGCTCTCGGCTTTGCTTTCCCGTCGTGTTTTGTGAATCCGTGTTGGATATGTCACCTATCACAACCATATACATGCACGAGTAACATGTTCTAAAGATCAACAACAATCAAAAGTCGAGATCTTGTAGGACTAACCGACCCAAGTTCTCTAAGTGCACGAACACAAGAGGTTTGAAGGGTTAGGGTGCTTAGGATCTCGACAAACACAAGCAAGTGTAAAGCAACAAGCAAACAAGCATGCAAGCAAGAGACGAGAAGAGAGGAGAAGTGTGAGAGGCGGCTAGGTTGCCTTGGCTCATGAGAGAAAGAATCAAGAAAGGAGGAAAAAAATCTCGGCCAAGATGGTAGGCGAGATCTTTTTATTATCAATTAAGATCAATCAAAGATATTACCCAATTAAGAAAGATATGATAGACACAAATAAAAGATATGGTAAGATATGAGAGATGAAAAGATATGGCCGAATGTGTGTTATGGATTGAGATGGAAACACTTGCCTTATTTTGGCTTGTGTGTCCCCACAAAATCTTTTTTTATCATATATTAAATGTCAAATCTAATTTTTGTATATATATTTTCATCAACTAACAACCAAATCTTGTGGATTTTATCCTTCAAGATTGTAACAAGAAAGTCTACTAAAAGATTTGGTAAATCTCGAACAATCCAAAACCAAGCAATGGATTTTATCCTCTTGCCTTGTAAGATCGAAGGAGACAGAAATTAATTTTATCCTCTTTCCAACCAAGAACACGAAGAACAATGAACAATATGCTCGACGCACACACAAAAGAATTTGGCTAAATTGAACAAGAATGACTCAAAGAATGCAATGACTCGAAAAACTTGAGCAATAACACCAAACAATATGCAAGTCGAGGGGTAAAGGCAAATTTTTTGTAATTTTTTTCTGATTTTTACGAAGCAAAAAACAATGGAAACCTAGATGATCGATGGTGATGGCGGAAACTATGGTGAAAAACGCAACAATGGTGGTAAAGAAAAAAAATCGCGCAGTATCAAGGGTGTCATGAGACTTACGCAATCCGTTGGCTCTGATGCCAATCGATGTGAACCCGTCTTCGAAGAAGCCGAACTCACGAATGGATCTTTGTCTTGGACGTGTAGTACATCTCGAGCAAATACGGAAGCGATATATTTTGAGGCGAGAGGCCTAGAATTAAGGGAGAAATCAGAATTAAGAGATGAGAAGTGTCAGATTCAAAGGAGAACACAACTAGAGGAAGAGACGAGGAAAATGATTCCTAATAATGATAGTTTGGGATCAACCAAGCAGAACTTCGTAATCAAATTCAACAAAGTGTGTAAAAAAAAGGGGTGTGGCTCCTTATATAGAGGAGTCCACGAGAAAACCTAGGAAGGCTAAGGTAGCAGCTAGGGCATTGTGTGCAAACAAGCCCAACGCCGACCCAAGCCCAAAACTACATGTCAAAACAAAAAACACACAATACTAGCAAGTTTTAGAAATGAAATATGCTAAAAATAGTAGGAAAGATAGATGGTCGTGGCCAATGGGTCATGGGTGGTTGACCCATGCCAAGACATGGCCGTCGCGGCGCGCCAGGGCGTTGGCGCGCCCAAGCGCTCGACGTAAGGCATGTCGCGACACGCTGTGTGCGGCGCGGCATGGCCTTGGCCGATGCGAAAACCTCAAGTGGCCACGCCGTGGTGGCCCAGTGCTGGCATGGTCATGGCACGGTCCGAGGTTGGAGTGTCGCTAGCATGGGCCAGTTGCGTGGTCTCAGGCGCATCATGGCATGGCTGGTCTGCGGCACCAATGACGGTAAGGCACACGGTCGAAGGCTTGTTTTTGTCAAAACAATTGAATGAGTTCCAGATATAAAATTTCGCTTGTTTTTGTCAAAATTATGGCGTTTGACATTTTACATTATGTACACATATTTTATGCATCTGCACACTATTACAAGGCATGTTCATATATTATCATCTTAACACTTCAAAGATTTTATCATTCGTTCATATATATATATATATATATATATATATATATATATATATATATATTATAAGCGCGTTCACATATTAGCACTATGTATTCATGTTTTATGGGTATATGTTCATGTTCAATTATATCATTATACAGACGTTAAAAGGCTTAAAAAAGTTCAAAAACGTAAAATAAATGATTTTCTCTGATTGTTTTTGCCAAAAACATAACGCTTGACATTTTATATAATGTACATGTTCACGTTATTACAAAACATGTTCACATATAATTATTTTAAAATTTCGAAGATTTTATCATAGGTTCACATATAATTTAAATATCTTCACATATTAGTGTTACATGTTCATATTTTATGGACATATACTCATACTCGATTTATATCATTCTATAGACGTTAAAAGTTAAAACGTGTAAAGAGTTAAAATGTAAAAAACAAAAGAAAAAATTTAAAATTGAACGGATAGTCAAAATCCATTCTAAATTTTAAGATAAGGGTTGTTTTCGTTTGAACCCTTGATAGAATTAGAAAGATCGATGCTTTTTTGGTGTAGGATTGGATATCTCAAAAAGGCATTTAATCAGATAGAATTAGAAACCCACAAAGCACGGATTGCCGAGTCATGCTGTGTGTGTGTGAGAGAGAGCGAATTAATTTGGTTTTTTAATCCAATGTTTATACTTCCTCCCTTCTATTCTACTTATCATTTTTTCACATATATTAAGAAACTCATTGAAAATATAAAAATATCATTGAAAATCCAAAATTTTCTAAATGTAATCACCAAATAATTACTCCCTCCGATTCAAATTAATTGTCTTTTTAGCACTTCAAATTTGATCCATTTTAGATGTCGTTTTAGGTTTTCTAGGCAATTGATTAAGAGTGAGTTATGAGAATTGTTATTGGAATGTGTTTTTATTAATTAATGTTATTCATTCATTGGTTGAAAAAAGGTGATGAGTGGTAAAATTTAGAAAAAATTTACCTTTTTAAGTTTAGTTAATGTTTTTTTTAATTCTTGTGTCGAAAGCTAAAACGACATTTATTTTGGATCGGAGGGAGTATTAACTATCCTTTATAGCCAATAGATAGAGAGAAAAAAGTCAATATGAACACTTTCCAACATATTAATTAAATAAAAATTCTAAATGGACAAGTTTTATTGAACAAAATTTTAATGTTAGAAAGACAAGTAGAATAGAACGGAGGGAGTATTGTTTTTTAATCCCTTCTGAATTGAAGGTACATAACAAGTGAGCTATGACGATATTATTACACACAGAACAAAGATTTGATCAAAATTTGTAGCAATAAATAAGCAAACAATTAGAAAACCTGACACAACTAGAACAAAACAGTAGCAGTTCACAAAGAGATCATAAAAAAGGGGACATACCTAAGAGAAATTTGTAATTTTGGGGATAAATAAGGATAACTTTAGCTCTTACACTTGAGCAGTTCCTTCAGTGAATTTGGGATCCTCACATCTGTACCTTCCATCCGGACCAATCCCGAATCCCTTTGGGTCAGAAAAGACATTCTCAAGAAGTTGAGTGCGTCCTGGATGAGGGCTCTGATCAGCAAACTCAACAGAATCTTCAACCACTTCATCAACCTTCTTATCAATGGCTTTCAACTCAGCTTCACTGGCAATATTGTTATCAATTAAGTACTTCTTCAAAGCTGTGATGGGATCTCTAGCAGCAAACTTAGCCTTCTCATCTGCCATGAAAAGCCAGCTGATGTTCAGACATATATCTCAAATGGCCTTAATCCGAACAAAGGATGCAAGGCAAAATTAAGTTTATGAAAGAAATTAAGGGCAAAGTTTTGCCTTAAAAAATGGATCTGATGGTTCACCAAGCATTTTTGTCTCCCATTATACAGCAGAAGAAAGCAAAATTACCTTTACAAAATTCTATATCTGGAACTCATTCAATTGTTTTCCTCGTACACATGTATTCTTTATGGTCAGCAACCAAAGCAATAAAAGGATTACGCGAGTGTGTAGATAGTTTTCTCAATAATCAGAAGTGATTGAGTGGGAGTGTGTGTCAAGGAAAGTTTAATCAACTTGATAGACTTCCAAAGTGCATACTAATATCTTTATTTTATGAAAAGTGTAACTTCAAAAAAGACTTGATTTAAGCTAACTCAGACAAAATACGGCTTTATGGGTAATGAACTTGAAAATGTAAACGGTATTTTCTACCGAACTTGATGATCAACTGCAAAATGATTCTATGCTAGACATGAAACAATTACAAACCATCAAAGTTCAAGCATTATATGTAAATCAAAGCTAATCATGACCACAAAATATCACTCTATGAGAAATGAACTTGACAGGGTAAACGGTATTTTTTTTACCTAACGTGATCAATAATCAACTGCAAAACGATTCTTAGCTAGACGTGAAACAATAATAAACCAACAATTTTAGATCAAGCATAGTATGTAAAATGAAAGCTGATCATGATACAATCAAAAATCATTTCTTTTTTGGTCTACTGTGGATTCTGCACCATCATATATTCAATCAACCACAAACAAGAATTTTAGGGGGGGGGGGGGGGGGGGGGGGGGGGGGGATTTAATAGTTCATAAAGATTGCAATACATAGAGAAGAAATTTACCCGGGTCACGGAGCTCATCTGGATCAGCCAGAGAGTGTCCTCTAAATCTGTAAGTTTCACATTCAACCAAAGTAGGACCCTCACCATTCCTTGCTCTAGCAATTGCCTCCTTAGCAACTTCTCTCACCTTCAAAACATCCATTCCATCCACATGAACACCATGCATCCCAAACGCCTTTCCTTTTTTCCATATCTCTGGATCAGAAGTCGCTCTCAAGTGCGACATTCCGATTGCCCACAAATTATTCTCTACCACAAACACAATGGGCAGCTTCCACAAGGAAGCCATATTCAAACACTCAAAGAACTGGCCATTGTTACAAGTTCCATCCCCAAAAAACGCCACCGTCACATCATCACACTTCTCATTAAGAGCGTCCCTCTTGTATTTAGAAGTGAATGCAGCTCCCGTTGCAACGGGAATTCCTTCACCAATGAATGCAAAACCGCCAAGAACGTTGTGCTCTTTGGAGAACATGTGCATTGACCCACCTTGGCCACGGCAACATCCAGTTGTTCTACCAAAGAGTTCACTCATTACAGCGCGTGCAGGTACACCTTTGCTTAGGGCATGGACATGGTCACGATAAGTGCTGACCACACAATCATCCTTTTTCAAAAGCTTGATGAAACCAGTTGAGACAGCCTCTTGCCCATTGTACAAGTGAACAAATCCAAACATTTTCCCCCGGTAATACATCTGGGCACACATATCCTCAAAAAATCTTCCTAAAATCATGTCCTCATAGAGCTCAAGCCCTTCTTGCTTTGTGACCAGCTATAGACAAGCACATGGACACAAAGAAGAAGAAATTAGATTGAATCTCAGTAGTCTGAGAGTGAAATCAAGGTAATATGCAATTACTTACAAAAGCCCAGATGAGAACCCAGAAATTACGGATCAAATTAAGACTCAATCCCCTTCTAATTGGCCATAAATTACACAAATCAGCTAGGGACAAAAGTACAAGTGGTGAACAAGGACAACAAGCCTACAAATCTGATGAATTATCAACTGCATAACCTAAAACTCACCAGATTGGAAGCAGCGGAGGGCTTGGAATTCTTCTGCTTGACCAGCTCCGAGACGGCGACAACTTCTTTAGCTGCTGCTGCGGATCGACGGTGGCGGACGTGGGAGGAGGATAAAGTGTGGGCATTGCGGAAACGGAAGTTTTGCGCGGATCCAAGGAAAGATGTGGGTGGTGAAGATTTGAGAGGATCAAAGAAAGGTTTATCAGAGGATCTGATCGGGGCCGTCAAATTCAGGGGCTGGATGATTTTAGTGGACGCGAATGCTGAAGACATTGTGAGCATACAGATCAATGGGAGAACTGAGAAGGTAAAGCAAACTAAAAATCTCAAACTGGGTTCTTGTTCGAATACTAATAATAGGTGGCAAAATGGGAAGTTATGCGACGTGATTTGCGGGGAGAAAGGGCGGAGAAAACAAGGAAGAAGAGAATGGCTGCCCGGAAACAAACAGAGCGTTGGCACTTGGCAGACCAATGCAAATCTTCGGTTCCACTTCCATATTTCACTTTTATATTCTACTTGTATTTTTAAATATCAAATTAAGGTTAAATTTTTTTAAAAAATTATATTTATATTATAAATAATTATATACATATATGTGCAAATTTTTACCTTAAAAACATATTGTATAATTTTTAAAAATTAAAAGGATGATTTTCTTATAAAATATTACCCTTTAAATTTTAAAAAATTATATAACATAATTTTCAATCTAAAATAGTCAAGACATATGTATATCGTTATTTAAAATAAAAAAATTTTAAGATTTTTTATTACTATTTAAAATACAAGTGGAATATAAAAGTAAAACAAAGGTGGAATTAAAGGTGGAATCGGGGATTTATATATTTTTTTGGGTCATATTAAACATAACCCACTAAAAATAATAAAAAAGCCTAATTTTTTCCAAATTTACACGTCAATCCTTTCTCCAAATTTACTCTTACCGGTTTCTCCTCTTCCCTCTGTGAAGAATCACTCTGGAAAAAAAACGCAGCATTCTTGTGAGATCTATAATCCGTTTCCAACTGTTTCTAATCCTGACGAGATTTAAATTTAACGTTTTCAAAGATGCAAGATTAATTTAAATTTTAAACTTATTGAATCTCTCTAATGTGGGTTACAGTTTTAAAATTTAGGGCTTATGAGTTTGTCAAGATTGATGCGAAATTGAACAAATTGATTGAATTATGCATACATAATGAGAAAAATTGTTTGATTTTGTGTTTTTTCGGATCTATTTGACCAGAAATTGATTGAAATGAATCTAGGGTTCAAATATAGGGTTTGTGGGTCAAATTGGAGGTAAAGGAGGATGACAATGGAGGTGGAGCATGGTGGCCGGCGTTGGGGAGGACGGAGGTGGCCTAAATCATGGTTGAGGACGGTGGCCGACGTTGGGAGGATGACGGTAACCTGCAGCCATGGGAGGACGGTGATGGAGAGCGTACAAGGGAAGGGAGAAGGATATGGGTTTAGTTAGAGGACTAATTTTTAAAATATCTAAATTTAGTGTTTAATTAAGAGAACTAATTTGTAAAATATCTAAATTCAGTGTTTAATTATTAATATTAGTGGGTTGTGCATAGTAGTTGTGTTTTTTTTTTGAAAAATAAAAGGCCAACACTAGGTTGTCTGAATATTATATGACCAGCCTAAATCATCACAGCAGATGATCTTTATAAAATCAAATAGCAGAGTATGATTACAGAACCAAGGGCTAAACTGAGAATCAGACAAAGGATCAAACAAAGATCCCGGGAAAAAAATTAGAAATAGAAAGCCTAAGCTGAGAAAAATTGAAACGCCTTCTAGCGAGGAAATCCATCGTCGAATTGCATTCCCTGAAACAATGAAAGAAACGCACCTAAGGAATAAAAGTAACAAAATGACGAATGTCATTAACAATAGCCTGGATTTCTCAAGTTCTTTTTAAAGAATTGATATGAATTAAATTATCACCCTTAATAATTAAGTGTGTAGACTTTAAGGATATTGCACTACTAACCTCATCTAACAAGGCAAGAGCGTCATCTTGGAGAACCGACATAGATTGAGTTTGATTTCGATCAAAACTTAAAATTGTACTATTATGGTCACAAATTAAGAAAATTGAGAAAGTTGTTGATTTGAAGCGTTTCGAAGCATCAAAATTTAGTTGCAACCAGTCTACAAGAGGTTTAATCCATACGCGATGGTGTTTTCGTTTAGGACGAGAAATCGACTTGAGAACTGAAGGAAATTTTAGCAGACTCCCATTGCAATTTTTTATAGGGTACGGTGGGGATTAGGGTCGCCACAAGTATTACTTGGGCTCGTCTAAAGCATACACGAGGGATGAGAACTGGTTACAACCAATTTTAGTGAGAAATGGGCAAACCGCCGCTCGTGGGGTTCGAAACGGTGACCTCGGGGTACTACCCCCAAAGACTTAATCGTTGAACCAAATACCCGAAGGCAAACTCCCATTGCAAATGTTGAGAAAAGGCCAAATTACAAGGAAGTAAGCTCGTTAAAATGCTTGCATGATTAAATTTTTTTGAATTTCTATGTCCCCAAATAAATCACCAAACAAAACAAAGAACATTACTATTTGAATTTGAATTTAAAGTTGAAACTAAGTTGTAATTAAAGGCACCGGGGAAATGACTTGAAAAGAAACATTCAACTTAACTTCTAATTTGGAAATCATATTTTGAGTAAATTGGCAATTAAAAAAAGATGATTTAAATTTTCGTTTTCAAACTCACACAAAGAACAAGTACTTAGCACACAATTGAAGTAATGGTTTAAACGATCAGTGGTCGGAAGACAATCGACACAAGCTTTCCAAAAGAAATTCTTTATTTTAGGCGAAAGAGAAATCTTCCAAACACAAGAAAAGTCGTAAGCAAAAGCAGAAGGAGACGGGTTAAGGATGGACGAAGCAAAAGAAACTGAAAAATCACCATCATTTGGCGAAAACCAAACAAGACAATCCGTAGAAAAAGAAACAGGGATCTGCAATAATATCCACAAGAAACGACGGAAGAATTAGCAACAGAGTAGCCAAATCCCAAATGTGATTAAAAGTTATGAAAGATGAAACTTTTAACTTAATATTAATATTACCAAAAAAAAGGAAATAAGTCTATATTTTGAAGCCAAGGATCCGTCCAAAATTAATAGAACGCCCATTTCCAATAGTCCATATGATTCTTTTGGAGAACCTATCCTTAATATTCATCAACCGACCAAATTGACAAGAACAATTTTTCTTTATGTAATGAAATAATGAATGCGATCCCAAATACTTCTCAGAGATAATACGAACCCAATAGTTTTTTGGAGACATCATAATTTTCAAAATGAGCTTCATTTGAAGAGAAATATTATTATTCTCAACAGAACGGAGACCCATTCCACCAGACTCCTTTGGAGAACAAACCTTGTCCCAGCTAATAAGAGGATAATGGTTAGGCGTGAATTTGTTCCACAAAAAAGCCTTATTTACATTGTCTATTTCACAAAGAACCCCCTTTGGAAGAAGAAAACTTTGCATTAAGTAATTAACATGTCCTAAAAGATTAGATTGAATTAAGACAGCTCTTCCATCCTGCGAAATAGAGTTAGCTTTCCATTGAGATAATTGTTTTTCAAGTTTAGTAATGGATTCTAAAAACATTGAATTTTGCACCAATTCCAAGATATTTTCCTATAGAAGTAGTTGTTTGAATATTTAAGACACTAGCAAGTGATAAAGCAGATGCATGAGAAAAATTTTCCGAAAGCTGGAAGCTACTCTTATGATAGTTAATCGAAAGACAATTCTTGTAAAATTGTCTAAAAAGTTTTTTATGTAGTTGATATTAATATGATATGTATTTGCAAAAAGGAAAGTATCGTCAGCTAAACTAAGGCAAGACCAACACATTCCATTCTTAACTAGCATGATACCAACAAGTTTAGAATTAAGAGTGGATTGAAGTTGTAGAGTTATAGCAACATATTCCATTACAATGACAAAAATAAAAGGAGCAATCGAATCTCCCTGTCTAATACCACACTGAGGAGAGAACTCTTCCCCTGGCTCATTATTATCGAGCACTGAAGAAGAAGAAGTAGTGATACAAGACATGACAAGGCGAACCCAATTTTCATGAAAACCAAATTTAAGTAAGATTAATTTAATGAAATTCCAATCAAGTTTGTAATAAGTTATTTCCATATCTAATTTCAATGTCATCTAACCCTTTTTCCCTTTTTTTCTTTTTATGGAAAGAGTGGAAAATGTCATGCGCTATAAGAATATTATCCTTAATATATTTAAAAAAAGCACCCTAAATAGGATGAATTATCAAGGGAAGAATGCTAGCTAAACGTTTAGCTAATAATTTAGTAATAACTTTATAAATATTATTACAAAGGCTAATTCGACGAAAACGATTAATTGTTAACGGGGACTCTATTTTATAAATAAGTGTTACAAAGGATCTATTAAAAGCTCGGAGTATATGACCCGAATGGAAAAAGGCATTAACTGCTAGAATGACGGATTTTCTCACAATGAGCCAAATATTATTGGAAAAATCAGTCGGAAAGCCAACAGGGCTAGGTGTCTTATTAGGAGCAAGATCAAAGACTACAATTTTAATTTCAACAGAAGAAGGAGTTTTACACAACATCAAGTTATCAGAAGTAGAAACTATGTTTGGAATGATCTCTAAGTCAAGCTCATTAATAGAAGAAGAAGTATTTAACAAAAACCTATGAGCAAGCTCAGAAGTAATGTTCTTAGAAATTGCTTCATGGTTAAAAAAAACAATGCCATCATGAGCCTGGAAGGAGAGAATCCTCTGTTTATAAGATCGAATATTAGAGACTAATTGGAAATATTTTGTTTTCCAATCCATATTTTGAAGATGAGTAACCTTAACCCGTTGTTTCCAACAATTATGTTGAAAATCTAATAGAGCATTATACTTATTCAAATGTCTTTGCAAGAGAGTAATAATATTAGTATTAAAAGGATCAACTAACAAGTCGGATTTAAGAGTCAAAAGTTGTTACTCAGAAATTTTCAGTTGTTCAAAGTTATTATTAATAATTTTTTATAAGATTGATTGGAAATATTTTGTTAGCTAAACGGTTAGCTAATAATTTAGTAATAACTTTATTAATATTATTGCAAAGGCTAATTCGACGGAAACGATTAATTGTTAACGAGGACTCTATTTTAGAAATCAGTGTTACGAAGGATCTATTATAGCTCGGAGCATATGACCCGAATGGAAAAAGGAATTAACTGCTAGAATGACGGAATTTCCCACAATGGGCCAATATCATTGGAAAAAATCAGTCGGAAAGCCATCAGGGCTAGGCGTCTTATTAGGAGCAAGATCAAAGACTGCAATTTTAATTTCATCAGAAGAAGGAGTTTTACACAACATCAAGTTATCAGAAGCAGAAACTATGTTTGGAATGATCTCTAAGTCAAGCTCATTAATTTCAAGAAGGATTTAACAAAAACCTATGAGCAAGCTCAGAAGTAATGTTCTTAGAAATCGCTTCATGGTTAAAAACAACAATGCTCTTAGCCCGTTGTTTCCAGAAATTATGTTGAAAATCTAATAGAGCATTATACTTATTCAAATGTCTTTGCAGGAGAGTAATAATATTAGTATTAAAAGGATCAACTAACAAGTCGGATTGAAGAGTCAAAAGTTGTTGCTCAGAAATTTTCAGTTGCTCAAAGTTATTATTAATATGATGTTTAACCCACACTTTTGAATAGTTTTTTATAAGATTCAATTTCATTGAGAAACAAAACATAAAGGATCTGGACATATGATAATTCCAAACTTTAGAAACTAAAGGACGAAAAGAAGAGTTTGACATCCAACCATTCGCAAAACGAAAAGGTATTTTCATAAAGAATTTGTTTTACCAAGAAGAAAAGTTGTAAAAAAATGGTCAGAAGTAGTAAATGGATGATGATGAACTGAAAGAGATGGGAATAAATGAGTTAAAGACTGATGATATAAAACACGATCAAGTTTTTTAAAAAAAATTATTTGGAGCAATTGACCATTTTCACCAACTAAAAGGGAACCAGGATTTTAGAATCAAGCTGGCCAAAAATATTTTGAAAGTTAAGAAGTCGATTAAATCTACTTAATAATGGAGGACAACTAATAACGAAGATTTTGTCGTGCAAATCACGATTATGCAAAAGAGTCCAAACTAACTTTAAAATCGTAGTCTTTAGTAAGTAAGGGTCGAATCCGTAGGGAGACAAGTTGATCGTTTTGTATGAAGTTTGTGTCAAAACAAGTAACCAGGGGGTTTTGTGTTTGTAACTAGTCTAGATCATGCAACACTAACAAAAGCAATAAAGTTGTGTTTATCAAGATTTGAGAAAATACTTAGCCAAACAGATATCCACATTCGTATGACAAGTTGATCATCGATTTCATTCAATATTTCATGCACATGGAACTTCCCATTCCTTTTCAAATATAATTAATAGCACAACCAAATACTATCAATCCTAACTAGCTGAACAATCTTGAAACCATCAAGATTCAATTTAAAAGAAGAAATAAGGATAGGAATAAAAATAGGATAAAATTCTAGCATAAAACAATTGGCTTTTATCCTAGAATGCAAATCAGCTCTCTTCTACATAAGACTAGCACAACTAGATACTAGTACAATACAGATACTAGCAAATCAACTCTTTTTCCAAGTCCAGTTTGATAGCAATAAGGCCTTCCACTCCTTTTTGTTTCAAAAAGGAGTAAAATATTTCATTGGCAATGAGGATGAATGTTGCAGTTGATAACGAAAGCCCATTGGAACGAGTGTGTACATTCCATCATTGCAAGGTGGAATCCACACAACCTCTAGTGTAGTTCCACCATTTTATAGGAAAGGGGAGTGGGTTGTGAATTCTTCCATTGTAGTTTAGGAATTCCACCATTTTACAAGGGATGTGCAGGGATGTGCATCAAAACTAACTTTTTGTGCATAAAAATTTGTTGTATATGTATCAAAAATGGCCAATTGTGCATCAAAATAGTGTGCATAAATATATGTTTGTGCATCAAAACTAGTCGTGTGTGCGTCAAAAATGGATGTATATATTAGTTTTGATGCACATGTTAGGCAATATAGCATGTGATGCAGTCCATGCATCTATGACTCCGCAAGATGTTGAAGACTTGGCTCGTATTCCTTTTAATGAACCAATCACAAGAGATCGAGCAAGGAAACTGAAGCAAGTTGCAAGCGCTCTTCAAACTCGAATACTGGCCATGGTGGACGAACCTAAGGAGCCAAGATAAATCACTATAATTCGACATTTTCAAACCTAGTTTTGGACGAACCTACATGCAAGGGTTGTTTGCATTCCCTATCTTAGTTAGTTTTTATTGTATAGTTAGCTATTTTTATTAGTGCTTCTTTAGAGTGTTATAACACATATGGGCCAATTATTGGGCTATATGTTACAGTCCTCTTTACTATTTTTAGATTAGGACCTTTTCTAGCATTTTAATCTTATTGGGCTAAAAGAAAGCTTGTTAGACGCCTAAGGTGGGTCGTGTTGAACGAGTGGTCACATGCTAGGTGTTTAACTTGGTCTTTCTTGCAAGAAAAGTTATATTGCAAGCCAAGTAAGGTAAATATAGAATCTAAGGTGCATAATTTATTATTTTACTTAGTTAGATATAATTTTTATTCTTCTACGATTTTTACTATTTAAACATATGTAAGCTTTTATTATTAATTAGATAGAAATTTGTTGAGGTTAAAATTGGCTAAGTTTGACATCAATCTTCAATCCAAAACTCTAACATATCTTGTTTTTACACAATCACAAGTCCAAAGTAAGAAGAACAAATCAATCTTTTTGTCTCTCTCAACCGACATCAATCTCTTCTTCTCTTCTGTCCCTCGTCTCAAACATAATCTTCTAAACACAATTCATGTCATTCTCAACTGAATTTGAGGCTTAAAGTGTGACATTACTTTGTCATTCAATGAAGTTTGCAAGGAAAAGAAGTAATAGATGGAAGGTTGACAAAAATTAGGACCTACAATCAAGTGGAGAGAAGCGATTTCGTATCAGCATGTATATCAATTTTTTTTGTGGTGCACTAGATGTGGATACGTTTTTCCCATGCATGTGCATAAAAACAAGTTGATGTACATTAATCGATGCACAAATAGTTGGTTTTGATGCACATACAAGGCAAAACCGATGCATAAAAGGGTGTCTTGTTTATGTATGTGCATCAAAACAACCAACAAATGCATCTTATTTTGCATGTATGTGCATCGAAACTAACAATATGTGCATCAAAAACTAGATATTTTTAGACATAACTAAGGTTATATAATAAAAAAGGTTCAAAATCGATGCAAAATGTGCATAAAAAAGTGATGTATAAGCAACTAGTTTTGGCACATATCGAGTTAGTGTTGATACACATCCAAAGTGAAACCAATGCACAAGTTGTGTGCGTCCTCCATAAACGGATTTTTGAAACATACGTGAATAATTCGGGAAAATACGCATGTGTCGGTTTTTACCCGTTTCATTTCGGAGAATGTGTAGTTTCCAGTGATGAAGTACATTTAAGAGGGGAAGTCGTAACGAGAAAGGAGAGTTTCAAGTATTTGGGGCCAGTCTTGCAGAGCAACAGAGGCATCGACGAGGACATCACACATCAAATTCAAAGAGTTGACAAAAGTGGAGGGCAGAGTCGAGGATTTTGTGTGACAAGAAAGTACCGCTCAAGCTCAAGGGAAAGTTCTACAAAACAGTTATTACACCCACCATCCTTTATAAGGCAGAGTGTTGGCCCACCACGAGGGCACAAGAACAGAGGTTAATGGTAGCTAAGTTGAGGATGCTAAAGTGGATGAGCGGGCACATGTTGTTGGACAAGATCAGAAATGAAGCGATCAAAAGCGGGGTGGGGGTGGCTAGTATAGGGAATAAGCTGCGAGAATCGAGACTGCGTTGGTTTGGACATGTTCAAGGCGGGGTACAAGGGAGCCAGTTCGTAAGTGTGAGAGCCTGGCCTTTGGAGACGTGCGTAGAGGAAGGGGATGGTCGAAGAAATATTGGAAAGATAATATAAGGCATGACATCAGCCAGTTGGGGATTTCTAAGGATTTGACAACATGCATGGATAGTTGGAGGGAGAAGATCCGAGTGGCGGACAATTAGTCACTTGGACTAACGGTTTTGCGAGGGCTTCGACACTATGTTTTGCTTTTGGTTATGTTGGTATTTCTTGTTTTATGGTTGTGCCCCGTTTCGTTTCATTTGTTTTGTTTTTTCATCAGGTCTTTCGGGCGCACCGCCCTTGTGTTAAGCCAAGGATGCCCAAATCTTGACTCCCCAAATTCTCCTACAAAGGAAAGTCTTATCTGGGACGCCCTTTTTTTTGGAGGGAACGAACAAGATTCATTCATATTTTAAACATAAGCACATATTCTCATGTGATCCTTCTCCATATAATCATTGTTGAATATGACAAGTAATAATAATAAATGAGATAATATTTTACAATATGTAGGGAATGTAAATACTAAAAAAATAAACAATATATCCTTACTTATTAATAATATATTTGATATAATAATAGTTGAATATGGTAAGTAACATTAATAAATGAGATCATATTATTATAATAAGTAGGGAACATAAATACTAAAATAAGATTAAAGTAGTAAATGAACAATTGGATTTGTCTGCGTGAGATAGTTAGATAGATGACATGTAAAAGAGAAGAGTTTGACTTTAATAATAATATATAGATTTGTTGTTTTAACTATTGTGATTTACAAACTGCCATTGTGAGTATAAAATTGGTTAACCCCATTTTCGCAAGCGGGAGATCAAACACGTAGTGCACTCTCGAATTTCCGGCGGGGGAAGAAATCGACGAGTTGGAGAGGAAAAGTGGCGGTGTGAATTATCTCCTCCTCTATAACCGGTGTTAAATTTTTTTTTCTAAATTTTCAACGGGAGTTTTTGGAAATTGGCAAAATTGTTTGAAATATCACAAACTTTTACTTTAGTTGTTAAAAATATCACAAACTTTTAAAAAATTCAAAATAAACATGAACTAATTAAGTGATACCAAAAATAGCACAAAACTCACTTTTAACCTGCTTTAACCGGTTACACCTAAAATACAAATTTATTTTATGTAATAGGCCAACATAGATTTATGAATTAAAAAAATAAAGTAGAAAAGAATTAAAACAATGCCTAAATCAGAGATATGTAAAAGAAAAGAAACAGAAGCCCTTCTCTCTTTAGGAAGAAATTATGCAGGCTGAACCTATTCCCTTCTCCTGTAATCCTTCTTGTCGTAATCAGCTTCCCAGGTATTTCTATTGTCTTCTTCCTTTGATGTAATCTTCTCCTCTTTCTTGATTTGTAGCTTTCAACTTCATCTTGTTGACTAACAGCAGCAAATGTCATGTTTAATGCATACCCAACACCAGCAATTGAAAATTGGGAATTTTGCAATTGAAAATTCCATCCAACAACTCGAGTTTGACAATCGGGAATTTTGCAACAGTATAGACAACACAACAAAAGCAGTCAGGGAAGGGAAATTCAAGCTACATGGTTTGCCCATTTCATGAAGAAATTGCAAACTACACATACTAATAGGAGATGAAATTGCAATCTACAAATCATTATAGAGAAGACAATTTCATGAAAGGGAGAAGGGAAGAGAGATACTTATTTGCCCTGTAAACCGATAGCTGCGTTTTCAAGCAATTTTGCCCTGTAAACCGATGGCTGTGTTTTCAAGCAGTTTTTTGTGATTTCAAGCTTGCGTTTTACAGTGAAGAAGGATAAAAGGAGAAGGGAAGTCGGAGATTAGGGTTTTCAAGCTTGCGTTTTACAGAGAAGAGAAGTCGTTCATGCTTGCGTTTTACAGAGAAGGGAAGTCGTTCAGGAGAAGGGAAGTCGGAAGCCATGGCTGCTACGCCTGCAACTCTGCTAGGGCTTTCAATTCGAGTTTCTTTTTTTTAGTTCAACTAGGTGGATGGCCCGTGCTATCGCACGGATTTTCATTGATTATATTTTATATTTTATATTTTATAGTATATAGATTGTTTTTTTTTTCACTTTACCCATCTCTAAAATGATATATGTTTATAATATGCAAATGTATGGTTGAGGTGAAATTATTAATTAAAAAATTATATAATCTATAGATTTATAGAAATATGCACACAAATAAGTAATGTAAGTTGAAAAGTTGGATTTGCTAATCTAACACTATTTTGGTGGAATATTAATTCTCTATTTATTTGTTAATTTAATGTATTTGAGACTAATGGCCTTCCATTACCTTGGAGACAAACACAGGTTTTGGAGGTGGCTTCAAACCGATCGAGTCACATTTATTTTGACATTATCTTTTATTTATTTCCTCCTTTTATTTACGTAATTTTTATTTCAAAAAGATTTAACTATGTTTTAATCAATATTTTATTTTCATTTAAAAAAAAATATGAGTTGATAAAAAAACCTAAGATAATATAAAATTTTAGTATTTTTTTATTGAAAATTTGATAGTTTGAAAAATAGTTTACGTTTATATAAATACACAAAAAAGAAAAATATAAGAAGATATTGTATAAAAAAGGCTTTCTCCATCAGATTGATCTGAGGGGGCGTTTGGTATAAATTTGAGTATGGGAATGAAGTTAGGTATCAGGTTGAGTTGGTATGGGGTTGGAAACCCATACTTATAATCATGTGTTTGGTAAAAAAGTTGGGCATAAAATTAGGGCTTTTTTGGATAAATTTTTGGGGGTTAAGTCCGCCGTTCCCATTCTCATATCTTCAATCCACAAAAAAGATACAAATCTTGATACAAATCTCACAAGATTGGCTAAGAAAATAATTAATTATCAATGACAATTAATGGTGACAAGTAAAATCAATCCAAAGGCGTGAGATTTGCAAAAAAAATATCGTCATTGATGGTGGAAAGAAATTTTCACAAGCTTTGGATTAATTCTTTGGCGTGAGATTCCATTACTGAGGATAGCCAAATCTCACGAAGATGGTGAGACTATATTTTGCCGTCAAGCTCTTCCGATACCAGGGATGTCTGCGTAGGTAAATGAAAGTCTTCTTCTTCGGTAGATCTTCCGTTTCTGGGAGAGATTATATTTTAAATATGGGTTTCATTTTCATACCCGAGCAATAGGTGAGGTATGAGAACCCGATACCTATCGGGTTTAGGGTATGGGTTTGAAATCCCGAAATTGACATACCAAACAAAAAGTATCGGGTTTCCATTCCCTAACCCGATACCTCATTCCCAATACCTTTAAAACAAACGCCCTCTGAGTGTTTGTGATCGGTAATAGATTAGTTGATTTGAATATTAAGAAAAAAAATTTATGCCTTAAAAAAATAAAGCGTTATTGGGCCTATAAAAAGATTAGGGCCCAAATAGTGATATATGATCAAAAGATATCGTAGTTTTTTTATTTGGAAATAAGATATCGTGTGTTTATAAAATTCCTTAATGGATCAAAACAAATTCCTATGGTTCTGATTTCGTATAATCATATCCCTAAACACTTGAAAATTTTCTGATTCTTCTTCCTTACGTGTGATACAGAGCACTTATAAGGTACTTTTACATGTTTCTTCAATTTAACGTGTTGTGCTTAGTAATTATATAATAAATTCAGTTTTTATAAGTACTAATTCATTAATAAACTATCCATGTCATATTGTAGGATGTCCGCAAATACTAGAAAAAAACGACAACGAACTACTCCTCAAATTCCGGCAGCAAATACTACTAATGGTAAATTAAGTATCGTATCATGTTCAACTCTTTTTAACATAACATAAACACTATTAAGGTCTGCAACTTTCTTACTAAAACACTATATATATTAATAATTGTTTGCAATTGTTTTTATTCTTTTCAAGGATATTGGGATATTGGTGATCCGTCCCATGAATGTAAGCATTGTGGAGCAATAATGTGGTATGAGGGAAGAGCAGTCAAACGAAGTAAAATTGCTGAATTTTCATTGTGCTGTCAGAAAGGAAAAATTGAGTTGCCTCTTTTGAAACAACCCCCATTCTTGCTTTATAATCTATTCACATCCAGAGATGAAAGAAGCAAACACTTTGTCGAAAATATCCGTTCCTATAACATGATTGTAACACCCCCTTCCTACCCTGGAGGTATTACCGCCAGTAACCCCGATTAAGACTAAACCGAAGCTACCCAAGGCTTTAAACTGACTGAACAAACTAAAACAAACATTACAGCGGAATAAATACAATTGGTCTTATACAAACCTTAACCCAAAAAGAATAGATAACTAAATAGAACAACCTTCCATTTAAACAAAATCTTCATCAAGTCTTCCTTGATTTCTTACTTCTGAAACTCAGCTTCGCTTTGAAGTAGTTTAACCATGATCTTCACTCAAGTATAGCCATTGGAAACCTTTCTTCAACTTCTGGAGCTTCAAACATCTGAATCTGCCTCTTGAATCAACTTCCAAGAAATACCTGATGTGTCGTAAACCAACGATGGACACCAGTCGACCATATAAAAGAAAAGAAAATGGACGGGTTAGTCTAATGAAAGACTAGCAAGCGGAGAATCTAACTTGGTTCTTATGGTTGTAACTAAACATATTGGCATCAAATCCGAATAGACTCAGATTATGACCCAATAGTTAGCAGTCTTATAGAGAATAAGAAGGAGTCTTGCATAAACAAGAGAGAGAACACCACAGCTTGTGGTTTCCTTCACGAAACATAAACAATTGTTGGGAACTCATATTAATCTCATCACATTTTGAAAAGCCTCCGTCGACTAATCAGATTGTCTTAATCAAAGTTTGATTAAGAATTATTCGTAACCGAGAGCAAGAATGGTTATCGAATAGACTAACCATTCGAGTACATTAATGTGCCGAACGCACTTATCTTGTATTACTTTCAAAACTTTTCACAAACAAGTTGGTAACTTTTAATCGGCTCGAACTACTGCCGGTGGAACACAATACTATCGAGGTCAGAGGGCCTGTTTCATCCTTGAACAACGAATAGCACGAGTCCCAATGATGGAGAGATTAGAGGGCCTGTTTCATCCATAATCCACTACCAACACATATTGAATAGAACACAATACTATCGAGGTCAGAGGGCATGTTTCATCCTTGAACAACGAATAGTACGGGTCCCAATGATGGAGAGATTAGAGGGCCTGTTTCATCCATAATCCAATACCAACACATATTGAATAGTCACCCCTCAAGCGTAGAGAGGGCCAATGGTCATGACCTAAGTATTAGGGGATCAATATTGATACTGCCTAATACGAGTTTTAAAGAGATGCTTCCGAGACTAAGCTCACATCCCTGAACTAAGTTAATCCATATCAATGTCCCAGCATGAGACAACTAAACATACGAGGTCACATACAACGGACCTAAATCCAGTTCTAGCGCGAAACTGAACGAATAACAATATGGTCATTATTTCTAACAAAACAACAACCTATCATATTTTATTAATCATACAAGTTGTTCCCAACGCAAATATTAAATGGGATCCAATTCCTCATTTAATAACAATAACGCAAGAGAGAATCGTCCACTTGCCTTAAAAGGCGTGCTCAACGTCCTCAGCGATTTCAACAGAAATCTTTATCATCCTTCTGACAAATATAACCAAAGGATTTCTCAGCAACGAGCTCACAGAAACACTTCTTAGTTGTATTCTCAACTCCTACAACTTCCTAATCGATAAACGATTTAATTTCCGAATATCGATATATAATAAATCCTTAGTTATCATGCTTCAAGGAGCCATCTTGGCGGAATTATAACTAATTATCCGCTTCACTTTTGAAACAATTTTCTAAATAAAAATTGTTCATCAGCAACAGTTCTTAAAGATTACCAAATCTCAGATCAAACGGATTAACAACGAATCCTGAGTAATTATCCAAAGTCCTTTACCTGCCAATCGGTAACCAAAACTTGTCTTCGCTATAACGGAAGATCCGGACGTCCGTTTCACGAGCGGTTCGAACCTGTGGAACCGTATCAACGTCAAGATTATAAAAACTATAAATTTAATTAGCAAAGCGGAATCGAAAGGCCCTTACGGTGGCTCCGCAATCAACCCGCTAATTAATTTCGATCGTATATACCTTCACTCGAGCCCATGGCTCGTTTGGCTCGATCATGGCTCGATCCCCGAGCCCGAGGGTGGTTGGGCGTTGCCCGACAGCAGCTCCCATGGTGGTTGGTGGTCGGACAGCCTGGTGGTCGCCGGCGGCGGCACTTTGGCGAGGCAAAGAAGACCAGCGGTGAAGGGATTCTCTTGCCCGAGCCCGTCGTTCCGCCCTTGATTCTTGCTGGTTTTCAGCAGCAGCAGCCAGCCCAAAAAAGATGGAAGAAGAAGAAGAAGAGGTGGTGGGTGGACATGGAGGTGAAAGGGCAAGGAAGAACGCCGACGGTGAAGGCTCACGAGTCCGTCGTTCCGTCCAAAATACCCTCTGGTTCGTTCCTTTCTTTTAATTGAGTTGAAAAGTCCACCCCCTTATCTCAATCTCTCAGTTCCTTTCGTACTAAGGCAAATGAGTGAGGCGGTTTAAAAACACTACACGTCTCGGAACGGGACTCGCGTTAAAGTGGTAAAATTATGTATCTCGGATGGAAAAACTTACTAAATACAAAACGTCCAGTAAATTATGTAGACCAATAAAACCAATTTTCCATGATTTTATCTTGCTACCTTAAATTTTTAAGGCTTCCGTTTCGTATTTTAAATCTTTTACAGTACATAATTAAGAAGACGGCTTATCTAATAAATATTCTTTTTCCACTGAAAAATCCTAGAATTCACACCGATCCATAAAATCATTTCTTTGTGATTTTAGGATATCACCAACAATTTTCTAGGATTTAATCTCCAACAAAAATATTGGATTAAGCGTTAAAACGGACCAAAAAGGTTAAAAGGATATCCGAGAAAAATTCAAAAATATCCTCAAAAACTGCAGTTATTACAATGATGTTCTCATTCACATCATTAGGAGGAAAGTTTTCAAATATTAGAACAGGGCGAGGACCGTATGTGTTTCGGTTACATGGTCAAAATTGTCACTTGATAGGAAGCTTGATGCCAAAACAAGGTTCACCTCCAAAGTTTTGCCAACTATATATATATGATACAGAGCATGAAGCATCTAACAGAGTTCGTGCTTATGAGTAAGTTTTATCTTAAAAAGTTATTTGGTGTATATTGTGATATGTTTTCATATTTTAGAATTTACATATTAACTTATATTATAATTTTTCTCTTATATTGTAGCCCTGAGAGGAAAAAAAACTAGATGATTCTATTGTAGCTGACCTGAAAACAATGATTGATCAGCATAATCCTCATGCTAAAGCATTTAGAATGGCCAAGGACAGACTTGACAGTGATAATATTGCAGAAGTTAGACTAAAGTTGATCAGTACAAGGGGATCTGATGGTAGAAAGACCAATATTCCTACAATATCTGAAGTAGCGGCACTTATAGTAGGTGATATGGAAAGTGTTAGTAATCACAGGGATATAATTCTGCATAAGCATGCTGGTGGTTTGCAGCCAATAAATGAACTACATGCGTCTTATCTCTCTCTTCAATATCCTTTGTTGTTTCCATACGGTGAGGACGGATACAGGATTGATATTCAGCTAAGTGATGTGGGCAATACTGCTTCAAGAAAAAGAGTAAGAGTAAGCATGAGAGCGTTTTTTGCATTTCGTATTCATGAAAGGAATCGAGAAGCAAAAACTCTATTTCTCTCCAGAAAGTTGTTTCAACAATTCCTTGTGGATGTTTACACAATGATTGAATCTGACCGGCTTAATTACCATCGAACCCACCAAAAAACTGTGAGAGCACATTTGTATAAGAAGTTAACTAAGGCTGCTAATGAAGGTAACACCGATCCGTCTTCTACAGGAAAGCGCATAGTTTTGCCTTCGAGTTTTACAGGTGGACCAAGGTATATGATGGAGAACTATCAAGATGCAATGGCCGTGTCTAAATTTTATGGATATCCACATTTGTTTATAACATTCACATGCAATCAAAAATGGCCAGAAATCAGTAGGTTTGTTGAGCAAAGAGGGTTGACTTCGGCTGATCGTCTAGATATTGTATGTAGAGTATTCAAGATCAAACTTGATGACATGATCAGTGCTATTAGATCTGGTGAACTCTTTGGGGAAGTAAGAGCATGTGAGTATTCTAAACTTTTATTACAAACTTCTTACTACTCCATTATATATATTGTTAATATTTTCTTATTCTTTATTCATTTCAACTGCAGTAATATATACTATAGAATTTCAAATGAGAGGATTACCACATGCTCATATTATAGTATTTTTGAATCGGGGTAATAAGATCCATGCCGAGGAAATCGATAAAATAATTTATGCGGAGATTCCAGATCCAATTACTGACCCCGATCTTTTTGATGTTGTGACCGATCTTATGATACATGGGCCATGTGGATCCCTAAACACAAAATCTCCTTGCATGCATGATGGAAAATGCAACAAAAAATTCCCCAAGAGATATATCGAGGCAACTACTATTGATGATAATGGCTTTCCTGTGTACAAAAGAAGGCGCAATGGCCATACTGTGAAAAAGAATGGCATAGATATTGATAACAGATTTGTAGTTCCATACAACAAATCTTTGATGCTTCGATATCGAGCTCATATTAACGTAGAATGGTGCAACCAGTTAGGAGCAGTCAAGTATCTATTCAAGTATGTCAACAAGGGTCATGATAGGGTCACAGCAACAATTTCTAATACGAGTGGGTACAATCAAGAAGGTTATGGTGTTGATGAAATTAAGGACTACTATAACTGCAAGTGTGTAATTTCAACTTAATCTAAATACTTTAAGCTTTACAAAATACATATTTGACATTTCCAACTATCTTAGTACATTTAAATGCAATTGCTATAACAAATAAAGTATATTATGGTAATATTTTTTCCCCTTCAGGTATATATCTCTGTGTGAAGCAGTGTGGCGCACTTTTGCATTGACATTCATTATAGGTTTCCACCTGTACTGAGGTTTAATTTCCACCTCGAAGGAGAACAAAATGTAATTTTTGATGATGAAGATTCTATTGATGATGTCCTTGACAAACCTGGTGTCGATCAATCAATGTTTACCAAGTGGATGGAGTTTAATAAGACGTCATCAAAAGGCAAGGACTTGAGGTACTATGAATTCCCAACAAAATTTGTCTGGAACAAACAAGCGAAAAAGTGGACTGAGAGAGACTCCGAGACATCAATATCAATTGGGAGAATTTACAATGTCTCTCCTGGAAGCGGAGAAAGGTATTATCTCAGAATTCTTTTGAATCTGGTTAAAGGTCCAACTTCCTACGACGATATAAGGACAGTTAATGGTAAAACTTATCATACTTTTAGAGAAGCATGCTATGCATTAGGATTGTTGGATGATGAAAGGGAATACATTGATGGCATTATAGAATCAAGTTTTTGGGCCTCTGGACACTACCTCGGAAAATTATTTGCCATGCTATTAACTTCCGGAAGCATGTGTAGACCAGAATTCGTGTGGACCCATACATGGAAATATTTATCTGATGATATTCTCGCTTCTAGAAGAAGAATACTTCAAATTGATGGTAAGTTTTTGTTAACATCTCTAATACGAAATAAATATCTATACATTGCATACGTTTATAAATTAATATAATTTATATACATTTTTTCAGACTTACGACTTGATGAGGATCAATTACAAAATCAGACGCTTGCAGAAATTGAAAAGTTGCTACAACGAAATGGTGATACTTTGAAAAATTATCCGTCAATGCCATTCCCTGATGACGGTATAATTCTTGATGGTCTGAACAAACTAATCCAAGATGAGCTCAGATATGACAGACAAGCATTAACGATTGAGCATCAGAAACTCTATTCTCAATTCACAGATGAGCAAAAAGGCGTTTATGATGAAATAATGTCTGCTGTCAATTCAAACAACGGGGGTGTTTTCTTTTTGTATGGATACGGTGGAACAGGAAAAACATTTATATGGAGATCTCTTTCAGCTGTAATTCGATCTAAAGGAGATATTGTTCTCAATGTTGCTTCAAGCGGAATTGCATCCCTATTACTTCCTGGTGGTAGAACAGCACATTCAAGATTTGCAATACCGATTCACCTTCACGAGGAATCAACATGTCATATAATGCCAGGTACGCAACATAGTAATATCTATACATACAAAAATCGTTAGTTAAAAAATACAAAAAAACGTTACTTCAAAAATATATGAAAAACTAATTTATTTTATAAATGTTAAAAATAGTGTAGAATATAAATATAGATTTTTCATGCCAAATTTTTTATATTGGATACAAATGGAAGCATGTGAATTTAAATAATTACATTTTTTAAAAATAAACTTACGAAACTAATCAATAAGCCATTTAACACCAATCATAATGGTATAGTCCTAGACAAACCACACCATTATATTATTATTAATATCTTTTGATCCAATGTCTCTACTATATTAATAATTATAGTGGAGCTACTTATTTTTACTAATATCAACCTGCAGTTTAAGCTACTGCATATTTTCAGCTTTAGTCCACAATTACCATTAATACGGAAAGAGAAAGTTCAAGTTACATTTTTATCAACAATCAATGTCAAAATTTATTCCACAAACACATATTCTCATATTTTTGTCTTTCGTTTCACATGACATGTATATTTTCTATTCTTTATATTTGCAAAAAATTTCAGTACTTTTCTTCAACTCTGAGTAGTTTATTCTTATTTTTATGTAAATGTATTATGTAAGGTACGGAACTTGCTGAATTAATATCTAAGGCAAAACTTATTATTTGGGATGAAGCTCCGATGGTTAATAAATTTGCATTCGAAGCATTAGATAGGACTTTGAGAGATATTGTGCGTTCTTCAAGTATTGACAACTCTCAACTTCCATTTGGAGGAAAAGTAGTCGTATTTGGTGGAGACTTTAGACAGATTTTGCCAGTAGTTCCTAACGGAACTAGAGAAGATATAGTGAGTTCCACGTTGATTTTCTCATATTTGTGGAATCATTGTAAGGTTCTAAGGCTAACCAGGAACATGAGATTACAACATGGATGTACACCAACAGAAATTGAAGAAGTAAGACAATTTTCTGAATGGATATTAAAAGTTGGAGACGGTAATGAAGATGATCCTGATTGTGGAGAAACATTCATAGAATTTCCTTCAGATGTTCTCATAACTGAAACAACTAATCCTGTTCAAACGATTGTGGAAACAACATATCCTTCTCTGCTTGATATTGAAAATCCTGCTGAGTACTTCCATCAGAGAGTAATCCTTGCACCAACCCATCAAGTTGTTGACCAGGTAAACGATCACATTTTGTCTCTACTTCCAGGAGAGGAAAAGGTCTATCTCAGCTCCGACAGTCTTTGTAAAACCGAGGAAAACTATGCTAATGATGTCAATGTTTACTCGATAGACTACCTCAATACTATCCAATGCTCTGGCGTCCCAAATCATGTTTTGAAGTTGAAGATAGGTGTTCCAGTAATGTTACTCAGAAATATTGATCAGTCTTTGGGACTATGCAATGGAACAAGATTGTTAGTGTGTCGACTGGGCGATCATGTCATTGAAGCTCAAATTATTTCAGGCAGACACATAGGCGAAAGGGTATTTATTCCCCACATGTTACTTACACCATCAGACACTAGATACTCTTTCAAATTCCAAAGGAGGCAATTCCCGTTGATGGTATGTTTTGCTATGACTATTAACAAAAGTCAAGGACAATCACTTTCTCAAGTTGGTCTATTCCTTCCAAGGCCCGTTTTTACTCATGGTCAACTATATGTTGCGTTATCTCGAGTTACAAGTAAGAAAGGGTTGAAGGTTCTAATATGTGATCGTGAAAATAAACCACAAAATACTACTATAAATGTTGTCTACAAGGAGGTCTTTTCAAAACTTGACATGACAGGTATGACTACTATTTCCATTTACATTATTAGTACTACACTAAATTATTTATCATTCCAAATAATCACAACATTACTATTTCTAACCAATAAAACTTACAATTTAAATTTGCAGATTAAAGCTCGGGCAATGAAGAAAACAAGATTCTTTCCTCAAAAAACATGTTCTCTTATATACATTTCCTCCTAGGATTGACATTTTTTTCCATCACAAAACATGTTCTCTTATATACATTTCCTACTAGGATTGACATTTACTACAGCAATATACTTATTTCATAATATGTTCTTATATTTTAAAACTTTGAATAATTTTTATCTTTGTTAAGATGTTACTACTTCTACCATTTTCAATGTCTAATACGTAATTATTACAAATAATAGTATCATTTAATTATATTTTGGTGATTTAAATTAAATCACAACATTTATTACAATGTAACTGCTAAAAAAAAATTACTAAACAAAGCCGTGCCTTGAAGGCACGGGTCCCTCCACTAGAATGATGAGGGAATAATAAAATTATTAAACGACACATGTCACTTTTAGATTGGACCACATCACCCTTTTTCTTTAAAAATATTCTTTTATTTTTGGATATGATAAATTCTTATCCATGTTTTTAGAATATATGATAGAAATCTCATTATTAAACAATCCTTTTATCTTTGGATATGATATATAGGATGATTATTAGGATATTTTTTATGCTATCATACAAATTCTAGAATATTTATTTTATTTTTAGATAGAATCATTTTTTAACTAAGATATCTTAATTTAATAATTATCTTTGTATGATAATTGTCTTATCTTTTTACGCAGATTATAACAAAAATTTATACTTAAGCATTTACATGATTATTTTTCTAGGATAATAAATATATTTAAAAATATTTTAGTATTAATATTTTATTTAAAAAAAACCCGTACAAGGTACGGGAATACATACTAGTAAGTAATGTAAGTTGAAAAGTTGGATTTGCTAATCTAACACTATTTTGGTGGAATATTAATTCTCTATTTATTTGTTAATTTAATGTATTTGAGACTAATGGCCTTCCATTACCTTGGAGACAAACACAGGTTTTGGAGGTGGCATCAAACCGATCGAGTTTGATCGACGGGTCTTAGAATCATGTTCTAAATTAACATACTATCGAAATTTGATTAACACATAAATAAAGAATTTAAAGGAGAAAAGCTTTCTACCAATTAATGTGTCTTGATGTAGGATTTTGATGCATAAAATCTTAACACAGTTGGCCTTGTCTCCTCTCTTTTATGCTTCATATGCTTCTTTTTATGGAGTGTTTGTGAAAGCTTTTTCTTTCTCCCCATGGCTTCAACTCTGTATGCATATATAGTGGGCTCGGATGCCTCTTCAAATTCCATAGCCTCTCTACTTTAATAAGTCATTTAGCCGTTTACTAATTTAACATTACTGATATTGGCTTGAATTGGAAAAGTTGATACCAATTAGAATTCCAATGCCTCCTTGATCGGATTTAGCAATATATTGTCATCATCATTTAAAGCATTAAATGCTTGTATATTTATGCTTTGCTACGTTTTTTATTTTTACGCACGAGTTTATTTTGTGCAAATAGAACAAATTTTTATCCCCTTTTAATATCTAAATATTATCTAAGGTTTTATAAGTTCGGAAAAAAAATCAATCATAAAAGCATCTATGTTTCTCCTTTTTTGTGTCTACTATGTTGATTGTCTTTTAACATTTAGAATATGTTATTTTTGTAATGATCAATTATTTATGGAGAATCTAAGTTTTAGTACTAATTTTATGTTTTTATATATTGTTAAATATTTTACGTGATTAGAATTCATAACACGTTGTATCTTCAAAAATTACAAAATCTTTAGTTATTATATATCTACCCTTAAAATATATTCTTAAGCGCAATCCAACTATAATAGAATTTTTAACACAAAATATTTATTTTTCAAATGTTATTTCTTTCTTCTAAATATTTGTCTTCTTCTATCATCTTAAAAATATCATTTTGATTTCACCTTTGATTAGATAAAAAATATACAAAAAATATAATAATCTTACCATACATAAGAAATATTTACATCAAATGAACATAATAGCTTTCATGATTTAAATAAAAAGTAATAATGTTTTCCCTTAATAATTTAGTTTGATGATCCTTCGATCCTTTTTTCTCATAAACATATTCTCTCATTGTCTTATAGCCCATATAAAAAGACAAAAATACACCAAGAAAACATGAGAAATTAAAATTAACTATATATTGCCTATGAAATTAGGCATGAGAGTCATTTGGAGCGAGAAAAATAATAATAATTTCTAAATATAGTGGTAAAAGAAATTAAATAAGTTCCTTTTTGTTGAATTAAAAAAACATAAAAAATGGAATAAAAACTTTAAAAGAAACAATCAATTACCTCATTGCTCTTTGCTTGTATTCGTAATTCCTTTCATTTTTTAAAACAAAAGTCTTGCATCTACTCCCTTTTTTTCGTTCCATAAAAATCCTCCAAATTAGCTAAACTTCATCCTCCAACACATAAATAAGGATGATATAATACATAGACTTTATTGCTAGTTAATAATTATATAAATTCTCTTTTCTTATTGAAAAAATTAATGTAATGAATTTGATCTTATCTAGTTTTTTAGGGGTATGGAATGTGAGGGGATAGACAAATAAATTTGATCTTATCTAGTTTTTAGGGGGTATGGAATGTGAGGGGATAGACAAAATTAATGTAATAAATTTGATCTTATCTAGTTTTTATTAATTTGTTTTTTATTAAAATCTCATTTCTCATTTTAATAAATAATATAGATGAAACTTTATATATATTTATAAAAATAAAATATAACTTGAGATCCCAAATTTACGAAATAATTTGTCAATTTTTTTCAAATATTTTTTAATTATTAATTGTGACAAATTATGGATTTCAAAAGTCGTTCAATTAAAAGTTATAGTCTTGTGTTTGTAATAGAGGTTTATACAAATGGATCTTTTGTATTATTTTTTTGCAATTTTTGTTTTTTTCAATGAACTTTAATTAATTTGTAAAATTTGAATTTAATTGAGGATGGTCATAAATGACCCAAATTTTTCAATTTTATATGTTATATAGATTGGAGTTTGCAAACGTAAATTTTTTGCCTTTTTTTATATTAGTAGTTTCTAGGGCGTGCGTTGCACGCCAGGAAAATGGGAAGTACAATTTTAGTGAATATGATTCGAGCACGATTTTCGAAGAATATATATTTTTATTACGGTCTACCCGAGATTACTTAAGAGCTAAGCAACACCGACACGAATTTCACTGAACATTAAAATAACAATTCGAGCAAGAATATATTTTTTACGGTCTACCCGAGATTACCTAAGAGCTAAGCAACAACGACACGAATTTCGAGGAACATTAAAATAACAATTCGAGCACGCTTTTCCAAGAATATATATTTTTTACGGTCTCCCCGAGATTACTTAAGATCTAAGCAACATCGACACAAATTTCGAGGAACATTAAACTAACAATTCGAGCACGATTTTCGAGAATATATATTTTTTACGGTCTACCCGAGATTACTTAATAGCTAAGCAACACCGACACGAATTTCGAGGAACATTAAATTAACAATTCGAGCACGATTTTCGAAGAATATATATTTTTTACGGTCTACCCGAGATTACTTAAGAGCTGAGCAACACCGACACGAATTTCGAGAAACATTAAAATAACAATTCGAGCACGCTTTTAAAAGTAACGCCTGAGATTTCAAAATCTACGTTCTTTTAAAGAATAATAGAATAATAGAAAAATTAACGGCTCAGATAAGGGACTTGTAAAATTAACGGCTGAGATTTCATATTCTACGTTCTTTTATAGAATAATAGATTGCCATGTTGGCATTTAAATATCTATATCCTCCAATATAACCGGTTAAGTAGGTAAGAGGTTAGTATTGTGTTATTTTTTATTAACACTTAATTAGTTCATGTTTATTTTGAATTCTTTTAAAGTTGGTGTTATTTTTAGCAACTACAGTGAAAGTTTGTGTTATTTCAAGCAATTTTGCCTTGAAAATTTGATGGAATTTGGTTTTATATGTATTTTAGTTTCCGGAAAAGACTTTTTCAAAACTACAAGGGCGTCAAAAGGAATAAAAATATTTTCTGGGCACCAAGAGGAAAAGTCCAAATCTCGAGGGCACCAAAAGAAAAATCCATTATTTTAATTACTATTACCTAAAATTAAAATAATAATGTTTTTGATTGAGAATAAGATTTATAATTTATTACTAATTATGACTATTTTTGTACATCCAAATCATATGCATAGAGAAGAAACTCTCATGATGTGAAATTTTTTCTAATATAGTCTGTTTTACAACATATCCACCTAATCTACTATATATATAAAAGCAATAAGGTTTGAAGCCTCCTTATTGCGTCATGTCAGCTTTCGCCACATGTCGCTCCAATAATAAGCCACGTAGGATTTTAATACATGTCAATTTTTTATCAAGCCATGTCATGTAAATTTTTTTCCATGTCATATATAAATCAAATCCATATTTTTACAAAATCTTTTTTTTCCATGTCATATATTATGAAATCCATATTCCATAATAAGAACAGATCATTTTTTACCAAATCTTTTGAATTCAAATTTTATACTCTTCTAAATTGGCAGTGGACAAAAAAAGATAAGCTATGAAAAAAAAAGGTAAACTAAGATCTTCTTTTTGACAATTTACACGTTCAAACTTAGCCATTTTTAAAAAATTATGAAATTTAATTATATTCTTACCAATCTTTAATTACTAATTTTCTAATTTGTTCGATAACACAATCTTTTATTTCCAGAAATTACTAATCACTCTTTTTATTAAAAAAAAATTAATAACAAAATAAAAGATTTACAATAACAAATCTCAATGACGCCATTTTAAATTATTTTTGGTAAAGTTAGTAACTACATGTTTTTATTTCGCAACTATTTTTTTTTTATTTTCAACTTCAAAATTATAAAAGATAAATGTGAGTTTTTATTATATTGAAAATTGAGTACAAATTTTTATCTACCCGGGTATTTTGATATGGTAAATTAAAAGTATGATTTAAATCTTTTTCAAACTACTTTTAATACTTTAACAAACACATATCCTAAATTCGTATGATTTATTGAAAAAAGTCTTAACCAATTTTCAAACAATAAAATAACATTTGTAATCTTGCAATTTTATCTATTTTTATTAAAAAATATAACCAAACTTTATATTTTATTTTCTCAAATTGTTTTTTTGAAGGGTTAATCAAATATTTTTAAAAAATTAATGGATAGCTTAATATTTATTCCATTGAACATTAATTGATGATATGTGTAACTAACGTAATAATATTCTGTATTTTTTATCAGTGTCATATATCTATACAATTTACTATTGATTTCATTTAGAGAAAAATAAAAATAAAACCAAATTATTATTATTATAATTTTATAAATTAATTCAATATTAAAAAATTATCAAAATAATGTACTATATATAACCAATAAGGTTTGAAGCCTTCACATTGTGTTACGTCAGCTTTGTACACATGTCGTTCCAAGATGGATTTTGTCACATGTCAATTTTCTATAATTTACACATCATTATAATTTTTCCATGTCAAGTGTCCACTTTTTCCATGTCACATATTATCATTTACACAATTACACCTCATATTACCATGTCATTCTATCCCGCTATTAATTTGTTATTATTTTTCGTAAATAATTTTTCAATCTGTTTTTTAGAAAACAAATTTTCAATCTCATTTACCACATGTCTTCTCTATTGTATACACTACTTCCTCCGTTGAATAAGGTTTTAATCTCCTTCACTATAGTTATATTTTCATCTTGGTCCCTCACTTCAACCCATCTGCCAATCTGTCATAGCCACTCATCTTCTCCTCCACACTAACATTCGCCATATTCCTCACTTTCACCCCCATCCCCCATACTTCTACCAATATAGATTTTAGTGTAATTTTACTATTAAATTTTAATAGAATTTTCAAAATTCAAATTTGATTCCATTTAAAAAACACGTATAATAGTAGAGCATTTCATAGTATATGAGTTTGATTTTTAAATTAATTCAACATAGCTTACAATCAACTTAAATTTGCTTATGTTAACTCAAAATTATCTTAATTTATAAAATATTCTACCTTTTCTTTCTTAATAGCAAAATTGTGCTCCGTAGACTTTCCAAAAGTATTACTTATAATCATAGATATTATGAACTTTCTTTAAAATTGAATATTTGGGGTATAAGAGTTTTTTCAGTAAGGGTATTTTTTTAAAAATGAAGATTTTGTTCAAATTTACAAAATCTTTTTCTATTTTTTATGGAAATATTTTTATCAATGGAGATATTTTATATCAAGATTCTATTATTGAAATAATTTGTTCAAACTATTTAAGAAAATAAGAATTGGTTCAAATTTCCATGAACGATATTTATACTTTAATTTGTTTTATAATTGTAATTTATTTACTCTTTTTTATTGTAATTTATTTACTCTTAATTAACTAAGATAGATTATTTAGTTACCTTAATTTACAAATAAATCTTTTGCTTCCATATTTTAATGATTTTTTAGCAAAGGTATTTTTATAAAAATGAAGATTTGGTTCAAACTATAAACCTTTTGCTTCCATATTTTAAAGATTTTTTTTAGAAAATGTATTTTTATAAAAAATGAAGATTTGGTTCAAATTATAAAATCTTTTTCTATCCTTTTATGAAAATATTTTTATTTTTTGAGATATTTTATCGAAATATTTTATTCCTAAACAATAAGAAGTTGTGTATAATACTACATATGTGTTTGTGGAAGATGAATGTGTACGTAAAATGATTATTTTCATATAAAAACTAATTAAAAAATTTAAGAAAATCCGCGCAGGGCGCGGGGAACTACGCTAGTACATTATAAAGCTGAAACCATGTCTGTTGAAAAAATTGCGCCACGTGACATTTTTAAATAAAATAATGTTACGTTTTTTTAAATAATAAATAGTATAATTACGTTTTCATTCTTTCTATGTATCTAATTTTTTAAAATATAATAACTTGATCTATATGTTGATATTTTATGCATATTTTTTTTATATTGTAACAAGATTTGGGATCCAAGTATATATTTTTTATATCTATATGTTGATAATGACTTGATCTGATATTTTTTATATTAGTTTTATGCACAATAATTTATTTATCTTTTAACAAGCTCGAGCTTTAAGTATATAATTTTTTTTATCTATATATTGATAAAATATGGGGGACAATCTTAAATATTTTTTATAAATTACATAAATTTATTATGATATTATATACAAATTTTTTAAATTTTATATTAATATCCTAATATTATATAATCCTTAATAAAATTATCTCATAAATGTCACGGGATTCAACTAGTTTATACTGTTTTAGCAATTAAAGTGTCGTCATCACTGTTTTAGCAATTAAAGTGCCATCAATGGGTCCATAGCTCAGTGGTAGAGCATTTGACTGCAGATCAAGAGGTCACTGGTTCGAACCCGGTTGGGCCCTTTTTAGAAATTATGGTTTTTTACCTATTTTTATATTTTATCCAGAGCTTACAATCTTTTTATTATTAAAAATTATGGTTTTTTACCTATTTTTATATATTATCCAGTGCTACAATCTTTCTGGAATTGGATTCTTATATTTTTAAGATTAGCAAAACAACTCATTTAGCAAGCAAGCCACGATAATCTAATATTAGATCCAAAATTCCCAACTACTTCATTGATCTTTGCAACAAGAAGTGGGGGAAAATCTCCCCATGACGCTAAGTTTTCCCAGGATTTTTCGGTGACAATTGATTTGAAACTTGCGTTGTCTATCTAATTTCGCTATGTACAAAGAAAGTTACAACAACTGTGTACAACAAAAATAACCTAAAGAGCAGATTCTAGCACCCCCAATGCCCCATCAGTTTCTCAAAAGAAGGCTTGGTTATGATAAATTAATCAGTCGTCCCCGTTTTTCCATTGCGCTTGATCTTGTGTTCGCGTTAGTTTTACATATGCCTGTCATACCACAGCGAACTTCTCCTTCCCTACAAGAAAAATATAGTCAAAAAGAGTTGCTTGCAATCCGTCACTAGTTTTCTAATTGAAGATATGTTCATTACTGAAAGGGGATTAAGTAGAGTTTACCAAATATTCTTGATTTCAAAGGAAACCGAATAGAAGACGCTCTCGCTTTTATTTCGCTTAGCTGCTTGTTTTTGCTTGGTTTTGGGGTGTTGCTACTTGAACTTGCTGTTAGGTGGGCGCCTTTGACGACTTTCTCATGATAAACAGCAGGCGGCGCAAGCCTTAGCTGAGGAACGTTTTCGAGCTGAATTAGTCTCTGGTTCCTCTGAAGATTATTTAAGATCTCAAACTGCATAAGAACACAAATGTCATCTAAGAAATACTATTATAAACAATGTAAACAGTAATAACAGTGTACACCGGAAAATCAGATAGATACCCGCGAAATTTGATGGATCCCACGGGTGTTATCCGAGCCATCATTTTCATATGCAAGTTGTATAGAGGCTCCTTGTCCTTGCTGTGGCCTTGATGGAGCTCGGTTAACCTGTCCAAGTTCTACCATTTTACTTTTGGAGTTGTGGATTTTCTTCTTGGGCGCACAAACGGGACACCCAGTAGAAAATCTTCCACTCGAAGTGCCCTCTTCATTGTGCTCGCATTGCATGTGTGTTGCGTGACCACAGTTGAAAACTCTAACAGCAGAAGACTTGTTGAAAGGGCAATTACAAACGCAGCAAAGTGAGCTTCTAGGAGCATACCCATGAGAGGCGCCTTTCTTGAGTACACTCAGAGTGTAAAAGGTATCATCTTCTATTAAGGATTTTGCTGTATCCTACAGTAACGGAATAAATGAGAGTTCAGTCAATCACCATAAAGAATTAATAATAGTACTTGGATTCATCTGATGCCAGAATGTTACTGTGAGTTATTGACATGTCACGTGCATCTTGAACTACAATAGTGTATGAATGCAAGGATGTAGTGAACGAGCTAGGATGACTCAAATAACAAGATTTCCAAGCTTACCAGAATCCTTCTTTCAAATCCGTAAGTTCCAAGCATTCCCAGTATCGTAAGCTTAAAATCACCAAATTCCTGGCTACCATTATCCGCAAGAAGTTTTGCCATAATGGATGGGAGACGAACATATCTTATCATCCCTTCAACAATTTCCTTAATGAGTTGTGCAAATAATCGCTTCAGAATTGGAGTGCTCTTTTGGGCTTTAGGGATCTTCCACGTGATAGCATTCTCTGTAATATTTTTAATGGTCTTTTCAGGTTTACTTTGTTCCTCAGCGAGAATTAATGGTTTACAAAACCTGCACACAAATAGACCACCTTGCTTAAATCAACAAGACCGAATTTATATGCTTCATGATCCAGAATTTTGTTAAATTTACACAACCGTCATAAGAAAATACATCAATATAATCATATAAAAGATATTCAACTTACGTGTCAAGCAGCTCAAACCAGAGGGTTTCTGACTCCTCGGGATCTAAACGAGCTGTATTGCGCTGACAGAGTCCAATACATGCATGCAATATTTTGCTTATATCTTGTGCCTGCAAGCATAGACAAGTCATGACGCAGAAAAGCTGGAACTAAGCATAACAAGAACAAACATATGCAGAAAATAAGAATAAATAATAATACCTCCTTCAGCCCTAATGATTCCTTCAAAATTTCCAAATTAGAGTTGTTTGTCGCTGCCACATCTGAAACTATACTTTCCACGGCTGCATGAAGCATCATGAATTTGTTATTGATGCCAGAAAGAGTAAGCTGAAGAGCAGTTCCAACATCGCCCACCCTTTCCAGCAAGAATACAGCTCCATCAACAACACCATAGTGTTGACACAAGCGCAAACAATGTTCTACTCTATAACTTTCAAATGTCTCGAGGAACTTAAGAACTGAATCAGGTTCAAATTGGCACAATAGCTGCATGTGTAAAGTTCAAATTCAGACAGTATACAAGAGAGTATAAGGGATAAGCTGGTGGGAAAAAAATTTGGTTTATCTAAAACCACCCAGATCTAGGAACTAATTTCTCAGAATAATTGACAACGTAGATATGAACTTTAAAGGGTATATGATGCAGAGCTAAAAGTGCTGGTCAAACACAAAAACCAATCCATATAAATATCAATGAAGTTATCTTCACAACCATACAAAAAGTGGTAGCACCCCTGCCAGTGAGCTCTTAGTCTCACATCATTTAATCACACTGCAATGAACCAGCACAGAGGCTACAAAAACTGTAATCTTACCTCAAAATAAAGTTCAATCATCTCTTCAGAAACTTCAATGGGATTGTCACGTAGTAACTTAGGAAAATCAGAAACCCTTTCAATATATGTTGCTAGTCCATTTTGCTGATGCTGAATCTCATTTCCACCATGACCAATGGTATTATCTTTTCTTAAACAAGAAAAGTTGAGAGACCCAGATACATGAACTTCAATAACAGTCTTGAGATAAAGGAAGAGACTTCTAGGATGTGGGCGAAGCTTGGACAGAATTTGCTCTCTCTCTTCATTCAAATGATCAATGATCAAAAGCAATGTGCATTCTCTGAATCATAGAAATCAAAATATAAGTAACACAATAAACATGACAGTCTCTATAGCAGATACTGAAACCAAGAAAATAGGAATAATAGGTAGATGTGTACCAAACCACAAATCTGAATAACATGCAATGACAATAGGAACTGAGAAGAGAAAAAAGATATTTATAGGGTACAAAATTCGGCAGTATTTAGGATGCAGAAAAAACTAACGAGACTACACCATAATGCATCACCTGCTCAAATTGGTAAGCTCGGGGATGCGGGAAATGACTTCTGACCGGAAAGCAGCAAAATCCATATCTCTCAAATGCAGAAATGTATTGGTGATAAAGGAGAAAGCATGAACAGGTTCATCGATTTCCTTCAAATAGCTGTCCAAAGCAGCAAGATGCCTTTGCCTGATACTATGAATTAGGCCACAAACCTTTCAATGGGAAAGAAAAAGAAGAGAAAGGATAAGCAAACAAATATGGAAAGTAGGACACTGCAAAGTATATACTTTGTTATTCATCTCTGTTTATTCTCTTTTAACACTTTTTTCTTCTTTTTGCTGGCCTTATTTAGAGAAGTGCAATACATGCCTTACTAATTCCCATCCAGTAAACAACAAACAAATAAATTAAATAAGACAATACCTGGTAGAATTCTGCTTTTTCACACAAGTGCAGGACATAAGAATCATTCCAATCCGTCTCAGGAATTGCATACAGCAAAGAAAGCACCTGTTTTTCCCTCTTCTTTGCAGATTCATTCTTCACAATGGGATCATCTGGTAATACATTATTTTCTGAAATCAAGTACTCCAATACCTGACTCAAGACACTCTTTGACACAATAGCTCTCTTGCGTGCAACAAAACTTGCTATGAACTCAATTACATGACCTATGTCTTTTTTTGAAGGCCATATTTGTGACCGTGTATCGTCATTTCCAGCAGATCTTACAGTTCGTGAAATATCAATATGTAGAATATGGACAAGAGAATCAACAGTTTTCTGAAGGAGGAGACGGCTATCATCTGTTAGTTCACTCCCTTTGGGAGGCACAATAATTGCATCAGAAGAACCTTCCATAGAATTTTCCAGCTTTGCATACTCCAAAAATGCATGTTTTAAAACCTCCAATGTAGCCTCTGTATCCAGTTCTAACAAGTAATACAGGTTTATGTATGACCCAGTGGAAACTAAGCTTGCGATGGGCCTACTTTTTGGAACACCTGAATCCTGCAGCAGAAACTGAATAAGTTCTGTCCTCAGAGTAGGAATACGAGCAGAAGGCAGAGTTCCATGCCCTGTAGGTATTCATAGAAGTATTAGATATGAAAAAACAACATGACAACATGAACCCAGTGTTAACCCGCCTCGGGCAGGGTCTGGGGGGCCAAGATCAAATTATTAACAAAGAAAATTTTAAGTTAACCATATAGGTTCATAAATATAAAGTCAGAGCTTTAGAGCAAAGTGTCTCTACATTAAGTTGACTGAAGAGAGGAGTCACATCCCATGTTCATAATATAAGCTGTGAAGAAAAACTACCAAAAATTCAGATATTACTGCTACTAGTAGTATTAGCAACTGCTATCACAGCTACAGATGGACGCATGTAAGCATCTAACTATCCCCGAGTTCTGCCCACACTGACAATTGCTTCTTAGCTCATATGACACTTATGGAATCAGGATCCATATCATTAAGATTATCAAGTTTCAAAATACAAGGTTCGTCTTAAGGCTTCCTACACTATCCTTGGGCAGATACACCTATGCAAGCATACTGTTTGATTCATACAGTAATGGAAATTACTAGAACAATATTGATTCATTAAGAACAGTACACGAGTTTACTGGTAATGCAGAATGAGCAAGATAGATTGCACATTTTAGATGCATAACATAGTAGAAAACAGCACATGCTGTTAGAAGCCTAGCCACCATCACCAAATAACTATTATACCTGGTGGGAATGCAAGACCTATGAAGCAATACTTCAAGTAAACAAGCATCCGATATCTGTATCCAAGATTTGAACATTGAGGAATCACTTCAGCAAGTAATAAAGAATTTGATCACTGAAGCAAACAGAGCAATATTCAGCAGATCACATACCCGAGTGCAGTAGCAACTTCTTTTTCACTATCCCGCAGAACTGTCACCAGTTCCTCTAAAGGTGTCCTGAAATCATCTAATCCTTTGTTAAAAAGATATATAAGCGCACCATACAGCCCATGCTCCCGACATAACCTGACAACCTACAAATGCATTTACACATCATTAATACAAAGTTTAATCTATTGGAAAACATTAAACAGCAATGGAAACTAGTCATTGGTTTGAATTGTCATGACAACACAAAGTTACAGCAAGAACTCAAAATAGAAATGTGGTATGACCTGATTGAAGTCCAGGGAGGAAATATCCATGTGAAGAACACATTGCTCAACTCGTTGCAACCATCCTTTGCAATTATAATGCTCCACAAGTGCTTGCATAATCTTAATAGATAAAAACAGAATCAGCATATGATTATTAATTATCTTCAAATGCAGAAAGGCTATAGTTACTGTGTTACCTCAGGCGGTAATGATCCAAGCATGTCTTTCAATATGTATGGCTCCAAAAGCTCCAGAAATGTATCTTTAAGGGAGCATTCAGACAATAACAACATACACGTCAATTCAATAAACATAGATATATCTTGGCCAAAAAATGCTTACAGACTTTTACATGGAATCAAGAGAAACTTAAAGCAAAAATAAAGCATTCAGTCACTAACCCTAACCAATTGAATACAAATCTTCTTTCTGTAGAAGGTTGCACATTCCATTATAATTGGAAGGTATTAAAATTTCCATGAATCCTTACTAGTTAAATGGTTACTTAGTAATAGCCTCCATGAAAAGTTGCAGCATGTCCTACATGTTCATGCCAAACTTCAAGCTATAAGACATCTATTTATATGAAAAAGAATATAGATGCTATATACATGCTTCGCGTATGATTTTCAAGTTTATGCCATATCTCATTATTTAGAACTGTAGATGAAAATCTTCAATAACAGGCTCAATTAAAAGAATTCAAAAATAATTTGCACTCAAGAAGACCATGAACCACAAGAGAATGTAAGTTCTATTTTTAGGAAACAAGACCACCACAGAGGTTCCAGGTATGGACATCAACAAATGAATATATGTCAACCAGTCACTTGAAATTAGAGAATTTATTTTTGCGTTCCAATTTAAAATATGACCTCTGTATTATGATCAATAGGTGTTATGGTCAAAAGAGAAAAAAAAACTGGAGTGTTTATTGGTATCAAATGTATTTCCAGGGAGGACAGGAAAACATACCTCTATGGTGAACTGTGATAAATTTGGAGAAGATGTCTTCAAAAAGAATATCCATCCTTTTGATGTGCACACAAAATTCAACAGCAACACCACCAACACGTGTAAATTGCTCTTTTATATCAGACAGCTTGGAGCTGTTCATACTGTCGGAGCCATCTAAATCTCCAATCTTTCCAATTTGATTATTACATGCCACAGATATATAAGAAAACACTTCATCCACGTATGCAAAGAGCAACTCCACAAGATATGGCATTATAGCCTCCTGAACGGAGTCTAAGCTTCTAGGAAGATCAACTACACCATGTGCTTCACCATCATATAGTATCATTGCCATGTTCAAGGCACCCATCCAGTCACCAGCTTTGCGGAGAACCTGAATTCGTTCCTTCCAGGGAAGAAGTCGAGAGACAACAAGGTGTGCAGGCCCAAGTATATAAATGGAAGCCCCTCTTAGTGCCACACAGTTGTGATAAGATTTTTCAGGATTCCCAAAGATATTACTAAAGTGTGTGTGATAAGCAATGAGATCTTCTCCACCAAATCTGTCCACAGCATAACTGGTTTGGTGGATTAATTTCCCATCCCTTGTATACAAGCAAAGTTGTCCTGTCAAGGTAAGAATCACCAGCATCTGCCGGAGAAAAGGAAGAAATCCAATTTACCTCTACTTCCTTCCACAAAATATAATTGTATAAAAAGGATGTCTATATACAATTCTCAAACAAGATAAGCTACTAAACCAAGGGCCTGCAGGATACGATCAAATCAGACCAATCTAAGTTTTATCACAGAGAAGACAGAAACACATGAAACACGCAGCTTGTGCATATGCATACCCGATCATCCAACCATGTCAAGCCTATTGCTGCACTGTCAAGTGTCCACTTGCCACAGACCTTCAAGTCAGATTTCACTAATTTAGCAATCTGCACCTTCCTATCCCATGCAATTGCAAGCCATGAAATCTTTTCTGATGCTTCCAAAGGTGTAGTCTCTGAAATAGGAGATATCTTAGCATATTATTACAGGTTAAAATAGGAGATATCTTAGCATGCAAATATAGGTTAAAATAGGAGTTATTGTAGCATGCAAATACTGGTTTGCTCTCTACAATAGGAGATATCTTGTGATGCTTCCACAGATATCTTATTAGAGGAAATGTAAAATAACACATGAATGATACTAACCTACAGGAGAACCCTGTAATTGTGTTGTACATTTCCAAGATGCATAGGGCATGGAACCTTCCCTCACTCCTTCTGGTCTGGAAAGTTGGGAATACACCTCCAAAGAAGGAGTGAGCCTCACCTAAAACAAACACTAATGGGTTTAATACAACTTAAGAAAGATCTTTCTACTTCTAGCTTAAAGTGAGTAATTAGAACTTCGGTAATTATTTAAGGGCTTCATACCACAAGTGCAGTTTGATATGTAATGAAGACCACAACACCGTCTTCAGACAAAGAGGTACCTTCACTAAAGAGCTTCCAAGCAGAATATCCCCCAAAGCTACTGGCAGAACTTGTAGAACCACCCTGATAGTTTAATGACGCAGCTCCACCAAATATATCAGGAACAAGGGGCGAAGCACATAGCACTGTGCCCGTTCTTTGTCCATCAAGAAGACACTGTCCATCAAGATAACATAGGAGATTGACACTTCAAACAATTATTCAATGCAAACTTTTCCCTTAGTCTCCAAATTAAGCTAAGAGTATTATATGCAAACCTCACCTGTGTTTCAACCTTGAGCCTCCCAAGCAATGGCATTACTGAAATCGAATGCAGCAGAACTAAGCCTTTGCAGTCACCAGTAACTGCCTTCTGTCCGAGAAAAAAGGTATGAACTACAGGTGCTTTGTGTTCTCCGGTCACAATTCTCGCCGCAGCTGCCCTCTGCAAATCCCAGAATGTGAAGTGACCATCTCCATATCCAGCTAAAAGCATGTCACCTTGCAGATTGAAGCATAAAGAAGTTACTGGGGCTTGAGATTTATCTCCATCCAGACCAAGGATTGAAATCTGAATACATATGCAGCATGGTTTAGAACATCAAGCCAAAAGTGTAGCATTAAATGTACAGCATATTCAATGCTAATGCATGTACAAGCAAGCAACAGAAGACATGTATGAAGAAAATGTAGCCCTTTAGAGGAAGAAGAAGCAACCTTTGAATCTATATCGGGATGATAAACAGAGTATTTGCTGGGCAAAACAAGCACAGCACCTTTCGATGTTCCCACTGCAATATAATTATGATGCACTGCCAGAACCTCTGGAGAACCATGATCATGCCTAAAATCCGGAGAGGAGACTGTTCTAGTGACTGTATTGCCAGCATTGACATCAAAGTACCCTAAAACAGTTGAACCCCTACGAACACCTTCAAGTCTCATTGGTTGAGCGGCAGCACCTTCCTCCAAGTGGAGTCCAGTAGATGCTTGTTTCTTTTCCAACTCTTCAGCTACTTCCAATGGCTTTTTTGAAGGCCGAAGTTTTTCATCTGTCCTTTTGATGGATCTCTCACTCTCAAGCTGTGCAAGCCTATCTTCAACAAGCCTTGTAATATCATCGTTTATGGAATCCACTTCCTCAATTTCAGATTCACGCCTGTCATTCTCCACATCCAGAAACTCTGATGTTTCAGCCTTTAAACCTTGCTCTGCTCTACTTTCTTTTGCTGATTCTAGGGCAAGACCTTCTCCGTCCTCAGCAGAATGTGCAGTATTTAAAGCTTTAGGTTCCTCATAATCCACCACGTCCCAGTCTGGATAGCTAGTGGAAACATTTTGTGCATTATGAGAACCTGACATTGCATTGTTTTCCTCCAAATTCTTATCAACCCCATGCTCATGATTAGATGATGTTTCCACGTTTGCAACTGAACTTGACACTGAAACTTCTTGCTCCATAGCTATCATCTCAGATTCACCTGTTCCTAACTCATACACTTCCGCTCTTTTGAACTCTTCAGATGATTCAATAGAACTGCCTTCAACGAGTTCTACGGCATCGTTCTGAGATAATTCGGTACTAAAATCCAAACTCGCCTTCTGAGCAACTAAAGCAGATTGAAATTCACCCATTTGGTCATCCACCTCGTCCAATCTCACCTCATTCTGAGCACTACTCATGCTAACCCTATCAAATCCCAACAGTTCGTCACCGCCGGATACCTTGCTCTCCAAGCTCGCACTCATCGCCCTCCTAGACTTAATCGCAGCAGCGTGAGGCGTGGGAATTGACCTCGACGCCGCCGCAGCCGCCGCCAGCGCAGCTCCAGGCTTAGCACTTGATCTCACGCTGCAGCCGAATAGAGACGGAACTGGCGGCCTGCGACTAGAGAAAGCCGAGAATTCATCGGACTTGTATCTCTGAAGCAGATTATACCTCGATCGGCTAGAATTGTAATTATTATCATCCAATTGAGGCGATTTAGGATTCGATTTTATATTTCTAGTACCAGATCCCACTCCGAAACCTTGGGTTCTGCTTCTAGTTGTGCTGGTACTAACGCTACTATGCACCGAACCGACGTCGTCTTCATCTGCTCCGGAATCCGATTTGTAACTGTAGTGGTCTGGTTTTTGAGGGGAGAGAGAGGAGTGACCGCCGGCGTTGAAGGATGGTGTTGGAGAGGAGGAAGAAGTATCTGATTCGTTGAGGATGTCATCGACGGTTCGGCAAACTGAGGGGTTAAGATCGTCGTCGGAGTCGGAGTCGGAGTCGGTGGTAGTTGTGGCTCCGGAAGCAGCGTGGCGGTACAGAATGGAATCAAGATCGAGCTCCATTGCACGATCGCTGGAGGAGAGAGAGTTTCTGATCACCGCTAGGGATAACAGCGCTGGCAGAGCCGGAACCCAATAGAAGTCAAGAAGGAATCATTTTGAATGTTGTAAATTAAAAATGGCGGAATTGAAATATATGCCCCTATATGTTATTTGTCTTCCAAAAATGTCCGTTTTTAGACAATAGCAGAATGTATGTCCAAAAGTTTGCAAAAATACCCTTCCGTTTTGGACTCCGTTGTGGTCTCTTATCTGATTGGTACTACATGAATGATGTAGTTTAGCAATCAAATTAGCCACTGAGTTGCAGTTGCGAGGCACATGTTGTGTCCGGACAACCTCGAAAGACTGTAGGAGAACTAAGGTGTCAGCAATCATCATTTTGATCGTCCAAGGACACGATCTACTGCATTGTAAGGCTCTAATAATTTGCATTGTAAGGCTCTAATAATCAGTAAGTTGTCACCTTCTATTTCAATTTTCTTAAAATTTGTGAACTTCGCTTCGCATACTATCTCGTACATACCCCATGTCTCTGCATGTAGTACACTCTAGTGTTCACTAGCATGAGCATTCATACAAAGGACCTCCCCAAGATGGTCCCGGATTATAAATCTTGTTGTCGCCTTGCCATTTTCTCGTTTTGATCCATCGAAATTTATTTTGACGAAGTAATGATTTGGTTTTGCCCATTTCTTCATTCTATTTCTTGGAGCAGTACTCCTCGGCCTGCCCATAGAGGTTTTGACGAAGTCATGATTAGGGCTTGGTTTTTCCCATCGAAACAACTTTTGATTTTGAATAAATTCTTCTGCATTTGTATACGATCCGTCTAAGGGTTGATCAAAAGTTGTTTTATTACAACAATACCATATACCCCACCATCGTATTTTTTACCCAGTAATGTATCTTTTAGATATTGTATTGTGTGTAAAAAGCCATTATCATTATTTCGGATACCCGAAATTGCGGTGACCAATTGAGGGTCTATGTTTTGAAAGGTTCTTAAAGTGTACGTGCATTGTATGAACAGGTGCATGCTTGTTTCACTCTGGTATTGGCAAAGTGGGCATTCAGGTGTGACTGCGACAAGACGTTGGATTAATTAATATTTAGTTGGTAGACTACTGGTACATGTCTTCCATAGAAACAACTTTATTTTCGGCATGATATCCAATTTCCATATCCATTCAAAGCCACAATAATTTGTATATTCTTCCTTGGAAATGAAAGAGCTCGCCGAATGGGTGGAGAACCAACCATTCTTACTCGGATACTAGTATAATCTGTCACGAATTTGATTTTTTGGTATTAGTATGGATAGTATACAACTGATCCAGGACTGAGGCAGATATTTTTGTAACTCTTTTTCTTTCCATTTTTTGTTCTTGTCGATGAAATGTGATACTGGGACATTAATATCCACCTCTTCAACATTTGGGCATGCATCCATTAACCGTGCATTTGATACCCAATTGTCTTTCCAAAATCGGACTGATTTTCCGTCGCCAATTTGCCATATCAATCCACTTTTGAATTCTTCTTTTAAATTCATCAATTTTCTCCATTGCCACGAAGCATTCTTCTTGATGGAATAGTCAAGTAAATTTTGGTCTCTTAAATATTTTTTCAGATAGAATAAGAACCCAGAAATTTCGCGATTCGGCAAGAATTTTCCATAATGATTTCATTTGTAAGGCATTGTTCATATGTATAGCTTTTCGTATTCCAAGACCTCCTTTTTTTCTTAGATTTACAAATTTTGTCCCATCCTACTAGCGGTACGTGACCACTTGGCTTATTCCAAAAGAATCGTCAACTAATAGTATCCAGTTCGCTTAACGTCCCTTCAGGAAGCATAAAATTATGCATCATATAATATGGTTTTGTTGCTAAAGTAGATTTGATAAGAGTAGTTCTTCTTGCCTGAGATAAAGAATTTGCTTTCCATTTATTAAGTTGTTGGTCAGTTGAGTGGATTATGGATGCGAAAGTCGATTTGTTGACACGAGAGTTTATAATAGGACATCCAAGGTATCTTTGTAGTGAACTAGAATATGGGATATTGATTTTTGTCTGGAGAGATTTTTTGCACTTGCGGACACCCTTCTCGTGTTTGAAAAGCAGATTTATGGAAGTTCACTTTTTGTGCGAAATAGAACAATAATCATCCAAAATTGATTTAATCTTCTCGTTATAATGCAAACTGTGACCGCACCTAGCAGTTATACTACGGGTGACGTGCGCCGACATGAGATTTTGTTATCCTTTAGTGTTTTAATGTATTTTGGATAGTTTTAAGTGTGGATTTTCAATTTCTATCTTTATGTTTGGATAATTAAAACTCCTACTTTCTATCTTTTCTATTATCATTCACAATTGTAATTTGGAGACTAAGGTTTTGTTCTTGAGAGTTTTTCCCAAGGAGACCTTGAAACTTTATTGTAAGTTTTCTTAATTCAAATTATGCATTAAGTTATAGATTGCACATTATTGTGAGGTTCAATTGATTCTCAATAAACTTAAGTAGTTTTTATTCCTTTGCTTAATTTAATCATAATTGATATAGGGTTTTGTTGGATTGATCACCTAATAAGATTGCAAGATTAATTTACAACTAGTCTGATTAATTCCCGGTTGGGATTAGTTAGATAAAGTAGAATCTATAATTGGTTAGACCTGGTCGGGCTATTCAGTTGTAGAAGCTATTAATTTCACAAGTCACTTAGATGTTTGGTTGCTCTAAGTACTTGTTTCTATTGGTACTTGAATCGTAAAGTTGTTGTTTAATTGAATCTAGAAGGTCTTCTAGGTTGTTAGATGATTAGGGTTGTTAGACTAGTAGTTCTAATAACTAAAACTAAAGTTTTGAAGAATAATCCATGGTAGATTACTCAAGAGAAGCGAGAATTAAGAGGATCAATGATCAATAAGCATATATATGATGGATATTAATTAGTTAAACATGTCTTTCTCATAACTTACATTCACAATCATAATTGCATTCTTACTTTGATTTTTATTTGCATATTAGATTTAAATAGTTACTCAAACTCTTAAACCCCCCTTATTACTATTACTTGGCACGCAAGAAAAAGCACAAATACACGAGTCCTTATGGGATCGACCTTTGGTTACCGCTCTACTGAGTTTGATTTGTTAAGGTTTCTTTGCTAGGTATTAAACGACTGTAAAAATACCTCATCAAATCACGTAGAAAAATAATATAAAATACTTTAAATTATTTTTAGTGTAATACAAACATGATCTTTATGGCTATCTTTTTGTCAACTATGTTGAGCATGTGTAGATATTGATGGTGCACGAATAAAACCATGCACAAACAAACAAAATAGTTAACCCATGCTCAAGAACAATGACGTTAGGTGCTCAATAGGCCCCACGGGACAAGAGCCCTCGAAAATAGATCAAGAGAATGTTCTTAGGAAGTTTTGCACACCCACCAAAAACCCACGTGCAAACACCACTCCTCCTTCCCGAACAGTGCGCACATCATCCGAAAAGAGAAAAACTAAAATGTCGGCTAAAGAGTCAAGAAAGGCCGAAGGGCATGCAAAGCGCTCCTCCCAAAGGAAGAAGTGTCAAGACAGGCAGGATGGAAGGATGGGCGGTGAAGAAAGCTAATCAACGGGGTGAGTCATCCCACATGGGAAGATTCAGAAGTATCGCAACCACATCCTCAACCAATCATGGTGTGCCACTCTTTGCAAATTATGACTAGACTAATTTGAGGTTTCAAGACTTTAAATCAGTCAGTGATTACAATTCTACCCTGTTTTGTATAACCTCTCAATTACGTTTATGCGGTCAGAAAATATTTGAAGAGCTAATGCTGGATAAAACTTATTCAACCATGCATGCTACTAATGTGTTGTTATAGCAACTATACAGTTAGAGGGAATTTAAGAAGTATTCAGATTTGATACAAGTACTACTTTTAGCTGAGCGGAATAATGAACTACTCATGAAAAACCACAACCTGAGGCCAACTAGTACTGCACCGTACCCTGAAACAAACGCAACATATGCCTCTCAAAGAAATGATAATAGAAATCAAGATAACCGTGGACATGATGGTAATCGTGGTCGAGGACGTGGTTGTGGTAAGGGCTTTGGTGATTATCAGAAGCTTAACTCTCCTGATGCATCTAATTCCAAGGGGAATGATAAGCAAATGGTCTAGAAGGGTCCTATAGGATCCTCCCAAAAGCCCAAATCTATATGTTATAGACGTGGCATGACAAGTCACTGGGAAAGGGTGTGTCGCACAGCCAAACACTTGGTTGAGTTGTACCAAGCTTCCCAAAAAGATATGGGGAAGAACGTGGAGACTCATTTTGTTGACGACACTGAACCTACACCAAACCTGGACGTTTCTAATTTCATCATGGATGATGAATTTGGGATCAATGTAAATGTCAACTACTGAAAACTTAGGGCTGTCCAACGGGTCGACCCGACCCGACCTGTAACCCGTATTTACTGGTTACGGGTCAACCCGCTGACCCGTAAAAAAAATAATGTTGACCCGTGACCCGACCCGCAACTCGTAAAACGGGTTACAGGTTTATGGGTCGGGTCACGGGTCAACCCATTTGACCTGTGACGACTGGCGACTGGCAAGTAGGGCTGGCGACTCGTGACAACTGGCGATTGGCAAGGGTCCAACGATTGGCAAGGGTCCGATGGGGGTGACTGGCAAGAGCGACTCCTGACGACTCGCGACTCATGACGGCTGACGACTGGCAAGTAGAGCTGGCGACTCGTGACGGCTGGCGACTGGCAAGGGTCCGATGGGGGCGACTGGCGATGGAGGCGACTGGCGATGGAGGCGAATGGCGATGGCCGGCGACGTGAAGACGGACTGACGGAGGCTAGAGGAAGAGGCGGAAAGCCAGAAAGTGAGAAAGAGGCAGAGTCGAATCTCGCTGAAAGCCAGAAAGTGAGAAAGGAAGGGGGCGGAGTCGCAGAGATGAGTAATGTAATATTAGGGTTTGGACTTTGGACTGTTTGGTTACCTTTGGGCTTTGGCATTGGTTTTGGCCCAATGTATTAATGTAATATATATATAATTATATATATATTTTTTTAAATATTACGGGTCGACCCGTAACCCGCCGGGTCGACCCGCAACCCGTAATCTGAAAAAAAAAACTTGACCCGTAACCCGTAAATTTACGGGTGGGTCGGGTCGGGTTACGAGTCAACCCACCTGTTGGACAGCCCTATGAAAACTAGAATATCTATCCATGTAATATTATGTAAAATATTACAGTATGTTTTCCTTTATCAGCATCCTTGTAAAATACTTTATGTATCATAAATAAATCTGTTATTTATGTTTTTAATTCTGTTTTTCTCTATCTTGAAAATATGGAAACGATTAAAGATATATCAAGTAGCAAGAATCAAATGTCTAGTGGACAGCTCTATGATATGTTGTGTTTTGTACAACATAACTAGGACTTTTTAGTACATATTTATGTAGTATTTTAGGCCTATTATGAGCGTTATTGAAGAACAGATTTGAAAGCCAGAAGTTCAGAGTTAGCAAGAAGTTGAAGGCCGCGATCGCGGCCATGTTCGGGTGGCGATCGCGGTTGCCAGAGGTCGCCGATGGGTCGCGGTTTGCAAGTCAGGCAGCGATCGCGGCTAGGTTTGGGCAGCGATCGCGGCCCTGTTGGATCTGACGCGTGATTGGATTTATTTGCTTAGTTTATTTTTATATTTTTATCTTTTTAATTCTCGACTGGTTCGAGACTATATTAGGTTATTTTTCAGATTTTGTTTTGTATTCTCTTAGACCTAATTTTCAGACTTTGGTATTTTCTCTGTTATGGAGAACTAAACTTTCTAGATTCTATTCAAGTTGAAGCTTTTCAGACTCAAGTTGTTGTGAGATTCGTCTTTTCAGGTTTATTTCTACAGGTTATATTCAATTCTCTTGGGCATAATTTATATTGATTGTATTGATTTCTACTTGATTGATCACCTTGTTGGAATTGATATTATCTATTGCTAGATCTAGGTTTTCTCATAGCAAAGCCTGATCTTTGTAGCAACTCAATTGATTTAGGACTCATTGGACTAAAACAATTGAGAAAGAGATTTGAATGCATGTTGATTGTTTGACTCGTTGGAATTCAGTTGCATGTATCCTGTTTATCCTTGTTCTTATTGCTAGTATTCATATTATTTATGATCGTTTCATGAGTAATTTGGATATTAAGTTTGCATGTCTCGTTGTCATGTCATAATTCTGATCAGGATAGGAATAACTAAAAGGAATAACTTGTTTGAATCTAGGATCAATAACTTGAGGAAGAAAAGTGGATACTTGAATAGGATTGCTTTTTCCTAATTGATAAAAATCCAACTTTTGCCCTGTTTGTTTGCTTGCTTTGTTTGTTTCAATCCTTAGTTTTAGTTTTAATTCACAAAATCCCCCCTTTTTTACTTCTTTGAGTTGATAATAATAAAACCTAGGATACAAGTGTCCCTTGGGTTCGACCCCGACTTACTGACTATACTAGTTGAGTAATTAGGGATTTATTTTTGATTTGGCACGACGACTTTAAGCCAGTCAAATTTTGGCGCCGTTGTCGGGAATACTTTTGTTTAATTCTAAGTTTTTATTGTTACCAACTCTAGTGTGGACCCTAGTTTATGGTCCACACTCGTGCTACTGATTCTTCTATTTTGCCTTTTGATTCAGAGATTGAAAGGACCCTTTCCAGGTTGAGACGTGAAGCTCGGGAACTACTCCGTGAATTACCTTTCGACTTGAATTCTGCTGAAACTAAGACAATGGGAGATCAGACTTTGAAGCAGCTGACTGCTCCTAACTTTCAACAACAGCCCCTGGCTGTTCAGTTCCCTGCGTTGAATAACGGTGTCAAGTTTGAATTGAAATCAGGGTTGATCCATATCTTACCCCAATTCCATGGGCATGGTGGAGAAGATCCAAACAAGCATCTTGCTGAATTTGATCAGGTCTGCTCAAGTATGAAGCTTGCTGATGTAACTGAGGACCAGATCAAGCTGAGGGTGTTTCCCTTCTCTCTGAAGGATTCAACCAATGAGTGGCTCTACTATCTTTCTCCAGGCTCCATAAATACCTGGACTAAGATGAAAGCAGCATTCTTGGAGAAATATTTTCATGCCACCAAACAGAACAGTCTGAAGAAGAGCCTGAGCAATATTGAGCAACAGGCTGGAGAGAGTCTGTATGATTATCATGAGCGATTCAAGAGACTGTGTGCTAGTTGTCCGTATCATGGGTATTCTAATCAAGACCTGGTACTGTATTTCTTTGGTGGATTACTGGATGAAGAGCGCAGAACGGTGAATGCAGCTTGTGGTGGAAGCCTGATGAATAAGACACCAGCAGATGCCCTTGAGCTCTTTTCTGAGCTATTTGAGAACTCAAGGTAATTCAACAAAAGAACTGGTGCTAAGGGAGTCAATGCTATGGACTCCTCTTCTGTTATAAAAGCTGAGATGGCGGAGTTAAAAGATATGATGAAGAGGTTCATGCTGCAAGGAACCCCTCAACAACTGAAGGCATGTGAAGTCTATGTTGATACACTTCACCCTACTGATGCCTGTCCACAACTCCAGGAACCTCAGGCTGAGGTTAATGCTGTAGGAGGCTATGGACCTCCTAGACCTCGTTTTGATCCTTATTCTAATACATACAATCCAGGCTGGGCACATCATCCAAATCTGAGGTATGGGAATCAGAATCAGCCTCAATATAATCAACAAGGAGGAAATCAACAACCCAGGCTACCTTATGTCCCTAGACCTCCAGTTCAGAGCCAAAATAATTCATCCAACGCTGAAGAGTTGATTGCAAGGCTAGCTATTACAGTGGAACAGATGGGACAGACTACTCAAGCCAATATCAAGAATATGGAGACTCAGATCAGTCAGTTGGCTAATGCAGTGAGTAAATTGGAGGCCAAATAATCTGGAAAATTGCCAGCACAGCCCATCAATCCTAGGGAGAATGTGAGTGCGATTACTTTACGAAGTGGAAAAGAATTGCCAAAAATTGACGATAGATCGGAAGAACCGCGATCGCCGCCAAAATCAGAGGCGATCGCGGCTGAAGAGGCCGCGATCGCGGCCCCCACCATCGGCGATCGCGGCCCCTTAACTGAGGCCTCGGGATTTGAGAAAATTGAAGACGCGATCGCGTCCACATCGGGCAGCGATCGCGGTGGCGGTGATTCCCGAAAATCTGAAGAACCGCGATCGCGGCTTTCTGATGGCGATCGCGGCCAGGCTCCAGTTTCCAACGATCACTATGTTCGTCCAGATTTCCCTTCCATGGTTTCCTAGAAGCCACCTCCTCCCTTTCCTGAAGCACTGAAAGACACAAGGAAGCCAGAGAACGACAAGGAGATCTTTGAGACGTTTTCCAAGTGTGAGGTAAATATCCCTTTGCTCAATCTGATTAAAAGCGTTCCTAGATTTGCTAAATTTCTGAAAGAGTTGTGCACTATTAAGAGGAACCAAAAATTAAAAGGGAAACAGAAAGTTAAGGTTAGTGAACATGTCTCAGTTGTATTTCAAAGGCGAATGCCTAAGAAGTGCAGTGATCCAGGCATGTTCAGCATTCCCTGCATAATAAGAGACACTAAAATAGATAAAGCCATGCTTGATTTAGGTGCTTCTATCAATGTTATGCCTTATTTTGTTTATACTTCACTAGGCTTGGGACCTTTGCATGAAACTGGTGTTATTGTTCAATTAGTTGGTAGGTCCACAGTCTACCCGAAAGGGCTTGTTGAAGATGTCCTTGTCATGGTTGATAATTTGATATTCCCTGCTGATTTTTATGTGCTTGATATGGATCATGATGTGCATGCTGCACCCATTCTGTTAGGACGTCCTTTCATGAAAACTGCTAGAACAAAAATTGATATGTGTAAAGGTGTCCTAACTATGGAGTTTGATGGGGAGAAATTTGAATATAGTATGGATAATGCTATAAAATACCCCCAAGATGACCATTCTCTTTGTTCTATTGATGTAATTGATCCCATTGTGCAAGATGTCTTTGATGCTACTTATGGTGATGAATTACAATATGTGTTAGAGAATGATGTCACAACTTCATGCATGGATTATGATTTGCCTGATAGATATCATGAAATCCTTGCTGATCTGAGTGCTTGTTGTGAATCTCCTGTTGATGCTTTGGCCATTGGGCCCATACCACTAACTCTCCCTAGCGAGAAATTGCTTCCTTCTGTAGTACAGGCACCTGAAGTTGAGCTTAAACAGCTCCCTAAGCATTTAAAATATGCCTTCCTTGGAGATGGTGACACTTTGCCTGTCATTATTTCTAACAAACTTTCCAAGGAGCAAGAAGAAAAATTGGTGTAGGTACTGAAAGAGCACAAGACAACTCTAGGTTGGACTATTGCTGACATTAAAGGGATTAGTCCCTCTACATGTATGCATAAGATCCTCCTAGAGGATGGTGCAAGCCATCCAGACAGCCACAGAGACGGCTCAACCCACCTATGATGGAGGTAGTCAAAAAGGAGGTACTGAAGCTCCTACAGGCGAGTATAATCTATCCCATCTCTGATAGTCAGTGGGTTAGTCCGACCCAAGTTGTGCCCAAAAAGGGAGGCATTACAGTGGTAGAGAATGTGCATGGGGAACTAGTCCCCACACGAGTTCAGACAGGTTGGAGAGTCTGTATTGATTACCGTAAGCTGAATGCGGTAACCAGAAAAGATCACTTTCCCTTGCCATTCATTGATCAAATGCTTGAGCGACTTGCCGGTCGTTCCTATTATTGCTTTTTAGATGGCTATTCAGGGTACTTTCAGATTGCTATTGCACCGGAGGACCAGGAGAAAACGACATTTACATGTCCCTTTGGCACTTTTGCATACCGCAGAATGCCATTCGGATTGTGCAACGCACCCGGTACGTTCCAACGGTGTATGGTAAGCATCTTTTCTGAGTACATTGAAAATTTTATTGAGGTTTTTATGGATGACTTTACAGTACGTGGAGACGACTTTGATGCCTGCTTAAACCACCTCTCTTTAGTCCTTCAAAGATGTGTAGACACCAATTTGGTTCTAAACTCTGAGAAGTGTCATTTTATGGTTGAGCAAGGCATTGTGTTAGGTCACATAGTGTCATCCAGGGGTATTGAGGTCGATAAGGCAAAGATTGATATCATTCAGTCTTTGCCTTATCCTACTAATGTGCGTGAAGTGCGTTCTTTTCTAGGCCATGCAGGTTTCTATCACAGGTTTATTAAAGATTTTTCCAAGATCCCAGCCCCATTGTGTGATTTGCTGAAGAAGGATGTGCCTTATGAGTTCAATGAGGCATGCAAAAAGGCGTTTGATGAGCTGAAAACACGCCTAATAAGTGCCCCAATTATTCAAGCCCCGGATTGGTCTCAACCTTTTGAGATCATGTGTGATGCAAGTGACTACGTGTTGGGGCTGTTTTGGGTCAAAAGGAAGCTAGAGCATCCCATGTCATACATTATGCTTCCATGACTCTAAACGATGCCCAAAGAAACTACTCCACCACTGAGAAGGAAATGCTTGTTGTAGTGTTCGCCTTGGAGAAGTTCAGACAGTATCTGCTGGGTACAAAGGTGATAGTTTATTCAGACCATGCAGCACTTCGTTATTTAATGATGAAAAAGGAGGCTAAGCCGAGATTGATCAGATGGATCCTCTTGCTGAGTGAGTTTGACATTGAGATACGGGATAAAAAGGGAGCCGAAAATCTTGTAGCTGACCATCTAAGCCGGCTTGTACATGTGGAAGACAAGTCAGAAGGTCAGGAACAAATTCAAGGACGATTCCCCGATGACATGCTTTTCAGAGTCGATACTGGTGCCAAACCGCGATCGCCGCCAGAACAAGGGGCGACCGCGGCTGAGACAACCGCGATCGCGGCCAAAATCAGAGGCGATCGCGGCCCTGGTGGCGATCGCGGCGACGAATCGCGACTGGAGGAATTTGCTTTTGGGATCCACTCGTTCAGGCCATGGTACGCAAATCTAGTCAACTACCTCGTCTCAGGGGAGTTTCCTCCCAATTTTACCAAGGCTCAGAAGGATAAGGTGCGTCAAGAATCCCGATTCTATGTCTGGGATGATCCTTATTTATGGAAGCACTGCACAGATCAGGTAATCCGACGATGTGTCCCGGATTCTGAGGTACAATCTATACTGTCTTTTTGTCATTCCTATGCATGTGGGGGTCACTTTGGGACTAATAAAACTGCTAGGAAAGTCTTAGAAGCTGGTTTTTATTGGCCTCATATTTTTAGGGATGCATATGCTTTCTGTAAATCATGTGATCGTTGTCAGAGGGTGGGCAATATTTCTAAGAGACATGAGATGCCTCAATCTCGTATGATATTCTGTGAAGTTTTTGATGTTTGGGGCATTGATTTTATGGGACCCTTCCCCTCTTCTTATGGAAATCTGTATATTTTACTTGCGGTGGACTATGTTTCCAAGTGGGTGGAAGCAAAGGCCACCAGAACTGATGATTCAAAAGAAGTTGTAGGTTTCCTTAAAGACAACATTTTTTCCAGATTTGGGATTCCAAAAGCTCTAATTAGTGACAGGGGTACTCATTTTTGCAACAAGACTGTGACTGCTTTATTGAAGAAGTACCATGTCACTCAGAAGATCTCTACAGCCTATCATCCCCAAACCAATGGACAAGCTGAAGTGTCCAATAGGGAGATAAAATCAATTCTGGAGAAGACGGTGGCGCCTAACAGGAAAGATTGGAGTTTGAGACTCAATGATGCTTTATGGGCCTACCGTACTGCTTATAAGACACCCATCGAGATGTCCCCCTTCAGATTGGTTTATGGAAAAGGCTGTCACTTGCCAGTTGAGCTTGAGCACAAAGCTTATTGGGCGGTCCAAAAGTGCAATTTCAACCTTAAAGAGAATGGAGAGTGCAGAAAATTACAATTGCAAGAGTTGGAGGAGTTGAGATTGGATGCTTATGATAATGATGTGAACTACAAGAACAAAACCAAAGCTTGGCATGATAAGAACATCCTCAGGAAGGAATTCAAGGTAGGAGATAAGGTCCTTCTGTTTCAGTCTCGTCTCACACTCTTCCCAGGAAAACTCCGTTCTTGATGGGCTGGACCGTATACAATTACTCAAGTTTTTCCACATGGGGCTGTGGAATTATTGGACGGGGACTCCCAAATTGTGTTTAAGGTTAATGGTCAGAGATTGAAGAAATACCATGAGGGAGTTAGCCATGAAGTGCTAGAAGAGATGGGTCTTGATGATCCAACCCCAATTGCCAACTAAAAAAGGCACTAATGTCGAGCCAACGACATTAAACAAAGGCGCTGCTCGGGAGGCAACCCGAGGTAAGTTTTTCTTTTTCTTTTTCTGTTTTTTTTCTTTTCTGTTTTTGTTTAGTTTTTATTTTCAAACTCGTGAGGCTAACACGCAGGTACTAGGTTCGAAAGAACATTACTGAGTACAAACCGCGATCGCTCCTCGAAAAGGGCGATTGCGGGGCGTTTTTCGAAAAGAAATTGACGGTACCTTGCGAAGGCCGCGATCGCGGCCCCCAGAGTTATAAAAAAATATATATATATTACGAGGCAGTGGGGTCACTCCCACCGCCGGCCCCACTCCTCTTCATTCCGCCATTCTTCTTCCTCCTTCCTCTTCTATGTTTCACTTCTTCTTCAACCTCCATCAAAAAAAAACCTCCATTAATACTCCTTCTACAACCTCCATTAACCTCCTCAAAAAATTCTTCCAAACTCAACAAAAAACCCGGATCTACAATCCTCACTTCGTTCTCAACCCAAATCCGTTCACAAAATTCCGTTTACCTCTCTATTTCTCCCCAAAAATCAAATCTACAAAAATTCCAAAAATTTCCTCCCATAGCTTTCAATCCACCATAACCATCCCTCTTGGTCCATTAACGGGTTGTTGAATGCAAACCGGAGAGGCGACCGCGGCTCGGAGGAGAAGAGAACCGCGGTATCGGAGTTGCATCGCCGCCTTGGAATCGTCGATCGCCCAGAACCGCGATCGCGGCCCCCTGCATACCGCAATCGCGGCCTCCCACCAGAAGGCGATCGCGCCTCTTTCACGTGGCGATCGCGCCTTCCCAACAGTGTCCGAATTTCAGTTTCTGTAAGTTGCTTCTTCGCCTCTACTGTTGATCTGAATAGATGCATTTAATAGATGGCGTATCCTGTTAAGAAGTTAACTCCTGCACAGAAGAAAAAATGGGATTCTCTAGCTAAGAGGAAATTCACTAGTACCAAATTCTTTGATGTTGAGATGCTTAGGACACTAGGCATGTATGACTGTACTCAGAGATTTCTGATGGCGGGTGGATTGGGGGGCTTTATTGATCTGAATGCCCCTACATATAGGAACATTTTGCTAGAGTTTCTGTCTACGTTTCAGGATGATGAGGGTTTGCTCAAATTTAATATTTTGGATGAGCCTTATTATATAGACAGAGAGGGGTTGAAAGGAATTTTTGGGATTACTGGTGTGCCTACTGAGAATTGGGAGGCAGTTCATAAAGAGTCAGGCCTTAATGATTTTTGGGAGGCGATTACAAGGGTTGGGTTCTTGCCTAAGAAGGGGAAGTATAACTATTGCATTACCCATCCTTGTATTAGATTATGTCATAAGGTACTGTCCATGAGTTTTCTGGGACAAGGGGAGGTAAACAAGGCGTCTCGCTTTGACATGAGCATGATCTGGTGTTTGATGCCTATGAAGGCTGCAATTCCTGATTGGGTTGAGTTGTTTATTGGGAGTATCAAGAAGATCCTGAAGAAGGATACTAGCAAGATTGCTATAGGTGGGATGATTACTTTGCTTGCCATTGAGTTTGTGAGTGAGGAGAGGTTTGGACAGCCTGATAGTGTTGAGTATAAGTTTAATGAGAACCAGCTAAAGAGGGCCCATTGTTTGAAGGGATCAGCTGAGCAGGGTTATATCTGGACTCTAGGTTCTCCAGCTGAGGATTATTTGCGTCTTCCCAAAGCTATGCCCACTGGCCCTGCCTTACCTTATCTGTACATTCCATCTGATTTTGCTGGTGGGGGCGGAGTTCAGCAGGAGGAGCCTGCGTCTGATGTAGAGATGGAGGATCAGGAGGATCATGAGGATCACGATGATCATGATGATGGTGATGGTGATGATGGAGACGATGGAGGAGATGTCAGAGATGGTGGCCGTGTTCCTGGTTATGGTTATATAGTATAATTTTTAAAACTACCCGTAAATTTTCGGGAATTACACTAGTTCCTTATAAATATCTTTCATCCACTTGATCATAAAATATCATTTTAAGACTAGAATATATTATTATTGTAATTTCCTCTTATTATCAAATCTTTTTAAAGACATGGAACCACCTTATGGTATAAAAGGTATTAATATAACATATTATCTATTACTAATAACTAAAGCCGAAACAATTTCTGCCACCACATTGCGCCACATCACCCTTTTACTAAAATAATAGTTTTTTATATATAATTGAAATATAAATTTATTAACAAAAATAATTATGCAAAAAATTTATCCCCAAAAAGACATAAATAGATAAAGAAATGGACATTATATTTATTATATTGGTAAAAGATAAATAAAAAAGAATCCAAAAATATGTACCCGATGTGAATATATATCTTTGAAATAAAATCTATAACTATATATTAAAGTTGTAACTTTTCTAGCTATCACATTTTATTTCTGACCCACCTTATATTTTAAAAAATTATTTATATTTTTTCCAATCAAATTCCTTTCTATGTGAAAAAAATTAATTCAAATTTTAATTAAAAACAATGAAAATTATTTTATGTTTAGCTTTTTTATCTATTTATAAGAAAATTATCTTAAATAACATTTTGATAAAAAAAGTAAATTTTTTAAATATCTATATAATTACTTGCCTAAATTAAATTTCAAAAAAAATTATATTATCTTTTCCTTAATTTCCTTTTTGGATTTTTATGTAAATATAGAAGAATTTTTATTTTTAAATTTTTTTATATTTTTTAATATTATCTTATTAGTTATATTTTAACTTATTGAAAAGATTTTTAAAGAGTTGAATTTGATTAATTTTTTAAGAATTTACATCATTTTTGGCCTTTATTTATTTTATATATTTACTTTATTATATCATATTTATAATATATCTAAAAATTGATGAGTCGTAGTCGTGCATGGCACGACGGGTACAACTAGTGTTATACTATTTATCTAATAAATTCCCAAGTATTATTTTAAACAAATTATCTCATACTTTCCATATAAATATCTTATCAAAATATATTTAAGTTTATTATATGCTCTTTAAATGACATGCAACCCCTTTTTCAATATATAAAATCTTAAGATAATATTTTTTCCAACAACTTGTTCTAGGTCTTTTTTTATTTATATACTAAACTCCAAATAAGGTATACATATTATTTATGTGACATTTTCCATGTATATAAAATAATATACTCTTGATCCCATAAATTTATTTATAACTTTTCATGTCTAACTTACTTTATTTCTTTATATAAAATACATGCGATTTATTTATTCAATTTAATTTAATCCCATACTTGTTCTTAATCCCATACTTTATTCAAAATATCTTACTAATATTATTCCAAAGCATATTATGCAAGACTAATTTCACTTTAATAAAGTCTCTGTTTTATTAAAATCCCCTTATCTTATCCTATTTCTTTTATATTAGGGTAAAAATATGACCAAGTCAATATTATTTTCAAAAACAGAATTTTCAAGCTTAAAAGTCACATATATTAATCTTATAATTTATTTGAAATTATTCTATGTCTTGCCATATTTATTTATTTATTTTTTTATTATTTTTTTATTAAAAACCACATGCATGCTATTATTCTTTTCAAATTATCAACAACTTAATATACTTAAAATATCATTGTTATGAATATTAATATTCTATAAATTCACATATGATTTATTGAAAATTATATTTCTCTTAGATGGGCATGCAAATTAATTTAATTACATAATTTCCTTTTTAAAAGCTCATTTGTAATATTTAGTGAATTTATTTAAATAAATATTATATATATGTATAATTATTTTATAAAGAGATAGAAAATTAAAATACGAGTCGGGAAATTATACCGAGCGAAAACGAGAGCGGAATGGGCACGAATTTCGAGGTGGGCAGATTTTTGGGCCTCACCTTCTCTTTTATCCTTATAAAAAATCTGATGGGCTAATATTGTGTAACACCCCGATAATTTATAAAGGATTGAGGTGCTACCTATGTCAACAAGAGCTCTTCCTTTTCTGGGTTCGAGTGAGGACAAAGAACTTAGAAGTTAAGCGTGCAGGGGCGAGAGTAGTACCAGGATGGGTGACCTCCTGGGAAGTCCTCGGGTTGGCATTAGATAGCGCTTCTAAAGGCTTGGGGCCTTACAAATTGGCGAATCTGAGGCGTGGGTAAGTGTCGATGTTCCTCTAATTGTCTCCCTCGACTTCTGGCTTGTTTTGGTTGGAAGCTCGGTCTGGCTTTCATTTGTCTGTCGGGTTTGGTCGGGCGCTAGTGTGGGTCGGAATCGGGCAGACCAGTGGAAGGTCGCCGACGGTAACCCGTTGGTGCTCGCTCGTGGCCGCTGGCGTGGACTGACCGGGGAGCGAGTCCGGCTCCGACTCCATCTTGCGGGTGAGCGTTGTCGTCGGGTTTGTATAAGCTTATAGGTGAATTTAGTAGTAACCGGTTGATCAAGTAGTAAACTTTCGGTTTATTGGGTTTAGATCAGGAAGTTGCTGTTGTGTACGCTTAGATAGTGTTGATTTAGTAGGGAATTGGGTCTCCATTGTTGGCTTGCTCTTGTTTACCGAGGGGTACAGTAGGCAGAGGAGGGAGTCGTAGTTGACTATCTTCACTTTGGTTTAAATTCAAATTTTATGTAATATTGTTTTGTTAATTAGTTTGATTAGGAGTAGTTGTACGGAAAGTGCATGCTAGTTAGTGTACTAGCACATGGGTAGTTATGAGTGATCAGGTTGTTTAATAAATTATGGGGGATAAGAGGGTTAAAATTAATCTTTTCTCTGGGATCTTGTCTAGTATTGGACTTCATTAGAAAATTTGGTTTTCGGTTTAGTATTCATACTCGTTAATTGTGATGTTTTAGGGAACCATTTTTGCTTGGATCGTTAAACCTTCCTTGTTGTGAGATGCTCTCCCTTTAAGGTAAGTCGTTTTTCGACTTGCTCGGTTCTTCTCTACCTTGTTAGATTGCGTACCGTTATTGTAGGGCGGGTTTTGGGAACTAGTTCCGAATACCTTTTAAATTGTTTTGAACTTCTTGATTGTTGTGTGCGTAAAATGGTTTTGAACGTATTTTAGCGGAAGGATATTTATGGAACGTTTTCTCTGTGTTGGTACCGTTTCCGACACGGCCCATCGTAGCTGGCGTGGAGGAAGAGTTGGCTACGTTGACCCGTGTGACTGGGAAACCGTGCCCCTTCAAAACGAAAATTATTATCTGTGTGTTTTTGGCAAGTGCTCCAGTGGAGGCTTAGCCGGGGGTTTAGAAGGGAGATTGTGAAGTGGAGTGAGAGGGCCTGCCTCTGCACTCGGCGCGGTGATGAGCGCCTTGGAAGTCGGATTGTGGAAAAGGAGGAATTGCTTTGTTATGAGATTGTGATTGTGAATGCATATGTGGTTCTGTGTGACTGATTATAACTAACTTAGGTATTGGCCTTTAGAGATATGATTGCGATTGAGGATTTGTATGCTGACTTTAGAAATGTTTTCGAAACGTTCTACAATTTCCGTATTCTATCTAGCTTGGTAGATTAGACGCTGACCCTTCGGGGAATATTTTTCAGTTCCAGGTATGAATCAGGGAGCCGTGCAGGAACCGAGGCCAGATGGCAGGCCGGAGCGGTAAAGAGCGCGTGTCATAGTGGGATGGGATTATTTTTACGATAGTTTAGTTGTGTTATTTTTAGGATGTTATTTTTATTAATATGTTAGAGTTGGTATTATGACTTGTCTTCTGTTTTCGTCGAATGATTTTATTGTTGGTGATGATTCGTCAGATTCAGGATATTTATAATTAGGTTTTCGGGAATTCATGCATAACTGCGTTTTCTATATTTTTATAAAAGAAAGGTTGGATGTTTTTATTTCGTTTTCTCGTCGTGCCCGCGTTGCAAGATCCTAAAGTGTTGTTGTCAACCTAATTAAATAGTACCTAGTAAGGGTCTATTTCTTAGTAGCGCCCCGTCGGAAGTCGGGGTGTTACATATTGGACATATGGGCCTATTTGAATTAGCCCAACAGCAGCCCAATCTTCCTTTTCTTTCTCCTTCTTCCTCCTCTTTACGTGAAAAGAACCAGAGAATGAATCTGGAGGAATGACGGTCGGACAGCAGGAGCCACCAACGGCGGTGGATGGCGGCGCACCAGGGCGGCCGGCGGCGCGCGCGCGGGCCCAGGGTGGACCGGTAGGTGCTCGATGGTGGTCGGAGGCCAAGGGAGTGGAGGAAAGGATTTTGTGGATTTTTGTACAAAAAATTCAGATTTGGGTAAAAACAACTCTATGGATTTTTGACTTGAAATTAGGACGAATTTAAGGGGGAGAATGAGAGGATTTATTGTGTGAAATTGTAGTGAGTTTTTCAGCCTTTAAATAGGCAAAAGGAGAGGCTCCATGGATCCTTCTCAATGGAATTTGACCAATGTAAGAGGAAGAGATTGATGTCAATTGGTGGAGAGTGTGCTTGTTTAGGATGACACAAGATGATGGTGGGTTTTTGGTGAGTCTTTGAAGCAACAATTGCAATTGGGAGGAAGGAGAAGGCATGGATTGATTGTACGTCAATCAGACTAGACATGTTTGATGTCTTCAAATTGGAAGAAGAAGAAAAGAAGGGTATGAAATTAAAAGCCTTTCAATATGTGTAGATGAATTACAATGCCTAGCGGTTTGGGGTGTGTCTTATTATAAAAGAGGTGCAAGAGGTCTTGGGTTCGAGTCTTGACTCTTGCCTCTTTTTATTTGCCTTGTTTCATATTTTTGCCTCCTTGTAATTATTACATTAATGATAATTTTGAAATTCATATAATTTGTATTTGTTGAAAATTTTATTTTTCACTTTGATAACCCTTTATAGTATTTTTATATTTATTAGGAAAATTATAAAAATAATTAAATCTCTTTTTAAGAGGAAAAAAATATTGACATAGATACGCGACTTGCTTAATGTATTTAGTTAATTTCTTAATTGTCATTGTAGTAAACTCTTATAACCTTTCATAATATAATATGAAATTATAAAGATTATTAAATTCTCTATTTTAGAGAAAAAAAATTATTGGGATAATTTCCCATTTATTTTATTTAGAATTTAGCGGATATTACACCCTAAAGGGACAAAATTGATCATAAATGACACATTATATTCAAGTAAGTCTCAAAGGAACTTACTAAGCTTTAAAAATGTGCGTCGGAATGGTTTTCATGTAGAAACCAGAAATGAAAGTAATAAAGAATATTTGTGCATCACAAAATAAATATGTGGCAAGAAGCAGATCTTAGAAAAACCGCTAGCCCATTCTACTGGACTTTATCACACATATATAAGTCCAATAGAAACAACTGAAACATGCTATGAGAAATTAAATGATAAAAGGATGTTTACATTATGACATGGCCGGTTTGGTCATCCAAGTAATGGAATGATGCATAGAATCGTTGAAAGTTCAACTGGGCATTCAATAAAGAAAGCAAGTGTTCTTAAATCAAGTGATTTTAACTTTAGTGGTTGTTCACTTGGTAAACTAATCAACAGACCTTCCAAGAATAAAGTTGGGATTGAAAATCCAACATTTTTGGAACGAATACAAGAAATACAACTTTTGCTAAACTCCTAGCTCAAACCATTCCCTTACGAGCTCAATTTCCGGATTATACAATTAAAAGAATCTGACTTGATAATGCAAGCCAATTTACTTCCCAAACATCCAATGACTATTGTAAGTCAATTGGGATTACAGTTGGACATCTGGTGGCTCATGTGTAACGATCCAAAAATGGATTCGCTAGTATTGCAGTATATGTTGATGATTTAAATATTATCGGTACATCCGATGAACTTGAAAATATTTGATGAAAGAATTTGAATGAAAGATATTGGAAGAACCAAATTTTTTCTCGGTTTACAAATTGAACATTTGAAGGATGGAATTTTCATTCATCAAACAAATTACATCGAGATAATTTTGAAAAGGTTCTACATGGACAAAGCACATCCATTAAGTTCACCCATGATAGTTCGTTCTCTTAGTATACAAGATGATCAATTTAGACCTCGAGAATTATGATGAAGAGATTCTTGGTCCTGAAGTCCCCTACCTAAGCGCAATTGGTGCATTAATGTATCTCACAAACAATACAAGACCAAATATTGCTTTTGATGTAAGCTTGTTATTAAGATACAACTCATACCAACAAGACGACATTGGAACGGAATCAAACATGTGTTTTGATACCTACGAGGTACTCTTGACCTTGGGTTATATTATCATAGAAATACAAATGCTACTCTTATTTGATATGCAGATGCAGGATATCTATCAGATCCGCACAAAACAAAATCTTAAAATCGTTATGTATTCACATATGGAGATACGAGGATCTCATGGAAGTCAACAAAGCAAACACATACCGCTACATCATCAAACCATGCAGAATTAATCGCTCTTTATGAAGCAAGAAGAGAATGTGCCTGGTTAAGATCAATGATTGGATACATACAAAAAAAATGCAAAATAAGATCAATTACTAGATAATCCAACCATGATATATGAAGACAATTCTGCATGTGTCACACAAGTCAAAGGGGGATACATCAAAGGAGATCGAACGAAGCGCATTTCACCAAAATTGTTCTCAACTCATGATCTAGAGAACAAGGGTAAGATCGAAATCCAGCAAATCCGATCCAGTGAAAATGTTGCAGATTTGTTCACAAAAGCCTTACAACCCAAGAAGTTTGAAGAACTCGTGTACAAGATCGGAATACGCAGATTTCGAGAAGTACGTTGCTTTCAGGGGGAGAATTATACGCATTGCACTCTTTTTCCCTTCGTTTAGGTTTTTTCCCACTGGGTTTTACCTGACAAGGTTTTTAATGAGGAAATACTATGAAAGCTATAAGACAAGTTGCACCCTTTTTCCCTGTGCTATGGTTTTTATCCCACTGGGTTTTTCCTAGCCAGGTTTTTAACGAAGCAGCATGTACATAACCCCAAATGAAAAGATGAACATTCAAGGGGAGTGTTAAGAGATAATTAATTATGGGTGAATTATTCATCCATTTTGTATTATACTTGTTTTGTATTTGGTAAAATTTGGCTAATAGTCCCAGTGGCGGAGCTAGGGAGGGGCGAAGGTGGACGGTCACCCCTCCTCTCCTGAAAAGATATTATACTTATACTATTGATTTCACAAATGGAGCATGGAGAAAATCTTGCTTAGTTGGCAATCCGCCCCCTTTATTGTTATATCCCAAGTTCGAACCACGGGAGTTGCACGAAAATTATTTTTCCTACACACGCTTTTCAATTTCATCATTATTGGAAATTATTTTTCCTACACACGCTTTTCTATTTCATCATTATTAATTTTTGTATAGACATTTACAAGAAGAATATTAAACTAATTAGGCTTTCTCATTTTCTTTGTATACTATTGTGATTGCCCGTGCTACGCACGTAGCAATTTTTTATTTACTTTTTAGATGAAAATTTAAAATACCTCAAATGTTTTCAATCAAATTGTATAACCTGGGTGTAACAAAACCACACATATACCTACTTTAAGTTTTGCATAGTGTTAGATACAGTATGGTTCGTTAATACCTTAATTTCTTTTGCAAGACCACAGAATATGTACGTGTTTACTTGTCAGATGTGTAGGTGTTTGTTGGTTTGACTAAACTGAGATTCTTTAATTGTCTTGTTGCTCTGTTTGACTATATTCATTTGAAAGGAGTTTAGCTGCGTTCATTGGATGGAATGACCTTGTTTTGTTGATTAAGAATTGTTTTTGTTTGTTGCTTTTGTGAAATCATGTTTGGAGTTCATTGTTGAGAAATAACAGATCGGGGACGAACAGACTCTCACATGGAGGTATCTGTAAAAAACCTCAAACTAGATTTAACATTCCTTCATCGTTCTGTCCTTCCAAAGTTTCGGGATGAAACTTTATTTAAGGGGGTAGTAATGTAATACCCGAGTCTTTTAAGAGTCCGATACAAGATTATTCCTTTTCTAAATTAAAACTCCCCTTTGTTGGCTAGTATACCCATGAACAAAAGTTGGCCCAATTCTTTTATTTGCACCAACAGTTGGCCCGAATTCTTGTGGCCCGAAATGGGTTATGAATAACCCAACTCTCTACCTACCCCTCCCGAGCCCAATTCCTTACTCTATTCCCTTATCTCCCACCTTTATTGAGGTTTCAGAAAACCCTAGCTTTGGGGGAGTTGCCGCACACACCACCACCCACATTAGATGAGGCGGGGATCAATCGCCATTAGCTCCAAGCTTCTCAAGCCTTGCCTCACTCGAGCGGCCTCGCTCTTGCCGTCGGAAACGAGCAGACCTTGCAAGCTCTTTCTTCTCCTTCGACTTCGCCGCTCCTCGCGACGCGGGTGCCGATCTCGTGCTCTAGCACCGACGAAAGGACATCCATTTCGATTCCGATCTGAGATCGCCTCAATCCTCTTCGAGTCTAATCAACCTCGTAACTGAAGGAGACGACTCTGGTTCGTCCGCCGATTCTTTCGTGTCACCGGGCACCAACCCGTGCACCTATATCCTTCGTCATTGGTGAGCAAGTGCTCGTTCGATTCAGACCTAATCCTATTCCGTCACTCGTCAGTTCGGTTCCGCCTTCGCCATTGGATCAATCGGTTGAGCCGGCCAGGACTCGATTTCTTGTTCCATGTTGGTTAAGTTCCGTTCGTTGTGGCATCGAGTAGGGACTCGATTTGCTCGTGACAATGCATCCACTGCGCACGCAAGCTTCGATCGAGAAAGAGAGCCCTGCTTGTGAGTGGTGAAGATAAGTTCGGAACTCGGGTCTCAATCTGTTTTTGAGCCGTTGCAGGTCGGGCCTTGTTCTTAAACGAATTTCGACTTTTCGATTCCAATTGGTTGTATATATTTTTTTTGGTTGTTGTTTCGAATTCATGTGTATTTGTGATCCTTTAGCACTTCGTTTTGTCATGCAAACCTATATGATGTTCTGTTTGGTTGTATGGAAATTGGGGTTTACAACTTGCTTCTTTATTTGAACTAGATTAGCTTCACTTATATATATGCTGGTTTAGTTTGATCCTTGAGGTGAACGTTTGTTTGAGGTTAGTAATAGAACCTTTTTGAGTTTGAAAATAGGTTTTTTTTTTGTCTCGAGGTTGATTTCGTTCAATTTAAATAGCATTAGGATTAATTAAGAGGGGAATTGGGCTATTTAAGCTATCATGTACGTATGATCATAATTATTTTATACATGTGGATGAGTTGCAACACACTTGTCTAAGTTAAGTTTAACTTGGATCTGAATTGAAGTTGTATTTGATTAGTGTTAGTAGAAGATTGTTAGAGGATGAGAAATTAATTAGGATAATAAGTTAGACTTTGAGACTTAGGTGCTATTTGTCTAAGGGGATGCTCCAACTGTATAAGCTTGGTTTTCTAGTAGGTGATTTAGAGGGGAATTCATCCAGTTTCATATTGGGTGATGTCGGTATAAAATCGTTTAAGCTTAATTAAATTGGGTAATTTATCAATGGTTAGTCTTAATTCGTTAAACCTTGTTTCAAGGGCCTTTGAGATTTTAAAGTACCTCTCGTTGTTTTTGGTTAGGGTTTGCTTTTGCTCAGCTTATTTTAACGGCTCGCATTCTCCGAGTTTTGATTCTCCTTCACCTTTGGGAATTCTTCTTTGAGGTAAGTCGTTCTACGACTTGCTCGGCTTAATTCAATTCTTGTTAGATTGAGTGCCATGTATGTGGAATTGGTTTTGGAAACTAGTCCCTCTGCATATTAATTCTTTTAAAATAAATTTTTCTCTCTATGCTTGTGAATGTTGTAATTGTATTTGAAAATTGTGTTGTACTCATATTTGAAAATTGTGTTTGTAATTGTATTGTAATTGCGATTGTGATTGTGCGTTTGAAACTTGTAATTGTAATTGTCTTTGTAAATGTAAATGTGTTTGTGTTTGTGTTTGTGCTTGTGCTTGTGCTTGTACTGGTGTTGAAGTTGTAATTGTATTTGTAATTGTGGGTGTAGCTATAACTGTGATTGTGATTCGGTTTGTGGTTTTAAGTTTGATTGTGATTGTAATTCTGACGGTAACTATGAGTGTGCTTGTAATCGTAATTGTAATGGTGACTGCGTCTACAAATATGATTGTGTTTGAATCGAAATAAAGAATGCGTTCGAAATGAAATTGTGGTTGTGCTTGTTATTGTGATTGTGACTTGTTCAGGCCTATTTTCTTCCGCTGCGTGTTTGTTTCCGTTGTTCGAGGTTAATCGTTTGTCGACTTGCTTTGCTTACGACCATTATGTGTTAAATGATTGAATTGAATGTGCAAACTTTATTTTGGAATGATTTCATATTACGTGCTTGTATATGTTTTTGGAATTATGAAAAATCATTTTTAAATATTTTTCGTTATGCGTGCATTGGGTTCCACCGGTATGGCCATGGATCACGGGATAAGTTGGAGACGAAGTGGCCCCCGGGCATGGTCATGCGGCTGGAAGGGACCCCCTTTTAAAAATAAAATAAAATGTTTTGGCGAACGCTCTAGTAGAGGTTTAGCCGGGGAAAGAAGGGTGAATAGGGGAAATGGGCATGTGTATATGGTACGCGCCCTGACCGTGCGCCATGGATGAGAGGCCGGAGGGTGCCATTTGGATTTGAGGAGGATTGTTTTGATTGCTATATTATTTGACGGTTTTGGTTTGAATGGTCTCGTGTTAATGGGTTTTGTTTAACGTAATGTATTTTGTGGTTATATATGTTGGGAAGATCTTTATGAATATTACTGTTATCCTTGTTACTATTATTGATGCTATTTGTATTAATTTTACTATTGTGGTATTGTTGTATTTTTAATGTGATGTTAATTGTGATGTGGTTTGTATGTGTGTGTGTGTGTATACGTGTGTCTGTCTGATTGTGTGTCTGTGTGTATGGGTGTCTGTGTTACTATTTAATGTTAAGCGTTGAATTGATATGAATTGATAATTATTGATTTATGTGTGAAAATTGATTGCTAGGGTTTTGTGTGGTTTTTCAAACGTTCTATATGCATCTCACGCTTTCTAGCTTGAATTAGAATTGTAGCTGACCCTTCGGGAAATATTGGCGCACTTGTCATTGGGTCCGAGTAGTTGGGATCTATTTAATCATGTATTACTTTTTGGCTATTGAATTACTTTTGTCGCTAGTTGGACAAATTTGGTTAGAATGGTTTGAAATTATAGAATGGTTTGATTGTTGTCTTTTGTTTATGAATTCATGATTTCCATCATGTTTTATATCTTCAGTTTTAAAATAAAGGTTGGAAGATTTACTTGTTTCTCGTCGTGCCCGCGTTGCAAGATCCTAGTGAATTTGTTGTCAGACTAATCTGAGTAGACTCGGATAGGGTCTACGACCGAGTAGCGCCCCAGCGAAAGTCGGGGTGTTACACAAATAGTTTGATATTTTTTGTATGAATATCTTATTTTATAATGTTATAAGTTTATCATGTTCTATCATTTTAATTAAGATTTAATAATATATAATAGCAGTAATTTTTAATAAATGAAGATTTTTATTTGGTTATATATTTTAATTCCTAATACATATAATAATCTTGATTTTTATTTGATTATTATATAATCACCTATATTATATTTTTCAAGAAGGAATATGTTCTGATTCATAGAAATTTTGAAGGTATCTTTTTTTGTTAACATTTACTATTTTTATCAATTAACTCTTATATTATGGAAGCTATACATATATGTATATATCGATCAAATGTCTCTAAAATTGTATTATAATTTTGTTATTATTAGTTCTAAAATTTTCTAATTAATTGATAGTTTTTATCATTCATAATATTGATCAAATGTAATTATTTTCATGGTCAGAGTTTTGAAATTGTTTAGCATATTTTACAACACCCTATTAGAAAAACTCCTTATTACAATATTTCGGAAACAAAGACAAATTTTTAAATCTATCTTCTTATAAAGCTACATGTGCAAGCAACAATGGTTCAAAATAGTTTATTTCCATGTATAATCTTAGAAAGCTAGCAAATTCATGACTATTGCGCTAAACACGTGAAAACTTATGTGTAGTTTATTACATATTTTATAACATTTAAATATTATAAATAAACTTAATTATAAATCCTTACAACTTGTAAAATCATCCTCAAACACAAAATAAATGTTTGTAGTCATTCAATTCTTATTTGGTCATGGGCTACTATGATAGGCCAATTTTACATTTGAGCTAAATGACCTTGATGAACTAATTACTTTAATCCATGTATTCCAAAAATAAAAAAGCATAATATATAACATTCACTTCTTCCTCAAAAAAAAAAAAAAGCGTTCACTTATTGACATTCCATGTATTATATCCAACTATTGAATGCAAAATTAAAGTACACAACTTTTGGAATTCTTACATACCTCACCACCTCAAAATTTTATTACACAACTGTTGAGATTCTTACATTAAAACCAAAACATAATTTTGAATTGATTAAAAAATAATACATATAAAAGCCACCTATTGATATTCCTCCCTTTATTAAAATTCTAAGTATTAAACCCTAATTTTGTTACACACCTCTCTAAACTCCTTAAAATTTTACTACACAATTGTTGGGATTCTTACACATTAAAAAAAACACAAATACACATTTGTTAGAATTCATTTTATTACATGTTTTATAACATTTAAATATTATAAATAAAATAAATTATGAATATAATTTTTTTCAACTACTTCTTTCTTTTAAATCAATATTGAGTAGTTATAGATGACATATATTATTAATAGAATAGGGTACCATAAATGTCAAAATAAAAATTAATCAATACTTTTTTCATCCTTTGGATTCCTAATTTATAATCAATGAGTGAAAGGGGGTTAGAAAAATAAAAAATTATTTTGTAATAATGAAATAAATAGAAATAAAAAAATCAATATAAATCAATTAAAATTGATATACATAGTACACTCCTCAACTAAGTTAGGGTTTATGTATGTTGATCAATATAAATAGTATAAGTTCAAAAGTTAAAACTCAAAAAATTTCATAGATGTTTACACTTTATACATAAACATATTTTTTATCTAATTATATTTGTTAAAGATGAGATGTAAGTATGTAACTATATAAAAATAAAAATTTTATTTTATCTATTTAGTTTTTTTATAAGGTATCATTCATAGTGTCGTATGATGCCTTATTAAGTTATTATTCTTTTTAGTTTATTTATTTTCCAAAAAATGTCTATTTTTAGTAAATATTTATTTTTAGTACCCATTTATCTTCTTTTTTTATTAATTAAAATAATTATATATACAGTTGAGTTATCAATATGAATAAACTAATTTAATATTCCATCTCTATACTATTCAATTTCATTTTTTTTACATTATATATAAATTCTTTTATTATATTAACATTTTTAATTTGATATTAGATAATTATTTATTTATATAATTTACATGATATTTATTTTATTTTTATTTATATACTTTTTGAGTTTCTAACCTATATAATTGATCTTTCACATTTCATAAACTAACTTTCACAGTTTAAAGTTGTTAAAATTATTGACATAATCGATTGAAAATATTGAAAAAAATAGATACAAAATATCAAACACAAATTAGATAAATAAAATTGTTTAATTATCAATGCTAGATAATATAGCAATACAATTACTAAAATTTTATTTTACCTCTAGCGTAAACATGATCGAACAAATCAACATCAAACAATGAGAATGTTGAAAGCTACCTTCCTCCTACATACAATCAAAATGAAGAGAGAGAGAACCAAAATCAATATAAAAAAAATCTAACCTTACAATATCTAGCCTATATAAAATACTCAAATTTGAAGAAAAACTAAAATTCAACAATGATGAATAATTAAACAAAAATTAACATATATATAGAGATTGGAGAGGGAAAGAGAAAGTAGACATTTTTACAAATGAAGGTGAAGCTCCAAAGAAGGGAGCTTAAGGCTGTGTTTGTCAACATAAATAAATTGGTTGATAAACTCTAATCAGTTGAAAAAAATACATAAACTGTGTTTGTCTTTTGAAAATAAACTAGTTACTAGTTAATAAACTAGTTAAAATGGTAAACTATAAAATTTAGCTTATTTGCTAATTTATCTAGTTTATTTGATTAAGAAAAAAGAAAAAGAAAAAAATCAACCCATAAAAAATGAGAGAATAGATAGTGGGTAGGAAAGAGAATGTAGTGGGATGGAGGAGATTTTGAAAGGTTAATGTAATTCTCAATCAGCTTATTTAAACAAACACATTTTATTGATTCAACCAGTTTTCTATCTCCATTTTTATCTAGTTTATTTATTTCAACTAATTTATTAACTTCAACTAGTTTATTAACTATTTGACAAACGCAGCCTAAATGTATCATTTCATTAGTAGTTACAATTTATAAATTATTAATGAATTCAATTCAAATTAAATTGGTTGGGGGTTACTAAACTATTGATTTGTCTAAATTTAAAAATTTTAAATTATGACAAATGCTTTTGGTTTATGGTTTTAAAGGTATAATGTATTTGATTGAACATGCTCACTTTAAAAACTATCTTATTTTATATTTTTCATCTATTTATCTTATAATGATAAAATAATTTGCCAAAAAACTCTCAAGCTCCTTGAGGTGGAGACTCTTTGTATTCAGCCAATTGGATTTTTGAAAATTGTAACTTTATATGAAGTTTAAGAGGCTAAATCACATTAAATACCATAAATTTCCATAATATCTCATATTGAATGTAAGAAATCATAGATCTACATGTAGTTAGGATTAGGATTAGGATATGATAAGATGTATAGAATGTGAACATTCATCATAAAAAACTATTCTTGTACAAATATTTTATTAGTATAAAATTACGATTTTTATTTATAGGCTTGAATTATTTTAGAATGATTTTTAATTACAATTTAAAAGCTAATTTTGTATTATTTATACTTTGAACAATTGAATATAGTACATATATAATCAAAAAAAATATATACATTAAGTGTATTATTTAATTTATATGTTAACGTATTCATGTTGTTGTTATCTATGTTCTTTTAAATACATTTTTAGGACTTTAATAGTTATTGGTTTGTACATTTAGAATAATTCTCAATTTTTTTTTCTTTTTTTAACTTCATGGATTTAGTTGTGGGATTGGTCATAAATGACCAAAATTTTCTTCTTTATAATATATATATATAGATAGATAGATAGATAGATAGATAGATTTTTATTTATAGGCTTGAATTATTTTAGAATGATTTTTAATTACAATTTCAAAGCTAATTTTGTATTTTTTATACTTTGAACAATTGAATATAGTACATATATAATAAAAAAATATATACATTAAGTGTATTATTTAATTTATATGTTAACGTATTAATGTTGTTGTTATCTATGTTCTTTTAAATACATTTTTAGGACTTTAATAGTTATTGGTTCCGAGTTCTGAAAAAACTCGAACCAGAACCATGAGGCTAGTTCCGCTTCGAGCTTTCGGTCTTTCTATCTAACTCTTTTGGTTTAAAAGGCCACTACACTTTAATACTCTCCCTTTGTTCAAAATTGGGCTCAAAAGCCTTGTTGAGCCGGCCCAATTTCTAAGCCCAAACCTTGCCCTCTCCCTTTGTATCGCTCGCTAGCCTCCTCAGAGAACCCTAAGGAGCGCCAATCTCTACCGCCTTCTTCTTGGTTACACAGAGAGCAAGTGATTCGCTCTTCTCCGACTTCCCTTCTGTTCGTCTTCTCTGTTATGTCGCTTGAGGCAGTTCCCCACCGTTTCGTTCTCGTCTCACCAATCCTCTCACGCTGCTGAACTTGCTGGTTCGCTAGGGGTCGTCTTCGGCGCCAGTTTCGGGTGCTCATCATCGGCCCGACGCCGTCCTCGGTGATCGAGCGTTGCTGGTTTGAGACGCCGCGGACTAGCATCGCCGGTCTCGTTCTCAGCGGCTAGTGCACGCCGGACCGCACCTTCAAACCGTTGCTTTTCGATCCCACCACCAAGTGCTTTCTCCGCCTTTTAGATCGAAGCAGATTCGTCTTCGTCCCTTTCACCGGAGTCTTATTCACCACCTAGCGTGGAGAAGCCTTGACCAATCGAAAGGATGAAGGCTATGTGCCATCGACACCAACTGAAGCACCCACTCGTGGAGTCGGAACCTTAGGTTGATATCCGGTTTTGACTGCTAAAAGGTGCGGTTCAGTGCGTCATCTTAATTTGTTGTTATATCGAGATCCCCATCTAAACCTGTTTAGTTCTTAGTAATTTGTTTATGCTTGTAATTGCGGGTTTTGGCCTCTGAAATTGATGAGTTATTGTAATCCTTAATGTTGTTTGGTCTGATTAGGGTGTGTTTCTGTTTTGGTTAAGTTGTGTAAATGCTAAGTTGTTTTGGTTAGTTGGGTAATTGGGGCTTTGATTGATTAAGGCAGAAAGATTATGTAAATCTAAACCTCCAGGGAATAAATCTATTCGAGCCAATTGTAATCTTACTTACCTTTTATGGCTTTTGGTTTGTGAGGGTGGTGGTTTTTGGTTCTGGAATTTGGCTTGGGAGTGGGCTACTGATGAGTCGGTCGGTCACTAATGTGAAGCCTTGCTATGGTAATTAATGGGTTGACCCTTGGATTATGATTAAAATTACTACTCAATGGTTAAATTGGATTAAGTTAGGAAAGTAGTTATAAACTTAAAAGAGGTTAAGTTGGCTTAAAACGTGGTTTTGGTTTGCCGATGTCTTGTTTACAGTTTAGGTTGTTAAACTTCCTTTTTAAAAGGCCTTGTCTTATTAAATGCTTCGTATTATCGTTGCCTAGGATTTTTTCCGCCGCCGGTTTATTTGAGTTGTTTGCGTGCTACGAGTATTCGTTGTTAAGGTAAGTCGTTCTACGACTTGCTCGGTTTAATTCAATTCTTGTTAGATTGAGTGCCATGTATGTAGAATTGGTTTTGGGAACTAGTCCCTTCGTTATTATTTTAACTAAAATCTTTTATTCTATATATGTGTGAATACTTAATCTGATTGTGACCATGAGTGTGCTTATGATAATTGTGGTGGTGTATGTGTTTATGATTGTGTTTGCATTGGTAAATATAATAGTGTTTATAATTGTTGTGGTGTTTGAATTGGTGATTGGGTTTGAAATTGTGATTGTGATTGTGATTGTGATTGTGGGTGTGAGTTTGATTGTGATTTTGAATCTGATTGTGTCTATGAGTGTGCTTGTAATCGTAATTGTAATTGTGATTGTGTCTGCAAATATGATTGTGTTTGAATAAAAACTTTGATTGTGCTTGTTATTGTGATTGTGACTTGTTTGGGTCTATTTTCCTTCCGCTGCGTATTTGCTTTGAATGAGTGAATTGATTGTATAACCATATTTTGAAATGGTTTCATATTACGCGTTTGTATATGAATTTGGAATTATGAAAAACCGTTTTAAAACATTTTTCGTTATGCGTGCACTGGGTTCCTCCGGTATGGTCATGGAGCACGGGATAAGCTGGAGAAGTGGCCCACGGGCATGGTCATGCGGCAGGAAGGGACCCCTTCTAAAAATAAAATAAAATGTTTTGGCAAACGCTCTAGTAGAGGTTTAACCGGGGAAAGAAGGGTGAATAGGGGAAATGGGCACGTGTCCCTGACACTCTGACAGTGTGCCATAGATGAGAGGCCGGAGGGTGCCATTTGGATTTGAGGAGGATGTTTGATTGCGACGTTAATGGATGGACTTTGTTTGAATGGTCTTGCGTTATGAGGTTTGGTTTGACAGAATGTATTTTGTGGTTTGTGTGTGTGTGTCTGTGTATCTGTGTGCATGTGTGATTGTCTGTATGTGGGTATATATATGTGTGGTTGCGTGTCTGTTTGTGTTGGTGTGTGATTGTGTGATTATTTAACATTAAGTGTTGAATTGATATGAAGCGAAGATTATTTATTTATGTGTGAATTTTGATTGCTAGGATTCTGTGTGGTTTTTCAAACGTTCTATATGCATCTTACGCTTTCTAGCTTGAATTAGAATTGTAGCTGACCCTTCGGGGAATATTTTTACAGTTTCAGGTACTCTTCAAGAATCGTGATGGATTTTCTACAAAGTGGTTAAGCGGATGTTGGCGACGTGTCAATAAGTTCGGGTTGTCGGGATCCGTGTATTAAATGTTGTCTATTGAATCGTTTGTTATTAGTTGGATATAACTGATTTAGGATAGTTTCAAATTACATAATGATTTGACTGTGATCTTCTGTATACGAACTCGAGAACACCATCATGCTTTCTGCTTCTTTTTAAATTAAAAAGTTGGATATTTATTTGTTTTCTTGTCGTGCCCGAGTTGCAAGATCCGAGTGAATTTGTTGTTAAACCAACCTGAGTAGTCCCGGACAGGGTCTACCACCGAGTAGCGCCCCGTCGGAAGTCGAGGTGTTACAGTGCATTTAGAATAATTCTCAATTTTTTTTTCTTTTTTTAACTTCATGGATTTAGTTGTGGGATTGGTCATAAATGACCAAATTTTTCTACTTTATAATATATATAGATAGATAGATAGATTTTTATTTATATGCTTGAATTATTTTAGAATGATTTTTAATTACAATTTCAAAGCTAATTTTGTATTTTTTATACTTTGAACAATTGAATGTAGTAAATATATAATAAAAAAATAATACATACATTAAGTGTATTATTTAATTTATATGTTAACGTATTAATGTTGTTGTTATCTATGTTCTTTTAAATACATTTTTAGGACTTTAATAGTTATTGGTTTGTGCATTTAGAATAATTCTCAATTTTTTTTCTTTTTTTAACTTCATGGATTTAGTTGTGGGATTGATCATAAATGACCAAAATTTTCTTCTTTATAATATATATATATAGATAGATTTTTATTTATAGGCTTGAATTATTTTAGAATGATTTTTAAATACAATTTCAAATCTAATTTTGTATTTTTTATACTTTGAACAATTGAATATAATACATATATAATAAAAAAAAAGGATTTTCCTTTTGGTACCCCTGTGGTTTCGACTTTTCCTTTTGGTGGCCAAAAAAAATTCTTATTCTATTTGGTACCCTTGTGTTTTTATACAATTCCTTCCCGTAACCTAAACACTCAAATTCCATCCATTTTTAAATTTTCCGTTAAAAAATAAAAAATAAAAATAAAAACAAAGGGAACCTAACACGTACAGCCTCCTCCTCTTCCGCCATTACGAGGGCCTCAAACTCACCCATAATGTACAGCCTTCGTGCTCGACAAGCAGCTCCGAACAACCCCAATCCTTTTCACCCGACCCGAATCCGGACCGAAGCCCCTCCACTCCCCGCCTGCAAAAGCTCTGATTTGAACTGGACTCTCTGGTCGGGTCGCTGGATCCGCCAGGCCCGCCGTTATCGGTGCCAACCAGAAAGCTTTCCGTTCTCGTACATGTGGTGCTCCGAATCGCTCGGGTCACTGGAGAGCAACGGGCGGATGGGTTTACCCGGCCCATTGCGGGTTCAAGTTGTTCACCCCGTCGGCCTACAAAGCTATTTTAATAGGCCCGGGCTCAGGCATCGGGCGAATAACGAACGGTTGAAGGAAATGGAGTAGAGACAAGCCTTGTAGATTTATTGTCATCAATAGTATCACTCAGCCATCAAATATGCAATTAAGTAGTGTGCATTTTGTAGCTTAATTGAAGCTGTTTGTTCGGTTTGGTAAACCCAGAAACACACTGCAAAATTCGACCCTTTATCATCCTCAATTTCCAATTCCAATTTCAAATCTTTTAATTGCGAGTAACCCAACTCCTCCGGATTTCCACCGCGTCTGCTGACATCGTCCCTGTTCCACACCCAAATTCTGAAAACGAAAAGGGGCAAAAACCCTCACTTTCAGTTTCAACGCCTCTATTTTTCAGTTTTTCCCTTTGTTTTTTATTTTTTTTTTAATTTTTTAACGGAAAATTTAAAAAATGGATGAAATTTAAGTATTTAGGTTACGGGAAGGAATGGTATAAAAACACAAGGGTACCAACAGAAATAAGAATTTTTTTTGGCCACCAAAAGGAAAAGTCGAAACCACAGGGGTACCAAAAGGAAAATCCCTAAAAAAATAATATATACATTAAGTGTATTATTTAATTTATATGTTAACGTATTCATGTTGTTGTTATCTATGTTCTTTTAAATACATTTTTAGGACTTTAATTGTTATTGGTTTGTGCATTTAGAATAATTCTCAATTTTTTTTTCTTTTTTTAACTTCATGGATTTAGTTGTGGGATTGGTCATAAATGACCAAATTTTTCTTCTTTATAATATATATATATATATATATATATAGATAGATAGATATATTATCATTTGGGATTGTTAGTAGTGTGTTTTTATGCATGAAGGAAGGTATTTTTTTGGTAATTTTACTATTTTTTTTTGTTTCTTAAATTATTTTTTTTTATAGAATTGTTCATGACAATTTTCATGATATTTGTTAGATAGATATTCGATTTGATTTTTTTGTATGAAATTTAATTTCATATAGTCATTATATAAATGTTTGTATTATAATTTAGAATATGTATTAAATTTATGGATTCTTTGGAATATGTATGAATTTTACCTTTGAGTTTGAATAAAATTTTGCATTAAATGTATGAGCATTCATTATAAAAATATGTGTCCTCTTTGTTTATAGATAAGAGAGAAGTTTTTTGTATTTTTTCCATGTACTTAATTATAGAATTGGTTATAAATGAGCTAAATTTTTCAAGCCATTTGAATGGTCATTAATTGGCCAAATTTTTCTATTTTATAGTATATATTGATATATATATATATCTATATATATATAGATGTATATTTGGGTGACAATATGAAGCAAATGATGTGACCTTTTATATTGGAAAAGTTGAAGGTTTAGAAATATGAAATGTTGGTTAGAAATGGAAAAATTGGAGAACTTAGGTATCCAATTAATTAGAGAAATTAATGGCTCCAAAAGGATTATTGTTACACAAAATGGTAAATCAAAAGTCTTTTTTTTTAAGAATATTTCTTGGATTATTCGGTAATAAACTTTATTTATAAATTGACTCTTGGTTTTCTTAGCTTGATTGTACAATTGAACTCTCTATATTAAATTATTAGAATTAGTTATAAACCAAAATTTTCTTCTTTATAGTAATATATATATAGAAGATTTTTAGTAGGGTAATTTGAAAAGTCACATAATCTACTAAACATCTAATATGGAGAAAATTTATAAAAAATAATATCATATCAAAATAAAACTCGAAAGTAAATGTTTATATGATATTGAATTTTGAATTTTTTGTTACAATCGTTTACTTATTGGATTTCTCACTATATTATTCAAAATTATTTTGTCTAACCATCTAACGCGTCTTTGGTAAAAGTTGAATATATGTGGGGTAGTAGTTTGATATTTAAAGTGTCTAACCATCACTTGTTTGATATTCAAACGCGTCTTTAGCATGTTTTTTAAAAGTTGTAGAACTCCTCTTCCCAAGTCTCTTCAACCACAGTTGCTCCTTAGACCCTCCGCAATGGTGATTTTTGTTAAGATAGTAACCATATCATAAACAATATTAAACAATTAAAAAGATGAAAAGTCAATATCAAAATTTCAGCAGAAGTTTCTTCTTCCACATATTTCTATTCTATTTACTTAATTATTACCTTGAACCATTACAAAATTCTGACTTTTGCTGATTTTATTTTTATTAATTTTTATTATGACACTAAAAAATTTAGGGTTGGAGATGCTCTTATATATTATTTTCATTCTTCTACATTTGACCTAGATTATGCATTCAAATATTTTATTAGTTGAAACTTTTAATTAATATTCTATATCATATTTTCGATCAAGATTATCCTCTTTTCTCTTCTAACTCTTAACAAAATCTTAAATAGAAGATTACTAAAATGTGAAAATGAGGATTTGTATTTTGTATTCATTTAGAAATAAATTTTTATGCCCAATCATAAAATAAAAAATAAATATACTTAAATATGTTACATTAAACAAAGAAGAAATATATACATTATCCAAGAATTAGGTAATTATATATAATTATCTTGGATATGCTCCCAAATCTTGAAGTTGTATAAATTAATATTCACCTTCGAAAGGGAATGACACTTGTTCTGAGGCATTTACGTATCTGCATCAAAATATTCGCTTATTCCTCGCTGCTACCAACCCGATTCTTGTAAATTCTTCCAAAGCTTTCCATCAATCTATCGTTCCTTTACTTTGTTGTGAACATGTATGGGATATGAGATATTACATGTGTATACTTGGATGTAAATATTGAGAGGGTGATGTGACTTTTTATATTAGAAGTATTGGAGGGTTAGGAATATTAAAAGGTGTTTAGAATTTGATATTATTAAGAAGTAATTAATTAGATCTAAACTTTAATATGTATGTTACAATTGTGTATATTATGGGCATTCATTCCCAAAATCTTTTATATATATTTTTTTTTTATAGAAGATAGATAAATAGATGGATTAGAAAAAAGATTAGAAATAAATATTTAAGTCATTTGAATGAGGCTTTAATTGCCCAAAATTTACTATCTTATAGTATATATATAGAAGATTTAGAGTTGGACTTTGTAACTTTATACACTTAGTCATTTTAAAAAATACAACTAGTTGCTTAATACAAGATATTTAAGTAAGAGAGAGACGATTATGATTAAGAATTTGATAATAATTACAACAATTGAATTTACTTTGTTTTTTGGTCATAATTGAATTTACTTTGTTTAATATCTAATAAATAACAATTTTTTTGTATATGGTTAAGAAAAAAACTCATAATTAAAAATAATTTATAGAGTTATTAAATTATGCTTATCTAATCAATAATAATTATGCTTATCTAATTAAATTATCTAGTTAATTTAGGTAATAAATTTTAATTTTGTATTCTTTCTTATCAGTTACCCTAAGGATAATAATAATAATACCGTTTGGTTACTACACTACCTTCGTCGTAACTATTTACGCCCCCCCCCCCCCCCCCCCTTATGTTTTTCTCTGGCTCCGCCACTGGGCTAATACGGCTTGATAGCTATACAACGATGACGACCCTTACGACCTTTTATTTTCCTTATATGCATACGACAAGATTAAGCCAACTTTTTAGCTTATAAATAACATGTATAAATCAATGTAAGATCATTAAGAAAAATCAGTTCAGTTTTCACAAGCTTTCTTCCGAAATTCTCACAACAAAACTTAATTTTTAGGCAAATAAAATTTATTTTGGACAAAAGCTGCATTTTACCGCAAAGTGGAACGAACAAGTTCAATTACCTGAAAACGTTTTGTTTGAATTTCGAGAAACCCGACGACGTCTCCGCATCGACCCCCTTCAATGCTTCAACACTTTAAGGCCCTGTTTGTTTCTATACCGAGTATCGGGTTGGAACCAGGGTATTGTTTCACTTGTGGGTAGAAATGAATTTTTGGGTGAAAAGTGATTTTTAGTGTCTTGGAAAACGTAAAAAGCAGAGAGAGTTGCACGGATTTCAAGAGTATTAAAAATGGATTTTGGGTAGAAAGGGATTTTATGTTGAAAGTGAAACAAGGCCCAGGTATCGGGTTGAAATAGGAATCGGGTTTTATTCATTCCCAAGTGTGGTGTTTGGTTATAAAACAGGAATGAAATTAGGGTTTCACTCGCATCTGCCAAATCTTCACCAATGGATTGCCTTTCTTCTCCTGCTACCTTCTTCTACCTCCTCCCCTCCTCCTCCTCCTCCTCCTCCTTTTTAGTTCCAATTCAAACCTCACTTCAAGCTTAATAGTGAACTCAACAAAAAAAAAAAATTCTTATCCAAACTCTAAATCTGAGCAAAACACCTGCTCGAAATTTGTTTGTTTATTCAGACTATCAAAACTTCAATTCGAACAAACACTTTGAAAATTTGAAAGCATACAGAAAATCAATGAAAAATTGGGGATTAAGGTCGAAATTATTAATGCGAAGAACGAGGTTAGAGGAGATGGGAATAATGGCGACAATAAATTGTGGTGGAGGTGATGAACAAAAGAAGAAGATGATGGTGAAGGTGCCAATTAGGAATGAGCCAAACCCATATGAATACTCAGATATTAAATTGGGGATTTAGGTGATACTTTGAATGACTCATTCCCAATACCTTTTCATACCAAACACAATAATAAATTTAAGTCATTTTTAAACCCCATTCCCTATACCAAGTAATACAAGATATAGAAATAAATTGGGGGTTTTGGTAAGATGATCTTTTCCCCGTTCATTCATTCTTTGAAGCTTTTTTTTTTTCTAAAAAAAATCAGTGGGTTACAAATTGGAATAATTCATCTATACTAATACATTATAAAGCAGAACCCAAGTCTGTTGTAAAATTTGCGCCACGTGGCATTTTTGAATAAATTAATGTAAAATTATATTGTAATAAATTTTTTAACAACTTATAATATTCTTGCTATATATATACTAAATGGATAACATGTTTGTATAATTTTTATGTATATAATTTTCTATCTATGGATTATGAATTAGTTTACTACAATAGATAATATATCTACCCTAATACATTATAAAGCAGAAACCAAGTCTATTGTAAAAAATTGCGCCACGTGGCATTTTTGAATAAATTAATGTGAAATTATATTTTAATAAATTTTGTAACAACTTATAGTATTTTTTCTATATATACTTAATAGATAACATATTTATATAATTTTATATGTATATACTTTTCTATCTATGGGTTGATATTTTATATATTAATTTAATGTATTTGTTTTTATCTTTTAGCAAGAGTTTATCCAAGTATATAATTTCTATCTATATGTTCATAAGTTTTAAAATAATGAAATAATTTTGATAAAAATATATTATGAAAAACCGTGAATTGCTTATAAAAAAAGTACATGTACATCTATACAATTATGTGACAAATCAAAAAATGCCCTTATCGAACAAAAATATATATAAAGGGCAAGTAATTCGATTTCTACATTATAAATAGTATATTTATATAATTTTGTATGTATATAATTAATTTTTATAATATATTTTATAAAATCTATAACAAATTTATATAATTTTGTATGTTTATAGTATTATCATATTAATTTAATGTATTTTTTTTATCTTTTAACATGACTTGAGATCCAAATATATAGTTTTCTATGTATCCAAATATATAGTTTTCTATGTATGTGTTGATATTTTCTATACTAATTTAATGTGTATATTTTTTTTAATCTTTTAACAAGATTTGGGTTCTAAGTATATAATTTATATCTATATGATGATAATTTTTAATCTATGAGTTAATATTTTCCATATTAATTTATAAGATGATATTTTAAAATAATAAATTAATTTTAGAATATAAATTATATTAAAGTACATTGATATATTTTTTATATGTTGATATTTTTATTTAGAGAAAAGAAATATAATTCGACGTGTAATTTATTTTATATAAACCCTAAAAAAAATTTCATTCATTCACAATAAGCAACTTATTTATGAAGCATGATTTGAAAAAATAATTTTTTTTTATAAATTACATAATTTTATTACGATATTATATACATGTATTTTATATTAATATCATAATACCGTATAATTTTTAGTGAAACTAGTTATACCCGTCGTGCCATGCACGACTACATGGATTTAATACTTAAAATTTATTAAATGAATACATTTTAAAAATTTATTTAATGATACATTTTAATAATTTTCGTTACTTTTTTTATTAAAATTCGAATTTAATTTGTTTTCACATAAATAGATAAAATGGAATTTGATTGGAAAGTCAGATTAATATAAATAAAAATAATTTTTTTTAAATATAAGGTGGGGCCATAATCAATTTGAAATTTTTTTATCAAAAAATTTGATTTAAGATAAATCTTTTACATAAAAAGATAAAACAAAAAAGATAAAATAATTTTTGTTATTTTTTATTAAAATTCGAATCTAATTTATTTTCACATAAATAGATAAAATGGAATCTGATTGGAAATTTAAATTAATATAAATAAAAATAAAGTTTTTTAAATTTAAGGTGGGGCCATAATCAATGTGATGACTCGAAAAGATACAACTTTATTATATAGTTATAAATAATTTTTTTAATTTTGGATAAAATATTTTAGATATAATCAATTATATACTCAAAATCTATCCTAATATATACTATATAGTTTATTTTATGTTAGATATAATCTCTTCAATATATATAAATTGTCAAAAATAAAAAAAAATCCTATGTGGCAAAATCCTAGATGGATCAACATGAGAATGACATGTACGAAAAATCCTAGGTGGCACATGGTAAAATCTTACATGGCAGATAGCTTATATTGTGATAGAAAAAATAACTTAAATAAATTATTATAAATAATATTTATCAATAATATTTTACCAAATATTTAATGCTTTTATAGTTTATTTTATTTTAGATATAATATTTTTAAGTTAAATAAATTATCATATCAAATATTTAACATTAATACTTATGATTTAACATTAGATAACATCTTTATTTTAGATAGAATCTTTCCTAGATTATTTTTTTATATTTCTATATTATCCTAAAATAATATCAACATATATAAATTTTCAAAATAAAAAAATTCCTATGTGGCGAAGTGGCTTAATGTGGGAACGACACGTAGGAAAATCCTAGGTGGCTCAACGTGGTGGCCTTATTCCTTGCGTCTTTTATATATATATACATAGATTATCCCGTGAGTATCACGGTACTTAACTAGTTTGTGATTAAAGTTAGGTTTCATTTACACAAGTAAATAGGGAAAAAATGCAGCAACCGCCTTCAATGCTACCTGCTATGCCCTCCTTCCCTCCTACCAGCATCACCACCGACCAGATTGAGAAGGTAATCTCAGTACTTGAATGTTTGTCTGTACTGCTGCTTCATTATTTATGGAATTGAATGATTTTCGTGTTCTTCCCCTTGAAAATTCGGCTGTTTCTTATTCACTCTTGGAGGAGGGGTTTATTGGATAATACAGCAGATTGGTGTTGATAAGTGGATAGCAATAGATAACTGAACCCGTAAACTTTCTATCTGCGATCAATCGCAATGGTTGAGGGTTTAGAATTTAGTTGAACAGATTATGAGGGCTAGTGATTTATACTAAGTAATTTAAGTAGCAAAGAGAAGCCAAAAGGGACATTATTTTAAGACGGTGTGCTAATGATTCATACTGGTTCTTGTGATTGCTTTTTCCCCTTTTTCGACTTCACAAAATTCAAAGACACTGCTTTGTTTCCTTGTTCAGTTTCACATCTGTGAAATTTCCATTAGCTGTTTTTTTCATTATAATTGTAATCCTTCTCTTCACACTTTATGGATAATTGAACTGGTTTCGCACATGAAAAACACATTGAGACCTGTAATCTTTCTATCAATTCCAGAGTCATTTGCCCTCTGCATCACCTGGGAACATTTTTTTGGAATATTGAAGATGGGTTGACCCAAAGGAGTACTTTTAAATCCGGTTTTATGCTGGAGTTACGAGTTTGGACGAGTGCTCGAGATAGGTTGATGGATAGATAGATGGCACTGTCCAGAGAAAATCCTCAAGGATCAATAATCAAAATAGATCATTTTGGTCAATATATGTGAGAATCAGCCTAAAATATTCAAAAAATTGAATATACAAGCTGAATATATATTCCAATACAAATTTTGAAGAATAAAGATGTACATGCTACTTTAAAGACAGGTTGCTCTTCTGAATAAACTGACGAATATTTGGCACGTGATATACTATGTGAATCATGTCATATGAAGTGTTAGCCAAGCAACTGAGTTGTTTATTTTCCAAATGTGGCCCTTTAAGCCAGCTAGGGCGGAGTTAAAATCTAGTCCATTCTAATTTCTTGGGTATTGTTATTAGCATTATTTGTAGCCAGTATATATTATAGGTTCTGAAGTAAAAACACCTTATATAATAAAATTTATTGGGTTGTGCTACCAATCATCATTTTTCAATGAAATAATGTATTTATTGACCAAATTTCCAATAAGAAATTTTGGCAAATGGGTTTAGATATCCACAGGAGCTTCGTTTTAATACCATAATGTTCCACACGTTTTATAATTTATACACTTGTGGCTGTTTAGGATTTCGTGTTCATGTTTTCTTAAATCTAATTAAATATCTTACTCTTTCTCTTAATGTAGTGCCTTGAGGAGAACAAAAAGTTAATCCTGGCTATACTGGACAATCAGAATCTTGGAAAGCTTGCTGAGTGTGCCCAGTTAAGTGTTTACTTCAGCTGTACTTATTAGCTAGTCAGTTTGATGTATTATTGTTGTGAACTGATGACTGCATTATGCACCATGGGAAACTGTGTTCCCTTAGAAATAACTATCAAGATGATCTGGTTGGAGGGTGAGGACAAATTTGGGAAGAGGTACAAGGCATGTGGAGCTTGGTCAATTGATGATTGAATGAAGCTTTCACATCACAATGATTTATGTCTCTTTCTGGCTGTAGCGATCCTTATGAGAATGAAAGCTTGAGACTGAAATAGCGGTTCGGTGATTCATTAATTTTGTTCCTTTTATGAAAATACTATACATAGTATATATATACAGTTGAGTCAATGTTACCCCTTTCGAAATAGTAACATTTTACGAGTCTATTACAAATTGAACTTCTTTCCATCCTTTTGATCAGGATCATTGGTTTTTCCCAATGGTAATCTCAGTTTTTCAGTAGACCTCTTTCATTTGAAGTGAGAGTTCCTTGCATTGGATGTATTTGACCGTATAGTAAATTGGGCAGGTACCAAGCCCAGCTTCAGAAGAACTTGATGTATCTTGCTGCCATTGCTGATGCACAACCACAGATGTCCATGATGCCAGCACAGGTATACACTTGCTGTTATGTGAAACGTAATAATGCAGGGTCCATATTACTCATTTATTGGAAAATCATGCTTGCAGATGTCAGCCCCACACCCAGGAATGCAACAAGGAGCATATTACATGCATCCTCAAGCCGCTGCAATGGCTCAACAAAACCCGGGTCTTTTCCCTCCAAAGATGCATATGCAGTTTGCCAGCCCACATCAATCACAACAAGAACAACACCAGCAACATCTTCAACAGCAACAACAACACCAACAACAACACCAACACCAACAAGCCATGCAAGGACAGATGAATGTACTTGGCGGAGGATCAGGTATGCACTCTGAAGCACCTGGACAGAACAAGCAAGATGCACCCAGAAGCTCTGCTGGTGGACACGACAGTGGTGGTAATCCTTCTAATTGAAACAGATCAAGGCTGGATAATGAATTAAGAAAATATTAAATGGCTTGTCTTTGGGTTGGTAGAACTTGTTTTTTCTTCACACCTGATCCTTTTGATAACGAATAGAATATGAAACGCTTAGTTTGCTAGTGGTAGGAATCAATGCAGATCACCCAACAGAAGGCAAATAGGTCATGGTTCTTCCTTTGCTTGTCAGTTATGGCTTGTTTAATGAACTTAGTCGACCTTGAACTGAACTAGGTTATTTTGTGGATAAAGAAGCGTACTACTAGTCTTTTTCTGTTATTTTCGTTTCTTTGTTAATAATGCTCAACTCCATGTTTTTTTTTTTCATTTTAATTATCAGCTGAAATGAAATTACAAACTGGGGTAAGAAAGACCAATCCCATGATTTCAAACTCATGAGCAACAAAGTCTATTATTTCAAGCTCATGCTTTGGTTAGGTGGTTCGCATCTGGAAGAATTATGGAGTTGCATTTGATCAAAAACAAATCTATCCTCTGTTACAGATAAAATCTGTAATTCCAATCCAAACACACTTAGAACAGAGAATTGAAAAGGAATTGATGAGATAATGAAATTGATGTTCAATCAAACAACAATCTCAACCTTGAACGCAGGTTCATCCAAAAACCAAGCCATCCATGGTATTATTTTTGAGAGAATTACAAGAAAATGTTTACAAGATGATGAATGAATCCAACAAGCTCTCTCAGCTCACTATATAACAGATTTCTAACCGAATTCTACCTCCCATTTACACGTGTCTTTTTAATTCGGTTTTCATTACAAGTCATGTGCTTCGCACGTGTTTACTAACAGATTTCCTATAACAACTATATCTTCTCGTTGTTTCTGATCGATTGGTGTTTGTATTGTGGCTGGGGTTTGTTTTGGAGTCTTGGTTATTCTGATTCCATCTTCAATCTTGGGGTCTATTTGATTGATTTGAGCTGGTGATTAACCTTATTTCCGTTCATGTTTGGACTTGATTAAATCTGGTTAACAAGTTGCTTCTTTATGTGTTACCTTTAGATACTTCTGAAGAGGGATTGCCTTCGTCATATGAGCTGTTGTTGTTGTTGTTCACTTGGGTTTTATGACCCGCCTTTTGCTATATCATTTTCTGTATTTCAATTCCTTCTAAACTTCTGGGAACTCTTTTATGATGCCGGTGTTCAATAAAATTCAGTACTTTGATTGTTTCAAAGCTTGTTTTTATCAAATATCAAGTGATTATGATTTATAATCTTAAATCTTAGCTCTGATTTGGGAGTTCCTGATCTGGTGATAAATCGAGGATTGGAATGATGTCTGCTTTTATGAAGTGATTATGTTTCTTACTCTTGAATTGTGGTATTCGTGATCGGCTTTCACTGCTAAGTTCTACTTCTATTCTATAGCATGAAAATTTTAGTTTTATTCCTAGTTTAGCTTATATTTTCTGAAGTTGACTTACTGTTGCTGATTTTCTTAACTTTTAGAACTGGTGCTTCTGTTTGTTTAGGCTTGTTGTGATGGAAAATCTTATGTTTTTTTTTTTCTTTAACTTGACTTGTGTAGGTGGCCAGTTTGGGAATTTTCAATGAGGAAGGGCTTGAAATATGGTGGTTGCACGTCTGCATCTCACCAGCTTTTCAAGGATAAAGCAAAGAATAGAAGCACCAGTTCTGTTGATGATCTGCAGTCAGCAAGGAAAGAGAGCCGCTCTGTTGATGTTGCAGTGCTTGAAGAGCAGGTTTATCAGATGTTACGCGAATGGAAGTCTGAGCTTAATGAGCCTTCTCCTGCAACCTCAATGCATGTTAGATGCACCTCTATTTCTTTCTTCATATCTAGCAGTAATAAATGATTCATTTGGTCTTGTTTTTAATGTTATAAGGAATCAACTTATAAATAGTGACTTGGTTATCTTCTTGTAGGATAATGATACTCTAGGTTCATTCTCATCGGACATCTATCGGCTGCTACATCTACATGAAGAGGAAGATGATGCTACCAGTTCATTAGGGGAGTCAACCAAACCAAAGACTGAACCTGATGTTCAAACATTTGAAGCTGTGGGAACTGGCATTTTGAAATAGGTGAGGATAAAAAAAATTATTAAGGTAAACTAATATACATTTCTCCTTTTCATTGATGATATTTCATAGATATTTAATTTAAAAAAAGATAACATATGAATAAAAAAAGATTTATATATAGAATATGGAAGAGATAAGATTTAATAAAATAATAGTTAAATTAATTAATAAGATATAATAAAATATTTCATTGATGATAAAGTAAAGATTAGATAAGATTAAATATTATATTTTTTATTAATTTCCATGTACATTAATTTAGAGATCATCAAATATTTTAATATATTTTTTAAATATTATATTACCTATCTATCTATAACTATATATTAAAGTTATACCTTTTCGAGCCACCAGAACGATTCTGGCCCCACCTCATATTTACAAAAATAATATCAATTTCTATTATTATAACTTCTTTCTATTAAATACTTTTTTAACTATTTAAATTTATCTCTAACATCAAAAAAATATCTATTTAGTATAACAATATCTTTTGAAAGCAGCCTTATATAAGTATTTAAAATTAAAGATAAAATATTTAAAATACTTTAAAATAAATATAAATCTTTCAACATATATCTTTTGACGAATTTATTTATAGATATATATATTGATTTTCTTTTGTAATAAAAAATTAATGATAAATATTTATAATGTTTAAAATTAATAAAAATAGATAATGAAATATTTAATAGATATATTGAAATATTTGATAATCTCTAAATTTATGTACATGGAAAGTAATAAAATATGAATAATATAATATTTAATCTTATCTAATATTTACTTTATCGTACCACAAAATGAGTTTGGTCTCATCTTAAATTAAACTGATTAAAATTGAAATATTTTATATAATTAAATTATCTTTATCTTTTATACTTTATTATATCTTATTTATTAAGTTAACTATTATTTTTTAAATTCTTATCTCTTCCATATTTGAATATATAATTTTTTTTATTCATATTGTATCTTCTTTTTTTAATTAAATATATCATCAAAATATATCTTCATTCTCATTTCTCAACATTAAATTTAATCATTTATATGATTATATTGATTAAAAAATAATACATTCTACGAGCAATAAATTACTTATATTATATTTTTATTTATTAATATCCTATTTATAATGTCTATAAAATATTGAATCGTAGTCGTACATGGTACGATGGGTACAACTAGTTTTTATTATTTTTAAACATTATAAGTATTTATCATTTTTTTTATAACAGAAAATATATATATATATCTATAAATAAATTCGTGCAAAGATTTTAAGCTAAAAGATAAAAGATATTTATACTTATTTTAAAATATTTTAAATTTGTTATCTTTAATTTTAAATATTTGTATATGGATGTTTTCAAAAGATATTGTTATACTAAATAGATATTTGTTTGATGTTAAAGATAGATTTAAATAGTTAAAGAAGAATTTAATAGAAAAAAGTTAAAATATTAGGAATAAAAATTAATTTTTTAAATATGAGGTGGGGTCAGGATCGTTCTAGGGGCTCGATAAGGTATAACTTTAATATATAGTTATAGATAATTATTCAACTTGAAAGGCTATTTTTTCAACTTTAACTAACAATTGTGTAACTTTAACGAATAATTATTCGACTTTAATCTTGTATGGGAAAAATAATTGTTCAACTTATAACGACTAATTGTTCAACTTTATCTTATATGTAACATAGATTGTTCATTTTTTTGACTAATTGTTGAACTTTAATTTTACAGGGGGAAATTAAAAAATAATTTTGTGTAGAAAAAAAAAATCTTTTATCTCGTCTATAATTAGCATTGACCACATTGACCGGTCAACGATCAATCAACATTGATCAATCAACAAGTTATTAGATGCCATAGAATTTATAGTGGTCTACCCACTACCTTAAGACTCCTCTTCAATCGAACCTCTTTCTATATACCATTATAATTGTTATATGTATTGATAGAGTGACGATAGTAAAGCCCGACCCTACCAAACACCCTCCTGAATAGGAACAAAGTCAATCTTTTAGTAGGTCTCTTTCCTACCCTCTCTCTGCGCAGCTCCATCACCAAGACATTATAATCATCAACAAGCGATCATCCTTGTTTATTTCTCTTCGAACACCCGTCCTGATACGGGAGAAATATCGAGCACGAGGCCATCACGAGTTCGTCGTCGTCCAAGACGATATGAGGATTAGTTTTTATATATTTATATTAGTATTTTACAATTTTAGAATCGTAATTTATTATTTTAGCATTATATTCAATTTATGTAATTTTATAAACTAGAGCATTGCTCTCTTCTCGGGTTTTCTTTACAGTTCTTTCCCGAGACGCCTTTTTTGAACCGTTAGGGCTTAAGTATAAATACTCTTGGTTTTCCTTCTCATAATTTTATCCAAGAAATAGTTTGCCCTAATTTTCCTTGTTTCTTAGTTTACTGCTTATCCCTAGTCGGAGTCCACACCGGACTAGGCTCAACCCCCTTGACCACAAGGGTTCGATACGCGGTCCACACCGAGTCCGTATCATCTGGTGCTTTCACATCGAGCCACTATGTCCAAATCCGCTGATGAGGGTTCCGAGGTCACCGCCGGTTCCAAGCCTGATCTTCACGACATGATTCTTCAACTCACCGATGAATTTCAGAAACTTCGTCGGGACGTCGAGATTCAGAAATCACGCAACGATAATATGCGCGATCGTCTCCAACACAACCCGTCGTCGTCAGCGACGGTTTCTGGGGTGCCGCCATCGGCACCGCCCTTCGCCGGATGGCCAGGGATCCCAACTTCTGGTGTCGCGCAGCGGGTATTCGCAGGGTGGGACACGAGCGTGCCAAACCCTAGCACCGCGACTCCGTCTTTTACGGATTGGAGCCCGCCCTTCGCAAACCCTAATTCGGGTTGGCCGCCACCTAGAATACACCCTCATACATTGCTGGGCAGAAACTCGAGTCCAACCGCGTCACCTATCGCGGGATAGACACCGCCGCAAGCCAACGTCGACTCGGCGTCATTCCGTGCGTCGGATCCCCGAATTATGGCTATTCAGCCACAACCAGAGATGACCAATTCCATGCCATATATGCCCGCAATTCAACAAGAGCATCGCACAGTAGTGCGGCCACAACTGAACCAGGACGCGATCCCGAAACTTCGAGTCGATCCATCACGCTTCAACGGATCGGACCTGAATGGATGGATTTTTCGAGTGCAAGCTTACTTCGATTACTTTCAGACGTTGGAGTTTGATCGTCTGCGCTTGGTCAGAACATTAATCGATCATCCGGCATCAGATTGGTTTCGTTATCAACGTCGAAATAACTGCAGAGAAACTTGGGCAGCCTTTCTGTTATCCGTTCAACAACGGTTTGATCCGACGTACTACGAGGATTATACAAGCCTCTTGGCTAACTTGAAACAAAAGACTTCGGTGCTTGATTATCAAATTGAATTTGAAGCCTTGTTGAATAAAGTATCTGGCTTGTCTGAAACCACTCTGATCTCCCTTTTTAAAGTCGGTTTGAAACAACCAGTACGACGTGAATTGAATTTACGGAACCCGGCTACACTATCGCAAGCTTTGGCCTTAGCACGGGAATTAGCAGCATCATACACTGAGACCACTTCAACGTGTCTGGCCAATAAAAGGCCATGGGTACCGAGCGGATCTCGCCAAGGGACTCCAGCGACGAAGACACTACCAGCGCTGAATCAGGGAATAACGCCGGACACACCACAACAGTCGACTTCCAACGGTAATTACTCCTCTCTTCCTATTCGTCGTCTTTCTATGGCTGAACGTGATGAACGCTCTAAGAAAGGTTTATGTTGGAATTGTGATGAGAGGTACACCCGGGGCCATCGCTGTAAACCCCGTTTTTTGGCGTTGTTAAGCTGTGAGGATAACGATGACGAGAATGAGGAAGAAATCTCAGACTAGCTGGCCGTGACGGGCGATATTTCCAGCCTTAATTCGATGGAAGGACTACCCAATCCGCGCTCGTTGCGCCTTTCTGGATCGATTAATGATGCACAGGTTCAGGTTCTGATTGATGGAGGTAGTACTCATAATTTATTCACCCTGAATTGGCTGAGAAATTACAGTTGCCGCTGTTGAAAATATCACCCTTCCGTGTTTTTGTTGGTAACGGAGCTTATTTACTATGTTCACATCAGTGTCCGTCCATAGCATTGTTCTGCAGGGTCATCTTTTCTATATTGATCTTTTTGTACTTGCGGTGCATGGACCGCAAGTGGTTCTTGGTGTGCAATGGCTATAGACTTTGGGCACTGTGTCCCATGATTATGCTAAGCTGACTATGCAGTTTGTCTGGAACGATAAATCAGTGTTTCTGAAAGGCGACCGACAATCGCCGAAACCAATCTCTATGTCCGAACTTCACTCTCTATGAGCTTCTGATGGTATTCTGGACTGCTTTGAGATCCTCAGTCTCGTGCCTGACGAGCCCTCTGCGTCCATTGATTGGCCGCCGGAGCTTGAGCCGGAAATCCGCCGTGTATTGTAGCGGCGTCGTGCGGTTTTTACATTGCCGTCGGGCCTTTCACCGCCGCGTACGTGGGACCACCATATACACCTACAGCCCGGCTCTAAACTGGTCAACGTCCGACCCTACAGATATCCATACTTTTAGAAATCTGAGATTGAACGACAGGTTAAGTCTATGCTCGAACAGGGCATCATTCAGCACAGTACCAACCCAGTTTCCTCTCCGGCTCTTCTCGTCAAGAAGAAAGACGACAGTTTTCGCTTTTTTTATCGACTATAGAGCCCTGAATAGCATCACTGTTGCAGATAAGTTTCCTATTCCCACTGCTGATGAATTATTTGATGAATTGGGGAATGCGGTTATTTTTACTAAACTTGATCTGCGCTCAGGTTATCATCAGATTCGGATGCACTCTTCCGATATCTATAAAACTGCTTTTAGGACGCATGACGACCATTTTGAATTTTTAGTTATGCCTTTTGGCCTGACTAATGCACCGTCTACATTTCAGGCTGCTATGAATAACCTATTTGCTCAATATCTGCGCCAATTCGTCATTGTTTTTTTTGATGATATTCTGATATATAGCCCTTTTGTTGTTGCTCATGCTTCGAATCTAGATACTGTTTTGCAGATTCTTCAGGATAATCATTTCTATGTGAAGGGTTCGAAATGCTCTTTTGGCACTTCTAAGGTCGAGTACCTCAGGCACATTGTCACAGCTAGCTAGCTGATAGCTGACCCGTCCAAGTTATCTGCGATGGCCGATTAGCCTACCCCGAAATCCGTTAAACAGTTGCGTGGATTTTTGGGTTTGACAGGTTATTATCGGAAGTTTATTCGCCACTATGCGTTGCTCGCAGCTCCTTTAACTGCTTTATTACAGAAAGATAAGTTCGAGTGTTCCGCAGCGGCTGATTCTGCATTTTAGCGATTGAAATCAACTATGATGCAACCGCCTATTCTTCAGCTCCTTGATTTTTCAAAACAATTTATAGTGGAGACGGATGCATCGAATGAAGGGGTCGGAGCTGTGCTTTTACAAGATGATAGACCGCTCTCATTTTTCAGTAAGAAGCTGGGCATTCTTCGTCGCGGGTCTTCCGCATATCACAGAGAACTATTTGCAATCGTTTTCGCCGTTCAGAAATGGCGCCAGTATCTGTTAGGGCGAGAGTTTGTGATTCGCAGCGATCAGAAGAGTCTGAAGGAACTTCTTACTCAGGTAATTCAGACAACCGATCAACAGCTCTTCATGCGTAAGCTCATGGGATACAAATTTCGCATCGAGTACAAGTCAGGCGCCAGTAATCGCGTCGCTGATGCGTTATCTCGCTGCATGATTGATGATGAGGCAACTCTGCAACAATTTCTGTCATTTGCGGCTCCACTGCCTGACCTACTTCCACTACTTCGGGCCGAAAATTCTACATTGGATGATTTGCAGACGTGGCATGCGGCGGCTGCTGCCGGCACACTTGCAACGCCTTTTCGAGTGCATAACAGCATTTTGTATTCTGGGCATCGCTTAGTGGTAGGCGCCGCTTCTCCGCTTAAAGCTGATATTTTCACTTAATTTCACTCGTCACCCAACGCTGGCCATCTGGGCATTGACCGTACATTTCGTCGTGTAGCGGAAGTATTGTATTGGAAAGGTATGCGAGCTGATGTTAAACGTTTTGTTAACTCTTGTTTGATATGTCAGTCAACTAAGTATAGTACCGCAAAGCCTGCCGGTTTAATTCAGCCTCTCCCAGTTCCCCAACAAGTTTGGGACGATGTGTCTATGGATTTCATTACGGGGTTACCTCCATCCCGCGGCCATACTACGATTCTAGTTGTGGTCGATAGATTATCTAAATACGCCCATTTCGGCGCGCTCGGGCCTTCTTTTGACGCACCACGGGTGGCATCGCTGTTCATTGACTTGGTCGTCAAACTCCATGGAATTCCGTTTACTATTGTGTCCGACAGGGACTCCATCGCAGCACATTTTGGTCAGAATTGCATCGCTTGAGCGGTACTAAACTTCATCATAGCACGACATACCACCCACAATCAAACGGTCAGACTGAAGTAAAAAACCGTAGTTTGGAGCAATATCTGCGCGCCTTTACTCAGGGCCGACCGCGTCTTTGGTTTGATTTCTTACCGTGGGCTGAACTGGCCTTAAATTCTATGTATCATGAGGGCCTCGGCATGTCTCCGTTCAAAGCTTTGTACGGGTGGGACGCGCCACCGATTGCCAGGGTGACTATTCCGACCAGTCCACCGACCCCGGCGTCGGAAGCCATGCGCGATAGGGAGCAAGTTTTGGACCTCATCCGACTTAATTTGTCCAAAATGCAGCAACGTATGGTTGTGCAGGCAAACAAACACAGAAAAGATGTCGAATTCCAGGTGGGCGACCGAGTCCTGTTAAAATTGCAACCTTATCGCCAACATTCGGTCAGTCGTCCTCTTTCTGCTAAACTAGCTCGGCGTTTTATGGGCCATTTACTATTATTGAGCGTATTGGACCAGTCGCATACTGCTTAGAGCTCCCGACTACAGCGCGTATACACAATGTGTTTCATGTATCACTGCTTCGGCCATTCATTCCGGATGGTTCTCAGATTATGCCGGCTTCCTTACCTGCGGAATTTCTGTATGATCGGCCGATCTCCCGACCTGTGCGTGCCACAGCCGAGCGTGAGGTGATTGTGGATGGCAATCCTCGGGTCGAGTGGCTCGTTGAGTAGGCGGATGGCACGTCTGCCAATACCACATGGGAACCAGTTGACGTGATTTTCCGTTCATTTCCGGATTTATGGCTTGCGGACAAGCCGATGCTCATCGGGGGAGAGAATGATGCGGGAGAAATATCGAGCACGAGGCCATCACGAGTTCGTCGTCGTCCAAGACGATATGAGGATTAGTTTTTATATATTTGTATTAGTATTTTACAATTTTAGAATAGTAATTTATTATTTCAGCATTATATTCAATTTATGTAATTTTATAAACTAGAGCATTGCTCTCTTCTCGGGTTTTCTTTACGGTTCTTTTTCCGGGACACCTTTTTTGAACCGTTAGGGCTTAGGTATAAATACTCTTGGTTTTCCTTCTCATAATTTTATCCAAGAAATAGTTTGCCCTAATTTTCCTTGTTTCTTAGTCTACTGCTTATCCCGAGTCGGAGTCCACATCGGACTAGGCTCAACCCCCTTGATTGCAAGGGTTTGATACGCGGTCCACACCGGGTCCGTATCACGTCCTTGTCTTCTGTACCAGATTATGATAAGACTATATATCAAGTCCATCACATTCTGTCTTCTCCCATCAACATCGAATTTATCAGTTCCCAAACTTTCCTGATAAGGTAGCAATTCATCTTTGACAACACGCCTCAGTTTACTAACAGTTGCACATGGGCAAACATCATCTTTCTGCTTATGGCTCTCACATAGGACTTGGCAAAAAATAGGACCGATTAGAGGAATATGATTTGGGTAGAGGACGGGGATTTGTAGGGTTTTAGGTTGTGGGGTAGAGAGTTTGGGGTTTATGGCTTAGGTTTTCATTTAAGTTTTTCGATGTCTTTTGTTGGGTAGAGGGTTAGGGTTTAAGGCTTAAGTTTTCGGTGAGTTTGGTATTTTGTGTTGGGTTGTGTTGTAGAGTGCGCTAGGGTGCTTTGGGTCTTTTGTGTGCTTTTCTGTAGATCTTTTCTTAACTTCACGGTACTTTCCTAGTCTTTACTTTTTTATGGCTTTTGTGTCCTTTGGTTTTTCTTTTCTACTTTGTAGGGGTTTTTAATTGCTCCTTTTTCTACTTTGGATTAAGGGAGTATATAAATTGACCACCTTGACCTTGTCTTTGCAAGGTACACTAGGGTAGATGTTATTGCTCTTATAAGTATTGTTCTTGTTCTAAAAATATTAGTTTGTGAAAACATGAATATTCTTTTATATATAGTTTACTCAAATTTCATAGATGAGTATTGTTGATTCTTTTTAGGGTGATTTTGGTATTTAGTCTAAAAATAGAGGGCTAATGGCAATTTAGTTAAGGGACGTGTTTTTCTTGCCTGTGGTATCCCATTTTGCCTAAACCCCTTCTCCTTCTTCCCTCCACCAATTTTTCAGTTGAGTCGGTCAACCTGAGTTGACTCGGTTGTTGATCGGTCATTGATTGACCGTTGACCAAACAAGTGTCATAAAAAGGCCTTGAAGAAAAACAAGTATCATCAAAAGCCTTGATAACAAATAAGAGTCATCAAAAGAGTCTTGATGACGAACAAGTGTCATCAAGGTTATCAGGATCGGAATTTTAGGTTAGATCGTTGAGGGTCTTTTGGATCGGATCGTAAGATCGGATCGCTGAATCGTAAGATCCTACATTATAACTAAAAATATGTAAGAATAACCTAATAGATTGTATATTTTGTTATATATGAAGTAAGAAAATGATAAACATTATTAATTTGATTATTAAAAATGTTGTAAGATGGACTAGTCAACTATTTTAATGGAAATGATACGTTAATCGTGAAATTATTAATAATATGTAGTTAAAATTGTCATTTTATAGGATCATTAGAATCGTTTGTAGGATCGTTAAAATCGTATGTGAAATCGGGATCGGATCAAGATTGTATTCTAAATCATTTAAGATCCTACTCTAATAAGATCCTACTTAGGATCGTGGATCGTTTCACATGTTATGGATCGTAAGATCGCTAGAATCATATAATCGGATCGGGATTCTGATAACATTGAGTGTCATTAATAACGTCTTGAGGACGAACAAGTGTCATCAATGTTAGATTTTGGAATCTAATTGAGTTTTGGGCTCGGGAGGATCAAGACGGAGTAAAGGAAAGAAGTAGATCGCGCATTACAAAAGAGCGCTCACGCTTCGGAAGACGTTATGGAAGTGTGGGCTGGGGCACTATGGTAGTACCTGCAGAATTCCAACAGGGGCTAAAAGTGCGAGCTGGGCATGGATTTCACGACTGCACTTTCTGGAGCTTGCCCGTGCAATTCTCCGTGGTTGTGTTGAAGGGTTTCTTGAACAAATAAATTTTTATCAAGACCCCGCTGAGTATAGGGAGTCAGGTTCGTCCACAAGAATGAGAATAGTGCTAAATATAAGTCGATAACTACTAAAAGCAAAACAAACACGAAGGAGCACAAACACACAAGGGCTCGAGCACGACCTTAGGTGGGTCGAAATTGATGCAAATTAACTAGACTTAATCAAATATAAAAAGGTAATCCTAGAGCTAGGGCTACCACAACAACAACCATACATGCTTTCAACAAGAATTGACAACTATCATGCAATCTAGATCATAGAAAAGTCAACTGTCGCAAACAATTCAAGTTACTCAATCAACTGTCGCAAATTAAACAACTTTCTATCTATCTTTCAACCTAGGAATATCAACTTTCGCAAATAATCCTATTAGATCTAATCAAGCAATCAACTTTACACTTTCGCTTTTAGGCAAATTGCAAGATATTGCCTCAACTTTCGCAAAGGTATTAAGCACAAGATAGATAGATATGATCTTCAAGCAATCAAGTCATGAATTCAAGTTTAGACATGCATGATTGTGTTGGGTTTTCACCCAACCCTAGAATCTAAGAAAAACTACTCACTCATGGTCAAGAAGAACGAAGACATGATCATAATAAACAAACCGAAAAAATTAAATTAAAACTAAGAGGTCTTACAAAATTCTCCAACTTGTTCTCCAAGTCTTCCTCTTAATCTCCTAAAAAACGTAAAATAAAAGCTAGAGCGAGAGAGAGCCTTTTACTAAAGAGTTTAGCCCCCCTTTTTATAAAGGAAAAGAACCCTAATTAAACTAGGAAATAAGATAAAACAACTTCCTAAAATAAAAAGATAGAATATCTCATAAAAGATCTCGGAATAAGGTGAAGTCGGCGCCTTGCACGACCCAAAGGGGGTCGTGCACGACCCTCCAAGGGTCGGTCTTGAGAGCTTGTTATTGTGGCTGGGTCGTGCACGACCCTATCAGGGCCGTGCTAGACCCCCTTAGGGTTGTGCCTGAGTAAAACTTGCGTAGAAGATTCGTTACAACTCCGTTTGACTCGATTTTTTTTCCTATGTTCTTGTAACGAATTTCTCTCTTTCCAAGCTCAAACTTGATCTTCAATGACTTTACTTGAGCGCTTAATCTCCATCTTCTCTTGCAATGTTCCAAACTCTTCTTTCAAGCTCCAAAACTCCTAAAAAAGACACAAAAAATGCCTAGCTTCCGAAACTCAAGGAAATACGAAAACTAAAGCAAAAAGACTCAAAAACATAAAACTCAAGTACGAAAACCACTCAATCTAATCTATCCAGATACTAAAAACACTACCTAAAAAGCGGATATCAGGTTGCGAGACGCGAGTTTGCTTGACGTCCAAGGAGTATGAGATCTTAGGGTTATTTTCGTTCCATCTTTATGACCCTTAAAGGATTGTATCTTTTATCTTTAAGGCATCTCCTTCTATTTAAACCTGCTCATGGTTATTGTAATTGTATCCACAATATTGAGAGTGAAATCCCTTGCGTGGTAATGCCCTTAGAAGTAGTCATTATGACGAACTGGGTCATCAAATTCACTTATGTTCTTCTTTTATTGTTTCTTTCTTCTCTTGTGAGTTTGTGTAAGTTCTCCCTTCATGTAGGGTCGAATTTCCTAACAACTAGTATCAGAGAGAGGTTCCTACAGTTGGAATAGGAGACAAAAAGATTCTTGTTGAGAAGTTTGATAGAAGTGATTATGATTTTTGGAAGATGCAGACTGAAGATTACCTATATGGTAATGAGCTTCACCTACATTTGGGAGAGAAGCTACAGACATAAAAGAAGATGAGTGGAAGCTATTGGATAGGAATGTGATGAGTGTAATTCACATGTCCCTGTCCAGGAGTGTAGCGCACCACACGGTCAAGGAAACTTCAACAAAGGGTTTGCTTGCGATCTTGTCTGCGTTATATTAGAAGCCATCAACGGTGAACAAGGTGCATATGACGAGAAAGTTGTTCAACCTGATGATGAAGGAAGACATCTTAGTTTTAAAGCACTTGAGCGAATTCAAAATGATAATTGCACAACTATAATCGGTGAAAATTGAGTTCGATGATGAGGTACAAGTCCTAATTCTTCTTTCTTCTGTACTTGAGTTGGAGTGGAACTGTCACGACTGTCAGTGCTTCAACGGGGAAGGGGAAATTGAAATATGATAACGTGAGGGATCTAATGACTAGCGAAGAGATTCACAAGAAGGTGTCAGGTTCTACATCTGGATCAGCATTGAATCCTAGTCATAGGGGTAGGTCTGATTCTAAGAAGAAATTTGATCGCGGTAGATCGAAGTCCAAGGGGAGAGAAAAATCTACCAAGGACTAGAGAAAAATCAAGTGCTGGAACGAGTGTCAAGCTTCAAAAGACAAGTCAGTGAATGCAACGATAGAAGATCATGGAGATGTCTTGATTATGAGTTTGGGCAGTCGACTAGAGTCTTGGGTGTTGGATTCAGGTGCATCATTTAATTTTTGAAGTGATGTTGGGATTATGGAAATTCCTCTAAGAACTTGGAAAAGGTCTATCTTGTTGATGATGAGTCTTTGGACATTGTGGGGAAAGGAGATGTTCGAGTTAGTACTCCTAATGGTTCTACACTGATGTTGCACAATGTGAGGCATATTCTTGGCTTGAAAAGGCATTTTCTTTCAATTAGGCAGCTAGATGATGAAGGTTATGAAGTGACCTTTGGGTGTAGTACATGAAAAATCACCAAGGGGGCCATTGTGTTAGCTCGGGGTAAGAAGGAGGGAATGTTGTACATGACATGTAACGTCCGAGATAGCATTGCTATTGTAGGAGTTGAGAGTGATGCTGATTTGTGGCACTGTCGTTTGGGTCATATGAGTGAAAAGGGGATGAAGGTTCTATGTTCTAAGGGTTTGCTGCCTGGTCTGAAATCACTCTTTTATTCGTATTTTTGGGTGGACTGCTTATGTTCATATTGCTGATGTTGAGAAGAGCAAGTTGGATGCTAAATTTGTTAAGTGCACCTTCATTAGATATGGCAAAGATGATTTTGGATATCGGTTTTGGGATGATTGAAATAAGAATGTTATCCGGAGTAGGGATGTTGTGTTTAATGAGAAGGTGTTGTACAAGAACAGGATAGATGTTATAAATATTGATAAGTCATGTCCTGATATGGTGAAGCTAGATATCTCTAACTTGGGTGGGAGTATAATGGTTCTAGACATGCAAGAGCCTGTTGAAGTAGAGTCACAAAGTGATGATGACCAAGAGGTCATTGTAGAAGAACCACGTTCTCCTGAGGTTCAGTTAAGAAGGTCAATAAGAGAGCATAGATCGTCTAATCGATATTGTCCTTCTAATTTCTATCTGTTGTTGACTGATAATGTTGAGCCAAAATGTTACTTTGAGGCATTTCACAATCAAGATGTGAGAAAGTGGAAGTTGGCCATGGATGATAAGATGGATTCTTAGATGACCAACAAGACTCGGGAGTTGGTTAAGCTTGCAAGAGGTAAGTGACCTTTGCAGAACAAGTGGGTTTACAAGGTAAAGGAGGAGGCTGATGGGAGCAAACGTTACAAGGCAAGGCTGGTTGTGAAGGAATTTCAAGAGAAGTATGGCATTGACTACACTGATGTCTTCACTCCTTTTGTGAATATGACTACTATACGACTTGTGTTGAGTATGGTGGCTGCAGAAAACTTGGAGTTGCAACAAATGGATGTAAAAACAGCTTTTTTGCATGGTGACCTAAAAGATGACATCTACATGATGCTATTTGAAGGGTACTTGTCTAAAGGTAATGAGGAGCTCGTGTGTAGGTTGAAGAAGAGCTCCTGATGTGAGTCCATCTACCGAGCCCACCTTCAACACTCTTAGTGTCGATTCTCCTACCGAGGGGTCGCTGCTCGGTAACGAGCCTGCTGGGGCGCCCTTGCAAGCAGATCGTGGTGCGCCTTTGCACACGTCGGATTCCGACCTTGGCGCGCCTTGGCTTTTGATGGATGGTGCTACCTATTCGGGCGCCTTGTCCCATGATTCGAGTGGGGATTCCAGCCCTAAAGACAAGCCCAATGTGCATGATAAAGGGGAGCCTACACTTGGAAGAGAACCAAGGCCGGTGTTCGAGGCGCTAAGAAGCCGAGTCAAGGAGCCATGCCCTATCTTGGACGCATCACGCGAGCCCTAGCTAAGGCAATACTAGACAAAATCAAGGAGGAGCTCATGGCTCAAAAGTTTCCGATGGCTAATGATGGTGAAGGGTGGAGTATTCTTGTGATTTTTGGTGAACTAGTGCAAAAACTTGTCTTATTTTTTGTAAAGGGTTTTAAGTTGGTTTTCATAAAACTTTAGGGTGTTTTATGTAATAATGATAGGAGTGTGGCTAAATTGTGAGAGGCATGGCTATGGGGTTAAAACCCTTGTTTTTGGCCTCCTTGTGAAAAAACACTTGAAACCATGAATGTTCTCTCTTTTACTTGTTTTTCAATCTAAGTTTCTTTGTTCTTTTTCGTTCAATCTCGTTGTTTGATCGTTGGTGAGTCATATCCGACATTATTTCAAATTAGTTTTTTGATCTTGGTGCGTAATATCCAAGACTCAACATCCATATCCAACACTCCATCAATCCACTTCTATTCGCTCAATCAATCGTTCCATTTCCATCTCAGTGGATTCTGCACCATCTCAGTAAAAACGACATAACTTTCAATCTACTCATCATATGGCTCTAATATTTTGAGGAGATCAACTAGACTCAAAGATCTAACTCCTCGTTTTGGAATCACTCAAATCCGACTTTGGACCAGGAAGATCAATCCAGTTGAAGACGCGTCAGATTCTTTGGTGTTTGTTGTCGAAATTCCTTGGACTCTTGAAGGCGATCCCTTGCATCATCTACACCATTGATCCTTTTCATCAGCTCCTGGATGCAAGAAATTTGATGCATTCATGCAAGGGGATACTTGCTTCAGTTCTTACAAAACAGCTTTAGTAGGGTAATGAGGAGATGTTTTGCATGAATGCAAAACAACTTGTTTTGAAGTAACAAGAAATTTGATGCATTCATGCAAGAGATCAAGTTTGTAAGAACTAAAGCTGATCACTTCTGTTACTTCAAAAAGTTGGAGATGGCTACATCATCTTGTTGTTATATGTTGATGACATGTTGATACAATAGATAAGTGCTTGAGAAGTGAGCAAGATAAAAGAGCAATTGTCCCAACGGTTTGCCATGAAAGACTTGGGTGATGCTATGAAGATTTTAATTTTGTGGATTGTGAGAGACATGATGTCAAGGAAGCTGTATCTTTCTCAGGTTGAGTATGTCAAGAATGTCTTAAAAAGGTTCAACATGGAGAATGTAAAATTTGTTAATGTTCCATTAGGCAGCCAGTTTAATTGTTTAGCAAGGACAATCTTAGGAGTCGGGATGAATGTGCCCAAATGAAAAAGACACTATACGCTTCAACAATTGAGAGTTTGATGTATGCAATGGTGTGTACTAGACCGGATATTGCACATGCGGTGGGAGTTGTGAATCATTTCATGGGTAATCCAGGAAGAAAACATTGGGAAGTAGTGAAGTAGATTATGAGATACATGAGGAGTACTACTGATTAGGTCTTATGTTTTCAAGGCAAGAGAGTGGTGTTAGCAAGATATGTTGATGTTGATTTTGCTTCAAGTGACCTTGACAAGAGTAGGAGTACAATAGGGTATGTCTTTACTTTGGGAGGTACTACTGTCTCTTGTGCTTCAAAGTTGCAGAAAGTTGTTGCTTTGTCTACCACAATAGCTGAATATATTACAGTGACTGAGGCTAGCAAAGAGAGGGTATGATTGTAAAATTTCTTTGGTGAATTAGGAAAGGGACAAGGTGATAACATTCTCTATAGTGATAGTCTTCTTTATAGTGATAGTCAGAGTGTCATCCACTTGACTAAGAATCCGGCGTTTCATTCAAGGACAAAGCACATTGAGGTGAAGTATCACTACATACGAGATCTTCTAGAAATTTTTTTTTTGCAACTTGTGAAGATTTCAGGAAGCGAGAATCATGTTGACATGTTGACTAAGGTTGTGACTATAGAGAAGATGAAGCTGTGCATGGCTTCAGTGGGCCTTAGTACTTAAGTTGAAGGCCCGACACTACCTCTACCAGATGGGATGATATTGTTGAAGACAGTTACAATTGGAATCAGTCTTCAAGTGGGAGATTGTTAGGTTTTGGAGTCTGATTGAGTTCTAGGCTCGGGAGGATCCAAACAGAGTAAAGGAAGGAAGTAGATCGCGCATTACCGAAGAGCGCCCACACTTTGAAAGACGTTACAGAAGCGCGGGTTGGGGCACAAAAGTGCGGTCGCGCTTTTGTGGTAGTGCCCGCTGAATTCCAACTGGGGCTAAAAGTGCGTACTTGGCATGGATAGCGTGGTTGCGCTTTCTGGAGCTTGCCCACACAATTCTCCGTGTCTGTGAGACGCGAGTTTGCTTGACACCCAACGAGTACGAGTTCTTTGGGTTATTTTGTTCCCATCTTTATGACCATTGAAAGACTGTGTCTTCGATCTTTAAGGCCTCTCCTTCTATTTAAACCTACTCATGGTTATTGTAATTATATCCACAATATTGAGAGTGAAATCCTTGACTTGGTAGTTCCCCAAGACAAAGTCATTCTGACGAATTAGGTCAACAAATTCTCTTGTGTTCTTCTTTTATTGTTTCTTTCTTTCTTCTCTTGTGAGTTTGTGTAAGTTCTCCCTTAATGTAGGGTAGAATTTCCTGACAATCAACAAGGCTTTGATGTGTGTCATCAAAGGACCTTGAAGATAAACAAATATGTCATCATAGGGCATTAATGACATTCATACATTTGTCATTAAAATAGCTTTGATGATATTCATTTGTTTGTTATCAAAGGGTCATTATGACATTCCATTTGTTTGTCATTAAAGGCCCTTGATGACATTCATTTGTTTGTCATCAAAGGGCCTCGATGATAAACAAGCATCATCTAAAGGCCTTGATGACATTCATTTGTTTGTCATCAAAGGGCATTGTTGATATTCATTTGTTTGTCATCAAAGGTCCTTGATGTCATTCAAAGGAAAAACAAGTATAATTAAAGTGCCTTGATGACAAAGAAATGTGTTATCAAGTGACATCAAACACTTGATGACATTCCACCATTATCAAATCTCATCAAAGGCTTGATGACATTGATTGTAATACTCGGGTATTCTGAATACCTGTTAGTAATTTGTTCAAGCATTTTCGAGATTATCCTTCCTTTTTATTTTGTTCGACGGGCCAAACCCATACTTTTGGTCCATTAATATCCGACCTAACAAGCACTAGCACCTTAATATTTATTTTTTTCCCTTTTATCCCGTGCACCGCGTGTGCTCTCTCCATTATTCTATTCCGTCTTCTCCCTCTCCATTCCTTGTTGTTTGTGTGCCCGCGCTGGTCCTCTTCGCTCTTTCTCTCGATTCTAAGCACCCGCTGCTTGTAAGGTTTCTTCCTCTTCTTCTTCCTTTTCTCCCTTCTTTTCTCCTTCTTTTCCCTTCTTTCTTCTCTCGATTCCAATTCTCCTTTCGATTCTTCAAAGATCCCACACCGAACAAATCAAAATTCGATCGAAGTGGAGCAAGCTCATCCTTACTACCATCCAGTCAAGCTGATCTAGAACCATAAATCCGGAATTTGAGTTGCAATCGGATTTGTTTGTAGAGGTTAGAGCTTGTTCTTCTTATATAATTCATCCTTTCGACTTTGTAATTTGTTGTTCGATTTGGGAATTGGTTTAATTGAATGAGTTTGTAATCAATAAAAATTGAAAAATTTGGCCCATTCGGCATAAATTTTAATTTAAGATGCTATAATGACAATTGTATCGATTTGTTTGGATTCGTGTGTGTTGCGGGTGAGCGTTGTGTTGGTTGAGTGGTTAAGTTGGGATTGTGGGCATGAGTGTGTCTTAGTCGGGACAGGATTGAGCAAAACTATGATCACATAGAAGTGAGAGTGGTTGTAAGCTAGTCGTGACGAGGAGTCGTGGCAGAGGGGTGAAAGTCAGTTCGTTTCAGGGGCATGCTCGGGCAATGGCTTGAGCTCCGTCGTGTGATTGTGGATCTTGGAACGAGCGCCTTATGCTAAAGGCGTGGCATGATTAGGGCATGAGTCGTGTCAACATAGGTGTGTCATACCTAGGCGATGGCATGGGTGGGGGTGTCTCTTAGACTCTATGGCATGTTCTAGTTTAGTGATGTCGAGTGTGTCGTGTCATGGGTCGTAAGGATGTAAATAGTAAAATTGGAAGTCTCGGATTATTCTATCGAAACATGGTTAGCAAACATTAAATAAAATTGAGCTATAAAATTATGGAATTAAGGAGTAACTAGTTGGAGACACGAAATTAGACATGGTCTCTCTAATGTGACCTTGTAATTGTGGAATTTTGTTTAAATTAATGTTACGTACGCATTGCCCGGTAGTCCTTCAATTTGTTTCCTTCGAGAATTCTTTTTCGTGGTAAGATAGTTGAACACTTACTTAGCTAGTTTTTCATAATATGCCTAGCATGAGTTTGCATTGTATGTGAATCATGTTTAGTGAATATATGTCTTTTCCTTGCCCTTTTAAATAGTTTCTCGTCTCGTTTAAAGATTTGAAAAACATTTTCAAATGATTTTTTAAAATATCGCATCTATTGGTACAATCATGTTACGAGGTAGTAGGGGAGGTGGAGATGTCCCAACATGATTGTATGGCAAGGAGAGCCCCTTCGAAAATAATAAGATGTTTTGGTGAGTGCTCTAATAGAGGCTTGACATGGGGTTAGAAGTTGATGGTTGAGGGTGGGAGTGATTCGAGTTAACGGTGGAGGTTGTCGACCACTACACTACGTAAGGCTGGAGGAAGCCATGTGTGGTGTTACATGTATTGAGCTATAATGATTTGTTTGTGATTAAATTGAGAATGTGAATAATGAGGTTGTGTGATTGTGGATTTATGATAAGATTTCGACTTGTTTTTTTTTACTAGTTGAGTGCTACCTTTCTTTTTCGTATACTTATTTGAAGAATCTATGTATTGTGTTTACATCTCTTTTAAAGTCTCACATTCCTGTTTTAGCATTTGCGTACTGGGCAAATTGATTTTTCGCATATTAAAACAGCTAGCTAACCCTTCAGGGATTTACTTTTTAGGTCACATTCCATGTATGAGTGAGGTATCCGAGGGTAATGGCTTGTTTGATGGTGGAGCTGCTCGATGTGACATGTCTTAGGATAGGTTGGGTTATTTTTGGGTGTTTCCATATATATGTTAGTGGAAGTTTCTTTCAAAGAATTATACACGGTTTGTGACGTTTTGTTATTTCGGATTGAATGCATTCATGTTTTGAATTCAACAATTTTAATAAAATAAAAGTTGAATGTTTTTCTTGTATTTTCACTGTGTCTTTGTTGTAAGGTCCAAATGTAGAATTGTTGTCAAAACTAGCTTTTTTGGTGTAAAGGTAAATTCGGATGAAAGAGATTATGAACCTCAAAGAGGTTGGTACAAGCAGGGGCATTCATGGACAAGCACGTAGGCTTTCCATACAATGCCAACAACAAGCGAAAAGGACAAGCACGTAGGCCTTCCTAACACTCCACAACTTAATCAAAGCAAAACAAGGACATCCGGAGGCCTAGAGTGTCCACGGGCAATACTACCTGTAACTCGACCTTGAGTTTCCTCGGGCCATTTGGTTCGAGCCTTGAGTCCAAACACATTGCATCTTTTGTTTAGCGTCCTCTTTTTCTTCTTCTTTGCCGTCAAGTGGCAACTCTCATCTTGAGGTTCTTCATCAGAGCCATCTTTCCTCCCCTCGGGGTTGTGGTCCAAGACTTCATCTTCATTTCTCTTCCTAGCATTGGTCTCTTTCGAGGAAGAAGAACCATGACCGGTTCCATCCTCAACATTTCTTGAGCTTCCAAAAGAGTCACTTTTATTGTCATCTTGTGATTCAACCTCCTCGCTTTGGGTTTTGGATTTGTCTTCATGCTCAAGCGTGGCGTTCATAACTCTTTTGTTGCCTTTTCCTCCATTCTTCTTTTGTGAGGTTGGTGCATCACTCTTCCTTTGTTCTTGGTTCTTTTTGCCTCCCTTGGCATTGGCCTTCTCTTTGGGAGGCACATTGTTGGTGATCGAAGCCGTGTGTGGAGGTTTAGAGACCACCACAGTGGTGCCGTTAGACGGACCCTTGCCTTGGCCATTCGAGGGGTCCATACCTTTGTCATCATGCTTGTCCAAGGGCGCATCAATGGTTGCAAGCTTCCCTTTTCCTCTATCTTCATTCCTTTCGCCTCTTGGTTGTCTCTTAGCCTTGACACCCACGAAATCTCTTTTGTGTTTGAGCTTACATCCCACGTCATCATGGCCAAAGGAACAACACCCTTTGCAATACAAGGGCTCATTTTCCACAAGAAAGGTGCAATCAATGGAGACACCATCATCAAAATCAACACTTACCTCACGCGTGACGGCTTCGGAAAAGTTGATTCCACCAAGACCCGGGCATATGAGCCTCTCTTCCTACCATCGGTCACCGGGTCCACGTAAAGTGGCTTGCCAACATGGGAGGTGACGCGGCCAAGCAACTCAAGTGTCCAATAGGTTTGGGATAGGCCGTAGATCCGAACCCAAAGAGGGATTGTGGCAATGTCACGCCTATTGAAAGTGAACTTGTGCGGGATGTGTTTGAGGATCATAGGTTTGCCATGAATGAAGTACGACATGCCTCTCAGGACCTTATCTTGATCTTCCTCAGATTCGAATTGGAAAAGGATCCAACCCTCCTCCTCATGGTACCGAGCCTTGACACCACATGAATTCATCATGTCGTTAATCAAGAAGTGACCCGGGTAGAAGCCCACATATTGTCCGAGCAAGGACTAACCCCAAACGGCTTGGCGCGAGAGCCCTTCCGAGACCATAATAGAAACACAGTTCGAGGTAGGAGGGGTTTAGACAAGTTTACCTCCGAGCCCGTCATTTATGAATATCTTCTTCGATCGATTCGCCCAAGAGTTTGGCCGTTGTGCTTCGTTACCGAGGCACACCCATGTTACCGAGGCGATTATGAGGGGCCGACGCACTAGTGCCGATGTGGCCGGTTGGTACCGAGGAGGGAGGGTTCGGTACGGAGGGTCCATGGGGTCGTAACTAAGATCCGGGACCTGGCAAGGTCGGTATCGAGGGCAAGGTGGCATTGGAAATCAGGGTTTTCTTGTAGCACTCGGTACCGAGGCATGAGAGGTCGGTACCGAGGCAGGCGCGTCCAGGCTGGCGGGAGTTGAAGCGACTTGCGAGTGGGAAGGCACGAACGCCTCGGGAATGACCACGCCATTGATGCAGGCCTTTGCATGCGCCGCCTTGGGGGTGTGTGCCGACGTTTGGGGAACCAAGGAGCCATCAATGCCAAGGTTGGTGGGCGCGGCACAAAACTATCTTTAGTGGACCCCCGTGAGGTCTACTACCGAGTAGCACTTCGGTTTGGATGTTGGGGTGTTTCAACTTGGTATCAGAGCTTTGGATTGAGAACAAGGGCACAAGGAACCTATTATCAAAAACATAAGAGATCCAACTTGTAAATAAAATCCGGCCGGAGTTTTCAATGTTTTTGCAAAATGGGATATTGTGCATATTCAGGGTAGAACGATGCGTCAAGGCGTCATCATTGAATAAACTGACCTTGATTGATAGATAAAGAGTATAACTGGAATTGTGCTTGATAGTACAAGGGAACAAAAGTTCTAGTACCCCCTTAAAGAACGTTTTGTTCTTTTGCTAAGATGACAACAGCTCGGGAAAACGTTTGCACACATGTTGCTTTGTTTCCAAATTTTCCCAAGCCATCCCTTCTTCGCCATCTTTTGAACAAAGTACCCTGACCAAGGGCACTTCCTTGTTGCGAAGCTTCTTTACCCGGCGTTCCATGATCTTCAATGGTCGTTCCTCATATGTGCCATTTGATTGAATTTCCACGTCATCATAATTCAGCACGTGGGATTCGTCAGGTACATATTGTCTTAGGAGTGATACGTGAAACACATTGTGTATTGGATGTGCCGACAACAGCAACGCGAGACGATAAGCTAGCTTGCCTACCCTCTCTTGTATTTCGAAAGGTCCCACATAATGAGGATTTAGCTTTCCTCGTTTTCCAAAACGGAACACGTCTTTCAAGGGAGATACTGTAACGAAGACCTTGTCACCGACATGGAACTCAATGCCTCTCCGTTTCAAGTTGGCGTAAGATTTATGTCTACTATGTACATTCAACATCCTTAGTCGGATTAGGGCAATGTCGGTGGTGGTCCTTTCTACTAGCTCGAGGCCTAGAAGGATCTTGTTAGCATTGTCGTCTCAACAGATCGGTGAACGATATTGACGACCATAAAGAGCTTCAAAAGGAGCCATCTTTATTTTCGAGTGCCAGCTATTATTAAGTGAACTCTATCAAGCTCAAGCTAACATCCCAACTTGTTGTGTGGTCCAGCACACAAGCTTGGAACATATCCTCGAGGGTTTGGATATTCCTTTCAAACTGACCATCTGTTTGCGGATGAAAAGCAATATTGAATTTCAGTTCGGTACCCATAGCTGTGTGCAACACCTTCCAAAAGTTTGACATGAAACGATCGTCCCTATCAGATATGATAGTCTTCGGAGTACCGTGGATACAAACTACTTCATGTATGAAAATTTCTGCTAGATTCTGAACTCCCCACTTTTTCTTAATTGATATAAAGTGGGCACTGTTGGTGAGTCGATCAACAATAACCCAGATAGCATCCTTCTACCCTTGAGTCCTTGGCGGCCCGGTAACGAAATCTATGGCAATGTCTTACCACTTCCATTCTGGCACTGGTAGAGATTGCAGCATCCCTCCTAGCCTTTTATGCTCAATCTTCACCTTCTAACAAACCAAACATCTTGAAATGAACTCTGGCACTTCTTGCTTCATGTTTGGCCACCAGAAATTCCTTCACAAATCCTTGTACATCTTACTTGCTCCAGGATGGACTAAATAAGCAGAAAAGTGTAATGACCTTTCGAATCTCATCCACGATGGGCACACAGATTCGATTTTGATACCAAAGTGACCCATCATCCTGGATGACGAATCCAAGTGCTTTTCCCTCCTGCACCTCTCCACTAATCTTAATAAGGATGACATGTTCATCTTGTTTCTCTTTAAGTTGGTCCAACAAATCGGAGTGGATTTCCAAGGTGTTCAAACTACCTTGTTGTCTTCCAAACCAAACTTATATCCCTTCTCGGATCAGTTCTTGTTGCAAATTTGGTTGGACTGTCAGCATGACGATCAAATTCTCTTGAGGTGTCTTTCGGCTCAAGGCATCAGCTATGACATTGGCTTTTCTTGGGTGATAGAGCAATTTGATGTCGTAGTCCTTGATCAATTCCAGCCATCTTCTCTGCCTCATATTCAACTCCTTCTAAGTGAACACATATTTCAAACTCTTGTGGTCGGTGAATATCTGACACTTCACTTCACACAAATAGTGTCGCAAATTTTTTAAGGCGAACACTGCTACATCTAGCTCAAGATCATGTGTCATATAGTTCACCTCATAAGTCTTTAGTTGTCGAGATGCATAGGCTATCACCTTCCCATTCTACATCAAGCACACATCCCAAACCCTATTTAGAGGCGTCACTATAAACCGCGTATCCCTTGATGAGGTATTTTTGCAGTCGTTATACCTATCAAAGAAACCTTAACAAACCAAAATCAGTAGAGCAGTAAGTAAGGGTCGATTCCACAAAGACTAGTCTATTTGTGTTCTTACTTGTGTGCCAAGTAATAACAATAAGGGGGGGGGGTAGAATGTTTGAGTAACTAGTTAATCTAGAATTCAAATTAAAACTAAATTAAGAATGCAAAGATGTTTGTGTTGATAAAATATCAGAAAAGCATGTTCAGCTAGTTAAATCCATCATAAATGTGCTCATTGATAATTGGTTATCTTGATTCTCACTTTACTTGAGTAATCTATGGTGGATTATGATCCAAACTTCAGGTTTAGTTGATAGAACTAACAGGCTAACAACCCTAATCATCTAACAACCTAGAACACTTCTAGATTAAATTAAGCAACAACTTTATGATTCAAGTATCGATAGAAACAAATATTTGAAGCAAACAATCATGCAAGTTATTTGTGGATTTATTCCCTTCTACAATTGAATAGCCGAAATGGATCTAAAAAATTGTAGGTTCTACTCTATCTAACTAATCCCAAACGCGAATTAATCACATTAGTTGTAAATTAATCTAGAAATTCAATTAGGTGGCCAATCTAACAAAACCCTAGATAAACTTTGATTTAATTAAGAAAAGGGAATAAAACCTATTAAAGTTTGTTGAGAATCAATCAAACCTCAAAATAATATGCAATTTATGACTTCAATAAACTAGTAAAAAACAAGAGATTTAGCAATGCATATTAAGATTAATAAAAACTTACAATTTTTGGTTCAAAGATCTCTTGAGAAAGCTCTCTAGAAAACGCTAGTCTCCAAATTGAAATTGAAATTATCTAAGAAAAGATAAAACTCAAGGTGTAAATATCCCACACATGTAAAGATAGAATATCCCAAAGCCACAATATCCAAAAATACATAAGATCAACACAAATACGAACCCCACAAGTTGGTTATGATCCTTATACGACACGGAGAAAAGCGCTGGCAAACACCATAAAGTGCGGCCGCACTTTTCCTCCTATACCTGCGGTTTGTGTGTCTATTGGAATTGCACGGGATGAACCTTTGATGTCCGCCTTTTTAGCTGTGTTTTTAGGGTGTGTTTTTGTGTGTTTGAGTCTTTTTCTTTAGTTTTATGTTTTGTTTTGAGTCGTTTGTGTAGGTTTTCGTATTTCCTTAAGATATGGAGTCTACATAAGCTTTGGTGGTGTTTTGTAGGTTTTAGAAGCTGTTTTGAAGCATATTTTGAAGAAAGGAGGAAAGCACTGGAAGATAGCACTCAAGAATGAAGCAAGGCCGAAGAAAATCACTCAAATAAAGAAGTGAAGAATCAAGTTCGATCTTGGAAAGAAGTAGAGAAACTCGTTACAAAGACATAGGAAAAAGAATCGACTCAAAGCGAGGTCTAACGAACCTGCTACGGAAGTTTTACTCTCGGTTGTTCGCAGTGCTGAACAGGGTCGGTATCGAGGCATTCAGGGTCGGTACCGAGGTGCTCCTTGTATGAGTCGGCGCAATTAATGTTATTTTTCCCCTTTAAATAGTTTCCTTAGGAGATATATCTTATTAGAAGATTTATTTCCTTATAGATAGCTTTTAGATAGATAAGTTTTCTCTATAAATACTCTTGTCTA